>CP136056.1:379110273-381530342 GCA_032464435.1 Aegilops umbellulata | reverse complement strand
CCACTCAGAGTAGATTTTTAACTTAGGCAAGGGCGGGCTCACGACTAAGCTCCCGAGTGGGAGGATTGCTCTCCACTTGGAGTAGGTTTTTTTAAGTTAGGCGAGGACATGCTCGCGGCTAAGCCCCCGAGTGGGAGGATTGCTCTCCACTCGGAGTAGGTTTTAACTTAGGCAAAAACGGGTTCGCGGCTAAGCCTCTGAGTGGGAGGATTGCTCTCCACTCGGAGTAGGTTTTTAACTTAGACGAGGACAGGCTCACGGCTAAGCCTCCGAGTGGGAGGATTTCTCTCCACTCGGAGTAGGTTTTGAACTTAGGCCAGGATGGGCTCGCGGCTAAGCCCGCGAGTGGGAGGATTGCTCTCTGATACGTCCATTTTGCATCATGTTCTCTTATTGTTATTTATAATGTTTTATCCATAATAATGCTTTTTGGAGTAATTCTAATGCCTTTTCTCTCATAATATGCAAGGTATACACAAAGAGGGAAAATTCCGGTAGCTGGAATTCTGGACCTGAAAAAGCTACGTCAGGCTACCTATTCTGCACAACTCCAAATGAGGTGAAACTTGACGAGGATTTTTTATGGAATATGTAAGAATTATTGGAGCAAATAACTACCAGAGGGGGCCCACCAGGTGGGCACAACCCACCTGGGCGCACAGGGAGCCCAAGCACGGAATGGTAGGTGATACGTCTCCATCGTATCTATAATTTTTGATTGTTCCATGCCAATATTATTCAACTTTCATATACTTTTTGGCAACTTTTTATACTATTTTTGGGACTAACATATTGATCCAGTGCCCAGTGTCAGTTCCTGTCTGTTGCATGTTTTTGGTTTCACAGAATATCCATATCAAACGGAGTCCAAACGGGATAAAACTTGATGGAGATTTTTTTTTGGAATATTTATGATTTTTGGGAAGAAGAATCAACGCGAAGCGGTGTCCGAGGTGGGCACGAGGTAGGGGGCCGCGCCCCTGACCCTCGTGGCCACCCCGTAAGGTGGTTGGTGCCCTTCTTTCGCCGCAAGAAAGCTAATTTCCGGATAGAGATCATGTCCAAATTTCAGCCCAATCGGAGTTACGGATCTCCGGTTATAAAAGAAACGGTGAAGGGCCAGATCTGAGAACACAGAAACAGAGAGAGACAGAGAGAAAGATCCAATCTCGGAGGGGCTCTCGCCCCTCCCACGCCATGGAGACCATGGACTAGAGGGGAAACCCTTCTCCCACCTAGGAAGAAGGTCCAGGAAGAAGTAGAAGGAGGGGGCCCCTCTCCCCCTTGCTTCCGGTGGCGCCGGAGTGCCACCGGGGGCCATCATCATCACCGCGATCTACACCAACACCTCCGCCATCTTCACCAACATCTCCATCACCTTCCCCCCTCTATCTACAGTGGTCCACTCTCCCGCAACCCGCTGTACCCTCTACTTGAACATGGTGCTTTATGCTTCATATTATTATCCAATGATGTGTTGCCATCCTATGATGTTTGAGTAGATTTTCGTTGTCCTATCGGTGGTTGATGAATTGCTATGATTGATTTAATTTGTTTGTGGTTATGTTGTTGTCCTTTGGTGCCCATCATATGAGCGCGGGCGTGGATCACACCATAGGGTTTGTTGTATGTTGATAAGACTATGTATTGGAGGGCAAGAGTGACAGAAGCTTTAGCATAGCATAGAAATTGATGCATAAGGGATTGAAGGGGGACCGATATATCTTAATGCTATGATTGGGTTTTACCTTAATGAACGTTAGTAGTTGCGGATGCTTGCTAATAGTTCCAATCATAAGTGCATAGAATTCCAAGTAAGGGATGACATGCTAGCAGTGCCCTCTCCCACATAATACTTGCTATCGGTCTAGTAAAGTAGTCAATTGCTTAATGGACAATTTCGCAACTCCTACCACCACTTTTCCACACTCGCTATATTTACTTCATTTCTTATTTACTTACAACAGCCCCTAGCTTTTATTTTCGCGCTCTTTATATTCTTGCAAACCTATCCGAAAACACCTACAAAGTACTTCTAGTTTTATACTTGTTCTAGGTAAAGCGAACGTCAAGCGTGCGTATAGTTGTATCGGTGGTCGATAGAACTTTAGGGAATATTTGTTCTACCTTTAGCTCCTCGTTGGGTTCGACACTCTTACTTATCGAAAACTATTGTGATCCCCTGTACTTGTGGGTTATCAAGACCTTTTTCTGGCGCCGTTGTTGGGGAGCAATAGTGTGGGGTGAATATTCTCGTGTGTGCTTGTTTGCTTTATCACTAAGTAATTTTTATTTGCTATTCTTAGTTGTTTTCTATCTTTAGTTATGGGTAGGAAACGCAAAATACCAAAAAAATTAGTTGTACCTACTTAACCAATGGTTGAAGAACCACTCAAAATCTATCACACTCCTTAAGTTTTTTACTTGGATCATCTTTGATCCCTTTGTGCTCGTGCTGAAACCCCAACTAGCTTAGTTGAGAGAAAATCTTTAGATGAGCATGCTTGTTATGTGCGACACCGCTTACCTCAAAAAGGGAAACTTTTACATCATCAAATTAATACTATGCAATGATATGCTTGGAATTTTTGTTATCTATATGATTTTACTTGTTGTTCTGAAAACCCTAAGAAACACCTTCCCTACCAATGTGAGTTTAGTGATAATGGAATCGTATCTTCGTATGCTAAGGGTGTTTATAATTACTATGATATTCAACAAATCGAAGATAATTATGGTTGAAAAGTATGGTGCTACTATTTACAAATCTGAAAATATCCCTTTCGTTATTTGTTTAATTCCCTATGATTAACTCTTCCCTATCGAAAAGTATGGTGCTTCTTTGATTGAAAAGTATGGTGCTACTATTTACAAATCTGAAAATTTTGCCATACTTAAATATTGCTATGATAATTATGCTTCTAATTCCTATGTTAAACCATATATTGATAACTACTCCGCTGTCCAAGAAGAGAATAATATTTTGCAGGAGTCTATGGAAGAAGAACTTGATGAAACTGTGAGCTCATTGGATGAAAAAGATGAGGAGGAGAGCGAAGAGCAAAAGGAGGAAGAGCGGATTGATCACTCGTGCCCACCTTCTGATGAGAGTAACTCTTCAACTCATACATTGTTTAATTCCCCTTCGTGCTTACCGAAGGATGATTGCTATGATGACTGTTATGATCCCTATGATTCTTTTGAAATATCCCTTTTTGATGATGCTTGCTATGCTTGTGGCCAAGATGCCAATATGAATTATGCTTATGGAGATGAACTTGCTATAGTTCCTTATGTTAAACATGAAATTGTTGCTATTGCACCCACACATGATAGTCCTATTATCTTTTTGAATTCTCCCAATTATACTATATCGGAGAAGTTTGCACTTATTAAGGATTATATTGATGGGTTGCCTTTTACCGTTGCACATGATGATTTTGATGAATATAATATGCATGTGCTTGCTCCTCCTACTTGCAATTATAATGAGAGAGGAACTATATCTCCACCTCTCTATGTTTCCAACACGATAAAATTGCAAGAAGTTGTTTATACTATGCATTGGCCTTTACTTTGCGTGCATGAATTGTTCTTTTATGACATACCGATGCATAGGAAGAGAGTTAGTGTAACGCCCCGGACACACCCGCCGGTGGTCGTTACTCCTGGCGGGATCTAGACTGGCCCCACAGATCAATACTAGTCTTTTCAGCGCACTTTGTCCTCACTCGTGCGCACCCGGGAGCAACTTCCCGGTCGGTCACCCATCCTGACACTACTCCAAGCTGAGCACGCTTAACTTTGGAGTTCTGTCCGAATGGGCTCCCGGAAAAGAAGGAATTCCTTATTGATATGAGTAGTCTATCATCCCTAATAAGCCAGGCTATCACAGTTAGACTTCGTTGTTGCATGATATATGTTACTTTGTGCTCACTACTAAATTACAGATCATTGCTAATTAAAATTGGCTTTCATATACCTTGGGATCCGGGTGGATTCACTACTTGAGCACTATATGCCTAGCTTAATGGCTTTAAAGAAAGCGCTGTTAGGGAGACAACCCAGAAGTTTTAGAGAGTCATTTATTTCTGTTGAGTGCTTTCGTATATTTTAAAAAAGACAAAAATAAAGAGGGGAACCCAAAACTTTTCAAAAAGGAAAGTGAAAGTGAGAAAGACAAGCATCGTTGAAGTGGGAGAGCTCCTTGAACTTTGTTCATGCTCACGGCAACTTTGTGAATCTTGATTACAGAAACTTTTCAACAAAAATAATTATCCCCTTGTAAAATTCCATTGTATTATAAAAATAATGTGCCAAGGTTTGCCTTTAGGATGTTTACAATACTTGTTGGTTTGTACGGTGCAGAATAGAAACTTTGGCTGTAGTGCGTGAATTTTAATTTTTTACTGGAACGTCAAATGGTTCTGATTCTTTTTGAAATGTCTTTCTGTACAAATTGTTTACTTTTCCTAATTTTGGCAGAAATTTTCAAGTATCATAAGTATGGTGAATGTTCAGATTGCTACATACTGTTCTGTTTTAGACAGATTCTATTTTTGATGCATAGTTTGCTTGTTTTGATGAAACTATCAATTTATATCAGTGGATTAAGCCATGAAAAAGTTATATTACAGTAGAAAAAATTCAAAAACAAAATATGAATTGGTTTGCAACAGTACTTAGAGTGGTGATTTGCTTTATTATACTAACGGATCTTACCGAGTTTTCTGTTGAAGTTTTGCGTGGATGAAGTGTTCGATGATCGAGAAGGTCTCGATGTGAGAAGAAGGAACAGAGGCAAGAGCTCAAGCTTGGGGATGCCCGAGGCACCCCAAGTAAATATTCAAGGAGACTCAAGCGTCTAAGCTTGGGGATGCCCCAGAAGGCATCCCCTCTTTCTACAACAAGTATCAGTATGTTGTCGGATTTATTATACTAACGGATCTTACCGAGTTTTCTGTTGAAGTTTTGCGTGGATGAAGTGTTCGATGATCGACAAGGTCTCGATGTGAGAAGAAGGAACAGAGGCAAGAGCTCAAGCTTGGGGATGCCCGAGGCACCCCAAGTAAATATTCAAGGAGACTCAAGCGTCTAAGCTTGGGGATGCCCCGGAAGGCACCCCCTCTTTCTTCAACAAGTATCGGTATGTTGTCGGATTTGTTTCGTTCATACGATATGTGCAATCTTGGAGTGTCTTTTGCTTTTCTTTTCACTTTTATTTTATGCACCATGCTGGTATGAGATGGTCCTTGGTTGATTTATAGAATGCTCTTTGCACTTCACTTAAATCTTTTGAGTATGGCTTTATAGAATGCTTCATGTGCTTTACTTATATCATTTGAAGTTTGGATTGCCTGTTTCTCTTTACATAGACAACCGCCATTTGTAGAATGCTCTTTTGCTTCACTTATATTTGTTAGAGAGTGGGCATATATTTTCTAGAAATAATTAAACTCTCTTGCTTCGCTTATATCTATTTAGAGAGATGACAGGAACTGGTCATTCACATGGTTAGTCATAAAATCCTACATAAAACTTGTAGATCACTGAATATGATATGTTTGAATCCTTGCAATAGTTTTGCGATATAAAGATGGTGATATTAGATTCATGCTAGTGGGTAGTTGTGGACTAGTAGAAATACTTGTGTTGAGGTTTGTGATTCCCGTAGCATGCACGTATGGTGAACCGTTATGTGATGAAGTCGGAGCATGATTAATTTATGGATTGTCTTCCTTATGAGTGGTGGTCGGGGACGAGCGATGGTCTTTTCCTACCAATCTATCCCCCTAGGAGCATGCACGTAGTACTTTGTTTTGATAACTAATAGATTTTTGCAATAAGTATGTGAGTTCTTTATGACTAATGTTGAGTCCATGGATTATACGCACTCTCACCCCGCCACCATTGTTAGCCTCTCTAGTACTGCGCAACTTTCGCCGGTGCCATAAACCCACCATATACCTTCCTCAAAACAGCCACCATACCTACCTATCATGGCATTTCCATAGCCATTCCGAGATATATTGCCATGCAACTTCCATCATCATCATATACATGACTTGAGCATCATTGTCATATTGCTTTGCATGATCGTAAGATAGCTAGCATGATGTTTTCATGGCTTGTCCATTTTTTGATGTCATTGCTATGCTAGATCATTGCACTTCCCAGTACACCGCCGGAGGCATTCATATAGAGTCATACCTTTGTTCCAGTATCGAGTTGTAATATTGAGTTGTAAGTAAATAAAAGTGTGATGATCATCATTATTAGAGCATTGCCCTAGTGAGGAAAGGATGATGGAGACTATGATTCCCCCATAAGTTGGGATGAGACTCCAGACTTTACAAAAAATAAAAGAGGCCAAAGAATCCCAAATAAAAAAAGAGGCCAAAGAAGCTCACCAAAAAAATATAAAAATAAAAGAAAAAATGAGAGAAAAAGAGAGAAGGGGCAATGTTACTATCCTTTTACCACACTTGTGCTTCAGAGTAGCACCATGTTCTTCATAGAGAGAGTATCCTATGCTTTCAATTTCATACACTAGTGGGAATTTTCATTATAGAACTTGGCTTGTATATTCCGATGATGAGCTTCCTCAAATGCCCGAGGTCTTCATGAGCAAGCAAGTTGGATGCACACCCACTTAGTTTCCAGTTTGAGATTTCATACACTTATAGCTCTAGTGCATCCGTTGCATGGCAATCCCTACTCACTCACATTGATATCTATTAATGGGCATCTCCATAGCCCGTTGATACGCTTAGTTGATGTGAGACTTTCTCCTTTTTTGTCTTCCCCACATAACCCCCACCATCATATTCTGTTCCACCTATAGTGCTATGTCCATGGCTCATGCTCATGTAATGCGTGAAAGGTGAAAAGGTTTGAGAACATCAAAAGTACGAAACAATTGCTTGGCTTGTCATCGGGGTTGTGCATGATGTGAATATTTTGTGTGGTGAAGGTGGAGCATAGCCAGACTATATGATTTTGTAGGGATAACTTTCTTTGGCCTTGTTATTTTGAAAATACATGATTGCTTTATTAGTAGGCTTGAAGTATTATTGTTTTATGTCAAATGATAGACTATTGCTTTGAATCACTCGTGTCTTAATATTCATGCCATGATTACACATATGATCAAAATTATGCTAGGTAGCATTCCACATCAAAAATTATCTTTTTTATCATTTACCTACTCGAGGACGAGCAGGAATTAAGCTTGGGGATGCTGATACGTCTCTGTCGTATCTATAATTTTTTATTGTTCCATGCCAATATTATTCAACTTTCATATACTTTTTGGCAACTTTTTATACTATTTTTGGGACTAACATATTGATCCAGTGCCCAGTGCCAGTTCCTATCTGTTGCATGTTTTTGGTTTCGCAGAATATCCATATCAAACAGAGTCCAAACGGGATAAAACTTGACGGAGATTTTTTTTGGAATATTTATGATTTTTTGGGAAGAAGAATCAACGCGAACCGGTGTCTGAGGTGGGCACGAGGTAGGGGGCGCGCCCTACCCCCCCAGGCGCGCCCCTGACCCTCGTGGCCACCTTGTAAGGCGGTTGGTGCCCTTCTTTCGCCGCAAGAAAGCTAATTTCCGAATAGAGATCATGTCCAAAGTTCAGCCCAATCGGAGTTACGGATCTCTGGTTGGGCCAGATCTGAGAACGCAGAAACAGAGAGAGACAGAGAGACAGATCCAATCTCGGAGGGGCTCTTGCCCCTCCCACGCCATGGAGACCATGGACCAGAGGGGAAACCCTTCTCCCACCTAGGGAGAAGGTCAAGGAAGAAGAAGAAGGAGGGGCCCCCTCTCCCCCTTGCTTCCGGTGGCGCCGGAGTGCCACCGGGGGCCATCATCATCACCGCGATCTACACCAACACCTCCGCCATCTTCACCAACATCTCCATCACCTTCCCCCCTCTATCTACAGCGGTCCACTCTCCCGCAATCCACTGTACCCTCTACTTGAACATGGTGCTTTATGCTTCATATTATTATCCAATGATGTGTTGCCATCCTATGATGTCTGAGTAGATTTTCGTTGTCCTATCGGTGGTTGATGAACTGCTATGATTAATTTAAATTTCTTATGGTTATGTTGCTGTCCTTTGGTGCCCATCATATGAGTGCGCACGTGGATCACACCATAGGTTTAGTTGTATGTTGATAAGACTATGTATTGGAGGGCAAGAGTGACAGAAGCTTCAGCCTAGCATAGAAATTGATGCATACGGGATTGAAGGGGGACCGATATATCTTAATGCTATGATTGGGTTTTACCTTAACGAACGTTAGTAGTTGCGGATGCTTGCTAATAGTTACAATCATAAGTGCATAGAATTCCTAGTAAGGGATGACATGCTAGCAGTGCCCTCTCCCACATAATACTTGCTATCGGTCTAGTAAAGTAGTCAATTGCTTAATGGACAATTTTGCAACTCCTACCACCACTTTTCCACACTCGCTATATTTACTTTATTGCTTCTTTACTTACAACAGCCCCTAGCTTTTATTTTCGCGCTCTTTATATTCTTGCAAACCTATTCAAAAACACCTACAAATTACTTCTAGTTTTATACTTGTTCTATGTAAAGCGAACGCCAAGCGTGCGTAGAGTTGTATCGGTGGTCGATAGAACTTTAGGGAATATTTGTTATACCTTTAGCTCCTCGTTGGGTTCGACACTCTTACTTACCGAAAACTGTTGCGATCCCCTATACTTGTGGGTTATCAGTAGGTTGTACTCAACCAGGCCCACCTCTGGTGCCCATCTTCTGGTATATAAGTCATTTTGACCTAGAAAAAATAAGGAGAGGACTTCGGGACGAAGCGCCGCCGCCTCGAGGCGGAACTTGGGCAGGAGCACTTTTGCCCTCCGGCGGAGCGATTCTGCCGGGGAAACTTCCCTCCTGGAGGGCAAAATCATCGTCCTCATCATCACCAACAACTCTCCCATCTTGGGGAGGGCAATCTCCATCAACATCTTCAACAACACCATCTCATCTCAAACCCTAGTTCATCTCTTGTGTTCAATCTTGTTACCGGAACTATAAATTGGTGCTTGCGGGTGACTAGTAGTGTTGATTACATCTTGTAGTTGATTACCATATAGTTTATTTGGTGGAAGATTATATGTTCTGATCCAATATGCTATTTAATAATCCTCTGATCATGAGTATGTTTATCATTTGTGAGTAGTTACTTTTGTTGTTGAGGTCACTGGAGAAATCATGTTGCAAGTAATCATGTGAACTTGATATGTGTTTGATATTTTGATAGTATGTATGTTGTGATTCCCCTAGTGGTGTCATATGAACGTCGACTACATGACACTTCACCATATTTGGGCCTAAGTGAATGCATCGTGGAGTAGCAATTAGATGATGGGTTGAGAGAGTGACAGAAGCTTAAACCCTAGTTTATTCGCTATTCCGTAAGGGACCGATTGGATCCAAAAGTTTAATGCTATGGTTAGAATTTATTCTTAATACTTTCCTCATAGTTGCGGATGCTTGTGGGAGGGTTAATCATAAGTAGGAGGTTTGTTCAAGTAAGAACAGCACCTAAGCACCGGTCCACCCACATATCAAATTATCAAAGTAGCGAGCACAGATCGAACCAACATGATGAAAGTGACTAGATGAAAATCCCGTGTACCCACAAGAACGCTTAGCTTATCATAATAGACCGTTTTGGCCTGTCCTTTGCCTCAAATGGATTGGGATACCTTGCTGCACTTTTGTTACTACTACCATTACTTGCTCGTTACAAATTATCTTGCTATCAAACTACTCTGCTACTTACAATTTGAGCATTTGCAGACACTACCTTACTGAAAACTACTTGTCATTTCCTTCCGCTCCTCATTGGGTTCGACACTCTTACTTATCGAAAAGAGGTACAATTGATCCCCTATACTTGTGGGTCATCAAGGCTATTTTCTGGCGCCGTTGCCGGGGAGTAAAGCGCCTTTGGTAAGTGGAATTTGGTAAGGAAACATTTATATAGTGTGCTGAAATTTATTGTCACTTGTTACTATGGAAAACAATCCTTTGAGGGGTTTGTTCCGGGTATCTTCACCTCGTCCGGAACCACAATTAATTACCCCTCAACCTACTACACCTACTGAAAATATTGAATATGAAATTCCTTCGGGTATGATAGAACAACTACTAGCTAATCCATATGCAGGAGATGGAACCGAACATCCTGATATGCACTTGATATATGTGGAACAAATTTGTGGATTGATTAAACTTACAGGTTTACTCGGAAGTGATGAAAAAGTTTTTCCCTTTATCTTTGAAGGGAAAAGCATTGGCATGGTATAGGCTATGCGATGATATTGGATCATGGAATTGGAATCGTTTGAAATTGGAGTTCCACCAAAAATTGTATCACTACAAAAAAAAAGACACATCCGTGACATTTTGGGCCGAACGAAATTTTTTTCTGTCATACATATGACACTTCTATGACGATAATTGTGACAAAACCCGGTATCATCATAGATGTGGTGGGCTCCTACTTCTATGACAAAAAATAATGACAGAAAATGGGCTTTTTGTCCTTGGCGGGCCGGAGACGCAGCTGCATGACATTCTTTGGGCCGTCTATGACGGAAAAAACCATGGTAGAAGCGAGGGGGATGAAAATTTCAGGCAGTTCCCGGTTACGGTGGGAGGTCCGGGGCCGAGCGATGCACGTTTCTCTCGTACACGTACGCGCGTGTGTGCGAGGCGTTGGCTCTAACTGAACCCGAGCGAGGCGTTGGGCTCTAACTGAACCCGAGCGATTGCACTGCAGACTACGCGTTACTGAACCCGAGCGATCGATCGATGGCTGTTAACTGAACCCGGTCGAGCGATTCCTTGGCTACTACTACTAACTGAAGCCGATCGATGGGATGAACAATGAGCGTTGCGGAGGATTTGGATGAACAGTGAGTGGTGGCGTTGCCTCTGGATGAACAGGACCCCGTGGTGTGGTGGAGGGTTGGATGAACAGTAGACGGTGGAGGGGTGCCCGTGGAGGGGTGGATGAACAGGACCCCGTGGTGTGGAGGGCAGGATGAACAGTAGACGGTGGAGGGGTGCCCATGGAGGGGTGGTTGAACATGACCCTGTGGTGTGGAGGGCTGGATGAACAGTAGATGGTGGAGGGGTGGTTGAACAGTAGCCGGTGGAGTAGCCGCGGTGGAGGCTGGATGAACAGGAGCCTGTGGAGGCTGGAGGAGGTCGACGGTGGATGAACAGTAGCTCGTGGAGGCTGGAGGGGGTCGACGGTGGAGATGAACAGTATCCCGTGGAGTCCCGTTTTGCGGTACGCCACACCCCTCCCGATGAACATGACCCCCGTTTCGACCGTAGCGCTCCAACACAAGTCCGTTTCCTCCGTTTTGCGGTACGCCACACCCCTCCCGATCAATAGGACCGTCATTTCGACCGTAGGAGGTCCGTTTCCTCTGTTTTGCGGTACGCCACACCCCTCCCGATCAACAGGACCCCCGTTTCGACCGTAGGAGGTCCGTTTCCTCCATTTTGCGGTACACCACACCCCTCTTGATCAATAGGACCCCCGTTTCGACCGTAGGAGGTCCGTTTCCTCCGTTGTGCGGTACGCCAGGCCTCGTTTCCATCGCCTCTTCCGTCCAAGCTCTCCCGATGAACACGACCACGCATTTCGTTCCGACGCAGCCGCGTTGCCTCCCGATGAACACGACGCATTCCGTTGCCTCCCCATGAACACGACGACGCTGTTTCTCCGTTCCGACCCAGCCATGTACATGAGCCCTCGCCGTACGTATGCGCGAGTAGGTGTTCGAGACCCCGCCCGTATGTATACATATGTGGTCGTATTTTCTTTCTTGCACCCTGGCCGCTGTACATACGTGTACATGCTACGTGCGCGCCTCTACTACGACACGTGTGTGCCTCTACATCGACCAGTATATATGTACGTACACATTCGCGACCAGAATGACAACGCTACGTACGCTTCGACCAGCTGGGTCTCGACTATCAAGCACTTCTTTGCCTGCGAAGATGTAGCTGGTGGGTCCCATCAAACAGGGGGGCGAAATACGGTGGCCCGTCCAGTGGGTCCCCGTTGTCAGGTGGAGGAATAATTATTTTGCACGTAATAAGGAGGCACTTCCTTGCTGTGGCCGTGGACCTAGTTGTCGGCCTCTCCACGTACAGTCCACGTCCGATGGAAGTCGTTCCTTGACCACGTTGACCACGCCACGCCGAGAGCACTAGGGCGGTGGACGACGGCGAGGCCTAGGAAGGGGACGACGGGGAGCCGGGGAAGACGCAGCAGTAGAAGCCCGCGCGCGCGGAGAGGAGTACGAGGGTTCACTGGTTCGACTGCGGTGTGAGGCTGCCGTCGCCGCAGGGCCTGGCCAGCGGTGGGAATAGTAGGGGCGGTGAGGCCTCCGCGGCAGCACAGCCAGCCACGGGAGGCAGGAGCATGCGGCACGACCGGCGCTGCTTTGGGCGGCTGGAGCAAGAAGACCATAGGTTGAAGAAGCACTACGGCCGTTGGATGGACATCGTACGGTCACTGGAGCTAGAATCGTTCATATTGACTAAAGTTGACAAAGGCCCCCGTCCCAGTCAACTTAGTAGGCCCACAAGTCAGCCTCCCACCATGGTGGGTCCCGGCTAGCAGGGGAAGTATTCATTTTTTTGTGCGTAATAAGGAGGCACTTCCGGTGGTTCCGAGCTGACAGCGGGGGGAATGTTTTTTCGCGAAATACGATGGCCCGTCCAGTGGGTCCGAGCAGTCCGGGGGGAAACATTTTTTTCACAAAATAAGGTGGCCCGTCTAGTGGGTCCCTGCTGTAAGGTGGATGAATAATTATTTTGCGTGTAATAAGGAGGCACTTCCTTGCGGCCGCCTGGACCCAGCTGTCAGCCTCTCCATGTACAGTACTCTTCCGATGAAAGTCGGTCGTTGACCACGTTGACCACGCCGCGCCGAGAGCACCAGGGCGGTGGTCTGGACGACGGCGAGGCCTAGGAAGGGGACGACGCGGAGCCGGGGAAGGTGCGGCACTGGAAGCCCGCGCGCGTGCGGAGAGGAGTACGAGGGTTCACTGGTTCGGCTGCGGTGTGAGGCTGCCGTCGCTGCAGGGCCTGGCCAGCGGTGGGAATAGTAGGGGGCGGTGAGGCCTCCGCGGCAGCACAGCCGGCCACGGGAGGCAGGAGCATGCGGCACGACCGGCGCTGCTTTGGGCGGCTGGAGCAAGAAGACCAGAGGTTGAAGAAGCACTACGGCCGTTGGATGGACATCGTACGGTCACTGGAGCTAGAATCGTTCATATTGACTAAGTTGACAAAGCCCTTCGTCCCTGTCAACTTAGTAGGCCCACAAGTCAGCCTCCCACCAAGGTGGGTCCCAGCTAGCCGGGGGAGTATTCATTTTTTTGTGTGTAATAAGGAGGCACTTCTGGTGGGTCCGAGCTGACAGCGGGGGGAACGTTTGGACTGTACGAGGCCTCGCCGTCGCCGGAGAATAACAGCAGGTCTGGGTTAGTAGAGGGATGGCTAGGCCAGCGATGGGAGTACAGTGGGGCGGTGAGGCCTGCGTGGCAGCAGAGCCGGCCGCATTGAGGAGGGAGCAGGCAGTCCCGCCGGCGCCTGTTTGAGCGGCTGGAGCAGGAAGAGCAGAGATTGAAGAAGCACGACGGCCGTTGGATGGCCATCCAACAGTCACTGCTTGTGCGTCAACCTTTTTTTAGGAAAGCCTCAAATATGTGGGAAACAACATACAACCCATCTGCCATTATTTCTAAAAATTTACAGCCCATTTGCTAATTATTAAGGTTTTTTTGGAGCCCATATTCTTTTTGTTAGCATTACAGCCCATATTGTGGCCATGGTTAAAAAATTATACGAAATTTTGCATATTTTGGTGCGGTCCGAACTGTTTTTAATCCCGAAATTTTGACTCACATTCAAACAGATTTTAAAAATAAATGTATATCAATATAACATCCAACAAATTCTCCACGAATAAAAATTAATGTAATTTCAAATCTCGAAATGAAAAAAAGATATTTGAAACTAATTGTCGGTTTGATGTGTTTTAAAAATATACATCCGATTTCTCATTACTGATGGGCCATTTTGTTGGCCAGCCGAATGAAAGCTATCTTCCTCGTCTTGAAAGATTTACAGCCCAACAGGCTTGACAAAGCGACTTACTTGGCAAATCACAAAAAAACTGGGCTGTGGCTGTGACGCCCCCGATTCAATCGTACACTAATCATGCACGCAAATGTGTACGATCAAGATCAGGGACTCACGGGAAGATATCACAACACAACTCTACAAATAAAATAAGTCATACAAGCATCATAATACAAGCCAGGGGCCTCGAGGGCTCGAATACAAATGCTCGATCATAGACGAGTCAGCGGAAGCAACAATATCTGAGTACAGACATAAGTTAAACAAGTTTGCCTCAAGAAGGCTAGCACAAACTGGGATACAGATCGAAAGAGGCATAGGCCTCCTGCCTGGGATCCTCCTAACTACTCCTGGTCGTCGTCAGCGGGCTGCACATAGTAGTAGGCACCTCCAGTGTAGAAGGAGTCGTCGTCGACGGTGGCGTCTGGATCCTGGACTCCATCATCTGGTCGCAGCAACCGGGTAGAAGGGAAAGGGGGAAAAGGGGGAGAAAAGCAACCATGAGTACTCATCCAAAGTACTCGCAAGCAAGGAGTTACACTACATATGCATGGATATATGTGTAAAGGGCCATATCAGTGGACTGAACTGCAGAATGCCAGAATAAGAGGGGGATAGCTAGTCTTATCAAAGACTACGCTTCTGGTCGCCACCGTCTTGCAGCATATAGAAGAGAGTAGACTGAAGTCCTCCAAGTAGCATCGCATAGCATAATCCTACCCGGCGATCCCCTCCTCGATGCCCTGTTAGAGAGCGATCACCGGGTTGTATCTGGCACTTGGAAGGGTGTGTTTTATTAAGTATCCGGTTCTAGTTGTCATAAGGTCAAGGTACAACTCCGGGTCGTCCTTTTACCGAGGGACACGGCTATTCGAATAGATAAACTTCCCTGCAGGGGTGCACCACATAGCCCAACACGCTTGATCCCATTTGACCGGACACACTTTCCTGGGTCATGCCCGGCCACGGAAGATCAACACGTCGTAGCCCCACCTAGGCACAACAGAGAGGCCAGCACGCCGGTCTAAACCTAAGCGCGCAGGGGTCTAGGCCCATCGCCCTGAGCACACCTGCACGTTGCGTACGCGGCCGGAGAGCAGACCTAGCAACCTCCATTTCAAAGGAAGTCACGTTACGCGGTCCAACCCGGCGCGCGCCGCTCAGTCGCTGGCGTCACGAAGTGCTTCGGCTGATACCACGACGTCGGGATACCCATAACTACTCCCGCGTAGGTGGTTAGTGCGTATAGACCAAATGGCCAGACTCAGATCAAATACCCGGATCTCGTTAAGCGTGTTAAGTATCACGAACGCCGACTAGGGCCAGGCCCACCTCTCTCTTAGGTGGTCTGAACCTGCCCTGTCGCTCGGCCACAAAGTAACAGTCGGGGGCCGTCGGGAACCCAGGCCCACCTCTACCGGGATGGAGCCACCTGCCCCTTCAGCCCCCATCTCCGAACAGTATCACAGGTAATGTAATAGTGTAAAGTATATAGTATGCCCGTGATCACCTCCCGAAGTGATCACGGCCCAGTAGTATAGCATGGCAGACGGACAAGAGTGTAGGGCCACTGATGGAACACTAGCATCCTATACTAAGCATTAGGATAGCAGGTAAAGGTAACAACAGTAGTAGCAAGGACAGGCTATGCATCAGAATAGGATTAACGGAAAGCAGTAACATGCTACACTACTCTAATGCAAGCAGTATAGAGAAGAGTAGGCGATATCTGGTGATCAAGGGGGGGGGGCTTGCCTGGTTGCTCAGACAAGAAGGAGGGGTCGTCGGTGACGTAGTCGACCACAGGGGCATCAGCATCGTCACGGGGTCTACCGGAAAGAAGTAACGGAGGGGGAACACAATAAATAACAGAGCAATCAAAGTATAACATGGCAATGCGCGGTGCTAGAGGTGACCTAACGCGGTAGTAAGTGATACTGGTGAAGGGGGAAACATCCGGGAAAGTATCCCCGGTGTTTCGCTTTTTCGGGCAGAGGAGCCGGAGGGGGAAAGTTGCGAGTTTGATATGTTAGGGGTGTGTGGCGGGCGAACGGGCTGCGTATTCGGATTCGTCTCGTCGTTCTGAGCAACTTTCATGTAAAAAGTTTTTCCATGTGAGCTACGGTTTATTTTATATTAATTTAAAAAGGATTTAATCATTTTCAGGATTTAACAGATTTAATTTAAACCCAAAATAGGTTTACTGCATCAGCATGATGTCACAGTGATGTCAGCAGTTAACCAGTCAGTTGACTGGTCAAACTGACAGGTGGGTCTCGTCCGTCAGAGGTACAATAACCTAATTAACCTATTAATATGTTTAATTAGTTAATTAGGTAACTAATGTTTAATTGGTTTAATTAAATAGGAATAATTAAGTTAATTAATTTAGTTAATTAATTAATTAACATTTTTATTTACTTATTATTTATATATTTATTTATTTTAATTTCTTTTCTTTTTTTTATCGTTCTCAGGGGACGTGGGGCCCCCATGTCATTGGCCCTAGGGGCCAAACGGGCGCGGGCGACAGGCGGTGGGCGCCAACCCGATACGGCGCCGGCGAAGCAAGGAAGGGCCCCGGGGTGCGGGCGTAACCCGCCCACGCGATGCGGCACAGCTGGGCGCGGGCGTCGGCGGCCAGGGGCCGCACGAGCGCCGGCCGGAACAGGGCAGCAGGGACTGGAGCCGTGGGCGCGCGTGGCGCTGGGCAGTGAGGGCGGCGGTGCAGGGCGAGGCCACGGCGAGCGTGGGCCTCGGCGGCCAGAGCAGGGGTGCGCGGGGCACCGTGGTGCGCGCCGACGCACGCGCGCGAGTGGCGGGTGCAGTGCGCGCGCACCAGCGCGGCGCGGTGTACGGCGAAGCACGACCGGAGCGAGGTGACCGGATGGGGCGACCGCGAGCTCGGGTGCGGGTCGGCGCGAGCGGCCACGGTGAGCGCGCATCGCGTCGGAGCGGGGCGGGCAGAGAGGCAAAGAGTAGAGGGCGGCGGCTCACGGCGGGTGCAGGGTCGTGGCAACGGGGGTTGATGAGGAGTCGGGGACGACGGCGCCGGTGAGGAGGAAGGTCGGCGAGGCGGCGTTCTGGGCGGCGTCGTCCAGGCGCGGTTCGAATCGGCGGCGGGGTCGAAGCAGCAGGAGGGGCGACGGGTTAAGGCGGCAGGAGGGGTGACGGCGGAGCG
Organism: Aegilops umbellulata; assembly: GCA_032464435.1. Classification (NCBI taxonomy): domain Eukaryota; kingdom Viridiplantae; phylum Streptophyta; class Magnoliopsida; order Poales; family Poaceae; genus Aegilops; species Aegilops umbellulata. Next base: position 381,512,942 of record CP136056.1, on the reverse strand, counting down.
GTCTAGGGAGGGGCGCCGGTGCGATGGCGACGGGAGGCGGGGGCGATGGCCGACGTGGCTGGCGCGGCGAGAGGCGCCATCGAGCGCCCGATCCAATCCGGATCGGGGGGGGGGGAGCAGAGGGAGGAGTGGGACGAGTGGGGGGGGTGGCGCGGTGGAGGGTTAGGGTTTGGGGGGTTAATGGGGGAGTGGGGAGGCCGGTTGGGCCAAGGGGGAGCTGGGCCGGCCTGGTCGGCTGAGCCGACTGGGCCAAGAGGCCCAGTGGGGAAGGGGGCCTTTTGTCCTTTTTTTTTGTTTACTTAATGTTTTCTATTTTCCTTAGTCTTAACAAAATACGAAAGTGGCACCTAAATTGATGTCACCAGTTATGCCATTGCCACAAATATTTTGGCACATTAAATAAAGTACTTTGTATTTGTTTATTATTCTAAGAGCATTTAATTAATAGTTTTGCCGCTATTTTATTTGTTATAGTGCAATTAATCAGATTATGAAAGTGTGGTCCCTTCACCAATATTACTTTTGATTTATTATCACAATTCGAACAATTTAGTTTTAACATTTGAAAAATTCACTGTTTGACTTTATTTTGAAGTTGAATTCCGAACCGGTTTTGAACTAATGTGAGATTAACAACAGTAACCGAGGTGACGTGTCATCATTAGCAGAGGTTTACTATAGCTTAAATACCCGGGCGTCACAATTCTCCTCCACTACAAGAAATCTCGTCCCGAGATTTAAGAGGTATAGTAAGGGGGAAAGGTCTGGTTACGAAATTCTAACGGATCTTCTCGGTCTTGGCGGCTCTTCTCGAAGCGGTAGATACATTATGTTGATGTCTTCATTTCTCTACTTCAGGTCATCATGATGTAGTACACATCCTTTCTTCGGGATCTTCATCGTACTTATGGAAAGAATAAAGGGTGGGCATTCTGGGAGTACGGACCTCTGCAAGGTCGACTATCTGGTCGATAACATCAAGGAAGATGGCGGAAGTAACTCTCGAATTTAAACTTAAGAAAATATCGAGAGCAAAGTAAGGAGGTATCATGTGAAGTTTCAAGTGGGCAGACAAACGTCCGATGCCTGAAATGGGGCGTGAACGGGGTTCAAGGCAACGGGAATAAGTATTGTGTCTGATACCAGAATTGATGGTCTCTCCAAAGGTGGCTCGTGAATTACTTACGAGGCCACGCGCGAGGAACAACCTTGGGAACAAGAGGTGTACAGGTGAGTCAGGTTTCGATCCTGTGGAACTGTGGGTTATGGGCCCACCATGTGGGCTAAAAGTAGGAAAGGTGGTGACGTCTTGCACAATCATGTAAGCAAGGCATGTCAGAGGATAGCCTGTCAGTTATGTCGGCAACAACGTTGGTACCTAGGGCGAGGGACGAAGAGAACCATTTTCCTGCTCGTTGAACGAGGCGAACCAATAGGCAAAGTTCTCGTCCATCGGTGGCTACCGGAATGTTATCAACAATAGTAACAGGATCTTACTGATAGAGTTGTACACCGAGGTGTTTACATAAGCAGGAGAATGTTACTGCTTAGATCATATATAGATCACAAGAGACGTTAAACCAACCAATGGAAAGGAAAATACGATTATCAGATTAAACAGAGCAATGGAAAGGAAAATGTGTTTAAACACATATTTCAAGGGTATATCCTTCCCAAGGACAAGCAGAGCATGATATCCATGACAGGATATAATGTAGAAAACTCTTTAGGTACGGGAGGGAATTTTCATGACATTACCCATACAGCGGTGTTTGGATAATTGAGCATGAAACATTTAACATTGGGCTTCAAATGTTCCTGTTGAAAATCAGAGTACCATAGACATGCTTCGAGATAGCATTGACATGGTCAACAGGTAAAGATCAGACTTTGGAAACAAAAAGGATCCATCAGGAACAAATTGTAGAATAAGTCTTACAATTTTCTCATGGAAGAATGGATAACCTTCTAATAAGGAAACTATAACAGCAGGTCATCCGGCCAGGTGTGCTGGGCATGCCAACACCTTACCGGGTCATAAAGGACTAGTGTTATCACTCTTGGAAAAATGTTCCAACCATCATGTCTGACCGAGATTCAGATCTGATCGGTGTTAGGATACCTCAGACTCAGGATGTCCGAGAAGAAAAGGTGCAACACAAATAGACGAAATGACATTGCAAGATTCTCGGGAAATGAACTATGGGAGCGGGTTCCAAAAGAAGAGTTCATCATTTAACCAAGGAGAGGACGAGGAGGTGGCTGATGGACTCAGCGTCAATTCCTCGAGATTTCTAAAAGGATGGATTTCCACAAGTATGCGAACAAGGAGATATCATTAGTCAGATGAAATGATATAAGGGGATATGCTCGAGGAAAACATACCCAGTTTAAGCATTGGTTGATAGGTGCACCTGAAATATGGGTTGGGTTGCACGACCAATGACGGAATGGTGATTCAATAATCAATAGTCTAAGAATGACGGCCGACCATTAACTTCAAAGCAGTAGGATTGCTAGAAGGGCAGAATCCAAACAGCACCGCTCACTTGTTGGTACCCCGGTTGGAATCAACACGAGGACCCAAGAAAGAATGGTGATGGTGAGAAGTATCACCATACCAAGAATTCTTAAGCGATGGTGAAATCCTCACAACATTGATGTCATAAGAGATGTTAATGTTCCAAGGTAAGGGAGAACAATTCCTGGATAGCAAGGAACTCAAGGTATAACATCAAACATGAACAAGTTTGTGTTGAACGGAAGGCAATAAAGTGGTCGATGATAACACAATCATCGAGGGCAAGGATGGTGTTTCTCATCATGAATTCAATAGATATCCTGGAAGGAGTCAATATGTTGATGATGATCACGACACATTTGTCGAGAGATTTCAAAATGTAACCAATCAGCGACGACATCAATTCAAAGGAATGATGAAGCGGAAGGTTATTTGAACTATGGGTAGGACACAAACTTGAAATCAAGCTTGTTGTTCAAGGTGAAATGATATGACGAGGAAGATCGACGTAAGCTTAGCTCATCATCGGAAGTTGTGCTCCGGGATTAAGGACCAGGTAGCACAGTGTAAAATTTAGCACGATGATGATATAGCCGATCAGGCTTGGAATGAATGGAAGGATTTTTAAACTCATAAGCAACGAATATTACTTAGAGTTATCGAACCAGAGTGCGGAATCGGTCCACTTACCGGTGTTCTCGGTTGACGACAACCCAAAACCCAGAAAAATTGGAATTGGTGAGAAATAACAGTTGATGAAGAACCCATAAGGAGTTATGCAGTTTCATGATAATCTCAAGATACCAAGGGGTAATACTCGACGGTAGATCAAAGTAAAGGTTGGACTGGGGTATTGATCCACAGAAGACAAGTGCTTAAACTTGCCCGAGAAATGGGATCAAAGAAGAACATATGGTCGGAACCATGATTGCAAAGGATCAATTCGACGAAGCCAAAGGATATTATATCAAGGAAATAGCTATTATTACAAGAAGCTTCCAGGATAGGATCTACATCGTGTCCATGGGCATGAACACAAAGTTCAAGGTCGACTCCCACTTCTTCAATGTATAACCTTCCATTCACTCCTCGCTTTGATAAAAGCATTAGTGTAGAAAGTTTTACCTGGTGAAATACCAGATGAGTATGACCCGTGAAAACTTCCGAGTTCACACATATAAAGGAAGGCATCGGATCAACCCGTTAGGGTATCGTGGAAACATATACCATAATATTCAAGAGTAGATATCACCAGCTCGAAAGCAGAGCATGGTTGGCAAAAGGAGAGGATACAATTTACCAAAGGCATTATGTATCGGAGAAAGAACTCACAAGGTGATTAATTATGAAGGACACTATCGGACAATAATCCAACAGGGGATATGGCGATCCACAATGGAGCTGATGTGAGTATCGATACCCAATCAGAGGAAGAAAGAATGCAAATGCATCGGTTTGTAGGACATCTGAATAATACAACGTTTAAATAGCAAAGGAATTAGGATTTTTAAATCAAGGGATTAGGAGCAACGCTCTAATCAAGGATGGATAAGTGGAATAGACTTAGGGGTACCATCGATGGCAATCTGATTGGCCGAGAACCAGCTCATGTTCGAAAGACGTCTGAGCGGAAATATAATTTATAAGGATCAACTGACGATTGCGTGCATTCGCACACATATAGAATCAACGGACTTAAATGATAGTGACAAAGGATGCCCATAAGATTACTAGACATATGGGATTAACCAAAATGTAAGCAAGCAAGAATTTCAAGAGCAATAGGCTCCTGAGGATTTTTGGAAGATCGAATGGTATTTCGAAGATTGATGACATAAATGAATCAACTGGGGATGAGTGGATACTCGGTAAGTGTGAGAAATTATCCGTATGGATATTCATGTGTCAAGAACTGCAAGGCGGTAAGCTCAAAGGATTATCGAAACAACGACGAGTGTTTTGGGGTATGTTGTAATAACAAGACCAACTGGGGATGAATGTAAGAATAACAACTGTAAGTAGTTATCCTTAAGGTTTTACGGTGGAAGGGGAATTGCAAGAGGGATGGCACAAAGTATTGAGGGAACAACCGAGAGTATTGTCAGAATCTTCCATTGAAGCAGTCGATCATCCGTATTAAAGGGCTCTCCGGCATGAAGTGGTAACGAGAACCTAGAGTTAGATTTTAGCAAAATCATTTAACCCGAATAGAAGAGATGTCAGAGTCCCAGAGTATAGGTCAAGGAGTAAAAGATCCTACTACCACCCGATGGCGACGTGTGCCCGTAAGACACACAGCCAAGTTAGTAAAAGTTTTGCAATGCCTAGACTCAACTTCGGCCAAGGAGTGTGGAAGGGGGATTCCTACAGGCAGTCGGCTCTGATACCAACTTGTGACGCCCCTGATTCAATCGTACACTAATCATGCACGCAAATGTGTACGATCAAGATCAGGGACTCACGGGAAGATATCACAAAACAACTCTACAAATAAAATAAGTCATACAAGCATCATAATACAAGCCAGGGGCCTCGAGGGCTCGAATACAAATGCTCGATCATAGACGAGTCAGCGGAAGCAACAATATCTGAGTACAGACATAAGTTAAACAAGTTTTCCTTAAGAAGGCTAGCACAAACTGGGATACAGATCGAAAGAGGCATAGGCCTCCTGCCTGGGATCCTCCTAACTACTCCTGGTCGTCGTCAGCGGGCTGCACGTAGTAGTAGGCACCTCCAGTGTAGAAGGAGTGGTCGTCGACGGTGGCGTCTGGATCCTGGACTCCATCGTCTGGTCACAGCAACCGGTTAGAAGGGAAAGGGGGAAAAGGGGGAGAAAAGCAACCGTGAGTACTCATCCAAAGTACTCGCAAGCAAGGAGCTACACTACATATGCATGGATATATGTGTAAAGGGCCATATCAGTGGACTGAACTGCAGAATGCCAGAATAAGAGGGGGATAGCTAGTCTTATCGAAGACTACGCTTCTGGTCGCCACCGTCTTGCAGCATATAGAAGAGAGTAGACTGAAGTCCTCTAAGTAGCATCGCATAGCATAATCCTACCCGGCGATCCCCTCCTCGATGCCCTGTTAGAGAGCGATCACCGGGTTGTATCTGGCACTTGGAAGGGTGTGTTTTATTAAGTATCCGGTTCTAGTTGTCATAAGGTCAAGGTACAACTCCGGGTCGTCCTTTTACCGAGGGACACGGCTATTCAAATAGATAAACTTCCCTGCAGGGGTGCACCACATAGCCCAACACGCTTGATCCCATTTGGCCGGACACACTTTCCTGGGTCATGCCCGGCCTCGGAAGATCAACACGTCGCAGCCCCACCTAGGCACAACAGAGAGGACATCACGCCGGTCTAAACCTAAGCGCGCAGGGGTCTGGTCCCATCACCCTGAGCACACCTGCACGTTGTGTACGCGGCCGGAGAGCAGACCTAGCAACCTCCATTTCAAAGGAAGTCACGTTACGCGGTCCAACCCGGCGCGCGCCGCTCAGTCGCTGGCGTCACGAAGTGCTTCGGCTGATACCACGACGTCGGGATACCCATAACTACTCCCGCGTAGGTGGTTAGTGCGTATAGACCAAATGGCCAGACTCAGATCAAATACCCGGATCTCGTTAAGCGTGTTAAGTATCGCGAACGCCGACTAGGGCCAGGCCCACCTCTCTCCTAGGTGGTCTGAACCTGCCCTGTCGCTCGGCCACAAAGTAACAGTCGGGGGCCGTCGGGAACCCAGGCCCACCTCTACCGGGATGGAGCCACCTGCCCCTTCAGCCCCCATCTCCGAACAGTATCACAGGTAATGTAATAGTGTAAAGTATATAGTATGCCCGTGATCACCTCCCGAAGTGATCACGGCCCAATAGTATAGCATGGCAGACGGACAAGAGTGTAGGGCCACTGATGGAACACTAGCATCCTATACTAAGCATTAGGATAGCAGGTAAAGGTAACAACAGTAGTAGCAAGGACAGGCTATGCATCAGAATAGGATTAACGGAAAGCAGTAACATGCTACACTACTCTAATGCAAGCAGTACAGAGAAGAGTAGGCGATATCTGGTGATCAAGGGGGGGGCTTGCCTGGTTGCTCAGACAAGAAGGAGGGGTCGTCGGTGACGTAGTCGACCACAGGGGCATCAACATCGTCACGAGGTCTACCGGAAAGAAGTAACGAAGGGGGAACACAATAAATAACAGAGCAATCAAAGTATAACATGGCAATGCGCGGTGCTAGAGGTGACCTAACGCGGTAGTAAGTGATACTGGTGAAGGGGGAAACATCCGGGAAAGTATCCCCGGTGTTTCGCGTTTTCGGACAGAGGAGCCGAAGGGGGAAAGTTGCGAGTTTGATATGTTAGGGGAGTGTGGCGGGCGAACAGGCTGCGTTTCCGGATTCGTCTCGTCGTTCTGAGCAACTTTCATGTACAAAGTTTTTCCATGTGAGCTACGGTTTATTTTATATTAATTTAAAAAGGATTTAATCATTTTCAGGATTTAACAGATTTAGTTTAAACCCAAAATAGGTTTACTGCATCAGCATGATGTCACAGTGATGTCAGCAGTCAACCAGTCAGTTGACTGGTCAAACTGACGGGTGGGTCCCGTCCGTCATAGGTACAATAACCTAATTAACCTATTAATCTGTTTAATTAGTTAATTAGGTAACTAATGTTTAATTGGTTTAATTAAATAGGAATAATTAAGTTAATTAATTTAGTTAATTAATTAATTAACATTTTTATTTACTTATTATTTATATATTTATTTATTTTAATTTCTTTTCTTTTTTTTATCGTTCTCAGGGGACGTGGGGCCCCCATGTCATTGGCCCTAGGGGCCAAACGGGCGCGGGCGACAGGCGCTGGGCGCCAGCCCGATACGGCGCCGGCGAAGCAAGGAAGGGCCCCGGGGTGCGGGCGTAACCCGCCCACGCGATGCGGCACAGCCGGACGCGGGCGTCGGCGGCCAGGGGCCGCTCGAGCGCCGGCCGGAACAGGGCGGCAGGGACTGGAGCCGTGGGCGCGCGTGGCGCTGGGCAGTGAGGGCGGCGGTGCAGGGCGAGGCCACGGCGAGCGTGGGCCTCGGCGGCCAGAGCAGGGGGTGCGCGGGGCACCGTGGTGCGCGCCGACGCACGCGCGCGAGTGGCGGGTGCAGTGCGCGCGCACCAGCGCGGCGCGGTGTACGGCGAAGCACGACCGGAGCGAGGTGACCGGATGGGGCGACCGCGAGCTCGGGTGCGGGTCGGCGCGAGCGGCCACGGTGAGCGCACATCGCGCCGGAGTGGGGCGGGCAGAGAGGCAAAGAGTAGAGGGCGGCGGCTCACGGCGGGTGCAGGGTCGTGGCAACGGGGGTTGATGAGGAGTCGGGGACGACGGCGCCGGTGAGGAGGAAGGTCGGCGAGGCGGCATTCCGGGCGGCGTCGTCCAGGCGCGGTTCGAATCGGCGGCGGGGTCGAAGCAGCAGGAGGGGCGACGGGTTAAGGCGGCAGGAGGGGTGACGGCGGAGCGGTCCGGCGAGGGGCGCCGGTGCGGTGGCGACGGGAGGCGGGGGCGATGGCCGACGTGGCTGGCGCGGCGAGAGGCGCCGTCGAGCGCCCAATCCAATCCGGATCGGGGGGGGGAGCAGAGGGAGGAGTGGGACGAGTGGGGGGGTGGCGCGAGTGGGAGGGAGGAGTGGGACGAGCACGGGCGATGTTTTCTATTTTCCTTAGTCTTAACAAAATACGAAAGTGGCACCTAAATTGATGTCACCAATTATACCATTGCCACAAATATTTTGGCACATTAAATAAAGTACTTTGTATTTGTTTATTATTCTAAGAGCATTTAATTAATAGTTTTGCCGCTGTTTTATTTGTTATAGTGCAATTAATCAGATTATGAAAGTGTGGTCCCTTCACCAATATTACTTTTGATTTATTATCACAATTCGAACAATTTAGTTTTAACATTTGAAAAATTCAGTGTTTGACTTTATTTTGAAGTTGAATTCCGAACCGGTTTTGAACTAATGTGAGATTAACAACAGTAACCGAGGTGACGTGTCATCATTAGCAGAGGTTTACTATAGCTTAAATACCCGGGCGTCACAGTGGCCGTGGACCCAGCTGTCAGCCTCTCCACGTACATTACTCTTCCGATGGAGTGTCGTTGACCACGTTGACCACGCCGCGCCGAGAGCACCAAGGCGGTGGACGACGGCGAGGCCTAGGAAGGGGACGACGCGGAGCCGGGAAGACGCGATAGTGGATGCCCATGCGGAGAGGAGTACGAGGGTTCACTGGTTCGGCTGCGGTGTGAGGCTGACGTCGCCGCAGGGCCTGGCTAGTGGTGGGAGTAGTAGGGGGCGATGAGGCCTCATCGGTAGCACAGCCGGCTACTGGAGACAGGAGCAGGCGATCTCCCCGGCGCTGGTTTGGGCGGCTGGTGCAAGAAGAGCAGCGTTGAAGAAGCAGCAGGACCGTTCGATTCAAATCCAACGATTACTGCTGCTAGAATCGGTTTGTTGACTAAGTTGACAAGCCCTGCATATGCGTCAACTTAGTAGGCCCACAGGTCAGCCTCCCAACCGGTGCGCCCCAGATGTTAGTGGGAGGAATCATTTTTTTCGCGTAATAAGGAGGCAGTTGATTGCGTGCGGCCAGGCCAGCAGAGGGAGTAGGGTGGGCCGGGGAAGCCTGCGCGGCATCACAGCGGGCCACAAGAGGAGGGAGCACGCAGTCCCGCCGGCGCTAGTTTAGGCGGCTGGAGCAGGAAGATTAGAGATTAAAGAAGCACGTCGGCCGTTGGATGGACATCCAACACTAACTGCTGCTAGAATCGTGTGTTCACTGATAAAGCCTTTCGTAAACAAGTCAGCCTCGAAGTCCGTGGTGTGTACAGTCCATTTGCTATTATTTTTATATTTTTTACTCAATTTCTAATTCATATGGAATTTATTGCAGCCCGTTTTCCATTTTTAGAATTGCTGGCCATTTGCTGGTCAGTACCAGGGTCAAAAAATTAACTAAATATGTGGGAAATTTTGAAAATTCGCAAATTTTTGCTGGGGAACGAAATATTCTTAATCCAAAAATTAATAGCCATAGTAAAACAAATTTAAAAATAAATTAGTACTATGTCATGTTAAATCCAATGAAATACATATAAGATATCAGTGAAGAACAAAAACAAAAAAAGAAACTTATATCCCATTTGCTATAATTTTTTTGGAATTTTCAACCCCTTTTGATATTACTTTTAACAAACATTGACCATACTCTTAAGCTAGGCCGGAATGCATCCCTCCTCGTCTTGAAAGATTTGCAGCCCAGTAATTGGGAGAAAACAAATAGGCCTAGCTTGGGTATTCTTCAAAAAGAAATACTGGGCTAGCTATTTTCCCAAAGAACTGGTGCATGAGCATTTAGCTTTATTTATTTATTTACTTATTTATGTTTAGGGGACCATGAGCATGTACCTGGGCCGGATTCTTGTGAGAGCCTTCCTTCCAGTTAATTATGGGCTTCTCTATTGGGCCTTCATCAGTGGGCTGCATGTTATCAACAAATGGAAAATCTGTTCTGAGTTTCAAAAAAAATGTGTTCCGTACGATAAATAGTATGCGCTACATACGGTACGGGGCACTAAAGGATCGAACCGTGCAACGACTTCCAAAACATTGTGTTTGTCGTTCTAACAACACATTTATTCAACCAACAGACGAAATATACTACTGATTGTACATTGAAAACAACAGCAGCAACCAGGGCTGGGGGTGCAACAGAAGCAGTAAGCAGGCCAGAAGAGTGAAGACGTAGCTCTCTATTCCAAACCAAACATCAGCCATCATTACAAAAGGGCTACCAGAAAAGAACAAGTGTATGCATCAAACTAAATAAAGTTCCTACTACACCAAGTGTACGCATCTAACTAACTGGCTCAGTTAGACGTTACTATTTATTAAGCTGTGGAGATTGGCTGACGGCTTGAACCAGATGGGTGCCTGACGGGGGAAACTCCAGCCAGCAGGTCAAAGTCTGATACTTGCGACCCTCTCTCCTACTTTGGGCTGGAGAGCGTGGCGGCACATATCAGGGTATGGTGCATGCAGAGACGCATGGTACGCTGTGTACACACAGTTTTGCCTGATGAACGATACCGCGCTGCCATCATGATCCTTGCCGTCGGTTATCTCCTGGTTAATCAGATAATTCAGTCCGACAAACAGAGAGCGTGTACCAAGGCTACTTACCAGCCTCCAGTCGAAAATTCCTGAAGTCCCAGAGAAGCTGGGATCCTGCTCAAAGACCTTGCAATGACTGTGATTGTATTCTGCGAAACAACACGTCCGGTACGTGTGAACGATCATCAATCTTTCGCCATCGGCTGATCGAGCCAGGAACCACCTACAACTGCAATACCGCTTTTCTTTGAAAGGTTGTGGGATTAGGAAGGGGAGGGACACCAGGTGTCCTACAACATCATATCAAGTTGGAGTCAGATAAAAAAGGGCACTTGGTTTAGTTAACTTAAGAACAACATGTTATGAGCATGAATATTTTTTCAGCAAATATTGACAGTAATATAAGCAAGCCATCATGATATCATAGGAAAGTAACATACTGCTGTAACAGCCATTTGTAGCGATGACTGGAGTAGGCCAGCAATACGTCCAGCCATAGAAGGAGTCGACAGCGTAAATGAAGCCCTTGTGCTCAATTGCATCAGAGAACCATGGAGGATGTATGATCCTGCGGTGGACGTGCAGATTTCTCCACTTACCGCATTGACCTATCAAATAGGCGAGACCGCGGTTGAAGAACGCAATTAGCCTGAAGTCTTTATAATTCGCAGATCTTGTGGGCACTTGGCAGATTACAACCTTGAGCAAATCAAACTTGGTATCATGTTGGCTATTGTAAGATTCCGAGTATTCTGGGCCGCGGTGCCAAAGCAGTGCAGTGTTAATTGAAGGAAGGGGGATCAATCGCCGAGTGTAGACCTCCACGAGCATATAGCTGCCGCGACCGTCGATGAGCACCATCCAAGACGTGTTCATGCCGACCCAGTACATACCGTTAATGTAGTTGAGGCTGACGGGGATCGGATCGCAGCCAAGGGGGTTGATGTTCGCCACCCTATGATCGTTATGCTGCGTGACACGCCGTTTCTGAAGATCAGGCGGCATCAGCAAGCAAGGAGCTGGCTTAAAAAGCTCCGGCCTGAGGGCTTTGAGTAAACGGTACAGCCCCGACGAGCATGCGGCGAGCGGCATGGTACTGAGATTGTCCACACACGAAACAATGAGCTTGATTACCTCTATGGGGAGCGAATTCCAGCCACTCTTTCAGTGGACACTGCTCGGTTCTGCCATTGTTAGTGCTTGGGTTTCGGACGAGGGGGGAGGCGCCTTGGCGGGGATGGAACATTGGACGAGATTATGTGCGGACAAAGATGGAGAAGCGAATATGTGCTGCGGGAAGTGGACAGGTGATGATGACTACAGCGTGCCGCTTGACTTACGAGACACATACCAGCAGCGTACGGTCATGTCGATGCCAGACAACTTGCTTGAGTGATCACAGTACTGGTTCTCCCTACAGTGCTATGCCCTAACTTGCTTGAGTAGAGTAGTAGAGTAGGACTCTGCTCTACTACTAGCACCGGAGGAGTAGTATATTCTAATCTAAAATAGTTACAAACTTCAACGCCCGAGCGTGGAACGACTACGAACCGTGCTCAAAGACCGTGTCTACGTGGTGTTTGGACATGGGCGACAACCTCAACGCCAACGGTGCTGCTCCCGTTGCGCCGTATGTGTTTATGTCCTTCCTGTTCGAAATCGTGGTAGAATTCATGTTTCTACTCTGTATCCTACTACTATGCTAGTCCACATTATTAGTTTCATCTCTGTTATAGCCGTCATGATTTATTTTGTGCTTATTCGGATTAAATCTCGTAGTAACTTGCTCATATATTCAACTGGCACAACGTCCCCTACAGCCACTCCCGTTTCATGGACGGCCCGGTCGATGTTGGAATTTTGCTAGTAGGCCTTTATAAGGTGAGCTCTTCTACTACTTATATGAGCATGAGAAGAGGAGACCTACACGCGTGGGCGGCGACACTGGCTACGCCGAGCATACTTGGACTCTGCGGAGCTGGGACTTTCCCGCCGATGTGGACATGGAAAACCCATGTGTTATTTGGACTCCAACAATGTGCACGGGGACTCCAAGGAGGTTCACATGGACATCTGCATTTTCAAGTTCAATGTTGATCATTAGTCTTCGCTCAATGTAATCCGCTGTCTAAGCATGTGGAGACTTCCATGCATGATCTTGCTCTATTGGAGTATCGCGCATGAATAAAAGTGTATCCATTTATGGTTTAGTCTAGAATCTTCCATGTATGAATTTTTACTACAGTACTGGTGAAAGACTTATGATGAACCATTTCTTACATATCCTCTGCCCCCTCCCAAGTAATCCTGATTTAATCCCTCTGTCTAGGTGTATAAGGGCATGGTTAATACTTAAATAGTATAGCCAACTGTTGGCTACAAGAAAGTGCCATGTCATCTGTAGCCAACATGTATAACAGTGGATACTCAAAAACTAATTCTTGAAGATCATTTCCTGCAAAGCACAATAAGAGTTATTTCTTCACAAGTTTTGGATGCAGGTTGAACAGTTGAACGCTTTTGTTTGCAAAAGATACTTTTTATCTATTTCACCCGGATGTTTGTGAGCTCTAGAGATGAAATAATATCCGAACAAACCTATCCAAATGAACTAACCGAGGCATCTCCATCTTTTTGTCTTGCAAGTCGTGCATGGTCCCTTCATCGTGAAAGTGCTCTGGCCGTCGCATTGATTTGCATGCATGGATAGCACCACCATATTTTCAAAGGAGGAGCGAGCTCTATATTTCAGCCAAGGCATGCATGATTTGAGGAATTATGGTTGGGCATGCATGTAGAAAAGGGAGGAGAGTAATTTGCATGCGAGGGATTAAAGGAAGGGAGGCCAGCGGCTAGACATTCAAAGGAGGCTGCATGCAAGATTACACGGGATCCAGATACTAGTCCCAAAACCAGTTCCTCTTTTTGCGGACATGCTTTGGTACAAAAGATTGACAAGTTAGGCCCTGTAAAAATGGATGGAGGGAGTAGTAGTACGTGTAGAGGGCGGCGCTGCATGGGAGTCTCACCTCTCACCCCGCTCGTGGCGCGGCAGTAAAGCTGTCATATCACAAAACCCAACCACTCCCAGTAATAAGTGGCCTGGTAAAATAAACGGACAAGCAACCATCACATCCCTCTATCTTTTTTGCATTTCATCTCTCTGCATTTACTTTCTCCGGTTCATCTCGCACACTTGATCCCTAGCTACTACTCCTAGGGCCAGTTCTTTTGGTGGCTTCCCCAGCTTTTCCCACAAGACTAGTCATAGTGGAGAGTAACAATAAGGCGCCTCACTCATTTACTTGGGCTTCTAAACTACTATTCCGTCCTGATTTATTCCTCACCATTGTAATTTGTGCTAAATTTTGACCAAAGATTTAACTGGTTTTTCCTCACCATTGTAATTTGTGCTAAATTTTGACCAAAAATTTGACACAGATTACAATGGGGACCAATAAACCTGGACAGAGGTAGTAGTTATGGGATTACTAATCTAGAAGCCTAAAAGAACTGGCCCCTAGTACTCCTACTAGTAGTAGTACTCAAGTTGGAATTCCAATTGCACGGCACAACCTGTTAGGCAAAAAATTTGATACAGGGTGTAGGAAGCGGTTTGGGAATTTGCATGCCTTTCCAACCAGTGAGATACTCCATACAAAGTACGACACAGAAATAACCACAGAGAAGGAAGCTAAAAGTAAACAATCAAATGAGCATTTTTGCATTTGTTTTGCAGTGAATCATTTCACAAGCTTGACTAGTGTTGTTTTTCCACTTTTACAAAAACCGCATCGTAATGTTAAAACGTGCATTTGCACGTACATAAGTAATAGTAGTACTCTCTCCGTCTAGGTGTATAAGTCTTCCCTCCTTCTTGGTCACAGTGCACAACCGAAGATGACTTTTTGACCTGGACGGAGGGAGTAGCACAGTCTGCAAGCATATATCGAGAGAGACGTGTAGTGTGATAGTATATAGTAAAGTTTGTGCTATATGCACGTACTTGCAAAATGTGTACGAATACACAAGGTTTCCAAACTTTCCCTTTTACATTCCTGAACGTTCAGGATTTATCATTTGCGTCCCAAAACTAATGAGATCGCCTTACGAAACAAAAATTATACTCCTCCTAAAAGCCACGACGCTCGCAGGAGCGCTTGCGGCGCGCCACGAGTGCCCTGGTGCACGGCCGTTTACCAGCGCGCCGACACAACGCCTCTTCCTCAGCCTCGCAACTCGCGAGGTGCTGATTGGCAGCTTGCCGGCGGGCGAGCGCGATCTCACCAGTGTGATGATCCGGCGCCAACAGGTACTCCTCCTCGTTGGAAGCGTGCACCCGGTCCATGTACCGCCAAGCGTAGATGAGGCGCTTGGGCCCGACTGCACTTAGGGCGTCGGCACGAGCGTCCTCCGCCACCCTCACGGCCCTCGCACGAGCCTTCTGCCAAAGAGCCAATTGCCTGACTCTCTCGGACGCGACATAGGCCTCCCAGCCAGCTTGTTCCGCGGTGCGCTTCTCTTCCTCGGCCTTCTTCTCCGCCTCTATTTTGGCGCGCTCTGCTGGAGGCAAAGCCTCCCACAAGGCGACATCCATTTCTTTCCAAAGCTCCTCAAGACTGGGGGGCTCGGCGGGCAGCGCGGCGTTCTCCTCGTAGCGGGGAGCCAACGCGTCCTCCGGCGCGCGTGCTGGCGAGATTGGGAACGCCGACCGTCCACCTCGATGCATCGCGGCGAGAGCGGAACGCCGACGCGTCCTCCTCGACTAGTGGCGGCGAGGAACGGAACGGCGACGCATCGCGTAGCGGCGAGGAGCGGAACACCGATGCATCCTCCTCGACTAGTGGCGGCGAGGAACGGAACATGGGCATATTTGTTGGAGTAAATTACGGGGGAGCGAAGGGGTGGAAATATTGCTGGTCACAACGGATTGGACGAGCGTGGGGGGAGGAGAGTCATGCATGCAGATTTTTTCACACGTGGTGGAGTGGTGGGACCGCCGGAGGGAGAAGGAGAGTTTGGCAGGCATATTATTTCCACACATGGAGCGGAAAAGATTTGGAGACGAACGGGCTTCCTGCAGGTATGGGGAACGATGCATAATAAGTCATCTTGCATGCCGGGCCATGGTTTCAAATTTTGTCGAAATTTCTTGAAATTTCCGAAATGTCGACAATTTCGAGGATGGGCGAATTGTTTGCCTTTCGTTGAAGAAATTTCGATGGGTTTGAATTTCTATGTAAAAATGATCATGGATCAATACAAATTAACACACGTTATATTAGTGCAGCGGTAGGGACATTGTCTATCGATCAGAAGGTTGATGGTTCGAAGCATGTTTACTAACATTTTGATTATTATTTTTGCACCAAATATACATCTGTGGCAAAAAAATGTCCTAACTAAGATTCGAGCCACAAACAACAGCATGTTCAGCTATGGACAAACAATCACACTAGTTATCTAATTGTGTTAATTCCACGCTACGTGCCCTTTTATCTATCTTTTTAAAATTAAAATTATTTGAATTCAAACAAAAATTTCGTTGGTTTGTACGAAACAGTTTTCAAAATTTACGAAATTTCGACCATTTCGAGGGTGAGCGAAATTTTTGCCACTTCGAAATAGTAAACTATGTGCCGGGCTAGGTATAGTCTCAAGTCATTAGAAACAAACACACCCCACACATGTTCATATTTGTAACATCCCAAATTTTTTAATTTGGAATGTTATACATTAGATCATCATGCATATCATATTTTCTTGCATTTTGGTCGATCCGAGAGATTTCACGCAACTCAAGGACCCTCGGAGAGAGTTGGAGATTTCGTTATTTTCATATTTGAGTTTTCTTAAATTTTGAAAAAAAGGATCATTTGAATTTATTTATTTCATCTTCAATTATTTTTCCAATAACAAAAATATGAGAAGGGAATAATATGACTTTCCCAATTTTAGGAAAAATAAAGATTTAATAAATAAATCAAATTTTGGATTTTTTCAGAGTTTATTTGCATTTTATTGGCATTAGGGAAAATGTGTGTTTTAAAATATTGCATTTAGGCCCCGAGAAAAAGTTCATTTTGTTCGACTCATTTTTAGGAGTCCGGAAAAATTAACCTCGGGATTTTTGGAGTTCGATTAGATTTTCTTTTAATTAATTTTCTGCGCGCATATTTAAAAAAAATCGCAGCGCCCCGCCTGGGCCAAAGGCCTAGCCGGCCCGCACCGCCGCCCGCCCTCGCGCGTGCACGCCTGCGCCGCGTCGCGCCGCCGCCGCCCGCCGAGTCCGAGCCGGACTCTGCTCCCGCCGCCGCCGCCTTTGCTTGCCCCCTCCCCCAAGTCAGCCCTCCCCCTCTTTATATACCCCCCTTCTCCTCTCCTCCCCACCCCAGCTGCCGCCGCCGCCCGCAGCAGCAGCAGCAGTAGCCAGCGCCCGCCGCCGCCGCAGCCAGCCAGCCGCCGCCGCCGCTCCGCAGCCGCGCCGCCCCGCGCCGCGCCTCGCCCCGCCACTAAGCCGCCGCCCCGCCGGATCCCCTCGCCGATGAGGTAGCCCCGCGCCGCGCCACCCCTTCCCCGGTTCGGGTTTTAAAAAAAATCGTTCCGGTTTATTTTTTTTCGATGTTTCGGTTTTTTTTGAAACCCTAGATCGTTTTTCGTTTTTTTTCGGTTTTGTTTTTTTAGCGAGCGTTCGCCGGACCGTTCGTTTTAACGAACGTGATCACCGGTTAGTCTCGGTTAACGAACGTCCGTTCGTTTAACCGTTCGTCGTTTTTCTTTTTCGTCGGATTTATTCCGCGATTTTCTGATCGCGATTTCAGATCTGATCTTCTTTCTAGTCTATCTTCTCACTCGTTTAGCGGAATCAGGTGATTCAAGCGCCTGGAGTTTTGTTTCGAAACCGCCGTTCCGACTAATCAACTTAAACAAGTTTTTGCTACTGTAAAATTTGACTTAGTTTCAAATTGCTAGAACCGAGTTGTTTTCTTCCCCCATTTGTTTTCCGTTGCTTTGTTCGGTTAGTTTTCTTTGCAACCGGAGTTCTTAAGTTGAACTTTCTGGTTCGATCTCTTGTTCGAGTTTTACCTGTGCATTAGATGAGTACTTATTGTATGCTTGTTGTTTGTCTGCGATAGATCACCCGGAGTGCGCCGCCTGTTATTTCAAAGCTCTAGGTTTCGCAGATCCTCAGCAAGGCAAGTAACACTTTGATCATACCTTCTCAATGCCCAGTTTTCATTGCATTAGATCAATCCTCAAACATTGCATGATTAGGATCTAATTAAACGGTGGGATGGGAAGTAGTTGAGGTAGTACCTATTACCTGTTTTACTTATGAAACCTTTGGGAGTTACTTCTACGTTTGCTTATTTGCCATGCTATGCTAGTAGACGTGGATTGGGTGAGTGATATCCATGACAGATGTGAGTTATGTTAATTAATGGTTTTATCTAAGGTGGCAACTTAAATACACATCTGGGTGGATTAAGGCACCTGGTTTCTATCAGGACTTGCTTGTTTTTCTTTGGACCGCCACCCAGGCTCAAAGGGATCATAAGATCATTCATGCTAATAACTTCCGTGTGCAGCCACAAGCCATTATGGGCTCTGGCATAGTTGACTAAGTCGTGCAAACTCTTACAGGGTAGACTAGCAGATGTAGGGGAAAGTAGGTGTACCGTTCTATCCAAACGTAAGGTGCTAGCCTTCTGAAAGACTATGTCTCGGTCATCCGTTTCTCAAACACCATGTAGTGCGAGAAATCAAACGGAGGCGATCGATTCTTGTGGGGAAAAGTGCGCAAACCTCTGCAGAGTGTACAAACTAATCATGATTAGCCGTGTCCCCGGTTATGGACATCTTGAGTATCTAGTACTTGAATATCATGTGAATCTCATCATGTTACTTCTAATTAATATTGTTGGGTTTTAATTGTTCATTTAATTGGGATCGGAATGCTGTCAACCATTCTCGATGTTTAACAACCACCATGATAGTTAAATAAAATCTATTCCTTTGCAGTAGGGAAAAATTGGCTTTACGCAAAACTGTAACCATAGAGCTTTCCACCTGCCATATATGCATGTAGTATAGGCTTACCATTCATTGCTCTCTATGTGTTACATTGCCAGCATATTCCATGTGCTGACCCGTTTTCGGGCTGCAACTTTCATGTTGCAGACTTTTCAGACGACGAGTAAGGTGCTTTTAGGTCGTGGTTCTATACTCAGTGATGCCGTTGGAGTTGATGGACTCACTTATCTTCCAAGTCTTCCGCTGTTATCATTATTAGATGGCCTTAAGCCATATTTATTGTAATAAGTTCTCTTTGAGACATCGATGTAATAAGTGTGTGATTGCTACTCTGTTATAAATCCTTCGAAGTACTATGTGGTGTCAGCATTACTGATCCAGGGATGACACCGGAGCACAGAGACTTGACCATCTGAGGTCGGGTCGCTACAATATTTCTGTTGGGGAACGTTGCAGAAAACAAAAAATTTCCTACTGTTTCACCAAGATCCATCTATGAGTTCATCTAGCAACGAGTGATCGGATGCATCTACATACCTTTGTAGATCGCGAGCGGAAGCGTTCAGAGAACGGGGATGAAGTAGTCGTACACGACGTGATCCAAATCACCGGAGATCCTAGTACCGAACGGACGGCACCTCCGCGTTCAACACATGTACGGAGCGGATGGCGTCTCCTCCTTCTTGATCTAGCAAGGGGGAAGGAGAGGTTGATGAAGATCCAGCAGCACGACGGCGTGGTGGTGGATGCAGGGCGTCACAGCAGCAGGGCTTCGCCGTGCACTGTGAGAGGGAGAGGTGTAGCAGGGAGAGAGGGAGGCACCAGGGTCAAGGGTGCGGCTGCCCCTCCCCCCTTTATATAGGCCCCCTGGGGGGCGCCGGCCCTTCGGAGATCCAATCTCCAGGGGGGCGGCGGCCAAGGGGGGTGGAGTGCCCCCCAAGGCAAGTGGGCGCCCCCCCCCCACCCTAGGGTTCCAACCCTAGGCGCAGGGGGTGGGCCTTGGGGGGCGCACCAGCCCACTAAGGGCTGGTCCCCCCTCCCACTTCATCCCATGGGGCCCTCCGGGATGGGTGGCCCCACCCGGTGGACCCCCGGGACCCATCTGGTGGTCCCGGTACAATACCGGTGACCCCCAGATCACTCCCGATGGCCGAAACTGCACTTCCTATATATAATTCTTCACCTCCAGACTATTCCGAAACTCCTCGTGATGTCCGGGATCTCATCCGGGATGCCGAACAACATCCGGGTTACTGCATATACATATCTTCACAACCCTAGCGTCACCGAACCTTAAGTGAGTAGACCCTACGGGTTCGGGAGACATGCAGACATGACCAAGACGGCTCTCGGGCAATAACCAACAGCGGGATCTGGATACCCATGTTGGCTCCCACATGCTCCACGATGATCTCATCGGATGAACCACGATGTCGAGGATTCAATTAATCCCGTATACGATTCCCTTTGTCAATCGGTATTTTACTTGCCCGAGATTCGATCGTCGGTATCCCAATACCTCGTTCAATCTCGTTACCGGCAAGTCACTTTACTCGTACCGTAACGCATGATCCCGTGATCAAACACTTTGATCACATTGAGCTCATTATGATGATGCATTACCGAGTGGGCCCGGTGATACCTCTTCGTCAAGCGGAGTGACAAATCCCAGTCTCGATCCGTGTCAACCCAACAGACACTTTCGGAGATACCCGTAGTATACCTCTATAGTCACCCAGTTACGATGTGACGTTTGGTATACCCAAAGCACTCCTACGGTATCCAGGAGTTACACGATCTCATGGTCTAAGGAAAGGATACTTGACATTGGAAAACTCTAGCAAACGAACTATACGATCTTGTGCTATGTTTAGGATTGGGTCTTGTCCATCACATCATTATCCTAATGATGTGATCTCGTTATCAATGACATCCAATGTCCATAGTCAAGAAACCATGACTATCTGTTGATCAACGAGCTAGTCAACTAGAGGCTTACTAGGGACATGTTGGTGTCTATTATCATGAACAAGGAAATATAATAATAATGCTTTTATTATTGCCTCTAGGGCATATTTCCAACAGTCTCCCACTTGCACTAGAGTCAATAATCTAGTTACATTGTGATGAATCGAACACCCATGGAATTCTGGTGTTGATCATGTTTTGCTCTAGGGAGAGGTTTAGTCAACAGATCTGCTACATTCAGGTCCGTATGCACTTTACAAATATCTATGTCTCCATCTTGAACATTTTCACAAATGGAGTTGAAGCGACGCTTGATGTGCCTGGTCTTCTTGTGAAACCTGGGCTCCTTGGCAAGTGCAATAGCTCCAGTGTTGTCATAGAAAAGTTTGATTGGCCCCGACGCATTGGGTATGAATCCGAGGTCGGTGATGAACTCCTTCACCCAAATTGCTTCATGTGCTGCCTCCGAGGCTGCCATGTACTCCGCTTCACATGTATATCCCTCCACGACGCTCTGCTTGCAACTGCACCAGCTTACTGCCCCACCATTCAATATATACACGTATCCGGTTTGTGACTTAGAGTCATCCAGATCTGTGTCGAAGCTAGCGTCGACGTAACCCTTTACGACGAGCTCTTCGTCACCTCCATAAACGAGAAATATTTCCTTAGTCCTTTTCAGGTATTTCAGGATATTCTTGACCGCTGTCCAGTGTTCCTTGCCAGGATTACTTTGGTACCTTCCTACCAAACTTACGGCAAGGTTTACATCAGGTCTGGTACACAGCATGGCATACATAATAGAACCTATGGCTGAGGCATAGGGGATGACACACATCTCTTCTATATCTTCTGCCGTGGTTGGACATTGAGCTGAGCTCAATTTCACACCTTGTAACACAGGTAAGAACCCCTTCTTAGATTGATCCATATTGAACTTCTTCAATATCTTATCAAGGTATGTGCTTTGTGAAAGACCTATGAGGCGTCTTGATCTATCTCTATAGATCTTGATGCCTAATATATAAGCAGCTTCTCCAAGGTCCTTCATTGAAAAACTCTTATTAAAGTAGGCCTTAATGCTGTCCAAGAGTTCCATATCATTTCCCATCAAAAGTATGTCATCTACATATAATATGAGAAATGCTACAGAGCTCCCACTCACTTTCTTGTAAACGCAGGCTTCTCCATAAGTCTACGTAAATCCAAACGCTTTGATCATCTCATCAAAGCGAATGTTCCAACTCCGAGATGCTTGCACCAGCCCATAAATCGTGCATTGGAGCTTGCACACCTTGTCAGCATTCTTAGGAACAAAACCTTCCGGCTGCATCATATACAATTCTTCCTTAAGGAAACCATTAAGGAATGCCGTTTTGATGTCCATTTGCCATATTTCATAATCGTAGAATGCGGCAATTGCTAACATGATTCGGACGGACTTCAGCTTCGCTACCGGTGAGAAAGTCTCATCGTAGTCAACCCCTTGAACTTGTCGATAACCCTTAGCGACAAGCCGAGCTTTATAGATGGTCACATTACCATCCGCGTCTGTCTTCTTCTTAAAGATCCATTTATTTTCTATGGCTCGCCGCTCAACGGGCAAGTCAGTCAAAGTCCATACTTCGTTTTCATACATGGATCCTATCTCGGATTTCATGGCTTCCAGCCATTTGTCGGAATCTGGGCCCGCCATTGCTTCTTCATAGTTCGAAGGTTCACCGTTGTCTAACAACATGATTTCCAAGACAGGGTTGCCGTACCACTCTGGTGCAGAACGTGTCCTTGTGGACCTATGAATTTCAGTAGGAGCTTGATCAGAAGCATCTTGATCATCATCATTAATTTCCTCTCTAGTCGGTGCAGGCACCTTAGAAACGTTTTCTTGAGTTGCGCCATTTTCCGGTTCAAGAGGTAACACTTCATCAAGTTCTACTTTCCTCCTACTTACTTCTTTCGAGAGAAACTCCTTCTCTAGAAAGGATCCATTCTTGGCAACAAAGATCTTGCCTTCGGATCTAAGGTTGAAGGTATACCCAATAGTTTCTTTAGGGTATCCTATGAAGACGCATTTTTCCGACTTGGGTTCGAGCTTTTCAGGTTGAAGTTTCTTGACATAAGCATCGCATCCCCAAACTCTTAGAAACGACAGCTTAGGTTTCTTCCCAAACCATAATTCATACGGTGTCGTCTCAACGGATTTCGACGGAGCCCTATTTAAAGTGAATGCGGCAGTCTCTAAAGCATAGCCCCAAAAAGATAGCGGTAAATCGGTAAGAGACATCATAGATCGCACCATATCTAATAGAGTGCGATTACGACGTTCGGACACACCATTACGCTGAGGTGTTCCAGGTGGCGTGAGTTGTGAAACTATTCCACATTTTCTTAAGTGTGTGCCAAATTCGTGACTCAAGTATTCTCCTCCACGATCTGATCGTAGAAACTTGATCTTTCTATCACGTTGATTTTCAACCTCACTCTGAAATTCCTTGAACTTTTCAAAGGTCTCAGACTTGTGTTTCATTAAGTAGATATACCCATATCTACTCAAGTCATCAGTGAGGGTGAGAACATAACGATAGCCACCGCGAGCCTCAACACTCATTGGACCGCACACATCAGTATGTATGATTTCCAATAAGTTGGTTGCTCGCTCCATTGTTCCTGAGAACGGAGTCTTGGTCATTTTACCCATGAGGCATGGTTCGCACGTGTCAAATGATTCATAATCAAGAGACTCTAAAAGTCCATCTGCATGGAGCTTCTTCATGCGTTTGACACCTATGTGACCAAGGCGGCAGTGCCACAAGTATGTGGGACTATTGTTATCAACTTTAACTCTTTTGGTATTCACACTATGAATATGTGTATCATCACGTACGAGATTCATTAAGAATAAACCATTAACCATCGGAGCATGACCATAAAACATATCACTCATATAAACAGAACAACCATTATTCTCGGATTTAAATGAGTAGCCATCTCGAATTAAACGAGATCCAGACACAATGTTCATGCTCAAACTTGGCACTAAATAACAATTATTGAGGTTTAAAACTAATCCCGTAGGTAAATGTAGAGGTAGCGTGCCGACGGCGATCACATCGACCTTGGAACCATTCCCGACGCGCATCGTCACCTCGTCCTTCGCCAGTCTCCGTTTATTCCGCAGCTCCTGCTTTCAGTTACAAATGTGAGCAACTGCACCGGTATCAAATACCCAAGAGCTACTACGAGTACTGGTAAGGTACACATCAATTACAGGTATATCACATATACCTTTTGTTTTTCCGGCCTTCTTGTCCGCTAAGTATTTGGGGCAGTTCCGCTTCCAGTGACCACTTCCCTTGCAATAAAAGCACTCAGTCTCGGGCTTGGGACCATTCTTTGGCTTCTTCCCGGCAGCTTGCTTGCCGGGCGCGGCAACTTCCTTGCCGTCCTTCTTGAAGTTCTTTTTACCCTTGCCCTTCTTGAACTTAGTGGTTTTATTCACCATCAACACTTGATGTTCCTTCTTGACTTCTACCTCTGCTGATTTCAGCATAGCAAATACTTCAGGAATGGTCTTTTCCATCCCCTGCATATTGAAGTTCATCACAAAGCTCTTGTAGCTTGGTGGAAGCGACTGGAGGATTCTGTCAATGACCGCGTCATCCGGGAGATTAACTCCCAGCTGAGTCAAGCGGTTATGTAACCCAGACATAGTGAGTATGTGCTCACTGACAGAACTATTTTCCTCCATCTTACAGCTGAAGAATTTGTCAGAGACTTCATATCTCTCGACCCGGGCATGAGCTTGGAAAACCATTTTCAGCTCTTCGAACATCTCATATGCTCCGTGTCTCTCAAAACACTTTTGGAGCCCCGGCTCTAAGCTGTAAAGCATGCCATACTGAACGAGGGAGTAGTCATCGGTACGTGCCTGCCAAGCGTTCATAACGTCTTGTTCTGCAGGGAGAACAGGTGCGTCACCCAGCGGTGCTCGTAGGACATAATCTTTCCTGGCAGCTATGAGGATGATCCTCAGGTTCCGGACCCAGTCCGTATAGTTGCTGCCATCGTCTTTCAGCTTGGTGTTCTCTAGGAACGCGTTGAAGTTGAGGACTACGTTGGCCATTTGATCCACAAGACATATTGTAAATATTTTAGACTAAGTTCATGATAATAAAGTTCATCTAATCAAATTATTTAATGTACTCCCACTTAGATAGACATCCCTCTTCTAGTCATCTAAGTATAACATGATCCGAGTCAACTAGGCCGTCTACGATCATCACGTGAGACGGACTAGTCAACATCGGTGAACATCTTCATGTTGATCGTATCTTCTATACGACTCATGCTCGACCTTTCGGTCTTCTGTGTTCCGAGGCCATGTCTGTACATGCTAGGCTCGTCAAGTCAACCTAAGTGTTTGCATGTGTAAATCTGTCTTACACCCGTTGTATGTGAACGTTAGAATCTATCACACCCGATCATCACGTGGTGCTTCGAAACAACGAACTGTCGCAACGGTGCACAGTTAGGGGGAACACTTCTTGAAATTATTATGAGGGATCATCTTATTTACTACCGTCGTTCTAAGTAAACAAGATGCAAAACATGATAAACATCACATGCAATCAAATAATAAACGTGACATGATATGGCCAGTATCACATAGCTCCTTTGATCTCCATCTTGGGGCTCCATGATCATCTTTGTCACCGGCTTGACACCATGATCTCCATCATCATGATCTCCATCATCGTGTCTCCATGAAGTTGCTCGCCAACTATTACTTCTACTACTATGGCTAACGCGTTTAGCAATAAAGTAAAGTAATTTACATGGCGTTTCTCAATGACACGCAGGTCATACAAAATAAAGACAACTCCTATGGCTCTTGCCGGTTGTCATACTCATCGACATGCAAGTCGTGATTCCTATTACAATAGCATGAACATCTCATACATCACATATAGATCATTCATCATTCATCACAACTTTGGCCATATCATATCACAAAGCACTTGCTGCAAAAACAAGTTAGACGTCCTCTAATTGTTGTTGCAAGTTTTACGTGGCTGAATTAGGGTTCTAGCAAGAACGTTTTCTTACCTACGTGAAAGCCACAACGTGATTTGTCAACTTCTATTTACCCTTCATAAGGACCCTTTTCATCGAATCCGCTCCAACTAAAGTGGGAGAGACAGACACCCGCCAGCCACCTTATGCAACTAGTGCATGTTATTCGGTGGAACCGGTCTCACGTAAGCGTACGTGTAAGGTTGGTCCGGGCCGCTTCATCCCACAATACCGCTGAAGCAAGATAAGACTAGTAGCGGCAAGAAAGTTGACAAATCTACGCCCACAACGAATTGTGTTCTACTCGCGCAAGAAGAACTATGCATAGACCTAGCTCATGATGCCACTGTTGGGGAACGTTGCAGAAAACAAAAAATTTCCTACGGTTTCACCAAGATCCATCTATGAGTTCATCTAGCAACGAGTGATCGGATGCATCTACATACCTTTGTAGATCGCGAGCAGAAGCGTTCAGAGAACGGGGATGAAGTAGTCGTACACGACGTGATCCAAATCACCGGAGATCCTAGTACCGAACGGACGACACCTCCGCGTTCAACACATGTACGGAGCGGATGACGTCTCCTCCTTCTTGATCCAGCAAGGGGGAAGGAGAGGTTGATGAAGATCCAGCAGCACGACGGCGTGGTGGTGGATGCAGGGCGTCACAGCAGCAGGGCTTCGCCGTGCACTGCGAGAGGGAGAGGTGTAGCAGGGAGAGAGGGAGGCGCCAGGGTCAAGGGTGCGGCTGCCCCTCCCCCCCTTTATATAGGCCCCCTGGGGGGCGTCGGCCCTTGGAAGATCCAATCTCCAAGGGGGCGGCGGCCAAGGGGGGTGGACTGCCCCCCAAGGCAAGTGGGCGCCCCCCCCCCACCCTAGGGTTCCAACCCTAGGCGCAGGGGGTGGGCCTTGGGGGCGCACCAGCCCACTAAGGGCTGGTCCCCCTCCCACTTCAGCCCATGGGGCCATCCGGGATGGGTGGCCCCACCCGGTGGACCCCCGGGACCCATCTAGTGGTCCCGGTACAATACCGGTGACCCCCAGATCACTCCCGATGGCCGAAACTGCACTTCCTATATATAATTCTTCACCTCCGGACTATTCCGAAACTCCTCGTGACGTCCGGAATCTCATCCGGGACTCTGAACAACATTCGGGTTACTGCATATACATATCTTCACAACCCTAGCGTCACCGAACCTTAAGTGTGTAGACCCTACGGGTTCGGGAGACATGCAGACATGACCGAGACGGCTCTCGGGCAATAACCAACAGCGGGATCTGGATACCCATGTTGGCTTCCACATGCTCCACGATGATCTCATCGGATGAACCACGATGTCGAGGATTCAATTAATCCTGTATACGATTCCCTTTGTCAATCGGTATTTTACTTGCCCGAGATTCGATCATCGGTATCCCAATACCTCGTTCAATCTCGTTACCGGCAAGTCACTTTACTCGTACCGTAACGCATGATCCCGTGATCAAACACTTTGATCACATTGAGCTCATTATGATGATGCATTACCGAGTGGGCCCGGTGATACCTCTCCGTCAAGCGGAGTGACAAATCCCAGTCTCGATCCGTGTCAACCCAACAGAAACTTTCGGAGATACCCGTAGTATACCTTTATAGTCACCCAGTTATGTTGTGACGTTTGGTATACCCAAAGCACTCCTACGGTATCCGGGAGTTACACGATCTCATGGTCTAAGGAAAGGATACTTGACATTGGAAAACTCTAGCAAACGAACTATCCGATCTTGTGCTATGTTTAGGATTGGGTCTTGTCCATCACATCATTCTCCTAATGATGTGATCTCGTTATCAATGACATCCAATGTCCATAGTCAGGAAACCATGACTATCTGTTGATCAACGAGCTAGTCAACTAGAGGCTTACTAGGGACATGTTGGTGTCTATTATTCACACATGTATTACGATTTCCGGATGACACAATTATAGCATGAATAAAGACAATTATCATGAACAAGGAAATATAATAATAATGCTTTTATTATTGCCTCTAGGGCATATTTCCAACAATTTCAAGGTGCACTAAATTATTGCATGCGATGATTAAGGATGGCCATAATGGTGATGGGCGAGAAATTGTTGGCCGGAGCAGGCGGGCGCCGGCATGCGCAACGGCGGCGGCGGCATATTGATGAGTGCGCGTGTGGGAGCTTACTTTAGTTTTAAATATAAGGTTGGTCAAACTTAAAAGAAAACCGTACTAGTACACGTAAACATTAGACTTAGGCAGCGCTTTTATTAGTTAGTACCACAACCACGATACGGAATCCTGTGCAAGCGCGTGAACCACGGCCGCGCGGTCGATCGAACAGTGCGTCACCGTGTCGCGCTCGAAGGACATCCACTGAACCTTTTTGTGTGTGTGAAAATAATCCTCGAGTATTACTCAACTTTTTTTCCTTTGAAAGTTCTTGACGCTGCAATATTTCCATATAATTGAATTTAGCTGCAGTTCGTGTTTATTTGGATTTGGACGTTTTAGGTGCGCCCTAGTTTTTTCTCATACTGATTTTGTGTGTGTGACTGAGAGAGAACGTGTGTATGTGTCCATATGTGTGTTGTGGCGGAAGGGCAATGTGGAGACGGTGTGTGTGTGATACAGACATAGAGAGGTGTGAATGTGCAAATGATCATGCATGAGTGAGACATAGACAGATGCCGATACGTTGTGTATACATGAGAGAATGGTCTTCTAGTTTACTTGTGTGTGTGTGTGTGTGTGTGTGTGTGTGTGAGAGAGAGAGAGAGACAGAGAGAGAGACAGAGAGAGGAGCATCCGTAACACAACAACCATATCTCTAGATTCGTCCGTCCCTCGCACGGTTGCATGCAACACACGCATCAACGCGCACATTTTGACACCCTCACCCGGCCCCTGCCCACCTCAAGGCCCGCACAATCTCTTCGTGAATACCCATTTCTCTCCTTAGGTTTGTTTTCTCTCAATATCTGACACACACAGACAGAGAGAGAGACACACACACGCAGCACAACACACACACACACACACACGAGCACACAATTCATCCCCATCCAAGGTTATACGGCGACCACTCTCACTTGTGCTTCTTTGCACCCCAACATGCACAACACCTCAATCTTCAAAGAGGGCAACGAGCAGATCGAAGACGGCAACCACACCGCGCTAGAGAATGCGGGGTCATTTAGAAGCAGGGTGATGTGATGACGGCTGACTGACTCCTCCCCTCGCCCTCTCTCTCTCTCTCTCTTGCACAAAATTACCAATCCCTCTCTCCCCCGCACAAAATTGTCAATCCCTCAACCCACGAGATCCTTCCCCTCTCGTCCATGTTTTTCCTGCTCTCTCATCAAACATGTTGTCTCTTCTCCTTCCACGTATACAGAATCCAGATGCACACGCATCTCATGTATATTACATGTATGCATCTTTCTCACAGACCTAACTTCTTCCTCTCTCTTTCTCTCTTTCTCTCTCTCTCTCTCTCTCTCTCTCTCTCTCTGTCTCGTTAGGTTTGATTCCTACTCTCTCGTCCACATACATACAATCTTTCCCGCCCTATCTGCTCCATCTTCAAAAGCTCTCTCTGCACGTTTCATTCACACATTGGGATATGTCAAAATGTTGCTTCTATAATGGCTGATGTAGAGTTATGGTTGTTCTTGTCGCATCCTACAAAGTAATAACTATGAAATGCATTTAGATTCTCATTTGACTAGGATTATGTGAGTTTGAGCATGTTGTGAAGTACTATAGACCTTGTATACATCTTGGGATTCGACAATGATTGTAACTATTGAATTGTATAGACCATTACATTCGAAGTCAATAGCCTAATATATTTATTTCACAATTTCAACAAATGATTAGTTCACTACAAACTAAGAAAACAAATGTGTACTCCCTCCATTTTTATTTAAGTCCGCGTATTAGCATTGGTCAAAGTCAAGTTTTGTAAACTCTCAGAAAGCTTATAACAAAAAATATTAACATATACAATAACAAATAAATACCATTAGATTCATTATTGAATGTACTTTCACATCATACATATTTGTTATGGTAAATGTTTATATTTTTCTATAAACTTGGTCAAACTTTAGGAAGTTTGACTTCGGTCAAACCTAATATGCAGAGTTTACTACTACTACTCGCTAGTTGCTTAGCCGAATCACTCAACACGCCACACGGGGAGTCCAGTGTCACAAAATTTTGAGGTCGGCGGGAAAATCTCCCGCGACCTTGATTCGAGCAGTGGGAAGTTACCATCATAGCCTTCGGAACAGGCCTACAGATGACGCTTGGTAGGGGTTGTTTTCGTAACTTCAGGTTCACCCTACCCAGCCAACCCCACCCCGGCACCCAGAGTAGTACAACTGAATACTCCCCATTTTCTATCCCCACCGCAAAATAGACTTCTCCATGGCACCGCAGCCTTCGTGCTCCTCCCCTTTACATCGGCGCACTCGTCCACCGCAGCGCATCTACCTCATCGATGACCTCGTACGCTGCACTGGAGCCGGTCCACCATCGTCGTCGTACACGGAGCCTCTTCCCTGGCATCGTTTTCCATGGTCTCGGATCTGCTTCTCGGAAGTCGACGCCAAGCACAGAAGTACCACCGTCGTGGACAATGAACTGACTCCCGTTGCCGACCATGACTCACAGAGGCCGCCGCGACCATCGTTCTCCTCCTCGATTGGTAATGTGTGTATTGAATCACTTAGCAGTACATGTGCAGTTCCAATTTTGTTCATACCTACCCTTCAAATTTCCTGGGTGCTATTGTTCCCGTAAAAGTAATTGGTTATAGCCTCCATTGTCCAACAGAATATCATCTTGTAATTGTGTGTCGCTCCTGTATCGCGCTGTGCTTGGGTAGGTTTTTCATCTGCAACCAGTAGTGTGGCAAATGATGGAAAGGTTTTTAGAACTAGCAAAATGCCCATGTGTTGCACGCATCAAGATGCATTTGTGTGAGTAGTTTATCTTGTTGGAGATGCTCTAACATGGCAGACGAGTGCTTTAATGTTGCCCACAAGATGCGCGAGTATTACTAGTAGTATATTTTTCTTGCCATGTTGAGATTTTAAAACCACGAGTGCGAACAGGCAGAGGAGCAATGAAGACCAAACACGGGATATTCGGGACATCTTCAAGGAGCGTGGCAAGTTAAAGAGGAGCTGCACCGAACTTGTAAAACGAGCTTTAGTAAGTAACACCCTTTCAATTACTTTCGTGTAGCCTCGTGTTCTTCGATGTGTATATGTTGTAGTTTCTGTTTCTCTTAAGCGTGGTGTTCTTCGATGCGTAATAAGAAGAGTCTTAATCGTCCTAATGCTTTCGTTTTTAGCTTGATGTAGGAAGTGGGTGTTCTCACCTTGTAGTCTGTTTTTATTTATTTTTTCCTTTTGAATTCACTTCTCCGAGTTCTGTTTATCTGGCTTCTACTAAATGGATCTAGGTTGCTCTGAGTATTGATCTAAAAAAGAAGTAACTTCATGTCAGGATGCAGTTCCTGCGAGGAGGGAAGTATGGTCAACCTCGATATCATGTTTCCAAAATGAGGCTGGATTACACACAAGGTGCCAGTTCCCTAATGATGCTGGATTAGACACAAGGTGCAAATTCCTAGATGATGTTGGATTACACACAAGCCAGGTGGAGTCGTCAGCTGTTCGTGTCCTCGTGGCATTAGTAAAGGCTGAAAGAAAGCGTGCAACGGCCCTTGAGAATGTAGCTGAGTTCCTGAAGAAGCGAAAAGAGCAATCAGATGCTCTCTTCACCCAAGCCAAAGAAGAGATAGAAGAAGCCAGAAATAAGCTAGCAGAGGCAGAGCAGGCTAGGCGTCTCCTGCTATCTAAAACTGTTGTCAATACAAAATTTCCTTAATAATAGCTAGGTTCAAATGTTTATCCAGTCAGCATGCCTGTTGTGATGTCCGTGCATCTACTGATGTGGCACAAAATGTTTTTTTCGGGTCATGTAATAACAGCAATTACTTTCCAAACAATAACAGACAAAGCATTGGACATGGTATAGTTCACGTGCAAGCCCGACATTCCAAGTTCAACTTCCACATCAAACTCATGTTCACAGATATCTGCACATTCATACATAATGTCCACTTCAAAGCCAAAACATGTGAGGAGAGTTATAAATAAAGAAAATCCTCTACTAGTTCCTGCTACCAGTGCGAGCACAACAAGTCAAGACCATGCACAAATTAATTATATTTTAGTCATTTTTTGTGTTCTAAAATGACTGTCGGCTCGCTGAAGGACGTGTTGCCGGCACACGCGCGGATTCAATGAAGGCAGGCGGGGCAGTCTTAAGCTGATTGCATGTGGCGAGGAGGCGTGCTCAGCCGGGCCTGCAGCGAGTGTGGCCCTCTTGGCCGGCGCGTCGGTTCAATGCCTGCGCTATGAGAGGTCGCGTCCGTGTCAGGGCAATCACTCCCTCCAGTCGTTTTTTGTTTGGGTATAACAAAATCTCGTTTTCCATTCACATTTTACAAGTAAAGTTCGTGGACAAACTTTGAACCAAAGTACGATGGGACTAGTAAACCAGAATGGAGGTAGTAGTTTTTTTAAATCGAAGAAGGGTTTCCCCTTCCGATTTTCATTAAAGAAAACCAGCATCTAAATCTAAACCATAGTATTTGCCCTAGAACTACCAGGTTCAACATCTCGCAACATACACCCATACAACCTCCATCGAAAAAAAACCATACAACCATACGCCAAGGAGGTACGTAGTACTATGAATTCCATTTTCGCTCCATACCAATCGTTCTAAAAACTACTTACTACTTATAACGCACAATTGAAAATCGGAACTCTTTACCCCGCTAAAAAAACGATATTTTAAACGTGGCTACTCGATCTGTGGCAACTGGCGAGCCACCGCGCTCCAAGTCATTCACCTGTGGTCCCGACCATCAACTCCTACGGATCAAATTATCGCGCGAGCTGACTTTTCCTACAAAGGTGCTCCACCACATACTCGGTACCCGCGGATGCAGCAGTCGTGCCCCTAGGGTTTTAGAGTTTATTTGTTAACGTCGCCTTTACGTAACACTCATGTGTGCGAGACAGCGAGAGGCCGACTGCGTGCGTGCGCCTCTTCTCTTCGTATATGTACTCCACCATTTGTCTGGTGTCCAAAAAATTATAATAACTACTAGCAATGTGCCAATGCGTTGCCACACGATCAAAGTAGATTAATACAGTGGCGGAGCTAGATGCAGATTACGCCTAGGGCTATGCTATGTTGAGTGATAAACTTCTATGATTTTATATGCTTTGCATGAAGAAATTACAAAGGAAGTTGTTTCTAGGCCTGGGGCTATAGCCCTAGTTGCCCCAGGCCTGTCTCCGCCACTGGATTAATACATATTCACCGATTTGATAGAAAAAAAAGTCTAGCTTTGAAATACGTATATCACTAAAAATATGTTATGTTTCACTCAAAATATATTCCTTTGGCGGTTTTGATGAGATAAGGGAGGAGTGTTGTTGGTTTAAAGATTCGAGAAGTGGTATATGTCTAATTTCTACTCTTACTAGCAAGATGCCCGCGCGTCGCACGGAACATCAGGATCTTGTGGGAGAAAAGGATGAACGAGGGAAGGCCTTATCTGCAAATGTGGTGAAGAGTGCGGGTAAATTGCCATATTTTCCTTCCTATCCGTCAGATATAAATCAGACGACCTACATTGCAGGATGGCAGGCCCACCATCATCAACAACTCTATTTTTTATCCCTACTCTTATAATAAGCATCGTCGGTGATGATCGTGTGCCTGCCATCCTGCAATATAGGCCGTCCGATCTATATCTGACGGATAGGAAGGAAACTATGGCAATTTTGCAAAAAGATACCCACACCCCTCTCCACATTTGCAAATAAGGCCTTCCCTCGTTCATCCTTTTCCCCACAAGATAAACTACTCATACAAATGCATCTTGATGTTCCGTGCAACGCATGGGCATCTTGCTAGTTGTTGCAAAAAGCCCATGTGTGTGTGAGAGAGAGGGCGAGTGGAGGAGGACGGAGTGCATGTGTGACAAAGACACAAGGAGTGTGTGTGCGATAGGTATCAGCTTAAAATGAGGCGATAGTGTGTGTGAATGGTCGAGAGGGCGTGTCTCAAGAAGGGAAGAAAAATCTACATAGATACAAGGAGCGGGAGAGAGACATGTATGCAATGGTGGAAGCATGAGTGTGCGGGTTTATAAACCTATCTAGAGGCTAGCTAGTCGATAAATGTTTGTGAGAGAAATACGAGTTGGGGTGCGAAAGCGAGAGTTTTGTGTGTGAGAGAGAGAGAGACGGTAGTCGGGAAGGGGAGTGGAAGCAGGAGTTGTGTGTGTGCCTGTGTGAGAGAGAGAGAGGAGATGGTAGTCGGGGTTGTCTGATCGGTAAACAAATGAATAATGTCAGTCTGGGATGGAGACGAAAAGGAGACCGCAACAAATGTTGTGTCTACAGGAGAGATAGAGAGAGTAATTTTAGTAGTATGAGTCATATGTAGAGACATATAGGGTGTGTGAGAGAATCCCATAGAGAGAAAGACAAAGTGAAAGACGAGTGGCGATTGTAAGTTTGGCGGTGAAAAAGAAAGCTTAGGTACCGAGTGATACCAGAGAACAGTAGAGACGTGAGAGATAATGAAAACCGTGTAATGTATAATGATAGGGAGAGTGTGACACTTCTCAAGGGAGACCTCGAGAGACCATGTTTGCGAGGATAGGAGCAACATGAAGTGAGAGTGCGGGTGAGCTGGATAAAAGAGAGTGATAGCTACCTGAAGGAGCATGCATGCGGGAGATGGGCGTGAAAGGAGTGAACAAAAAAGGGATTCAAATATTTGAATTCGAGATGATGATACATGTAATCCATACTCGAACCAAAATTGATCTATCAAACATGCATACTCATATGAGTTCACGCACATCTATGTTATTTAATATGTAGATATTACTGATCCATACATTTTAGTAGAACATAATTAGGTTAAATTTTTTCGAATTCAACCTTAAGATTTCGAGATCGTTGTATTTTTAAATCATATTATACATATAAAGGAGCAGAATTCTTTGTTGTGCTTTTGAAAGTATATATAAAAAATGATGTATATAGAATGTAATTCCAATTGAAAATGGATCCCGCCCGAAAAAAAAGAATACAAACGGGATTCGAATTGAGTTGGCACGGTAAACGTGCACTCTGCAAGATTTGAACGAAGCGGGGAAAGTCGCAGTAACCGCCCGAAACCAAAATCTGCGAGATGGAAATCACTACTGCCTATCCCTGCCACGCAAAGCCTATATGCTGGATTTCTATAGGTTTGGATAGGGGTAGGTTTGTAATTTCACCCAAACATGACGTAACCGCCTCACACCCGGATTCATACACGGTGGGCGCCAAAACACAATGTGTCCTCGGCCGAAATCGACTCCCTCCCCGATTCATATTCATACACGGTGGGCGCCAAAAACAAACTCTCGTCGGCAAATATTCGGTGTATGCGAGATTACCGTCCTATCCCCAACCGACTAGTGTTGCTGTGATGTAGTAGAAATTTGAAACGGGGGCTAAGTTTGTAAATTTCCTCGCATTTGAGACAAGCGCGCCCTAAATACATGGTTCCCCCTTCCTCTCTACCTCCATTTTCCCCATTCGTACTCCGTGGGCGCCAAAACACCCTCTCCACCCCACCCTCCTCCGTCCGCCGCCGCCGTCCACCACCCCATCCACCACCGTCCTCCTCCACCATGCCGGAGCTGATACCCTGACGCCGCCGTCAATTACAAGAGGTCGACCTCTCTCATCCACGGCTTCAGACCGGGATCCTTGCATCCCGTCCTCTCGCTTCATCCCCGCCGTCGTCCACCTTGCCGGCGCCGCTCCTACGACCGTCTCGTCCACCGCGCCCCGCCGCCACCGTCTACCCTCCTAGATCTGCTTCCACGCTGTCGACAGCCATCGTTATCGCAGCACCGTCAAATTCTCAGCAGATGCGTACACGGCGCCGCACCAAAGGCGGTACTCTTTCGTATCTGCTCAACTTATTTATCGCAGCAAGAAAATAGATCGCCACTGCTTTACTCCGATTTCTTGTCTTGGTTGCGAAGTTGCCTTTGTCCGGTTTGCACCTTCAGATCCGCCATGGCACGCTCAACACCATACTCGCAATGCTCATGGTTTTCCCCTTTTATATTCCACACTAGTTAAATCACAGTAGACTAAATTTCAAAATTGGGTCAGTCAATTTTTCAGAGCTCGTCGGAGTTCGCCGGTGCGATCGAAGGGGCTCGGGTGGGGATGGTGGTTGTGGGGGGCGGTGGTGGGGCCTCGTCGAACGAACAAAACTCGACACGGGTGGGGCGGGGGTGGGGGTGGGGGTGGCGGAGGAACACAGGCGGTGGGGCCGGTGGTTCGGCCGACGACCCGTGCGGTGTTCTGTATGGGAAGCACGGTATGTTCCTTGTCAGGAAGGGGAGCAGGGACATCTGCAGTCTAACAGCTGATAGAGCTGGCCTGTACATGATCGATAGGCTTTCGATTACTAGCGGCAATACAACACCATATTTTCCAGCCAGTTCCACTTTCCCGATTTATATATCCTGGTTATGGTGTACCCCTGTTATGTACACTATGATCTGCCTAGTTGTTGTGTGCTCTTGTTATCATGGTTTGGCAACAAACTCTCTATACAGTATATTATGAACCTATCATCTGCCAGCTATCCTTACTTCTAGAGCCTATTTTTTGTGTACTTGTGCCAGATTATATAAATGCACGCACCATATTACAGCACACATGAGCTCTCTCATCGGAATCCAGTGATAGCACACAAGTGTTTACAGGGGCGCCCCTATATTATAATATCATCTGCATTACAAAGATAATCTCATAACTATTTATGTTTTCATGGTTCTCATATATCATACGCAATTACAGTGAATATCAGAATCCGCGCATCAGAAGAATATTGTGGAACACTGCAATGACTTACAAAATTGGCACCAAGGCGTTGAGTGCCATTTTGGAAGCAATGAAACTCGTACGCTCCCCACCTGTTGATTCTTGTTCAGAATATCATCCTAATGACTATTCTAACCTCGAGGAGTCAAAGGCAGATGGCCTGTCCTGTTCACCCATCAAGGTGCCTGTTCTAATTTGGCAAGGTTTTATTGATTGCGCGTATCTTGCATATGTTGTCTTGCATTTCTTCTACTTTGTTGCACCGCCATCTGCTTAGTTTACTCATCATATATGTCGAGATGCCATGCCCATCCATTATCAATACATATTCCATCTGTCATCGTACCATGTTTTTCCACTCAAATGCTGTTCTGGTGCATCAGACATCAAAAAGGAAGAGGGTGATTGCCGAACTTGAAGGAGCACTAGCAAAGTCCTTGAAAAACGTGGTGGTGCCGGAGAAATCAGACAGCACCCCACTTATATTGGCTGTACAACCAGTGACACAAAACGTAGGACCGACTCCAGCAGACTGTACCCATACTTCACTGGCCACACCACTAGCCCAACCACACAGGACCTGCACTCCAGCAAAAGGTATACCGATTTCATTTGCCATA
The DNA here is from genome assembly GCA_032464435.1 of Aegilops umbellulata. Classification (NCBI taxonomy): domain Eukaryota; kingdom Viridiplantae; phylum Streptophyta; class Magnoliopsida; order Poales; family Poaceae; genus Aegilops; species Aegilops umbellulata. The sequence continues at coordinate 381,475,532 of CP136056.1, read as the reverse complement.
GCACCAGCTGTACCACAGAAAAATCCCACTCCAACAAAAAGTACAGCAAGTCCACCGGCCGAAGACCTATCCCAATTGCAGAGATGGCCAATTCCTGCAGATTGGAACCACATTCCATTTATTCCCAGTTTAAAAGACAATGCTTTCAATGTTGTTAGGGACTACGTGCATATATTCCCATCATGGGAAGATTATTGTGAAGACAAACACCATTTTCACATCTTCCTATCCAACTTACGTGTAAGTGCTATTATTCATGGTTATTATTTTCCTGTTTTCTGCTGATTGAACACATCAATGATTTACATTACATTGTTGTAACTAGGCGATGGTTAATCTGGATAGTCATGACGAGCAAAGCTTGCTTGTGCTTTTCAAGGAAGCATTGCAGCAGTATCGGTGTTACCTGAGGAAATCACACTTTGATGGCAAGTCTATAAACGAATTTCCGGTGAAGTCTCATGTGCTAAATTTAGAAGACATTAAATGGAAAAACCTTGTTATGCACTGGTCTCGTTCTCAGGATGAGGTACTGTCTATGAAATCACATGACAATTTGAACTTCTACTTTTCCGCATGTGCCTTACGGATCTTTTTTGCAGGAAATCTGCTCGAAGAAGAACTCCGGTTTGACAAGAACGATAGGATATCGCAAATATGCTGCCCGCTGCTTTGCTCTTGTTAGTACCTGTTGTCCTGTATCACTGTACTTGCATACATACCTGGTTCATTATGTGATAGCAGTATGCATGATAGCTTGCTTATCAATTATTTGCTCCAAATTATCTGATCTGTATGAATGGTTACATTAGTGTAGAATATATCCAATGCCAATGTTTTTTTAGCTCTGCATTGCTCTTGTAAGTACATGATGTCCTTTATCAGTGTAATTATAATGATAGGTCGTTGTTCATGTACCATCACTCTGCAGCTTATTTTCCTTTGCCCTCCATTTTGTACACATCAGATCTATATTTACTCTTACCATAAGGTTGGTACTGAAGAAATTTAGTTGTGCATTGCTCTTGGCTGTACCTTTGGCCTGTATCGCTGCACTTACATTTATAGCTACTTGGTTATGTAGCATCACTCTTCATCTTATCTTAAATATTCTCCATTTTTGTATATTATCACATCTATATTTACTCTTAACAAAATGTAGAATAAAGGCAATGCTTTTGAAGAAGATTCTGTGGTAAACTTCTTGAATTGCCCCCCATCAGCATGGACAAGGCCTTTATAGAGCCTGTCTTCACCAATAATGTAAGTTTGTCCATCTCAAGCCTTCAAACTTTGTTGTATATATTTGGTTAGGCATGACTGCAACGGCTGTTTATTTTTGTTGTTTGCATCAAATTGCTTGTTTAAAGTTTATTATATGTAGTTCATAAACAAAAGTTCGTCCTTTCTCAATTTAAGTTTTCAGTTGTACAACCAAGTTCCTTCTGCATACCATGTAAATTAAACTATACAGAGCAAGTGATCTTCTTTTGCACTGCATGTATGCTTCTGTTCTTCATCTGTAATCCAGTGGTGTGGTGAACCTACCCACTACAGCACAATGTCATATTCTGCAATGTCTTAACTATGAACGATGTCATATCATTCTACTATTATTTAAACCGTCTCTTTGTTTGCCAATCTGAAATGGTATAAATTGACAGCACACTAACCATTGATACTTATGAGTTCTTGATCTATAATCCAGTGGTGTCGTGAAGCTGCCAACTCCTCGACAATGTCATTTCCTGCCATGTCTTGACCTGAACAATACCATATTGTGTTAATGCAAATTTAAACTGTGTCACTTTATTCGTCAGTAAGAAATGTGATGAATTGTCAGCACTGATACTTTTATGTGCAAAACCTGTCATCTGTCTGCTTGTTTATCTTTCAGAGTGAGGAAGATACAAGTGTTGAACAAGTGCAGTCTCACCATCTTGCTCAGCTGCTTGCCCTGCAGCTCCCCAGCAGGGCTAACCTTTCATGAACTCTATTGAAGTGCTGTCGGTTTTGTATATTATTTTATCGGCGTGTCTATTTGCACTGGTGGCGATCTTTGATGCCCAGTGTATGTAATCTTTTGTCTGCTTGTGCTTTATTATCATAGTGGCGAACTTTGATGCCCAGTGGATGTAATATGCCATAATTTCTTTATTGTATAGTCTAGGTTTTTTCTTATTCACGATGCTGCAGTTATTTTACTGTATATATATCCTGCCTTCGCAGTAAACCGGCCAAACCGTAAAATTACGGTACATAATCGGGCCTTCATGCAATCACTATGTAGGTTGGGCCTGAAACGTGCCGATCAGCTCACGGGCCGGCAGCAGCCCAAAATGAACCCCGGCCCATGATTGTGCGAATCAAATCACGGGCTTTTAACAGCCCGAAAAATTGTCTCGGTCCTTGTTTGGCCCAATCAGATATCGGCTGCGAGCAGGCCGGATGCAAACCGGGCCGTAGTTAGGCCCAACTATATGACGGGCTTTTAACAGGCTGAAATTAATATGGGGCCGAAATGTTAAATGGACCCTTAACAGGCCAAAACTAATATCAGGCCGAATTACTAAGTGGGCCTTTAGCAAGTGGGCCCAAAAGCATAGTGTCCAGTTGACGGGCCGAATCTGGTATGGGCCATATTTGAGCCCAAAGCCTCTTAAAGGGTCGGACCTGATCTGGGCCGTAATTTGGCCCAGAACATGGTAGGCCTTTAACAGGCCGGATCTCATATGGGCCACTATTAGGCCCGGAGCGTGGCAGGCCATTAATGGCCCGGATCAAATATGGGCCGGCATTTGGCCCAAAACATGGGGTACTCAAAATCTTGTGGGCCTACAGCTGGGCTGGCCCATTAATGTCAGTGAAATCTCGTGGGCCTTTAGCTGGGCCGGCCCATTATGATCCGCACGAATCTTGTGGGCCTTTACCTGGGCCGGCCCATTACGGCACACAAAAATCTTATGGGCCTTCACCTGGGCCAGCCCATTATGGCCCGCAAAATCTTGTGGGCCTTTAGCTGGGCCATCCCATTATGGTCCGCAAAATCTCGTGGGCCTTTAGCTGGGCTGGCCCATTATGGTCCGCAAAATCTTGTGGGCCTTCAGTTGGGCCGGCCCATTTAAACTTGATGGGCCGGTCCACGTGTCAACATATCATAGGCGCGTCTCGCCCATTGGATGAGTTGACACGTGTCTCCTCCAGCCAATGATGATTTTACACGTGGAAAATCCCCATTGGTCGGGGCTGTTAACGGGTTATCGGATCCAAAACCCGACCCGATAGCTTAACGGCATTCCGTTACGGTGGATGCCACGTGTTGGTCACCCTTGACGAAAGCACTTCTGTGACGCGCGATTTATTGTCATGGAAGTGGACACTTCCATGATGATAATTTTGGTAATGTCATGGAACACTTCTACGACAGCACAGGTATGACTATCTTCATTCTGTCATAAATTTGTCATGGATGTACATGCATGACAAAAAAGCGACCTACTGTGACAAACACATATCATCACGGAAGTGTATTTTTTTTGTAGTGTATCCTATGCATCTAGTTCATCGTGATTGGAATTATATATATAATTTTTGGCCTCGTGAAGGAGAAAGCATCGCTCTAGCTTGGGGAGGCTTAAGTCAATGTTATATTCATGCCCCAATCATGAGCTCTCAAGAGAAATTATTATCCAGAATTTTTATGCTCGGCTTTCTCGTAATGAGTAAACCATGCTTGATACTTCTTGTGATGGTTCTTCTATGAAGAAGGCTATTGAATTCTGGTAGGATCTTTTGGAAAGAATTAAACGCAACTCTGAAGATTGGGAACTCGACAAAGGTAAAGAGTCAGGTATTAAACTTAAGTATGATTGTGTTAAATCTTTTATGGATACCGATGCTTTTCAAAAGTTTAGCACTAAATATGGATTTGACTCGGAGATAGTAGCCTCCTTTTGTGAATCATTTGCTACTCATGTTGAACTCCCTAAAGAGAAGTGGTTTAAATACCACCCACATATTAAAGAAGAAAACTAAAAACCGGTACCAGTTAAAGAAGAAACTATACTTTATAATGTTGATCCAGTTGTTCCTTCTGCTTATAATGAGACACCACCTTTCCCCATTAGGATAAAGGAACATGCTAAAGTTTCAACTGTGGTTAACAAAAGCTATATCAAAATACCTAAACCCGATGAACAAATTAAAGTATGACCTAGCATTGATATGGTTAAAGATCTCTTGGGAGAAGATATAGATGGGCATGTTATTTACTTTTGTGAAGAAGCTGCTAGAATTGCCAAACCTGATAAAAAGGATAAACATAGACCTGTTGTTGGCATGGCTGTCATCTCAGTTAAAATAGGAGATCACTGTTATCATGGTTTATGTGACATAGGTGCTAGTGTGAGTGCTATTCCTTACACCTTATATCAAGAAATTATGAATGACATAGCACCCGCAGAAATAGAAGATATAGATGTTACTATTAAACTTGCTAATAGAGACACCATATCACCAATTGGGATTGTTAGAGATGTTGAAGTTTTGTGTGGGAAAACAAAATACCCTACTGATTTTCTTGTTCTTGGTTCCCCATAAGATGACTTTTGTCCCATTATCTTTGGTAGACCTTTCTTGAACACCGTTAATGCTAAGATAGATTGTGAGAAATAAACTGTCGGTGTTAGTTTTGGTGATGAGTCCATGAGTTTAATTTTTCCAAGTTTAGTAGAAAGCTTCATGAAAAAGAATTTCCTAGTAAGGATGAATTGATTGGTCTTGCTTTTATTGTTGTTCCACCTACTGATCCTTTATAAAAATATTTGCTAGACCATGAAAATGATTTACATATGCATGAAAGAAATGAAATAGATAAAATTTTCTTTGAACAACGTCCTCTGCTTAAACACAATTTGCTTATAGAAACTCTAGGAGGATATATCCTGTTATTATTAGTGCTAACCTTTCAGAACATGAAGAAGAAAGATTATTGAAAGTTCTAAGGAAGCACCAAGCTGCTATTGGATATACTCTTGATGATTTAAAGGGCATTAGCCCCACTCCATGTCAACACAAAATTAATATGGAACCTGATGCTAAACCAGTTGTTGATCACCAACGTCGGTTAAATCCGAAGATGAAAGAAGTGGTAAGAACGGAAATATTAGAACTTCTGGAAGCAGGTATAATCTATCCTATAGTTGATAGTAGATGGCTAAGTCATGTGCATTGTGTTCCTAAGAAAGGAGGTATAACTGTTGTTCCTAATGATAAGAATGAACTTATTCCACAAAGAATTGTTACAGGCTATAGAATGGTAATTCATTTTAGAAAATTAAACAAAGCAACTAGAAAAGATCATTACCCTTTGCCTTTTATTTATTAAATGCTTGAAATATTATCTAAGCACACACACTTGTGCTTCCTTGATGGATATTCTAGCTTTTCACAAATACCTGTTTCTCAACCTGATCAAGAAAAGACCACTTTTACTTGTCCTTTTGGAACCTATGCTTATAGACGTATGCCTTTTGGTTTATGTAATGCACCTGCTACCTTTCAAAGATGTATGACTGCTATATTCTTTGACTTTTGTGAAAAGATTGTTGAGGTTTTCATGGATGAATTTTCTGTTTATGGGAAGTCTTTTGATGATTGTTTAAGCAATCTTGATCGAGTTTTGCAGAGATGTGAACAAATAAATCTTGTCTTCAATTGGGAGAAGTGCCACTTTATGGTTAATGAAGGTATTGTCTTGGGTCATAAAATTTCTGAAATAGGTATTGAAGTGGACCAAGCTAAGGTTGATGCAATTGAGAAAATGCCATGTCCTAAAGATATAAAAGGTATTCGTAGTTTCTTAGGTCATGCTGGTTTCTATATGAGATTTATCAAAGACTTCTCTAAAATTTCTAGGACTCTCACTAGTCTCTTGCAAAAGGATATTCCCTTTTTTTATGATGATTGTTTAGAAGCTTTTGAAACACTCAAGAAGGCCTTAATATCTGCACCTATTGTTCAACCAACTGATCGAAACTTGCCTTTTGAAATTATGTGTGATGCTAGTGATTATGCTGTTGGTGATGTTCTAGCACAAAGAGTTGATAAGAAATTGAATGTTATTCATTATGCTAGAAAAACTCTAGACAGTGCTCAAAGAAATTATGCTACTACTGAAAAAGAATTTTTAGCAGTGGTGTTTGCTTGTGATAAATCTAGACCTTATATTGTTGATTCTAAAGTAACTGTTCACACACACCATGCTGCTATTAAATATCTTATGGAAAAGAAAGATGCTAAACCTAGAATTATTAGATGGGTTCTCTTATTACAAGAATTTGATTTACATATCATTAATAGAAAAGGAGCTAAGAACCCAGTAGCTGATAATTTATCTAGGCTTGAAAATTTTCCTGATGACCCACTACCTATTGATGATAGTTTTCCTGATGAGCAGTTACCTGCAATAAATGTTTCTCATAGTACTCCTTGGTATGCTGACTATGCTAATTACATTGTTGCTAAATATTTACCACATAGCTTTACATACCAACAAAAGAAAAAAATTCTTTTATGATTTAAGACATTACTTTTGGGATGACTCACACCTTTATAAAGAAGGAGTAGATGGTATTATTAGACGTTGTGTACCTGAGCATGAACAGGGACAAATCCTACGAAAATGTCACTCCGAAGCTTACGAAGGGCATCATGCTGGAGATAGAACTGCTCACAAGGTATTGCAGTCTGGATTTTATTGGCCTACTCTCTTCGAGGATGCCCGTAAGTTCGTCTTATCTTGTGATGAATGTCAACGAATAGGTAATATCGGTAAGCGTCAAGAAATGCCTATGAATTATTCACTTGCTGTTGAACCATTTAATGTTTGGGGATTTGATTACATGGGACCTTTTCCTTCCTCTAATGGGTATACTCATATTTTGGTTGTTGTTGATTATGTTAATAAATGGGTAGAAGCTATTCCAACCAGTAGTGCTGATCACAACACCTCTATTAAAATGCTTAAGTAAGTTATTTTCCCAAGGTCTAGATATTTAATGACTAATGGTGGTTCACACTTTATTCATGGTGCTTTCCATAAGATGCTTGCCGAGTATGATGTTAACCATAGAATTGCATCACCCTATCATCCTCTGTCTAGTGGTCAAGTTGAACTTAGCAATAGAGAAATAAAATTAATTTTGCAAAAGATTGTCAATAAGTCCAGGAAGAATTGGTCTAAGAAATTAGATGATGCACTTTGGGCTTATAGAACAACATAAAAAGTCCTATGGGTATGTCTCCATATAAAATGGTTTATGGAAAAGCTTGTCATTTGCCTCTTGAGTTAGAACATAAAACATTTTGGGCAGTCAAAGAACTCAACTATGATTTTAAACTTGCTGTTGAGAAGAGATTATTTGATATTAGCACATTAGATGAATGGAGAACCCAAGCTTATGAAAATGCAAAATTATTCAAAGAAAAAGTTAAAAGATGCATGACAAAAGAATCCAAAAGCGTGAGTTTAAAGTCGGAGAATATGTTCTTTTGTACAACTCTCGTTTCAGATTCTTTGCAGGAAAACTCCTCTCAAAATGGGAAGGCCCATATATCATCGAGGAGGTTTACCGGTCTGGAGCCATCAAAATAAATAATTCCTAAGGTACTAACCCGAAGGTTGTCAATGGGCAACAAATAAAGCATTATATCTCAGGTACGCCCATTAATGTTGAAAGTAATATTATCCAAACTTTGACACCGTAAGAACACATAAAAGAGTCCATCTGGAACAATCCAAAATCGTGAAAATAGGGAGGTACGTGATACGGTAAGTAAACGGACTCCGAAAAATCCGCAAAAATATTTTTTAGTAGTTTTGGAATATTTAAGAATTTTGGAAATAAAGAAACTTCTAGGAAGTGTTCCCTGGTGGGCACAAGACACCAGGGGGCACGCCTGGCGCGCCCAGGTGGGTTGTTCCCACCTGGGACACCTTCCAGACTCTGTTTTTCTCCCGTATGCTTTTCCTCCAAGATAAACAAATCTATATATACTTCCCGAACCTGCTGATCACCGTATCGTGAAGAAATCCTCTGTTCTCTTTTCTTGCTGCTTTCCTGTTAGATCTGAAAATATGTCTTCCCAAGACTCCGAGGGTGAGAGCTATGTCTCACATCTCGTTGCTGACCCAAAGACCTATGGGGACCGATCTCCTTATGGTCGAACTACGGATGACGAGGAGGATGCTCACTTGATGAGGATTGATTATTCAAGCTCGGAGGAGGAGGATGTTCCTCTACCTCAACCCGGGGATACGCACGTAGAGTTCAAGAAGTCCAGTCTCCCTAAGAGACCTAACCGATCTATTTCTTCTTGTTTTCGGCAGAAAAGCAAAGGAGACTTATGTGACAAGATCTTGAAGCTAGAGTTGGAGGTCGATGATTTAAAAGAGGAAATTGCTCTCCTCAACTACAATATGAAAAAGTTGAAGGCACAATATCATCACCACCACCATCTTCTTCACCACCAAAGGAGAACTGATTATCGGGTATGGGCACTCCCCTTGGCATCTGCCAAGCTTGGGGGAGGTGCCCCGATATCGTATCATCCCACTATCTTTTTACCTTTACTTATTTTAGTTCGATCTTTTGCATTAGATGAATAAAAGTTACTTTGATCCTTTCTTCCTTGAGAGTTTGCTTAGTGATCTATCCTTATAATCGTGTGCAAGTTATATAATAAAGTTTAGTGTGAGTTTTTGCTTTCTTCACTCTCATGTTGCAAAAATAAAAGAGAAAGGAAATAAATAAAAAGAAAAGAAATAAATTAATAAGATCATATACTAATCCTATGGTAGGTGATGGCACCACATAAGGAAAAGTATAAGTAGAAAGTTTTATTAGAGATTGACAAACATAGCATTAGTCAATGATGCAACTCATGAAAGAATTAATAAGGGAAGAGAAGATTCACATATAAATATACTATCCTATAAATCTGTTGTGATTGTGAGCCCTCATCAAAATATTATATACCAAAATTATTGACGTTGGACAAGGAAGACAACTTAATGGTTATGTTTGTTTATATTCACATAGAAGTCATATTGTCATAGATCCTTCAACATGTGATGTTTGCCCCCTATCTTATTTTCAAGAGTCCACCATACCTACCTAGGGATTGAGCAAGATCCCTCAAGTAAGTTGCATCGGTGCAAAAAGGCAATAAAATTGCTTCTAAAAGTGTGAGATCATTTAGTGTAAGAGAAAATTGAGCGTTGTACGAACTTGGATGGCAAAGAATAAAAAGCGACAGACTGCATAATAAAGGTTGTCATCTTAAGGGGCAATACGACGTGACGTTCTTTTGCACTAAGGGGTTGAGCATACAAACAAATAAGTGCATGGCAACCTCTGCTTCCCTCTGTGAAGGGCCTATCTTTTACTTTTATGTATTTACTTCGATGCAAAGAGTCAAAGTTTTCCTTCTATTCCTTTTTATTTTTCTCCTTTGGCAAGCATCATGTGGTGAGGAAAGATCTAGACACATATGTCTAGTTGAATATAGATAGTATTATTGTTGACATCACCCTTGAGGTGAATATGTTGGGAGGCGAAACTATAAGCCCCTATCCTTCTTTGTGTCCGGTTGAAACGTTTTGCTCATGGGTACGCGGTGAGTGTTAGCAATCATAGAACACTATATGATGGTTGAGTATGTGTACTTGCCTAAAGGCTCCGATACGTTACCCTTCCTAAAAAGATGATGAATTGTAGTTGCAAAGTTGACTGAGAGCATAGTTTGTTGGTTTTTAGTAGAGTTTTTGCTTTATACTACGATTGTGTGATGAACTATTACTTATTCATGAGAAGTATATGATAAAAGTTCTATGATAAAAGTCCTATGTTTAATTTTGTTTCTGTTATAATAATCGACATGATGCTTCTATGTCCGTATTTTGTTTTTATCGACACCTCTCTCTTAAAGCATGTGGACATGTTTCTCAATTTCAGTTTTCACTTGAGGACACACTACTGCAGGATGCTACTAACACGACACTACGATCAGAGACCCTTTGACAAAACTGTGTGCGATGCATTAATCGCAAACGGTGATGTAAAAAATCGTCAAAAAAACCTTTACGATGAATGATACATCAAACACGGTTCAGATTTTAGTTGCGTGTGCGATGAGGGGCATACATTTGATCTGTACGAACTGTTTACGATGAGACAAAACAACAGAAACGGGCAGCCAGATCAAGGTGTGTGCGATATACGGCCTACAGTTCACTCCGATGAACCGTTTGTGATGATTGAGGTGAACACAAACGATTCGGCGTAACAAGATGTGTGTGATACCCGGCAAACAGGTCGGTAATCAGAATTGTGTGCGATCATTATAGACAGCCCATACGGTCTTTTTTTGTGAATTGTGTGCTCGTCAGGGCACACAGTTCAACAAACCAACCTGTGGGCGATAATGTAGAAGATCTCTATCGAATACATATTACTAACCGTATGCAATGAGATTGACAGGATAAACAGAGATATATACAGTGTGCTTAATTTAGTCATTCTTGTTGTTGTTGTTGTTGTTGTTGTTGTTGTTGTTGTTGTTGGATGGCCCCGCGACATCGTTTTGGCGAGGACGTTTCCTGCCGCTGACCGTTGGATTTTCATCGCTGCCGCCGTCGTCATCGTCGTCCTCCTCCTCGTTCGACCATTCCTCCTCATCATCATCGTCGTCCTCTTCTTCGTCCTCCGACGGCTCCTCGTCCGTCTGGTTGTCATCTGACGACTCCGGAGGCGGCATCCCTTCCATGAATCGGATATAATCAAGGTCTAGGCTCGAAGCCGGACTCACGGAAGGCGAGCGGGATGAGTCCGATGTTGACCTATCATCGGGCACCAGACTGCTGGTCGAACTGTCAACCTCGTTGTCGCTCGACAGGGTTGCAGAGTGTGCGCCAGTGTGTAGCGCGGCCTGCCGGGGACGATGAAGATGGTGGACACTTAAGCGGGGTATGCAGAGAAGAGGAATTGCCAATTGAAGCGGTGTTTTCTTGCGCGGGGGGGGGGGGGGGATTGAAGCAGGGGTTGACGTATTATCTAACCGCTGATATAATCAACCACAATTATTTGTACCCAGTCGCTCCAAATTCCCGGGGTTGCGCAGGACCCCTATTGGCTATTTGGTTGGTTTCCTTTTTCAGGACAAAAACAAGGAACGAGTTTTGGGATTATGCACGGGTACCGGTATGAATGGAGTAGGATAGTTGGCAAGCAATACATTGAGCTCTTCTTATTGATAAAGCCAGTAATAATCAAACTAGAAAGGAAAAGAAAAAAGACAAAGAAAAATATCTGCACGAATCTTCGCGTAACATCAATGGCATAGGACCTAGATGTGCCTTACTTAGAGCACATCTAGATGTGCTTTAGCAATACTGTCAAACAAAACCCCTAATCATCATTGCAAACAGCGCATGGAGCATGGCTAATGCGACAACCACAACTACACATGCTAGTTCCTTCTTGTCTCTTGCTTTCATCTGTTGTTTGTGATTGATTCTTTCTTGCTTCATCATACTGATTGTACATTCCAGATCAGCCAGTTTCTTCTTCAGCTTTACGTTATCTTCTGCGAGCTTGGTGATAACACTCCGAGCCCTTCCATGCCATTCTTCATCTAGCCAATTAACAAAGGCACAAGCCTCATATCCCTGCCAATGTTAAATAGTATTCAGGATGAGCGGTGGCATTAACTGAAGTAAAATGATGAACTTAATTAGCACTAACCTCTAAGGGGCAACTGAGAGCCTACCTGCCAATGTCGAATGCCTTCGTGCATACACGTCGAGCGGGAGTGTGCCCGTGCACACAACTCAGATTTTGGTACTTCTCGGTGGCGCAAAACTCGGAGTCGAACTCGTGTTGCGGGAGTCTGGGGTCATGCTCCGGATCCGGCGGCAGATCGCTTTCCTAGGGGGGAGGGGGGTCACTCAGGACGGATTTAGCAAGGATCTATACTTTAGACATGCTAAAAAAGATCAGGATAGATTGGAACCTGACAGGACGATTCGGATCCGTAGTACACCTGCCTTCTGATGACCTTAGGCAAGTGCTCGGCAGCGACCGCCGTCGTGGCAGCGATACGAGCAGGAGCAGCCGCACCGAAACCATTAGCACCACTCATCCGCATTCCCCCAATGTCAGCGACACGCGAGGGAATTTGGAGGGTATGTAGGGATTTGGGGGAAATGGGGAAGCTGTGGAGATAAGCTAACGGTCGGGAACTACTTATGGCACTATATGTTGTATGCGACACACTGTTTATACATGTCGTTTATGTTAGGTATTACAATGTCACACACGATTTCCGCACCAAACCTTGTGACAAGACAACGTAGGTTAGACACGGTTGCTGTTACATAATCGTATGTGATGTACTACCCTGTCCATATAATTGAGTCACGGTGAGATACCGTGTAAACAGCCGCTCTGTGAATGTCCGTCAAAAAAACAAAAATAGCCGCTCTGCATATAGAGATGGCGGCGGCGGCCTAGGCAGCGGCTACCGGCGAAGAGGTCAATCCTTGGTCCATGGGCAGTGGCGGCGTCATAGGAGGTCAATCCTCGGTCTGCGGCGGGAGATAGGAGGAGCTCTACCGTCGAGGTCGGCGGCGGCGTGATTCGAGCACATCCATCGCGGTCGATGGCGGGATAGTGGGGGTTGAACTTCAGGCGGCAGCCGCACTAAGCTTTGCTCCTTGACCCTACTGTCTTAGTGCGCTGCCGCATCGCGCTTGTCTGTCTGCTAGGTGGAGGTCGTCGCGCGGCTAATTAATTAAGGTATTCTTTCTGTGAATGGCTTAATTAAGGTATTCAATTCCTAAGGATAGTGTTGTACTAGTACTCTGCGTGTAAATTGACTGGCCATTAATTTTTGTCATTGCATGTCTGGATAACAACATGGAGCGCCCTCAGTAATTATGAAAATAAAACCTTGTGATTTATGCATGCATCTTTGGGCAGCAGTTAATCCATGTATTAATGTTGTTGTTTTGTTTTTAATTACCATTCGTGCGCTGCAGATGGAACGATCTCGATGGATGAAGAATCCGAAAATCGCAGATTTTAACAGTGGCGTGACAGATTTCATGAATTTGGCTGAAAGTACAAAGAGGAGAATTGCTGATGCGGATTACATCCTGTGTCCATGTACTGATTGTGCCAATACAGAGTCACATGAAGTTGCAGATGTCCAGATGCACCTAGTCTCTAGGGGATTCATGGATGGATATACATGTTGGACCAGACATGGTGAAGAGGAGGTCATGGATGAAGATACCCAGGGCAGCGAGATGCCAAACCCCGATCAGCGTCACATGGATGTTGGACCTAACATCGGGGCAGAGGCGTCAAGCTACCAATGGAACACCGGAAAGCCGAAACGCCCACTAGAAAACCAAGATGTCGACGCAGATGACGACGATCTTGATATGCCAGATTTTGCTGCTATGATTGCAGATTTTGAGGGCCCAAAAAAGGATATGATTGGGTACAAGGATCTGCCAACCATTGATGCGGACTCCAAGAAAGAATTGTATCCAGGTTGCAAAAAGAAATATTCCAGGTTGAGTGCCACCCTGGCGCTTCTCAGATTTAAAGCAGCAAACTGTCTATCAAACAAGGGCTTCATAGAGATGTTAGGTCTTTTCAAAGAAATTCTTCCGGAAGATAATGTGCTCCCCAGAAGCACGAATGAAGCAAAGAAAATTGTTTGCCCATTGGAACTTGAAGTACAGAAGATACAGCTTGTGTGAATGATTGTATATTGTACCGTGGTGAGTACAAAGATTGTCGTGCATGTCCCACATGCAAGCATGCACGATACAAGCGCAGGAGAGCAAAGGACAAGTACAAATTGGACGATGAGATCAAGACAGGAATCCCGTTCAAGGTTATTTGGTACTTGCCTTTAATTCCAAGGTTGAGGCGTTTGTTTGCAAACCCTAGAGAGGCAAAGAGGTCGCGGTGGGATCATGATGAGCGAATTGCAGATAGGTTTATGAGGCACCCAAAAGATGGGGCTCAGTGGGAATTAATCGACCAAAAGTTTGAAAATTTTGCCAAGGATCCTAGAAGTATAAGGCTCGGGGAGTGTACTCACAGGATGAATCCTTTTGGCGATATGAGCACCAATCACATCATGTGGCCGGTGCTTCTGTGCATATATAACCTAGCTCCTTGGTTGTGTATGAAGAAAAAATACATTATGATGTCAATGATTATCCAAGGCCCGAAGCAACCTGGAAATGACATCGACATTTACTTTCAGCTACTGGTAGAAGAACTACTGACAGTGTGGATAGATGCGCCTGCTGTAAAATGTTATGATGCTTACAGAAAGGAGATTTTCGATCTACATGCGATGCTGGTGCACACCATTTAAGATATGCCGGCATTAGGAAACACATCGGGGCAGAAAACAAAGGGAGATGTAGGGTGTGTCACATGCATGGATAGGACAGCTAGCAGAAGACTTCCCAACTCGCACAAAATAGTGTATTTGTGTCATCGTAGGTTCTTATGGAAAAATCACCCATACCGAAAGATGAAAGCTGAATTTGATGGTACGTCAAAGGCAGGTGCGGGCCCAAGACCCTATGACGGGGAGGTGGTCCACAACATGGCTAAAAAAATTAATGTTGTGCTTGGCAAGAACCACCCTTTGACGGTGAAACAAGCACCCAAGGGTCAAGTATTTAAGAAGAAATCTGTGTTCTGGAAACTATCTTACTGGGAGATTCTACGTGTACGTCACTGCATCGATGTCATGCACGTAGAGAAGAATGTATGTGAAAGCATCCTTGGTACTCTGCTCAAGATTAAAGGTAAAAGAAAGGATGGTGGCGGTTCACGGCTCGATATGCTTGCTGATCAATCAAAACGCAAGAGTGAAGCAGAAGATGATGACAAATTCATCAAAGCTCTCCAGAGTTACAATTTCAGGATAAAAGAAGCAACACAGTTCTTCACCTATTTGTTGTCACTTAAGACACCATCTTCCTACTGCGCAAACATCAGAAGTCTCGTGGATGTGAGCTCAGGTAAAATGAAGTTGGGACACATGAAGTCACATGATTGCCACGTAATGTTGACACAAATCCTCCCACTGGCCATCAGGAATCTGATGGACAAAGATATAATAAACACACTCATTGACCTATGTCATTTCTTCAACCAACTATGGCAGAAAGTTGTAAATCCTGAAGAGTTGGATCATATGCAAGATGATATTGCAAGAATATTGTCCAACCTAGAGATGTTTTTCCCACCGTCATTCTTTGATGTCATGGTCCATCTCACTGTGCACCTTGTCGACGAGATAAAGTACTGTGGTCCTGTGTTTCTTCGCAACATGTATCCCTTCGGGTGATTCATGGGAATACTAAAGCACTTCTGTCGGAACCGAAACCATCCAGAGACAAGCATCCTACAAGGTTATACCGCGGAGGAGGTGGTTGAGTTTTGCACCGAATACATGAAACAAATACCTATAGGTTTGCCCCTCTCTCGCCACGAGGGAAGGATGAAAGGTAAGCCGGTCCTTGCTGGCATGCAAATGGTTGCACCCGGAGAATTGACAGAGAAAGCCCATTTGACGGCACTGCTTAACAGCCCAGTTCTCATCGCTTATGCCGAAGAACACTTGGCGGAGATATGACAAAGCTTCTTACCAATGGTGCCTTCATCAGATGTGGAGATGAAGGAGCACACTAAGAACTACGCCGAATGGCTGAAGAATCATTTGGCACAAGGATCCATCAATGACATTGCTACGTGGTTGGCACAAAATCCATCACCTACGGTGTTGATGTACCAAGCATATGACATAAATGGATATACGTTCTACAACGAGGAACTGATCATAAGACCTCGTATCAGAACAGCTTTGTTCGAATAGAATGCATGACTGTGAATGAAGCTGATAAAAGGGTATACTATGGAACCATCAAAGAGATTTGGGAGCTTGACTATGTGAAAGTTAAGGTGGCATTATTCAGGTGCGCATGGATCCCTCTTGGTCAGGTAAGGATTGATGAGTACAGGAAGACCTGTGTTAACAGGACAACGATGGCATATCACGCGGACCCATTCATTCTTGCCAGCGATGCTACCCAGATTTTCTTTGTGGAAGACCCCTTGCATAAGAACTACCATTTAGCGATGCATGGGAAGAGAAGGGTACTGGGTGTCGACGACGTTACAGATGAGGACGAGTACGATGAATTTGATGAGTTGCCAGCTAAGGGATCACGCAATCGTGTAACAGAGCAGCGTAAAATCATCAAAAAACCCAAGTTCATTTGGGGTCAACTTAATGATCTTAGTTCCCCCATGTACATGGGAATTAAGCCGTAAGACTAGTCTTTATGCCTACCCTGCAACTTAATTCGTTCAATTTAGAACTATCGCGTGTACTGAATTTGTGAGTTATGTCCGGTTTCCTGTTGATGTAAGAACGGTTAATATGTTGACCTTGATATGTTGTCAGCTCAGGCAATGAATATGAACTATTTGTTGTTGTTGTTGTTGTTGTTGTTGTTGTTGTTGTTGTTGTATTATTATTATTATTATTATTATTATTATTATTATTATTATTATTATTATTATTATTATTATTATTATTATTATTATTATTATTATTATTATTATTATTATATCATAGAGTTAGCACACTCAATTGATCTCACTACAGTATGTGTGAACAAAAATATGCAATCAGGTTTGCGAATAGCACACGGTTCGTTGATGAAAGTTGTGTGCCGACCAAACCCCGCCACCGCGCCCACGATCAGAGTCGTGCTTTCTGATTGGCCAGAAGCCAAACCCCACGGATCGTAGTCTGCACCGTTGGATGCTCCCAGATCGAACGGCGATCCTCATCCCTTTCGACAGCACATGCAGTTCCGGTTGTAATTTTATTTTTATGCAGAAAATGCACATTAATCTCAAAAAATGTCTTAAATATAGCTAATGATACCTGAAATGCGCCAAAAAATCAAACCCGTGGTATAATGGTGATTGCATACCGTGGAATTTTTTATGAGGCCAAACAACAAAGTCACCGGCCACAGGAGTTTCAATTGACACGTCTCCTTTTGGAAAAGCATGATCCTTCATGTGAGATGCTCCGGTTTGGAAGGAGCGGTCATCAAAACTTATGCCAAACTTTACCAATTTTTTTCCACGGGGTCGTGAGAGCACACCACAGGCACACATCGATTTTGATGATGTACGAACTCCATCTGAATTTCCTGTAATTAAAATACCAACTAGGCCTAGCCAGTGTCGCACCTCGCGGCCGAAATGTTTGAAACTTCTCCCTGCTTCTCGAACAAACGAATGAAAACTCATAAAGCGACGCACAAATGATCTATACACCATCTTTGCTGGGCTGATAATAAGGGGGTCTCATAGCTACTATCATGCATGCCAACTAGGCAAATTTGATGAGTTGTCATAGAATTAAATGAAGAAAGAGAGGGTTAAATATCATATCATGAAACCGTAAATAAATGCTATGCTACTATGTGTCATGCATGACAATATAAATAAAGTACTACATATGATACTAGCTACTCTATGATACTATGCATTAGGGCAAGTACAATAGAGTGACATAAGACTAGCCACAATGGGTAGTAACATAGAATGTTACTAGTTTATGTTACTCTACCTCTATAGTGGGGAGTAACATATTTGTAGTAACATGCAACACTTCATTTATTAGGCTATAGACTCATCTTGCCTTGAGATGTGTGATGTTAGTCATACTACTAGTAACTAGCTATGTTACCACTTTCCTCTCTTTCTTCATTTATTGCTTGCCACATCATCTATTTTATCTAGATACGTGTGATGTTACTACCTATGTTACTCCCACTGTGGGTAGTCTAAGCAGGCTGTAAGGAATAGAATTATATATATGTGCTTATTAGTTGGAGGAAAGAGAAGAGGAGAGAGAAGAGAAGTGGGCTCTTGGTTAGTAGAGCCAGCTGCAACACGAGACCCAAGACACTTTGTGAGGATGTAAGGTGGGCCAACTATTGATAAACTAGTACGTATTTAAAACTTATTATTGTACATGCCCGCTAAGAGGTTGGTTGTATATGACATGGCAACTTCTTATAGCCGACCCTTGGTTGTATTATTAACCATGCTCTTAGTGAGGTAGCTAGTATATCATAGACTAGCTAGTATGAGACTAGCCACAGTGGGAGTAACTTCAGTAGTAACATCGACTCCAACTCAGCAAACTTGCTTATGTGGCAATAAGTTAATGAGGAGAGAGATAGTTTCAGTAACTCAGCTAGTTACTGTAGCATCACATGTCCCAATGCAATATGAGTCTATAACCTAATAAATGAAGCTTTGCATGACACTACACTTATGTTACTACCCACTATGAAGGTAGTAACATAGTCTAGGGATATGTGTATGTTACTAGTGTATGTTACTCTCCATTGTGGCTAGTCTCATACTCCCTCCTTTCCGGTTTAGGCTGGTTGTAATGGTAGTATCATAAGCGGTATCATGCATGCCAACTAGACTTTCTGGATGATGTGACACACAATTAAATGAGGAAAGAAAGGATGTGGTATCATATCATGATACCGTGGCATATTAAATGGCGTACTACTTTGTGTGATGCATGACAATTAATAAGGCAACCTAAGATACTAACTTGTGATACTATGCATTACGGAAGTAGTATCATACACTAGTATATATCATATGCATCATACTAGTATATGATACTCCCCATCACAACCAGCCTTATAGGGCTCAATTCAAAAATCTCACCAACCAAGGTAGATGGTGAGTGGTGGAATACTTTTTGTAGTTTGCAAAAACACCCAATTAATGCTTTTGTTTTCCTCAAAAAATATTTTCCAATGTATTAATTGCAATACATGCATGAATAAAGTACATGCATTGGTCAACTTTCTCTTAATACTTGCATGCAATTATTTAATGCACCTTGGGATCTGAACATGTGATGTGGAACAACCAAATTCAGCCTTATAAAATGGAAAAACTAAAATTTTGAGATAAGCCTATAAACCGGAAAGGAGGGAGTATATATGCATGATACTAGTATATGATCGACAATACCTCCATAATGCGTGCATGCATAGTATCATAAGTTAGTATCTTAGGTTGCCTTATTAATTGCCATGCATGATATAAAATAGTTCAACATTTAATATGATACAGTATCATGATATGATAGCACACCCTCTCTTTCCTCATTTAACTGTGTGTCACATCATCCAAAAAGTCTAGTTGGCATGCATCATACCGCTTGATACTCCCATATTACGACCAACCTTATTAGGGTGGCCATAGTGGGGGTATCATAGCCGGTATCATGCACTCAGGAATAGAAAAAATGATGATGTGGAAAAAAAGCAGTAACATAGGTAGATACCGTAATATATATATATATATATATATATATATATATATATATATATATATATATATATAATAAATGCTATACTACTTTGTGTCATGCATGGCCATAAATACGGTCATCTATGATATATACTACTCTATGATACTCCCTCCGTTCAGAATTACTTGTCACAAAAATGAATGTATCTACAACTAAAATACATCTAGATATATTCATTTCTTGGACGAGTAATTTCGAACGGAGGGAGTACTATAATGTACCATGAAGGTACGTACTTAGTATCATACACTAGTATCATATGCATGATACCATATATAGTATATGATACTCCCCACTATATAAGGCTGGCCATAGTGGTGGTATCATAGCCGACGATGTCATGCACTGGGAAATAGCAAGTATGCTGATGTGGCAAAGAATTAAATATATAGAGAGGGTTAGAGTAACATATAGGTAGATACAGTATCATGTCAAATGCGATGCTAATTTGTGTCATGCATGGCAATAAATATGATCTGTGATACTATACTCTATGTATTATACTATGAGTTATAATTAATTAAAGGTAGTATCATACACTAGTATCATATATACTGTATATTCATGATACTACTATATGACACTCTCCACTATACTCGTGATTTCTTACCGTGGAAAAAAATTGGAGGCGAAACGATGAACTCATGTTTTCATTCGAACAAAAATATGATGTTAGGTAATGTAAATGTTCTCAAAGAGCACAAGGTTCACTCACGAAAGTCGTGTGTCCACTAAACCCTGGCCGATGCACCCCCCCCCCCTCTACCACGTGCGCATCTGAGTCATGCGTTCTGATTGGCCAGAACCCAAACCCCACGGATCGTGCATCTGCACTGTTGGGTTCTCCTTGATCGAACGGCAATCCTCATCCCTTTCACAGCACATGTAAATGTTTTCAAATAGCCCCTCCCAAAAAATGTTTTCAAATAGCACACGGTTCACACACGAAAGCCGTGTGCCTACCAAACCGTGGCCGATGCCCCCCTTTGCTGCGCGCTGATCTGAGTCATGTGTTCTGATTGGCCAGAACCCAAACCCCACAGATCGTACGTCTGCACCGTTGGATGCTCCCAGATCGAACGGCAATCCTCATCTCTTTCGACAGGAAATGCAGTCCGGCTAGGAATTGATTTATATGCCAAAATGCACGGTCAATGCCAAAAAATATCTTACATATAGCACACGAGACCTGAAATGCGCCAGCAAATCAAACCCGTGGTATAATTGTGATTGGTTTACGTGGGAAAAAATTAGAGGCGAAACGATGAACTCACGTCTATATTTCAAAATTAGTACGTCTTCATTTTAAACGAATTATTTTGTTTGTGCACACGAGCGCTTAGAGGCAACCGTTTGCATAGGCCTTTCCGCGCGCGCGGCGATCGGGGATATTTTCACCCTTTACACCTAGGCCACCAACACCAGGAGTCCCCAACACCCCCACACCCCACCGTCCGCCCGCATTTCACTCAACTAGTCCACCCAATCTCCTTCGCCAGCCCCCCCCTCCCCTAGATCCACAGCAGAACCCTCTCTGGCGCCGCCGTACTCACCCCGGCCGTGTGCCCGCTCTTCGGCGTCAAGCCTACATCCACTGCCGTTCCCAACACGTGGCGGCCCGCGCCTCCCCGTCTTCGTTTGCTCGCCAGCCACCCTCGAGCATATCGATGCAGTAACCCTCGCCTCTCTTGTGGTCCGGCCGGGTTTGCATTAAGATGCTTGTTAGTTACTGCTCTCCATCGCGGTGAGACATATTTCCTCGCAATCCCTCTTCCAATTTCGTTCCATATGTTCCCAAGTTGGCTATAAAATAACGGAGAGCGTATATATGTTCATTATCTACCTTCCTTACTACATATAAGCTGTATTTGTTCCAATAAGTTACTGTCTATTTACAGATCACGGGCACCCGAGTCACACAAACTTAACAAATTAGCCGTACATTTTCTAAATTATTGCATGGCATGTTTAGAAAGCTTGATACCAAGTTGTTAGTTTTATGCTTATCCTCCTTTCCTGAGTTTCGCATGTGTTCTCTGTAGACGCCGAGTAGCAGCGACAACACTCATGCTTCAGGCCATGTATCTTCATCTGATTCGGACAACCCTAGGTCTTCAGCAGATTGTGAGGGATCAAGTAGTCTTGAACGGGATAGAGCTGCAGCAATTACCTTTCCGGTCAGGACACGGAGGAACGCTCCAAGGAAGCCCACACACAGCCTAAAGGTGTATATGAAGTAACCGAGATTGATTTAAAGTCTTGGGCTCCAACTAAACCAGATAAAGCACGCATGAGGTTCAGGAGTGTGTGTGGATTTGTTGGCAGGGCAATGCTCGACATTAATCTGCCGGGGTTTCAGAAGGCTGACACAGAAACACGACGAAGGATAGTCCGGGAGATCATGGATCACTTCAACATTCCAGAGCAGTGGAGAATGCAGGTGGAACACGCTGCATAGAAGAAGGCTAGGGATGCTTGGAGAAACTGGAAGCACGTGTTGTACCAGAAGTACTTGAGTGAAGGCAAGGACCCAATTCCCACATACCCCCAAATTACAAAGGCAGACTGGGCATAATTCAAAAGGGTCAGGGCAACTAAAGAGTTTGCTGAGAAGAGTTTCAAGCAATTGGAACTTCAAAAGAAGAACATACACCCCCATCGTATGGGTGTGGCAGGATACTACGACATGAAACTGATATGGGAACGGGAGGAAAAAGAAGCAATAGCGGTGGGTGGGAATCCAGCCTTTAGTGAAATCAGGGGCGAACACGCCAGAGACTACTTGTGGGCACGTGCAAAGAGGCGTGATGATGGAACTTATTACTTTGAAAATGCATGTGACGCCAAACTGTATGAAGTGATGTTAGAGGCTTCCAAGATCCCTGGAAGGTTCTATGGGAACTCAGAGCCATGTGGCATTCTGTCCATTGCTCTGGAAACAAAAGAGCCCCCTGGTCGTGCAAGGGGTATAGGTGTTAATGTCCTGAACAAGAGGGCTTTCACACTCAGCAAAGAAGAGAGGCTCAGCATGAAAAAAAGCGAGGAGTGAAATGAAGCAGAATGCATTGTATGAAAGGTTGAGGAAGGAGATATATCCGGCTGTTTGATAGGATGTTGAGGAGTCAATGATGATGCAAAAGACTCTAACATTGACAGATAGCCAGCAGATGGGAGGGGAGGCGGGCATGGAGGATGCTGCTTATTGTGCGACAACACTACACAAGAGTAGTTGTGCATCAGGTGACCCCAGCGACACTGAGACTGCAGTTGCTCGTGATGATGCTATATCTAATCTATCTGGAATGAAAGACAGACTGAAGGGCGTGCTTACACATTATGAAGGTACATTAAAATGTGCAAGAGCCTGGGTTTTCCCACCCTTCTTGGAAGATGGCCTCTTCTTGGACAATGTGCCATTGAAGCCGGGCTGTGTGAAGTGCTACGTGACTGAAGTAAAGCCTGGATTCAATGAAATTGCCCTGAAGAAGATCCTAGGAGACTTCGATGAGCAAAGGACCTTGGGAGAAACACTGTTACATCACATCCAGTGGCCAAGAAAGGAAATGGAGTTCATTGATGAGATCCCTGAAGCCCCGCCAAGAGCAACCACTGTCGCCCCTCAGGCGGTGATGCTCTCATTGCCACAGCAGCTCTCACGGGCTGATGCATCAACCTGTGATCAGCTGGCCCGACTTTGCGGCGTACAGGCCATGTCATCCTCCACCCCAAAGCAGCCAGTGGCAAGGCCTACAACTGTTGAATACACACCACCAGTTCAGATGTCGGACGCTGAAGCAGTGAGGGGAGACCCAGCTGCAGCACATGCTCAGCAGACCAACCTGGTGGAATAGACTGCTAAGCAGTTCGATGCTTCGGAACTGCATGCTAAGCAGTCTGTAGGTCCAGAACCAACTGCTCATCAGTCCGTCGGTCCACAGTCGCGTGATCATTATACCAATGCACCAGCACTTCCTGCTCAGCAAACTAACGCGTTGGCACGGCCTCCTCAGCACACCGACAAGTTGGCACCACCTACGCAAAAACCCGACATAGCTTCAACGCATGGTTAGCAGTCCGATGCCTCTGCTCCTACAGCCCAGCAGTCTGTCACAGCAGCACCCCCAGCTCCGCGGTCTGGCATAGATAAACCATCTGCTAAGCAGTCCGTCCAAGCTTCACCGTATGCTCGGTAGTCTACCTTGCAGGCAACCAGACGTTCTGCCAGAAATGCTTCAAGTACCAAGAAGGAAGTGGCCAAAAAGGCTACACCCACGACCATGAGGAAGCGCATCGGGAGGGTGAAGAGGAAAGAGAACGATTGCCTCTTACTTAAATCACTCATCGCCCAGAACCAAATTAACAGCAGCATGTTCGAATCGGGGAGTAATATTATTTCTGACACCATGGATGATGAAGAAGTACGTTTGTTGCTTGCTAAAAGTAAAGCAGACGTACTTGAAGCACGCAATTACGTCCATGGCCAGCCATTTCTTGTTGGCGAATACTTTGATGAGTGCAGCTCCAGTTGCCGCGAGTTACATGAATATTGCATGGTCAAATGTCAGCAGGTCTTCATGGTTTGCTAGTCCACTACAATAGAGATCATTTCTGACACGATGCTGGTTCCATCAATGTGAGTTTCGAGGACTTACATCTCTTCTTCAACTTCAACATGCTCGATGCCACTCTTGTTAGATGCTTGATTTTGTAAGTACTTAACAAACTCTGATCAACTTCTCCATACAAGGTTGTAAATGATAAAGAGCTAACTGCATTTTATTCCTCTTAGGGGATTGAACGCACATAGAAGAAAAAGGGAGGGTGTGTATTTCATAGATCCTGAATTAGCAAATGGCACAACAATACATGGTAAGGACCTATGGGACTGGGCCGTTAACACAGTCGTCCATCTCTTCGAAACACGTCCCATGCAGAATCATTTCTCTGGCCATATCATGAACGGTAAGTCAAGTAAACAACCACGCATACACTTATTGTCTTTCAGATTTCAACATAATTCGTAACTTCATGGCTTTCTTAGTATGTAGCGATCACTGGATATTGGTATTCATTGTTCCAAACAAGAACATAGTTTACTACATCGATTCTCTTAGAGAGTCAACAAACACTTAGGATCTAACGCATCTGCAGGAATTCATGGATAGGTATTAAATTCTATGATGTCGAAATTAATTTGCATTCATGTCTGATTCAATAATTGATGTTATCAAAATTCTTCATCATTTGCAGTGTGCTCGCATTGTGGAAAACTAAACCAGGGAACCTGTTCAAGAGGGAACTACCTCTGCAGCATGAGATCGTTTCTCCATTAACACATCGACATTCGTTATTTTCTGAAAATTGATCCAACAGTCTTAAAAATACTGCAGCTCGTCTTAAAACCGAGGACCCCTGAACCGCTCCCGGCTGGTGAATTGCTGATGGTTTGGAGATTTATGAGCGACTTCTTCCTGGATCACTACATCAATCCCACTGGTGATAATGAAGATTTCAACATGCCTTCTCCTAAAACATTGAGTAAGAGTTAGCCGCTAAACATATAACGCATGGATCCATTGTTTTCCATCTGATGAGGTTTCGTATTTTATATATGTGTGGACAAATCATTGGAATTTAGCTACCATATGTTCAATTGCAATTGTTGCGAAATCTGATGAATGTTCTTCCTGTGGACACTATTTGTTCAATTGAATACTGTGGCGAATTTGCTTTTTGTGTGCTGATTCAAAATGGGGTATTTTTTTTATTTGTTTAGTTGAATATTGTGGCGAATTTGCTTTTTGCGGGCCGATTCAAAATGGGATATTTTTGTTTTAACCTAGCAATTGCTCTGCACATGGTTCAACTAAATGAGTGTGTGCGATCCACATCGGAAAGCATACGTCAATCGTAGCGTAACCATCGGTGATACACAGCAGATCGCAAACGATTTGCAGCGCTACTACGTGTGTGTAGGGTCTCCGGAACTGGTTGTGATGTCGCGTTATCGCACACGAGAACTGGGAGTAAACCATTTCCAATGTAAAATACAACCTGCTACCTCTTGAGCATGCGTTGGTTTTCCCTTGAAGAGGAAAGGGTGATGCAGCAAAGTAGGGTAAGTATTTCCCTCAGTTTTTGAGAACCAAGGTATCAATCCAGTAGGAGACAACGCACAAGTCACCTAGTACCTGCACAAACAATCAAGTACCTTGCAACAAACACGATAAAGGGGCTGTCAATCCCTTCACGGTCACTCGCAAAAGTGATATCTAATAAAGATAGTGAAGTAAATATTTTAGGTATTTTTGTTGTATATATAGGTGAAAGAAGTATGTCGGTGGAGCTACAAGGGGCCCATAAGGGTGGGGGCGCACCTACCCCCCTGGGAGCGCCCTCCCGCCTCGTGGCTGCCTCGTTACGTCTCCGACTTCATCTCCAAGTCTTCTGGTTTGCTTTCTGTCCAAGAAAGATCATCGCGAAGGTTTCATTCCGTTTGGACTCCATTTGGTATTCCTTTTCTGCAAAACTCTAAAATAGGCAAAAAAACAGAAATTGGCACTAGGCCTCTAGTTAATAGGTTAGTCCCAAAAATAATATAAAATAGCATATTAAAGCCATTAAACATTCAAAACATATAATATAGTAGCATGGAACAATCAAAAATTATAGATACGTTGGAGACGTGTCAAGCATCCCCAAACTTAATTTCTGCTCGTCCTCGAGTAGGTAAATGATAAAAACTGAATTTTTTATGTGGAATGCTACCTAACATATTTATCAATGTAATTTTCTTTATTGTGGCATGAATGTTCAGATCCGAAAGATTCAAGACAAAAGTTTAATATTGATATAAAAATAATAATACTTCAAGCATACTAACAAAATAATCATGTCTTCTCAAAATAACATGGCCAAAAAAAGTGCATCCCTACAAAATCATATGGTTTGGCTATGCTCCATCTTCGTCCACAAAATATCCAAATCATGCACAACCCCGATGACAAGCCAAGCAATTGTTTCATACTTTAGCATTCTCAAACTTTTTCAACTTTCACGCAATACATGAGCGTGAGCCATGGACATAGCACTATAGGTGGAATAGAGTGGTGGTTGTGGAGAAGACAAAAAAAGAGGAAGATGGTCTCACATCAACTAGGGGTATTAACGGGCTATGGAGATGCCCATCAATAGATATCAATGTGAGTGAGTAGGGATTGCCATGCAACGGATGCACTAGAGCTATAAATATATGAAAGCTCAACAAAAGAAACTAAGTGGGTGTGCATCCAACTTGCTTGCTCACGAAGACCTAGGGCATTTGAGGAAGCCCATCATTGGAATATACAAGCCAAGTTCTATAATGAAAATTTCCCACTAGTATATGAAAGTGACAAAATAAGAGACTCCCTATCATGAAGATCATGGTGCTAATTTGAAGCACAAGTGTGGAAAAAGGATAGTAGCATTGTCCCTTCTCTCTTTTTCTCTCTCTTTTTTGTTGGGATTCTTTGGCATCTTTTTTTCATTGCCTTCTTTGGCCTTTCTCTTTTTTTTCTCACAGGGGACAATGCTCTAATAATGATGATCATCACACTTCTATTTATTTACAACTCAAGGATTACAACTCGATACTTAGAACAAAAATATGACTCTATATGCGTGCCTCTGGCGGTGTACCGGGATGTGCAATGAATCAAGAGTGACATGTATGAAAAATTTATGAAGGTGGCTTTTCCACAAATACGATGTCAACTACATGATCATGCAAGGCAATATGACAATGATGGAGCGTGTTATAATAAACGAAACAGTGGAAAGTTGCATGGCAATATATCTCGGAATGGCTATGGAAATTCCATAATAGGTAGGTATGGTGGCTGTTTTGAGGAACGTAAATGGTGGGTTTATGGTACCGGCAAAATTTGCGCGGTACTAGAGAGGCTAGAAATGGTGGAAGGGTGAGAGTGCATATAATCCATGGACTCAACATTAGTCATAAAGAACTCACATACTTATTGCAAAAATCTACAAGTCATCAAAAACCAAGCACTACGTGCATGATCCTAGGGGGATATATTGGTAGGAAAAGACCATCGCTCGTCCCCGACCGCCACTCATAAGGAATACAATCAAAGAAATACCTCATGCTTCAAATTTGTTACACAACGGTTACCATACGTGCATGCTACGGGACTTGCAAACCTCAACACAAGCATTTCTCATATTCACAATTAATTCACTAACATGACTCTAATGTCACCATCCTCATGTCTCAAAACAATAATAAAGCATCAAACTTCTCATAGTATTCAACGCACTTTATATGAAAGTTTTTATTATACCCATCTTGGATGCCCATCATATTAGGACTAGTTTTATAGCCAAAGCAAATTACCATGCTGTTCTAAAAGACTCTCACAATAATATAAGTGAAGCATGAGAGATCAATAATTTCTATAAAATAAAACCACCACCGTGCTCTAAAAAGATATAAGTGAAGCACTAGAGCAAAATTGTATAGCTCAAAAGATATAAGTGAAGCACATAGAGTATTCTAATAAATTCTGATTCATGCGTGTGTATATCCCAAAAGGTGTGTACATCAAGGATGATTGTGGTAAACTAATAAGCAAAGACTCAAATCATACAAGACGCTCCAAGCAAAACACATATCATGTGGTGAATAAAAATATAGCATCGAGTAAAGTTACCGATAGACGAAGACGAAAGAGGGGATACCTTCCGGGTCATCCCCAAGCTTAGGCTTTTGGTTGTCCTTGAATTTTATCTTGGGGTGCCATGGGAATCCCCAAGCTTAGGCTCTTTCCACTCCTTATTCCAAAATCCATCAAATCTTTACCCAAAAACTTGAAAACTTCACAACACAAAACTCAACAGAAAATTTCATGAGCTCCGTTAGTATAAGAAAATAAACCACCACTTTAAGGTACTGTACTGAACTCATTCTTTCTTTATATTTGTGTTAAACCTACTGTACTCCAACTTCTCTATGGTTCATACCCCCCGATACTACTCATAGATTCATCAAAATAAGCAAACAACACACAAAAAACAGAATCTGTCAAAAACAGAATAGTCTGTAGCAATCTGTAATGTTCGAATGCTTCTGGAACTCCAAAAATTCTACCAAATTAGGACGACCAGGGTAATTCTTATATTAATATACTTCAAAAAGAATACGGGCAAAATCTCTTTTCTGTGATTTATTAAAATTATTTTCGTGAGTGCAAAGTTTCTGTCTTTTTCAGCAAGATCAAACAACTATCATCCAAGAAGATCCTAAAGGCTTTACTTGGCACAAACACTAATTAAAACAAAAAAACACAATCATAACATTAGCATGATGAATTATTACTAAACTGTAGAAAAAAAGCAAAGAAATAAAATAAAATTGGGTTGCCTCCCAACAAGCGCTATCGTTTAACGCCCCTAGCTAGGCATAAATGCAAGAATAGATCTAGGTATTGCCATCTTTGGTATGCAACCCATAAGTGGCTCTCATAATAGATTCATAGAGAAATTTAATTTTCTTCCTAGGAAAGTGTTCCATGCCTTTACTTAATGGAAATTGGAATCTAATATTTCCTTCTTTCATGTCAATAATTGCACCAATCGTTCTAAGGAAAGGTCTACCAAGAATAATAGGACATATAGGATTGCAATCTATATCAAGAACAATGAAATCTATGGGCACATAATTCCTATTTGCAAAAATAAGAACATCATTAATCCTTCCCATAGGTTTCTTAATAGTGGAATCTGCAAGATGCAAATTTAAAGAACAATCATCAAATTCACGGAAACCTAGCACATCACACAAAGTTTTTGGAATCATGGAAACACTAGCACCCAAATCACAAAAAGCATAGCATTCATAATATTTAATCTTAATTTTAATAGTATGTTCCCACTCACCATAAAGTTTTCTAGGGATAGAAACTTCTAGTTCAAGCTTTTCTTCATGGGATTGCATTAAAGCATCAACGATATGTTTACTAAAAGCTTTATTTTGATTATAAGCATGAGGAGAATTTAACACGGATTGCAACAAGGAAATACAATCTATCAAAGAGCAATTATCAGAATTAAATTCCTTGAAATTCAAAATAGTGGGTTCATTGCTATGTAAAGTTTTGACCTCTTCAATCCCACTTTTATTAATTTTTGCATCAAGATCTAAAAACTCTGAATCATTGGGATGCCTTTTAACTAAAGTTGACTCATCTCCAGTCCCCTCTTTATCAAGATTCATATTGGAAAACAAATATTTAATAGGAGTCACATCAATTACTTTTAGATCTTCGTCATTATTATCATGAAAGCTAGAAGAACACGCTTTCACAAAGCAATCTTTTTTAGCACGCATCCTAGCGGTTCTTTCTTTGCACTTACCAATGGAAATTCTCATGGCTTTGAGGGACTCATTTATGTCATGCTTAGGTGGAATAGATCTAAGTTTCAAAGAATCAACATCAAGAGAAATTCTATCCACGTTCCTAGCCAACTCATCAATCTTAGGCAATTTTTCTTCAAGCAAAGCATTGAAATTCTTTTGCGAATTCATAAATTCTTTAACACTAGTCTCAAAATCAGAGGGCATCTTATTAAAATTTCCATAACAGTTGTTGTAGGAATTACCATAACTATTAGAGGAATTACTAGGAAACGGCCTAGGATTAAAATTTTCTCTATACGCGTTGTTACCAAAATTGTTCCTACAACCAAATTCACATCCATAGATTCATTATTATTCTCAATCAAAGTGGAAAAAGGCGTATCATTAGGATCAGAAGAAACACTTTTATTAGCAAACAATTTCATAAGTTCATCCATCTTTCCACTCAAAACATTAATCTCTTCAATAGCATGAACTTTTTTACTAGTGGATCTTTCGGTGTGCCATTGAGAATAATTGACCATAATATTGTCTAGGAGTTTAGTAGGTTCTCCTAAAGTAATTTCCATAAAAGTGCCTCCCGCGGCCGAATCTAAAAGATCTCTAGAAGCAAATTTCAATTTGGCATAAAAAATTTATATAATCATCCACAAATTCAAACCATGTGTAGGGCAATTATGTATCGTTAATTTCATCCTCTCCCATGCTTGTGCAACATGCTCATGATAAAGTTGTTTAAAATTCATGATATCGTTCCTAAGAGAGATTATCTTAGCGAGAGGAAAAATACTTAGAGATAAAAGCATCTTTGCACTTATTCCATGAATCAATACTCTTTTTAGGCAAAGAAGAGAACCAAGTTTTAGCACGATCTCTAAGCAAAAGTGTAAATAGCTTCAACTTAACAATATCATTATCCACATCTTTCTTCTTTTGCATATCACACAAATCAACAAAGTTGTTTAGATGGGTAGCGGCATCTTCGCTAGGAAGGCCAGAAAATGATCTTTCATAACAAGATTCAACAAAGCGGTTTTAATTTCACAAGATTCAGCATCGGTAGTAGGAGCAATCGGAGTGCTAATAAAATCATTGTTGTTGGTATTGGAAAATTCACACAATTTAGTATTATCTTGAGCCATCGTGACAAACAATCAATCCAACACACAAGCACACAAGAAGCAAGCGAAAAGAGACGAAGGTAAGAGGGGCGGATAAAAGGCAAAGGTTTTCGAAAATCATTTTAGAAGTGGGGGAGAGGAAAACGAGAGGCGAATGGCAAATAATGTAATGCGAGGGAGAAGAGTTTATGATGGGTACTTGGTATGTCTTGACTTGGCGTAGATCTCCCCGGCAACGGCGCCAGAAATCCTTCTTGCTACCTCTTGAGCATGCCTTGGTTTTCCCTTGAACAGGAAAGGGTGATGCAGCAAAGTAGCATAAGTATTTCCCTCAGTTTTTGAGAACCAAGGTATCAATCCAGTAGGAGACAACGCACAAGTCACCTAGTACCTACACAAACAATCAAGAACCTTGCAACCAACACGATAAAGGGGTTGTCAATCCCTTCACGGTCACTCGCAAAAGTGAGATCTAATAAAGATAGTAAAGTAAATATTTTTGGTATTTTTGTTGTATATATTGAAAAGTAAAGATTGCAAAATAGTAAACGAGATGCGATGTAAATAAAGGAGATGCAATATAATAAGAAAGAGACCCGGGGGCCATAGGTTTCACTAGTGGCTTCTCTCAAGATAGCATGTATTACGGTGGGTGAACAAAGTACTGCCGAGCAATTGATAGAAAAGCGCATAGTTATGAAGATATCTAAGGCAATGATCATGAATATAGGCATCACGTCCGTGTCAAGTAGACTGAAACGATTCTGCATCTACTACTATTACTCCACACATCGACCGCTATCCAGCATGCATATAGAGTATTAAGTTCATAAGAACGGAGTAACGCATTAAGCAAGATGACATGATGTAGAGGGATAAAATCAAGCAATATGATATAAACCCCATCTTTTTATCCTCGATGGCAACAATACAATACGTGCCTTGCCGCCCCTACTGTCACTAGGAAAGGACACCGCAAGATTGAACCCACAGCTAAGCACTTCTCCCATTGCAAGAAAGATCAATCTAGTAGGTCAAACTAAACTGATAATTTGAAGAGACTTGCAGAGATATCAAATCATGCATATAAGAATTCGGAGAAGAACCAAATAATATTCATAGATAATCAAGTTCATAAATCCACAATTCATCGGATCTCGGCAAACACACCGCAAAAGAGTATTGCATCGAATAGATCTCCAAGAACATCGAGGAGAACTTTGTATTGAGGATCAAAGAGAGAGAAGAAGCCATCTAGCTAATAACTATGGACCCGAAGGTCTGTGGTAAACTACTCGCCCTTTATCGGAGAGGCTATGGTGTTGATGTACAAGCCCTCCATGATCGATTCCCCCTGTGGCAGATCACCGAAAAAGGCCCCAATATGGGATCTCACGGGTACAGAAGGTTGCGGCGGTGGAAAAGTGGTTTTGTGGCTCCCCTGATGTTTCTAGGGTATAAGAGTATATATAGGCGAAAGAAGTACGTCGGTGGAGCTACGAGGGCCACGAGGGTGGGGGCGCGTCTACCCCCCTAGGCGTGCCCTCCTGCCTCGTGGCCGCCTTGTTACGTCTCCGACTTCATCTCCAAGTCTTCTGGTTTGCTTTTGGTCCAAGAAAGATCATCGCGAAGGTTTCATTTCGTTTGGACTCCGTTTGGTATTCCTTTTCTGCAAAACTCTAAAATAGGCAAAAAACAGAAATTGGCACTAGGCCTCCGGTTAATAGGTTAGTCCCAAAAATAATATAAAAGAGCATATTAAAGTCCATTAAACATCCAAAATAGATAATATAATAGCATGGAATAATAAAAAATTATAGATACATTGGAGATGTATCACAACCCTAGTCGTAATTTTTTCAGGAATTGTGTGGGATCCCAAACGAAAAGCACATGTCACTCTTGCGGCAACCGTCGGTGATACCCAACAAATCACAAATGGTCTGCAACACTTGTATGTGTGCGAAGGGGCTCCTGAACCGTTTGTGTTAGAACATTATCGCAGACGGTAATTGTTGGCAAACGTGTGTGATGGAGTCTAGCATGGCAGACGGGTTACGCAGAAAACTCGTGTGCGATGGGGCACAAATCGGACACAGTTCATATGTTGGCCCATGTGCCTTACATACTATTTCCCAAGCGGTCCATTACGACAGACCGTATGGTTTCACTACGCCATTAGAAACGTTTAGTCACCGATACCACACATGCGAAAGAATTTAGTGTGTGCTGCATCGCACATGATTACATTTTGGAAGGCCTCTGGATCACTGCTCCATATCCCCGACAGTTTTTGGGTCCTGTGGGAAGGACACCCTATCGCACACACTCAATTGGCTACGGTCCCAAATGTCGTCGCGAAAAGGGGTTAAAAA
Source organism: Aegilops umbellulata (assembly GCA_032464435.1). NCBI lineage: Eukaryota > Viridiplantae > Streptophyta > Magnoliopsida > Poales > Poaceae > Aegilops > Aegilops umbellulata. The sequence continues at coordinate 381,442,083 of CP136056.1, read as the reverse complement.
CCGTTTGTATGGCACTGACGCGTACCGGCGACAAGCGAGGTCTAAGCTTGGGGGAGTTGATACGTCCATTTTGCATCATGTTTTCTTACAGTTATTTATAATGTTTCTATCCATGATAATGCTTTTTGGAGTAATTCTAATCCCTTTTCTCTCATAATATGCAAGGTATACAGAAAGAGGGAGAATTCCGGCAGCTGGAAATCTGGAGCTGAAAAGCTACGTCAGGCTACCTATTCTGCACAACTCCAAATGAGCTGAAACTTCACGAGGATTTTTTATGGAATATATAAGAATTATTGGAGCAAATAACTACCAGAGGGGGCCCACCAGGTGGGCACAACCCACCTAGGTGTGCCAGGGAACCCAGGCGCGCCCTGGTGGGTTGTGCTCACCCAGGCCCACCTCCGGTGCCCATCTTCTAGTATATAAGTCATTTTGACCTAGAAAAAATAAGGAGAGGACTTTCGGGACGAAGCACCGCCGCCTCGAGGCAGAACTTGGGCAGGAGCACTTTTGCCCTCCGGTGGAGCGATTTCACCGGGGGAACTTCCCTCCCGGAGGGGGAAATCATCTTCCTCATCATCACCAACAACTCTCCCATCTTGGGGAGGATAATCTCCATCAACATCTTCAACAGCACCATCTCATCTCAAACCCTAGTTCACCACTTGTGTTCAATCTTGTAACCGGAACTAAAGATTGGTGCTTGTGGGTGACTAGTAGTGTTGATTACATCTTGTAGTTGATTACCATATGGTTTATTTGGTGGAAGATTATATGTTCAGATCCATGCTATTTAATACTCCTCTGATCATGATCATGTTTTTCATTTTTGAGTAGTTATTTTTGTTCTTGAGGTCATGGGAGAAATCATGTTGCAAGTAATCATGTGAACTTGATATGTGTTCGATATTTTGATAGTATGTATGTTGTGATTTCCTTAGTGGTGTCTTGTGAACATCGACTACATGAGACTTCACCATATTTGAGCCTAAGGGAATGCATTATGGACTAGCAATTATATGATGGGTTGCGAGAGTGACAGAAGCTTAAACCTCAGTTTATGCGCTATTCCATAAGGGACCGATTGGATCCAAAAGTTTAATGCTATGGTTAGAATTTATTCTTAATACTTTTCTCGTAGTTGCGGATGCTTGCGGGAGGGTTAATAATAAGTAGGAGGTTTGTTCAAGTAAGAACATCACCTAAGCACCGATCCACACACATATCAAATTATCAAAGTAGCGAACACAAATCGAACCAACATGATGAAAGTGACTAGATGAAAATCCCGTGTACCCTAAAGAACGCTTAGCTTATCACAAGAGACCGTTTTGGCTTGTCCTTTGCCTCAAAAGGATTGGGCTACCTTGCTGCACTTTTGTTACTACTATCGTTACTTTCTCGTTACAAATTATCTTGCTATCAAACTACTCTGCTACTTACAATTTCAGCACTTGCACACACTACCTTACTGAAAACTACTTGTCATTTCCTTCTGCTCCTCGTTGGGTTCAACACTCTTACTTATCGAAAAGGGCTATGATCCCCTATACTTGTGGGTCATCACTCTCCACTCGGAGTAGGTTTTTAACTTAGGCGAAAACAGGTTCGCGGCTAAGCCCCCGAGTGGGAGGATTGCTCTCCACTTGGAGTAGGCTTTGTACTTAGGTGAGGACGGGCTCGCGGCTAAGCCTCCGAGTGGGAGGATTTCTCTCCACTAAGAGTAGGTTTTGAACTTAGGCAAGGACGGGATCACGGCTAAGCCCCTGAGTGGGAGGATTGCTATCCACTCACAGTAGGTTTTTAACTTAGGCGAAAATAGGTTCGCGGCTAAGCTCCCGAGTGGGAGGATTGCTCTCCACTTGGAGTAGGTTTTGAACTTAGGTGAGGACGGGCTCACGGCTAAGCCTTCGAGTGGGAGGATTGCTCTCCACTCGGAGTAGGTTTTGAACTCAGGCGAGGACAGGCTCGCGGCTAAGCCCTCGAGTGGGAGGATTACTCTCCACTCGGAGTAGGTTTTTAACTTAGGCGAAAACAGGTTCGCAGCTAAACCCCCGAGTGGGAGGATTGCTCTCCACTTGGAGTAGGTTTTGAACTTAGGCGAGGACGGGCTCGCGGCTAAGCCTCTGAGTGGGAGGATTTCTCTTCACTCGGAGTAGGTTTTGAACTTAGGCGAAAATGGGTTCACGGCTAAGCCCCCGAGTGGGAGGATTTCTCTCCACTCGGAGTAGGTTTTGAACTTAGGAGAGGACGGGCTCATGGCTAAGCCCCCGAGTGGGAGGATTGCTCTCCACTCGGAGTAGGCTTTTAACTTAGGCGAAAATGGGTTTGCGGCTAAGCTCCCGAGTGGGAGGATTGCTCTCCACTCGGAGTAGGTTTTGAACTAAGGCGAGGATGGTATCGCGGCTAAGCCTCCGAGTGGGAGGATTGCTCTCCACTCGGAGTAGGTTTTGAACTTAGGCGAGGACGGGCTCGCGGCTAAGCCTCTGAGTGGGAGGATTGCTCTTCACTCGGAGTAGGTTTTGAACTTAGTTGAAAAGGGTTCGCGGCTAAGCCCCAGAGTGGGAGGATTGCTCTCCACTCAGAGTAGGGTTTTTTAACTTAGATGAGGACGGGCTCGCGGCTAAGCCCCTGAGTGGGAGGATTGCTCTCCACTCGGATTAGGTTTTTTAACTTAGGCGAAAACGGGTTTCGCAGCTAAGCCACCCACTGGGGGATTTGAACACATGCTTATGCGAGAACAACCATTAAGAGACTGCAGGAATCATGTCTTGATAAACGATCTAACAAGTACTCTTATTACATCGTGACAATCTGACTGTCAAGTATAAAAACGATGAAGAAGATCTGCGTTCCAGGAGCGCGACTCATCTTTCTTCTGGGCTAAGTTGTAAAGGTGATAGGCCCCATTGTGAAGCACCTTGGTGACGATGAAAGGGCCTTCCCACGCGGGAGCGATCTTATGAGGCTGTTGCTGATCCATTCAGAGTACTAGGTCTCCTTCTTGAAATGCTCGACCCTTGATGTTTCTAGCATGGAATCGATGAAGATCTTGCTGGTAAATAGTCGACTGGATCAAAGCCATCTCCCGTCCTTCTTCCAGAAGATCCACTGCATCCTGTCGTGCTTGCTCTGCCTCAGCTTCTGAATAAAGTTCCACTCGGGGTGCGTTGTGACGCAGGTCACTAGGAAGCACGGCTTCAGCCCCGTGAACCATGAAGAAAGGGGTTCGATTGGTGGATCGGTCAGGAGTTGTTCTCAATCCCCACAAAACAGATGGCAATTTAGTTACCCAAGCTCCAGCTGCGTGCTTAAGGTCGCGCATGAGTCGAGGCTTCAGACCTTGGAGGATTAGACCATTAGCTCTCTCAGCTTGACCATTCGACTGCGGGTGCGCAACGGATGCGTAATCCACCCGAGTGCCTTGGGAAGCGCAGAACACCCTGAATTTTTTTGAATCAAAGTTCAAGCCGTTGTCTATGATAATGATGTGCGGAACTCCATATCGGAGTATTAGCTCTCTTATGAAAATGATGGATGTGCTTGAGTCTAGGTTCTTGATCGGCTTGGCATCAATCCACTTGGTGAACTTGTCGACTGCTACAAGTAGATGAGTGAAACCACTTCTGCCTGTCCTGAGTGGCCCAACCATATCCAAACCCCACACAGCAAAAGGCCAGACGAGTGGGATGGTCTTCAAGGCAGATGCCGGTTTGTGGGACTTGTTGGCGTAAAACTGGCAACCTTCACACTTCTCAACGATTTCTTTTACAGCTTCATTGGCCCGTGGCCAGTAGAATCCTGCTCGGTATGATTTGGCCACGATGGTCCGAGAGGACGTATGGTGACCATAGGTCCCCGAGTGGATCTCATCCAATATTAGTCGACCTTCTTATGGAGAAATACATCGCTGAGCCACGCCAGTAACACTCTCTCCGTAGAGTTGTCCACCTATTACTGTGAAGGCCTTGGACCTACGGACGATCTGACGTGCCTCAACTTCATCTTCTGGAAGCTCCTGTCTGAGCAGATATGCAATGTACGACACTGTCCAATTAGGAGTGATTACTAGAATCTCCAAAACCAGATCAATAATTGTTGGTACCTCGATTTCAGTCGGATTTGTAGGACTTACTGCTTGGGGAGGCTCTTCAGTAAAGGGGTCCTCTTGTACTGACGGGGAATGGAGATGTTCAAGAAACACATTGTTGGGGATAGGTTTACGAGTGGAACCTATTTTCGCCAGGTCGTCAACTGCTTGATTCTTGAGTCGGGGAAGGTGGTGAAGCTCCAAACCCTCGAACTTTTTCTCCAACTTCCGCACTGCATTGCAGTATCCAGTCATGGTAGGGTTTCTGACATCCCACTCCTTCATCACCTGATTGACCACCAAATCCGAGTCACCATAGACCATTAGGCGACGGACGCCGAGTGAGACAGCCATACGCAACCCGTAAAGGAGCGCTTCATACTCGGCTTCGTTATTGGAAGAATCGAACTGAATCTGGAGGACATAACCGAGTTTATCACCTCCTGGGGATACCAGGACTACTCCAACACCAGAACCATTCAACATGTTGGATCCATCGAAGAACATTGTCCAGTGTTCCGAGTGAACCTAAGTGGGTTGTTGCTATTCAATCCACTCGGCCAAGAAATCCATGAGCACTTGGGACTTGATCGCTTTCTTTGCTTCGAACTTGATATCCAGAGGAAGAAGTGCAATTGCCCACTTGGCCACTTGACCAGTTGCGTCTTGATTGTTCAAGATTTTAGACAATGGAGCATCACTAACGACTGAAATCGAGTGGTCTTGGAAATAATGTGCAACTTTCTTCGCAGTCAAATAGATTCCATAGACAAGCTTCTGGTAATGTGGATACCTCTGCTTGGATGGAGTCAAGACTTCAGAGATGTAATACACTGGGGTTGAACTTTATAGGCCTTGCCTTCTTCTTCTCGCTCCATTGTGAGCACTGTGCTGACAACCTGACCAGTGGCTGCAATATATAAGAGTAGAGGCTCTTTGTTGTTCGGAGCAGTAGGCACCGGCTGGGTGGAAAGCATGGCTTTGAGCTCTGCAAACGCTGCTTCAGCTTCAGGAGTCCACTCGAATGTATCAAACTTTTTCATCAGTCGGTAAAGAGGCAATGCCTTTTCACCGAGACGCGAAATGAATCGACTTAATGCAGCAAGACAACTCGTGAGCTTCTGAGCGTCATGCACACGCACGGGGCGTTTCATTCGAAGGATTGCACCAATTTTCTAGGCATTGGCATCAATCCCTCGTTCGGAAACAAGGAAACTGAGTAACTTTCCTCCAGGAACTCCGAATGTGCATTTGGATAGATTTAGCTTGATGTCATATCTTCTCAGATTGGCAAAGGTTTCAGCGAGGTCAGTCAGCAGGTTGGAACTCTTGTGTGACTTAACCATAATGTCATCCATGTATGCCTCCACATTCCGACTGATGTGAACGAGGAGGCACTTTTGGATCATGCGCATGAATGTGGCGCCAGCGTTTTTGAGACCGAATGGCATGGTGACATAGCAAAAACACCCGAATGGGGTGATGAAGGTTGTTTTTATTTCATCTGGCCCATAAAATCGGATTTGATGGTATCCGGAATACGCATCAAGAAAAGACAAACACTCACACCCCACAGTTGAGTCGACTATCTGACCGATGCGAGGGAGCGGAAAATGATCTTTCGGGCAGGCCCGATTGATATGCTTGAAGTCAATGCACATACGGAGCGAATTATCCTTCTTGGGGACCATGACGACGTTGGCGAGCTACTCGGAGTGGCATATCTCATGGATGAACTCGGCTGCCAGGAGCCGAACCACTTCCTCACCAATCACCTTCCTCTTCTTCGTGGTGGACCGTCGGAGATGCTCCTTGACAGCCTTAGAGTCGACACGCAAACGGTGCTCAGCAAGCCCCATGGGTACACCTGGCATGTCTGATGGTTTCCATGTGAAGATGTCCCAGTTCTCATGGAGGAACTGGATGAGCGTGGCTTCCTATTTGCTATCGAGTGTTACTGAGATGTGGGTTGGAGCAACTGTGGGATCATCTGGGTGAATGTGAACTGGTTTTGTCTCACCGGTCGACTGAAATGCAGACTTAGAAGCGGGCTTCTTGGCACGGAGCAAATCACTCGGATCGACGTTCTTCTTGTATTCTTCCAGTTCCACCACAGCCATCTGCTCGTCAGTGATCTTGGACCCCTTCTGGAGGCATTCCTTTGCTCTCTGCCAATTTCTAGTGACCATAATCACACCTTTGGGTCCGGGCATCTTCAACTTGAGGTACACGTAACATGGACGGCCCATGAAACGAGCATATGCTGGCCTTCCCAGAATAGCGTGATAAGCACTGTGAAAGTCTACCACTTCAAACGTCAACTTCTCTTTGCAAAAATTCTTGGAATCACCAAAAACAACATCCAGAGCAATCTTTCCGAGTGACCTTGCCTTCTTCCTTGGGATGACTCCGTGGAACTGCATGTTGCTTTCACTGAGTTGGGACATTGCAATGCCCATCCCCTAGAGGGTCTCAGCATACAGAATGTTCAGACCACTGCCACCATCCATGAGAACTTTAGTTAGTCGAGTGCCCCCAACGACTGGGCCGACCACCAAAGCTTGCCACCCGGGGGTAGCGACGTGAGCTGGGTGATCCGACTGATCGAATGTAATAGGAGTATTTGACTACTTGAGGTATGTTGTAGTTGCCCGGGCAATCTCTGTTGATGACCTTCAGTCGACTTTTGCTCTCAACATCAGCAAAAATCACCAAAGTAGCATTGACCTTTGGGTAACCATCGGTCTTTTCTTCATCTTCATCCTTATGAGAGTCTTTCTCACTTGGTTGACCCTCGCAGAACTGCTGAATAAGGATTCTGCACTGTCGAGTGGTGTGCTTGGGCAAAATCAAGTTGCCTTCCTCATCTTTCTTCGTGTAGATGTGACACGGTAAATCCAGGACGTCCTGTCCTGACTGGTCGTTCATCTTCTTGGGTACCCATTAACTTTTGGTCTTTCCTTTGAACTTCCTTTGGGTATTCACCACTGCAGCTTCATCTTGACCTGTGGCTTCAGCCTTGCGTTTTTGCTTCCGACTGGGATTTCTGCCCCCAAGCATCGGGGTCGACTGTCTTCCCCTTGCCATTACGGAGTCGGTCCTCCTCTTCACCATTCGCGTAGCGAGTGGCTATTTCCATCATCTGATTTAGAGTCATGGCCCCAGAGCGAGTGAATTTTAGTGTGAGCTCTTTGTACCGCATGCCTTCCTTGAAAGCGCAGACTGCTTGGTGTTCTGAGAAATTCTCCACGAAATGGTGAAGTGTAGTCCGGCGTTGGATATGATCCCTCGAGGTTTCATTCGGCTTCTGAACACAATGCTGCAACTCGGACAGTCCAACGGGCCGCTTGCAAGTGCCTTCAAATGTCTTGATAAACACTCGGGCCAGATCTTCCCAACAGTATATGCTAGCGGGAGCCAACTGATTCAACCACGCCCTGGCTGAGCATTCTAGCATCAACGGCAAGTGCTTCATAGCCACCTCATCATTGCCTCCACCGATCGGCACAGGCACTCGATTGGTAGTCCTCTAACCATGTGTCTGGCTTCGACTCGCCAGTAAACTTGCTCACTCCTGCTGCCAACCTGAAGTTGGGAGGATCTCAGCCGCACGAATGGCCCTGCTGAAACACTCGGGCCTAGAGACGAACGCTCTGCTGCCACTCGGATGACCTCTGTCCAACCCTTTCTCTATTTACTCTGCTTCTGTCAAGTAGACCTTGAATGAGGACTGACCTTGCATCAAACCCGGGCTCTCGGGGGTCGACTGGAATCCTCCGCTCGTCGTCGTACGGGTGCCTGTCATCATACCGCCTGTGCACGTATGAACCGACCCTCGGAGGCGGCATGGGCACACGACGGCGGTCATCACGGTGGTATCGAGGATCAAACCGCCCGTGGCCTCGACCCAGGTACTGGTCCTGGTTATAACCACGATCTTCACGCCGCGGAGGCGATCTTGGGATGTGTGCCGACTGGACCGTGTCTGCTCTGACGGACCTGCTGTGAATTCTGTTGCACGACTGAGAAACAACTGAATTCTGCTCCCCAGCCGCTCTGAGCAGTGTCCGAATCTGCTCCAAGCCTCTCCCAGCCTCAGAACGGGACGGCTAGATCGAATCTGCAATACGGGCAGCTGCCGCAACATTTTGGATCAGAGTGCGGTATACCTGACACTCATCTCGAGGCCCAGTCAGAAACAACTGTCATTGTCGTCGACTGGAACTTGGGATCTCTCTGCGGGCACGGTCATCGAGTGCCTTCTGAATATTCTCCAGGCGTGTGCATTCAACCAAAGTGGCTACACGCGCGGCCTCCAAGGGCTGAGCCTTGGCGGTCTCCCCAACGATGGGGGTCTGGAGAGCTTGTTCCTCTCTGCGCCGCATCTCTTCTCTTTGTTCCGCAGTGAGAGCTCGCGAATAGTACTCATCATCGTCATGTGATGGGCCATCGCTTCCGCCACAGCCACCGCGGGGGAACCCTGGTGGGCTACGCTGGGAGCCAACCATGAGGACCTCTGACGCGGGGTCGTTGCTCTCGCACTCGGATAGAGTATTTGAGCGACCAGTTGACAGATCGAACAGCCCATAGAGACATTCATCGGGCTTGATTGCCGCGATTTGAGGAGTGGACAACTGATGGGCCACCGCATGCTTCACCCACCGCTGGAGCAGCAAGCGACCGGATCGCTTACGGCGACGGGCAGAGGGGAGCGAAGACACCGCGGGAGCCGACAGATACTGAGTCGACGGCTGCCGTAGAAGGACGCCACAGGCACTCACACATAAGTGCGCTGCCCTGCGGATGGGGAGCGCCTCGATGTCAAGGGGGGCTTCTTGGAGCCAAGCGGAGTCGTCGGCGATGAAGGTGAGCGCGCCGAGACGGATCTCGCGACCCAAGGACAATCCACCGCCAGAAACCATGTTGATGAAGATCGAAGATCGCAACCTCACCGGAAGTCTCTCAGAGGTCTGCCTCATGGTGGGCACCAACTGTCTTGGGAACGGACCTGACAGTAGAGATATGGGGTATGTAGGAGAGGGCAGAGTCCTAGCTACGGCAAGGTTGTACACACTCGGATTTACGAGTTCAGGCCCCTCTCGGGGGAGGTAAAATCCCTATGTCTCGGTGCTGTGGGAGCTCTGATGTTTGGAGTATGAGTTACAGGGGATGCAAACCCTTGTGCCAGAGGGGAGGGGTGGCTTATATAGAGTGCGCCGACCCCTCGCTGTCCTCAGTTATGCAAGGGTTCAATGAGAGTATAATGTCATGTACGTTACTCGTAACACTCGTAATAAATCATCTTTATTTTTATTTTATTTTTTGATAGGAAGACTGTAAGGGAACCCCCTACAGTATAATTGGTGCAACAAACCCAAATTGCAAGTACCATGCCTTGAACCTGGGTGGGTGGGAAGGCATCAACCCCTCGCCACCACTAGGCTCTGCCTTAGTCTGCAATAAATGATCTTTATGACGAGGAGTGAATGCCTGACCGTTGCCATCCAGGGGTGGCTCTAGGTCTTTTGTACTTCGAGTGGATTTTTGTCTTGCGAGTGGATAACGTTGGTCGAGTGATACTGGGATATCCGAGTGAGACCTTCTATCGAGTGTATTGCACTTCATGAGGATTTCAGTCGGTATCTTCTGTTTAGCTTTATAGGCCTTGGACTCTTGTGTAGTGTCCTTGGGTAGGGCATCTATGTCAGGCCTAAGACCCTACCCTAGGTACATGTCCTCATTAGTACTACTGTGGCTCTCCACGGTACTACCGCTGGAGAGGGGTTACTACTGCACTCGTGCATCAGCAGCCCCGGCACGGTACTACCTCGCCCAGCGCGGCAGTAATTTTTTACTGCCGCTGGTGGAGCGGTACTACCGCCCCGCGAGCGGCATTAATATTTTTACTGCTGCTAGATGTGCGGTACTACCACGATGATGTGAGGTACTACCGCACCGTCGGGGCCCCGGGGGGGTTAAGGACGGGCAGAGGGTTCCAACTCCCCCATACCCATGCTTTCCTTATCCTCTCGTGTCTTTCTCTCTCCTCTCAAGGAACTGCGCCGGAGGACCTCGCTGGATCTCCATCTCCGGCCACTCTCCTCCCACTCCGACCAGTGGGATCGTTCCCCACCCTTCCCTCGTGCTATGGAACCTGGTATTGCCCCTAGTGCTTCTCTCTTTGCTCCTTTCTTTTTGAATCTAGGTTTGGGAGTCATATGAGTTGGTTTTATTGATTTTTGGCTAAATCATTACATGATTTGATGGTTGGAGAGTGCTTGTGCAGTAGAAATGTTACTTGGTAGGATACAACATGGTAGTTTTGATCCACGGTACCGGTCTAAAATTCTGTTGTTCAGATCTGCAGTTCTTGCAAAATCCGCCCCATGCGGTACTAACGCACCTCCTGGAGCGATACTACCACGGTTGGCGCGGTAGTAAAATTTACTACCGCATGTCCTGTGATACTACCACACCTCTTGGAGCGGTACTACGGCACTAGGCGCGGCAGTAAAATTTTACTACCGCATTACCTGCGGTACTACCGCTCGCTCTAAAACTGCCCTGTTTTGTCCTACCAATTATCATTTATATGTGGTTCCTTTGTTTGCCTTGGCCTTTGCAATGACCTCTTTCGCCTTTCTCTTGTGTTTGTGTTGCGTGTCATAGGTGGTGGCTCTGGTTCCGGTTCTAGACGCTTGAATCCCTCTCGTGATACAAGTTCCAAGCGCCTTTGCAATCAAGATGTACATGAGGGGTCCAATGTTCCAAAACGCAACTTCAAGTCGACCGCAGCCAAGATCAAGGAGCCCACTATCAGTTTGGATGGGATGCCTCAAGCGGAGTTTCAGGTCCGCCGGAATATCAACCCATATGTCAACCCTAGGGCTCATATCAAGGGCAATGACTTATTCTGGACCAAGCAACAGACTCTCATCTTCCTAGATGTGATCAAGGCAAATAAGAACATCTATGTACCTGTTCAGTGGATTGACATGGATCATCTGAAGAAGCACCAGGCATATTTTGGTGAACCCCTGGACATGGTGGAGTAGCTTAACCTCAAGGGAAACATCTCTTTTCATCTTGACTATGATCTAGAGATTGTGGCTCAGTTCTTTGCCTCTGTCCACTTCCACACTGATGAGGGACGGACAATGACTTGGATGACCAACGGTGAGAGGATGTCTGCTACCTGGAAGGACTTCATGGATCATTTGCACATTCGCGATGAGGGGCATGAGAAGCCCATTGGTTTTCACCCGCACGAAAAACCTCAAGCTGCCCCCAAGGAGAAGTTACTGCCATACCTTGTTGAGAAGGTGTCTGCCACTGGTGAGGTATCTCATGTGCTGAACCTGTTTCTTGATGTCATGCACAGAATCTTTCGCAACACTCTTTTTCCACGTATCGGAAACAAGGATCAGGTGCATTCCTATTTGGTGGATATCTCTATTGTGAGAAAGGGCGGATTCGCGGCCCTGGACTGCTTGATATTTCGCACATAATGTGCAGTGAGCTTCAGTCGGCTGTTTTTCAGCGAAAGGTCCCCATCTATGGACCTTACTTGTTCTACTTGATCTGGGAGAAGTGGGCGGAGACCTTTCCTGGTGTGGATTTTCAGGCTCCCAACTGGACCCGTCATGGCCCATTCGGCTTCGTCTCAAGGACAAGTGGGCTAAGACTACCACTATGCCTGCGGCTGCCAACATGGATGTGGATGAGGATGAGTTTGAGGATGAGGACAGTCCTGAGATGTATGAGCCTCCCTCCGTTGAGCCATCTTGGGCCACCAAGCTCAAGGACAAGATGAAGACTCTATTTTGCATGTAGGCTAAGGGGCAGTATACGACACATGTTGCTCGGAAGGAGAGTCGTCAGCGCGACAAGCTGATTATGAGGAAGCTTGGCAAGGACATCTTGAGTGGGTCTGAGAAGAACATAACACCTGAAGCTGCTTCGATGAAGAAGAAGAACTTTTAGTGGGATGACTCTGATGAGGAGCAGTTCGATGGATGATCTCTCTGCAGTGGGAGCTACCACCTGTGTCTTAGGTGTCCTCTCTGCCTTTTTGGTGTCTTGTTGCCAAAGGGGGAGAGAGTGTAGGATTTACGAGTGATGTCGTTTTCGTTGTCTCCTTCATTTCGTTGCACCTTCGTTGTTGCTTTGGTTGGTTGTATTTGTGTGCGAGTCCAGAAGACTTATTCTATCATATGTGACTAGCTGGGAGTTGCCACATATAAATATCTTATAAACCCTTGCAAAGCCACCGCAACCAAATTTCTTTGTAAACAGAGAAATCGCTGGTGATGTGCTTCAGAAGTGATAATGGTAGGGCCTTTGGTTCTGCGCTTTCATCATATAGAATACGCTCCAGTTCATTTTGTGGGATAATGAAGGAAATATGCCCTAGAGGCAATAATAAAGTTATTATTTATTTCCTTATATCATGATAAATGTTTATTATTCATGCTAGAATTGTATTAACCGGAAACATAATACATGTGTGAATACATAGACAAACAGAGTGTCACTAGTATGCCTCTACTTGACTAGCTCGTTAATCAAAGATGGTTATGTTTCCTAACCATGGACAAAGAGTTGTTATTTGATTAACGGGATCACATCATTAGGTGAATGATCTGATTGACATGACCCATTCCATTAGCTTAGCACCCGATCGTTTAGTATGTTGCTATTGCTTTCTTCATGACTTATACATGTTCCTATGACTATGAGATTATGCAACTCCCGTTTACCGGAGGAACACTTTGTGTGCTACCAAACGTCACAACGTAACTGGGTGATTATAAAGGTGCTCTACAGGTGTCTCCAAAGGTACCTGTTGGGTTGGCGTATTTTGAGATTAGGATTTGTCACTCCGATAGTCGGAGAGGTATCTCTGGGCCCTCTCGGTAATGCACTTCACTTAAGCCTTGCAAGCATTTCAACTAATGAGTTAGTTGCGAGATGATGTATTACGGAACGAGTAAAGAGACCTGCCGGTAACGAGATTGAACTAGGTATTGGATACCGACGATCGAATCTCGGGCAAGTAACATACCGATGACAAAGGGAACAACGTATGTTGTTATGCGGTCTGACCGATAAAGATCTTCGTAGAATATGTAGGAGCCAATATGGGCATCCAGGTCCCGCTATTGGTTATTGATCGGAGACATGTCTCGGTCATGTCTACATTGTTCTCGAACCGTAGGGTCCGCACGCTTAACGTTACGATGACAGTTATTATGAGTTTATGCATTTTGATGTACCGAAGGTTGTTCGGAGTCCCGGATGTGATCACGGACATGACGAGGAGTCTCGAAATGGTCGAGACATAAAGATTGATATATTGGATGACTATATTCGGACACCGGAAGGGTTTCGGAAAGGTATCGGATAAAAACGGAGCACCGGGGGGTTACCGGAACCCCCCAGGGGGTTAATGGGCCTCATGGGCCTAATGTGGAGAAGAGGAAGGGGCTTCCAGGGCAGGCCGCGCGCCCCCTCTCCCCCTAGTCCGAATTGGACAAGGAGGGAGGGGCGGCGCCCCCCTTTCCTATTCTCCCTCCACCTCTCCTAGTTGGACAAGGAACGGGAGGGGAGTCCTACTCCCGGTAGGAGTAGGACTCCTCCTGCGCGCCACCATAGGGCCGGCCGCACCCCCCCCCCTTGGATCCTTTATATACGGGGGCAGGGGGCACCCTAGAACACACAAGTTGATCTTCGTGATCGTTCCTTAGCCGTGTGCGGTGCCCCCCTCCACCATATTCCACCTCGAACATATCATTGCAGTGCTTAGGCGAAGCCCTGCGCCGGTAGAACATCATCATCGTCACCACGCCGTCGTGCTAACGGAACTCCCCCCGAAGCTTTGCTGGATCGGAGCCCGGGGAGCGTCATCGAGCTGAACGTGTGCTAAGAACTCAGAGGTGCCGGAGTAACGGTGCTTGGATCGGTCGGATCGGGAAGACGTACGACTACTTCCACTACGTTGCGTCAACGCTTCCGCTTCGGTCTACGAGGGTACGTAGACAACACTCTCCCCTCTCGTTGCTATGCATCACCATGATCTTACGTGTGCGTAGGAAATTTTTTGAAATTACTACGTTCCCCAACAGTGGTATCAGAGCCAGGTTTTTTATGGTTTGATGTTATATGCACGAGTAGAACACAAGTGACTTGTGGACGATATAAGTCATACTGCCTACCAGCATGTCATACTTTGGTTCGGCGTTATTGTTGAATGAAGCGGCCCGGACCGACATTACGCGTACGCTTACGCGAGACTGGTTCTACCGACGTGCTTTGCACACAGGTGGCTGGCGGGAGTCAGTTTCTCCAACTTTAGTTGAACCGAGTATGGCTACGCCCGGTCCTTGCGAAGGTTAAAACGGAGTCTATTTGACAAACTATCGTTGTGGTTTTGATGCGTAGGTGAGATTAGTTCTTACTTAAGCCCGTAGCAGCCACGTAAAACTTGCAACAACAAAGTAGAGGACGTCTAACTTGTTTTTGCAGGGCATGTTGTGATGTGATATGGTCAAGACGTGATGAGATATAAGTTGTTGTATGAGATGATCATGTTTTGTTGAAGTTATCGGCAACTGGCAAAAGCCTTATGGTTGTCTCTCTCTATTGCATAAGATGCAAGCGCCAAATAATTGCTTTACTTTATCGCTATGCGATAGCAATAGTTGCAAGAGCAATTGTTGGCGAGACGACCATGTGACGACACATTGATATCGATCAAGATGATGGAGATCATGGTGTCATGCCGGTGACGATAGAGATCATGACGGTACTTTGGAGATAGAGATCAAAGGCACAAGATGATCATGGCCATATCATGTCACATATTTTGATTGCATGTGATGTTTATCTTTTATGCATCTTATCTTGCTTTGATTGACGGTAGCATTATAAGATGATCTCTCACTGAATTATCAAGAAGTGTTCTCCCTGAGTATGCACCGTTGCCAAAGTTCGTCGTGCCCAGACACCACGTGATGATCGGGTGTGATAAGCTCTACGTCCATCTACAACGGGTGCAAGCCAGTTTTGCACACGCAGAATACTCGGGTTATACTTGACGAGCCTAGCATATGTAGATATGGCCTCGGAACACGGAGACCGAAAGGTCGAGCGTGAATCATATAGTAGATATGATCAACATAATGATGTTCACCATTGAAGACTAATCCATTTCACGTGATGATAGGTTATGGTTTAGTTGATTTGGATCACGTGATCACTTAGAGGATTAGAGGGATGTCTATCTAAGTGGGAGTTCTTAAGTAATATGATTAATTGAACTTTAATTTATCATGAACTTAGTCCTGGTAGTATAAGCATATCTATGTTGTAGATCAATAGCTCGCATTGTTGCTTTCATGTGTTTATTTTGATATGTTCCTAGAGAAAATTGTGTTGAAAATGTTAGTAGCAATGATGCGGATTGGATCCGTGATCTGAGGTTTATCCTCATTGCTGCACAGAAAAATTATGTCCTTGATGCACCGCTAGGTGACGGACCTATTGCAGGAGCAGATGCAGACATTATGAACGTTTGGCTAGCTCAATATGATGACTACTTAATAGTTTAAGTGCACCATGCTTAACGGCTTAGAATCGGGACTTCAAAGACGTTTTGAACGTCATGGACCATATGAGATGTTCCAGGAGTTGAAGTTAATATTTCAAGCAAATACCCGAGTTGAGAGATATGAAATCTCCAACAAGTTCTATAGCTAAAAGATGGAGGAGAATCGCTCAACTAGTGAGCATGTGCTCAGATTGTCTGGGTACTACAATCGCTTGAATCAAGTGGGAGTTAATCTTCTAGATAAAATAGTGATTAACAGAATTCTCTAGTCACCATCACCAAGTTAGTAGAACTTCGTGATGAACTATAATATGCAAGGGATAACGGAAACAATTCCCAAGCTCTTCGTGATGCTGAAATCGACGAAGGTAGAAATCAAAAAAGAGCATCAAGTGTTGATGGTTGACAAGATCACTAGTTTCAAGAAAAGGGCAAAGAAAAAAAGGGGAACTTCAAGAAAACAGCAAGCAAGTTGCTGCTCAAGTGAAGAAGCCCAAGTCTAGTCCTAAGCCTGAGACTAAGTGCTTCTACTGCAAAGGAACTGGTCACTGGAAGCGGAACTGCCCCAAGTATTTGGCGGATAAGAAGGATGGCAAAGTGAACAAAGGTATATTTGATATACATATTATTGTTGTGTATTTTACTAGTGTTTATAGCAATCCCTCAGTATTTGATACTAGTTCAGTTGCTAGGATTAGTAACTCGGAACGGGAGTTGCAGAATAAACAGAGACTAGTTAAGGGTGAAGTGACGATGTGTGTTGGAAGTGGTTCCAAGATTGATATGATCATCATCGCAAACTCCCTATACTTTCGGGATTAGTGTTGAACCTAAATAAGTGTTATTTGGTGTTTGCGTTGAGCATGAATATGATTTGATCATGTTTATTGCAATACGGTTATTCATTTAAGTAAGAGAATAAATTGTTGTTCTGTTTACATGAATAAAACCTTAGATGGTTACACACCCAATGAAAATGGTTCGTTGGATCTCAATCGTAGTGATACACATATTCATGATATTGAAGCCAAAAAGATGCAAAGTTAATAATGATAGTGCAAGTTATTTGTGGCACCGCCGTTTAGGTCATATTGGTGTAAAGCGCATGAAGAAACTCCATGCTGATGGAATTTTGGAATCACTTGGTTATGAATCACTTGATGCTTGCGTACCATGCCTTATGGGCAAGATGACTAAAACTCCGTTCTCCGGAACAATGGAGCGAGAAACTGACTTGTTGGAAATAATACATACTGATGTATGCGATCCGATAAGTGTTAAGGCTCGCGGAGGGTATCATTATTTTCTGACCTTCACAGATGATTTGAGCAGATATGAGTATATCTACTTAATGAAACACTAGTCTGAAACATTTGAAAAGTTCAAAGAATTTCAGAGTGAAGTGGAAAATCATTGTGACAAGAAAATAAGGTTCCTACGATCTGATCGCGGAGACAAATATTTGAGTTACGAGTTTGGTCTTCAATTAAAACAATGTGGAATAGTTTCACAAACTCATGCCACCTGGAACACCACAGCATAATGGTGCGTCCGAACGTCATAACCGTACTTTATTGGATATATTACAATCTATGATGTCTCTTACCGATCTACCACTATCATTTTTTGGGTTATGCGTTAAAGACAGCAACATTCACGTTAAAAAGGGCACCATCTAAGTCCGTTGAGACGACACAATCTGAACTGTGGTTTGGCAAGAAACCATAGTTGTCGTTTCTTAAAGTTTGGAGTTGTGATGCTTATATGAAAAAGTTTTATCCTGATAAGCTCAAACCCAAATCGGAGAAATATTTCTTCATAGGATACCCAAAGGAGACTGTTGGGTACACCTTCTATCACAGATCCGAAGGCAAGACATTCGTTGCTAAGAATGGATCCTTTCTAGAGAAGGAGTTTCTCTCGAAAGAAGTCAGTGGGAGGAAAGTAGAACTTGATAAGGTAATTGTACCTGCTCCCTTATTGGAAAGTAGTTCATCACAGAAATATGTTCCTGTGACTACTACACCAATTAGTGAGGAAGATAATGATGATGATCATGTAACTTCGGATCAAGTTACTACCAAACCTCGTAGGTCAACCAGAGTGAGATCCGCACCAGAGTGGTACGGTAATCCTATTCTGGAGGTCATGTTACTTGACCATGATGAACCTACGAACTATGAGGAAGCGATGATGAGCCCAGATTCCGCGAAATGGTTTGAGGCCATGAAATCTGAGACATGATCCATGTATGAGAACAAAGTATGGACTTTGATGGATTTGCCTGATGATCGGCAAGCCATAGAAAATAAATGGATCGTCAAGAGGAAGACGGACGCTGATAGTAGTATTACTATCTACAAAGCTAGAATTGTCGCAAAAGGTTTTCGACAAGTTCAAGGTGTTGACTACGATGAGAGTTTCTCACTCGTATCTATACTTAAGTCTGTCCGAATCATGTTAGCAATTACCGCATTTTATGAAATCCGGCAAATGGATAAACAAAACTGCATTCCTTAATGGATTTATTAAAGAAGAGTTGTATACGATGCAACTAGAAGGTTTTGTCGATCCTAAAGGTGTTAACAAAATATGCAAGCTCCAGCGATCCATCTATGGACTGGTGCAAACATCTCAGAGTTGGAATACACGCTTTGATAAATTGATCAAAGCATATAGTTTTATACAGACTTACGGTGAAGCCTGTATTTACAAGAAAGTGAGTGGGAGCACTACAGTATTTCTGATAAGTATATGTAAATGACATATTGTTGATCGGAAATAATGTAGAATTATTCTGCAAAGCATAAAGGAGTATTTGAAAGGAGTTTTTCGAAGAAGGACCTCAGTGAAGCTGCTTACATATTAAGCATCAAGATCTATAGAGATAGATCAAGACGCTTGATAAATTTTCAATGAATACATACCTTGACAAGATTTTGAAGTAGTTCAATATAGAACAGTCAAAGAAAGAAGTTCTTGCCTGTGTTACAAGGTGTGAAATTGAGTAAGACTCAAAACCCGACCACGGCAGAAGATAGAAAGAGAATGAAAGTTATTCCCTATGCCTTGGCCATAGGTTCTATAAAGTATGCCATGCTGTGTACCAGATCTATTGTATATCCTACACTGTGTTTAGCAAGGGAGTACAATAGTGATCTAGATGTAGATCACTGGACAGCGGTCAAAATTATCCTTAGTGGAATAAGGATATGTTTCTCGATTATGGACGTGACAAAAAGGTTCGTCGTAAAAGGTTACGTTGATGCAAGTTTTGACACTAATCTAGATGACTCTAAGTCTCAATCTAGATACATATTGAAAGGGGGAGCAATTA
The DNA here is from genome assembly GCA_032464435.1 of Aegilops umbellulata. Classification (NCBI taxonomy): domain Eukaryota; kingdom Viridiplantae; phylum Streptophyta; class Magnoliopsida; order Poales; family Poaceae; genus Aegilops; species Aegilops umbellulata. The sequence continues at coordinate 381,423,045 of CP136056.1, read as the reverse complement.
GCTAAAGTAGCTCCGTGCAGAGCATTGTAGACATAGAAATTTGCAAAATACATACGGATCTGAATTTTGGCAGACCCGTTGACTAAGCTTCTCTCACAAGCAAAACATGATCACACCTTAGTGCTCTTTGGGTGTTAATCACATAGAGATGTGAACTAGATTACTGACTCTAGTAAACCCTTTGAGTGTTGGTCACATGATGATGTGAACTATGGGTGTTAATCACATGATGATGTGAACTATTGATGTTAAATCACATGACGATGTGATCTAGATTATTGACTCTAGTGCAAGTGGGAGACTGAAGAAAATATGCCCTAGAGGCAATAATAAAGTTATTATTTATTTCCTTATATCATGATAAATGTTTATTATTCATGCTAGAATTGTATTAACCGGAAACATAATACATGTGTGAATACATAGACAAACAGAGTGTCACTAGTATGCCTCTACTTGACTAGCTCGTTAATCAAAGATGGTTATGTTTCCTAACCATGGACAAAGAGTTGTTATTTGATTAATGGGATCACATCATTAGGTGAATGATCTGATTGACATGACCCATTCCATTAGCTTAGCACCCGATCGTTTAGTATGTTGCTATTGCTTTCTTCATGACTTATACATGTTCCTATGACTATGAGATTATGCAACTCTCGTTTACCGGAGGAACACTTTGTGTGCTACCAAACGTCACAACGTAACTGGGTGATTATAAAGGTGCTCTACAGGTGTCTCCAAAGGTACTTGTTGGGTTGGCGTATTTCGAGATTAGGATTTGTCACTCCGATAGTCGGAGAGGTATCTCTGGGCCCTCTCGGTAATGCACGTCACTTAAGCCTTGCAAGCATTGCAACTAATGAGTTAGTTGCGAGATGATGTATTATGGAACGAGTAAAGAGACTTGACGGTAACGAGATTGAACTAGGTATTGGATACCGACGATCGAATCTCGGGCAAGTAACATACCGATGACAAAGGGAACAACGTATGTTGTTATGCGGTCTGACCGATAAAGATCTTCGTAGAATATGTAGGAGCCAATATGGGCATCCAGGTCCCGCTATTGGTTATTGATCGGAGACATGTCTCGGTCATGTCTACATTGTTCTCGAACCGTAGGGTCCGCACGCTTAACGTTACGATGACAGTTATTATGAGTTTATGCATTTTGATGTACCGAAGGTTGTTCGGAGTCCCGGATGTGATCACGGACATGACGAGGAGTCTCGAAATGGTCGAGACATAAAGATTGATATATTGGATGACTATATTCGGACATCGGAAGGGTTTCGGAAAGGTATCGGATAAAAACGGAGCACCGAGGGGTTACCGGAACCCCCCGGGGGGTTAATGGGCCTCATGGGCCTAATGTGGAGAAGAGGAAGGGGCTGCCAGGGCAGGCCGCACGCCCCCTCTCCCCCTAGTCCGAATTGGACAAGGAGGGAGGGGCGGCGCCCCCCTTTCCTATTCTCCCTCCACCTCTCCTAGTTGGACAAGGAACGGGAGGGGAGTCCTACTCCCGGTAGGAGTAGGACTCCTCCTGCGCGCCACCATAGGGCCGGCCGCACCCCCCCCCCCTCCTTGGATCCTTTATATACGGGGGCAGGGGGCACCCTAGAACACACAAATTGATCTTCGTGATCGTTCCTTAGCCGTGTGCGGTGCCCCCCTCCACCATATTCCACCTCGAACATATCGTTGCAGTGCTTAGGCGAAGCCTGTGCCGGTAGAACATCATCATCGTCACCACGTCGTCGTGTTGACGGAACTCCCCCCGAAGCTTTGCTGGATCGGAGCCCGGGGAGCGTCATCGAGCTGAACGTGTGCTAAGAACTCGGAGGTGCCGGAGTAACGGTGCTTGGATCGGTCGGATCGGGAAGACGTATGACTACTTCCACTACGTTGCGTCAACGCTTCCGCTTCGGTCTACGAGGGTATGTAGACAACACTCTCCCCTCTCGTTGCTATGCATCACCATGATCTTGCGTGTGCGTAGAATTTTTTTTTAAATTACTACGTTCCCCAACAGATAAAAGCTTGGCGATCCATTTGGAGTTAAATCAAAATACCCTTGAAACAAGAAAAAAAAGTGTAACTTTGTTAATATAGTTACTTAAAAGCATAATCATGTGATAGTTTTGACAAAATAAATGTAGCCTTGTGATAGTTCCATTTAGGGCAGAACTACACAAAGATGATCACTCTACTGTTTCGCAAATAGAAAAGTTTGGATAAAACTGTGCCACCATCATTCTCATTAACATGACAAATACCATGAACAGGCAAGTGTGTTTGTTCCCTAAACCCAGAGTTAAATCAACTTTGAGAAAATATTGTGTTCCGTAATTGCCAAGTTCTTGGATTTGTCATCACTAGCGGAAAGTTGCACCGACTGTCAATGCAATTAGTGACCAGTTAGTCCAAGTCATCAGTCAACAGAGATAAGACTGGCTTTCTTTTCCAATGCAGAAATAGAAAAAATGTGCAAATTACATGTCATGGCATGCTGAGTCATAATTAAAATGAATAAGTACTAGAAATTGTTTGGTTGTAGCATAGGAAAAGGCATAAACTTTCTTGAATTATCAGATACTTGCCATAGTTGTCATAGAAACAATGGAACAATCCATGAGGACTTTTGAATCGCAAGTGAAGTAGTCCATAGTGAAATATGGTTCTAGATCCTACAAATCAAAAAAGGTTCATAGGAAAAAAATCCTAAAGAAAAGAATCATCGAAAACTCCATGAAATTCCTTTGAATCAAAAAGGTAGGTTCTTATAAGATTTATTTGAATCAAAGATGACACTGTGTGGATGACTAGCTTAAAGCAGCCTAAACACATTCTAGAAGCAGCATGTCCTGGAACTACAAATAGTGATCATGCATGCGGGAGGCAAAGTTATTTTCCTGGAACAAAAGATGGTAGTACTAATTACCTGGAGAAACCCAGCTGCAGCGCTGATGGTAAGTTTCAGATGTTGTCGGTCCTGGAAAGTGCTGTGGGGGAAGGAGATTTTTATCTCAGGACATGGGTACTTCCAGCCGAAAGGTGCACAGTTTATACGGCACGGCTCTCCTGTAAGAAGAGTATGATGGGAACATTGTCGAGGCCATGGACCAAACAAGTGTGGAAAATTTGGCCCTTTCGGTGAGAGGAAGGCGATAAGCGTGTGGAAAAAGTTGTGTGGTCAGTGGTTGCCTCGGTGACTGGTTCAATTTTTCTGCACCTCGACATCTTCTTTTCTTCTCGGTGAAAGGGAAAAGGGGGCATATAGCCCACTACAGCCAGAATTGCCACACGTTACTGTTTTTCATTTTCATTTCATTTTGTAATTCATTATACTGTATGTGCTTTTGTTTAACAGGCCGTCTATCATGCTTCAGGTTTCCAGCGGCAGGCAAACTTGAATGTCTACACAAAATCATTCTGCAGCATTTAAGAGCATCTCGACAGAGGCGCTAAAAATAGCTCGTGCTGGGAAAACTGCTAATTTAGCGCGCGGAGCATCTCCAACAGACGCTGCAAAAGCCAGCACGTTATAAAATTCATCCAGCGCGTTGGGAATTTCTGCATCGCACGCGGGATATTTGATGCGCGGTGTACAGCGCGCAGGACAATGACGCGCGAAGACCAACTGCTTCGCTCCCTCTGCTCGTCCCACCTCGAGCTCGCCGCTGCAGCCATTCCCTGCAGCTCACCGTCGCCGGCCGGCTGCAGCTCGCCGCCTTGAGTTCGCCGGCCGGGAGCGCGTGCCGGCCAGGAGCCGCCGTTGCCCTTCTGCTCGCCGCCTCCCTGCAGCTTGCCAGCCAGGAGCGCGTGCGGTGGCCGGAGGCGAGCGGTGCGTGCGGAGCTTGCGATTCCAGTCGATTGCAAGCTAGCTTGCTCCAACGATTAAGGGAAGCTAAGCTAGCTAGCTCGTATTTGCGATTCCAACGACCACAGCAAGCTAGCTCGCGTGCGGTGACCGACGGAAGATGGTTTGCAAGATAGCTTGCTCCAACAATTGGGGACCTAATTGCTTTTTTGTTTTGGTCAGATGGATTTATTTGCAAATGTCTAGGGACCTGTTTGTTATAGACATATTTATGGCGTTTTATTTTTTAGGGCGTCTACTGGACTGCTGCACGTGGTCCACTACGCGCTATATTTTTATGCGTCTGCTGGACTGAATCGGCCACGATGTGCTAAAATTACTAAAATGGCGTTGTAAATTTATTTTAACGCGCCGCTTTTTTGAGCGTCTGTTGGATATGCTCTAAGGTGGAAGCAAAATCAGCATTATTAAAGCAAGACAAATGACTTACATCACACTGATCAATCAAGGTAAACAAAATCAGTATTATTCGGATCCCAATGCAATCAACGATTCTGCACCTCTGCTTCCTCGCCCTTTGTTTCTGCCACAAAGAATCATCTGTTGACCCATCAAGTCATCTGAGGCGCCGCAAGCTTCAGTGCGTGCAGTATCCAGATTCCAGGTCGTCGTCAGTCTTAAGGGAACTAGTATTGTCGTCGACCTCCATTTCCGCGGGTGGGAGATCGAGGTTCGGATCATGTGGCAAATCGGCCACTAGTCACCATGGGTCTGCATTGATTCGTAAGAAGTGATTGGTAGACGGTAGCACTGAAATTTTCGAAGAAGAAAGACGAAAAGCCTAACCGTCGAACCGAGAGATGCCTCGATCGCGCCCTAACTCGAGTACTCAATCCAAGAGCGTGCGGAGGGTCGCTTTCGCCACCCGCCGCGGCCACCGGCCGAACGCGGGCGCTCCGCCTCTCTCTCTCAAAAAATCGAAAAATCAAAAGATATACCGCCAGGATTCGAGCACGGGACGTCGCTTTGTACCAGAGTGCTGCTTACCACTAGATTACATGGCCCGATGCGAAGAAAAACACATCGCAAATATATTTAGCAACTTACCTTTGCGGGATATTCCCAGTTGGATGTTATTTTCTGTACATGTACAGTAGCATATATATATTTGAAAATTTAAACACATTTCGAAAGCACACAAAAGAATTTTTGAAGAAATATGAACAAATTTGAAATTCCAAAATAGTCTTTGAAAAACAAGCACAAAATTTCGAATTTCAAACAGATATTGACGAAAAATAGTCTTCAAAAAATAAGAACAAAATTTGTGAAGGAGTTATTTTTACTTTAGCTTTTTTAAAATATTATAGCACATTTTAAAATTTTATTTTAAAACAAAAAGAATTAATTTTGACACCCCGAACGTAATATAAAATTTACGTTCCAAACATTTTAAGTCAAAAAACGGAATGTTCTATGAAACAAAAACTCTTTCCAAATTTCTCAATAATTTTTATAAAACTGTTTTTCAAAAAAGGGGAACTTTTTTTGAAAATCATGACGATTTCTTGGAACGGGAACATTTTTCCAAATTCCAAAAAAAATTGGAGACGCGAACATATTTTGAAATTCCTAAAACAATTGAAACCATGAACATTTTTTGAAACGTGCAAACAATTTATGAAAGTGGGAAATTTTTTGAAACTCCAGAAAAAATGAAAACGTGAACATTTTTGGCAATGTGCAAACAATTATTGAAAATGGGAGCAACTTTTTTAATGCCCGAACATATTTTTATTAGGTGTGGAAACAATGAACAAATGCATTCGCAACACTTTTTGAAAAAATACGAGCATTTTTTGAAATTTGGAAAACACAAACAATTTATGAAATTTGCCTAACATTTTTTAATTTGTGAACAACGTTTTGGAAACATGAACATTTTGTGTAATGATGCTAACATTTTTCGAACAATTTATTCAAAACACGAACAATTTATAAAAATACCCAAACATTTCTGAATTTGCAAATAATTTTTGGAAACATCAACTTTTTTGAATTTGTGAACAATTTTTGAAAGCAGGAACATCTTCTGAAAGCTGATAGTGTTTGAATTTGTGAACAAAATTAGGAAATAGGAGCATTTTAAGAAATTTCAAAACTTTTTTGAATATATTTACACATTTGGAAATGAAGTGAACAAAATTTGAAATACTAAAGCTTTTTTGATATTTCTGGACAAAATCTGGAAAATAAAACAAGTTTTAAGAAATATGAACATTTTTAATTGCTGAAAATTTGTTGAAAAAAGCATTTAACTTGAAAAGGAAAAAATAAAGAAAAAGAAAAAAGCAAAAGGGACAGAAAAGGAAAAACAGAGAAAAAAGAAATAAAAAACCGGTTCAGGAACCTGCTAAAAGCCGGCTGGGAATCCTCTAGAAGGTTCCCAAAACCGGAACCTGAAAATTGTTCGTACGTTACAGATGGGCCAGCCCAAGTCGTTCGCTAGGTGATTCGCAGACACTTTGAGGCAAAGTGCGTCGAATAGGATTTTCCCTCTCTCTCTCTCGGCGGCGAGCAAGATGATGGGCCTGCACGGCCCGCGCTAAAAATTGCCATAGCTCGGCAGGCCCAACTTGTTCGCTCCTGCGTTTTATTAAGTTTGATTGAATCGTGGGCTAAGATTTCTCAAAAAAAAAGATTGAATCGTGGGCTGGGTCGTTTCCGCAAAACATGCAGCCGTTGTTTTGGTCCACGATTTTTACGAGAGGAAACTCGTCGTCGTCGACTCGTACTCGAAACTCGTAGCCGAGTCGGGGCACCAGATACCGTCACGTACGAATATAAAAGGCGAGACACCCACCCGATTTCCTCCACCAGAACATCGACGAGACAAAAAAAGAGAACCAGAACATCGAGGAGAGCAGATAGAAGGAAATCCGTCGGGAGGATTCGAGTGCTCAAGCCAACAACAACCACGTGCGTACGCGAGATCGACCAAGCAAGTTCGCCAAACATGGGCTGCTCCATGAGCCGGTTCGTCAAGGCGACGATCGCAGTCGTCTTGCTCGTCATGATCTTCACGTCCGGCGCAATGGCGGCCACCAGCTTAGACGCCACCCGGATCCAGCAGCTGCCGTTGGCGGACGGACTTCTCCAAGGGCCAGAGAGCGTCGCCTTTGACCCCCAAGGGCATGGCCCATATAGCGGCGTCTCCGACGGCCGCATCCTCAGGTGGGATGGTGACAAGACAGGCTGGACCACTTTCGCATACGGCCCTGGCTACGACGAAGACATGTGCACGGCTTCGATGTTTCGCTCGGCAACTTCCACGGAGAGTCAGTGTGGCCGGCCGCTCGGTTTGCAGTTTCACCACAAGTCTGGGGATCTATACGTGGCCGACGCCTACAGGGGACTCATGCGGGTTGGTCCTGGTGGCGGGGAAGCCACAGTATTGGTCAATGCGATCGATGATAAACCTCTCCGCTTCACCAACGGGGTCGACGTCGACCAGGTCACCGGTCAAGTGTACTTCACTGATAGTTCTATGAACTATGACAGGACGCATCATGAACTAGTCACAAGATCAGGGGATTCAACAGGGCGTCTCATGAGGTACGACCCACGTACCGGTGACGTCGTGGTCCTCCAAACACGCCTGGCATATGCAAACGGCGTCGCTATCAGCACCGACCGTACACATCTAATCGTCGCATCTACCGGGCCGTGCAAACTGCTGAGGCACTGGATCAAAGGGAGCAAGGCGGGGATGTCCGAGCCATTCGTCGATCTCCCCGGCTACCCCGATAACGTGAGGCCTGACAGAAGGGGAGGTTATTGGGTGGCGTTACACGGGGAGAAGAATGAATTGCCCTCTCGCCCCAATAGCCATTTGCTCGCTGTGAGGATCGGAGCTGACGGCAAGATACTTGAAGAGATGAGGGGGCCCAAGCGTGTCAAACCCGCTGAGGTGATGGAAAGAGACAACGGAAAATTGTACATAGGCTCTATTGACTTGCCGTATGTCGGCATAGTTACACGCAAGCAGGGAGGCTAAAATATTTTGTGTTTTACAAATAAATGTAATATCTTTATTATGCACATTGATTGTTGATAAATTATTGTGTACTACTATGTCTTAAGTTCCTCAGACCCACCAATATTTTTGTATTTCATTGATTGCAATAATCGTGAGTTTCTTTGTTGATTGACGGAAAGGTTATCAATCGTAAGTTACGGCAAACTGTTCATTAATATGATGCATGCTTTGACGATGATTTCCCCTTGTTGGGTGTCGTTGTTTGTACCACGGAGAACATTTTATGTGCAGCGATTGTGGGAAGGTGGACGTATTTGCCGCCGATTGCCATATTGAGCTGTCTCGTATAACATAAAGCAATAATACTTTGATTCGGAGGGAAATCAAAAGATGGATTAGTTTGGAGGCACAGACTGAAACCTGGATCAATCGATTTGAACTAAACAACAGCTCGTCTAGATGTGTTTTCGTTCCCTCAACAGAGACACTTTTGGTACGTGCGTCAATCACTTGTTGGCGATGAACACGTCGTAGAGCACGGTGTCGGAGCGGGCCTCTCGTCCATGTCGGCGCCTCCCAACGATCGACGGCGCCGAGGCCTTGGGACGGCAGCACGAACGTCACCTCGGTCGCCAGCCTCCATGGTGGTGGCCGTGGCGCAGTACCCGGCGCAGGTGTACAATCTTGGCAGCGGGTCCTCTACGATTTCATCATGGTCTGGCGCCCACCTCAGGCTCGCCGGCGTCCTGGTGCGATGGCGCAGTTGGCGGTGCCACTGAACTCATCCAAGCGCCGTACTACAGTACAGTCAAAAGATGTTCACTGGGCCAAAACTGAAGTTCAATTATAAATGGCACGGCGGTTCTGAAGAAACCCAAGTATCAGCCGGCCACGAGGAAGAGGAAAACAGGTGCAGGGAGGCGTTCGGTATGTACGAGATGGAAGGGAGGGGCTGCATCACCCCGCTCAGCCTCAAGCTGATGATGAGCAGGCTAGGGCTGCACCTGGACGTCGACGAGTGCCAGGCCATGATCCGCCGGTTCGACCTCAACGGCGACGGGGTGCTCACCTTCGACGAGTTCAAGACCATGATGATGATGATGGCATGAGATCTAGATTATGCCCACACATACAAAAACTGAACTTCTATGCAAGACATTCAGTTTTCTAAATGAAAACCGGACAGGGTGGCCTCTCTTTTGCTCAAAAAAAAAAGGAACCGTTGATTGTAATTCTATAATTTCTATCTTTGACTCAGCAGCAGATACAATTGTATTGTTCTATAGCCAACTAGAGAAAAACAAAGTGCCAACCTAAAAAAGATGAACAAATGACAATGCTTCCATTTCCAGTGCTCCACTATAATATCAGTGGATACCTGGGAGGGACATGATACATCTATAAAATGTTGCAACCAAGAAAAACATCTTTCCAGCAGTAGCATATAAATAGCACTTACCCATCATTATTCCAACATACCTGGTCCTAAATAAAACAGATGGACCAGACTCCACACTTTGACTCCTTGCCACCTTCCATGCTCCAGTAAAAAGAACAGACAGGAAAGCTCTAGCAGTCGAACCTGTACACTACGATCTTCTGCACCACGGGCGCATAAACGTTAAAAACTAGATTGCCCCGACGAGCGAGCTGACCGGTTCATCCACTGCACAGAGTTGCAGCAATATAAGTACATGTCTCCACAGTCTATTTGTGATCATCAGGTGGGTGTGCTATAGTAATGACCCACATAAAAGGGGGGATCCATCTCTTTTTGTTGGTCTATGAGATTAATCTGAAACCTACACTTAAGTCACAGACTGAAATAAGGCTACTTTCCTGAGCCCATGGAACTTCTCCCAGCTCAAAACCTTATCAAGGGGGCAATCATGCATGTCTTCGGATATATAAGAATCACCATTCCAAAGACAATTGCGCAGAGGCCTTGAGCTATATTAACCAGGAACCGATTCAGAAGAGATGTGTCCACCGCTAGCACCAGGGGGGTTAAAACTGCTGGCAGGCGTGGTTCTCTGAGCGAAATCAAGCAGCATTTGGCGTTGCTGCTCGTTTGTGTGAGGGAGGCTTGCACGTAGCAACTCTACTGGCATCTCCCTGCTGGTTGCTTGGGAGGCTTCAGATCCAATCACAGAGCCTGATGCCTGCATCACAAACATCTGCAGAATACTTTCATACTTACTGAGGCAGTATTTTGTCAGAAGCCCAAAGAAAGCATCAAACGATGCCTGCCAGAGAGCTCGGTTTGACGGGGTATAGCTCGATACGGCACGCTGATCAGTCAGCAACTCCGTTGCTCGGTCCAGTACTGACTTGATAATAAGAGAAGCCCCGTCACCAGCAGAGCTACCAAGAGGACGGAGGGGTGGTTGCTCAGATGAACAGACAACTGCAGCAAGGCAAGCACTAAGAGCACCAAGCTCCATATGGTGAGCACAAGTCGAAACAGTCTTTGCCAGAGCAACTGTTGTCTCTGCTGCACTTGAATCTGATGGTAAACCCCCAAACAAGAACCTCAGGTGTCGGAAAATAGCCATGCACACAATCCTGGTCAACTCGCTTCCAGGGACAATAAGCCGGATATAACGAGCCAGAAGCTTACGTCCTTTGGGAAGAGAAACAATGCGAAGAAAGACAATATCATCCTTAGGGGCTAAACCAGATGAATTGGCAGATTTGCTGGGCCCAAGAGGGTCAGCAAGCTGAAGTGATGCGGCTAGACCTTCAAGGAGAACTTGTCGCCTTCGCCTCAGCTGGAAGCTGTTCTCCTGTGCCTGGCTAGACTGCAGGAGCCTGTCAATATCATCGACCTCAAGAAGAAGACCAATGGCATCTTCGACAGTGACCCTTGCTGCTAGCATAGGTTCTTTCTCCAGGGACCTCACGGAAGACTTCTGATCATGAGGACCCTCACCTGACAAAGGATTGTCAACTTCAAGAAGAGACCGGGGCCTGCGAATGGAAGAGAAAGAAACTCTCCCAAGAGCATCGACCTGAAGATATGCATGCTGGTCACCACTTGATCTGGACTTGGAGGGCAAGTCTTTAACTGATGTTGGGGAGAAATTGGTCTTTTGCTTAGAACTGGAACCCTTTTTCGCCATGCAAGCTTGATGATAATAATCAACAACATAAGGATCACTGCTGTGACTTGCCGAGTGCTGCATTCTTAGAATAGACTCAATCTCTTCAGATGACATGTACTTGGATCTAAACTTCAGTCCACCACTCTCACCGTTCTGACTACCAGTAGTATCAGATGGTGGTTGAGAAAAACGTAAACTGTGTTTTCCCCTTCCTGATCTTGATCTCTTGTCTCTTGATGAAGGAAGACTGGTAGCAGATTCAAACCTGCCTGGTATCTCTAGGGGGTGATGATGGTAGAATAGGTGGGGTGGTAAATTTAGGTAATTCTGATGGTGGGATGGTTGGAGCTGTGCCAATCTCTGCTGTTGCTGAGAGAATAGCAGTGATGACATTGGGCTATTCGGAAGCGATATTTGTTTCTGTAACAAGTTTGGCAATAGATTAAGGTGCTCCCCAGTGAACAGGTTGGCTTGGTTTGACCAGTCATTTTGCATTGGATTGCTTACATGCATATTAGGACCACCAAAGGGCATGCTTCCCCCATATGGTAGTCCATGAGGTAACCCAACCATATGATAAGGGGAACCTGGCAGTGGCATGCTCGGAGAACCCATCTGTATCCCAGCTCCAAACGATGGAATGCTCCCATGACGTGTAAGACCTTGAGCAGGATGTGGTGATCTACCACCTGGTGGCGGAAACGAGGTAAACGGAGGAGACTTTGGTCCTGTGATAGGTTCACTGGAACGGTGCTGCAGTGGCTGCTGAGGATAGGAAGATGTTCGACTTAACGGTTTGTTGTCCCCTTGCTGCACCAAAGAATGTGACTGCGATGACCACCACCTTTTACCTTCCTGGAATTCCTCATTTTCTAATATATCTTGATAATTGGGAAACTCTACATCCTCAGTCCAATCAACAGTTAAAGAACCTGAAGAATAAATATCATTCCATAGATCAGTAACATATTGAATCTTGGGGCATATAACTGACTTTTACTATACACATAAGTTCGCATAAGAAAAAAAAATTATCCTGACAGAACAATATATAAGAACCTAAATTCGAGTCCACAAGGGATTGAAGTTTGCTTAAATAGTTGCTTTCCAACCAATAAATACAGACACCTAACCACTCTTCCTGATAACACTGATGACATTAAATTCCAAAATTATGTGCAACAATGCAATAAAATCATATCGTACTGGAGCACATGCTGAGCTTTCAACAAAGCCACATCCAAAAACTACAATATATTAATATAAACATTTCTGAAAAAAATCATAAATGTTTTTATCTACTGACATAGATAACATGATGTATAGCATGTCAAAAATCCACAAATAATATACAAGGTTAACAATGAGAGGCAAAACAGTTGAAGCAACAAAAATAAATATGGTGCAGAAGAGCATGCTGTGAAGATTGACTTGAAGATTCTTAAACAACCAAAGTTTGAGCATCATGTTTCATAGAGAACAATAGCGAATATCACAAGTAAGCTTCACACCATTAAACACCAGTGTTAATTTGTCATAAGAGTAGCAATGTCAACTTACTTCCTCTTGAAATGGATCGTCTGTCACCGATAACACCAGGATTCCGTGTTCCACCACTAATGGTTCGGTTCAACTGAAATAAAATATGTAAATTTCTGAGTGCAAGCTAAGAAACAGTAACAGTAAACAAGCAGCTACTATGAACACACACATCATGTATAAGTATTAAGTCAAACAAAGACGGAGATGAAGGCGCAATGAACATAATCCTAAGTTGCATAAACATTGACCAAGATATTACTCCAAAGCGAGTTCAATCCCCATGAACTCAGTGTCTACATCTTTTATGGCCAATAGGGCCTTTCATGGGTAAAAACGTTGAAAACATAGAATAGGTAAATGTGGTCAGAATCAATAATCTATCTACATTCATTAAGTTCAGATAATCAAATTATCAAGGATATAATAAGAAAAGAATGGATTGTCAAACAATAAGAGTAACCACTTAGCAAAATATGATAAAGCATAATGTGGCTTCAGAAAGTTGCTAATTCAAGAAGAATCTGCTGAAGAATACTGTGTATCCCAAAAACATATGTGATAGGTGCATGTGGGAAAGGTCATATCCAACTCCTATCAATTTTTAAAGCTGAAACACTGGAGCAATAAGTTAAGAGTAGCAAACCTTAGCAAAAGTACTCGCAAGATCATCGACGTCCGACAAGTTGCTTAGATTGTCAATCTGTGGAAATAGGAGCTTGAGTCAGAATAACAGCATGCACTAGAGAATTTAAATAAATTAGAAATCACAAGAAAAGATTAAAAAAAAGGAAGCATTTTGAAAATGGTATGCACAGGGTGTCGGGTTAGCTAAAAGCATACACATGTCCCTGATTCCCCATACAAACTTGAAAAGTACTGCACAGGGATTGACGGCTAATTACTCTATCATTACATGCACAGTTTGCCCATTACAATCAACTCGAGGTATAAGTTTATACATGCGCTCTAGCTAATCATGATAACGCAGTACAACTGAGCCACACAGTCAGTGAGTCACTTAAAATTGGTCATGTTAAGCACCACAAGCTTAAACTCGCTATGCCCAGAAATACATGACATGAATCTTAACGGCCAAACTTAGTCCATAGGAGACTTAAAACTAAGTATTAGCATTGCAAGATCAACGACGCAATGTTGACTGCAAAAGCAACTAGAGCAGTTCAAAAATGGCATGCCTACCAACAGACCAATCAGCTCTATTATTCTGCAACATAGTAGATTCAATGGTTATTTTCACACAGCAGTATCGACAATGTTGATCCCAAAGTTGCAGAAATAATTATGTTTGAACCCAACAAATGAATTCTGGGGGTCAAACAACACAAGTCAGTGTTCTAGGGGTGTTCTAGGATCCAAAGTGCACCAAAAATCCTACTCATAATTTCCTAAAAAAAAATCCTACTCATAATCAACAATCAGATAAATACATAGGCTAGGCTACTCATATAAGCAACAATCAGTGTTCTAGGGGTGTAAAGTCTTGACCAGTTAGTAATAGGGTGGGCTCAAGAGGATTTCTGCTTGCTATATCCGAGGCAAGAAATTCCGCCCTCTAAAGGAACTTTTGTGCTCTGAAAAGAAGTGCTAAAATCGTTCACTAGACGGCACATTAAGATAGCTCAAAAGTTCCCACCGGTCGTCGAAGGACTTTGTGTTCCAACACTACTGAATTGATCCTCATTTCCACCAGATATTACCCCATAGGCCCACAAGGATTTATTCTTGATTCCTCGAGCACTGACCCTCCACTACTAACATCCAACTTGCAAAAACCGCACGCCATCCAATAGGATCAAGCATGCATGAGAGCCAAACACACAACACAGACAAGGCCAGCAGTCCATAACAAATATGATGAGGGTGTGAGCTAGGAAGGTCCCGGAATCAGCACCTCTTCTCCAACCGAAGAGAGCCGGTACAAGCCACCGTCCTCTGGCCCGCTGAATCCACCGCCATTGCCATGGCCACCATCGGCCTCCAAGCAACCCAGCTCGAGCCCGTCGCGCGGCTCCTTTCCGAAGAAGGCGTACTGCCCGGCGTCAAAACTATCTGCAGCAAGGAAGAACATATCAAATTAGCATCTTTACCCAGATTACAAGCTGGTAGAAGCGAAAACAAAGATCAAGAACGGCACGAGCGACCTATCAAGCGAACAAAGTACAAAACATGTCTTGAGCTCGCCGGGTAATTCTCCGCTGGGAGAAGCAAGATTCGCACCAGAAGCGCAACGAAGGCGCCGGACTGGAGCACCAAATCTACCAGGGCAGCACCAGCAACCCAACAACACCAACCAAACCGGCGACCAGATCAAACGCTCCCAGGAAAACCGGCAAAAAGCGCACCAAACTCATTCACCACCCCGGCGCAAGCCTCACCTGCGGTGGAGGAGGAGGAAGCGCCGGCGGCGGCGCCGCCGTCGGCCTCAGCGCCCGGCATCTCCGCAGAAATCTAGCAGCAGCAACAGTAGCAGCGGCGGCGGCAGTCGGCGTCGCGCATCTAAGCTAGGCGAGGGCGCGATTCTCTTGGGCTTTCGGATCTGAGAGCTGTGCCTGTGCGTGCGAGGGAAGGGATAGCTCGGCTCGGCGGCCTCGGGTGCTGCTGCTTCCTACTTCTCCCCCTCCCTCTTTCTCTCTCCTGCCTATAAATAAATACATAAATAAAGGGGAATATGTTTTGGGATAAGGTAGCAATTGATTGCTCCCAAAGAAATAGGGCATGCAAATTTAAAGCAGCCCAAAAATAAACGCCTCCTTTTCCCTCTTGGGCGGGATTAGGGTTTCACACTTTTGTTGCATTAATTAATTACAATGAAAAAAATTGCTGTTGCCTTGCAAGGCACACAACAATGGATCAAGCAGGGGAAGTGAGGTTAGAAACGGTAGATGATGGGAGATGCTAAAGAAGTGTAGATAAGAGAGGGGGAGGGAGACTTTTGGCGTGGCTTGATTGTTACTCTATCTACATTTATTTAACTTTTCTTTATGTGTGTTCTTCTTTTCACTTTGTTTCTGCCTCTCTTCTTCTTCCTCTTTCTCTTCCTCTTCTTCTTCTTCTTCTTCTTCTTCTTCTTCTTCTTCTTCTTATGTGATGTCCTGTTTATGGATGGGACTTTGAAATCATTGTTTTTTTTGTGTGTCACTGCTAAACTGTGTCATTTACTATATGGTTTTCTCTCTCTTCTATGATTATATACTTGTCTTGGGTAATGATGGTCTTGGGGGTGGATTTAGCACTCTGTTTAGCACTTGGTTGGTGGTGATGGGGAGCGGAGGTACTTTATTCGAGGGGAGGGATCAAGCATCCTATGTTACTGTTGCTAATAGAAAAAAAATTGAGCAGCAGTGTGGTGCTTTGTTTACATCAAAATGCTACTTCCTCCGTTTTAAAGTAGGTACCGTGGTTTCAGTTCAAAATGATACTTCACGATACTTATTTTTCAACGGAGGAAGTACTATATTGGACACTAACTTTTCCCTGTGATTTATCGGGAAATGTAACCTTTCGCGAGCTACTTTCATCCGAGATTTTTGGCTTAGTTGATGTGACTCCTGCCGAGCCTTTCGAAAACAACGTTCAACTGATGTACTAGCTTATTATTCTTCTTACCCTAGTGTGGTTGATTTTGGAGATGGCCTTCTTACCTATAAGAGAGATTTTACTATCCTCCTATGCTCATGTGTTGCTAGTGCCGTAGATGGCACCCAATTCCCATGCGCATGTGTAGCTTGCTTCAAAAAACGGACTGGAAACCATGTCCAAGGTAGAGCCATAAATGCTACGGTACCATGGCATGGTGCGGCCGTGCAAGTGGTAGTAGCTTCGACCATAAGTATTTCTTTCGTTCTAAAATAAAAGTTTAATCTTAGTAACTTTGTACTCGAGTTACTATAAAGTTGAGATGCTTATTCTGAGACGGAGGAGTACAATTGTAACTTGCACCTCGTTCGGTCGCCTAGACATTTATCTGCACGACCAAACACCAGACTACCATTTCGTTTGTCCCTTGTCGAAATACATGTTCCATCTTCTAACCCCGAAATAACATCTATAATCCCCGCAAAAAAGAAATACCATCTAGAAGAAGACGTGAGATGAGATCTAAAAAAGAGAGCCGGTACCAAACATGACCCTACAAAAGGAGCACGTACGCCATCACCAAATAACAATAAGTTTTTAAAGGGGGGAAAGTAGCTCGGGATATGTGGATGATAGGAGTATTCGCGCACATAAAATGCTTTAGTATTTCTTTTTCCGGTGGTGCAGCCAACAGGAGTCCTTTTCTCCGGGCCCTTTCCTTCTTTTTAAAATTTTCCAGCTGTCACACGAGAGAGAGAGAGAGAGTGTGTGAATTATTGGGCGCTGGAATATTCCGTGCCACCCAAATGGTTGGAGGAATATGTTCCGAGGAGCCTGGCACGCAGGCAGGCAGCTGGTTAATCAATCACCAAAAGCTCCGAGATGAGCAGATGGCACACCTGAGCTGAGCTCGCGGACTGTACTTTTTTCGCATGATTATGTGCAGTTGCTCTAGGTGTGAAGGGTGGTGGTTCAAGCTCGGCCAAATTTTGACTTGTGTCCAAACGCTGCATTCCCCAGGCCTTATAAATTAACGATACGATAAGAGCCAACAGACTGATATATATTATTTTTATTTATTTATTTTTTAAAGGAGGATATACACCGGCCTCTGCATTTAAGTGACGCATGCAGCCATTTTATTGATTATTCATAAAGATCTTACAAAATAATACATCGGTAAGTCTGAAGCCATCATCTCGGCAACACATGTCGCTACTCCTATTCCCTTGATGAAAGGATGCCGAATATCCGAGCCGAATACCAAACGAACATCACACCAAAGCCTAACATCTAAAGCCGACGCACTCTCAGAAGCCCCCGCCACCGTCTTCCACCAATCTATCTCCAAAGCAGGTATTGACGCACCGACCTAGCTAGGCCTGCCATCGACGCCACCATGGCGCCAAACAGCACCACCATCCTGCACGTATCCATCTGCCTGCACCCGTCGCCGAAACTTCGCAGCGCCATGCCGCCGGGATCCGCAGTCAGCCTTGCGGTAGATGGAATACCACTCCTCCTATAGTCCTCTCCATCCAGCACTTGCTCCAAGACGGTGCCCCCAGGAGGAAAAACGACACCAGGGGCGCTGTCTTCATCCGATCCGGGAGATCCAGATCTACGGTTTTCCCCGAAGCATCCCGAGCCTGATGACGCAAACTGCAACGACGATGCCTCAACAAGGAAACGACATCGAAGACGCCGCCATCTTCTGCCATGACCGAAGTCGGCTCGATTTTCATCGGCAGTCGCACCACCAGGCCGTGCGCCACCGGCGTCACTGGTTCCTTCAACCTGAGCAAACTCCAAAGGCGATGCCCTCAAGAGGGACTACGACGCAAAAGCATCGTCATCGCTCGATCCCAGTGAGACCTAGGGTTTCCCGTGGAGTTGCCCGCAATGACAAGACCCAGACAAGGTTTGAATCCCGGCATGATTCGAAGAACCCGTCAAGATCCGCCCAATTGCCGACGTGCCGCTGTAGGATCGGAAGTATGTCTAGAGGGGGGGGGTGATTAGACTACTTGACCAAATAAAAATCTAGACTTTTTCCAATTTTAGTTCTTGGCAGATTTTAGCTATTCTTAGCACAAGTCATGCAATCTCCACACAATTCAAGCAAGCATGCAAAAGAGTATATGAGCAGCGGAAAGTAAAGCATGCAACTTGCAAGAATGTAAAGGGAAGGGTTTGGAGGATTCAAACGCAATTGGAGACACGGATGTTTTTGTCGTGGTTCCGATAGGTGGTGCTATCGTACATCCACGTTGATGGAGATTTCAACCCACGGAGAGTAACGGTTGCGCGAGTCCACGGAGGGCTCCACCCACGAAGGGTCCACGAAGAAGCAACCTTGTCTATTCCATCACGGCCGTCGCCCACGAAGGACTTGCCTCACTAGCGGTAGATCTTCACGAAGTAGGCGATCTCCTTGCCCTTACAAACTCCTTGGTTCAACTCCACAATCTTGTCAGAGGCTCCCAAGTGACACCTAGCCAATCTAGGAGACACCACTCTCCAAGAAGTAACAAATGATGTGTTGATGATGAACTCCTTGCTCTTGTGCTTCAAATGATAGTCTCCCCAACACTCAACTCTCTCACACAGGATTTGGATTTGGTAGAAAGAAGATTTGAGTAGAAAGCAACTTGGGAAGGCTAGAGATCAAGATTCATATGGTAGGAATGGAATATCTTGACCTCAACACAAGTGTAGGTGGTTCTCTCTCAAAAAATGTGTATTGGAAGTGTAGGTATGTTCTGATGGCTTTCTCCACGAATGAAGAGTGGGTGGAGGGGTATATATAGCATCCACACAAAATCTAACCGTCACACACAATTTGCCAAACTCGGCGGGACCGAATGGTTAAACTCGGTCGGACCGATTCAGCAAACCTAGTGACCGTTAGAATTTTCGGTGGGACTGAGATGCAACTCGGTAGGACCGATATGGTTAGGGTTCGGGCATAACGTAATCTTGGTGTGACCGATTACACAAACTCGGTGGGACCGATTTTGGTAATAAGCTAACCAGAGAGTTGGTCAGGTAAACTCGGTGGGACCGGTTCGCTCATTTCGGTGAGACCGAAATGTTACGAAAGGGAAACAGAGAGTTTACATTGCAATCTCGGTGGGACCGATCGCTCACTTCGGTTAGACCGAAACGTTACGAAGGGGAACAGAGAGATTACAGTCCCATCTCGATGAGACCGAGATCCCTATCGGTGAGACCGATTTGGCTAGGGTTTGTGGCAGTGGCTATGACATTTAAAACTCGGTGGCGCCGGATAGAAAGAATCGGTGGGGCCGAGTTTGACTTTTGGTTTAAGTCAAATGTGGATGTAGGAAGATAGTTGAGGATTTTGGAGCATATCACTAAGCACATGAAGCAAGAGGCTCATTAAGCAACAGCTCATCCCTCCTTGATAGTATTGGCTTTTCCTATAGACTCAATGTGATCTTGGATCACTAAAATATAAAACGTAGAGTCTTGATCTTGAAGCTTAAGCCAATCCTTTGTCCTTAGAACTTTGAGGGATCCACTTTCCTCATCCATGCCATGCCATTCATTGAGCTTTTTCTGAAATATTAATCTTGGAATAATGTTAGCTCAATGAGCTATATGTTGTTAGGAATTACCAAAACCACCCAGGGATAGTTGCACTTTCAGCCGCACCCGCCACCGCGCCGTCCACAACGTAGTGACCATGGACAGTCACCAGACCTCACGAACGCGTCCAGCCACCAGTCGCAGCCAGATCTGGCCGAGACCAGTGACCCCATCCAGCGTACCCGCGCCGCCGTAGCCCTCGTCACCAACCGCCTGGATCTGATGGAATCGCTGCCGAAGCTAGCAGCCCTGCCTCCCCAACGCGCCACCACGCCCCACCAAGTGATCCGCGCAGCCGCCACAGCAGCACCGCATCGCCGCGCCCACAGCACGATCGGCCGAGTTGCCACCGCGCCGTCCTGCGCGAGCGCCGCGCTCCGCACCAGTACGCCATGTCTCGCGCCGCTGAGAACCAGTGGAGGAGGAAGGATGGCCCCGCCGCCATCGACACCAGTCGGGCGGGCGGCGGCGAGGAGGAAGGGAGGCGGGGAAGAGGCGGCTAGGGTTTCGCCGTGCCGCCTTTAAAGAGTGATTTTTTTCGCGAATACGCAAAGCTTGCGTATCATTTCATTGATAGAAGAAAGAAGAAAGAGTACATCAGAGGGTACAACACATGCCATGAACGCAAGATGGCATAAACATGGTGTCCGGAGCATAGAGAGACGGGGTGCTTAGCCCGAATAGGGGGAATGACACAACTAAACCCACCAAACCTAAAACTAGAGGAGCAGACCAACTCAGAAGGACGTCGAACATCTTCAATTCCAACACCGGGACAGCACGAGCTAGCAAGATAGCGCCTTCAAGAAGGGGAACGATGTCGAGACGTCGTCGCCATCCGATCCGGATAACCGGACCTAGGGTTTCCCCCGATACTCGAAGGGGTGCACGGAAAAGGCCATGGTAGCGCCTCCAGGAAGGGAAACGACACCCGCGGGTGTCGCCGCTGCCAGCATCGGCAAGCCGAGCATGGATTTCGCCTGGCCTAGTCCGAGCAATCCCAAAGCCGCCAGATCAGGATCCAAAGATGCCGGAGACAACCTGCTTGTGGACCGCTACCTCAGATGGGGGTGGGGCTGCAGATGTCGCCGACGAAAAACGCAAGCTTTGAAATAGACATGGCGTGTAGGTAGACCGGGTCGGAGAGGCAGCAGGGTAAAGAGCCTATGCGGATGGAAGGATGGCGGCCGGCGCCGCCGGCAATCCGGAACCGGAAGGGAACGCAGATCCGTACCGCCGGAGGCGGAGCCACCAGAACGCCAGTGAACCGAAGCTGGAAGAAGCGCAGCTGCCGGTGCATCGGGGCCGAAACCACACCGGTAGAGGACGTCGGCGGACCAAGAACACTGGAGAACGCAGGTCCATGGAGGCCGGGACCGGAGCGGTGTCGACAAAATCCACCACGGAGCTTCTAACATGCTGCCAGAGGGCCACCGTCACCACACACACAGAGGTCGTCACAGCAGCTCGGAGGAGACATCGTCGGGGACGAAGGTGGCCTGCACCTAGGCAGGACCGAGCTCCGGCCACCTCCCCCAAGGGTCACGCCCGCCCCGACGGACGGCAGCAAGAAGAGGGGCTGCACCACGGGGGGCAAGACGCGGACTGGGGGAGGATCAACACGGACACGGCCGCGCCGACGAGCAGGACCAGCAGGATGTGCGCAGCAATTGGACGGGAGGAGTGGCCGCGGCACGCCAGATCCGATCTGGGGCCGTGGGGTGGGAAGGCCTCTAGTGCGAGCGCCGGGGAGAGGGGGACGCTCCACCGCAGCCATCCTTAGGCGCGGCGCGGCCGGCACGGCCGGCCCTCCGGTGACGGCGTTGCAGGGAGACGGTGGCGGAGGGGCGGCGCGATGCAGGGGCGAGGCAGGGCAGGAACGGAATCGCCCCGCCGCCGCCATCCCCGGGCGCGGCGCGGCTTCGCCGGCCGGCCCTCCGGCGGCGGTGATGCGGGCGTGGCGGAGTCGAAGGGGGGCTCCCGGCGGCGAGGGTTTCCCCGTGTCGCCAGGCGCGGGCGACGCGGGGGTGGGGGTGGGAGGGCCTTTAAAGAGTGATTTTTGATATGTTTACAACATGCACGTAGTTAGCCAAAGCCAACGCTGGTTGGTTTCGAAGAAGCTTGATTGGATCGAGCAGTTCGGTTTACGAGTGGGAGCCGCGTATATGTCGTAGTGGAAACTTGCGAGTAAGATAACATCTTCTTCTTTTTTTAAACGAGGATAACATATTTTTTTCAAAAGAAGAAGTAATAGGACAGCATCTGCGCCGCACGAGCCAGCCATCGTATATCTCCCCACCCCATGCGTCTCTCCCGCTCCGTTCAGACGACGGATCACCGAAGCAAAACCGCGTTGGTGCGTGCGTGCAGTCAAAAGCCGGTGCCACGCATCGCGGAGCCTTGCTTGGGGCGGCGACGCCGTGACGTGACGATAGCCTTTCCCCTTCCGGCTCCGGGCTCGCTGACGCTGTGCCAGTAGGTGGGTGCGCGCCCGCGCCGTGTTTATCCACGAGCAGGCAGGGTGGGAAAAGGCCGAAAGGGCTGAGCACAGGCGGTGATGGGGCAGGCGAGACGGCTAGGCGTTTCCTTCTCGATTTGGACAAAGCACACACGTTCTTTTCCTCCTCTCCCTCCCGTCTCCGTGCCCGTCCTCCTCTTTGCGGTAGCTGCAGCGGCCGTATCTGCCGGTGCCATCCCCTCCACCGTGTCGTTTTCGCTGCGTGCTTGCCGCGGTGGGTAATACGACGCGGTGCCATCTCATCCCGCCGATCTGCCGCTAGGCTTGCTCGTTTGTTTCTTCGCGGTTCCCGTGCATGCCACTCTTCTACTCAGCTACTCGAGCGACAACTATTTCGGTACAGAGGGAGTAGTACTGAATGAACTTCCCTGAATTTTTCTTCAACGAACAAGTCTTCGGATTTTATCGACCACCAGCTGTGGTCTTGTTTATGATTAAAATCAGTTCCGATTTTTCAAGCAAGTCTTCGCATTATTGCGTACAAATACAAAAAAATGAGTATCTTCAGAGCCAAGCGTGTTGGCCATCCTTTTCTCTTTTCTTGAACATAGAGAGAGAATCAGTAGTACTCCAGTATTAAACGAATTGGTGGCGTGTGGTGGCACTTTTTTTTAGAGGGAGCGAGACTCGCAGTTAGGAGCTCACTCACCCCCCAGCGTGAGGCATCCGATGGTTCTCACGTGAGGACGCACGTTGTTGATTCACGCATTGGATCCCAGGGAACCGAAGCCCGCACGCACATGGTGACTGCACTGCACTGTACTTCGTCTCGCATTAATCGGGCGTGCTGCTCATCATGGTCGCGGTTGAGTGAGCCCGTACGCTAGCACCCACAAGAAAGAAACCATCGATAAAATACTGCATTATGTGAACAACTGTACCCCGTAGTCAGTCACCGGCCGGTGAAGTACTGCTGCTGGTGTACGCAAGTTCACACCGTCGCGCCTGTCAAGAGGATCATTCTCTCCACGCGCAGGGCAGCTCGGCGTGCATGGTGCATGCCCGGCCGATCCCCACTCATCGGGACCCACGATGGATCTTCTAGTTCTAGTCTGTCTAGCCGCTTATACTAATCCGCCGGCCCCACTGGGAACGGAAACGCACGGCGAGAAAAAGGACGCGACGCGTGCTCCAAGGGACGCCAGCGTTGGCGTGCCGGCGTCCGCACCGGTTGCGTCACGCATGGCACGCGACGCGAGCGGTCACGCTCAGAGGAGATCCGACGCTCGCCGGCCGTCCAGTGAGCTGGGCCC
Source organism: Aegilops umbellulata (assembly GCA_032464435.1). Taxonomy (NCBI): domain Eukaryota; kingdom Viridiplantae; phylum Streptophyta; class Magnoliopsida; order Poales; family Poaceae; genus Aegilops; species Aegilops umbellulata. Next base: position 381,399,557 of record CP136056.1, on the reverse strand, counting down.
TCTCCCGGTCGCGGCGTGGACGGGCGGACGGAGCCGCAGGCGTGCAGTACGGTGCACCTGCACTACCTACCCGGGAACGGGTCTGGTCGGTCGTGCGTCAACGGGCCGGCGAAAACCGGGGAAAAGGAAGGGGGAACGGGTGGCATCTTTCGGAAAAGAAAAGTAAACGCCGCCTCGCCCCGGCACGCGTCGCCTCCGCGCCGTCGCACGTGGGGTGTCGGCCTCGGCGTGGGCGCGCGGCGGACAGCGAAACGGGACGGGGCTCACGAGCGCCGCGTGGTGCGCCGCGCGCCGGTCGGCGGCACGTGGGGGACGGAGGGAGGGCGTGCGCCGGGCGGCGGGGGATGGATGGATGGATGGATCGCGTCCGCGCGGGGCGCCGGCCTCGTGCAGTCGTGCTCGCTCGATAGCGGTGGATGGACGCGGGTGGACGGGCGGTGGCGTCGTTCGCTTTCGCCGCCACGTACCGTTTTTTTTTTGAGGGGACCGTTTGTTGTTTTTAGGTTGCGACCTTGAGGTTTTTCCTGAGGGCCAGCTGTGGATGGGCCAGCATCAACGCCGTAAACGACCTCGCGCGGTTTGGCCCATTCGTCGCATCTCGGGGACGAACAAAGGGAGACCCAGAATGCGGCCCACGGCCACCTTCTGACCTGCGTTGCCTATAAAAACCACCTGAACTGTGCCTTCCCCTGATAGAAAAGGTACGCGATCCTGTTAAAGGAAAATAAACACTTTTCTCATGCAAAAGAGGAGCTGGACGAAAAGGTAAAAGCACCATAGACCCAAAAACTTGTCCATCCCATGATGTTTTAGTCCAGGAACTTGCAACGTGTTTGATTGGGGGTAATTAGAGTTAGGGAATGAGAATTGAAGGGGTACGAGACTTTAAATCTATTGTTTGGTTGAAGGTATTGAGAATTCACAAGGGAATAGGTATGAGACTTGAGACTTCAACCCCCACCGTTTTATTAACAGAGGAGGGGGTGGGAGTTAGATGGGAATTGTTTTAGCGAGTCAATCTTAACCTTTCATCCAAACTTCCCTTGTCTAGTCTCATGTCAATTCCCACGAACCAAACAAAGAAGTACAATTTGTCCTCATATTCTCACACATAATTTATATCACGCAACAAACAAAGGATTGAGAATAAAACGACTCATTCCATGTCTTCCTCCTCTAAACTCCCATTCCCGTTTCCAAATATTGCCAAACACACTGTTGCAGAAGTGCACCCATCACCCCAAAACTTGCACACAATGTGACAATTTGGTCCAAACCCAATCAACTAATCTATTGAAGATTTTGTTGTAAAGCATAAAAATAAAAAATAAAGAACAACATAGTTTTCCACAATAAATAACAAATTAATAACCCCTATTCTCATATTAGAAGACGCCATAATTACCTTGGAGCACCGGTATTACTTCGTTTCTCCTTGGACGAACTGAGTGTCTCGTGCCCGATTACTCTCATATACGTTTCCAGTCGATTGTTAACAAGATGACCGCGTGGCCTAATGGATAAGGCGCTCGCCTCCGGAGCGGGAGATTCTGGGTTCGAGTCCCAGCGTGGTCGCTTTTTCTTTTACATTCCGTTGTTGATTTTACTTTTTATTACGGGTTTGGCATACACGAAATGCAGTAATTGTTTTTGTTCTTTTAATAATTTACATTATGGACTTCATTACAATCTTCCTTTTTTAGCATTACTTTTTATTACGGGCTTGGCATACACGAAATGCAGTAATTGTTTTTGTTCTTTTAATAATTTACATTATGGACTTCATTACAATCTTCCTTTTTTAGCATTACTTTTTATTACGGGCTTGGCATACACGAAATGCAGTAATTGTTTTTGTTCTTTTAATAATTTACATTATGGACTTCATTACAATCTTCCTTTTTTAGCATTACTTTTTATTACGGGCTTGGCATACACGAAATGCAGTAATTGTTTTTGTTCTTTTAATAATTTACATTATGGACTTCATTACAATCTTCCTTTTTTAGCATTACTTTTTATTACGGGCTTGGCATACACGAAATGCAGTAATTGTTTTTGTTCTTTTAATAATTTACATTATGGACTTCATTACAATCTTCCTTTTTTAGCATTACTTTTTATTACGGGCTTGGCATACACGAAATGCAGTAATTGTTTTTGTTCTTTTAATAATTTACATTATGGACTTCATTACAATCTTCCTTTTTAGCATTACTTTTTATTACGGGCTTGGCATACACGAAATGCAGTAATTGTTTTTGTTCTTTTAATAATTTACATTATGGACTTCATTACAATCTTCCTTTTTTAGCATTACCATAAATTATTCAGCCCAATCTTTTACTTTTCCTATAAAAGATCGAGCCAAAAAATATATCATGATACAGTGATGAGACTTGACAAATCAAGATTCGGCACAGCAGTATAGGATGGTAACCAAGTTCTCAATTTTGCAAATTATAAAGATTTTTGCCGAGAGTGAGAACGTGGGTAGTATACGCATCAGTCAGTGCCCAAATAGTTGAGACGAGAATCATTCGAAATTGACAAGAGCGCTAGAAGCTTATTTCATTATGTTATGATGAAACTTCATCTCTGGCATTACAAAAACCAGCATTCAGATGAGACCGCTAAAAATGGAATTTGAAAAGGCGCTGAAGCTAAACTTGCATTCATACATCACAAGGGACAAGTTACACCCGCGCTGGGGGGAAAACCTCTTGGACTTTGCTGCTGTACATCTATCTATCTCTACGGTCAACAAGTTTGAAAAGCTTGTACTCGGAAGGTGATACCACAAAATTCAGAATCACCCCAAGAAAAAAAATAGTTCAGACAAACATACTCTGTGCAACTGCTGTTTTGCGGATCAAGCAGCTGACGTTAACCACACGTATTTGTTGGCCAGCGTCGGATTTGAGGTGGCTACATCCATTCGTGGCTTGTGATGCATGCAGCGCCTTTAGATCAGAACATACCTCCACAGACCCCCTCTGCGATGATGAAGATATTCGACGTTGAGTTAAACCAGGTCACCTCTACCAAATTTAAAGTAGCTCACTACTTTCAAATTTAGCCTTGTTGACAAATCTTTCTAGTGATCCTTTCATATTCAGATTTCTGCCGAAAGAATTGTGCATGAAGAAGCACAATACTTAGTCTACAGCTTGTGGTTCTGCATTTGATTCTCACAACTGGCCCAAAAGGTCTGCAGAGAAGTCAAGTTCATCCTCCTCCATATGCTCTCTGGGCCAAAGATTAATCATAAAGCCATCCTGTAAGATCATGAGTGCACCTGCGCTGAACCCAAAATATCAAGGGCACACTTTCTTATCTTGGTTCCTCAGTCCGCCAGAACACCAAGCCAGAGTCCAAGCAGATAGCCTGAATGCTGTGACACCTACTGACTCAGCTAAAAAAGGAACGAGCAAAAGATTGATTCTCCTTGCTTAACTGACCAAACCATTCAGATATCTGTCTCGCTTGCAGAACACATGGACCTGATAATGGTCCAGTCTGGGTAGAAACTATTTTATCAAATGTCAACGGAAAGAGACTGAGCAGTGCACCAATGGCAGAAAACTGAACAGGTATGCTAGTTGATCTTGTAAAACTCGTTCCTATTAGCACTGCCAACTTGTTCCTCAGCTCAACTACTGATTCTGTCTCATAACCAACATCATCAATGAAGAATCTGCAAAAGCAATAATCAAGCAATTGTAAAATATGTCACTGAAAAGTGAAAACAACTCCAGAAGATAATGTACTAGCACTAAATCTATTAACAAAAGTTGGAACAATATGTATGCAATGAACATGCGCAAAAGCATATTCAGAATTAAAAGAAGAGGGGGAAAGAGATTATCATCCTTAAAAGGCCTCAAGCTAAAAAACATGTCTAACGCTAAGAGATTATTTCACCACTAATAGACTCATTTAAAAGAACATATAATCATGCCAGACTACCAGTCATATCAAAAGAGCTGGTCTAGCTTGGATAATGAAGACTGTAAGTCAAGAACAGATTGTATCGCCGATTTCATGCTTAAAAGAATGGAAGAGAAGAAATGAAGGGCCTCCCAGTGTGAAGAATACTTGTGACAGTGTCTCAATAATCACATGAGAGAAAGTTCCCAAGGATGCCACCGTGACATTAGATTCTAATCTTTACACCATCACATATATTGGAATAACTGCTACAATGGCACAACACCGTACAGTGCGTCTCAATTTAATTGCGTGAGAGAAAGTTCCCAAGGATACCACTATGACATTATTAGATTAAAAATCTTTACACCAACACATATATCGGAATGACTGCTACAGTGGCACAACACCTGTTATTCAAAGCTGCCGGTATCCCTTACAGTTTCCTTCAAGTAAAAAACACCACCTCAATAATCAAGATACATGAGATCTCAATTTTCAGAAAGATATACTCCCCCCCAATCCATATCAATTGTCGCTGATTTAGTACAACTTTGTACAGTACAAAGTTGTACAAAATCAGCGATAATTAATATGGATCGGAGGGAGTACCAAATTGTTTCCAACATGTTATGTTGTATACTTAGATTAGCAAGCATAAATCTGCACAATACACACAAGATGTCACACAACACGTGCACCTGGGGTCTTCTAGTGATGGAAAACTGATCAGTCACCCATCATGAGAGAAGGAGAAGAAACAATCCAATACTCCCCCCCCCCCCAGTGTTTTTTATTTTATGTTTTAGACTTTTGTATACTTACTATTCCTAAAAGGCACAGGCTAAACCACATATTAAGTTTAGCGTCTTGCTACCATATTAAATTGTTTGTCCCGAAACCTCATATTTTTACCCTTTGTGGCTAACAAATAAAGAGATTAAATGCAGGAAAGGACAGACAAACTGAGCTAGGGGAACTACAGGAATACGTAGGTACATGACTAGTATCTCTTACTAAAATCCCATAACATCAAATAGAAAGAACACATTTCCCCGTAAAGAACATGAATTAAAGAAAAAACGAAGGCAGTACATATTTCACAACTGTGAAAGTAATTTCTAAGCATTCATATTTAAAAGCAGAAGGGAAATGACACAAACCTTCCAAGCTGGCTGATAAGTACCAAGAGAGCAGCTGAATACTCCTCACATGTGCATGTTTCCAAAATCTTCAGAAGACGAACAACAACATTTGTGTATGTCCACTCGCAGCTCTAAAACACAAACATGAATAGTCAGCCTATAATCAAACAGATGCCATGTACAATTGCACAGCAGATATTATATTGCTACTAATAATAAGAAGAATAGATTTAACTTAAGCACAGTTCATCAAAAGAGCCATCATGCTAGAAACGACGATGTTTAGTTCTTTTGAAATGATGACTCTGATTTGACAGGGGAGCTAAAAGTAAAAACCACTCCCTCTCTAAAGTAATATAAGTCAAGTGCCTAAAACATCTTATATTACTTTGCAGAGGTAGTATTAAACTAATACTATCTAACTATGATATAAATCCCCCTGGTACATGAAAATGTGTTGTCTGGCAGTCAATATTGTTCACATGCTGGATAATATCAAATAATAAACTATCAAGATAACTGAAATCAAATAAGATCACAAAGTTGACCATACCATGTAGCTCCCAAACAGCTCAAGCAGAGATATTATCTCTGCAAAATAGCACAGGTCTCTCCCTGCAGTATAATTGGTATCCTCTGTAAGTTTTGCTTGTTTGGAGATATTGCAAGATTCACCACAATTGATCTCCAGTCCGCTTGATCCCAAATGAGAACTGTGCCTTGTAATAACTTCATTTGAATTGGCATGATTGTTCCATGACAGAGCACATAAATCTAGCTCATCGAGCAGAGAAGAGATAAAAACATCTATAGACACTGTATCCACATCAAACACACAATGTGTACAGGATGGGAAAGCTGTTGGTCTATTGGATTGAATATAAGACGACACAAGGCATGAAGAAGTGTCTGTGCTCTCAAGAAGCAGGACAACCAACCGTATAGTTGTCATGAGAAGGTTACAGCTCTTCAGAAAGCGCAACTTATCGCCACATACGGAACCAAAGACATGGAGAGCCAACATGGTCCAAGAAAGGTTTAATTTGCCCATCTGAAGAACTCTATACGCAATCTCTAAAGCAACATCCAGCCTCTCCACTTTAACACATATTGAAGCCGAAAGGATGCAAGCAGAGATAAACTGACTAACAGTCGCAGGCTTAGTGGATACTTGTATACCAGTTTCATCATCTAGGTGGCAATACTTGATTGCATCAGAATTCTTAACTCCCATTTTATCACAAACCATAACTTCTTTGTTCACAAGAAAATCCTCAATTAAGGAGACAAGGACATCCAGATGATTGCTTTTTAGGAAGCCCAGTCTCGTTTCCATGTATGGTTTCACTGCAAGGAAAATAATGGAAATTTCAATATAATGTCTGAAAACACGATTCAGAAGCTATTTGTACGACATACAATGACTAGCTTGGTACAGCCATAATTGCTTGTGGTGTGGCTCAAGTATAAAATAAGTTAATAACAATGAATGATGAAGACAACCAAGGCATGGAGTAGTTTCTCATAGAAAAAGAAAATTAAATCACTTTGCCAGAAGAAAAATGCTCACAAACTGAACTTGACAAATAACCTACAAGCACTTCAGAAGAAAACTACTTGTCATATCACAATCTAAACTTGATGAATAATCTCAAATACTGCCATCAAGGAATTTCAATTAACGCGTGAGAATATAAAATGTTATTGGTAGAAGTAGAAGTAACACTGTGTAATTTTATGAGAGATGATAGTCAAATAGGAGCAGTGTCTAAACGGAACTACTTCACCGACGGTTTTTTGTTGAACGACACATGCACGATAGCTAATCCAAGCGCCTACGGCTGTTCAGACTTGCCAATGGATGGTCAGTGAAGTAGAGTCGTGCGCATTTCGGCTAGCAAGCGTTGTCTGTGTAGCACTGCTCGTGTCTAAAAGGCTACCAATGGTATATAAAACTGTAGCATTTAAGAAGTTTCTGCCTAGTGGAACAACATCAAAGTTGAAAAGTACAGATTTCAATGGAATTCCATTTTTTGTGGTACTTTAGTTGATTTTACTCTTAACTGGTTCTAAACTCTCCCATCCGATAAAGGAACCAAATGTTTGCACAAAGTTCTTGCACAGCATAACCACAAAGTTGCAAACCCAGTTATTTATTATTTGTTTCCACAAAAGGGGGAAAGGGGAATAATTAAGCGATGAAAAAACTGAAATATCGAAAGCCTACCCGTCATCATACCAGTCGTGGAAAAAGCCGAAGAAGCAAAGCATTGATCAACAGGTTCTGTTGTTAATTTACGAACATCCCACAACAAAAGGGAAAAAATGAGGGGAACCCTCTCTCTGCATAAGAAAACAGAAGTGTTACTTTTTTTGCAATATGAATGCTCGTGATAGTAATAGAAGAGCATGCAACTGCCAAAATGAATAGAAAAGCAGTCAGCTCAATGCAAGCAGACTTACTCTGGAAGCAGCAATGGTTCGGTTGATACTCTTTCTAGCAATGGACCATCAACATAAATATCCTCAGAAAGTTTACTAGCTTCAGAAGTCAGGGCATCCCAATAGTGAAGTATCTTTATTAGGCTGCTTCTTTTCAAACTAGAAACTCCAACGAAGTCAATAGTATTGTTTCCGGCTTCATGAGAACGACAAATCACACTATTTGAGGTCAAACTGACTGGCCCAGCTACTTGTGCTTTGCTTGTTCCAACATTACTTTGCAGTTCAGGATCTGATGATGCATCAAACATTTGATTTAGCCTGCTTTTATTAGGTGCCAAATGCGAGCTGTCATTTGCATGGCCTCTGCAGATACTTTCTGAGAACTGTGGTCCCATGGTATTTTCCGAATCCACAGCAACGGAAACCAACGAATTTGAGGCCACATTCCGACGTGAAACATTGACCGATCTGGCTGTAACTGACGCATCAACCGATTTGGTGTTGTAAGGATCATTATCTGCTGTATTAGATTTATTGTTTGCACACAGCTCCTTAACACTGCCACCGTGTTCAGTTCTATTATAGGATGATTGAAACTTAGCATTCTGAGATAATTTCTGAACTTCCAACAAACTGCCATCAGACCTTGATGCAGAACAATCTCTATCATATTCAATATCATTGCCATCAACCAAATGCGGAGACATAGGCCTTCTAGCTATAGTGGGTAGAATAATGGGCACATCTGGTGAAAGAGGTCTCTCCATTGCCTTTCTGTACTTCTCCTCATCAGCATCATTGTCCAAATTGAGCAACTTCAAGCAGTCCCCTTCAACCAATTTCTCAAAAGAGAGCAATGAAGCAAATTTGCTGCCTGCGCAAGCATTTGCAGCTCCAGGAGACAATACTTTAGCACAGCCACTCAAGGATTTATCAACGGCCACATGACATTTCCTGCTATCATTTTGCAAGCCCTCTTTGGTTATACATGGGATGATGATATTTTGTTGCTGCGGACATGAACGAACATCACTGGCTGCCAAATGATCATTTGCAACAGCCTTATAGGAAAGTGATTCTACAGAATTTTTTGTCCTTTTTCTCTTCCTACCACCATTAGGCATTTGATCTGCAACTTCTGTACCACCAGGCAGTGATGACTTCAATGCCTTCCGTCGAGATGAATGACCAGAAATCTCCAGCAGCGCTCTATCTTGTTTCCTTGTACTGCAGTCTTTAGGGGGTAACTCTGAACCTGTTGAGTTCTGGTTCTTTCTGGTACCTGTTGATGAGACAAATAGGCTTTCCTTACCCTGGGAGCCCATGAACTTTTTATCAGATATGGATGTGGGACGTGAAGATCTTTGGTGATTTTTGGACTCCGTTCTGAGAGCACAACCAATAGGAGGCTCTAATTCAGAACTAGTACCTGAGATTGGTCTTGTGCAGCTTTCTCTAGGCAACTGATATGAAGTGTATTCTCTTGGGGCAGAAGTTAAAGGAATAATCCCAGCTTGTAACCCGAAATATGGGGCAGCAACTGGATTATGAGGACGAAGAGCACGTTCCAGGTCATGTACCGCCGGTTGACGCTTCAGCTGCCAAGATGATCAATGATAACGTCAGTTCATATAAAAGTAGGTGCAAGAGAAAGTTCTAAGCGAATGTTAGAACTTAAAAGTAGGTGCATAGTAGTAATAAAAAACAGCAGCTGGTCAACACAATATTAGTGGCATCTACATGTAAAAACACTAGCAAGTGCATATCATTTTGTCTAAATATATCAATTGCACCTCCTGCGACATAAAAAATGAACTCCACTTTAGTCGTTATATCAAAATGTGCTTTGGACTTGCGTTTGCAAAAAGTTTAAAACAAATATCATGTGAGCAAGAGAAAACAACAATTCTCATGTAAGCCGAATGAGATTAAAGAGTAAATAAGATGCAATGGATACAACTGGGAGGCTGTAAGTATGAGTGATTAGGGAAGGGTATATAACATTTGTCCCAAACAATTGGATCCATAATTATGAAATTGGATTATAGATTTTGGACAGCTCAGATGAAAAGTATCGCATCCAACTCGTGCTTTTTATATTGGTATAGAGATATATATGATAGATACAATTTTATCATGAATAACCACAGGGAAGCATGGTAACAGGTACTGAGTGTCTGTATTATGATTCAAATTCTCTTAAATATGCACTGCAGTGTGGAATTGGCAACATAAACAGCAGTAATATTTAATAGATTTTTCTATTGTTATTAAAACTATCATAAAATAAGGTTTACATTTAAGTATTAAACTGGCACAAAATGATAACAATATTCAATATATCTATTGTTAAAATTATCATAAAATAAGATATATTTTTTTAGTACTCCTTCAACATGTTAATACAGAATGGGGAAAGTTAGAACTGGTAGATCGAGCATCCAAAATGATATCAAATTCAAGAATAGAGGACCTAACATTTTTCTTGCCATACTACAAACCCCTCCACTGCTAACTTCCCTCAATTCTTCGATGTGAACACATGAAGATTGACAACAGCATTACTGCAATGTCTCCGTTTGAAAACAGAATGCAGGTCCTTTTAGCATTTGGAACAGTAAAAATAATAATAAGCTTGACCATCTATAACAATAACAAACTACTACTCCCTCCCTTCCTAAATATAAGTCTTTTTAGAGATTTCAATATGGACCACATACGGAGCTAAATGAGTGAATCTACGCTCTAAACTATGTCTATACATCCGTATGTAGTTCATATTGAAATCTCTAAAAAGACTTATATTTACGAACGGAGGGAGTAGCATCCAAAACATCGAAATGATATTACTAGATTTTTCATTAAGTCTACTTCTACAATCTGAGCAAACTGACAGAAAAAAATCCACTATGTAGACAATTTTGTAAAAATATTTACATATCCGTGTGAAGAAATTCTCTGTTTGAAATAGTGAGCTATTGTTCGTTGAATTTGAAATTATACACTACCATGACACCTTTGAGCATCAAATTCTACTTAACTACCTTCCTTCATAGAGCTCATGAATCATGATACTGATAAGTATCTATCAGGATACATACCTTTTTCATTGCATGAATACCTTCAACACCACCAGCAAGATAGTCATCAAGCATGTTAAACCGATTCAGCGGCTTCATCCAGTCCTGTTTTAGGAGCTCAATCTCTTTTCTTATCAATGATTTCTCTAACTTTGATTCATTTTTCACATGCTTTAGTTGATCTTTCTTCCGCTTCAGCTTCTCTTTGAGAAGTTTTATGTTAGCACTTTCAGTAGCTACACCAATATGTTGTATTCCATGTTTGCCAAGAGAAACCATATCCCTAGTGGCACTCAAATCATCAGACTTCCTCTGTAAACATTCACTACGTTTTCTCTCCTCTTCCAACTTCTGTAACAGGTGGTCTGCACGGTTTTTCTCAGACATAGCATTCTTTCTTTGAGCCTCAATGCTAACTTGTAAGCTTTCATTCAGTTTCTTCTGTTCCTGTAACTGTACAAGCAAATGGGTAGAATGGCTCTTCTCTTCCATTGCCTTTTTCCTCTCAACTTCAATTAGTTTTTTGTTCTTCTCTGCTAACACTTTTTCAGAATCAGCACATTTCTTTTCTCTGGCAGCCTTCTGCTTCTCCGCTTCGGCCTTTTTATGTGCCTCCCCTGTTTTCTGAATCTGAGCAGACAACTGCGCCCTGGTTTCATTTACTTCAGTCCTCAATTTTTCACATGATGCCTTCAAATCATTGGCTATTTTTCTTTCTGTATCAGCAAGCCTTTTGTACTCTTCACACTTATGTGTTTCGGACTTCAATAATTTCTGCGCTTCTAAAGCCTTGCTCTTTGCTTCTTCGACCTTTTTCTTCTCAGAATCACTTTTCAACTTTTCTTCTCCTAAAACCTGTTTGAGCCTTCTATTTTCTTCCTCCAACTCAGAGATGCGTAAGAGCTCATCACTGTTTTTGCTGAAATTTTGTTTTTGATGCAGGGCTGAGTTCTCTGCCTTCAGTTCAATTACCTCTTTCTCTAATATATCTCTGGCATCAGACTCGGTTTCCCTAGCTGCTTCTGCTGAATCAGCTCGGAGATGCTCCTCCTTGCACACTGATCATCCAGAAAGCAGAAAGAACAACCTATTAGTTCATGATGTACATACCGAAAGGTTCAAAGGTTAAGTGGTAAAGCTATGTAGAAACCAGAACGCCTTACGGATTGATCGTAACAGGAGTCTTAAGTATTTGAATTTCTAGCTACATGCAACATGGACAAGGTCTATATTACATATGAAATAGTGGATGTTATCAGAGAGTATAAGAAAGCATTAGGAGAAAATAAACATACTTTGAAAGGCTCATCTTCTTTGGGATAGACACCTTCTGTTAAATTCCTGGTAGCATGCTACTAGCATGCCATTAGATTAGAATTTAGAGCATTAGATACTTCAGAACAACAATCTTTTAATACACAAAAAAGGCTTTTGTTTTCTCTAGATGAAGAAGAGGATTTTATTATAAGGTCAATTAGTGGCTTAACATATAGCAAGCTAAAGTGTGACGACCCAAAATCTAGTTTTGCTCTTGTTCATCTTGCAAAGTGAGCGTTCCAACACACTCCAGCTAGCTAGAATCATAATGCGGAAGGAATCAACCAGATCAGCACAGCATGAACGAGTTGGAGAACTCCGTACCTTCGGCCAGAGCTGATTTCTCATTCCGCACCTTGTCAATCTCGCTGTTCAGGAGCTTCACCGCCTCCCGCAGCACCGCCCGGCCCTTCTCAATTTGCTGGTACTTCTTCCATAGCTACGGAACCAGAGAAACAAAGAAGGGGATCCGTCAAGAAAGCGAACAGACCGAAAAGAGAACGCGTCGCAAAGAGTCGAGGAGAAGGGGGTCCGGTTACCTTGGCGCAGCAGGGATTGGGGCCGCCGGCGACACCGGCGACGGCAGCGAGGGGCGGGGTTTCCTGCGAGGAGTCGTTCTCCGCCGTCTCCGCCGCCATTCCGGCGTGATTTGTGGGGAGGGTGGGGTTTAGGGTTTGTGCGGCGCGCCGAGGGCTTCCACCTTCCGATGCCCAGAGAAGGCCGGCGATGGGAATCGGAATCCGGAACGGGAATCGACTGCCTCGTGCGCGGCACGTGCGGGAGCGACAAGAGACGAGGCGGTGGTTTTTTTTTGAGAGAGAATTCCTTTTAGGCCTTTTAGTTCAAAGGAAAAGGATTCTCTATTCCTAATATCTCAGTTGGTAGGTTATGTTCCGGGTTTTATTTTCGTTCCATCATTTTTGTCTGGTTTTTTTCGTCCTTAATCCCACCTCCCGCATCCCACCGATTCCCCACCTCCACCTTCGTCCGATTTAATTTCGTTGGTTATTTTTCGTCGAGTTATTTTCCGTCTCGCCTCTCTGTCTCCCACCAATTTTTTTATCGTTCAGCCCGTACCCACGAGACGCTCCTCTCCTCCCTCTCCTATGCGCTCGATCCCCTCTCACGCCTAGGGTTCGTAGAGGTTGCGCCGCCACCGCTCGGCTCGGCCTCCTCCTTCCCTTCCCTCCCCCACCTCCAGCCACACCAGTCCGACCACCTGCCGGATCCCGCGCCGCCACGCCCTGCATCGCTCCGGTATTTTCCCACAACTCACGCATCGCAACGGCGCTCGCGCCCGCGCGGTCTCCTCCATGGCCTATCTCCCTTGCGGCGGCGGCACACATGACGCATCCGACGGCGAGCTCCACAGGTCAAAGCATCCTCTCTTCTCTCCCATCGAAGTCCCATCCCTCACATCTCTCTCTGTCTGCGAGCGGCGGCGGCCGGCTGCGCGAGAGGTCGATCTGGTCACACCTTCCCACCATCGACCGCGCTGCTCGCTATCGGAGGGGCACCCTGCCGCTGTCGGGGACTCGCCGTCATTGAAGCACGCTACCACGCCACCGCTCTTCTGTCTCTCCCTGCTCGCCTCCCGCGGCCAAGGAGCACCCCAACCTCGCCATGTCGCTCGTGTGGCTCCCATGGTGCCGCCCCGCATATCTCCTTGCTGAGTGTCGCATGTCATGATGGCCGCCGATTTGATCTGCACAACCATTCAATCCTCGGAACTCCCGATCGACGGCAACTCGACCGGGGGCTGGGGGTGAGAAGACTTAGACAATCCAGATGAGGAAGATCACGTCGTGGACGATTGCCTCAGCCCTCAGGGTCCTTTGTTGTCACAGCACGGGTGACCCTGTGCTGCGGCCCGGCGAGGTCGTTGAACTTGCCGAAGGCATCACCAAGCTTCTATCTCTAGGTTAGATTCGGGCACTTGTAATCTATGTACATCATATTGCTCATCGTTAGTTCGGTTGTGCCATTCGTTTCGATTACTGTATGCCAGAATACCTAGCTTAATTAGAGCTCACAACCGCAGTAATCATCCATTTATGCTGCTCAAACAGTTTCTCATGTGCTCTCTAATTTAGTGCACACACATTTTGACTGAGTGGCGGAGATATATATTATTTTTTGTTACGTTTCCTATTTAGATCTCCACCAATCCTTGTCAGAAAATTGAGAAGTCATGGCATAGTCAAATCTGAACAAGCCGTGTGGAACTTCGCCATGAGTCTGCGCATAAATTTGGGAATGGGCGGATGGCACTCCGAAGAAGTCACAGAATATTTTCAACGCGCAACAGGACAAGAGAAAAGAAGAGAAGCAAAGAGAGGTTGGTTATCGCTCCTACATTGCTTACATGAACATCTTGATTTTTTAGAAAGAATGCATAGACCCGACATTAAATTAATGACACCCTGAAAAATAGAAAAGGCAAAAGAAACACGATACAAGGTGCATGGTGCTGTAGGATCAGCTTACAAGACATGAAACAAACCATGCAATATAAAAATATAACAGAGTGGATTTTCTACTCCCAGATGCACCTACACCATTCATGAACAGTAAATTCAAAAGAAAATGAAAAACAAAATCGAAAAAATATGAAATTTTGAGACATGAAACTAGATCAAAAGTTTTAGCATCTTGCAAATTTTTCACCACGAAATAACATTCGTGGTGAAAAATGAGGCGTAAGTAGATTCACTCATTTTGGTTCGTAAGTAGTCCATATTGAAATCTATATAAAGACTTCTATTTAGGAACGGAGGAAGTACAAAAGAAACGCCTCTTGATCGTCGAAGTCCTCAGCCACGAAGCGAAACACCAATGAGGCGTAAGTAGATGATGAACACATAGCAAGCACTGCGCAGGAGTGAGATCACGTCAAGCAATATTGATTTGTTTGATTTGATGAATATTCTACCATTTGAAATAAATCTGAATGTTATTGTTTATTATTCTTATGGAGTGTTTGGCAGTGTGAGCATGTAGTATAAGAGTACCTTATCCGTTCAGCGGGGTGCTCCAACTTTTGATGCTGGCGAAGCTTTTGCAATGATGGCTGCATCCTCCATCATTTGTTAGTCTCCGTTGGAGGTTTAATTAAACTGAAGTAAATATGCTAGATTCTTTTGTCAAATAAAAACATGACTGTCTATTTTGCTTGTCAGGACCAAGATCTCTAGCTATCAATGAAATTTTCAGAGTAGTTTTTGTTGCCTTTGTGTAACCCTGATAGCAGCTTCTTGAAAGGTTCAGATGTGTGGCAAAGGATTTCAATTTTCCTGTTTACACAAAGGAAACTCAAGGAAGGTTCAGATTTCTCATGCTTGGTTCTGTGCTCTCAGGGTTACATAGATAAAAATGCCTCCTATTTACACAAAGGCAACTCGAGGAAGGTCCAGATTTCTCATGACTGCTTCTTCGGCATTTCATGCCTGTACCATCTTATTAGAAAATGTAGTTTGTTTTATAGCTGATGATGCTTGATGCTTTTATCGATTACTAAATGCTCAGTTCTAGCTCATAAACTACATGGCAAAAGCTAATTCCGATGGGTCTGATGCAAATAATTTTCATCTTTGGACATGCCTTTAGTTGATTATTTAATCCTTTTATAAGAATCTATTTAGCTTTGTATTGTTGCAGTTTCATTATATATCCACTTACCAATGCATCTAAAGATTCAACAATGTAGAATCCAGCACCAGTCTTGGGACTACAAATTGTTTCTTCATTCCTCCGTGCTGCACTGTAGGTGATAAGGGGTCGAGGTCGTATGTTCGTCGTGTCATCAATACACATCACTTTCCTTTTCCTTTTCCCTTTTTCTGTTCTTGCATTTATTTCTTCTTCGCGCACCTCTCTGTCTACTGCTTTAATATGGTTCTGATTGGTGCCCTGCATATTCCAAGATATATGGATTTTGGTCGAGGCAGTCATCACATAAGTAAAATGCTATCAACCTCTCAATTTCTGAATGGATTTGTTAAATTGCGTTTCTCTTGTTGGATCACATACCTGATTTGTTTGTTGTCCTTGAAGCAAATACCATGGCATGAGCTTGAAGAATTCAAAGATACAGAAGGTTGACAGAAAGAGGATACACTGATTTCAGCTGCGGACACTGAGCTGAGTCTCTCCCTAGCAGGTAACTCACCTTTCAACATATTCATTGCAGAAGCAGAAACAACGGGATACATGACCTGAATACTTGCATTCTGACATGTTTTTGCCCGTGCCTCAAATTGGAATGATGTCCATGCTGTTAACCTCTACAAGTTACCCACACTTCAGATAACCCAAGGTCTGGAACCCCAACAATTTTAGTACGTAGCAAATGTAACTTCTTCTCTAACAAAAATAATAATGAGAGGCATGTTACAGTTAGTTTTACCCTGAGAATTGATCATCATTCATGCAGATGTGTGCTTTGCAAATCGACTGACGTTTTTTGTCTTCTGTGAATAGATGTTGAATGCTAATATAAATCTGCTATATGTCTCAGCAAAAATGTGGACTTCATAATTTGCCTTTCATTGGTGCATAGTTCAATTTTGTCTTTCTAATTTATACAGTATCAGCTCATATGCCGATTTATCTCATAAATAAGTATTCACTCTTACAGCACCACCATGCATGTTTTCTACACTTCTGCAGCAGTCCATCTTTCAATTTTGATTTGCATAACCATGCATATATAGTGTATTGAAGCAGCAAATGCATTTACCATGCTGCTAAAATAAGCATCAAAATTGAAGAGTGTATTGTACCAGTGGGAGAAGTTAATGTTCCACGGAATTGCTAATCCTGTCTCGAAGGTTTAATGTTTGTTATTGACCTAAGAGAAAATGGGTTCTGCATCTCTGATGTGATGTATTTCTAACAAACAGTGGCAAAATGCACGGGTAATTACTCTTATATAGTTTGATGCTTGAAAAGTTGTAGAGTCGGCGCCTCTCTTTGAAGTGTACATGATGTAATAAGAACAAAAAATAAAGAAGCAACTTGAGTACCATGCCCAGATACAGTGTTAGTGCCCACAGCTCTATTTTGTTCCATTAGAAAATACAATTATATTTTGTTACATTCAGGTAATGTTATATCATGCACGTGTGTTACATGTGTATCTCTCTACTTTTGCTCCAGATTTTTTTCCCTACAATATGGCAGATTAATGTATATTCTTCTGAAGTCATAGTACATTCATGGTATGTATATATGTTTGTATGCTGCCAAACTGAGTCCGGTAGGCAGCGGCTGATTTTTTCATTTGCTATCTTTATATTTTTCAAAGCAATTTGATCTCTTATCTTGCACCTGTGATGAACCTACATTCTAGAGCACAAGGAAACTATAGATAATTTGTTCTATTGCCTCTGTGAAGTTGATATATATACATGTATTGTTTGTGGCAACGCACGTGCACTCTACTATAGATAAGAGAGACAGAGGAGGATCAGACTGATTGGTCACTGACTGCTATTTCTGATAATGTCTGCAGTGTAGGTTGATCAGACTGTACATACACAGACATACACCCTTATAGTTGGAGGATCCACGGAGAGCGATGGAGGTGAGGGCGAGGCGGCGCGCCAGCCCGTCCGGGATGCGCACCAAGGCAGTCAGTATTGGGGAACTTAGTAATTTCAAAAAAAATTCTACGCACACGCAAGATCATGGTGATGCATAGCAACGAGAGGGGAGAGTGTTGTCCATGTACCCTCGTGGACCGAAAGCGGAAGCGTTATGACAACGCGGTTGATGTAGTCGTACGTCTTCACGGCCTGACCGATCAAGCACCGAAACTACGGCACCTCTGAGTTCTAGCACACGTTCACCTCGATGACGATCCCCGAACTTCGATCCAGCAAAGTGTCGGGGAAGAGTTCCGTCAGCACGACGGCGTGGTGACGATCTTGATGTTCTACCGTCGCAGGGCTTCACCTAAGCATCGCTATAATATTATCGAGGAGTATGGTGGAGGGGGGCACCGCACACGGCTAAGAGAACGATCACGAAGATCAACTTGTGTGTCTATGGGGTGCCCCTGCCCCCGTATATAAAGGAGTGGAGGAGGGGAGGGCCGACCCTCTCTATGGCGCGCCCTAGGGGAGTCCTACTCCCACCGGGAGTAGGATTCCCCCTTTCCTAGTACAACTAGGAGTCCTTCCAATTAGTAGGAGTAGGAGACAAGGAAGGGGAAGAGGGAAGAGAAGGAAGGAGGGGGCGCCGCCCCTCCCCCTAGTCCAATTCGGACTAGTCAATGGGGGGCGTGCGGCCTGCCTCTACCTCTCCCCTAAAGCCCAATAAGGCCCATATGCTTCTTCCTCCGTATTCCCGTAACTCCCCGGTACTCCGAAAAATACCCGAATCACTCGGAACCTTTCCGATGTCCGAATATAGTCGTCCAATATATCGATCTTTACGTCTCGACCATTTCGAGACTCCTCGTCATGTCCCCGATCTCATCCGGGACTCCGAACTCCTTCGGTACATCAAACTCATAAACTCATAATATAACTGTCATCGAAACATTAAGCGTGCGGACCCTACGGGTTTGAGAACAATGTAAACATGACCGAGACACGTCTCCGGTCAATAACCAATAGCGGAACCTGGATGCTCATATTGGCTCCCACATATTCTACGAAGATCTTTATCGGTCAGACCGCATAACAACATACGTTGTTCCCTTTGTCATCGGTATGTTACTTGTCCGAGATTCGATCGTCGGTATCTCAATACCTAGTTCAATCTCGTTACCGGCAAGTCTCTTTACTCGTTCCGTAATACATCATCTCGCAACTAACTCATTAGTTGCATTGCTTGCAAGGCTTAAGTGATGTGCATTACCGAGAGGGCCCAGAGATACTTCTCCGACAATCGGAGTGACAAATCCTAATATCGAAATACGCCAACCCAACATGTACCTTTGGAGACACCTGTAGAGCACTGTTATAATCACCCAGTCACGTTGTGACGTTTGGTAGCACACAAAGTGTTCCTCCGGCAAACGTGAGTTGCATAATCTCATAGTAATAGGAAAATGTATAAGTCATAGAGAGCAATAGCAACATACTAAACGATCGGGTGCTAAGCTAATGGAATGGGTCATGTCAATCACATCATTCTCCTAATGATGTGATCCCGTTAATCAAATGACAACACATGTCTATGGTTAGGAAACATAACCATCTTCGATCAACGAGCTAGTCAAGTAGAGGCATACTAGTGACGTTTAGTTTGTCTATGTATTCACACAAGTATTATGTTTCCAGTTACTACAATTCTAGCATGAATAATAAACATTTATCATGAAATAAGGAAATAAATAATAACTTTATTATTGCCTCTAGGGCATATTTCCTTCAGTCTCCCACTTGCACTAGAGTCAATAATCAGTTCACATCGCCATGTGATCTAACATCAATAGTTCACATCTTTATGTGGTTAACGCCCATAGTTCACATTGATATGTGACCAACACCCAAAGGGTTTACTAGAGTCAGCAATCTAGTTCACATCGCTATGTGATTAACACCCAAAGAGTACTAAGGTGTGATCATGTTTTGCTTGTGAGATAATTTTAGTCAACGGGTCTGTCATATTCAGATTCATAAGTATTTTGCAAATATCTATGTCAACAATGCTTTGCACGGAGCTACTCTAGCTAATTGCTCCCACTTTCAATATGTATCTAGATCGAGATTCAGAGTCATCCAGATCTGTGTCAAAGCTTGCATCGACGTAACTCTTTATGACGAACCTTTTGTCACCACCATAATCGAGAAACATATCCTTATTCAACTAAGGATAATTTTGACCGCTGTCCAGTGATCTACTCCTAGATCACTATTGTACTCCCTTGCCAAATTCAGTGTAGGGTATACAATAGGTACACAACACGGCATACTTTATAGAACCTATAATTGAGGCATAGGGAATGACTTTCACTCTCTTTCTTTCTTCTGCCGTGGTCGGGCTTTGAGTCTTACTCAATTTCATACCTTGTGACACAGGCAAGAACTCTTTCTTTGACTGTTCCATTTTGAACTACTTCAAAATCTTGTCAAGGTATGTACTCATTGAAAAAAACTTATCAAGCGTCTTGATCTATCTCTATAGATCTTGATGCTCAATATGTAAGTAGCTTCACCGAGGTCTTTCTTTGAAAAACTCCTTTCAAATAATCCTTTATGCTTTGCAGAATAATTCTACATTATTTCCGATCAACAATATGTCATTCACATATACTTATCAAAAATGTTGTAGTGCTCCCACTCACTTTCTTGTAAATACAGGCTTCACCGCAAGTCTGTATAAAACTATATGCTTTGATCAACTTATCAAAGCGTATATTCCAACTCCGAGATGCTTGCACCTGTCCATAGATGGATCGCTGGAGCTTGCATATTTTGTTAACACCTTTAGGATCGACAAAACCTTCTAGTTGCATCGTATACAACTCTTCTTTAATAAATCCATTAAGGAATGCAATTTTGTTTATCCATTTGCCAGATTTCATAAAATGCGGCAATTGCTAACATGATTCGGACAAACTTAAGCATAGATACGAGTGATAAACTCTCATCGTAGTCAACACCTTGAACTTGCCGAAAACCTTTTGCGACAATTCTAGCTTTGTAGATAGTAACACTACTATCAGCGTCCGTCTTCCTCTTAAAGATCCATTTATTTTCTATGGCTTGCCGATCATCGGGCAAATCCATTAAAGTCCATACTTTGTTCTCATACATGGATCATATCTCAGATTTCATGGCCTCAAACCATTTCGTGGAATCTGGGCTCATCATCGCTTCCTCATAGTTCGCAAGTTCGTTATGATCTAGTAACATGACTTTCAGAACAGGATTACCGTACCACTCTGGTGCGGATCTCACTCTGGTTTACCTACGAGATTCGGTAGTAACTTGATCTGAAGTTACATGATCATCATCATTAGCTTCCTCACTAATTGGTGTAGTAGTCACAAGAACAGATTTCTGTGATGAACTACTTTCCAATAAGGGAGAAGGTACAATTACCTTATCAAGTTTTCTACTTTCCTCCCACTCACTTCTTTCGAGAGAAACTCCTTTTCTGGAAAGGATCCATTCTCAGCAACGAATATCTTGCCTTCGGACCTGTGATAGGAGGTGTACCCAACATTTTCTTTTGGGTATCCTATGAAGACGCACTTCTCCGATTTGGGTTTGAGCTTATCAGGATGAAACCTTTTCATATAAGCATCGCAACCCCAAACTTTAAGAAACGACAACTTTGGTTTCTTGCCAAATCACAGTTCAGATTGTGTCGTCTCAACGGACTTAGATGATGCCCCTTTTAACGTGAATGCAGCTGTCTCTAATGCATAACCCCAAAACTATAGTGGTAAATCGGTAAGAAACATCATAGATTGCACTATATCCAATAAAGTACGGTTATGACGTTCGGACACACCATTATGCTGTGGTGTTCCAGGTGGCGTGAGTAGTGAAACTATTTCACATTGTTTTAATTAAAGGTCAAACTCGTAACTCAAATATTTTACTTCTGCGATCATATCGTAGAAACTTTTATGTTCTTGTTACGATGATTCTCCACTTCACTATGAAATTCTTTGAACTTTTCAAATGTTTCAGACTTGTGTTTCATCAAGTAGATATACCCATATCTGCTCAAATCATCTATGAAGGTCAGAAAATAATGATACCCGCTGCAAGCCTTAATATTCATCGGACCACATATATCAGTATGTATGATTTCCAACAAATCTGTTGCTTGCTCCATTGTTCCGGAGAACGGCGTTTTAGTCATCTTGCCCAAGAGACATGGTTCGCAAGCATCAAATGATTCATAATCAAGTGATTCCAAAATCCCATCAGCATGGAGTTTCTTCATGCACTTGAACGTCATGGACCATATGAGATGTTCCAGGAGTTGAAGTTAATATTTCAAACAAATACCCGAGTTAAGAGATATGAAGTCTCCAACAAGTTCTATAGATAAAAGATGGAGGAGAATCGCTCAACTAGTGAGCATGTGCTCAGATTGTCTGGGTACTACAATCGCTTGAATCAAGTGGGAGCTAATCTTCCAGATAAGATAGTGATTGACAGAATTCTCTAGTCACCATCACCAAGTTAGTAGAACTTCGTGATGAACTATAATATGCAAGGGATGACGAAAACGACTCCCGAGCTTTTCATGACGATGAAATCAATGAAGGTAGAAATCAAGAAAGAGCATCAAGTGTTGATGGTTGACAAGATCACTAGCTTCAAGAAAAGGGCAAAGGAAAAAAAAGGGGAACTTCAAGAAGAACAACAAGCAAGTTGCTGCTCAAGTGAAGAAGCCCAAGTCTGGACCTAAGCCTGACCATAGTTCACATCGATATGTGACCAACAGCAAAAAGGGTTTACTAGAGTCAGTAATCTAGTTCACATCGCTATGTGATTAACACCCAAAGAGTACTAAGGTGTGATCATGTTTTGCTTGTGAGATAATTTTAGTTAACTGGTCTGTCATATTCAGATCTGTAAGTATTTTGCAAATTTCTATGTCAACAATACTCTGCATAGAGCTACTCTAGCTAATTGCTCCCACTTTCAATATGTATCTAGACTGAGACTTAGAGTCATCTAGATTAGTGTCAAAACTTGCATCGACGTAACCCTTTACGACGAACCTTTTGTCACCTCCATAATCGAGAAACATATCCTTATTCCACTAAGGATAATTTTGACCGCTGTCCAGTGATCTACTCCTAGATCACTATTGTACTCCCTTGCTAAACACAGTGTAGGGTATACAATAGATCTGGTACACAGCATGACATACTTTATAGAACCTATGGCCAAGGCATAGGGAATGACTTTCATTCTTTTTCTATCTTCTGCCGTGGTCGGGTTTTGAGTCTTACTCAATTTCACACCTTGTAACACAGGCAAGAACTCTTTCTTTGACTGTTCCATTTTGAACTACTTCAAAATCTTGTCAAGGTATGTACTCATTGAAAAAACTTATCAAGCGTCTTGATCTATCTCTATAGATCTTGATGCTCAATATGTAAGCAGCTTCATCGAGGTTTTTCTTTGAAAAACTCCTTTCAAACACTCCTTTATGCTTTGCAGAATAATTCTACATTATTTCCGATCAACAATATGTCATTCACATATACTTATCAGAAATGCTGTAGTGCTCCCACTCACTTTCTTGTAAATACAGGCTTCACCGCAAGTCTGTATAAAACTATATGCTTTAATCAACTTATCAAAGCGTATATTCCAAATCCGAGATGCTTGTACCAGTCCATAGATGGATCGCTGGAGCTTGCATATTTTGTTAACACCTTTAGGATTGACAAAACCTTCTAGTTGCATCGTATGCAACTCTTCTTTAATAAATCCATTAAGGAATGCAGTTTTGTTTATCCATTTGCCGGATTTCATAAAATGCGGCAATTGCTAACATGATTCGGACAGACTTAAGCATGGATACGAGTGAGAAACTCTCATTGTAGTCAACACCTTGAACTTGTCGAAAACCTTTTGCGACAATTCTAGCTTTGTAGATAGTAACACTACTATCAGCGTCCGTCTTCCTCTTGAAGATCCATTTATTTTCTATGGCTTGCCGATCATCGGGCAAATCCATCAAAGTCCATACTTTGTTCTCATACATGGATCATATCTCAGATTTCATGGCCTCAAACCATTTCGCGGAATCTGGGCTCATCATCGCTTCCTCATAGTTCGCAAGTTCGTCATGGTCTAGTAACACGACTTCCAGAATAGGATTACCGTACCACTCTGGTGCGTATCTCACTCTGGTTTACCTACGAGATTCGGTAGTAACTTGATCTGAAGTTACATGATCATCATCATTAGCTTCCTCACTAATTGGTGTAGTAGTCACAGGAACAGATTTCTGTGATGAATTACTTTCCAATAAGGGAGAAGGTACAATTACCTTATCAAGTTCTACTTTCCTCCCACTCACTTCTTTCGAGAGAAACTCCTTCTCTGGAAAGGATCCATTCTCAGCAACGAATATCTTGCCTTCGGATTTGTGATAGAAGGTGTACCCAACATTCTCCTTTGGGTATCCTATGAAGACATATTTCTCCGATTTTGGTTTGAGCTTATCAGGATGAAACTTTTTCATATAAGTATCACAACCTCAAACTTTAAGAAACGACAACTTTGGTTTCTTGCTAAACCACAGTTCATATAGTGTCGTCTCAACGGATTTAGATGGTGCCCTATTTAACGTGAATGCAGCTGTCTCTAATGCATAACCCCAAAATGATAGTGGTAAATCGGTAAGAAACATCATAGATTGCACTATATCCAATAAAGTACGGTTATGACGTTCGGACACACCATTGTGCTGTGGTGTTCCAGGTGGCATGAGTTTGTGAAACTATTCCACATTGTTTTAATTGAAGGCCAAACTCGTAACTCAAATATTTTACCTCTGCGATCATATCGTAGAAACTTTTATTTTTGTTACGATGATTCTCCACTTCACTCTGAAATTCTTTGAACTTTTCAAATGTTTCAGACTAGTGTTTCATCAAGTAGATATACCCATATCTGCTCAAATCATCTGTGAAGTTCTGATAATAAAGATACTTGCCGCGAGCCTCAACACTCATCGGATCACATACATCAGTATGTATTATTTCCAATAAGTCAGTTGCTCGCTCCATTGTTCTGGAGAACGGAGTCTTTAGTCATCTTGCCCATAAGGCATGGTTCGCAAGCATCAAGTGATTCCAAAATCCCATCAACATGGAGTTTTTTCATGCGCTTTACACCAATATGACCTAAACGACAGTGCCACAAATAAGTTGCACTATCATTATTAACTTTGCATCTTTTGGCTTCAATATTATGAATATGTGTATCACTACGATCGAGATCCAATGAACCATTTTCATTGGGTGTGTAACCATATAAAGTTTTATTCATGTAAACAGAACAACAATTTATTCTCTTACTTAAATGAATAACCGTATTACAATAAACATGATCAAATCATATTCATGCTCAACGCAAACACCAAATAACACTTATTTAGGTTCAACACTAATTCCGAAAGTATAGGGAGTGTGCGATGATGATCATATCAATCTTGGAACCACTTCCAACACACATCGTCACTTCACCCTTAACTAGTCTCTGCTTATTCTGCAACTCCCGTTTCGAGTTACTAATCTTAGCAACTGAACTAGTATCAAATACTGAGGGGTTGCTATAAACACTAGTAAAGTACACATCAATAACATGTATATCAAATATACTTATGTTCACTTTGCCATCCTTCTTATCCGCCAATCACTTGGGGTAGTTCCGCTTCCAGTGACCAGTCTCTTTGCAGTAGAAGCACTTAGTCTCAGGCTTAGGACCAGACTTGGGCTTCTTCACTTGAGCAGCAACTTGCTTGCTGTTCTTCTTGAAGTTCCCCTTTTTCCCTTTGCCCTTTTCTTGAAACTAGTGATCTTGTCAACCATCAACACTTGATGCTCTTTTTTTTATTTCTACCTTCATCGATTTCATCATCATGAAAAGCTCGTGAGTCGTTTTCGTCAGCCCTTGCATACTATAGTTCATCACGAAGTTCTACTAACTTGGTGATGGTGACTAGAGAATTCTATCAATCACTATCTTATCTGGAAGATTAACTCCCACTTGATTCAAGCGATTGTAGTACCCAGACAATCTGAGCACATGCTCACTAGTTGAGCGATTCTCCTCCATCTTTTAGCTATAGAACTTGTTGGAGACTTCATATCTCTTAACTCGGGTATTTGCTTGAAATATTAACTTCAACTCCTGGAACATCTCATATGGTCCATGACGTTCAAAACATCTTTGAAGTCCCGATTCTAAGCCGTTAAGCATGGTGCACTAAACTATCAAGTAGTCATCATATTGAGCTAGCCAAACGTTCATAACGTCTGCATCTGCTAATGCAATAGGTCCGTCACCTAGCGGCGCATCAAGGACATAATTCTTTTGTGCAGCAATGAGGATAAACCTCAGATCAAGGATCCAATCCGCATCATTGCTACTAACATCTTTCAATACGATTTTCTCTAGGAACATATCAAAATAAAC
Organism: Aegilops umbellulata; assembly: GCA_032464435.1. Taxonomy (NCBI): domain Eukaryota; kingdom Viridiplantae; phylum Streptophyta; class Magnoliopsida; order Poales; family Poaceae; genus Aegilops; species Aegilops umbellulata. Next base: position 381,373,505 of record CP136056.1, on the reverse strand, counting down.
ACAGGGAAGCAACAACGCGAGCTATTGATCTACAACATAGATATGCTAATACTACCAGGACTAAGTTCATGATAAATTTAAGTTCAATTTAATCATATTACTTAAGAACTCCCACTTAGATAGACATCCCTCTAATCCTCTAAGTGATCACGTGATCCATATCAACTAAACCATGTCCGATCATCACGTGAGATGGAGTAGTTTCAATGGTGAACATCACTATGTTGATCATATCTACTATATGATTCACGCTCGACCTTTCGGTCTCCGTGTTCCGAGGCCATATCTGCATATGCTAGGCTCGTCAAGTTTAACCTGAGTATTCCGCGTGTGCAAAACTGGCTTGCACCCGTTGTAGATGGACGTAGAGCTTATCACACCCGACCATTACGTGGTGTCTAGGCACGACGAACTTTGACAACGGTGCATACTCAGGGAGAACACTTTTATGTTGAAATTTAGTGAGAGATCATCTTATAATGCTACCGTCAAACAAAGCAAGATAAGATGCATAAAAGATAAACATCACATGCAATCAATATAAGTGATATGATATGGCCATCATCATCTTGTGCTTGTGATCTCCATCTCCGAAGCAACGTCATGATCACCATCGTCACCGGCGCGACACCTTGATCTTCATCGTAGCATCGTTGTCGTCTCGCCAATCTTATGCTTCTACGACTATCGCTACCGCTTAGTTATAAAGTAAAGCATTACAGGGCGATTGCATTGCATACAATAAAGCGACAACCATATGGCTCCTGCCAGTTGCCGATAACTTGGTTACAAAACATGATCATCTCATACAATAAAATATAGCATCATGTCTTGACCATATCACACCACAACATGCCCTGCAAAAACAAGTTAGACGTCCTCTACTTTGTTGTTGCAAGTTTTATGTGGCTGCTACGGGCTTAACAAGAACCGTTCTTACCTACGCATCAAAACCACAACGATAGTTTGTCAAGTATATGTGAATGACATATTGTTGATCGGAAATAATGTAGAATTATTCTGCAAAGCATAAAGGAGTGTTTGAAAGAAGTTTTTCAGAGAAAGACCTCGGTGAAGCTACTTACATATTAAGCATCAAGATCTATAGAGATAGATCAAGACGCTTGATAAGTTTTTTCAATGAGTACATACCTTGACAATATTTTGAAGTAGTTCAAAATGGAACAGTCAAAGAAAAGAGTTCTTGGCTGTCGGTGTCAAAACTGGCGGATCTCGGGTAGGGGGTCCTGGACTGTGCGTCAAGGTCGGATGGTAACAGGAGACAAGGGACACTTTATTTTACCCAGGTTCGGGCCCTCTCGATGGAGGTAAAACCCTACTCCTGCTAGATTAATATTGATGATATGGGTAGTAGAAGAGTAGATCTACCACGAGATCAAGGAGGCTAAACCCTAGAAGCTAGCCTATGGTATGATTGTGTATGATGATGGTTGTCCTACGGACTACAACCCTCCGGTTTATATAGACACCGGATAGGGTTAGGGTTACACAGAGTCGGTTACAATGGTAGGAGATCTTGAATATCCGCACGCCTAGCTTGCCTTCCACGCCAAGAAAAGATCCTTCCGGACACGGGACGAAGTCTTCAATCTTGTATCTTCATAGTCCTGGAGTCCGGCTGAAGGTATAGTCCGGCTATCCGAACACCCCCTAATCCAGGATTCCCTCAGTAGCCCCCGAACCAGGCTTCAATGATGATGAGTCCGGCGCGCAGATTGTCTTCGGCATTGCAAGGCGGGTTCTCCTTTAAACTTTGTGTACCTGCGGGTATAATGTCCGATTTTTATAATGCAGCGCTCCTTGGCTTTCACGCCCAATAATGGCCGCCTTCCACGTGTCAAACGAATGCGAAAAGCTGGGGCGGTTTTACATCCAAGCCCCTAGCCGTATAAACGAGCCGCCCATATAACAGGATGGGGATTCAGATCCAAACCACACCTTCCCCTTCCGCGAGAAATCATCAGAGCGTCTCCAGCAAAGATCCATTCCAGCATGGCCAGCCGTCGTAGCTCCTCCTCTCGCCCTTCCAGTCCTATCCCTGGAGACTGGGAGAGTTGCTCCATCCCGCATAGCGAATTAGTGTCGCTCCAAGCCAAGGGATTTCTCCCTCAATCCTATATGGTCTCGGTCCGAGCCGGACTCATCACTTATCAAGGCGGAAAACAAGCGGAGAACTCACCTAGTCCCTCTAAAGGGGAGCGGGTGTGCCTGGTCCCTTATCTAATAAGGGGACTGGGATTTCCAATTCATCCCTTTCTCTGCGGGCTTCTGGAGTTCTACGGCCTCCAGCTGCACCACCTTACGCCCGGCTCCGTGTTACACATCGCGGGCTTTGTTGCTCTTTGCGAGCTATTTTTAGGCGTCGAGGCTCATTTCGCGCTGTGGAAGAAGATATTCTGCCTGGTGCCCCGTTCCCAAGAGGGGTCCATATATCAAGTGGGCGGAGCCGAAGTATGGCGCATCGCCGGGGTCGGATACCCGTCCGGAACCCCGAAGAAGGCGTCCGAGGACTGGCCTTCAGAATGGTTTTACATAGACGACGTCCCCCTGCCGGACCCTATCCGGGCCGGTCTCCCTGAGTTCAACAACGCTCCCCTGAAGAAACGCCTGAGCTGGCGCCCTCGGAGCTCTCAGAGAGAGAATGATAGAGACGTCCTTTACTTAATGGGCCGGATTAAGCTACTGGCTCATTCCGGATTAACCATGATTAAAGTCATGGCCATATGCATTATGCGGGGGGTGCAGCCGCTCCAATACAGAAGCCACCCCATGTGGGATTTCAACGGGGAAGATGACGCCACCCGTTACGGCCGTAAAGGGCCGGACTCGCCTGCTGCTCTAATGAAGATCTTATCCTCTTTGTATAAGGGAGAAGAAGAGGAATTCCTCCGCGTCGACCCACAGGGCGGATTTTCCATGTATAGTCCTCCGAATTGGGTAAGCGAAAAATCGTGCTTCCCTGTTTATTTTATATTCTCATGATTAAATAGGCAGTCTAACGACTTCAACGCAGGACCTGCGTCAGGAGGTAAAAAACATAAACAACCGTCCTCCACAGCCAAAGGACCCAGAACGGTCCCTCGATCCGGACTCCGAAGAGGACCCGGACTTAGCGGTGGAGCTTATCGACGGAGTGTTTTATCAGCTAAGCAAGGACGATACCTTGGTAGCTATTATAGATGAATACCCAGGGTTAATCCCGGCCTCCCAGGTGACAAATACCGGAGCTTTACCCCCTTAAGAGGGGTTCCGTTTTCACGGGTTTGGTTGTTCTGACAGCAACCGTGCTTTGTAGGGGAGATTCCCGAGGTGGGAAGCGGACCCCGCTGCAGCTAGCCGGCGGGGGGCCGCAGGGCCTCGTGGGGCAAAAAGGAACGTAGTCCGGACTGAGGTGCCAGAGCAAAGGTATGGCGTACCCTCTCTTTTTCCCTGGTGCTTTACTCCTCGAGGGTATATTAACATTCGGGCTATCTTCAGGACGAAGAGACCTCGCCGGACTATATCCGGAGAGGTTGCCGATCGCGCCTCCACCAGCCAGACTCCAACGCCCGGCCCGGAAGCGGAGGCCCGCGCGAGGCACGCACCGGATGCTCCTCCATCAGAGGATGCGGACAGGCTGTCTGCCACCCATTCCGAGGTGGAGAGTGCCATGAACCACAGGCATCGCCGGACAGTTCTTCGCGACGCTTGTTTCTCCCAGGAGGCTTTAAATGCTTTCAATTCAGGAGACGCGTACCTCCGTGCCGCTCAAAATGGTTTAGCCAGAGCCACGGAGCAGTATGTAAAAGACATATGAGTAAGAAAATTTTGGTAAATATAGATATGTCAGTAGCCCCCGAGACTTGAAACAGTTAAAGTAACTGATTTAAGGATCATATAACATGCAGGTTCTTACCGAGAAGAACATTGTGTTGTCCCAGGAGCTGGAAAAGTGCAAGGCCCAACTAGAGGCCGCACTAGCCGCAGCAGGGGGGGTCTAAAGAGACCCCTGCAGGTAAACAATACACCAAAATATTTAGTATTGTGCGGATTTAAGTGCCAATCTGACAAATGGTATTGCAGATGGCGCCGGACTCAATCCGGACAGGCAACAGCTTCTACGCCAGTTAAAGGCTGGTGAAAGCGTGCTAACAAAGGTGAGGCGGGAGAAGAATGATCTTCAGGATGCCAACACCAGGCTGGATGTGGAACTAAAAGATGTTCGTGGCCAGCTGTCGGACTCCAATAAGGAGAATCAGCGACTTCGACGCGTCATTTTTAGTAAGTGCTTAAGCGAACTCTTGAAAAAGGAGTTCGGCGAGGAAGACGACTAACAGAGTTATGTCTGTAGGTATGCTGACAGGTCGTCCTGTAGAGGAGATGCCCGGTTCAACGGGCGATCTTCTTCCCGAACTCTCGCAACTGCACGAACGAGTTCGGCAGGCGATGCGAGGTATTGCCCAAGCCTTGTGGCCTGCCCACTCCATACCTGAGGGCCTTGGAGAACTTGTGGAGAAGTTGAAGGGAGATCGGCGGCGCTTCCGGTTGTGGAAGATATCGGCCTGCCGGCAGGGCGCTAGGGAGGCCTGGGCCATGGTGAAGACCTGCTTTACAAAGTCTGACCCCAATCATATGGCCAAGGTCGGACCGGTGGGGCCTGACGGGAAGGAGATCCCTGTGAGCTTAGTGTATGGCCAGGTAGAATTGGCCGCAAAGTATTCCCAGCAGGACTGTAAATTAGACAACCTGTTAGATGGTATAGAGGAGGAATACAATCAGTCAGGATGACTATGTAATTTATAATTGACATGTGTAATGCCTTCTAGCCGGATTGTAGATCGTTTGTCGTTGCCGACCTTTTCGCTTCGACCTCGGGACCTGACGGTCCGGAGTGTGTCCGAATACCATAACGGTTATATAAGAACCGAGGTATGCATGGAGACCAGGCGTAGGGGTCATTAGTGCTTTATCAGACAAGTGCCCAACTAGGTATGTTATATTACATGGTTAGTAAGAAACATCTTCCATAGAGAATAGTTCCGTTAAGGGTTCCTTTCGCTGGGGTGGCGTGCCCTGAAGTGCACGTCCGGACTGCAAATGCAGGAAAACATCTGGGGGCATGTATAAGTAAAAAATGTTCATCTTTAGTTCACCGACCGAATATTCCCTTAAGAACGCTAGCTTTCGGCTTCACCCAGTCTGAGGTACACATCCGGCTTATCCGGCAGTAGCAATCGCAGAGGTGCTCCCTTTACCGCCTAGCCGAACAATCGGGAACGTAGGGGTAAGCACAGGAGCCAGGCAACCCAGCTTGGCCAAAACTTAAGTCATATCGATGCATATAATGGTGAAGAAAAGGTGCATGCGGAAGTCTGACGCATGCGTTGGGCGTGAAACCCATATAAACAAGCTTCTGTTAAAGAAGCCCCCAGGTTTAAGGAGCGCGGGTAGCGCGTCACATGATGAGCCTTTAAGGGCTATAAAAGGAAAGAGTGGGAGGAGACAAAATAAAAACAGAAAAATATATATAAAAATGGACAGAGGAAGGAGACAAACCCAGAGTTCGGCGCTAGGCATAGAATCTCCGGAGACGTGTTGCGTTCCATGGGTTCGGCTCGAGTCGGTTATCCGACGCATCTCGCAGGCGGTACGCTCCACCAGTCAAGACTTGGTCAATTATGAAGGGATCTTCCCATTTGGGCTTGAGTTTGTTCTTTTTCTTATCCGGCAGGCGTAGAACTAGTTCACCAACGTTGTAATATTTGGCCCGTACTTCTCTGCTTTGATATCTTCGAGCCTGCTGTTGATAAAATGCGGAACAGGCTTTAGCCACGTCACGCTCCTCCTCTAAGGTGTCCAGGTTGTCCTGCCGGTCAAGCTCGGCTTCTCTTTCTTCGTACATGCGCACTCTAGGTGAGTCATGAATTATGTCGCAGGGCAGAACTGCCTCTGCGCCGTACACCATAAAGAATGGTGTGAATCCGGTGGTACGATTCGGCGTGGTTCGCAGACCCCAGAGTACAGAGTCGAGCTCCTCCACCCAGTGCGTATTAGATTCCTTGAGGGACCGCACTAGTCTGGGTTTAATGCCGCTCATGATGAGACCATTTGCACGTTCGACCTGACCGTTAGTTTGTGGGTGATAGACAGAAGCATAGTCGAGCTTAATGCCCATGTTTTTGCACCACAGCTTTACTTCGTCGGAGGTGAAGTTTGTGCCGTTATCGGTGATGATACTGTGGGGGACACCGTAACGGTGTACGACCCCGGATATGAAGTCTATCACAGGTCCGGATTCAGCCGTCTTAAGAGGCTTGGCTTCTATCCATTTGGTGAATTTATCCACCATGACCAATAAGTATTTTTTCTTGTGGGTTCCACCTTTAAGGGGTCCCCCCATATCAAGCCCCCAGACCGCAAAAGGCCAAGTGATGAGGATAGTTCGGAGGGCGTTGGGCGGCATATGGCTTTGGTTTGCAAAGAGCTGGCAACCGACGCATCGTTTGACTAAGTCATGAGCGTCTGCTCGGGCCGTCGGCCAATAAACGCCCGTACGGAAAGCTTTGCTTACAAGGGACCGAGCTGCGGCGTGGTGGCCACCGAGTCCGGCATGAATTTCAGCCAACAGACTCCGCCCTTCCTCTTCGGAGATACATCTTTGAAGGACTCCTGTAGTGCTTTTCTTATATAGCTCTCCCTCGTGGACTTTATAGGATTTAGATCGCCGCACTATGCGGCGTGCCTCGTTTTGGTCCTCTGGGAGTTCCTGCCTAGTAAGGTAGGCTAGGAATGGTTCTGTCCACGGGGCGATGACCGCCATTATTATGTGGGCTGAAGGTGTGATTTCGGTGGCAGGGCCTCCAATTATGTCGGATTGTTCGGCGTCGGGTTGTGCGGCTGTGTCCGGACTGTTATCCGAGGGTTCCCCTTCCCATACTACAGATGGCTTGAATAATCTTTCTAGGAAGATGTTGGGGGGGGACTGCATCTCGTTTTGCTCCGATGCGTGCCAGGACGTCCGCTGCCTGATTATTTTCTCGGGCTATATGGTGAAACTCCAGTCCCTCGAACCGAACTGACATTTTTAGGACGGCATTGCGATAAGCTGCCATTTTTGGGTCCTTGGCGTCGAAGTCGCCATTTATTTGGGATATCGCGAGGTTTGAGTCCCCGCATATTTCCAGGCGTTGAATGCCCATGGATACTGCCATCCGGAGACCATGTAGAAGGGCCTCGTATTCGGCTGCATCGTTGGAATCCGTGTACATGATTTGGAGTACATATTGGACTGTGTCTCCTGTAGGGGACATCAAAACGATGCCAGCCCCCAGTCTGACCAACATTTTGGAGCCGTCGAAATGCATGATCCAGTTTGAATATGTGCCGTACTCTTTAGGGAGTTCGACCTCTGTCCATTCGGCGACGAAGTCGGCTAGGACTTGCGATTTAATGGCTCGCCGTGGTTTGTAGGTTATGTCGAACGGTAGGAGCTCTATGGCCCATTTTGCTATCCGGCCCGTTGCATCACGGTTGTTGATAATATCGTTGAGTGGTACTTCCGAGGCCACTGTTATAGAACACTCTTGAAAGTAGTGTTGTAGCTTCCGGGATGCCATAAACACCGTGTATGCAATCTTTTGGTAATGCGGGTACCGTGATTTGCATGGTGTGAGGATAGTGGACACGTAGTAAACCGGCCTTTGAAGGGGGAGTTTGTGTCCGTCCGTTGCCCGCTCGACGACGAGTACTGCGCTAACAACTTGATGAGTTGCGGCAATGTACAATAGCATGGGTTCGCCAGTGTTCGGCGCAGCCAGGACTGGGTTTGTTGCCAAGATGGCCTTTATTTCTTCGAGTCCGGTCGTGGCAGCATCTGTCCACTCGAAGTGTTCAGTGCGCCTGAGGAGGCGGTAAAGGGGCAATGCCTTTTCTCCCAGGCGGGAGATAAAGCGGCTTAAAGTCGCCACGCATCCGGTGAGTTTCTGTATTTGTTTGAGGTCTTTTGGGACATCCAATTGTGACAAAGCTCGGATTTTAGCTGGGTTTGCCTCAATTCCTCTACCGGATACAATGAAGCCCAGGAGCTTTCCGGCTGGAACGCCGAAAACGCATTTTTCCGGATTGAGCTTAATGTCGTATTTTCGGAGGTTGTCGAATGTAAGCCTCAAGTCGTCTACTAGAGATTCGACATGTCTTGATTTAACGACCACATCATCTACATACGCCTCCACTGTTTTGCCGATCTGGTTTGCCAGACATGTTTGAATCATGCGCTGATATGTTGCGCCGGCGTTTTTTAGCCCAAAGGGCATTGTGTTGAAGCAGAATGGGTCGTATGGTGTGATGAATGCCGTTGCGGCTTGGTCTGATTCTGCCATCTTGATTTGATGGTATCCGGAGTATGCGTCGAGGAAGCACAGCGAATCGTGTCCTGCAGTGGCATCGATGATTTGATCTATTCGAGGGAGGGGGAAAGGATCCTTTGGGCAAGCCTTATTAAGGTCTTTGAAATTGACACACAGGCGCCAGGATTTGTCCTTCTTTGGTACCATCACCAGGTTTGCTAGCCAGTCTGGGTGTTTTATGTCTCTAATGAATCCGACCTCCAATAACTTGGCTAGCTCCTCTCCCATAGCCTGTCTTTTTGGTTCGGAGAAACGCCGAAGGGCTTGTTTGACAGGTTTGAATCCTTTCTGGATATTTAGGCTGTGTTCGGCCAACCTGCGTGGGATTCCTGGCATGTCTGAAGGGTGCCAAGCGAAAATGTCCCAGTTCTCTCGTAGGAACTCTCGCAGTGTGGCGTCTACATCAGGGTTCAGTTTTGCCCCAATGGAGGCTGTTTTATTGGGGTCCGTTGGGTGGACCTGGAACTTGACTATTTCGTCCGCTGGTTTGAAGGATGTGGATTTGGATCTCTTATCGAGTATCACATCATCCCTATTGACCGTGGATCACAGCGCAGTCAGTTCTTCGGCCGCTAAGGTTTCAGATAGTGCCTCGAGGGCCAATGCGGCTGTCTTGTTCTCGGCGCGGAGTGCTATGTCCGGATCACTAGCGAGAGTGATAATTCCGTTTGGCCCGGGCATCTTAAGCTTCATGTCCCCGTAATGGGGTATAGCTTGGAAAACTGTGAAAGCCTCCCGTCCTAGTATAGCGTGATATCCGCTTTTGAATGGGAACACCTGGAACGTGATCTGTTCGGACCTGTAATTATCCGGTGTGCCGAATACCACATCTAGTGTGATTTTTCCGGTGCAGCGCGCTTCCTGACTGGGGATTATTCCTCTAAAGGTTGTGCTGCTTCGCTCAATGCGGTTCCAGTCTATTTCCATCTTTTGGAGGGTTTCCTCATAAATGAGGTTCAATCCGATGCCTCCGTCCATGAGTACCTTTGCGAGGCGACAACCGTCCACTATGGGACTGAGGACCAATGCGGCTGGTGCTCTGGCTGTTCGAAATTTAGGTTCGTCACTCGCGTTGAAGGTGATAGCAGTATTACTCCATGGGTTTATTGTTGCTACTTGATAGACTTCAGTGCGGCTGCGGAGTGTTCTTTTTCGCATGTTATTTGATGCGAAAGTCTCAAAGACTGTGAGAACGGAACTGAAATTCTCAGGCTGGTTTCCTTCGACCTCTGGAATTAGGAGGTCCTTGCCAATTTTGGCCACCTGCCGGAGTATCCAACATGCCCTGAGGCTGTGAGTTGGGGTGGCGTCCTCTGCACTATGAATCTTGCAGGGTCCATCTAGCCACTTTTCCAGTACGGTTCCATGCCCTCTAAAGGGTTTTGACTTTTTGGTATTTAGTCCGGGCGCCTTACTATGGTGCGCTCTCTTAATTCGGACGGGATTGCTATTCAAGGCCGGATTATCCCAAAATTTTATTTCGGTTTTCCAAGCACTTTCCATCGCACAGTATTTTTGTACTATGGACGCCAAGTCAACAAAGCGTGTAATATTACGACGACTTACGGCGTTGAGTATTCCCTTGTCCGTGCAGTTACTGCAAAAGATTGAAATTGCGTCTCCCTCGCGGCAGTCCTTTATCCTATTCATAACCAGGAGGAATCTGGCCCAGTAATGATGTACTGTTTCTTCGGGCATTTGCCTGATTTGGGAAAGATCGCTTAAGATCGAGCGGGCGGGTGTCGTTGAATCTGAGACTTCGCCCAGTTTGCTGTTCGGAGGCCGAAGAACTTCCGGGTTCTGAGATCCGGAGTCTTGGATGTTATCCGATTTGCCTGATTTTAAGCTCAGGTCTTGGATTGTATCCTCCCCTCCGCGGATATCCGGCATGGAGGGTTCAGGAATTCGAACGTAGCTAGTCCTCAAGATAGATGAAGGGTCGCCGCTTTGTGTCTCCACCACGGCAACGTGGTGGGTGACCTGGGGAGAGTTAATTTCTCTTAGATCGGGTTTAAGCCCAACCTGGTCATAATTTGTAGCGACACCCAGTGCGGCGATGCGATCCAGGAGCTCGTTTACAGAAGAGAGCTCCATCGGATCCAATTGCTCGGCGAGTTCTGAGCCGACGTGGAGGTTGCTTTCGATGACCCGGGAGGTCACCGTCGGCGCAACAGCCGAACAGGTGGTTGCAAGAAAACCACCTAGCCGGAGAGTTTGGCCGACAGCCAAAGCTCCTTTTGTAATGGCGCCGTCTTTAAAGACGGGAAGAGGCATCCTTCCTGATCGCGACGGCACAGAGGAACTCTCAATGAAAGCACCAATGTCGGTGTCAAAACCGGCGGATCTCGGGTAGGGGGTCCCGGACTGTGCGTCAAGGTCGGATGGTAACAGGAGACAAGGGACACTTTATTTTACCCAGGTTCGGGCCCTCTCGATGGAGGTAAAACCCTACTCCTGCTAGATTAATATTGATGATATGGGTAGTACAAGAGTAGATCTACCACGAGATCAAGGAGGCTAAACCCTAGAAGCTAGCCTATGGTATGATTGTGTATGATGATGGTTGTCCTACGGACTACAACCCTCCGGTTTATATAGACACCAGATAGGGTTAGGGTTACACAGAGTCGGTTACAATGGTAGGAGATCTTGAATATCCGCACGCCTAGCTTGCCTTCCACGCCAAGAAAAGATCCTTCCGGACACGGGACGAAGTCTTCAATCTTGTATCTTCATAGTCCTGGAGTCCGGCTGAAGGTATAGTCCGGCTATCCGAACACCCCCTAATCCAGGACTCCCTCATTGGCTGTGTTACAAGGTGTGAAATTGAGTAAGACTCAAAGCCCGACCACGGCAGAAGATAGAAAGAGAATGAAAGTCACTCCCTAAGCCTCAGCCATATGTTCTATAAAGTATGCCATGCTGTGTACCAGATCTATTGTATACCCTACACTGTGTTAAGCAAGGGAGTACAATAGTGATTTGAGAGTAGATCACTGGACAGCGGTCAAAATTATCCTTAGTGGAATAAGGAAATATTTCTCGATTATGGAGGTGACAAAAGGCTCGTCGTAAAAAGTTACGTTGATGCAAGTTTTGACACAGATCTGGATGACTCTAAGTCTCGATCTAGATACATATTGAAAGTGGGAGAAATTAGCTAGAGTAGCTCTGTGCAGAGCATTGTAGACATAGAATTCGCGAAATACTTACGGATCTGTATATGACAGACCCGTTGACTAAAATTATCTCAGAAGCAAAACATGATCACACCATAGTACTCTTTGGGTGTTAATCACATAACCAATGTGAACTAGATTACTGACTCTAGTAAACCCTTTCGGTGTAGGTCACATGACGATGTGAACTATGGGTGTTAATCACATAATGATGTGAACTATTAGTGTTGAATCACATGGCAATGTGAACTAGATTATTGACTCTAGTGCAAGTGGGAGACTGAAGGAAATATGCCCTAGAAGCAATAATAAAGATATTATTTATTTCCTTATATCATGATAAATGTTTATTATTCATGCTAGAATTGTATTAACCGGAAACATAATACATGTGTGAATACATAGACAAACAGAGTGTCACTAGTATGCCTCTACTTGACTAGCTCGTTAATCGAAGATGGTTATGTTTCCTGACCATGTACAAAAGAGTTGTTGTTTGATTAATGGGATCACATCATTAGGAGAATGATGTGATTGACATTACCCATTCCATTAGCTTAGCACCCGATCGTTTAGTATGTTGCTATTGCTTTCTTCATGACTTATACATGTTCCTATGACTATGAGATTATGCAACTCCTGTTTACCGGAGGAACAATTTGTGTGCTACCAAATGTCACAACGTAACTGGGTGATTATAAAGGAGCTCTACAGGTGTCTCCGAAGGTACATGTTGGGTTGGCGTATTTCGAGATTAGGATTTGTCACTCCGATTGTCAGAGAGGTATCTCTGGGCCCTCTCGGTAATCCACATCACATAAGCCTTGCAAGCATTGCAACTAATGAGTTAGTTGCGAGATGATGTATTACGGAACGAGTAAAGGGACTTGCCGCTAACGAGATTGAACTAGGTATTGAGATACCGACGATCGAATCTCGGGCAAGTAAATGTACCAATGACAAAGGGAACAACGTATGTTGTTATGCGGTCTGACCGATAAAGATCTTCGTAGAATATGTAGGAGCCAATATGAGTATCCAGGTTCCGCTATTGGTTATTGACCGGAGACATGTCTTGGTCATGTCTACATTGTTCTCGAATCGTAGGGTCCGCACGCTTAACGTTACGATGACAGTTTCATTATGAGTTTATGTATTTTTGATGTACCGAAGAAGTTCGGAGTCCCGGATGAGATCGGGGACATGACGAGGAGTCTCGAAATGGTCGAGACGTAAAGATCGATATATTGGACGACTATATTCGGACATCGGAAAGGTTCTGAGTGGTTCGGGTATTTTTCGGAGTACCGGGGAGTTACGGGAATATGGGGGAAGAAGTATATGGGCCTTATTGGGTTTAGGGGAGAGGGAGAGGCAGGCCCCCCCCCCCATTGACTAGTCCGAATTGGACTAGGGGGATGGGCGGCGCCCCCTCCTTCCTTCTCTTCCCTCTTCCCCTTCCTTGTCTCCTACTCCTACTACTTGGAAGGACTCCTAGTTGGACTAGGAAAGGGGGAATCCTACTCCCGGTGGGAGTAGGACTCCCCTAGGGCGCGCCATAGAGAGGGTCGGCCCTCCCCTCCTCCACTCCTTTATATACGGGGGCAGGGGGCACCCCATAGACACACAAGTTGATCTTCGTGATTGTTCTCTTAGCCGTGTGCGGTGCCCCCCTCCACCATAATCCTCGATAATATTGTAGTGGTGCTTAGACGAAGCCCTGCGACAGTAGAACATCAAGATCGTCACCGCCGTCGTGCTGACGGAACTCTTCCCCGACGCTTTGCTGGATCGGAGCCCGGGGATCTTCATCGAGCTGAATGTGTGCCAAGAACTCAGAGGTGCCGTAGTTTCGGTGCTTGGATCAGTCGGATCGTGAAGACGTACGACTATATCAACCGCGTTGAAATAACGCTTCCGCTTTCGGTCTACGAGGGTACGTGGACAACACTCTCCCCTCTCGTTGCTATGCATCACCATGATCTTGCGTGTGCGTAGGAAATTTTTGAAATTACTACGTTTCCCAAACAGCTGCTACGGGCTTAAGCAAGAACCAATCTTACCTACGCATCAAAACCACAACGATAGTTTGTCAAGTTGGTGCTGTTTTAACCTTCGCAAGGACTGGGCGTAGCCACACTCGGTTCAACTAAAGTTGGAGAAACTGACACCCGCCAGCCACCTGTGTGCAAAGCACGTCGGTAGAACTAGTCTCGCGTAAGCGTACGCGTAATGTCGGTCCGGGCCGCTTCATCCAACAATACTGCCGAACCAAAGTATGACATGCTGGTAAGCAGTATGACTTATATCGCCCACAACTCACTTGTGTTCTACTCGTGCAAATAACATCAACACATAAAACCTAGGCTCGGATGCCACTGTTGGGGAACGTAGTAATTTCAAAAAAATTCCTACGCACACGCAAGATCATGGTGATGCATAGCAACGAGAGGGGAGAGTGTTGTCCACGTGCCCTCGTAGACCGAAAGCGGAAGCGTTATGACAACGCGGTTGATGTAGTCGTACGTCTTCATGACCCGACTGATCAAGCACCGAAACTACGGCACCTCCGAGTTCTAGCACACGTTCAGCTCGATGACGATCCTCGGACTCCGATCCAGCAAAGTGTCGGGGAAGAATTCCGTCAGGACGACGGCGTGGTGACGATCTTGATGTTCTACCATCGCAGGGCTTCGCCTAAGCACCGCTACAATATTATCGAGGAGTATGGTGGAGGGGGGCACCGCACACGGCTAAGAGAACGATCACGAAGATCAACTTGTGTGTCTATGGGGTGCCCCCTGCCCCCGTATATAAAGGAGTGGAGGAGGGGAGGGCCGGCCCTCTCTATGGCGCGCCCTAGGGGAGTCCTACTCCCACCGGGAGTAGGATTCCCCCTTTCCTAGTACAACTAGGAGTCCTTCCAAGTAGTAGGAGTAGGAGACAAGGAGGGGGAAGAGGGAAGAGAAGGAAGGAGGGGGCGCCGCCCCTCCCCCTAGTCCAATTCGGACTAGTCAATGGGGGGGAGCGCAGCTTGCCTCTCCCTCTCCCCTAAAGCCCAATAAGGCCCATATACTTCTTCCCCCGTATTCCCGTAACTCCCCGGTACTCCGAAAAATACTCGAATCACTCGGAACTTTTCCGATGTCCGAATATAGTCGTCCAATATATCGATCTTTACATCTCGACCATTTCAAGACTCCTCGTCATGTCTCCAATCCCATCCGGGACTCCGAACTCCTTCGATACATCAAAACTCATAAACTCATAATATAACTGTCATCAAAACCTTAAGCGTGCGGACCCTACGGGTTCGAGAACAATGTAGACATGATCGAGACACGTCTCCGGTCAATAACCAATGGCGGAACCTGGATGCTCATATTGGCTCCCACATATTCTACGAAGATCTTTATCGGTCAGACCGCATAACAACATACGTTGTTCCCTTTGTCATCGGTATGTTACTTGTCCGAGATTCGATCGTCGGTATCTCAATACCTAGTTCAATCTCGTTACCGGCAAGTCTCTTTACTCGTTCCGTAATACATCATCTCGCAACTAACTCATTAGTTGCATTGCTTGCAAGGCTTAAGTGATGTGCATTACCGAGAGGGCCCAGAGATACTTCTCCGACAATCGGAGTGACAAATCCTAATATCGAAATACGCCAACCCAACATGTACCTTTGGAGACACCTGTAGATCACCTTTATAATCACCCAGTTACGTTGTGACATTTGGTAGCACACAAAGTGTTCTCCGGCAAACGGGAGTTGCATAATCTCATAGTCATAGGAACATGTATAAGTCATGAAGAAAGCAATAGCAACATACTAAACGATCGGGTGCTAAGCTAATGGAATGGGTCATGTCAATCACATCATTCTCTTAATGATGTGATCCCATTAATCAAATGACAACACATGTCTATGGTTAGGAAACATAATCATCTTCGATCAACGAGCTAGTCAAGTAGAGGCATACTAGTGACGTTTAGTTTGTCTATGTATTCACACAAGTATTATGTTTCCGGTTAATACAATTATAGCATGAATAATAAACATTTATCATGAAATAAGGAAATAAATAATAACTTTATTATTGCCACTAGGGCATATTTCCTTCAGTCAGGGTGGAGCCGGAGCCGCCACCGACGACCAAGAGGCATGAGCCAGGGACGAGAGCAGCGGTGGTGTGCTACCTCTGCCGCAACCACCACCTAGAGCACCCAGACTTCATGGAGGTGACCGCCGCCTCCCCACAAGGCCTCTACCTGCGAGGTTAGTTAGTAAGCTGCAACTGGTGCCTGATCAGTAGTTTATTGTAGGATGATGACTTAGCATGAATGATTGCAATTTTTTCAGATGTGATTGGCCGGCTGGACGCCCTGAGAGGGAAGGGCATGGTGGCCAAGTATCCCTGGTCCTGCAAGAGGTATGTACATACATATACCCATCAATCTCGAGACCTGTCTGTTATCCGACAAATATTGTGTTTATTCATAAGGCAACGATGCAATGAAGGAGCTACAAGACTGGATTCGTGTGGCACGATCTGTCTATGGATGATCTGCTGCTGCTCACGCAAGGAACATAGTATGTTCTCAAGGGCTCCGAGCTCCCATTCGACCAGTCAAAGCCTCTGCCAATGCCAGGTATGAATCATGAGCAACTGTAATTTGTTCCTTTTTCGAACTGCTACTTAATCATATCCTACTATTTCAGATCATCAGCAGAATAATGCAGTATGTGCAAAGGTTCAGCCCTGCAAGCCGGCTCGACAACAAGAGTCGCCTCGTTCTCCTGGATCATCAAACCAAGGGTGGACTTCCAAGTCTCCGTCTCCTACTCCTACAACTTACCCTACAGTTCCAGTCATCAAAGAGGAAGTACCGCCACCACCACCAACAACAGCTCGTGCTGCTGTTGTTCCAGCCATCAAAGAGCATGCGGTGCCACCGCGACTTCCCCAGCTGATCTCGCCGTCAACACCATCTGCCTCCACCATTGGAGAATGAAGGACACAAACTTTTGAATTAGACCAATTGTTTGATCGATCATTTTTGTTCTCTTGAAAACGATGTATGGTCAATTTTAGTATTCTGATGTGATTGAAGAATATAGGAGGGACAAAGAGATGTGCTATTGCCAGGACAATTATGACTCTCCATTCAGGTATTCAGGTATGATTCTCCATGGTCGTGCTTCTCTTGTTCACCTGGAAGTTTATTGATGGGAGGGAAGCCACTTCTGCTTTGATGATTTCTTGGAAGTTCAGGTTAAAACACTTTTGCTCTTAAAGTCTGTTTATCAATTCTTTGGATAACCTATGTAACGATTGGTTTTGATTTTCATACAGCTAGGTGAATTTACAATCAGTATATACAAGTCAGGTTGTGTTGCGAGAGAATTTCATTCCCTAGAATCATTGTCATTGTTGTTGCCTACAAGGTACTTGAAGAAAATGCCCGAGACATATTTTAAGGAGTTTAATTCCTAAGGCTATTATTACAACGATGGAATCTTTGTTGTGGTAGTTATGTCTCCAAATGTGTCGATCCCTATCGGCTTACAGAAGTAAACTTATTTATTTTTTCTGTGTCGATTTCTATTGGCTTACTGACAGCTTATTTATTCTTTTCGAATTTTAATTCCTTGATCTTTGCCTCTGCCCATCTCCATATCACACAGAAGGTGCTCAGTGCAATGCATCATGCAGTGATTCCATGATAGCTAGGAATTAGGAAGTGCCCATCATCTGTATGTTTCTACAATTTTCCTGCTTGTTAGAACATGCTTGATGTACTTACACATTGACAAAAATGATCTGTAACATTCATGAAAATATTTGGGTTTGGTCCTCTACTTTTTTACTGTTTATTTACTCATGAAGATAGCAGATGTCCCTTTTTTTAAATATAGTTATCTGTGCTTCTAGTTGGTAGAGATCAAAGTATTAACTCGCCGATGTAGGGAAAAAGATCTCTTTTATAGTGGATACATGGTGAGCCTTTTGAAATTGTTTTGTAGAATAATGCCCATATAAGGTCTGGTCTTTTGGGTATATAATCCTATCTTGAGATGAGCATTGGCAGCTCACATAAGTATACAGCAGTATACAGTAGTATATTTGACAGATGATGATGATCATTGGCAGCTCACATAAGTATACAGTAGCATATTTGACAGATGAGCATTGGCAACTCTTCTAAATCTGTGTTTACCATTTAACAATAAACTATGTAATTTAATCAATAGACTCACTTCAGTTGCCATGCTAACTAAAAATCTATATGTCAAATGATGCGACTGTCAAGTGGAAGTTACTTATATTTTCTTCCGTCACCTGAGAAGTTTCTTTTTAGCAAGCTTGTTTAAGTGCAGCCAAAGTGTACTCTGTTTTTTAGACGACCTCCATGTTTTCTATTGAGATCAGAGAGCAGCTGAAGTAGTGATGGGACTCTACCATTTTTAGGCTGTGAAGGCAGAGCTTCTTACAGAGTTAGTCACATTTGTCAGTTCTGTGAGTAGAAGAAATCTTGATAGCTTGTTGCTTCTGCTCAGTGTGCTTGGTGCATAAATTGATTGCTTGTGGCAAATGTTGTTTAGTGTCCTATTTCATGGTACCTGCGGCTGCTATATATTTGGAGATTTTTTTGCCGGTATTTCGAGTGCTAGGAGAGTTTCTAAACTACTGTCACGGGCTCACGACATCATAGATAGAATAGTGAACCAATGTGACATATGTAGAACATTTCTTGTGAGATTCTTTGTAGCAAACTGCATGAGCGAGCGGTCCATTAGTATCGCCTGAAAGAGAGAGGGCTCCATGGCTAAGATGAGGTGAGCGTTATCCGGTTTTAAAGGAGAAGGCCCCAGCGAGAAATGTCCTGCTAAGACGGGAACTGAGCGGTAAGGCAGGAAAGGGAAGTGTGCGTCGTGGGATGGGGTTTTCGCGTTGGGACCGCATGTTGGGATAACATATGGGTTGGATTTGGGGGCATGTGGAGTATCCAGACGGTTAAATTTTGGGGAGCTCACTTAATGTCCTAACATGCTGGGACGTATGAGAGAGAAATAAGATTTGACCTTGGATATGACCATTTGTGTGATTTATTTGTATGGATTGTAGCCCGTAGTAGCGCACGGGTGTTCTACTGCCCGGAGCGACAACAACCGCCGGTCTTTTCTTGGCCTTCTTAGCCGGCATCTCCTCCATCCGGATGCCTTGCGGCACGAGCCACTCCGCCACCGCCTGGGACTCGACCTTCGGGAGGTTTAGGTCCGTCTTGGCCGTCCGGCACGCCACACCGCCACGTTGTAGGCACGCGCGGCCTCATTGGCGGTGGGATATGTGCCGAGCCACCAATGCTGCCCGGCGTCGGAGAACTCTAGTCCGAAGTTCCCAGAGGGCTTCGCCCTCATGCCGAAGAAACCGGACTTGCCCTTCGGCGTCTTCTTCGGCGCCATCGGGGAGCGGGCGGCGGCCGAGCGGAGAGCGAGGCGGCGACATGCGGCGTTGGGCGGAGGCGGTCGGAGCGGGCCGGCAGCATGCGGCGCGGGGCGGAGGCGGATGGAGCGGGGTGGCGGACGAACCAGAGAGGAGGCGGACGGAGCGGGCCCAGGCGGAGGATGGACCGGAGGCGGAGGCGGCCGAAGAGGAGGCGGGCGAGGTCGGAGTGGGGCGGAGGCGGGCGGAGCGGAGGCGAACGCGATGGGGCAGCGTGGCGGCAGCTTAGGCGGGTTGGAATCAGTGGCGGGGGTCTGGATCTACGGCGGGGCAAGGCCTTAAAAAGTTAACATGTAACTCTTGCAAACTATTTCAAGAGCCCGTGGCAACGCACGGGCACTCTACTAGTCAAAAGAAATTTGGGAGGATTTTAAGTTGTTTGATTCTTAGGATTATATATAATTCGTATTATTATTTTTCTTATCATTCATATGTACTAGGTTCAATATAAAATTTTACATCCACTCTAACCTTATGTGAAGAATCTTACATTTCTCTTGCGCATATTCAAACACCCGTATTGATCCTATAAGATTGAAGATGACATGCCATTTAATTTATGTGTTTTATCTACTGCTACATTCTACAGATCCTGCAACTCAAATAGGGGCTTAAGAGCATCTGTAGAACCACTATAATCTCGGCCCGCAAAAACCGTTTGTGCCTCCCCGTATAATGGATTTGCAGCACCGGGTGTTGGGTGGAACAAATGCCAAACTGCGGTATGGGTTTGCGGCATCTACTCTGTCCGAAGCCATGCATGCTGCAAAATGTCGTACGGATAAACAATGACGGTAAAAAAACAGTGCTCCAAAATGCTTTCGAAAGTTAGCATTTTTTTGGCATCGCTTCCACGACGAAACTTTGCAAGCACTTGGAATATTTGTCAAAGTTTGCCAAAAAAAATCAAAATTTTTGAAAAAAAATCAATGTTCCTCAAATTTGTAACAATCCTTTCCTAGTTTCGTAATACTTGATTATTAATTATTAATAATAAAAAAATCGGAATTCATCACGGTTGCCTATGATGTGTGACACACATGTGCGATTGTGATTTATCTGAAAAGGTATGTGCTAATTATGAAGGGAGATTTTTTTTAACACAGTACAGACGCAAATGCTCATACATATGCGCATGCACTCACCCTTATGGACGCACACATGCATATCCTACCCCGTGAGCATCTTCGAGAGACCGAGCCGGCATATCATCTTGAGATTTACGAAGTCATCATAGGCGTCTCGTCGTCAACAGGAACGTCTCCTCGCATTGAAAGTGTATCGCTGGAAATCCTAAAATAAATCCAAGAATAATACGAGTACCATGACTTGAACCCTGGTGAGTTGTGGATACCACTGTCTCTCTAACCATCCAACCACAAGTTAGTTATTCTTCGTGTGTTGTATGTGCAACTAGTAGATTAGTGGAGATGGGGATTGATCACTAAAAAAACTAAAAGGCAAACAATCAAAGAAATCGTACTCCTTTACCCTTGAGGCGCAAGGACGGGTCGTACGTCCAGGGAGCCAGCCGTCGCCTTCAAAAAGCTAGAGTTCTTTGCCTCTCGTCGGCGCCGGTCCGCCCCGTCTCTGGTGGCCTTAGGGCCATGGAGGTGGAGTGAGTCTCGGCCCTCGCCGGTGGGAGGCTCTGTTTTTATATCTTTTTTCGAGTGTTGTTAGGGTTTGTGTCCTGCTAAAAAAGGCGAGACGGCGGTGGCTCCTTGAAGATGGAATAAAGGTCTCCCGCCTAGCCACTGTTCCGGTGAAGCATCTAGTATCATCGGTGGGCGTGTGGATGTTTGTCTCCGTCGGATCTGTCTTTGGTGGATTTGCTCAGATCTGTTCGTCGTTTGTCTTCGTTTGTGTGTTTTCAGGTTGGATCCTTTTGATCTACACTCTTCATCCGCGGCGGTTACTGTTCTGGTGCGTTGGTTCTATGGGGCCTTAGCACGACGACTTCCTGACTGTCTACTACAACAAGATTTCCCCAGCTCCAGCGATGGAGGGGCGATGATAGCGGCACGTCTTCGGCTTGCTTCAATACTTGTAATCGTCGTTAGGTGGTCTACGCGTCTGGATGTAATTTTTATTATTTCTAGTGTTCGTTGTACTACCCTGATTCAAGATGAATAGATTGAAAGGTTTTCATAAAAAAAAAATCGTACTCCTTTTTCCCTGTTATATATCAGTTGAGAATTAAGAATTATCAACTGATATACAGCCGAAAAAAAAACACGCTGTACAAGCTCATTGTGCGCCTATTGGGCCTGCATAGTAGTTTGTTGGTTCCCTCACCCTAAAGAAAAGACGAACACGAGAACGACCCGGTGACAGCGTTGTAGCCGGAAAACCCTTGGCCTTCCTTGGCACAAAGACTTGCGGGAGGATCGAGTAACTCCAACAGACCCGGCGGCAAGCATTGAACCAGGGAGATCTGCCAACTGAATAATCGATGGCGGCGGCTCTTGGATTTGCTGCGAGAAGGATCTGCACTCGTGCCCTTCAGCGACCACAGCAGCCGCATTTATCGGCGGTCGCCGAAGCCGCCATCAAGGGGGAACAGCGGGAGCTGTTGCCGAGGGTTAGCCATGGCGGGAGCTCTCTTCGCCGGTTCTCCGCCGAATCTCAAAGTCACTTGAAGAATAGCGAGGTATGCACTCGTTCCTGGCCTTGTGGAATTTGCAAAATCAGATCTAGTTTTTCTTTTCCAATATCCACGTTGATTTTATTAGGAAATAAATAATGGGTCTGTGTAGGACACATCTAGATGTGACATAGTTATGTCACATCTAAGCTGATGTTCACTTTGTCTGTGGTCTTTTTATTTGTCATAGTTTTTTTTGTTTCTTGTTATTGCATTATATATTTGTGATAGCTTAGATGTGACATCCTTAAAAAACATCTAGATGTGAATTAGTTAAACTAATAAGTAATTAGTTTCGTCTTCGCTCTCTACTAAGGTTAAACTATAGCGGTTTTGTATGTTGAATTCCAATATTATTAGGATATCTTTTATCTTTTTTATACACGTGAATTCTCAGATTGTTTACAATACGTTTACTGCTGTTATACAAAAGCCATATCCTTTGCTCATACCAAGCTTTCTAATTCTGTGTTGTCACAGTTTCGTAATTAACGGCAATGATCTAAATTTCTTTGCAGCATGGAGCCGTATCTGCCGCAAACCCGGCCGGATCTTCTCCATTAACAAATAATGCACAAACCACGCCTCCTCCACCACTATGGTAATTATGCACTACCTAATTTATATACTAGTATATTTGCTTGTTGATGACTGTATATTTCTGAACTTGTTTTTTATTCTATAGGTCGCCTAGGAACAAAAAGTTTTTACCCCTTGCTGCTGGGTACTTCGCTTTTGTGTGTGCAGCAATGTCTGCAGTACTTTACTGGGATACTCGCCCTCTAGTACTGGACACTGAGACGAAGCAGTCTGATTAATGTTCAGATATATCAACCTCTGAAGACCTATGCTTGGTAAAAAGCAGAATAATTGGAGTTTGTTCCGGATGTAAGAACTGTTATTAAAGTATTCCTAGTTGCTGATGTAAGGACTGTTAAAGTGATTCTAGTTGCGGATGTAAGAACTTTGTAAGTGATTCTAGTATCTGACTTGTTGAACAACGGTTATGATGATTCAGTAGTGCTTGAGCTTCGTACCTGGTTTTTTCTTCTGCTTATGTATGTTGCCACAGCGTTTCTACCGTCTCCTTGCAGCTCTTGCTTTCTTTTCAGGTTTTACCCCAATCGCCAGGCCCGATAAACGGGTTTCATTATTATTATTTTCAACAGATTTGGTCAGTGAGAAAATAAACCGAATTTCACTATTAAAAACTAAAACCTGAGAGTTCTGTTGCCTGATAATTTTGGTTCAGTTTTTGGGTTAACTCGAATTTCAGTATTAAAAACTGAAACCTGAGAGTTCTGTTACCTGATAATTTCGGTTCAGTTTTTGGGTTAACTCGAATTATGGTGCATATGAACGCAATATTCACAAGATAGCCCAAACTCTGACATCACAGATGACACAAGATACTTGACCATAAGTTCGACCTTCAGCTTCAGGTACTTGCAAAAATAATAAAAACTTCAGCTTCAGGTAACTAAACAACTTTGGAATGACAAGTGCAAACATAGAGAAGAAAATAGAGCACAGGCACAGTGCAGAAAAGACTTTCACATACTGGCATATAAATTTAAGCTGTAGACAGCAGCACATCAAGCAGTAGAGACTAACAACGATGACAGCACAACAAGCGTTATAGAACACTAGCACACAAGAACTGCCATGGCATAGCAGTGCAGCACACACCACTTTCCACGGCAGCAGTGCAGCACAGATCACTCCACTCCACGCCTCCTAGTCCAGCCTGCTCCAGCTCTGAGCCTACAACCATGCCCTGTCGCACGACAACACAAGTGTACAACTTAGAAATATTAGCAGAACATTCAGAAAGTGGATCGTTCTACTCTACGAGTGTAGACGGACGACTTGCTGTTTTATTAACAAAACGTTGAAACATTGAGGTCTGCTAGTTCTTTTTTGCATAATATTGTGTCTATAGGGACAAAAGATGAAAACAAATTTACATACAACAGGCACCTTACCCCCTTAAATATTTGTCGCTATATAGAATATCAAATTAGATATATTTTTTCATGTTTTGTTACCTTTACTAGCATGAAACTTTATTATGGTAACATGATTAGTAGGAAGAGAGCGGTTATCATTGCTATAAAGAATCTCTACTGGAGTTCTACTATTCTATCTCGGTCATTCAGATATTTTACACGTTAATAAAAATTAAGATTGCGTGCAGAAATGGAGTTTCTGGTGACGAGAATTCAAGTTTTCATCTCACCGGATTTAAGTAGATGGACCTGCCATGGTGATGAAAGCCTCTTGACATGCCTTTGACTTTGAAGAATTTCCACTACCATACTCTTTGTTCTGAGAAAGAATGAAAGAAATGTACAACAAACAAGAACTTGGACCATGAATGGCGTAAAGGATGTCATCAAATCATTAGGACACACGACTCCGATGCAACTGTTGATATAGGAATTACTAGCACATCACGAGCCAATCTTGATAATACTACCTTGGGATATTAACTTCCACCATGCTAGAATATTAAAATCATTGTAATATATGACTTGTATTAGGTTGGTCAAATTGACGACCTAGGGATACGTGCACGCCCTCTAAACTGAGAGAGAGGTAGTACTGAAAATCTAGAAGCATTAACTTCCACCATGCTAGAATATTAAAATCATTGTTGTCCTCTTCATTCTCTTCCATAAGGCTAGTCATAATGGGGAGTAACATAGAGTAGTAACATGCATATGTTACTAGTCTATGTTACTATCTTCTTCATAGTGGGAAGTAACATATATGTGATATCATGCAAGCCATTATTTATTAACATGTAGACTCATTTTACCTTGGGATGTGTTATGTTACAGTAACATATTATGTTACTCCAAACACCTCTCTCCTCATTAACTACATGCCACATAAGCAAACTTTTCTTGGGGTGTGTTATGTTACTTGTTAAGTTACTCCCACTATGACCAGCCTAAGGTATCTGTCAACTTCAGATTTACTAGTGCTAATTTCACCACCAATCTTTAATTGTTTTGCAATTCAAGGCTGCAACTTCCTCCCTTCCCTTCCGTGAGCACCTTGGGAGTCACTTGCGTGTGCACTTGTATCACTTGGAGCATAGAGAGATTTGTATTTATCAAATAATGCATAGAAACAAGCATTCACCACATCCCAAACTTTGGGTCCTTTTTCTTCGCCAAACATTTCAACAATGGCCAACTTTGTGTAACTAGTATCTTCGATCAACAACACCCACAATAAATATGAGCAAGTTCATGTTCTCATCTTCTTCTTTTTCTTCCCTTTCCCCTCCCCGTTCTCACTCTCGTCCCTCTTCTCGTGCCACTATCCCCAATACATATAATACTTATCTTGCATTCGCTTTGCCATTGCCTTATGCAAAGGATCTTCACTATTAGCCCATCCTTCCCGCAACATATTGACTTCACTAATCTCATGAAAGAAATCGTTGGCAGTCACATGAAGTGTGGAGGAAACACTAAGAGTGAGACCATAAAAAAGCCCAAGAAATTATGCCATCTTCTTAGCATTCTCCCAATCATTTTAACCGAAAGCCCGGGACCTTTCTCACCGTTTAGATCAACTAAATACAAAGTGTCTTCTTCCTCATACCTTACAAATACTTTTTCATAAGTGATTGCAGCTTTCAATATAAGGTTGTTGAATTCCATATAGTGCATATTTCTAGGTTCAAGAGTGCCTTGCTGTCCACCTTCTCTAGTTCAACGTTTTTTTATTTGATCAACCTAGAGCTCCCATTTCCGATAAACCTTACCGCACCACACACACGCTCAATTGACTCATCTGAGTCTTTAAGGCCACCAGAAACAATCAAATTAATAATATGGGCATCACACCTCATGTGGAGAATTACCATTAGCTATGTCTCTTTTGATTTGCTCATTTTCTTTCAGATGTAAGTTACACCACCATCATTGGCGCTATGATTATCAATTGTTATTGTCATAACCTTGTCAATACCCCACTCCATCAAGCATTTTCTCTAAGGATTTCTGAATATATTCTCCCTTATGACCTTTTTTGCGGAAAAACTTCCAATCTATTCATCTTCAATCATGGTAGTACAACGAACATCAGTAATAAAAGTTACATCCAGATCCGTAGACCACCTAGCTGTTGGGGAACGTAGTAATTTCAAAAAAAATCCTACGCACACACAGGATCATGGTGATGTATAGCAACGAGAGGGGAGAGTGTGTCCACGTACCCTCATAGACCGAAAGCGGAAGCGTTAGCACAACGCGGTTGATGTAGTCGTACGTCTTCACGATCCGACCGATCAAGTACCGAACGCATGACACCTCCAAGTTCAGCACACGTTCAACTCGATGACGTCCCTCGAACTCCAATCCAGCCGAGCTTTGAGGGAGAGTTCCGTCAGCACGACGGCGTGGTGACGATGATGATGTTCTACCGACGCAGGGCTTCGCCTAAGCACCGCTACGATATGACCGAGGTGGATTATGGTGGAGGGGGGCACCGCACACGGCTAAGAGATCCAAGGGATCAATTGTTGTGTCTCTAGGGGGTGCCTCCCTCCCCGTATATAAAGGAGTGGAGGAGGGGGAGGGGCCCGGCCACCCTTGGCGTGCCCATGAGGAGCCCTACTCCCACCGGGAGTAGGACTCCCCCCTTCCATGTTGGAGTAGGAGAGGAGAGGGAAGGAGAGAGAGGGGGAAAGGAAAGGGGGGGGGGCGCCGCCCCCCCTCCTTGTCCAATTCGAACTTGGGAGGGGGGAGGGGCGCGCGGCTGCCCCTTGGCCGCCTCTCCTCTTCCACCACTTGGGCCCATGAGGCCCAATAACCTCCGGGGGGGTTCCGGTAACCCCCCGGTACTCCGGCATATATCCGATAACCCCCGGAACCATTACGGTGTCCGAATATAGTCGTCCAATATATCAATCTTCATGTCTCGACCATTTCGAGACTCCTCGTCATGTCCGTGATCACATCCGGGACTCCGAACTACCTTCAGTACATCAAAACACATAAACTCATAATATAACTGTCATCGAACTTTAAGCGTGCGGACCCTACGGGTTCGAGAACTATGTAGACATGACCGAGACACGTCTCCGGTCAATAACCAATAGCGGAACCTGGATGGTCATATTGGCTCCCACATATTCTAAGAAGATCGTTATCGGTCAAACCGCATAACAACATACGTTGTTCCCTTTGTCATCGGTATGTTACTTGCCTGAGATTCGATCGTCGGTATCTCAATACCTAGTTCAATCTCGTTACCGGCAAGTCTCTTTACTCGTTTCGTAATACATCATCCTACAACTAACTCATTACTTGCAATGTTTGCAAGGCTTATAGTGATGTGCATTACCGAGTGGGCCCAGAGATACCTCTCCGACAATCGGAGTGACAAATCCTAATATCGAAATACGCGAACCCAACAAGTACCTTCGGAGACACCTGTAGAGCACCTTTATAATCACCCAGTTACATTGTGATGTTTGGTAGCACACAAAGTGTTCCTCCGGTAAACGGGAGTTGCATAATCTCATAGTCACAGGAACATGTATAAGTCATGAACAAAGCAATAGCAACATACTAGACGATCAAGTGCTAAGCTAACGGAATGGGTCAACTCAATCACATCATTCTCCTAATGATGTGATCCCGTTAATCAAATAATAACTCATGTCTATGGTTAGGAAACATAATCATCTTTGATTAACGAGCTAGTCAAGTAGAGACATACTAGTGACACTCTGTTTGTCTATGTATTCACACATGTATTATGTTTCTGGTTAATACAATTCTAGCATGAATAATAAATATTTATCATGATATAAGGAAATAAATAATAACTTTATTATTGCCTCTAGGGCATATTTCCTTCAATGAGTTAGTTGCGGGAAGATGCATTACAGAACGAGTAAAGAGACTTGCCGGTAACGAGATTGAACTAGGTATTGAGATACCGATGATCGAATCTCGGGCAAGTAACATACCGATGACAAAGGGAACAACGTATGTTGTTATGCGGTTTGACCGATAAAGATCTTCGTAGAATATGTAGGAACCAATATGAGCATCCAGGTTCCGCTATTGGTTATTGACGGGAGATGAGTCTCGGTCATGTCTACATAGTTCTCGAACCCGTAGGGTCCGCACGCTTAACGTTCGGTGATGATCGGTATTATGAGTTTATGTGTTTTGTTGTACCTAAGATAGTTCGGAGTCCCGGATGTGATCACGGACAGACGAGGAGTCTTGAAATGGTCGAGACAAAAAGATTGATATATTTGACGACTATATTCAGACACCGGATGTGTTCCGGGGGTCACCGGATATTTATCGGATTGTCGGAGGGTTATCGGAACCCCCGGGGGGACTATTAGGCCTACATGGGCCATAGGGAAGAGGGGAGTGTTGGAAATATGCCCTAGAGGCAATAATAAAAGCATTATTATTATATTTCCTTGTTCATGATAATTGTCTTTTTATTCATGCTATAATCGTGTTATCCGGAAATCGTAATACATGTGTGAATACATAGACACCAACATGTCCCTAATAAGCCTCTAGTTGACTAGCTCGTTGATCAACTGATAGTCATGGTTTCCTGACTATGGACATTGGATGTCATTGATAACGAGATCACATCATTAGGAGAATGATGTGATGGACAAGACCCAATCCTAAGCATAAGCACAAGATCGTATAATTCGTTCGCTAGAGCTTTTCCAATGTCAAGTATCTTTTCCTTAGACCATGAGATCGTGTAACTCCCGGATACCGTAGGAGTGCTTTGGGTATGCCAAATATCACAACGTAACTGGGTGACTATAAATTTATACTACGGGTATCTCCGAAAGTGTCTGTTGGGTTGACACGGATCGAGACTGGGATTTGTCACTCCGTATGACGGAGAGGTATTACCGGGCCCACTTGGTAATGCATCATCATAATGAGCTCAGTGTGATCAAAGTGTTTGATCACGGGATCATGCATTACGGTACGAGTAAAGTGACTTGCCGGTAACGAGATTGAACGAGGTATTGGGATACCGACGATCGAATCTCGGGCAAGTAAAATACCGATTGACAAAGGGAATTGAATACGGGATTGATTGAATCCTCGACATCATGGTTCATCCGATGAGATCATCGAGGAGTATGTGGGAGCCAACATGGGTATCCAGATCCTGCTGTTGGTCATTGGCCGGAGAGGTGTCTCGGTCATGTCTGCATGTCTCCCGAACCCGTAGGGTCTACACACTTAAGGTTCGGTGACGCTAGGGTTGTAAAGATATGAATATGCAGTAATCCGAAAGTTGTTTGGAGTCCCGGATGAGATCTCGGACGTCACGAGGAGTTCCGAAATGGTCCGGAGGTAAAGAATTATATATAGGAAGTGCAGTTTCGGCCATCGGGAAGGATTCGGGGGTCACCGGTATTGTACCGGGACCACCGGATGGGTCCCGGGGGTCCACCGGGTGGGGCCACCCATCCCAAGGGCCCCATGGGCTGAAGTGGGAAGGGGAACCAGCCCATAGTGGGCTGGTGCGCCCCCCTTGGCCCACCCCCTGCGCCTAGGGTTGGAACCCTAGGGTGGGGGGGGGGGCGCCCCACTTGCCTTGGGGGGTACTCCACCCCCCCTTGGCCGCCGCCCCCCTTGGGAGATCCAATCTCCAAGGGCCGGCGCCCCCCAGGGGCCTATATAAAGGGGGGAGGGAGGGGGCAGCCGCACCCTGCATCTTGGCGCCTCCCTTCCCCTTGCTACACCTCCTCCTCCCGCAGACGCTTGGCGAAGCCCTGCCGGACCCCTGCTGCATCCACCACCACGCCGTCATGCTGCTGGATCTTCATCAACCTCTCCTTCCCCCTTGCTGGATCAAGAAGGAGGAGACGTCACGCTGACCGTACGTGTGTTGAACGCGGAGGTGCCGTCCGTTCGGCGCTAGGATCTCCGGTGATTGGATCACGTCGAGTACGACTCCCTCATCCCCGTTCTTTGAACGCTTCCGCTCGCGATCTACAAAGGTATGTAGATGCATCCGATCACTCGTTGCTAGATGAACTCATAGATGGATCTTGGTGAAACCGTAGGAAATTTTTTGTTTTCTGCAACGTTCCCCATAGTGGTATCAGAGCTAGGTCTATGCGTAGTTCTCTTTGCGCGAGTAGAACACAATTGTTGTGGGCGTAGATGTTGTCAACTTTCTTGCCGCTACTAGTCTTATTTTGCTTCAGCGGTATTGTGGGATGAAGCGGCCCGGACCAACCTTACACGTGCGCTTACGTGAGACCGGTTCCACCGACTGACATGCACTAGTTGCATAAGGTGGCTGGCGGGTGTCTGTCTCTCCCACTTTAGTTGGAGCGGATTTGACGAAAAGAGTCCTTATGAAGGGTAAATAGAAGTTGACAAATCATGTTGTGGCTTTTACGTAGGTAAGAAAACGTTCTTGCTAGAACCCTATTGAAGCCACGTAAAACTTGCAACAACAATTAGAGGACGTCTAACTTGTTTTTGCAGCAAGTGCTTGGTGATATGATATGGCCAAAGTTGTGATGAATGATGAATGATATATATGTGATGTATGAGATCATGTTCATGTAATAGGAATCACGACTTGCATGTCGATGAGTATGACAACCGGCAGGAGCCATAGGAGTTGTCATTATTTTTGGTATGACCTGCGTGTCATTGGAAACGCCATGTAAATTACTTTACTTTATTGCTAAACGTGTTAGCCATAGTAGTAGAAGTAATAGTTGGCGAGCAACTTCATGGAGACACGATGATGGAGATCATGATGATGGAGATCATGATGATGGAGATCATGATGATGGAGATCATGGCGTCATGTCGGTGACAAGATGATCATGGAGCCCCAAGATGGAGATCAAAGGAGCTATATGATATTGGCCATATCATGTCACTATTATTATTTGATTGCATGTGATCTTTATCATGTTTTGCATCTTGTTTACTTAGAACGACGGTAGTAAATAAGATGATCCCTCATAATAAATTTCAAGAAAGTGTTCCCCCTAACTGTGCGCCGTTGCGACAGTTCGTTGTTTCAAAGCACCACGTGATGATCGGGTGTGATAGATTCCAACATTCACATACAACGGGTGTAAGACAGATTTACACATGCAAACACTTAGGTTGACTTGACGAGCCTAGCATGTACAGACATGGCCTCGGAACACAAGAGACCAAAAGGTCGAACATGAGTCGTATGGAAGATACGATCAACATGGAGATGTTCACCAATGATGACTAGTCCGTCTCACGTGATGGTCGGACACGGCCTAGTCGAGTCGGATCATGTTTCACTTAGATGACAAGAGGGATGTCTAATCTGAGTGGGAGTTCATTATATAATTTGATTAGATGAACTTAATTATCATGAACTTAGTCTAAATAAACTTTGCAATATGTCTTGTAGATCAAATGGCCCAAGCCAATGTCAACATGAACTTCAACGCGTTCCTAGAGAAAACCAAGCTGAAAGACGATGACAGCAACTATACGGACTAGGTCCGGAACCTGAG
Organism: Aegilops umbellulata; assembly: GCA_032464435.1. NCBI lineage: Eukaryota > Viridiplantae > Streptophyta > Magnoliopsida > Poales > Poaceae > Aegilops > Aegilops umbellulata. The sequence continues at coordinate 381,342,213 of CP136056.1, read as the reverse complement.
GATCATCCTCATAGCTGCCAGGAAACAATATGTCCTAGAAGCACCGCTAGGTGAAGCACCCATCCCAGAGAACCAAGACATTATGAATGCTTGGCAGTCTCGTGCTGATGATTACTCCCTCGTTCAGTGCGGCACGCTTTACAGCTTAGAACCGGAGCTCCAAAAGCGTTTTGAGCAACATGGAGCATATGAGATGTTCGAGGAGCTGAAACTAGTTTTCCAAGCTCATGCCCGGGTCGAGAGATATGAAGTCTCCGACAAGTTCTACAGTTGTAAGATGGAGGAAAATAGTTCTGTCAGTGAACACATACTCAAGATGTCTGGGTTGCACAACCGCTTGACTCAGCTGGAGATTAACCTCCCAGACGAGGTGGTCATTGACAGAATCCTTCGGTCGCTCCCACCTAGCTACAAGAGCTTTGTGATGAACTACAATATGCAGGGGATGGTAAAGACCATTCCTGAGGTATTTGCTATGCTGAAATCAGCAGAGGTTGAAATCAAAAAGGAACATCAAGTGTTGATGGTCAATAAAACCACTAACTTCAAGAAAGGCAAGGGTAAGAAGAACTTCAAGAAGGACGACAAGGATGTTGCCGCGCCCGGTAAGCCAGTTGCCGGGAAGAAGTCAAAGCATGGACCCAAGCCTGAGACTGAGTGCTTTTATTGCAAAGGGAAGGGTCACTGGAAGCGGAACTGCCCCAAATACTTAGCGGACAAGAAGGCCGGCAACACTAAAGGTATATTTGATATACATGTAATTGATGTGTACCTTACCAGTGCTCATAGTAGCTCCTGGGTATTTGATACCGGTGCCGTTGCTCATATTTGTAACTCAAAACAGGAGCTGCGGAATAAGCGGAGACTTGCGAAGAACGAGGTGACGATGCGCGTCGGGAATGGTTTCAAGGTTGATGTGATCGCCGTCGGCACGCTACCTCTACATTTACCTACGGGATTAGTTTTAAACCTCAGTAATTGTTATTTAGTGCCAAGTTTGAGCATGAACATTGTATCTGGATCTCGTTTAATGCGAGATGGCTACTCATTTAAATCCGAGAATAATAGTTGTTCTATTTATATGAGTGATATGTTTTATGGTCATGCTCCGATGGCCAATGGTTTATTCTTAATGAATCTCGTGCGTGATAATACACATATTCATAGTGTGAATACCAAAAGGTGTAAAGTTGATAACGATAGTCCCACATACTTGTGGCACTGCCGCCTTGGTCACATTGGTGTCAAGCGCATGAAGAAGCTCCATGCTGATGGACTTTTAGAGTCTCTCGATTATGAATCATTTGACACATGCGAACCATGCCTCATGGGCAAAATGACCAAGACTCCGTTCTCCGGAACAATGGAGCGAGCAACCAACTTATTGGAAATCATACATACTGATGTGTGCGGTCCAATGAGTGTTGAGGCTCGCGGAGGATATCGATATGTTCTCACTCTCACGGATGACTTGAGTAGATATGGGTATGTCTACTTGATGAAACACAAGTCTGAGACCTTTGAAAAGTTCAAGGAATTTCAGAATGAGGTAGAGAATCAACGTGACCAAAAAATAAAGTTCTTACGATCAGATCATGGAGGAGAATATTTAAGTCACGAATTTGGCACACACTTAAGGAAATGTGGAATCGTTTCACAACTCACGCCGCCTGGAACACCTCAACGTAATGGTGTGTCCGAACGTCGTAATCACACTCTATTGGATATGGTGCGATCTATGATGTCTCTTACAGATTTACCGCTATCATTTTGGGGATACGCTCTAGAGACAACTACATTCACTTTAAATAGGGCACCGTCTAAATCTGTTGAGACGACACCGTATGAATTATGGTTTGGGAAGAAACCTAAGCCGTCGTTTCTAAAAGTTTGGGGATGCGATGCTTATGTCAAGAAACTTCAACCGGAAAAGCTCGAACCCAAGTCGGAAAAATGCGTCTTCATAGGATACCCTAAGGAAACCATTGGGTATACCTTCTACCTTAGATCCGAAGGCAAGATCTTTGTTGCCAAGAACGGATCCTTTCTGGAGAAAGAGTTTCTCTCGAAAGAAGTGAGTGGGAGGAAAGTGGAACTTGATGAAGTATTACCTCTTGAACCGGAGAGTAGCGCGGCTCAAGAAAATGTTTCTGTGGTGCCTCCACCGGTTAGAGAGGAGGTTAATGATGATGATCATGAAACTTCGGATCAAGTTACTACTGAACTTCGTAGGTCCACAAGGACACGTTCCGCACCAGAGTGGTACGTCAACCCTGTCCTGGAAATCATGTTGTTAGACAACGGTGAACCTTCGAACTATGAAGAAGCGATGGCAGGCCCAGATTCCAACAAATGGCTAGAGGCCATGCAATCCGAGATAGGATCCATGTATGAAAACAAAGTATGGACTTTGACAGACTTGCCCGATGATCGGCGAGCGATAGAAAACAAATGGATCTTTAAGAAGAAGACGGACGCGGATGGTAATGTTACCATCTATAAAGCTCGACTTGTCGCTAAGGGTTATCGGCAAGTTCAAGGGGTTGACTACGATGAGACTTTCTCTCCCGTAGCGAAGCTGAAGTCCGTCCGAATCATGTTAGCAATTGCCGCATACTATGATTATGAGATATGGCAAATGGACGTCAAAACGGCATTCCTTAACGGTTATCTTAAGGAAGAACTGTATATGATGCAGCCGGAAGGTTTTGTCGACCCTAAGAATGCTAACAAGGTATGCAAGCTCCAGCGATCCATTTATGGGCTGGTGCAAGCATCTCGGAGTTGGAACATTCGCTTTGATGAGATGATCAAGGCGTTTGGGTTTGTGCAGACTTATGGAGAAGCCTGCGTTTACAAGAAAGTGAGTGGGAGCTCTGTAGCATTTCTCATATTATATGTAGATGACATACTTTTGATGGGAAATGATATAGAACTTTTGGACAGCATTAAGGCCTACTTGAATAAGAGTTTTTCAATGAAGGACCTTGGAGAAGGTGCTTATATATTAGGCATCAAGATCTATAGAGATAGATCAAGACGCCTCATAGGTCTTTCACAAAGCACATACCTTGAAAAGATATTGAAGAAGTTCAATTGGATCAGTCCAAGAAGGGGTTCTTGCCTGTGTTGCAAGGTGTGAAATTGAGCTCAGCTCAATGCACGACCATGGCAGAAGATATAGAAGAGATGAGTGTCATCCCCTATGCCTCGGCCATAGGGTCTATTATGTATGCCATGCTGTGTACCGGACCTGATGTAAACCTTGCCGTAAGTTTGGTAGGAAGGTACCAAAGTAATCCCGGCAAGGAACACTGGACAACGGTCAAGAATATCCTGAAGTACCTGAAAAGGACTAAGGACATGTTTCTCGTTTATGGAGGTGACGAAGAGCTCGTCGTAAAGGGTTACGTCGACGCTAGCTTCGACATAGATCTGGATGACTCTAAGTCACAAACCGGATACGTGTATATGTTGAATGGTGGAGCAGTAAGCTGGTGCAGCTACAGGCAGAACGTCGTGGCGGGATCTACATGTGAAGCGGAGTACACGGCAGCCTCGGAGGCAGCGCATGAAGCAATTTGGGTGAAGGAGTTCATCAGCGATCGAACTCTTCTGTGACAACACTGGAGCTATTGCACTTGCCAAGGAGCCCAGGTTTCACAAGAAGACCAGGCACATCAAGCGTCGCTTCAACTCCATTCGTGAAAATGTTCAAGATGGGGACATAGAAATTTGTAAAGTGCATACGGATTTGAATGTCGCAGATCCGTTGACTAACCCTCTCCCTAGAGTAAAACATGATCAACACCAGAACTCTATGGGTGTTCGATTCATCACAATGTAACTAGATTACTGACTCTAGTGCAAGTGGGAGACTGTTGGAAATATGCCCTAGAGGCAATAATAAAAGCATTATATTTCCTTGTTCATGATAATTGTCTTTTTATTCATGCTATAATTGTGTTATCCGGAAATCGTAATACATGTGTGAATACATAGACACCAACATGTCCCTAGTAAGCCTCTAGTTGACTAGCTCGTTGATCAACTGATAGTCATGGTTTCCTGACTATGGACATTGGATGTCATTGATAATGAGATCACATCATTAGGAGAATGATGTGATGGACAAGACCCAATCCTAAGCATAAGCACAAGATCGTATTATTCGTTCGCTAGAGCTTTTCCAATGTCAAGTATCTTTTCCTTAGACCATGAGATCGTGTAACTCCCGGATACCGTAGGAGTGCTTTGGGTATGCCAAACGTCACAACATAACTGGGTGACTATAAAGGTATACTACGGGTATCTCCGAAAGTGTCTGTTGGGTTGACACGGATCGAGACTGGGATTTGTCACTCCGTATGACGGAGAGGTATCACCGGGCCCACTCGGTAATGCATCATCATAATGAGCTCAGTGTGATCAAAGTGTTTGATCACGGGATCATGCATTACGGTACGAGTAAAGTGACTTGCCGGTAACGAGATTGAACGAGGTATTGGGATACCGACGATCGAATCTCGGGCAAGTAAAATACCGATTGACAAAGGGAATTGAATACGGGATTGATTGAATCCTCGACATCGTGGTTCATCCGATGAGATCATCGAGGAGTATGTGGGAGCCAACATGGGTATCTAGATCCCGCTGTTGGTTATTGGCCGGAGAGGTGTCTCGGTCATGTCTGCATGTCTCCCGAACCCGTAGGGTCTACACACTTAAGGTTCGGTGAAGCTAGGGTTGTAAAGATATGAATATGCAGTAATCCGGAAGTTGTTCGGAGTCCCGGATGAGATCTCAGACGTCACGAGGAGTTCCGGAATGGTCCGGAGGTAAAGAATTATATATAGGAAGTGCAGTTTCGGCCATCGGGAAGGATTCGGGGGTCACCGGTATTGTACCGGGACCACCGGATGGGTCCCGGGGGTCCACCGGGTGGGGCCACCCATCCTGGAGGGCCCCATGGGCTGAAGTGGGAAGGGGAACCAGCCCATAGTGGGCTGGTGCACCCCCCTTGGCCCACCCCCTGCGCCTAGGGTTGGAACCCTAGGGTGGGGGGCGCCCCACTTGCCTTGGGGGGTACTCCACCCCCCCTTGGCCGCCGCCCCCCTTGGGAGATCCAATCTCCAAGGGCCGGCGCCCCCCCAGGGGCCTATATAAAGGGGGGAGGGAGGGGGCAGCCGCACCCTGCATCTTGGCGCCTCCCTTCCCCTTGCTACACCTCCTCCTCCCGCAGACGCTTGGCGAAGCCCTGCCGGATCCCTGCTGCATCCACCACCACGCCGTCGTGCTGCTGGATCTTCATCAACCTCTCCTTCCCCCTTGCTGGATCAAGGAGGAGGAGACGTCACGCTAACCGTACGTGTGTTGAACGCGGAGGTGCCGTCCGTTTGGCGCTAGGATCTCCGGTGATTGGATCACGTCGAGTATGACTCCCTCATCCCCGTTCTTTGAACGCTTCCGCTCGCGATCTACAAAGGTATGTAGATGCATCCGATCACTCGTTGCTAGATGAACTCATAGATGAATCTTGGTGAAACCGTAGGAAAATTTTTGTTTTCTGCAACGTTCCCAACAGGGAGGAAGTCCACAAGGGGCAGCCGCGCCCCCTCCCTATAGGGAGTCCAAATTGGACTAGGGAGGGGGGCGCCCCCCCCTTTCCTTCTCCTTTCCCTCTCCTTCCTTCCCCCTTCCCCCTTCCTAGTAGGACTAGGAAAGGATGAATCCTACTCCTACTAGGAGGAGGATTCCTCCTCTCCTTGGGCGCACCAATGGCCGGCCGGCCTCCCCTTGCTCCTTTATATACGGCAGTGCCACAAATAAGTTGCACTATCATTATTAACTTTGCATATTTTGGCTTCATTATTATGAATATGTGTATCACTACGATCGAGATCCAACAAACCATTTTCATTGGGTGTATGGCCATAGAAGGTTTTATTCATGTAAACAGAACAACAATTATTCTCTAACTTAAATGAATAACCGTATTGCAATAAACATGATCAAATCATATTCATGCTCAACGCAAACACCAAATAACACTTACTTAGGTTCAACACTAATCCCAAAAGTATAGGGAGTGTGCGATGATGATCATATCAATCTTGGAACTACTTCCAACACACATCGTCACTTCACCCTTAACTAGTCTCTGCTTATTCTGCAACTCCCGTTTCGAGTTACTACTTTTAGCAACTGAACCAGTATAAAATACCGAGGGGTTGCTATAAACACTAGTAAAGCACACATCAATAACATGTATATCAAATATACCTTTGTTCACTTTGCCATCCTTCTTATCCGCCAAATACTTGGTGTAGTTCCGCTTCCAGTGACCAGTCATTTGTAGTAGAAGCACTTAGTCTAAGGCTTAGGTCCAGACTTGGGCTTCTTCACTTGAGCAACAACTTGCTTGCCGTTCTTCTTGAAGTTCCCCTTCTTCCCTTTGCCCTTTTTCTTGAAACTAGTGGTCTTGTCAACCATCAACACTTGATGTTTTTCTTGATTTCTACCTTCGTCGATTTCAGCATCACGAAGAGCTTGGGAATTACTTTCGTCATCCCTTGCATATTATAGTTCATCACTAAGTACTAGTAACTTGGTGACAGTGACTAGAGAACTTTGTCAATTACAATCTTATATGGAAGATTAACTCCCACTTGATTCAGGCAATTGTAGTACTCAGACAATCTGAGCACATGCTCACTGATTGAGCTATTCTCCTCCATCTTGTAGGCAAAGTACCATCAGAGGTCTCATACCTCTCGACACGGGCATGAGTATGAAATACCAATTTCAACTCTTGGAACATCTTACATGCTCCGTGGCGTTCAAAACATTTTTGAAGTCCCTGTTCTAAGCTGTAAAGCATGGTGCACTAAACTATCAAGTAGTCATCATACCAAGCTTTGTCAAATGTTCACAACGTTTGCTTTTGCTCCTGCAATTGGTCTGTCACCTAGCGGTGCATCAAGGACATAATTCTTCTGTGCAGCAATGAGGATAAACCTCAGATTACGGAGCTAGTCCGCATCATTGCTATTAACATTTTTCAACATAGTTTTTCTCTAGTAACATATAAAAAATAAACAGGGAGCAACATCGCGAGCTATTGATCTACAACATAGTTATGTAAATACTATCAGGACTAAGTTCATGATAAATTAAAGTTCAATTAATCATATTACTTAAGAACTCCCACTTAGATAGACATCCCTCTAGTCATTTAAATGATCACATGATTCAAATCAACTAAGCCATGTCCGATCATCACGTGAGATGGAGTAGTTTTCAATGGTGAACATCACTATGTTGATCATATCTACTATATGATTCACGCTCGACCTTTCGGTCTCCAGTGTTCCGAGGCCATATTTGCATATGCTAGGCTCGTCAAGTTTAACCTGAGTATTCCGCGTGTGCAACTGTTTTGCACCCGTTGTATTTGAACGTAGAGCTTATCACACCCGATCATCACGTGGTGTCTCAGCACGAAGGAGGGGGTCCCCCTAGTCCAATTCGGACTAAGCCTTGGGGGGCGCGCAGCCTCTCCTCTCTCTTTCCCCTAAAGCCCAATAAGGCCCATATACTCCCCGGCGAATTCCCGTAACTCTCCGGTACTCCGAAAAATACCCGAATCACTCAGAACCTTTCCGATGTCCGAATATAGTCGTCCAATATATCGATCTTTACGTCTCGACCATTTTGAGACTCCTCGTCATGTCCCCGATCTCATCCAAGACTCCGAACTACCTTCGGTGCATCAAAACACATAAACTCATAATACCGATCGTCACCGAACTTTAAGCGTGTGGACCCTACGGGTTCGAAAACTATGTAGACATGACCGAGACACGTCTCCGGTCTAAAACCAATAGCGGAACCTGGATGCTCATATTGGCTCCTACATATTCTACGAAGATCTTTATCGGTCATACCGCATAACAACATACATTGTTCCCTTTGTCATCGGTACATTACTTGCCCGAGATTCGATCGTCGATATCTCAATACCTAGTTCAATCTCGTTACCGGCAAGTCTCTTTACTCGTTCCGTAATACATCATTCCGCAACTAACTCATTAGTTACAATGCTTGCAAGGCTTATAGATGTGTATTACTGAGTGGGCCTAGAGATACCTCTCCGACGATCGGAATGGAAAATCCTAATCTCGAAATACGCCAACCCAACAAGTACCTTCGGAGACACCTGTAGAGTGATACGTCTCCAACGTATCTATAATTTTTGATTGCTCCATGCTATATTATCTACTGTTTTGGACTATATTGGGCTTTATTTTCCACTTTTATATTACTTTTGGGACTAACCTATTAACCAGAGGCCCAGCCCAGAATTGCTGTTTTTTTTGCCTATTTGAGTGTTTCGAAGAAAAGGAATATCAAACGGAGTCCAAAAGACCTGAAACTCCACGGAACTTATTTTTGGACCAGAAGAAGCCCACGGAGTACGGGAAGTTCACCAGGGGAGTCCCGGGCTGCCCACGAGGGTGGGGGGCGCGCCCACCCCCCTAGGGCGCGCCCCCTACCTCGTGGACAGCCCGGAGGTCCACCGACGTACTTCTTTCACCCATATATACCCACGTACCCTAAAAACATTGAAGGGGATATTAGATCGGAAGTTTCGCCGCCGCAAGCCTCTGTAGCCACGAGAAGTCAATCTAGGCCCTCTCCGACACCCTGCCGGAGGGGCCATCATCACCGGTGGCCATGGAAGAGTATCCCGGAGGGGCCATCATCATCATGAAGGCCAAGGACCAGAGGGTGGAGGCCATGGAGGAGGAAGCACAAGGGGGAGCACCTCTCCTCCTCTCTCTTGGTGGCACCGGAGTGCCATCGGGAGGGGAATCATCGCCGTGGTGATCGTCTTCATCAACATCACCATCATCATCACCATCCTCATCTCTTTTACACGGTACACTCTCCCGCACCCGCTGTAATCCCTACTTGAACATGGTGCTTTATGCCACATATTATGATCCAATGATGTGTTGCCATCCTATGATGTTTTGAGTAGATATCTTTTGTCTTTGGGTTGATTGATGATCTACATTGGTATGAGTTGTATGTTTTACTTTGGTGATGTCCTATGGTGCCCTCCATGTCGCGCAAGCGTGAGAGATTCCCGATGTAGGGTGTTGCAATACGTTCATGATTCACTTATAGTGGGTTAGTGAGTGACTGAAACACAAACCCGAGTAAGAGGGATTGTTGCGTATGGGAATAAAGAGGACTTGATGCTTTAATGCTATGGTTGGGTTTTACCTTAATGATATTTAGTAGTTGCGGATGCTTGCTAGAGTTCCAATCATAAGTGCATATGAACCAAGTAGAGAAAGTATGTTAGCTTATGCCTCTCCCTCATATGAAACTGCAATAGTGATCACCGGTCTTGTTAACAATTGGCTAGGACAATTCCACACACCGATCCAGCATTATTGCACACTCGCTATTTATAATACTTAGTAATATATTCTAACTTTATGATAACAGCACCTACTTTTATGTTTTAGCTCTCCGATACCATACAAAGTTATCCTCTTCATACCCACAACATAGTTTTATTTCTCGTTGCTAGTTGGAAGTAAACGTTCGGTGCACGTAGAGTCGTATCAGTGGCAGATAGGGCTTGAGAGAATATTGATCTTACCTTTAGCTCCTTGTGGGTTCGACACTCCATTCTTATCACTTCCACCTTTGGAAAGTGCTATGATGATTCCCTGCACTTGGGGATTATCAAGCTCTTTTCTGGCGCCGTTGCCGGGGAGCAATAGCGTGGGGTTGATATTCTCGTGTGTGCTTGTTTGCTTTCTTCACTAAGTAGATTTTGTTTTTTCCTTTTTGTTTCTATTTAGTTGTGGGTGAAACATACAAAAAAAATTAAAAAAATGAAAATACAAAAAAATTTACTTGCCTTTCATGCCTAAAAAGTTTTTCAAAAAGAGAAGTGATTGGAAAGTTACGCATTGAAGAAGTGAGGGTCGACCTTGAGCACTTGTGTTCATGCTCACGGAAACAATGTAGAATTTTTCATGGAAGTTTCTATGTAAATAATTATCCCCTTGTATATATTCATTGTAGTATAAAAATAATGTGCCAAGCTTTGGTTTTAGGATGATTAGATTGCTTGTTTACTATGTGCAGAACAAAAACAGAAACTTTGGCTGTAGTGCGTGAATTTACATTTTTTACTGGAAAGTCAAATGGGTCTGAAACTTTTTGCACATTAATTCTGTACAAATTGTTCAAATTTTCAAATTTAGTTCATAATTTTAGGAGTTACCGAAGTTTACCAAACTTCCAGATTACTACAGACTGTTATGTTTTTAACAGATTCTGTTTTGCGTGCGTTGTTTGCTTATTTTGATGAATCTATGGCTAGTATCGGAGGGTATGAACCATAGAGAAGTTGGAATACAGTAGGTTTAACACCAATATAAATAAATAATGAGTTCATTACAGTACCTAAACGTAGTGATTTGCTTTATTACACTAACGGATCTCACAAGTTTTTGTTAAAGTTTTGTGTGGATGAAGTGTCTGAAGGTCGAGGAGCTATCAATATGAGAAGAATAAAGAGAGGCAAGAGTTCAAGCTTGGGTATGCCCAAGGCACCCCAAGTAAATATTTCAAAGGATACTCAAGCATCTAATCTTGGGGATGCCCCGGTTGGCATCCCATCTTTCTTCTTCAACAATTATCGGTTTACCTCGGTTTTTGTTTTGTTCACATGATTTGTGTCCTTTGTGTTTTTGTTTTTATTTTAAGAACCATGATAGCATGAGATGTCCCTTCATCAATTTATAGAATACTTCATGTGCTTCACTTAAATCTTTTAAGTATGATCTTACAGAATTGCTCTTTGTGCTTCACTTAAATCTTTTGAGTATAGTTTTATAGAATGCTTCATGTGCTTCACTTATACATTTTGAGCTTGGATATTGGTTAGTTGTAGAATGCTCCATGAACTTCACTTATATATTTTGGAGTATGAATAATACTATCATTTAAAGTGGGTTTGGAAGAGTTTCAACTTTAGGAATTAGTGATCCCACTATTTTGGAAGTGTTGAATCTTAGTGTGATATTTAAGAAAGTGGATTTGGAAGAGTGTCAACTTTAGCTAGTAATGATTCCACTATTTCGGAAGAGGTTCCAATTAAGTATGAGAACAGAGTTACTATCCATGATGCTACTGAAAATTATTATGAGGGAGGAATACATGCTTGTAGGAGTTGCAATAACATCAAGTTTCCTCTCTATGTGCTTAAAGTTTCGAAGTTATACTTGTTTTGCCTTCCTATGCTAGTTGATTCTTGTTCCCATAAGTTGTGTACTCACAAAATCCCTAGGCATAGGAAGTGGGTTATATTTAAATGTTCTAGTCATATTCTTCAAGATGCTCTTCTTGTGCTTCAATTCCTATCTTTTATGAGAGCATCATTGAAATCATCATGCCTAGCTAAAAGGCATTAAAGTAAAGTGTTTGTTGGGAGACAACCCAATATTTAACCTTACTGTTTTTGTGTGTTTACATGATTAAGCTACTGTAGTAATCATGTTTTATAACTTTTGTTTCAATAAAGTGCCAAAGTAAGACCTTTGGGAAGACTTGGGTGAAAGCTAATGTGATCTTGCTGTAAAAAACAGAAACCTTGCGCTCACGAGAATAGATGTCATTTTTTGCATAAGAGTGATATTGAGTTGATTATTTTTTTAGAAGATTAATAGACAAATTCCTCACGTCCACCAATTTATTTCATAATTTTTTGAGTATCAGAAGTATGGTTATTGTTCAAATCATTCAGACTGTTCTGTTTCTGACAGATTCTGTTTTTATTGCATAGTTTGCTTGTTTTCTAGTTTCTATGACTTATATTCCTCAATATAAATTGTAGAAATGATACGGTACAGCAGGCATTGTGTGAGAACAATTATGAACCTTGTCTTTGATAGTACCAAAGTGAATGGTTTGCTCTTTATCATACTAACCTATCTCACGAAGTTTGGTTAAGTTTTGTGTGGTTGAAGTTTTCAAGTTTTGGGTGAGATATCGATATGAGGAGAATAAGGAGTGGAAAGACCCTAAGCTTGGGGATGACCAAGGCACCCCAAGATAATATTCAAGGAATACTCAAGCGCCTAAGCTTGGGGATGCCCCGAAGGCATCCCCTCTTTCGTCTTTAAAACTATCGGTATACCTTACTCGGAGCTATATTTTTATTCACCACATGATATGTGTTTTGCTTGGAGCGTATTTTAAATTTTTCTTGCTGTTTGAATAAAATCATTGGATCTGAAATATTAAATGAAAAAGAATCCTCCCATGGCTAGTTAATTATTTGACTACTCAATGTTCTTCACTCATATCTTTTGGAGTAGTTTGTCATTTGCTCATGTGCTTCATGTATATCCTATGAGTAAATGGTTGAATGAATCGAATGTCATAAATCTGTATTTATATATGTTTCATATAATTATAACATGGGGAGTAATGACTTCACACATAATAAGTATAGGTAGTAAACTTATTGAAAGTTAGCAAACATAGAATTGGTCACTTGAACAATTCATGAAAGAATATTGAAGGAAGAGAGGTTTCACATACAAATATACTATCTTGGACATCTTTTATGATTGGGAGCACTCATTAAAATATGACATGCTAAAAAGTTGATGTTGGACAAGGAAGACAACGTAATGGGTTATGTTTTCTTATATCTGAAATAAAGTATATTGTCATGGATCATCCAACATGTTGAGCTTGCATTTCCCCCTCATGCTAGCCAAATTATTTGCACCAAGTAGAGATACTACCTGTGCTTCCCAAAACCCTTAAACCAGTTTTGCCATGAGAGTCCACCATATCTACCTATGGATTGAGTAAGATCCTTCAAGTAAGTTGTCATCGGTGCAAGCAATAAAAATTGCTCTCTAAATATATATGATTGATTGGTGTGGAGGAAATAAGCTTTATACGATCTTGTGATGTGGAAGAAATAAAAGCGACGGACTGCATAATAAAGGTTCATATCACAAGGGGAAATATAAAGTGACGTTCTTTCGCATTAAGATTTTGTACATCCAACCCTGAAAGCGCATGGCAACCTCTGCTTCCCTCTGCGAAGGGCCTATATTTTATTGTTATCTTCTACCTTATGCAAGAGTCATGGTGATCTTCACCTTTTCTTTTTACATTTTATCCTTTGGCAAGCACAGGGTGTTGGAAAGATCCTGATATATATATATCTAATTGGATGTAAGTTAGCATGAGCTATTATTGTTGACATTACCCTTGAGGTAAAAGGTTGGGAGGCGAAACTATAAGCCCCTATATTTCTTTGTGTCCGATTAAAACTCCATAACCACAAGTATTGCATGAGTGTTAGCAATTGTGAAAGATTAAATGATAGTTGAGTATGTGAAGTTTGCTAAATCAAAGCTCTCACATAGACTCTTCCTGAAAATAGGATGAATTGCAATTGTTTGATGACTAAGAATATTGTTTGTTAGTTTTCAAGAAAGTTTATGATCCATACTTTAAACTTGTGACTTGCTTGTTACTTGATCATGAAAAGTTTTATGAGATGAGATATTGTTATGATATATAATGATGCTAGAAAAAGTGATTGAAATTACATTAAAGTTATGCCAACTAGCATTCCACATCAAAAATTATCTTTTTATCATTTACCTACTCGAGGACGAGCAGGAATTAAGCTTGGGGATGCCTGATACGTCTCCAACGTATCTATAATTTTTGATTGCTCCATGCTATATTATCTACTGTTTTGGACTATATTGGGATTTATTTTCCACTTTTATATTACTTTTGGGACTAACCTATTAACCGGAGGCCCAGCCTAGAATTGCTGTTTTTTTGCCTATTTCAGTGTTTCGAAGAAAAGGAATATCATACGGAGTCCAAAAGACCTGAAACCCCACGGAACTTATTTTTGGACCAGAAGAAGCCCACGGAGTACCGGAAGTTCACCAGGGGAGTCCCGGGCTGCCCGTGAGGGTGGGGGGCGCGCCCACCCCCCTAGGGCGCGCCCCCTACCTCGTGGACATCCCGGAGGTCCACCAACGTACGTCTTTCACCCATATATACCCACGTACCCTAAAAACATCGAAGGGGAGATTAGATCGGAAGTTCCGCCGCCGCAAGCCTCTGTAGCCACGAGAAGTCAATCTAGGCCCTCTCTGACACCCTGTCGAAGGGGGCCATCATCACCGGTGGGCATGGAGGAGTATCCCGGAGGGGCCATCATCATCATGAAGGCCAAGGACCAGAGGGTGGAGGCCATGGAGGAGGAAGCACAAGGGGGAGAACCTCTCCTCCTCTCTCTTGGTGGCACCGGAGTGCCATCGGGAGGGGAATCATCACCGCGGTGATTGTCTTCATTAACATCACCATCATCATCACCATCCTCATCTCTTTTATGCGGTCCACTCTCCCGCACCCCGCTGTAATCCCTACTTGAACATGGTGCTTTATGCCACATATTATGATCCAATGATGTGTTGCCATCCTATGATGTTTTGAGTAGATATCTTTTGTCTTTGGGTTGATTGATGATCTAGACTGGTATGAGTTGTATGTTTTACTTTGGTGTTGTCCTATGGTGCCCTCCGTGTCATGCAAGCATGAGGGATTCCCGTTGTAGGGTGTTGCAATACGTTCATGATTCGCTTATAGTGGGTTGGTGAGTGACTGAAACACAAACCTGAGTAAGAGGGATTGTTGCGTATGGGAATAAAGAGGACTTGATGCTTTAATGCTATGGTTGGTTTTTACCTTAATGATCTTTGGTAGTTGCGGATGCTTGCTAGAGTTCCAATCATAAGTGCATATGATCCAAGTAGAGAAAGTATGTTAGCTTATGCCTCTCCCTCATATGAAACTGCAATAGTGATCACCGGTCTTGTTAACAATTGCCTAGGACAATTCCGCACATTGATCCACCATTATTCCACACTCGCTATTTATAATACTTAGTAATATATTCTAACTTTATGATAACAGCACCTACTTTTATGTTTTAGCTCTCCGATACCATACAAAGTTATCCTCTTCATACCCATAACATAGTTTTATGGCTCGTTGCTAGTTGGAAGTAAACGTTCGGTGCACGTAGAGTCGTATCAGTGGCAGATAGGTCTTGAGAGAATATTGGTCTTACCTTTACCTCCTTGTGGGTTCGACACTCCATACTTATCACTTCCACCTTTGAAAAGTGCTACGATGATTCCCTGCACTTGGGGATTATCATAGAGCACCTTTATAATCACTCAGTTACGTTGTGACGTTTGTTAGCACACAAAGTGTTCCTCCGATAAACGGGAGTTGCATAATCTCATAGTCATAGGAACATGTATAAGTCATGAAGAAAGCAATAGCAACATACTAAACGATCAAGTGATAAGCTAACGGAATGGGTCAAGTCAATCACATCATTCTCTAATGATGTGATCCCGTTAATCAAATGACAACTCATGTCTATGGCTAGGAAACTTAACCATCTTTGATTAAATGAGCTAGTCAAGTAGAGGCATACTAGTGACACTTAGTTTGTCTATATATTCACACATGTATTAAGTTTCTGGTTAATACAATTCTAGCATGAATAATAAACATTTATCATGATATAAGAAAATATAAATAACAACTTTATTATTGTCTCTAGGGCATATTTCCTTCACTAGCGACGACTACAAGCACTGAAGCGAGCCGAAGACGCATCGCCATCATCACCCCTCTATCGGAGTCGGGCACAACTTGTTCTAGTAGACAGTCGGGAAGTCGTCGTGCTAAGGTTCTATAGGACCAGCGCACCAGAACAACAACCGCCACCAATGAAGAATAACATATGCTAAAAGGATTCAACCGAAAGACACACGAACGTAGACGAACAACGACAAGATCCGAGTAAATCCACCAAAGATAGATCCGCCGGAGACACACCTCCACACGCCCACCAACGATGCTAGACGCACAGCCGGAACGGGGGCTATGCGGGGAGACCTTTATTCCATTCTTCAGGGAGCCGCCGTCGTCTCGCCTTCCTGAGTAGGACACAAACCCTAACAAGACAGGAAAAAACGACTAAAAATGGAGCCCTCCTGCCAGCCCTTGCCAGGATCCACCGCGCCTCCATGGCCCTAGGGCCACTGGAGACGAGGCAGACCTGCGACGACGCCGACGAGAGGCAAGAACCCTAGCTTTCTTTCTTGGAGGAGGAGAAGGAGCGACTTGAGGATCTGTTTGTTTTATCTTCGGGTATGTCTCCCTTATGACCTTTACTAGGAATAAACTAATAACCTTCTTGTGTAGTTTCCAATCACCATCAATAAAATGTGTTGTGACTACCATGTAGCTATCTTGTTATTGAGCAGTCCAACAAACAGTTGCGAGACACACTCTTTCACATGATTTAATGAAAAAACAGTTTGTGCTTGGCTGCTCTCCAAAATAAATGCATACACCATCTCTAGTGGTGGTTCTTCTAGAGGGCACGTAGAAACGTGAACAAGTCTTCGCCACCATTTTCTAAAACTCAACCTTTTCGTATGAGCAAAGGGATGCTCGTCTTCGATGATCATTTCAACAATAGCTTTTCTAATTACTTCTGGGTCAAATTCATCTTTGGGGATGGACTAGATCTACAGGAGTATTGGCCCTCAAGTCCTATACGATCAACGGACTGAAAGCCCGCTCATGTGGGCACACACGAGATTCTTCAGTTTTACGGCTAACTGAGGCTATAAACCAAATCCAATTTACTAAATTGGGTAGCTAGATCTAGAAACCAATTTTTCTGTTGCTAACTCAAAACCGATGAATTTAGTTTATTTATTTTGGGTTCGGTTCGGTTTTTTATTCTTTCCTTTTTGTTTTTATGCCCAACCCTAAGGCTGCATGTAGATAGAGGATTCGGTTGGGAAACCAAGGCCCACGTGCCCTATGTGTCCCAACCCCTCCTCATTTCACACTATTTTTTAGAGAAGACAATCATGACTGGACATGGGGCAAGAAATTAACGGACACGCAGTTTTAGGTGAGCTGTAGCATGTACTTCCTTAACTTCAACGCCCTGGCTAAGGATAATTTCGGGGACTCGGGGTCGTTGTGTTTGACCTTTCTGACACAAAGATAACCCTGTTTGTTATCATGTTCGTGCTTGACTACCATGCCTGCAATTGTGTACTTGTGCCTACATCTCTGCCATTGTTATGAATGTACGTACATAAATTTGTTAATGTGGTTACACATATGTTTCTTTTCATGGTTGTATTTGCGGATATTCAAAACCATGTAGGGTGCCAGAAGACCTTCGTGGATCCTTCGTAAAACATGTTGCACATATGCCGCTTTGCTTGTTGGCTGCCGTTGGTCTTTACGTTCAACCTCATGCGAATCATTCATCAAACATGTTTTTCATAAGTTGCTTGGCCTTTTGGCTACAATTGTCCGCTTATCACTTGCAAAGTATTTTATTTTATTTATATACTTGTGTTTTTTTTTGCGGGGTTATCATACTTGTGTTAATTGTTTATATTGAGATCCCACCCGTAAGAGAGGTTGCAGGCGAACCTACTCCTTGGCATATTCCCATCCTTTTTTGTGTGCAGCAAATCCTATTTTCTCGTAGCTTTTGTGTTGCTAATGATTTGCCTTAATAAAATCCGACTAACAAAGAACAAAAGCATCACTAGACGTTCGCAAGACGTCGCTGTGGTGATTTCTCCTTTGCCAGGCCCCACATTTTAAAACATACTCCCTTAACCTTAGTTCAAAGTTGTGACATTTATTTTGGATCGGAGGGGGTACTATTTTACATGACCACTTGTTTGGAACATGTTAACCTTTATTAATTTTTAAACACGAACATCTCTTTGAATTATATGGGCATTTCACAAGAATAATTCTAAATATATGAACATCATATTCGAATGCACGGATATGATTTTGATGTATGTGAGTATAATTTCTTTTCACATACAATAACTTTTCTCTAAAGTATATTTTTACAGCACACTAAGATTTTACAAATGATTAAACTGATCATATAAAATTAGTGAAATAAATTTATTATTTTATATAGTACTTTTTTGAGGGGGTTTATATTTTCTAGGGAAATTTCTATATAGCAAAAAGACAAATTCAGGTTTTGAGGAAGTCACGTAAGGAGTACCCGGGCTCCAGTGTATGGCCCAATAAGCAATGAGCCCACATCGACCGAGCGGGTAAAAAAAAAGACCGAGCGGACCAAAATTGGATACAAGGAACTAAAACCGCCATCAAGCAAAAACATGAACGCCGTTGCCGGGGATCGAACCCGGGTCACCCGCGTGACAGGCGGGAATACTTACCACTATACTACAACGACTGAATTGTTCAGTTCGTCAATTCCACTTTCTTTATTAATTTTCGCGTAGAAATCAATTTCTACCTCCGCTTTCGTTCCGTGTACTGTACATACATGCTACTCGTGCCATGCCAGTTGGGACCAGCTGCAGCAGCGTCTCCGTGAATGGCATGCCCGGACGCTCAAGGGCCAAGAGCGGCAGGAGCCTCGCGGCGGCCACGGTCGCCGGTGCCTTTCGCGAGCGACCAGCAGTACGTCCAGCGCCGGCACGTACCGAGCCTTCATCGAGAGCGGAAATACTAAACGTACGGGAAGATATGATATCTACAGACTACAGACTACAGAGGGCCCTGTTCCCGTAGCTGTTTCGTAGGGATTTTTCGTATCTTCCCCGGATGGGACGTGGCAGGCGCTTTCCAAGAGCCAAGACGGAACTCGGCGTGCACGACGCATATATTCAAACGCAAGCCGACGGCCGCGCTCCTCTCCTCGATCGCCACCTCCACTAGCAGCAGCACCACATTCCTTCCTTCCCGCCCCCCGATAACCCTCTCCTCCCCGCTTCGGATCTCACCACCACCACCACGCCCGGCACTCCATTCCAACCCCAGTCGCCCGATGACGCAGACCCCCGGCGCCCACGCCGCCGCGTCGGCCGCGCCGGCGACTGCACCCACGGCCGAGGGCGCCGTGCTGTCCGAGGCCATCGTGGCCGCGCTGCCGCCGGACCCGTACGACCAGCTGGAGGTGGCCCGCAAGATCACCGCCCTGGCCGTGGCCGCGCGCGCTTCCCGCCTGGAGCACGAGGCCGCGCGCCTCCGCCAGAAGCTGGCCGACAAGGACCGCCTCGCCGCCGAGCTCGCCGACAGGGCGGGCGCGCTCGACCAGGCCCTCCGCGACGCCGACGCCCGCCTCCGCGCCGTCCTCGATGACAACGTACGTGGCCCCGGTCGCCCCGCCGCTTCGGTTTTGCCGGTTGCTAGCTGGTGCTGAGATTTTGTCGTTGGTCTTCTTCTTCTTGTCGTGTAGGCTAAGCTGGTGAAGGAGAGGGACTCGCTCGTCCAGACGTCCAGGAAGCTGGCCAGGGACCTCGCCAAGGTGACGGCCGGCCCTCCTCATCTGTTACCTCCAATGAGACCACACAGCTGTTGTCCTCGCGTTTACTACTAACTTTTCTGCGATCACACTTGCAGCTGGAGACGTTCAAGAGGCACCTGATGCAATCACTGGGCGACGATAATTCTTCAGTAAGTTCCTCCTCTATCCCCCGTTTCTGCCAGGCAATGGCCACTGTTGCCGTGCTCTGTAACCGAAGATCATTGTATGTATTTTGCTAGTATTAGTCATGATGTGTCGTTCTCTGCAGAGTCAGGAGACAGTCGACATCAGAACATGTGAGCAATCGGTCGCCAAAACAAGCTCCTGGAGAGGTATATATACATGATCACTGCTCTCCCTCGTCGACAATTTTCACCTCTAGCAGCTCATTGTGCTCCATCTGTGTTATTAATTCTTCTTGCGACCTCCGCGAAGACGACGCGTCCGCGAGCAATAATCCCGCTCCTGCATCCACCACCCGAGCCGACGGATCTTCCGAAGCGGAAAGCGTGAACCAGGAAGGTACGCAGCAGTCACGATCAACAACATTCTAATACGTATCTGCCGTGCAGCACAACGACAGAATTCTGAACAATGCTCCTCTTATGTGCACGTTAACAGTGGCAAGGCCGTTCGAGCAGAAGCTCACCATCACGCACATGACCCCGCGCCTCATCGCCGACCCGGCGCCGAAGCAGAGGTCCTCCTCCGCGGCCTCCGCCAGGAGGTACTCCACCGCCGTGTCCCCGAAGCTGGCGTCCCGCGCCTCTTCCCCAAGACGGTACTCCACGGCCGTGTCGCCGAAGCTGTCGTCCGGCAGCAGCGGCGCCGGCGCCGCCACTTCCCCGCGGCTCGAAGGCCACATGGCCATGTCGGCGTGGCTCCCCTCCAGCAAGATGTCCTCTGCGGCCAATTCGCCCCCTCGCGGGCACTCAGTCTCAGGTAGAATAGAAGGAACGTTCTTCCTTTTTGTTCCACACCAGAGTTCATCAGCATTCACAGGAGCTCATTCATCTGGAGATTCTGGAGTTCATTTTCTCCGCTAAGTAGGTTGCTGCTCTTCTGTTTTTGGTTTCAGGGCGCACGACGAGGATAGATGGCAAGGAGTTCTTCCGTCAAGCAAGGTACCACTCGCTACCTCTCGTCTTGTTTTGGCAGAAAAACATGACATGGCATCAATTTATTTCCCTCCTTTTTTCTTCATCCGCAGGAGCCGTCTGTCATACGAACAGTTTGCTGCTTTCCTCGCCAACATCAAGGAGCTCAACGCTCACCGGCAATCCCAAGAGGTAACTGGGAACGGGCACCCCACTTTCAGTTTCCAGCTCGATCCGTGGTTTCTTTCGGATACAGATCTTGAGATATACCATACTATATTGCTGTGGTGGTGGTGCAGGAAACCCTCGAGAAGGCGAACCAGATCTTCGGCCCAGAAAACAAGGACCTCCTCGCCTCATTTCAGGGCCTGCTTAGCCGTAGCCTCACGTAACACACAAAACACACACACACACACCTGTTGCCGCAATTTATACCATAGCTGATCATGAGCTGAAATGCAGGAAGTGAAAATTATGTGCACTTTGTATGCAGAATAATCATATGTTCATCGCAAAAGAAAATAATAGTCATCATTTCTTTATCATACGAAGAACTGCACGCGTAAAAACGTAAATCCTGGAGCAGCTCTTCTGCGTTCCAGATAGGTTGTTCTTATGCTCCTTATTGTAATCGACACTGTTTTGCACTATAAATAGAAAACAGATCAAAGGGGGTCATGTGCATCACACATGGTAATGATCACAAGCAGTCGGCCGCAGAGCTGCGCACCAAGATTGAACAGGGTTTACTTGCAATGATAAGAGAATGAACTACTACAGTTCAGATTCTGAAAGTCAAGAACAATACCGGCTTCACATTCAGAGTCGTAAGTCGTAACTGAAAACAGATGCTAGATTTCAAACTTTCAACTGTCACTTTTTTTAGGGAACCTTTCAACTGTCACTTTAATGACCGACGACTACCTCAGAGTCAGTGGTCTAGGCTTAGAAGCATCCAATGCACGCGCAGTTTGAAGCTTCCTAAGCAATATCCAGACCAGTATATGTACAAGACGGAGAATATCCGTGGAAAATTTGAGGCCGTGCTCAAGCATACTTCTGGATTATGTACATGGGGTTTTAGCTTGTGCTGCGAGTCGCACTATCTAGTTTTTACTCGGGGAGTATATGTAGTTTTATGTGACTGTAAGGCAGGATGATGGTTCTTGTAGATGGGCCACCATGAGCTTGCATCTGCTATTCTTCTCCTCTTCACTCCCTCTTGGTTAGCGTCTTTTTAAGGCCTCTCAAGATCTTTGCAAACCATATCGTGTTCATGATGAGTAGTATTGTGGGCACGCCAAATATCAGAACGCGGCTGAAGGTCCGCATCTGCATCACCTGTCAATAATTCAGATCAAATTTAGTTTCAGAGTCATCAATGTGATATTTGCCACATAGTTATGTGCTGGAACAGGAGTAGGAATTACGTCATCATAGTGGAAGTAGATGTGGTAGAACAAGTAGATGAAGAGAATTATCCGTGCCACCTGTATTACAAAAATGGTTCACTACGTTAGAGAGAAAATTGTGGAGACTTCACAAGCAGAAGAAGGGCTTGCTGAGTAAGCCAACAGGTCGATTACATAAAGCCAAAACAAGACCAAAGTACAGCAAGCCAAAATAAAAAAAAGCCAAAGAACACACCAAGGGCCTAGCAAGAAACAAAAACCAAAGACAAAGCCAAAGAAACTAGGGAAAACCTACTGAAGAGACCATAGTTAAACTAAAATTACAGCATGGCCTCGGCACAGAAACGTCGGGGGTACAATAGCATTAATATTTCAACTTGACGATAAGTTTCTCTAAATTCACAAGACCAATTGCTAATACTGTATCCCAGTCCCCAAGATGAGTTAGCAAATGTCCTATGTGAGTTATAAAGAACACAAACACAATAAAAGACTTCATCTATTATAAAGAAGCTTGAGGTATTCCACTAGCTGCAATTTTAAAAAGGGCATAGTGGAATAGAGTGTATAAAGGAGTAGACAAACCTTAGCTTGAAGCAAATTCACATACCAAAACAATTGTTTTGATCTGGCTATACAATTTGAAATGCTCATTCATGTATGCACACATTGAGGCATACTGAAGAGTGAAGACTAATTAACTTGTGATCAGTTGCATGAAATACCGTGCATCCTATAACTACTTTGTAGAAACTTCCACTTACCAGCCATGCAACAACCATAAAGCTACCGTTCACAACATAGGCCTTGGATCTTTTCAGTCCAGCAGTATCGAGATACCTTCATAACAGAAGGTAACAGGAAAGATCAGATCGAATGAAATCATAATAATGACCCAGAAATATTGTGCATTCATTGAATCAAATCAAATACCAGCGGAGGTTGATTCCAGGTGTGGTTCCTTCAGAGATGAGAACCATGTATGTATACAACTGGCCTTCCCCAGAATTCACAGAATAGACTATGGAAACAAGTGACAGGAAGTGATGAAGAACCTGGCAATGGTCAACCCATAGTGAATAATACATACAAAAATGCAGCAATGATAATTGAAAAATACAATGAATATTAACACGTGTGTCAAGGATGCAACCCAGAAATATCCATAAGGGCACTTACATACTCCATTCCACCTAGGGAAGGATAAACCCAAAATATCATAGCAATGTCAGTGATGAAGTACCCAACAGATACCTGGACAAATGAAATTAAGCGGATATGAGGCAAATAGGAAATGCATGCCAACATAGGCATTTTCTTGAATGGGAACGAAATAGTACTTTACCGCCAGTGTAATATTAGAGAGGTTTGAACTCCGGAAAGTTACTGGTCCATCCAGCTTATCAGAGTATAGGTCGGAGAAGAATACTAGGTACACTGACATGAATGTGATGAAAATTGCATGGACAGTAGAGATGCCCCTAGAATAGGTAAAAGATCGTCGTGAGTAGATATGTCAATAAGCACAGGGTGAAATTGGACATAAATTTTGCAGACAGATGGCTTCACCTGTTGTTCCACTCAAGCTTTTGGGCTTTTGTAAGAGAAGCATAACACTTGTAGAAGAATGAGCTGACTAAGTGTGTGATGTCATAGACCTGCAAACCAAAAGGAAATTTGTAGCCAAGAAAGTAGCTAGAGTTCTGGTACACAGGGATCAATCATAAATGTAAAAATAAAACAAGAGAAAAACATAGGTGGTAGTGTGGCTGTGTGGGTGAGTGAGTGCGAAGGGTTTTGAAAAGTCAAACTCTGAAAACAATGCTAGAACTGATGATTATCATCTGCATGCTGCTATCTACTTTGTTACATCACAGAATAGTTAATAACTTACTACATATACATACCACTATTGCCTAAGGGATACAGATGGTACACAAGGTATTGTAAGGGATCCTCGCGTACACAGACACACACAAAGGGCAAATAAAAAGAAATTATTGCAGTATTAAACATATATGGTAATACACTGAGGCCAACCTGTATAATACAGATTAAAAACAGATATACATTGTGATTCAACTTCTGTTTCCCATGGTAGCCAAATATTGATTAAAAATGGTTAATATATTGATAGGATTAGGTTAATTTTTGTTAGCTAAACCGTAACATGCTTGGTTTTGAAGATCTTGTATTGAGTATCCGAATTTTAATGAAGAACTTAACTGCTCATACTAAACAAAAACAAAAATGTTACAAGCCAAAACAAACTGTTAAATTTCATGACTCTAATCTGAAAATTCATCACAGCTTGCATGTCAGTTTAAACCTTACATAACTTCAACCGATTTCAGATGCATCCACGGCTTAGGATCGGATGTGGTGGGCAGCCATTGACATATTCCTAATTAGATCTCAGGCTAAACTTTTATAAGGTGGAACAGGCCTGTCAAGTGCTAACCTGAGAGAATAAACCTCTGAGGCAGAGTCCAATTTTGTGTTTGAGCCCTACAATTCATACAATACTTCCACGCATATTCATTGGAAAACGGTTTTGTGCTCTTTAATACACTTTGTACGTTGCCAACTGGCAGTTTGAATGCACGAGAAGGAGCTGATAAATTACAGACTTTCATTGTTGTTTCTGTTTATGTTGTAGCCTGATGTGGCATGAGGTGAGCTCAAGCCTGATTTACTGAGGATGAATCTGGGGAGCTTTTTATACTCAAGGTGGTGTTACTGTTTTCACCTGGGTTTGTTTGTTTCAGAAATCTTGCACAACAGTATGTGAAAGTTCATTTGTCGACACCTCGTGGAAATTTATTGGAGAATTTGCATACCCTACATTAGATCTTTACAGAAACCTGCTTATACTAACAGCCATATATAGTACAAATGGTGTTCGGTAGTCCACAATTTTCACATAGTGAAGTTAAGCAAAAATGCAATAAAACTAATATCTATTTGTTTCTTCCATCTAAATACATGAATAATCATGTGAGCATCACTAAATTCACAGGTGACATGATCATAAATGTCAACAAATAAGAGGGGGGCAAATAATACCATCTTGCACATGAGGATCCCACCAAGCATAGCAGTGTACGAAACATATGCATCTGCAAGAAGGTATTCCTTAACCAGTGACTCTGCTTTGTAGGAGTAGGCCTTAGCCGCCATAACAGAGGTTGTGGACAGATCCATCAATTCCTATATCTTGACTCAGCAACCTGATGAAAGAGACAAGTCACATAACAAGGTACATTTTGAGCAATAGAGAAGCCAAAATTATGAAATGTCCATGCTAAGATTAAAAATAGTTTTTTGTGACATCCAGTTGACCGTAGAAGAACAACCAAGATATGGGTCATTGCTAAACAGTACTCGGAATAATCTTCCATTCCATGAAGTACAACACCCAACTGTCACTTAAATGCATAATAAAATAAAGCTACCCATGAAGAAGCTACCCATGTTAAAATGCGACACTGAAGCCAAATAAATAATCAATCCCTGTCATGTGTCACTTTCACTAGAATAAAATAGCAAGCAGAAGCATGCACCAAAGATTGAGTCTATACTCTATACTCTATACTGAAAGACTGGAAGCTGTGAATAAAGCAACAACGTACTGCCGAAGCCAATGAATGGATCCTATTAACAATTGCTAGAGCCCCCAGTTTAAGTAAGATAATCGTTGAGGTCCCCGCCAACATGGAGCCAGCTCCGAATCCAAAACGGTAGGAGCTAATTGCATGCTTGACAGCCATCCCTCTAAACACTAAAATTCAGGTACTGTAATGGAGAATGTATGGAATCCAAAACAACTCATAACAGCGTGTGGCACCTGTAATTACGCGCAACAACTTGCAGGAAAATAGTACTCGAAGATAAGTAACACGGAGAAGATACGTCCATAACACAAAGCGCACGAAGGAATCAAGAAGGGATGGGGGTCAGAAAAGGTGCGCGAGAGGGGCAACCTTTTGAGGCGTCATTCAAACCGCCAGCTCGAAAAAAAAACATCCGCACGTTGCGACCAATTGGGGCACGGAATCGATGCCCGGACGACAATGGCACGCGCCGTCGCCCGGAAGAAAACACCACAGCGATCAAAAGGAAACGTGCCTGCCTTCCGGGACTCGGGGCACGCCGCCGCGCGCGACCGATAACCGAAACCAAAAAATCCGAGGAAACGGCGAAAAAAAACAGGCGAAACCTCCCGTCGTCGCATTGCGCAGGGGCGGCGGGGGCACGCGATCGACGCCCGGAACTCCATCATCATCGGAACCATCAATCCCACCGACGAACAGACCTGCGCCGGCACGGCCGACCCCCACCCAACCCTCGCCACCTCGCCTTATCCCGAACGTGGCACCCGGAAGCAGGAGGCGCGGCGAAAGGGAGACCCACCTCGGAGCCACGTCGCGCTCCACGATTTTTGCGGCAGAGCAGGACCGATCGGCGGGGAAAATCGACAGACGGCGGACGAACAGAGCAGGCGGGAGCGGGAGGAGGAGGCATTAGTACCTTGCGGTGACGGCGGTCGGCGGGGAGGGGCGAGGTTCCGGCGGTGCAAAGCAATCGGGGGCGGGGTGGATTGGATGGAGAGGGTGGCTATATTTCGCCTCCTCCGGCACCACGCCTCGCCTCGCCTCGCCCGTTGCGCAAGCCACAAAGGAAAAGGAGAATGACGGGGCCGAGAGGGAGATGGCCTGACGGGATTATAAATGGCCAATTTATATTTAGGATGCCCTGCCCTGCCATGGGAAGGGGAGGAAAGAATAATTTCGAACTGACCCGAGGGGGCAAGGAGTGTTGTAGCAGATGCATTTCAAGGGGGGCGTCAAAAATCAAAATATCAGTGGAGATTCAAAATGACCCGTGATTAACAAAATGAGACGGACGTAATTGAATGATCTTTTTTTATGGAAAAAATCAGTATAAATTAGCATCATGATAATTTTTCATATAATGAACTGAGCTGAGGGAGCAAGAATGGTTTGCGATGTTGAAGGAGGAGTATAATAGGGCATGTCTAGGGCAAATTAATACCCGCACGTATCTTCGGGTAAAATCAATGACATGTGACTTAGATGTGCAATAGTAGTACTTAGGGCACATCTAGATGTGATTTAGCAAAACTGATATTAATAATTAGGTGGAATTGTATGGCAGACTGTAACAGTGGGTGATCCTTTTGTTCACTATATGTTTTTCAAGCTCATCGCCAACATTATCATGACCCTTCCTCTTTAGCTTAGATGAACCCAGAACCTTTTAGTTGTAGGTTGCATACTCCTGGCCATCTCATCCATAACCCCACGAATTGATGAAAAAAGACAATATTTTATGGAGGACACACAATTTCTTTGCATAATCTTGAAATATGTATGTATTCCTCGATTCACCCTCATCCGAGCCACCTCATTGTCTACAGCTTGCTTCATGCCACCCACCATGGATAGATGCCATCACCACCTTGTACATCGATTCTTTCTGCCACAACCCTCCATACTCGCTCTCTTTTCTCCCTTTTACAGCGGGCCGACACCCTTACTATCAATTACATGTCGGCTGCCGACTAGTTATCGAGCTCTCTGTGTCCTACTTTGTTCATGCACATCCATAAAGATTGATTTCCGCCGCCATTGACCAAGTCTGAAGGTGCCCAATGGCCGTCTCCTCATTTTATCTTCTCCAGTCCTCACTCCCCCCACCATCACCTAGATCTAGATGCCACCACAGCATGTCTGTCCTATGGGACCAGTATCAGGCGAGACCAACAAACCACGGAAGGAATAAATGCCATTGTAAGAAAAAATTACTCCATGGCCCAGATCAGACGACACAACTCCATCCTAGCGAAGATTCAATGGCTCAAACAAAGTTGGACGGGGAGGATTCTGAATGGGCGGGTAGCTATCCCCGCATAAACTTTGGGGGATTGTCATGCACTCAAATTTGGAATCTTGAAAAAAGATAGGGCAAACTGACCTATAGATTAAAGCTTCACAGCCACTATAGTCTGTAAAATTAAGCCTTACAAGAGATAGGCTATCTAGTCGTCCGTTCATAGAGGGAAATCATAGAACCGGACTTCATGGTGTATTTGGAAATAATTGGAACTTACATGCTCTGCGGCTAACACTGTCTCTAAAGGTTAAAAAAATGGTGGTATTGGCACTCAATCAATATTGGTTACAACATTCCACCGTGGCACCATTCCACCATGCACTCAATCTATATTTATGAATTGGCTACAATATCGTAGCAAATCATTACATTCTTCAAATTGAAATATGCTACACCTACTGAACATTTTGTACGAAAATATATTAGAGGCTCACGTAGAGGGATAGGGTCATTTTCAAGGGAGGAGGGTTCACCGTGAAAATCGGGTGGGGTTAGTGGGGATAGGACAAATAAGTCTTTTTTTCTTTCAAAATGATAACGATCAGATGCCAGCTCAGTTTGTTTGTTTTTTAGCGAGACACGTGTCAGTTATTGTTCGCTCACATGCGCCCCTCTGGATAAACTACGAGCTAACGACGGTTCGCTCAGGATGGCAATATGAGCGAACACATTCGATATGACAAAATCTATTTTTAGAGCATGACAATTTTCATCAGTTTTCTTTAGATTTGGCATGAATTTTTTTCTTCTGCCAGCATGGCAAATCCAAATAAGTTGGAATTTTTCTTTTTAGACTGACAATTCTCCATGTTGCATCATGGCAAATATGTGAAAATGCACGGCAATTACTCTCCTACAGCATAGCAAATTCCTGACAATTTTTCTGCTAACATGCCAATTTTTTCTTTACAACACGACAAATCCTTATACAATAGCATGGCAAATACATTTGTTTTAGCATGACTGAAAGCGAAAGTCCCCTTCTACTCGGGATGAACAGTAAATTCAGAAAAAAAAACATTTGAAAAAATCTGAAAATTTTTGGGTGGCTAACTTTGACAAATGTTCTCAGCTTTTGTAAGTTTTAATCCTGAAATAAAATTCGTGAAAGTCATGGCAAAAAAAAACGAAAACAACACTCCAAAATGCTTTCGAAAATAGCATATTTGGAGTGTCGATTTTGTTTTTTTTTTTACCACGACCTTCAGAAATGTTATTTCGGGATGAAAATTTCTAAGAACCGAGAACATTTGTCAAAGTTTGCACCTAAAAATTTTATATTTTTTTACTATTTTTTTGATTTTACTGTTCATTAGGGAGCATATGAGCTCGAGCTGAGAATAGCTGCTTCCGAAAGTGAAAGTAGCTTCTTGAGGGTACACTCCCAGAACACGGAGTTCGCTCGGATAACTTTCCTGAGCTGCCGTCGGCGCGTCATTCGGGTCTTCTTTTTTATGGGGACACATAAGTCAGTAGGCTTCCGTCAGTAAACTTCCCTGGTTAGGATCTTCGCTTCAAGCTAAAGCATTGGGGATTCGAGAAGATGTGGCTCACTTTCCTCTCTGTCGTGCAATCTGATTAGAGTTCTGACTTGCACAACTACACCTCTCCTGTACGAATTGGATGCTATCAACTCTCAGTCATTTTCAATCGCTAGTCGTTTTCAGGAAATGTGCACTAGAAGGACAGGGGGCAAGGCAATCACCAGGGCTGTTCGTGAGAAAAAATGCGGCCACTGCTTAGTTGGGTCGATATTTCCCATCTGAGTCGAATACCCAGAAGTTCGGGGTGCAACATTTTTATAGCATCTGTGCAATAAACTCCAGCAACCACTTTGACAAACACGACGATCTGCTCCGCGTTCATCTAAAAAACACGACAGGGACAGGCAAAAGTACCACGGAAAGGAAAACACCACAACTTCTGCAACATGCAACTACCCTGACGTCTTCCCTGAAAAAACAGCACGTGTTTGCAACAAATAGTCGTCCAATGATATGTATATCGTAGTACATGCTATTCAGGTTTACTGATGAAAGGCAGATGACTCCTATGATGCATCCGACATTCAGCCATCCGTGTGAATCCATAGTAAGTTCAGAGCTTAACATGATACCGAAGCTGAGATGAAATTCGAAACATGCCGAGTACAAGGTCATTCTAGATGGTTCGAAACGGATAGAAGAAAACATCGAAACAACCATAGCGTTGTTCTGCGATATGCTCTTTTCGGGCTTCCTTCCTTGCTAAGGTCAGGCTTCAGTCTTTGTTTGCCAAAATAAGAAAAGATTCTTCAGTCTTCAGTTCTTCACCATGAGTTAGCGCTTCTATGTTTTGTACCCAGACACTGACTGCCTGAGTAAGTTCCCTGCACGATTCAAAATAAAATTGGCATATGGTGATAATTCAGTAGACAGGGATAATCTATCCGCAAGATACGACAACATCAACCAAGGCACTTGTGCGGTTGTGCCTGCATTGCTACTGGTTACCATGAGATGGACACCAAAATTTCAGTTGAAATGTTCATTCTGGACTCGGCTTCAGATGTTTTTTTTCTACAGACAAATACTTTCTTAAAAGGTACGGTGACTCATAATAGCGTCTTCAAAATTCAAAGTACATCACCTATTCTTTTCGTTAGTGTCTTCATGCTCGTCCACCACCACGGCCCCTTTTCCTGCACATACAGAAACAAGTTCTAATGAATTTTCGTGTGAATTCACATAAGTACTAGTTATAACAAAGTTTGCATGCATCATTAAGTCCATTTCCCGGTATATATACACCCAACCAAGTCTGTTTTCTTGGCCATATAATAAGTCTCTGTACCATGAACGCCCGAGATAACGCAGCGCACCCCCCGCGTCGCCCCCGCTCGGGCGACTCGGGCGGGACGCAACCCTAGCCGCCGGGGCTCCCCGTCCTTCTTCCCCTCCCTCCGCCGCCACCGGAGGACGCCGCCGGTCTATAGCCCGGGGGCTGACGGCGGTGGCGGGGGCCTTCCCTCTCTCCTGCGCCATGGGGGCAGTGCGGAGCCCCGCGGTGTGTGGAGGCACGGCCTGATCTGGCCTTGGTGGCGCGGCGAGCCTGCCTACCGGCGGCGGCGCGGCGACCGCCTCGGCCTAGGGCGGATGGTGGCGGGTGCGGCGGCTGGCCCTGCTTCGGGCAGCGGCCTTGGCTGCGGTCGGGCGGCGGCCGGGTCGGCGGCGATGGATCATCCTACCTCGGTTCGGTGGTGGCGGCATGGAGGGCCTGGTGGTTGGGTCGGCACCATGTGTGGTTTGCCCTCCGGACAGATCTGATCTGGCCGGTGCGACCTGCTCAATGTGCGGCGGCTCAGATCGGCGGCGACCCGTGCACACGATGCTTGATGGAGGTTTCTTGAGCGGATCCGGGTGAAAACCTAGTTCTCGGCTTGATGCCAACCGGCGTTGGCGGCACTCTTTTGTGTCATTACCTTCTTGAAGGCATCGCCGTGGAGAAGCTCCAGACCTCTATCCGCTACCTCCGGGGGAAACCCTAGATCAGTAGATCAGATGACGGCGGCGCGTTGGTGTCATTTCCTCCTTGGGGGCGTCATTCTTGGAGGCGTACACGGGTTCGAGGGACCAGTGGGCGGCTTTTTTGGTGGAGCGGTGCTTCATCCTGCACATTGATGACGACGGATCTCGGCGGCGTGGTGCAGTGGAGACTCGGCGCCCGATGCGCGGTGCTGGACTCGCGCAGGAGGGGGTTGCTGTCTGGCATCATGGTGGCGTCGATGGCAGAGTGGCCTGACAAGGTAGAAGCCCAACATCTGCTCTGAAGACGGACCAGTGGAAGATGGCGGCGACGACACATGTGAGTGCGTCTGACCAGTTCATGCCCAAGACCCGGTATGTGGCTCGGTTGAGGCTTCTGGCTTTTGATGATAGGCTTAGGTGAGTGGACTGGGTATTTGGCCCAGCTAGCGCCCCTTCATCATATGGATAGGAGTAGTGGCATATGATGCCAAGATGGCGGATTCAGGCATATTGTTGTAATACTTTGTAAGGTCCTCGGGAATAATTAATAAAGTGACCGCATGCATCTCCCAGATGCAGAGGCCGGGGGTCTTCCTCCTTTTCTAAAAAAAAACCATGCCTTTAAAAAGGCCATTGAAATACACTGGACCAGTAGGATTTTTGTTTCATTAAGCTAATTACATATATAGAAACCTACAACTATGATTTCAATGCTCCAATCGAATCAGAACTGCTAGCGCTGCATGCCTGTATGATTCTAGCAAAGGTGCACTTAACAAACTGAATCTTATACAATCATACGTACCCGCAAGTCGAGGTCCTGACATTCTCGTCGCTGAGGCTCTTCACTTTGCTGCACACGTACTCAACACTCTCACTGAGAGTAGCCTTCCTGTCCTCTTTGACATTCCAAAGCTGGGCTACAATGGTTCTGTCACTCAGCTTGCCACATTCCTTTAACTCCAAGAAACTATTCACCAGAGCCTTCACCAATGCCTTGTAAGACTCTTCCCCCCACGTAGCCCGCAGCTCTTGTAGCTTAACGTCATCGTCATTAATAGTCTCCTAATCACACACGAAGCAGTGTAGCACATAACTTGTCACCTCCAAGAACCGGTGGACCATAAGCTATGGTCTGTACAAGAACTCAGCATACCTCAGAAATGCCTCCAGTTGTGTCACACTTGAAGGGATACCACTCTGGGTTCATGAGCTGCTCCTGCCAAAATTTGCACAGCCGAGAAGCTTCCGCCTCGGCTTCTTTGTGGAGAAACTTCCGAAGGCATGCCAGTAGGAATGGCCTCTCACTCAACTGCCCCATGTACTTTACTGTGATATTCTGTCTACCAACACCACCCATATCAAAAAATCCCTGGACATCAACTTATAATGTCAATTTTAATTTTATAATCTTCCACATGGTGTGACAGGAATGCGTGTAGTATCAAATGTTGATAGAGAGTGAAAATGATCATGGATATGACTGAACCTTGATGAGCTCAGCGTTAATATTTGAAGTCTCTTCTCTAACATCCCGAAGCTCAGCACTCAAACCTTGTTCAAGATTGTTCATAGCACACAGAATATCCGCAGCCTCATGCTCCTCGGCATCTTCACCAGCATGTCCCTCAGATTGCCGTTTTCTTTTCTGCACTGATGTTATTTGCACCTGCTTTTATAGTGATGTAGCGGGGTAAGTATGGCAGAATAGGAAAAGCAAGAGAATGGCCACTCACTATACTAGTCTAGCAATGAGTGACCCAAAATGCACTCATTTTTTACAGTACTTCACATAAATATCCAACAATATGATAATTGCAATCAGTAAAACGAAGAACACTTCTAAAAGAGCATAGACACGAGGGAGCCATCAAGGCATAAAATTGCAACCTAAAATGTGCACAATAATTGCTTTGCAAAATAGTTACTGTAATTAGATGAGCAGAACTATGTTGCAAAGGATCTATAAACATTCATGGCATCACATTCTTCCGAAGCAATAAAAGACCAGCAACACACTATCCCTAGTATGATAACAAATCAGATCACTGAACACATTGACTTAGAATTATCACATTCGCAGATAAGTGTTTACTTTTTTTTGGAAAAGGAGGACTTCCCCGGGCCTCTGCTTCGGAAAGATGCATGCGGCCACTTTATTAAATCAAGTTCAACAAAAACAAATAGTCTGGTCCGCAGAGTACAGCTCACAGAAGGAACTAAAAAAGATAAAACAACTCAAAGCCACAACCGGCTGGACGAAAAGACATTAAGGACCTAACAGATAAGTATTTACTTACCCTTCCAGACTGGTTATGCTCACGGCCACTTCCCTGTGCCGGCGTATCGCTTGCCTCACTTGCTTGGAGCTTTCTCTTTAGAGATTGAATCTCTGCTTCCAGCTCTTCATTCCTTTTAACGAGCTCCTCCTTTGCGGCGATAACTTGAAGCCTTGCTGTCCATGATATTTTCAAAATGGTAAGAATGATGCTACGGTTTTCTTATCATTAGTGCAAGTGCAATGTACGTTTCGACTATTGATCAGTTTTGTTTGCGTGTGTGACAGGAGATTTCTGAACAATGCTAGTAATTTCAGATTGGTAGGATTGACTCGTAACTATTGGGGGGCTTCAGATAACAGATAACTGATTGGAATAAACATCATTGGAGCAACGTTGGCTGTTCGATTTGATGGCTAGGATTAAAATGTCGCCTTCAGAGAAATGGTGTTTAAAAAAGGCCAACAAAATTCGTTATTATAGGGCAGACAACATATGAGGATCCTAAGCAAACAGAGCAGCGGTTACCCTTGTGTTCTTGCTCCACCTTCTCCTTTTCTTCGAGGACTCCGTGAAGCGCGCTGTGGATGCCGGTGTATTCATGGCTGCAGTACTCGTGGTAGTTCATCTTGGAGCAAACATATGAACCGAACCCAGCGAGGCGCGCAAGCGAGTCACCACCTGCATCCCCGGTCTCTGCCATGAGCGCCAATAGTCTGCAGGTGCACGAGCATAGTGCCACGGCAAAGATTAATTCGAGTTTTATCCACTTGATAGAGTGGAAATCGACTGCCTAGCTTCAGTAAATGACCAAACGCGGGACGAACCCCCAAGATTCCTAGTGAAAAGAGGGGAAATGCGGGTTCTTGCAATTTTTTCAAGGGAGGGGGGAAAAGGTTAGGGCTTCCGTACCAAGAGAGGGGATCAGCCCAGTGGAGAGAGGCCGCGTGGCTTCGCCGGAAGGACGGACGCGCCTGGTTCTTATTATTCTTCTACGGCGCCGGGAGGGAGGGAGGATGATTGATTGCTCACTGCATTGTGCGTTTGGTACTCTCTGCTCGGGGTTGAGTTCTTGTTTCTTTCCTCGGGGCGGAAAAGATGAGGGGGAGGGAAGACGAGGGAGAGGCGCGTGTAAACGTGGGGTGAGCTTCCGGCTCGTCGTCGTGCCGGAAGTGGCGCTTGTTGGGGACCCACATGTCAATCGGAGAAACAGCTGGCAGCCTCGGATGTTGTTTTCTTTTCCTCACGAAAAAAGACCACACCCAACAAAGGAGCAGTCGTCTCAAAAAAAAAAAAAAAAAGGAGCAGTACGAACATCACCACTCATGTTCGGAACGCTCTGAATGCTGTACAGCAGTACAGTACAGGAGTAATAATATCCAAGTCGAAAGAACAGAAACCAACTTTCAAATAGCCACAACTCCGACGTGTTCTTAACATTCATCGGGATAACTCAAGCATGCCGCTCGCACCGTTTTTTTTTATATTTTGCATACTTTCTTCACTTTGATCGAGCATATGCAGACAAAAAACAACATTTGTATGTTGATTGGTTATCTGCATATCCTCTCACTGCATCATAGCGACGCCTCTACACACTGTGTTTAGTTGCTAGATACATCTATTTTATCCATTTTGATGTATCTCGAACTAAAATACGTCTAGATACATCCCCTTTTATCCATTTTGATGACAAATATTTCTGGACGGAGGGAGTATATGGTCACACGAGTGCACATTGTTTGGTTGCATACGAGCATAGAGTTGTGCTCATCTTGTACCCTACTTGGTGAGCTTACCCACCACTACCGCACCTTACACACAATCACACTAAGCACACCAATGCTACAACATTGCAACGGCGATGAACTGGACGAAGATGATGAAATTCTTCAGACCAAACTGACGATCCACCTTGCCAACTTCAACACTGTTGCATGCCTGCTTTCGCACAAACTTGGAGTAAGCTTCTTCTTCCGCCTGTCTAGTCTTAAATCCTCTATGGCTATTGTTGTTGTACCTTGCCACTTGTACACTACAAGCTTCCCATGAATTGTAAACTCCAGGAGCCTTCCCGATGAAGACAGCATACCACTTATCCTAGCAGTGCACAACTGCAATTAGTTGAAGCACCTATCAATGGAACACACAAACAACAAGCAAATGGAGCCAGCAATGAAGCACACAAGCAATGGAGCAGAAGAGAATTAGTAAGCATGCATGACCATACCGGTTAGCAAGTTCAACCTACCACTACTTTAGCGTCATCCTACCACCAAATCCAAAAAAGGGTGTAATCCTATCACCGCAAGTTCGTGATCATCGTGAGGGGTTAGTAAATACCACCTCACCAAGATATAAAGACCATAAAAAAATTTAAGCCTTAACTACACAAAATATACGTCGTGATTGTCATCATCATCCTTGTCGACATCGCCGTCGAGGATCATGCACGTCGTTGCCACCAGCAGAAGCAGCACTAGTAGTAGTGCTTGCCCAACCAAGTCCTCAGCCAGAGCACCCTGTGGGAGTCTTCCATGGCAAGAAACCCAACACCATGGGCTTTGTTGTCCAGCAGCTGGTTGTGAGCTACCATGAGAGCCTGTGGGCTGAAGCCACCTTGCTCCATGACGGTGCCGTAGAGGTCAGGGTGGACATTGATCATCTTGCTCTCCCTGATGGCGGTGGCCCCCTCTTTCACTGCATGAGTCATGCTACTAAAGATGATCAACTCCTCCATGAAGCTTCCCCGCTTCCTCTTCCTATCAAGCACAGAAACGTGCTCACCATCCTTCTTAGGAGCATCAACGTTGATGGTGTCTGATTCCTGTGTGTCTGGATACTCGAACATCGTCGAGCCCCGCGGCTGACCAGAGCCCATGGCACGCCTACCGGTTGCCAGCACGAAGGAGGAGATCTGCTGCATCTGGTGGTAGTTCTGGATAGGTGTGTTGAGGAACTCTGCGTCCTTGGGGTGAGCCTAAGAAAGAAACAGGGCAGAGTGGTTAGTTAGTATGGCAATGGTTCATAGGCTTAAACAACTGGTTAGTTAGAATGGCATGGTTTGTGAGCTAACCGTGATGTGGCATTGGTAGTGCTCTACCTCCAAAAGGATTGAGCATGTGTCCTCATCCCATGAAGCACCGCTCAGGTCTCTGAGTTTGGACGCGGCGATCCACCTCGCTCTCCACTTCCTCTGGTGGTTGTACACCTGGGTCGAGGTGACCCCCTGTCCACAGAACTCGAACACTTGCTTTGCAACAAGGTTCAAGTGCAGCTCCTTGAAGCCCTTGTCAGTCCTCACCCCACTAGCTATGATCTCACACATCTTGTTAAGCGCGAAAGTGGAGAGGAACGGCTGGCATTTCATGTTGTACCCCCGCCATCCTTCTCCTCCTTTGTGGCTGGCTTTTGAGCAACGGCATGAGCTACAATATTGGCCTGAGCTATCATAAATGGAGGAACTGTAGGCGGCACCTCCAAAACGTCTGAATCAGGAAGCATCTCGTCGATGGTGATGTCTACTACACAACCTTCTTCTTGTAGACGTTGTTGGGTCTCCAAGTGCGGACGTTTGTAGGACAGTAGCAAATTTTCCTCAAGTGGATAACCTAAGGTTTATCAATCCGTGGGAGGCGTAGGATTAAGATGGTCTCTCTCAAACAACCCTGCAATCAAATAACAAAGATTCTCTTGTGTCCCCAACACACCCAATACAATGGTAAATTATATAGGTGCACTAGTTCGGCGAAGAGATGGTGATGCAAGTGCAATATGGATGGTAGATATAGGTTTTGTAATCTGAAAATATAAAAATAGCAAGGTAACAAGTAATAAAAGTGAGCGTAAACGGTATTGCAATGCTAGGAAACAAGGCCTAGGGTTCATACTTTCACTAGTGCAAGTTCTCTCAACAATAATAACATAATTGGATCATATAACTATCCCTCAACATGCAACAAAGAGTCACTCCAAAGTCACTAATAGTGGAGAACAAACGAAGATATTATGGTAGGGTACGAAACCACCTCAAAGTTATCCTTTCCGATCGATCTATTCAAGAGTCCGTAGTAAAATAACACTAAGCTATTCTTTCTGTTCAATCTATCATAGAGTTCGTACTAGAATAACACCTTAAGACACAAATCAACCAAAACCCTAATGTCACCTAGATACTCCAATGTCACCTGAAGTATCCGCGGGTATGATTATACGATATGCATCACACAATCTCAGATTCATCTATTCAACCAACACAAAGAAATTCAAAGAGAGCCCCAAAGTTTCTACCGGAGAGTCAAGACGAAAACGTGTGCCAACCCCTATGCAAAAGTTCACAATATTACGGAACCCACAAGTTGATCACCAAAACATACATCAAGTAGATCACGTGATATCCCATTGTCACCACAGATAAGCACATGCAAGACATACATCAAGTGTTCTCAAATCCTTAAAGACTCAATCCGATAAGATAACTTCAAAGGGAAAACTCAATCCATTACAAGAGAGTAGAGGGGGAGAAATATCATAAGATCCAACTATAATAGCAAAGCTCGCGATACATCAAGATCGTAACACCTCAAGAACACAAGAGATAGAGAGATCAAACACATAGCTACTGGTACATACCCTCAACCCCGAGGGTGAACTACTCCCTCCTCGTCATGGAGAGCACCGGGATGATGAAGATGGCCACCGGTGAGGGATCCCCCCTCCGGCAGGGTGCCAGAACAGGGTCTTGATTGGTTTTTGGTGGCTACAGAGGCTTGCGACGGTGGAACTCCCGATCTAGGTTATGTTTTGGGGGTTTCTGTATATATAAGAGGTTTTGGCGTCGAGAACAAGTCAGGGGGGGTCTCCGGGCTGTCCACGAGGTAGGGAGGCGCGCCCAGGGGGTGGGCGCGCCCCCACCCTCGTGGGCAGCCCGGGACTCTTCTGGCCCAATTCTTTTACTCCATGGCCTTCTTCTAGTCCAAAAATAAGTTCCGCGAAGTTTTAGGTCAATTGGACTCTGTTTGGTTTTCCTTTTCTGCGATACTCAAAAACAAGGAAAAAACAGAGACTGGCACTGGGCTCTAGGTTAATAGGTTAGTCCCAAAAATCATATAAAATAACATATAAATGTATATAAAACATCCACAATGGATAATATAATAACATGGAAGAATAAAAAATTATAGATACGTTGGAGACGTATCAAGCATCCCCAAGCTTAATTCCTGCTCGTCCCCGAGTAGGTAAATGATAAAAACAGAATTTTTGATGTGGAATGCTACCTAACATAATTTTCTTTTTTATTGTGGCAAGAATATTCAGATCCATAAGATTCAAGACAAAAGTTTAATATTGACATAAAAATAATAATACTTCAAGCATACTAACCAAGCAATTATGTCTTCTCAAAATAACATAGCCAAAGAAAGCTCATTGCTACCTCTTGAGCACTGCGTTGGATTTCCCCAAAAAGGAGAGGATGATGCAGCAAAGTAGCGTAAGTATTTCCCTCAGTTTTTAAGAACCAAGGTATCAATCCAGTAGGAGGCTACACGCAAGTCCCCCGTACCTGCACAAAACAAATAGCTCAACGCAACCAACGCGATTAGGGGTTGTCAATCCCTTCAGGTCACTTACGAGAGTGAGATCTGATAGATAATATTTTTGGTATTTTTGATATAAGGATGCAAAGTAAAATAAAAGGCAAAGTAAAAAAGCAAAGCAATAATAAAGTGATGGAGATTGATATGATGAGAATAGACCCGGGGCCATAGGTTTCACTAGTGGCTTCTCTCGAGAGCATAAGTATTCTACGGTGGGTGAACAAATTACTGTTGAGCAATTGATAGAATTGAGCATAGTTATGAGAATATGTAGGTATGATCATGTATATAGGCATCATGTCCGAGATAAGTAGACCGACTCCTGCCTGCATCTACTACTATTACTCCACTCATCGACCGCTATCCAGCATGCATCTAGAGTATTAAGTTAAAAACAGAGTAACGCCTTAAGCAAGATAACATGATGTAGAGGGATAGTTTCATGCAATATGATAAAAAAAACCATCTTGTTATCCTCGACGGCAACAATACAATGTGTGCCTTGCTGCCCCTTCCGTCACTGGGAAAGGACACCGCAAGATTGAACCCAAAGCTAAGCACTTCTCCCATTGCAAGAAAAACCAATCCAGTAGGCCAAACCAAACTGATAATTCGAAGAGACTTGCATAGATAACCAATCATACATAAAAGAATTCAGAGAAGATTCAAATATTATTCATAGATAGACTTGATCATAAACCCATAATTCATCGGTCTCAACAAACACACCGCAAAAAGAAGATTACATCGAACAGATCTCCACGAGAGAGGGGGAGAACATTGTATTGAGATCCAAAAAGAGAGAAGAAGCCATCTAGCTACTAACTATGGACCCGAAGGTCTGAGGTAAACTACTCACACTTCATCGGAGGGGCTATGATGATGGAGAAGCCCTCCGTGATGACGGCCCTCTCCAGCAGAGCTCCGGAACAGGCCCCAAGATGGGATCTCGTGGGTACAGAAGGTTGCGGCGGTGGAATTAGGTTTTTGGCTCTGTATCTGATCGTTTGGAGGTACGTAGGTATATATAGGAGGCAGGAGTACATCGGTGGAGCTTCGAGGGGCCCACGAGGCAGGGGGTGCGCCCTAGGGGGGTGCCCTCCACCCTCGTGACCGCCTCGTGGCTTTCTTGACGGAGGGTCCAAGTCTCCTGGATCTTATCTGATGAGAAAATCACGTTCCCGAAGGTTTCATTCCGTTTGGACTCCGTTTGATATTCCGTTTCTTCGAAACACTGAAATAGGCAAAAAACAACAATTCTGGGCTGGGCCTCCGGTTAATAGGTTAGTCCCAAAAATAATATAAAAGTGGAAAATAAAGCCCAATATAGTCCAAAATAGTAGATAATATAGCATGGAGCAATCAAAAACTATAGATACGTTGGAGACGTATCAGGCATCCCCAAGCTTAATTCCTTCTCGTCCTCGAGTAGGGAAATGATAAAAAGAGAATTTTTGACACGGAGTGCTACTTGGCATAATTTCAATGTAAATATTCTTAATTGTGGTATGAATATTCAGATCCGAAAGATTTAAGACAAAAGTTCATGTTGACATAAAAATAATAATACTTCAAGCATACTAACAAAGCAATTATGTCTTCTCAAAATAACATGGCCAAAGAAAGTTATCCCTACAAAATCATATAGTCTGGCTATGCTCTATCTTCACCACACAAAGTATTTAAATCATGCACAACCCCGATGACAAGCCAAGCAATTGTTTCATACTTTTGACATTTTCAAAACTTTTTCGATCTTCACGCAATACATGAGCGTGAGCCATGGATATAGCACTATATGTGGAATATAATGGTGGTTGTGGAGAAGACAAAAAGAGGGGAAGATAGTCTCACATCAACTAGGCGTATCAACGGGCTATGGAGATGCCCATCAATAGATATCAATGTGAGTGACTAGGGATTGCCATGCAACGGATGCACTAGAGCTATAAGTATATGAAAGCTCAACAAAGGAAACTAAGTGGGTGTGCATCCAACTCGCTTGCTCATGAAGACCTAGGGCATTTTGAGGAAGCCCATCATTGGAATATACAAGCCAAGTTCTATAATGAAAAATACCCACTAGTATATGAAAGTGACAAAATGAGAGACTCTCTATCATGAAGATCATGGTGCTACTCTGAAGCACAAGTGTG
Organism: Aegilops umbellulata; assembly: GCA_032464435.1. Lineage (NCBI taxonomy): Eukaryota > Viridiplantae > Streptophyta > Magnoliopsida > Poales > Poaceae > Aegilops > Aegilops umbellulata. The sequence continues at coordinate 381,300,755 of CP136056.1, read as the reverse complement.
ATAAAAGGATAGTAACATTGTCCCTTCTCTCCTTTTCTCTCATTTTTTTATTTGGGCCTTTTTTTATGGCCTATTTTTCTTTTTTTCGTCCGGAGTCTCATCCCGACTTGTGGGGGAATCATAGTCTCCATCATCTTTTCCTCACTTGGGACAATGCTCTAAAAATGATGATCATCACACTTTTATTTTTCTTACAACTCAACAATTACAACTCGATACTTAGAACAAAATATGACTCTATATGAATGCCTCCGGTGGTGTAGCGGGATATGCAATGAATCAAGAGTGACATGTATGAAAGAATTATGAACGGTGGCTTTGCCACGAATACGATGTAACCTACATGATCATGCTAGCAATATGACAATGATGGAGCGTGTCATAATAAACGGAACGGTGGAAAGTTGCATGGCAATATATTTCGGAATGGCTATGAAAATGCCATGATAGGTAGGTATGGTGGCTGTTTTGAGGAAGGTATATGGTGGGTGTATGATACCGGCGAAAGGTGCGCGGTATTAGAGAGGCTAGCAATGGTGAAAGGATGGGAAAAGTGTGTATAATCCATGGACTCAACATTAGTCATAAAGAACTCATATACTTATTGCAAAAAACTAGAAGTTATCAAAGCAAAGTATTACGCGCATGCTCCTAGGGGGATAGATTGGTAGGACAAGACCATCGCTCGTCCCCGACCGCCACTCATAAGGAAGACAATCAATAAATAAATCATGCTCCGACTTCATCACATAACAGTTCACCATACGTGCATGCTACGGGAATCACAAACTTTAACGCAAGTATTTCTCAAATTCACAACTACTCAACTAGCATGACTCTAATATCACCATCTTCATATCTCAAAACAATTATCAAGCATCAATCTTTTATTAGTATTCAACGCACTCAAAAGAAAGTTTTACAAATCTTGAATACCAAGCATATTATTATTAAGCAATTACCATGCTATTTAAGACTCTCAAAATAATCTAAGTGAAGCATGAGAGATCAATAGTTTCTATAAAAAAAATCCACCACCGTGCTCTAAAAGATATAAGTGAGGCACTAGAGCAAAACTATAAAGCTCAAAAGATATAAGTGAAGCACATAGAGTATTTATCAAATTCCAATTTATATATGGCTCTCTTAAAAGGTGTGTACAGCAAGGATGATTGTGGCACACTAACAAACAAAGACTCAAATCATACAAGACGCTCCAAGCAAAACACATATCATGTGGTGAATAAAAATATAGCTCCAAGTAAAATTACCGATGGAAGTAGACGAAAGAGGGGATGCCTTCCGGGGCATCCCAAGTTTTGACTTTTTGGTGTCCTTGGATTATCTTGGGAGTGCCATGGGCATCCCCAAGCTTAGGCTCTTGCCACTCCTTGTTCCATAATCCATCAAAAGATTTCACCAAAAACTTGAAAACTTCACAACACAAAACTCAAAAGAAATCTCGTGAGCTCCGTTAGCGAAAGAAAACAAAAGACCACTTCAAGGTACTGTAATGAACTCATTCTTTATTTGTATTGGTGTTAAACCTACTGTATTCCAACTTCTCTATGGATTATAAACTATTTTACTAGCCATAGATTCATTAAAATAAGCAAATAACACACGAAAAACAGAATCTGTCAAAAAGAGAACAATCTGTAGTAATATGTAACTAACGCAAACTTCTGGAACTCCAAAAAATCTACCAAAATAGGGCGACCTAGACAATTTGTTTATTGATCAGCATCAATTGGAATCAGTATTTTATCACGTTCTGGTGATTTTTAACAATTGTTTTCATGAACAAAAAGTTTCTGGAAATTACAGCAAGATCAAATAACTATCATCCAAGAAGATCCTATAGGTCTAACTTGGCATAAACACTAATTAAAACATAAAACCACATCTAAACAGAAGGTAGATGGATTATTTATTCCTAAACAGAAGCAAAAACTAAAAAACTAAAAATAAAATTGGGTTGCCTCCCAACAAGCGCCATCGTTTAACGCCCCTAGCTAGGCATAAAAGCAAGGATAGATCTAGCTATTGCCATCTTTGGTAGGCAATTCTTAAATGAGGAATCTACCTTTCTTAGAGATTTCTTTCTTTTTAGTAATTATCAAATTTTTAGGCACAAAATCGAAAAATTCATTCATAGCAAATGGTTCCTTAGTGATAGCAAAAATATTGGGATGAATACTTATAGATTTAAGATCCGCAGTTTCCTTACTAGAGGATTCACCCTTATTTTTAGGAACATACATAAACTTGGCAATTTTAGTAGGTGGACTTGGAGTATTCTTTATGGAAGAAAAAGCGGTTCCCAAATTAGTAATGATACCCTCAAGTTTATCGATTCTAGTGGAATCTTGATTTATTCTTTCATTAACTATGGGTTCTTTCTCCTTAATATTTTTCAAAGTTAGTCCTACCTTAGATCCATATCGGGCAATTTGATTGTGGATCTTTTTATCTAGATTTTCAATTAATTCAACGGTAGCAACTTTATTTTCAATAATTTCAAGTCTTTGCATTACATGCTCCAAAGTTAACATAGTTCCATTAACCAAAAGAGGTGGTGAACCAAATAAATCTATCATAGCATTATAAGAATCAAAAGTGTGGCTACCCAAGAAATTCCCTCCGGTAATGGTATCAAGGATATATCTATACCAAAGATTAGCACCTACATAAAAATTGCGGAGAAGAACTGAAGTAGATTGCTTCCTGGTAGATCTATTTTGAGCATTGCAAATTCTATACCAAGCGTCTTTTAAATTTTCTCCTTCCCTTTGTTTAAAATTTAGAACTTCGTTCTCGGGAGACAACGGGGAAGATATAAGACTAGCCATGATGACAGGGCAAGCGAGAAAAAGGCAAACGGAAAAGAGAGGGCGAATAAAACGGCAATGGTGAAGTAGGGGAGAGGAAAACGAGAGGCAAATGGAAAATAATGTAGTGCGAGAGATAAGGGATTGTGATGGGTACTTGGTATGTTGACTTTTGCATAGACCTCCCTGGCAACGGCGCCGGAAATTCTTCTTTCTACCTCTGGAGCACTGCGTTGGATTTCCCTGAAGAGGAGAGGATGATGCAGCAAAGTAGCATAAGTATTTCCCTCAGTTTTTGAGAACCAAGGTATCAATCCAGTAGGAGGCTACACGCAAGTCCCTCGTACCTGCACAAAAAAAATAGCTCAACGCAACCAACGCGATTAGGGGTTGTCAATCCCTTCACGGCCACTTACGAGAGTGAGATCTGATAGATAATATTTTTGGTATTTTTGATATAAAGATGCAAAGTAAAATAAAAGTAAAGTGATGGAGATTGATATGATGAGAATAGACCTGGGGCCATAGGTTTCACTAGTGGCTTCTCTCGAGAGCATAAGTATTCTACGGTGGGTGAACAAATTACTGTTGAGCAATTGACAGAATTGAGCATAGTTATGAGAATATCTAGGTATGATCATGTATATAGGCATCACGTCCGAGACAAGTAGACCGACTCCTGCCTGCGCCTACTACTATTACTCCACTCATCGACCACTATCCAGCATGCATCTAGAGTATTAAGTTAAAAACAGAGTAACGCCTTAAGCAAGATGACATGATGTAGAGGGATAGTTTCATGCAATATGATAAAAACCCCATCTTGTTATCCTCGATGGCAACAATACAATACGTGCCTTGCTGCCCCTTCTGTCACTGGGAAAGGACACCGCAAGATTGAACCCAAAGCTAAGCACTTCTACCATTGCAAGAAAAACCAATCTAGTAGCCCAAACCAAACTGATAATTCGAAGAGACTTGCATAGATAACCAATCATACATAAAAGAATTCAGAGAAGATTCAAATATTATTCATAGATAGACTTGATCATAAACCCACAATTCATCGGTCTCAACAAACACACCGCAAAAAGAAGATTACATCGAATAGATCTCCACGAGAGAGGGGGAGAACATTGTATTGAGATCCAAAAAGAGAGAAGAAGCCATCTAGCTACTAACTATGGACCCGAAGGTCTGAGGTAAACTACTGACACTTCATCGGAGGGGCTATGATGATGGAGAAGTCCTTCGTGATGACGGCCCTCTCCGGCGGAGCTCCGGAACAGGCCCCAAGATGGGATCTCGTGGGTACAGAAGGTTACGGCGGTGGAATTAGGTTTTTGGCTCCGTATCTGATCGTTTGGGGGTACGTAGGTATATATAGGAGGAAGGAGTACGTCGGTGGAGCTTCGAGGGGCCCACGAGGCAGGGGGCGCGCCCTCTACCATCGTGACCGCCTCGTGGCTTTCTTGACGGAGGGTCCAAGTATCCTGGATCTTATCTGATGAGAAAATCATGTTCCCGAAGGTTTCATTCCGTTTGGACTCCGTTTGATATTCCATTTCTTCGAAACACTGAAATAGGCAAAAAACAACAATTTTGGTCTGGGCCTCCGGTTAATAGGTTAGTCCCAAAAATAATATAAAAGTGGAAAATAAGGCCCAATATAGTCCAAAACAGTAGATAATATAGCGTGGAGCAATCAAAAATTATAGATACGTTGGAGACGTATCACTCATCCCTACAAAATCTTATAGTTTGGCCATGCTCCATCTTCGTCACACAAAATGCTCTCATCATGCACAACCCCGATGACAAGCCAAGCAATTGTTTCACACTTTAGTATTCTCAAACTTTTTTCAACTTTCACGCAATACATGAGCGTGAGCCATGGACATAACACTATGGGTGGAATAGAATATAATGATGGGGGTTGTGTGGACATAGCACTATGGGTGGAATAGAATATAATGATGGGGGTTGTGTGGAGACAAAAAAGGAGAAAGTCTCACATTGACACGGCTAATCAACAGGCTATGGGGATGCCCATCAATTTATGTCAATGCGAGGAGTAGGGATTGCCATTCAACGGATGCACTAGAGCTATAAATGTATGAAAGCTCAACAAAAGAAACTAAGTGGGTGTGCATCCAACTTGCTTGCTCACGAAGACCTAGGGCATTTGAGGAAGCCCATTGTTGGAATATACAAGCCAAGTTCTATAATGAAAAATTCTGACTAGTATATGAAAGTGACAAAACAAGAGACTCTCTATCATAAAGATCATGGTGCTACTTTGAAGCACAAGTGTGGAAAAAGGATAGTAGCATTGTCCCTTTTTATTTATTTTAATTTTTTTGGGCCCTTCCTTTTTTTGGCCCTTTTTTTGGCCTTCCTTTTTTCCCTTTTTTTGGGGACAATGCTCTATTAATGATGATCACCACAATTCTTATTTATTTATAACTCAAAGATTACAACTCGATACTAGAGCAAAGTATGACTCCATATGAGTGCCTCCAGCGGTGTACCGGGATAGGCAATGAATCAAGAGTGACATGTATAAAAAATTATGCATGGTGGCCTTGCCACAAATACGATGTCAACTACATGATCATGCAAGGCAATATGACAATGATGAAGCATGTCATAATAAACGGAATGGTGGAAAGTTGCATGGCAATATATCTCGGAATGGCTATGGAAATGGCATAATAGGTAGGTATGGTGGCTGTTTTGAGGAAGATATAAGGAGGTTTATGTGTGATAGAGCATATCGTATCACGTGGGTTGGATGCACCAGCGGAGTTTGCACCAACTCTCAAGGTGAGAAAGGGCAATGCACGGTACTGAAGAGGCTAGCAATGATGGAAGGGTGAGAGTGCGTATAATCCATGGACTCAACATTAGTCATAAAGAACTCACATACTTATTGTAAAAATCTACAGGTCATCAAAACCAAGCACTACGCGCATGCTCCTAGTGGGATGGATTGGTAGGAAAAGACCATCGTTCGTCCCCGGCCGCCACTCATAAGGATGAAAATCAAAGAACACCTCATGTTTCAAATTTGTTACACAACGGTTACCATACGTGCATGCTACGAGACTTGCATACCTCAACACAAATATTTCTCAATTTCACAATTACTCAACTAGCATGACTCTAATATTACCATCTTCATATCTCAAAACAATCATCAAGTATCAAACTTCTCATAGTATTCAATGCACTTTATATGCAAGTTTTTATTATACCCATCTTGGATGCCTATCATATTAGGACTAATTTCATTACCAAAGCAAAATAATATAAGTGAAGCATGAGAGTTCATCTATTTCTTCAAAATAAAACCACCGCCGTTCTCTAAAAGATATAAGTGAAGCACTAGAGCAACCAACAAACTACTCCGAAAGATATAAGTGAAGATCAATGAGTAGTAGAATAATTATGTAACTATGTGAAGACTCTCTAACATTTAAGAATTTCAGATCTTGGTATTTTATTCGAACAATAAGCAAAACAAAATAAAATAAAATGACGCTCCAAGCAAAGCACATATCATGTGGTGAATAAAAATATAGCTCCAAGTAAAGTTACCGATGAACGAAGACGAAAGAGGGGATGCCATCCGGGGCATCCCCAAGCTTAGGCTCTTGATTGTCCTTGAATATTACCTTGGGGTGCCTTGGGCATCCCCAAGCTTAGGCTCTTGCCACTCCTTATTCCATAGTCCATCGAATCTTTACCCAAAACTTGAAACCTTCACAACACAAAATTCAACAGAAAACTCGTAAGCTCCCTTAGTATAAGAAAATAATTCACGACTTAGGTACTGTTGTGAACTCATTCTAAATTCATATTGGTGTAATATCTACTGTATTCCGAATTCTCTAGTTCATACCCTCCGATACTACTCATAGATTCATCAAAATAAGCAAACAACACATAGAAAACAAAATCTGTCAAAAACAGAACAGTCTGTAGTAATCTGTATCAAACGTATACTTTTGTAACTCCAAAAATTCTGAAATAAATTGGTGGACCTGAGGAATTTGTCTATTAATCTTATTCAAAAAGAATCAACCTAATATCACTCTCCAGTAAAAAGTTGTAGCTAATCTCGTGAGCGCTAAAGTTTCTCTTTTTTACAGCAAGATCACAAAGACTTCACCCAAGTCTTCCCAAAGGTTCTACTTGGCAGAAACACTAATTAAAACAATAAAACCACATGTAAACAGAGGCTATATGTATTATTTATTACTAAACAGGAGCAAAAGTTAAATAACAAAAATAAAAATTGGGTTGCCTCCCAACAAGCGTTAACGTTTAACGCCCCTAGCTAGGCATGATGATTTCAATGAAGCTCACATAAAAGATAAGAATTGAAATATAAAGAGAGCATCATGAAGAATATGACTAGCGCATTTAAGTCTAACCCACTTCCTATGCATAGGGATTTTGTGAGCAAACAACTTATGGGAACAATAATCAACTAGCATAGGAAGGCAAAACAAGCATAACTTCAAAACTTTAAGCACATAGAGAGGAAACTTGATATTATTGCAATTCCGACAAGCATATGTTCTTCCCTCGTAATAATTTTCAGTAGCATAATGAATGAATTCAACAATATAACCATCACATAAAGCATTCTTTTCATGATCTACTAGCATAGAATTTTTATTACTCTCCACATAAGCAAATTTCTTCTCATGAATAATAGTGGGAGTGTCATAAGAAACTCGAATACTATAAACTGTTTCCACATTGAAAGAATAAAGTTCAGAAAAAGGGTAATCATAATAATGACAAGTTTTATAAATATAATCATCACTACTTTTTATAGCATACGTATCATCACAATAATTATCATAAGTAGCAACTTTGTTCTCATCATAATCGATTGAAACCTCTTCCAAGATAGTGGAATCATCACTAAATAAAGTCATGACCTCTCCAAATCCACATTCATATTTATCACAATAAGATTCAACATCCTACAAAATAGTGGGATCATTACTTCCTAAAGTTGACACTCTTCCAAACCCACTTTCATCAATATAATCATCATAAGTAGGAGGCATGCTATCATCATAATAAATTTGCTCATCAAAACTTGGGAGGCTAAAAATATCATCTTCATTAAACATAGCATCCCCAAGCTTGGGACATACATTAATTGCAGCAAATATATTCTCAAACATGTCATTCTCATCAAACATAGCATCCCCAAGCTTGGGCCTTTTCCTATCATAAGCATAATCACTCTCATCATTAATAGTATGGATAGCACCAATAGTATAGCAATTATCATCATCACAATGAGTAATAGGAGCAACATCATTTGGGAGGGATAGCTTTCTACCTTTGCTTCTCCGTCTTTTCTTTTTCTTCTTCACATCATGTGTGGGTTTAACCCTCTTTTCTGAGCTCCTTATTAATGAGATTGGTTGAATAGAAAGCTCCTCCTCATTACCTGATTCATCATAAGAAATAATAGGAGGATATTGGGAAGTCTCTTCCCTTTCATTAGTATTCTCTTCATCTTCTATTTGCTTTCTTTTCTTTATGTAATTGGCAATATAAGGATTTTCAATGCAATTCACCGCACAATACATAAAAGTTTCTTCTAGATCAAAATCAAGAACTTTATCAAGTTCTGATCAATCTATTCAAGAGTCCGTAGTAAAATAACACTAAGCTATTCTTTCCGTTCGATCTATCATAGAGTTCGTACTAGAATAACACCTTAAGACACAAATCAATCAAAACCTAAATGTCACCTAGATACTCCAATGTCACCTCAAATATACGTGGATATGATTATACGATATGCATCACACAATCTCAGATTCATCTATTCAAACCAACACAAAGTACTTCAAAGAGTGCCCCAAAGTTTCTACCGGAGAGTCAAGACGAAACGTGCGCCAACCCCTATGCAAAAGTTCACAATGTTACGGAACCCACAAGTTGATCACCAAAACATACATCAAGTAGATCACGTGATATCCCATTGTCACCACAGATAAGCACATGCAAGGCATACATCAAGTGTTCTCAAATCCTTAAAGACTCAATCCGATAAGATAACTTCAAAGGGAAAACTCAATCCATTACAAGAGAGTAGAGGGGGAGAAACATCATAAGATCCAACTATAATAGCAAAGCTCGCGATACATCAAGATCGTGCCAAATCAAGAACACGAGAGAGAGAGAGAGAGAGAGAGAGAGAGAGAGAGAGAGAGAGAGAGAGAGAGAGAGAGATCAAACACATAGCTACTGGTACATACCCTCAGCCCCGAGGGTGAACTACTCCCTCCTCGTCATGGAGAGCGCCGGGATGATGAAGATGGCCACCGGTGAGGGTTCCCCCCTCCGGCAGGGTGCCGGAATAGGGTCCCGATAGGTTTTTGGTGGCTATAGAGGCTTGCGGCGGCGGAACACCCGATCTATTATGTTCCCTGAAGTTTTTAGGGTATATGGATATATATAGGCGAAAGAAGTCGGTCAGGGGAGCCACGAGGGTGGGGGCGCGCCCAGGGGGCAGGCGCGCCTCCCTGCCTCGTGGCCACCTCAAAGCTTCCTTGACTTCAACTCCAAGTCTCCTGGATCACGTTCGTTCCAAAAATCACGCTCCCGAAGGTTTCATTCCGTTTGGACTCCGTTTGATATTCCTTTTCTGCGAAACACTGAAACAAGGGAAAAACAGAAACTGGCACTAGGCTCTGGGTTAATAGGTTAGTCCCAAAAATAATATAAAAGTGTTTAATAAAGCCCATAAACATCCAAAACAGATAATATAATAGCATGAATACTTCATAAATTATAGATACGTTGGAGACGTATCAACTACCAATTCATCCATGACCACTAGCTATCAATGCTTGACGACATGGAAACAACCCCTAGCATGCTTTAAATCCATCACAACTAGCTACTACAACATCATAGTCAAACAAATTAGTAGATCTAACCCTATCAAATCGACAGATCTAGCTAGTACTAGTAGAGAGGAGGGGGTGATTGAAACGTGGGGTGAGCTTCCGTCTCGCCGTCTTGCCGGAAGTGGCGTTCGTTGGGGACCCACATGTCAGTCGGAGAAACAACTGGCAACCTCGGATGTTGTTTTCTTTTTCTCACAAAAAAAACCCACCCAACAAAGGAGCAGTACGAGCATCACGCAATCACCACCCATATTCAGAACGCTCTCAATGTTGTACAAACAGTACAAGAGTAATAATATCCAAGCAGAAAGAACATGAACCTGATCGTTACTGTGAGAACTTTCACACTACTCCGACGTGTTCTCAACATTCACTCGGATAACTCAAGGACATGTTTGGTTGCCTGCATTTCCTGTTGGGCATGCACGCGCGCTGGGAACGCTTACACTGGTACAGTGAGCTGATATACAGACGGCGTGCCATGGTGGCTTGTGGTCCCCACGTGCACTTTCCTGACTCCGTTTTCTTCTCGAATATTTGTCATGCAAGATAAAAATTCATTATATAAACTCCTCGGTGTTTTGACCTTTGTATCGCAAATTTTTCTCATGTTTTCGTTTCGAGCTGTTTTCTGCCAGTTTCTAGATCGCTATGTCGTCGTCAAGCTCCTCCAAGGATCAGTTCTTCGAGAAGGTCATCAACTCCTACCTCCTGGGAGTAATGAAGCATCTCTAAACCATGGAGTTCCGGGACGGGGTACTTCATATCCGGGATCTTCAAGGGCCCAAGAAGGAGGGAGACGAGAAGGCCAGGCTCGAAGATGTGGAGCAAGAACTCTTAAAGTGCTAGAGGATGGTGGAGCGTGGACTTGATGCCAACCACTCTATGATTAAGGATTTCGTTCGCGAGCAGAAGTGGGACACCAACAATATTAGGGAGGTTATTGATGGTCTCCATGTTAGGATTGAAGATCTCCAAGCACAAGTTTAGGACCTACAAAACCAAAACTATGAGTATGAAACCATGTTTAAAAGGTTGAGTTTAGTTGTGGATTTCAGGATGCCGGATTGAGACCAGTTCTTCTTTCTTGACAGAGAACATATGCCCTAGAAAAAAGAGGACAAGCCATCCACTTCATCACCACCATCACCGAAGAAGAAAACTTGAGTACATGGGTATGGGCACCGCCCGCGCCTTGCTCCAAGCTTGGGGGAGGTGCCCTGGTATCGTATCGCCATCACCTTTTACCATTATTATCTATCTCAGTTCGATCTTTAGTATTTAGTTGATCTAGAAAAAGTATTAGTATGAAGTAGTTTTTGAGTGTTTGTTTCATCCCCGTGCTATCAATGTAACCATGTGTGAGAGTTCCTATAATCGTGCTTCGAGGATCTCTTATGTTCCAAAAAAATCACCGTAAACTTTTCTCGCGTTTGAACTTTGTTTGGCTTGGTTTTTCTACGATACAAAGAAATAGTAAAAAACAGAAACTGGCACTGGGCCTAAATTAATATGTTAGTCCATGAAAATAATATAAATGTGCACCAAATCCATGTAGAACTCATGTAAATATAGCATGAATACTTCATAAATTATAGATACGTTGAAGACGTATTAGCTTCTTCAAGCTTAATTTTTGCTCGTCGTCAAATAGGTAAATTATAAAGAAATAGTTTATGAAGTGTTAATGCTAGAATAATGCATAAGTCTGACCCATGATAATTCTAATCACTTTCTCAATAGTCAAAAAAAAAATTCTAATCACTTTCTCTAGCATCATTGTATATCGTAAACAGCAACTCATTTATCATAAAATTTCCAATGATCAAGTAGCAAGCTATTCACATGTTAAAGTATAGACCATAAAATCTTTTGAAACTTAACATACTATGTTTTTAGTCATCAAACAATTACAGTTCATCTTATTTTCAGGAAGGGTCTATGTAAGAGCTTTGTTTTAGGAAACTCCATATACTCAACTATCATATAGTCTTCCATAATTGTCGGCACCCAAAGCATATTTTTAGAACAAGTTTCCATCGGACACACATGAAGACAAGGGTTTAATAAATGACCTCCCAACTTTCTTACCATAGGGGTAAATGTCAACAATAATGACTCATGATCATATATATTCAACTGGCTATATGCCTCGATCTTTCCCCATAACATGATGCTTGCCAAGTGGAGAATTATTGAGATTGGAATAGGAATAAAATATTTTGACTTTTGCATAAAAGTAAAGCTTAACTAATAAAAGATGGGCCTTTCGCAAAGGGAAACAGAGGTTGTCATGTGCTTTTGATTTTTGGATGTGCAAACTCTTAATGCAAAGGAACAACACTTTATATTGCCCCTTATGATAGCAACCTTTACTAAGCAGTCCGTCGCTTTTATTGCGTTATCATTATAAGTTCATATAAAGCTTATTGTCCCTTACAATAAAAGATCATACATATTTATGAGAAATTTTAATTATTTGCATCGATGACAACTTACTTCAAGGATCTTATTCAATCCATTAGATATGATGGACTCTCATGACAAGAAATTGGTTTAAGTATATTTAGATGCACAAGTAGTATCTCCACTTAGTGTGGGATTTTTGGCTAGCAAAAAATTATAAACAAGCACCACATGTTGGACGATCCATGACAATATAACTTCTATGCAAACATGCATAAACATAACTTATGACGTTGTTTCCTTGTCCAATATCAACTATTTGATCAAGTTTAAAAACAATTAATGAGGGTCCACAAAAAGATGTCCAAGATAGTATATTTGCATGTGAAATCTCTCTTCCTTCATTATTTTTCATAAATTTTCTGAATGACCAATCTGTTAACTTCAAATAGATTTTATTTCCTACACTCTCATGTGAAGTCACTACTTCCCATGAGACAATAATATGAAACATATATAATTTCAAATTTATGATACCCAATTCATTCAAAAATTTACTCTCGGGATATAAGTGAGGCACAAGAGTAAACAGTAAACTAATCTAGAAGATATAAGTGAAGAACAAAGAGTAGTTAAATAAATAGGTAGCTGTGTAAAGACTCTCTCCAAATAAAAAAATCAGATCTAAGGATTGTATCAAACAGCTCACAAAACAAAAATACGCTCCAAGCAAAACTCATATCATGTGACAAATAATAATATAGTCCAAACGAGGTATACCGATAGTGTTGAAGACGAAAGAGGGAATACCTTCCGGGGTGTCCTCAAGGTTAGACGCTTAAGTCTTCCTTGAATACTTCCTTGGGATGCCTTGGGCATCCCCATGCTTCGGGTGTTGCCGCTCGGGCGGGTGAGCAAGCAGTGGCATGCTATCGCCCCCATGCCGGCTACGACAGATGCGCAGCGGTGGAATCGGTCTTTGCTAGTTCGGAGCAAACTAGAAATGTCGGGGGTTGCCTATGGCCTGTTCTCTTTGCTATCTGCGCTGCCTCGCTTTGGAGCGCACGCAATGCACCTGAGCTCCAGGTCACCATGTGATTGGCTATGCACCCGGGGCTTCGCCCATTTTGAAATATATACAATGAAGAGACTGCTCTATCTTCAATTTTCTTTTAAAGATTCCTCGTTTGCAGCTGCAAGTTTTTCCATTGTGCTTTTACTATTTTAAAGTTGCAATACTTCCTTCGTACAATTTGAATTGCAACCTGATGTCAAGCATGATGGTGTGTAAAAATTTATTTATTTATACTCTATAAAGATTAGATAACTTGTTCTCTTATATGCATGCCAAAATTATGCAGATCAAGAGAAGAATGAACCATGTGTGTAATGCGTCAGCATATACTTCCTGAATAACTACCAAGCACCATTCATCCAGCGAGAGGAACAGAAACTACACAAAATTTGGTCTTGCCAGTAGAAATAAACAGACAACACAACATAAGTTTCCCATTAATAAACGTTATCAAGAATGTCAGAACAGATAACTCAAGGACTAGGCTTAGTCAGTGCTCGATTTATCATAAACAATTATAACTAGCTTAGTTTGTGCTGGATTTAACATAAGTTTTCGATTCATAAACGTCTAGAATTGGAAAACATCGCACGAGTGTTTCAAAATTTTGGAAACTATGTGCAAGAAGTTTTGAAAAATTGGGCACACCAAGTATTTTGCCTCCGATCTTGTATTGAATTGTTTATGTTTATTTTTAGCCTTTGAATTGTTTATGTTGAACTAGTAATATATTGTGGGTAGCGAGAAATGTTACTCCCTCCGACCCATATTAATTTACGTACATTTAGTATAACTTTATACTAAAATTATACTAAGTGTGCGGCAATTAATTTAGATCGGAGGGAGTATGTGGTTATTGTGTTGCATCTAAATTCATGATTGATCCGAAGCAAATGAACTCATTATGTTCTTGCTCTTTTCCTTTTGATTCCATGGCAATGCACTGGCTCTATACTAGTCCTCTATAAAGTTTGAGCTACGAAAATCAACTATGTATTGATAACAACAATTCGACAATGGGCAACTGTCCCCTTCCACTTACATTAAGGTAGGTTCCAACTTCCGCTACAGCCTCAATAACCTACTACTCTCTAGTATTATTGAACAGATAAGTATTGCAGCTATGCGAAACAAATACAGCAGGCTGCACGCATGCATAGCGTCGGAGCTGGATGATCCGCGGCTCTGTCTTCACAACCAGCATGGGAAATTGATAATGGGAATCTGGGATGGGATGGCACAGCCTTCTCCAACAAACTCCAAGTCCAGCAAAGTATATATCATCTTCTACTACTATTTTGGGGCCTCCTTTCATGTTCATATTCAGTTTTACACGATGGTGAGCACTATACATGCGCATGACCAGCGATCCCTCTTTAGTCCTGACATCTCGAGAAAACAGCCTGTTACAGTACCTTCACTTCATCGCCGAGGACGAGGAGTTTGACGACAGGGCCGAAAACACGCTGTTATCGGCCGTGTCTTTGCTGTATGCCTTGCGCACGTCCTCCTTCACCTCGCAGAAGCGCATCTTCTTCACCTGTTGCTCATCAGGGGTGCCGCTTTGCTGCTGGAACGCATCAAGGCCATCAGGCAGGCCATCTTCCAAGAATTTGTCGAGCACTTGCGAGCAGTTTGGAAAGTACCGACGGCCCAGCTCCACTGCAAGCATACATACTTGTTTATTTCATGAATAAATATGGTCGCCGTACTGCTTTTGTACACAGAACAAGCTCAATGCAAATACACAACACTGAATACCTATGTTTACAAGGGACCAGAATACCTACAACGACAAGTTGCAAAGAAACATACTAGAAACATCTGTAGAAATGAACTTGTGCCACATGCCAGAATGGCAACATACTGTTACATGTTCATGTTTTTTTTACTGTGAACAACACATGCTATCAATAGGTTCATGCACAGAATATCAATGAACCCAATAAACAACATTAAGTTATTACTTAGGTAGAAGGTATAGCACCGGACAAAGTAAAATTGAAAGGAAAGATCGACTGCTCATGTTCGCACCTGTTTTCGATAGTGCATCCACCCTCGAACGCAGCCTTTTGTTTTTTGTTACTGGCGTCTCATTCAGATCGACTTCCCTCAGTTTACCAGAAGTACTTGCTGCAGAAAAACCACCAACTTCTGGTGTGACGTCTGCTTGTGCAATTTGCATGGCAACCTTCGCTTCAGCAGGGAAGAACAATCTTGCGAACGCGACTGCAGAGACCACAGATCATTTTAACATCTTATGAAAAAGGTGCATACGGCAGAGTCGAATGTGCAGTAAGTGTTACAGCCACCTATTTCTATAGCATATGCACCAGAGAGGGGGGGAAAGAGGGATTTTCTGGGAGAAGGGGGTACTTTTTCTCGACCTCCCCCATCATTTTAATATTGAGAAAAGATTTGTCTAGAAATGTCACTATCATTGCATAAAAGGAGACTTCACCTCTATTTTCCAGGTAGCTTAGTTTCATGTGAAGATCATCAGCCAATAAAGGTGAGGTGACAGAATCTTCCGCTGTCATAGGATTCCTCATCATCTCCCTCTCTAGGATGTCAATGCACATCCTATCTTTATTTGACTCTTGGCCCTGCTCCATCTTTGCATTGTAATCTTTTAGTCTTGTTAATCTCCGACAAATATTACTTGCAAGACGACCATCATCTGTCAATTGCGACGCCACTGCTCCTTTGCTTAAGAGACACATAATAATAGCTGGTTCTCTCCTCATAGCAGCTAGGTGGAGTGCTGTGTACCCACGACTGTTCTTCAAATTCAAGTTGGCGAGTTCCAGGCCTAACAACTCGGTAAGAACTTTGGAATCGCAGTAAGCTGCAGCATAATGCAATGCGTTGGCGTCGTCTAGGGTGATTTCAGACTCATTAAGAAGCAACTTCACAAGTTCAACATCATCAGAATCCAGTGCCCTGTGGATTCTTCTTACTCTTTTCTCGTGTACAGGGTCCGAAATGATGGTGTCACCATCAATTGGGGGAGATTTCTGTCGGATTTTTTTTATCTCATCAGCAATTTCTGGAGGGAGTTCCTTATCTAAAGACATAATATCAAGATCCGATCTTGCAATCCTTTGAACACATTTTTCACGCACTTGAGTAAGCTCCGAGTGGAAAGCAACTTGCAAAATAGGTAGGACGTCTTCAGCCAGAGTCTTGTCAACAAAGTTCATAAGCCGTCGCTGCAGTAGATGATCATCTTAACCATGATTAGCAATCCACCAGAGGAAGAAAGGGTCATGTGAAATGGAGAAATGAAACCATGATTTACTTTTTTACTCATGTGCCAAATTTACTGTTTTTCGTCTGTTTCGAATTAGCATGCCAATTATACTGCAAATGCCTGTGCACAGTCAAATAAACAAATTGGAGAAGGGTAGAACATTTCTAGCCTGAAGCTACCATGTGTATAGCCAAGATTAGAAAAAAATGTACAGTATAAAATAGTTGGGAGTTCTAAACAAGCCAATAAGAGCGTATGCATCCCTCACCTGGAACAGCGACATGAGCTCGGGGATCCTGAAGGTCCACGCCGCGTACATGAGCTCGACGGCGAACCTGATGGCCGGCGGGCACGAGTCGTGCGGGCACACAAGATCAGCACATGACACCACGTCCAGCGGCGCGGGCCGGAGCCTGCCCGTGTAGAGGTACCCCATGAACGCTAGGAAGGCCTCGCGGCCCACACGGCCACCTGGGACGAGGTCCTCCATCTTGTACTGCGGCCTCCCGGTCACATCCCCTCCCGCGCCGCCTCCGGTGGCGGAGACGGAGGCGGTGACGGCCCCATCACTGCGGCTCCCGCGGGCACGGAAGAGCTCATGGAAGAAGGAGCTGCGCGCGGCGAGGATGCAGCGGTGGACGGGGATGGGCGGCCCGCCGTCCGCCACGTCGACGTCGGCGTCGCTGCAGTCGAGTTCAGAATCGAGGAGGAGGCGCTCGAGGTTGCTGCTGAGGCGACTCAGGCTCACGGCCTCGACGCTGCTGCTGCTCCCTCCCCCTCCCCCTCCACCACCCCCGCCCCACCCGTCCGCCGCGGGCAGCGGCGCCAGAGCGCCGGAGCAGGGGCTAGAGCCGTTGGAGAGGTAGGACGACGAGGAGGCGAACGTGATGGACGACGACGGCTCCATCACCGCCGCCAAGCACGAGGCGAAAGGGCCCTAGAGCCGGACCACCATGTGAGAAGGCAAAGGGGGGAGGCTGCCTTTTGGTCTCTCCCGGCCGAACTGCGCAATTCGGGCAGGCTTTGTTTGGCACCACGCAGATCCGCGTCGGCACGGAAACTCCCCCACGTCACCCCCCGCCTAAACGCAGCGGAGAAGGGACGGCGAATTCCTCGAGCCCAGATCTCGGCAGCCGCCCGCCGCCCGCCGCGTCAAACCGGGAGCTTTCGGGATATTTTTTCCTCCTCGCGACCGGCTGATCCAACTATCCAAGTTGGGGGAGCAGGAGGAAATACTGGGAGCGACGACGACGACGACCTGGCGGGGCGAGGAAGGGGAGTGGGGTCGTGGAAGAGGAGTCCGGGGGCAGTTGCGTGGAAAGCAGGGGGAGGCTCGGGCAGGGAGGGGATTGAAGACGACGACGGGGAGGAATATGGAGGCGGGGGACGACTGAGACCGCTGGATTTCTCCCGTCCCTACCTTTCTTTTCTTCGCTTTCTTCGATCAGGTTCTCTGGCTTTTGGGGTCGGAGAAGAAGAAGGGAAGGAAGACCGCGGGTGAAATTGCACGGGCCACCCCATAGAATACCAATATTGGCGTTTGCAAAGTACAAAAGCGCGGAGATCATTAGAAAATTAAATATTGCTCTACATGTCTCAACTTGCAATGACAAAACGTACTACGCGTAAGCTCCACACGTCACGGCAATCGGGGAAAGACTTGTGATCCCACTTGCCGGGCTGTTGTCTATGCTGGGAGGATTTTCTTTCTTCCCCTGTTCTCTCTCCTTCCCCTTTCCTTCTCCTCTTCTCCCATTAGGGCGCAGCTTTGGACACGACCGCGTTCTTCATACTCTATTTGGGGCCCTTTTTGTAAGATTATGGTCCAGTTTGTAATTTTATGTTTTGTTGGGGGTATGTCTGTAAGTTATATTGGCGGGGCGACTTTGGACCCGATCGCGTTCTTCATTCTTTGTCGGGGGCCCTTTTCGTAAGAGTATGGACTGGTTTGGAATTTTATGTTTCGTTGGGGTTATATTTATAAGTTCTATTACTGAGCGGCTTTGGACCCGATCGCGTTCTTCACTCTTTGTTTGGGGGGCTTTTCATAAGATTTAGGGGCCAGTTTGTAGTTTTATGTTTTCTTGCGCTCTGCTTGTAAGCTGCACTACCCACCGCGTTGATTAAACGTGGTGCTAGGCCCTTCTCGACCCTTTCTGTGTTAAATGTGAGAATGGGTCCTACTCGACCCTTCGTGCGTTAAATGCGGGAATGGGTCCTACTCGATCCTTCTCGACCCTTCCCGTGTTAAATGCGTGAATGGGTCCTACTCGATCCTGCATGGTCTCACGTGTCCTTCTCTAAGTAATGATCCTCCAGCAAAAAAAAGAGTGTGTTGGGAACCCGACTAAATATTTTTGCATCATGGACATAATTTATATCGGTACACAACTAATGTAGTCGCATCTCATGGTGTTTGGTCATGATGGTTGCCCGACGCCAGCTCATTGCGACAACTTGTTGGCCGGAGGTTCGCTGTGACGGTGACAACTTGGTGACTTGTGACAGTGGTGTCCTCCTCCATGGGACCTATGCACAGGCGCTTCCCCTTCTCTACATCCTGATTTCACGTTGATCTAGGGTGGGTGCACCTTCTATCACCATCCTCGACGAGCTCCGTTTGCATAAGAGTGTTGCGTTGTCGGTCGATGGCCATGTTGCCACACACATCCTCTTGTGCGACCGTGGCTACCAGTGCTACAGCATAGATCTCATATGACCCTCCCCTCTTGTCGTCCTCATCCAAATCCGATACTTTCACCACCGGATCTAGTGATTTCCTTCTCACCATGGCATTGCCCTCTCTTAGGTGGCCGCAATAGTTGTTGTGCAATTTTCGGACATTTCCTTGTTGCACTTGTACTCTCACGCCCATCTCCGATGATGTATGTCCTCCTCCATCTCGCCAAGGATGACCTCCTCAACTCAACTCTAGTCCACCCCTCTCTAGTTGTGTTTGCGTAGTGACCTGTTATGTGTCGTGGGATGTTGTTAGGGTTCTTTTCGAGGTCATGGGTCGTTGGCATTTGCGCCGAGGATCCTTATGTCGTTCATGGTTATATGGGTCAATGGTGCGAGCAGACCCTGTTGAGGCGAGCAAATTAGTCATTAAGTTCAATCAAAACAATATTCATTTTATGAAATGAACCTGCTCCGCTAGAGTTGGCCACACGGGACACTTTACCTTAGTTCGTCCCTAGGTAGTGTTGGTCATGCCTCAACTGGTGTTGCTTGAGTTGTGCCATGTTGGTACTATATGGGTAGTGTTATCTCGTTGTAATCTTCTTTCTTCTCAATAAATACACTCATGCATGGCTCGACGAAAAAAATATCTTTGGATGGGCATCAGAAGTAATATTCCTTCCATTTTAAAAGTACCCTTATTTTTATATGAAAAGAATTTATCGTCTTTACCACATGACGGTGTTTGATACATCTCCAACGTATCATAATTTTTGATTGTTTTATGCTATTATATTACCACTTTTGTATGCTTTATATGTCATTTTAGATTATTTTATGGACTACCTATTAAAGTAGTGCCCAATGTCACTTCCTGTTTTTTTGCGTGTTTTTTTTTTGCAGAAAAACCATACCTACCGAAGTTGAAACACGATGAAACATTAAAGTGATTTTTTCTGGAACATAAGAGACCCTGGAAGGTTCGAGGCGAGACCAGAAGACACATGAGGAGGCCACAAGCCCACATATCGCACCCAGGGGTAGAGCGCCATGTGAGTTTGTGGGGGGCCTGTGGCTCCGTTTACCCTAATTCTTGGTAATAAATTCCCAAATATTTTAAAACCCTTTGAGTGAGACCCGAAACAGTTTTTCCGCCGTCACAATCCTCTGTTATGAAGCGATCCCAGCCATGTTCCGGTACTCTGCCGGAGGGGGAAACCATTGGGCAGGCAATCTTTATCAACCTTGTTATCTCCGTGATGATGTGTAAGTAGTTCCTTCAGGACCTATGGGTCCATAACAGTAGCTAGATGGCTTTATCTCTTTCTTTTGACCTTCAATACAAGGATCTCCTCTGAGATCAATCCGATGTAATCTTTGTGATGTGTTTGTTGGGATCCGATGAATTGTGGGTTTATGATCAAATTATTCATTGATATTATTTGAGTCTTTTAAGATCTCTATTATTGCGTAATTTTATAGTTAACTATTTATCTTTGATCTGTCCGTCTTCTTTGGCCAAGTAGATTAATTTATCTTTAGTTGGGAAGGTGCTTTGTAGTAGGTTCAATCTTGCGGTGATCTTGCTCTATGACAAGATGGGTAAAGGCATGTGAGGGAGTCCTGGATTAGGGGGTGTTCGGGTAGCCGGACTATACCTTCGGCCGGACTCCAGGACTATGAAGATACGAGATTGAAGACTTCGTCCCGTGTCCGGATGGGACTTTCCTTGGCGTGGAAGGCAAGCTTGGCGATGCGGATATTCAAGATCTCCTACCATTGTAATCGACTCTGTGTAACCCTAACCCTATCCGGTGTCTATATAAACTGGAGGGTTCTAGTCCGTAGGACAACTTCATCATACAACAATCATACCATAGGCTAGCTTCTAGGGTTTAGCCTCCTTGATCTCGTGGTAGATCTACTCTTGTACTACCCATATCATCAATATTAATCAAGAAGGAGTAGGGTTTTACCTCCATCGAGAGGGCCCGAACCTGGGTAAAAACATCGTGTCCCTTGTCTCCTGTTACCATCCGCCTAGACGCACAGTTCGGGACCCCCTACCCGAGATCCGCCGATTTTGACACCGACGTTGGTGCTTTCATTGAGAGTTCCTCTGTGTCGTCACTTTTAGGCCCAATGGCTCCTTTGATCATCAACGACGATGCGGTCCAGGGTGAGACTTTTCTCCTCGGACAGATCTTCATCTTCGGCGGCTTTGCACTGCGGGCCAATTCGCTTGGCCACCTGGAGCAGATCGAAAGCTATGCCCCAGGCCATCAGGTCAGGTTTGGAAGCTTAAACTACACGGCAGACATCCGCGGGGATTTGATCTTCGACGGATTCGAGCCACAGCCAAGCGCGCCGCACTGTTTTGAGAGGCATGATCTTGCTCTGCCGTCGAACAGTGCCCTGGAGGCCGCACACGCATCGGTTCCTACCCTTAATTCGGAGCCTATTGCGCCAATCGAGGATGAGCGGCTGGACGTCACCTCGGGGGCTACGATCTCAAAGGCGATCGAGCCAAACATCAGCCCCGTGCTCTGCGTGACCCGTGACTCTGAGGATCCGGATTCCTCTCCGGACTCCGAACCCCCCGCGCCCCTGCCGATCGAATCTGATTGGGCGCCGATAATGGAGTTCACCGCAGCAGACATCTTTCAACACTCGCCCTTCGGCGACATCCTGAACTCACTAAAGTCTCTCTCTTTATCAGGAGAGACATGGCCGGACTACGGTCAGCAAGGATGGGATCCGGACAATGAAGAAATTCAAAGCCCACCCACCACCCACTTTGTAGCCGCTGTCGACGATTTAACCGACATGCTTGACTTCGACTCCGAAGACATCGATGGTATGGACGATGATGCAGGAGACGAACAGGAACCAGCACCTGTAGGGCGCTGGAAGGCCACCTCGTCATATGATATATACATGGTGGATACTCCAAAAGATGGAGATGGCGATGGAATAGCGGAGGATGACACCTCCAAGAAACAGCCAAAGCGTCGGCGTCAGCGGCGCCGCTCTAAATCCCGCCAAAGCAAAAACGGTGATTCCGGCACGGGAGATAATACTACCCCGAATAGCGCCGAAGAACACCCCCTACAGCAAGATTCGGCACAAGAAGATGGAGAAGCCAGCCCTCATGAGAGAGCGGCAGACCGAGAGGTTGGGGACGATAACTATATGCCTCCCTTCGAAGACGAGGCAAGCCTCGACGACGACGAATTCGTCGTACCATCAGACCCCGCCGAACAAGAGCGTTTCAAACGCAGGCTTTTAGCCACGGCAAGCAGCCTTCTTAGGCAATTCTCCAGTCCAGCCGTTAAAAAGTCAGACACTGCCAAGCGCGCCCGGAGTAACCTACAACAAGACTGCCTGGCACGTTCTGAGCAGGCGTAGCAATGCAGCCCCAACCCCAGCCCTCGCGACATAGCGAAAACAGTGCCTCGCGTACATAACTACGCTCTTGAAATACCATGGGCGCAGGGGAAGGGGCACAATAACGGCAAGCCCAAAATACGGCTTAAAACGTACTAGGGGCTGCCGAATTCCTTTTTTTCTCTTTTCTCTTACTTTCAGGACTCCATAGTTCGGACGACCTATTCGGCAATTCAACCGCCGAACAAACGATGCAAGATCCAGGGAAGCAGACAAGCCATGCCGCACTATGGAACTCCCAAGTGGTCTCTGTTACGAGCAGTATACCTGTTTTGGCATACAATTCCGCGGCCTGCTCCTGGCCAGGACATGTTAATTGTCCAATATCTTTTGCTTATCGCACTACTTCTATCGTTCTGCTTTGATAGCAGCCTTCCTATAAACAATGCATAGCTTTTTGTCTATTTTTTGCATTATCCTCTTTTCATATATATGTTTATTAAATGACATGTGGCACCCGTACACCATGGTACGGCAAACACGCCAGGGGCTTCAGTACCCCTCAATATGGTGTGAGAAGCCCGCACACTTTCACAAGTGCGGCACCCCGAACTTATAGCACTATATGCATCGGCTCCGAATCATGATTTGGGTCAATAGTTGGGTTTGCCTGGCTCCTATGTTTTGGTGCCTTACGTTCTGCTATATCGGCTAAGGTAGCACTAGGAGAACCACTGCGATTGTGCCCCGGTTGAGCTGGGTTAAGCACCTCAGTGGAGAAAGCTAAAACTGACTGTCATGATGAGGCGAGAGACCGATCGTTGTTCGAGAGGTTTTTCGAGTCCCTAAAGACTTATGCCGCTTCGAGCGAGGAGCCGGCTTTGTCCGGCCAAGGCGTGGATAGCGCCCCGAACTCGGTCTTCCGAACTAGGGGCTTCGCCGAAATTTAAAATTATAGAGTTTTATGGCTAAGTGAGAGTGTTCAAGCATTATAGTCCAATTGCCTGGTTCGTTGTGCTGAGCGCCTCCCTCGAAGGACCCAACTATGGGAAAAAGAGCGCTCAGGTTTATCCCGAACACCCCAGCACTAGTGGCACGGGGGCAGAAGCCGACGACTGGCCATCTCTCAATTTTTGATAAACGGCCGCACAG
The DNA here is from genome assembly GCA_032464435.1 of Aegilops umbellulata. Taxonomy (NCBI): domain Eukaryota; kingdom Viridiplantae; phylum Streptophyta; class Magnoliopsida; order Poales; family Poaceae; genus Aegilops; species Aegilops umbellulata. The sequence goes on along the minus strand of CP136056.1, from coordinate 381,277,019 downwards.
AAAGTAATATTTTAAATTCAACAAGCATTGCTTAGCGCATATGAACAAGTTTTCAGCGCACAGGATAAACACGAGCGAGTTCATTCAAAAATTACATCCTTGGTACATTCATCCGCCACAAGGCGGGAACCCGCAAGAACATCCTTATAGTAGTTCTCGGGCTTGCGATGCTCCTTCCCCGGCGGCGGCCCGTCCCTCACAAGCTTCTCATCGTCTAGCTTACCCCAGTGCACCTTTGCACGGGCAAGGGCCCTACGGGCACCTTCGATGCAGACGAAGCGCTTGATGACCTCGAGCCTTGGACAGGCCTCCACCAGCCGCCGCACCAGCCCGAAGTAGCTCCCAGGCAGGGCCTCTCCGGGCCACAGCCGAACTATGAAGCCCTTCATGGCCTGTTCGGCCGCCTTGTGGAGCTCGACCAGCTGTTTCAGCTGGTCGCTCAAGGGCACAGGGTGTCCGGCCTCAGCATACTGAGACCAGAACACCTTCTCCGTCGAGCTGCCCTCTTCAGCTCGATAGAATGTGGCGGCGTCAGATACGCTGCGGGAAAGATCTGCGAATGCCCGTGGAGAGCTCCGGATTCGGGTAAGTAACAAGTAGTTTACTTTGATATTTCTGCTTTGCATAAAGAATGCCTTACCCGCTGCTATCTTTTTCATCTCCTCCAACTCTTGGAGGGCCTTTTGGGCTTCGGCCTTGGCAGACTTAGCAGTCTCAAGGGCCGCCGCGAGCTCGGACACTTGCGTCTTTGACTCAAGCTCCAAACTCTCATGCTTTTTCATGAGAGCCCGAAGCTCTTGCTGCACCTCGCCGACCTGGGCCTCAAGTTTCTCTCGCTCGGTGCGCTCTGCGGCCGCTTTCTTTTCGGCCTCGGACAGCGCCTGCTTGAGGGTCGCCACCTCAGTCGTGGCCCCTACAATAAGCAGTACAATCCTGTTATTTTTTGCAATCACGTCTTTTTATAGGCACTTTTTCTGTAAAGTATTTATTACCTTCTTTCTCCTCGAGCTGCCGCTTGGCAAGGCCGAGCTCTTGCTCGGTCCGCTCGAGTCCCTGTTTCAGGGCACCCACCTCCGCAGTCAGTGCGGCGGTGGCTAGCAGCGAAGCCTGCATACGCATATTGACTCTTTGTTGTTAGACTCTTGCGAAATTTAATAGATCCTCTATTCGGCTTTTCTTTTCGAACGCCAAGCAGAGCATCAGGGGCTACTGTCTATGCCGTTATATTCTTACATATTTTTTACTTACCTCGAAGCCTGTTAGAAGGCTAGCGCAAGCTTCGTTCAGTCCGCTCTTGGCAGACTGAACCTTCTGAATCACCGTACTCATAATAGTACGGTGCTCCTCGTCGATGGAGGCGCCGTCAAGCACCTCTAGCAGATTGCCCGGCACCTCCAGTTGGACGGAGGCCGCCGGCTCAGAAGGCTTGCTCCTCTTGGAAGGAGTTCGCCTACCGCGGTCCGGAACTGTTGAAGATTCCGGCGCGGTGTCCGGCTCAAAGCCGGACTTGGAGCCCTGGGGGTCTTGTCCCCTTTACTCCTGGAGTCCGGGAGGTCGCCTTGCGGCTCCTCCAGGACCACCTCCTCCTGCCCCGGAGCTCGTTGCGACGCCACTTCGGCGTCGTCCGCAGTGCGGGGGGAGACAGCGGGCAGAACTGAGTTCACGTCCGATGAATCCAGGGAGCCGCTCGACGAGTCGTCGAGTCCGGTCCAGGGCGGGCTGCATAATTATGATTCGACGTTAGGGAAAGCTGTGCAACAAAGGAACGTCATGAGTTACTCTGATATCCGAATACTTACAATTTCGCCGGACGCTTGGCCCTATCTGGCCACTCCTCTTCGTCCTCTTCGACGTCGGGGGAGTAGTTCGGCGGAGGGGTCTTCCTCTTCCTGGACCCTTCGGCCTCCCCCGTTGGGGCGGCCTTCCTTTTCTTTCCTCCCCCCGCTGGAGGGGGAGAGTTTTCTTCTTCCTCCTCCTCGTTCTCACGGGAGGAGAGCGTCTCGGACTCGTCGGATGACGAGTCCGACACCACCACATTACGGGCACTCTTTCGAGTCCCCGTGGCTTTCTTCTTCTTGGCCTTCTTCTCCGGCACCACATAAGGCGCCGGAACCAGTAGCTTCACTAGGAGAGCGGGGGCTGGGTCTTCGGGCAAGGGAGCCGGACAGTTAATCGATCCGGACTTCGCCTGCCAAGCCTGTCAAAGGTGAGGGAGTTTAGATCCCGCATAGAGTCAAACTATGAAAAAATTTAACATCCTGTAAAAGGTGAAAATGGCTTACCTCGCTAGCGTGACGCTGCGAGCTGTATCCGCGGTCCTCGGAAGCGGATGCAGAAGCCTCGGCGCCTTTGGTTAGCACCTTCCAGACGTCTTCATACGTCGTGTCGAAGAGCCTGTTAAGGGTTCGGTGCTGCGCCTGGTCGAACTCCCACAGATTGAAGTCCCGTTGTTGACACGGGAGGATCCGGCGAACGAGCATAACCTGGACTACATTAATGAGCTTGATCGGCTTGTCCACCAGGGACTGGATGCATGTCTGCAGTCTGGCCACCTCTTTTTTGTCACCCCATGACAGGTCCGTCTCTTTCCAGGACATAAGCCGCGTGGGGGGTCCGGATCGGAACTCGGGGGCTGCGATCCATTTCGGATCGTGCGGCTCGGTGATGTAAAACCACCACGATTGCCACCCCTTCAGGGTCTCCACGAAGGAGCCCTCGAGCCATAGGACGTTGGCCATCTTGCCCGCCATGGTGCCTCCGCACTCCACTTGGCTGCCGCGCACCACCTTGGGCTTGACGTTGAAGGTCTTGAGCCAGAGGTCGAAATGGGGGCGGATACGGAGGAAAGCCTCGCACACGACGATAAACGCCGAGATGTTGAGGACGAAGTTCGGGGCCAGATCGTGGAAATCCAGGCCGTAGTAGAACATGAGCCCCCGGACAAATGGGTGGAGTGGAAAACCCATTCTGCGGAGGAAGTGGGGAAGGAATACTACCCTCTCATGCGGCCTTAGGGTGGGGAGAAGATGCCCCTCCTCGGGAAGCCGGTGCGCGATGTCCTTGGACAAGTATCCGGCCTTCCTTAGCTTTTTGACATGGCCCTCCGTGACGGAGGAGACCATCCACTTGCCTCCCGCTACAGACATTGCTGGAGAAGGTTGAGGTGGGAAGTGCGGGCTTGGGCGCTGGAGCTCGAGTGCGCAGGAGATGGATAGGCAAAGGAGGAAGAAGGCGTAGGTAAAAAGGTGGATCCTTATCCCCTTATATGGGCGGATGCGGTTGTGCGTCCCCACCAGCCTAGTAAAACTCGCTTGCCTCCCAAGCGCCGTGATAAATGGCGCGGTTGGGTTACCCACGTCCGTATTGATGAGAATCCCGTAAAAGGGGGCACACGATCTCTGCTTTGACAAGACGTGCCAAGGGAACCGCCTCGCAAAACGTGCTGAGGTGGAAAAGTAAAAACGATTCGAGTAAAGGACTTGGCCGTAGTGTGATGTCACGCTGCGGAATGCGTCAGCAGATTAGATTTGTGTTAATATTATTCTCTCTATGGCAATATGTGGAAACTTATTTTGCAGAGCCGGACATTATCCTTGGTGTTTAACATCTTCTTGAAGAACTTGGAGGAGGAACCCACCTTGCAATGTCGAAGACATTCTGCGCGCCGGACTCGTCATCATTGAAGCCTGGTTTAGGGGCTAATGAGGGAGTCCTGGATTAGGGGGTGTTCGGGTAGCCGGATATACCTTCGGCCGGACTCCAGGACTATGAAGATACGAGATTGAAGACTTCGTCCCGTGTCCGGATGGGACTTTCCTTGGCGTGGAAGGCAAGCTTGGCGATGCGGATATTCAAGATCTCCTACCATTGTAACCGACTCTGTGTAACCCTAACCCTATCCGGTGTCTATATAAACCGGAGGGTTCTACTCCGTAGGACAACTTCATCATACAACAATCATACCATAGGCTAGCTTCTAGGGTTTAGCCTCCTTGATCTCGTGGTAGATCTACTCTTGTACTACCCATATCATCAATATTAATCAAGCAGGAGTAGGGTTTTACCTCCATCGAGAGGGCCCGAACCTGGGTAAAAACATCGTGTCCCTTGTCTCTTGTTACCATCCACCTAGACGCACAGTTCGGGACCCCCTACCCGAGATCCGTCGGTTTTGACACCGACAACATGTATTGTATTGTTGCTACTAAGGATAAAACAACAGGGTTCGGTCATATTGATTGATCTAAATTTGTCTATATTATGTCATCTTGTTTAGTGCGTTACTCTGTTTGTATATGAACTTAATACTTTGAGATGCATATTGGATAGCGGTCTTGAGATGGAGTAATAGTAGTAGAGGCAGTTGGATTAATGGTCTTCTTGTCGCGGACATAATGCCTGAGTATTGATTATGCCTTGGATGACCATCATAACTATGCACAATTCTGTCAATTGCCCAACAGTAATTTGTTTATCCACCGATGTTGTCGGGGCTCTGGGACTGGGGGTACCCAGGCCCGTCTGCATGCGGCCCATCACGGGACGTCATCAAAGGGTCCGGTTTGGCCCAGCTACAGTGAGACCTCACGAGTAAGTCACTCATGAAGGCCCCCTCCTCGTGAGGCGAACTACATCAAGGCCTCCTGAGGGTCTCTCGAGGAGCGGCCTCTCGAGGTTGTTTCCTAAGGGGCAGACATCTCTAGGCTCGCACCCCGCCTCACGAGGCGCGTGGTGACATGAGCCGTGACGAACGAAGCCAGGCGGGCGCCAGCGGGCATAGGCAAGAACACATTCCTCTTTGGTGCTAAGGAGGCAAGGACGTACGCGGGTTCCCAAGGCAGACCCAAAGCTTTCCCATTCGATGCAAGAAGAACAGGACGCTGGCTCTCCAGGGCAGAGGTCATCATCGAGCCCACCTCCACGTCATGGACAGAACCTTTGCAGGCGAAGACCACCTTTAGTCAGGACAGGGTGTAATCTTGCCCCCTTTCAAAATTGGTCGTTGTGGCATCCCTTCCCGCCTAGAGTTCATGGGCTGAGGACCAAGGCTAGTATAAATATAGGTTTGTCTCCACCGTAGAGAGAGATCGGATCCTGGCATCCAATGGAGAGAAGGCCGACTCTTGAGCCATCCCAAGGCAGTTCACCCTTGTACTAGTTCATACTCATCCTCCTCGCGAGGCAATCCACCACAAAGTAGGAGTAGGGTCTTACACCGCAAGGTGGCCTGAACTTGGGTAAATCATCGTGTTCCTCCTTCCTTTCCTTCCCCCTCGCTCGAGCACGTCGGGGCAAAGCCTTGAGGTGGTAAGCAGCGAGTGATAGCCTGGCGAAGCCTTCCGCGCACACCCCAGAGTTCGAACCTTTCTTGGGTCCGCGGAGCCCCGATTCCGACAGATGCCATATTTATGAGAGCGATGCCTCTATTGAAACTATGGCCCCTAAGTCCATTCCTAGTCTATACCAATATAAAAAGACCCAAAGGGGCAGATCCAATTAATCTCGGCCATCAAATCATGTCAATCCAATGACCTAGACAGCTTCTATGTCGAGCGCTCAACACATTTAGCGTGCAGTTAATTTCATGCGAAAAATAGTGCTAATCACATAATAACACGCAAATAATATCATACTTAATATCCGCATGCACTTAATATACTTTCAAAGTAACGTGCATTGCACGTACACATTGACTAGTTATTATCAAGTAATCGTACAATTACCTTGTTGTTTTGTTTTGTTTTCCTTTTTTATTTGTTGCCTACTACTACCAGATTTGATACTTGCAACTGGCAAGAACAAGGGGCGTGACGACCCCCTTGCCTTTGTTGGGGCAAGGATTTGCCTTGTGTATGTGTGTGTGTGTGTGTGTGTGTGTGTGTGCAGGTACCGTTCACGTTGTCTATGTGGTGTCTCCTTCTGGTTTGATAACCTTGGTTCTTAAACATGGGAAGTACTATCTGCTACTATCACTAGTGCAGCGACGTGCTATACAAACGGTTTTTACCCCCTTTCTGCGACAGAGTTTTAAACCGTCGCCTTGCATGTGTGTGCGATAGGGGGTTCCATCCCACACGACCCAGAAATCGTCGGTGATAGGTCCTCCGGTCATACCCGTGGGGCATAAAGAGCCCATCTGCGATCGGGTGAGCCATCGCTGACAATTAGACACACCCAATCATTTCCGTTCGTATGTACATCCCACACAATGAATCCTAGACAAATGTTTCCGTTCGTATGTACATCCCACACGGTGAATCCTAGACAAACGTTTCCCTTCTTATGTACATCACACACAATTTTCCGTTCGTGTGCGATCGGGGCAGATAACGGAGACGCTTTCGAAGGACAAGCTATGGGAAATAGTCTTGCCATCCCACATAGTAATTGTGGAACAAACGTTTGTGTGCATACCACATCACACACAGTTTTTTGTATAGCCTCGTCTCTGATAGGTGTAGCTATCACAGATGCTCTGCCTCAGTTAACAGTTTGCATTTTCTGAGATGCTCTACCTCAGAAAACCGCCATCCCGCTTCCCCCTCCATACCCCCTACCAGTTGGCCGCCTGTTGCCCGTGCCTGGCGCTGACGAGGCTTCCTGTGCCCTCCTGCTGTCACGCCAGATTTAGCCGAGCTAGAGGCAGGGGCCTCCATGGCTGGCTCGGGCCCTCCCACCCTCCTGTGGTGTTGTGGCAGTGGCGGTGCCCCACTCCGAGCTATGCCATGGCTTTGGGGCTACAACTTCAGTTGGCTCCCGGTGGTGCTCCTTGATAACCCACAAGTATAGGGGATCACGACAGTTTTTGAGGGTAGTATTTCACCCAAATTTATTGATTCGATACAAGGGGAGCCAAAGAATATTTATGAGGTTTAGCAGTTGAGATTTGTCAATTCTACCACACATGGAGAACTAAATATCTACATCAAAGTGTTTACTGCTACTTCTTGAGCTTGAGTTGGTTTTGCCCTTGAAGAGGAAAGAGTGATGCGGCACAGTAGAGATAATTATTTCCCTCAGTTAAGAACCAAGGTATCAATCCAGTAGGAGAAATGCACAAGTACCCAATAGATGCACCTACACAAACAATCAAACACTTGCACCCAACGCGATAAAGGGGTTGGCAATCCCTTCACGGTCACTTGCAAAGGTGAGATCTGATAGAGATAGATAAAACTAAACAAAAGATAATTATTTTTGGGTTTTTTTGGTTTATAGATCTGAAAATAAAAGATTGCAAAATACTAGATCGGAAACTAATACGATGGAGAATAGACCAGGGGCCATAGGTTTCACTAGAGGCTACTCTCATGAAGGTAAATAATACGATGGGTGAACAAATTACTGTCGAGCAATTGATAGAAAAGCGCAAAGTTATGACGATGTCCAAGGCAATGATTATGTAATATATGCATCACGTCCGTGTCAAGTAGACCGACTCCTGCCTGCATCTACTACTATTACTCCACACAATGACCGCTATCGAGCATGCATCTAGAGTATTAAGTTCATAAAGAACGGAGTAACGCCTTAAGTAAGATGACATGATGTAGAGGAATAAACTCAAGAAATGTGATGAAAACCCCATCTTTTTTATCCTCAATGACAACAATTAAATACGTGTCTCGCTACCCCTACTTTGTCACTGGGTGAAATCAGGCAAGATTGAACCCAAAGCTAAGCACCTCTCCCATTGCAAGAAAAACCAATCTAGTTGGCCAAACCAAACCGATAATTCGAAGAGAAATACAAAGATATCAAATCATGCACATAAGAATTCAGAGAAGATTCAAATAATATTCATAGATAAGTTGATCATAAATCCACAATTCATTGGATCTCCACAAACACACCGCAAAATAAGATTACATCGTATGAAATCTCCAAGAACATCGATGAGAAAATGGTATCGAGAATCAAAGAGAGAGAAGAATCCATCTAGCTACTAGCTATGGACCCGTAGGTCTGTGGTAAACTACTCACGCTTCATCGGAAGGGCAATAGAGTTGATGTAGATGCCCTCCGTGATCGAATCCCCCTCCGGTAGGATGCCAGAAAAGGTCCCAAGATGGGATCTCACCGGAACAAAAGGTTGCGGCGGTGGAAAAGTGTTTTCGTGGATGCTTCTGGTGGTTCTGGAATATATGTGAATATATAGGAGGAAGAACTAGGTCAGGGGGTCCCCAAGGGGCCCACAAGGTAGGGCCCCCCCTAGGGCGCGCCCTCCACCCTTGCCGCCGCCTCGTGGCTCTTCTGACTTGTACTCCAAGTCCCGTGGGTGTCTTCTGGTCCAAGAAAAATAACCGTGAAGTTTTATTCCGTTTGGACTCCGTTTAGTATTCTTTTTCTGCGAAGCTAAAAAACAAGGAAAAACACAGAAACTGGCACTGGGCTCTAGGTTAATAGGTTAGTCCTAAAAATAATATAAAATAGCATATTAATGCATATAAAACATCCAAAATAGATAATATAATAGCATGGAACAATAAAAAATTATAGATACGTTGGAGACGTATCAAGCATCCCCAAGCTTAATTCCTTCTCGTCCTCGAGTAGGTAAATGATAAAAACATATTTTTTTATGTGGAATGCTACCTAACATATTTATCCATGTAATTTTCTTTATTGTGGCATGAATGTTCGGATCCATAAGATTCAAAACAAAAGTTTAATATATGATATAAAAAAATAATACTTCAAGCATACTAATAAAGCAATCATGTCTTCTCAAAATAATATGGCCAAAGAAAGCTATCCCTACAAAACCATACAGTCTGGCTATGCTCCATATTCATCACACAAAATATTCAAATCATGCACAACCCCGATGACAAGTCAAGTAATTGTGTCATACTTTTCATGTTCTCAAGCCTTTTCAACTTTCATGCAATACATCAGCGTGAGCCATGGACATAGGACTATAGGTGGAATATGGTGGTTGTGGAGAAGACAAAAAGAAGGAGACAGTCTCACATCAACTACGCGTATCAACGGTCTATGGAGATTCCCGTCAATAGATATCAATGTGAGTGAGTAGGGATTGCCATGCAATGGATGCAGAAGAGCTATAAGTTTATGAAAGCTCAAAAGAAAACTAAGTGGGTGTGCGTCCAACTTGCTTGCTCACGAAGACCTAGGGAAATTTGAGGAAGCCCATCGCCGGAATATACAAGCCAAGTTCTATAATGAAAAATTCCCACTAGTATATGAAAGTGGCAACATAGGAGACTCTCTATCATGAAGATCATGGTGCTACTTTGAAGCACAAGTGTAGAAAAAGGATAGTAGCATTGCCCCTTCTATCTTTTCTCTCATGTTTTGTAATGGCTTCTTTGGCCTCTCCTTTTTTGTTGGCTTCTTTTGCCTCTTTTATTTTTCCTCACATGGGGCAATGCTCTAATAATGAAGATCATCACACTTTTATTTACTTACAACTCAAGAATTACAACTCGATACTTAGAACAAAATATGAATCTATATGAATGCCTCCGGCGGTGTACCAGGATGTGCAATGACTCAAGAGTGACATGTATGAAAATTATGAGCGGTGGCTTTGCAACAAATACTATGTGAACTACATGATCATGCAAAGAAATATGACAATGATGAAGCGTGTCATAATAAAACAAAACGGTGGAAGTTGCATGGCAATATATCTCGGGAGTGGCTATGGAAATACCATAATAGGTAGGTACAGTGGCTGTTTTGAGGAAGGTAAAAGGTGGGTGTAAGGCACCGGCGAAAGTTGCGCCGTACTAGAGAGGATAGTAATGGTGGAAGAGTGACAGTGCGTATAATCCATGGACTCAACATTAGTCATAAATAACTCACATACTTATTGCAAAAATCTATTAGTCATCAAAACAAAGTACTACGCGCATGCCCCTAGGGGGATAGATTGGTAGGAAAAGACCATCGCTCGTCCCCGACCGCCACTCATAAGGAAGACAATAAATAAATAAATCATGCTCCAACTTCGTTACATAATGGTTCACCATACGTGCATGCTACGGGAATCACAAACTTTAACACAAGTATTTCTAAAATCCACAATTACTCACTAGCATGACTCCACCATCTCCATATCTCAAAACAATCATAAGGAATCAAACTTCTCATAGTATTCAATGCACTTTATATGAAAGTTTTTATTATATCCCACTTGGATGCCTATCATATTAGGACTAAATTCATAACCAAAGCAAATTACCACGCTATTTAGAGAGAGTCTCAAAATAATATAAGTGAAGCATGAGAGTTCAATAATTTCTACAAAATAAAGCCACCGTCGTGCTCTAAAAAGATATAAGTGCAGCACTAGAGCAAAATTGCCTAGCTCAAAAGATATAAGTGAAGCACATAGAGTATTCTAATAAATCATGATTCATGCGTGTCCCTCTCAAAAGGTGTGTACAACAAGGATGATTATGGCAAACTAAAAATTAAAGACTCATATTATACAAGACGCTCCAAGCAAAACACATATCATGTGGTGAATAAAAATGTAGCCTCAAGTAAATTTACCGATAGACGAAGACGAAAGAGGAGATGCCATCTGGGGCATCCCCAAGCTTAGCCTCTTGGTTGTCCTTGAATATTACCTTGGAGTGCCTTGGGCATCCCCAATATTAGGCTCTTACCACTCCTTATTCCATAGTCCATCAAATCTTTACCCAAAATTTGAAAACTTCACAACACGAAACTCAACAGAAAATCTTATGAGATCCGTTAGTATAAGAAAATAAAATCACCACTTTTGGTATTGTTGTGAAGTCATTCTTTATTTATATTGGTGTAATATCTACTGTATTCCAACTTCTCCATGGTTCATACCCCCCGATACTACCCATAGATTCATCAAAATAAGCAAACAACAAATAGAAAATAGAATCTGTCAAAAACAGAACAATATGTAGCGGTCTGTAAACTTCGAATACTTATGTAACTCCAAATATTCTGAAAAAAGGAAAATAGAGGCAATTTGTATATAAATCTTGTGTAAAAAAATCAGAATTTTATTACACTTCCGTGATTTTTAAAAATTATTGGGCTGGGCGCAAAAGTTTCTGTTTTTCAACAAGATCAAATCAACTATCAGCGTAAGCTATCCCAGAGGTCTTACTTTGCACAAACACTAATTAAAACACAAAAACTAATTTAAACAGAGGCTAGATGAATTATTTATTAAAAAACAGAACCAAAAAGTAGGAACAAAAATAAAATTGGGTTGCCTCCCAACAAGCGCTATCGTTTAACGCCCCTAGCTAGGCATAAAAACATAGATCTAGGTGTTGTCATCTTTGGTATGCATTCCTCGATTGCACACTTATAATCCTTAGGAGAGTCCTTGGTTTTATCAATGATCAAACTCCTAGGCAAGAAATCAAGAAATTCGCTCGTGGCAATTGGTTCCTTAATAATATCGAAAGGATTAGAGTGAATACTTATTGTTTTGAGATCTTCGTTACCTTTACTCTAAGATTCACCCTTATTCTTAGGAACATAACTAAACTTTGTAGCCTTAGTAGGAGGAAAATCCTGAGTCGTTTTAACGGAGGAAAAGGCGGTACCCAAGTTGGTAATAATATCTTCCAGTTTGCCAATTCTAGTAGAATCATGATCTATCTTTTCATTAACTATGGGTTCCTTTTCCCTAAGATTCTTTAAAGTAACTCCTACCTTAGATCCATATTGAGTAATCTGATTATGAATCTTTTTATCCAAATTTTCAATCAATCTATGGTAACAATTTTATTCTCAATAATATCAAGCCTTTGCATCACATGTTCCAAGGTTCAAACAGTTCCATTGATCATAAGAGGTGGTGGGCCTAACAAATCTACCATAACTTTATAAGAATCAAAAGTATGGCTCCCCAAAAAAATTCCCCCGGTAATGGTATCTAGAACATATCTACTCCAAGGAGTAATGCCCACTTAAAAGTTGCGAAGGAAAACGGCAGTAGATTGCTTTCGAGTAGATCTATTCTAAGCATTGCAAATTCTATACCAAGCATCCTTTAAATTTTCTCCCTCCCTTTGCTTAACATTAAGGACCTCATTCTCGGGAGTTCTAACAATGATGGAAGGACTAGCCATAAAAGCAAGACAAGCGATCTAACACACGAGCAAACAAAAAGCAAACGAAAAGACGAACGGAAGAAGGGCGAATAAAAAGGCTCTTTTCGAAAATTGTTTTATAAGTGGGGGAGAGGAAAATGAGAGGCGAATGGCGAATAATGTAATGCAACAGATGAGAGTTTATGATGGGTACTTGGTAGGCTTGAGGTAGATCTCCCCGGCAATGACGCCAGAAATTGGCAAGTTGACGGGAGACTATTCTTGACTTTTGCCAATCTCCCCGGCAACGGCGCCAGAAATGCTTCCTACTACTTCTTGAGCTTGCGTTGGTTTTTCCCTTGAAGAGGAAAGGGTGATGTAGCACAGTAGAGATAAGTATTTCCCTCAGTTAAGAACCAAGGTATCAATCCAGTAGGAGAAACACGCAAGTCCCCAATAGATGCACCTACACAAACAATCAAACACTTGCACCCAACGCGATAAAGGGGTTGTCAATCCCTTCATGTTCACTTGCAAAGCTGAGATCTGATAGAGATAGATAAAAATAAACAAAAGATAAAATATGTTTGGGTTTTTTGGTTTATAGATATGAAAATAAGAGATTGCAAAATAGTAGATCAGAAACTAATACGATGGAAAATAGACCCGGGGCCATAGGTTTCACTAGAGGCTTCTCTCATGAAGGCAAGTAATATGGTGGGTGAACAAATTACTGTCGAGCAATTGATAGAAAAGTGCAAAGTTATGACGATATCCAAGGCAATGATTATGTAATATAGGCATCACGTCCGTGTCAAGTAGACTGACTCATGCCTGCATCTACTACTATTACTCCACATATCGACCGCTATCCAGCATGCATCTAGAGTATTAAGTTCATAAAGAATGGAGTAACGCCTTAAGTAAGATGACATGATGTAGAGGAATAAACTCAAGCAATATGATGAAAACCCCATCTTTTTGTCCTCGATGGCATCAATTCAATACGTGTCTCGCTACCCCTACTTTGTCACTGGGTGAAATCAGGCAAGATTGAACCCAAAGCTAAGCACCTCTCCCATTGCAAGAAAAACCAATCTAGTTGGCCAAACCAAACCGATAATTCGAAGAGAAATACAAAGATATCAAATCATGCGCATAAGAATTCAGATAAGATTCAAATAATATTCATAGATAAGCTGACCATAAATCCACAATTCATCGGATCTCGACAAACACACTGCAAAAGAAGACTACATCGGATAGATCTCGAAGAACACCGAGGAGAATATGGTATTGAGAATCAAAGAGAGAGAGAAGAAGAAATCTAACTACTAGCTATGGATCCGTAGGTCTGTGGTAAACTACTCACGCTTCATCGGAAGGGCAATAGAGTTGATGTAGATACCCTCCGTGATCGAATCCCCCTCCGACAGGATGCCGGAAAAGGCCCCAAGATGGGATCTCATGGGAACAGAAGGTTGCGGCGGTGGAAATGTGTTTTCATGGATGCTTCTGGTGGTTCTGGAATATATGTGAATATATAGGAGGAAGAGCTAGGTCAGGGGGTCACCGAGGGGCCCACAAGGTAGGGGGTGCCCCCATAGGGCGCGCCCTCCACCCTTGCCGCCGCCTCGTGACTCTTCTGACTTGTACTCCAAGTCCCCTGGGTGTCTTCTGGTCCAAGAAAAATCATCGTGAAGTTTTATTCCGTTTGGACTCCATTTAGTATTCCTTTTCTGCGAAGCTCAAAAATAAGGAAAAAACAGAAACTGACACTGGGCTCTAGGTTAATTGGTTAGTCCCAAAAATAATATAAAATAGCATATTAATGTATATAAAACATCCAAAACAGATAATATAATAGCATGGAACAATAAAAAATTATAGATACGTTGGAGACGTATCAAGCATCCCAAGCTTAATTCCTACTTGTCCTCGAGTAGGTAAATGATAAAAACAGAATTTTTAATGTCGAATGCTACCTAACATATTTATCCATGTAATTTTCTTTATTGTGGCATGAATGTTCAGATCCATAAGATTGAAAACAAAAGTTTAATATTGATATAAAAACAATAATACTTCAAGCATACTAATAAAGCAATCATGTCTTCTCAAAATAACATCGCCAAAGAAAGCTATCCCTACAAAATCATATAGTATGGCTATGCTCCATCTTCATCCCACAAAATATTCAAATCATGCACAACCCAATGACAAGCTAAGCAATTGTTTCATACTTTTGATGTTCTCAAACCTTTTCAACTTTCACGCAATACATCAGAGTGAGCCATGGACATAGCACTATAGGTGGAATAGAATATGGTGGTTGTGGAGAATAGTCATACGTGCTTATAATAAGAACTTTAGTAACACCTTTTGTCCTACCCTCCCGTGGCAGCGGGGTCCATAAGGAAACTAAGGGATATCAAGGCCTACTTTTCATATAGAACCAGAACAAAGCATTAGCACATAGTGAATACATGAGCTCCTCGAATTGCAGTCATCCCCGGAGAGTATCGTAACTATTGTCACTTTGGGGTCTATGGGTCAGAACAATAACAAGTGCATATAACTAGCATATAGGATCAAGAACTCAAATATATTCATGAAAACATAGAGGGTTCATATCTAAAATCATGGCATTCGGTCCCTAATGACAAGCATTAAGCATAGCAAAAGTTATAGCGACATCAATCTCAGAACATAGTAGATACTAGGGATCAATCCCTAACAAATCGACTCGATAACATAATAAATCTCACCCAACTCCATCACCGTCCAGCAACCCTACAAAGGAATTACCCACTCTCAACGCTGAGCATCATGAAGTTGTTGATGAAGAAGGGTCGATGATGATGATGGCGAAGAATCCCCCTTCCGGAGTCCCGAACGGACTCTAGAATAGCCCTCCCAATGAAGAACATGAGGTAGCGGCAGCTCCGTTTCGTAAAATGCGATGAACCTTCTTATCCATTTTTTCTCAGGGAAACATAACTTATAGGCTTGGAATTCGGTCAGATGGCCGCCTAAGGGATCCACAAGGCATCAGGGCGTGCCCTATTGCCTTGTGAGCAACTGGTGGCCCCGCTCCGGTGGATCTTCTTTCCAGTTTCTTTATTTATTCAATAAAAATCTCCGCAAAGTTTCGTCCAATTCTGAGAACTTTTAGTTTTGCACAAAAATAACACCATGGTAGTTCTGTTGAAAACAATGCCAGTCCAGGTTAGTTTCATTCAAATCATGCATATTAGAGTCCAAAAGAAGAGCAAAAGTGTTTGGAAAAGTAGATACAATGGGGACGTATCACTCCCCAGCGATGGCTGCCCTTGCAGCGCGCCGACCTAGCTGCAAGGTGGGCATTTAAGGCTCGTAGTGGGTGTGTTACCGGTGCGGCTCTAGCCATGGCAGCCCTGGATCCGCGTTCTCCAGTGTCTTTGGCTCACCGGCATCCTCTACCAGTGCAGCACTAGCCCCGACGCTTTTGAGGTTGCACTATGCGGCCTCTTTGGTTTACCGGTGTCCTGACGGCCTTGACTTTGATGGTACAGAGTGCATCTCTCCAGTTTCGGGCTTGTCAATGTCACTGTCTTCACTTCCCCTCGCGTCAGTCTCCCACGCATCGCCACCTCCCCAACCCCAACCCATGTTACCTCATTGCCTAGTTCCTACGCCATGTCCACGGCTCGTGTGTCCAGCAACGCTGGTGCCACCGTAGCACCTGGGCACGGTGTTGGTTTTGGAGATGTCTTCCCCTCGCGTCAGTCTCCCATGCATCGCCACCTCCCCAACCGCTCCCACTCACTCTGTCCTACACCGTTTTGCGCGGGAGACGTGCGCATGGTGGGCCTCCGCCCCATCCACTGTGCAACGGCAACACCGAGCCCAGGCATGACACCCGGCTGTGCGGTCCCCCACATGGAGCGCCGATGCCAGCTCGGGACGAGGCTAGCTACCAGATTGTGCATCAGCCGCTACGCGACACGGCAGTGCCCCTCGCGTCGTTGCATCAGATCCAAGACCGTGCCGCCCAGGAAGCTACGGGGCATGGGCACCAGGACCGTGCCGCCCGTGACCGCATCGCTCCTGCGCGAGGCACACCAGTGAGCACTGTCGGCTGCCAAGCATTCACCCGTGAGCTGCGCGGAGTGGTTTGGCTGGTCAAGTTCAAGCCGGAGCTGCCCCCACGCTACGACGGCATCCCCGACCCAGCAGAGTTCCTCCAGCTCTACACGCTAAGCATCGAGGGGGCGAACAGCGATGACAAGGTCATGGCGAACTGGTTCCCCATGGCCCTCAAGAACGGGGCGCAGTCTTGGCTCATGAACTTGCCCAAGGGGTCAATCTCCTTGTGGGACGAACTCCGCGAGCGGTTCATCGCCAACTTCTAGGGCACCCGCGACCGCACCCTCACCATCAGTGATCCGCAGTGCCCTGGCGAGACCCTCCGCAAGAACACTCAACGCTTCACCCAAGTCCGCCTCAAGACCCCGAGGGCCTCGGACAAAGCCATCATCTCAGCGTTCACCGAGGGCGTCACGGATGTCAGGATGAGCGAGAAGCTCGCCATCAACGATAACCTGCGCACTGATGACCCACAAGTATAGGGGATCTATCGTAGTCCTTTCGATAAGTAAGAGTGTCAAACCCAACAAGGAGTAGAAGGAAATGACAAGTGGTTTTCAGCAAGGTATTCTCTGCAAGCACTGAAATTATCGGTA
The DNA here is from genome assembly GCA_032464435.1 of Aegilops umbellulata. Classification (NCBI taxonomy): domain Eukaryota; kingdom Viridiplantae; phylum Streptophyta; class Magnoliopsida; order Poales; family Poaceae; genus Aegilops; species Aegilops umbellulata. The sequence continues at coordinate 381,260,236 of CP136056.1, read as the reverse complement.
ACAGATAGTTTGGTGATAAGATAAATCGTAACGGGTAACAACTAACAAAAGTAACTAAGGTGCAGCAAGGTGGCCCAATCCTTCTTGTAGCAAAGGACAAGCCTGGACGAACTCTTATATAAAGCAAAGCACTCCCGAGGACACATGGGAATTGTTGTCAAGTTAGTTTTCATCATGCTCATATGATTCGCGTTCGTTACTTTGATAATTTGATATATGGGTGGACCGGTGCTTGGGTGCTTCCCTTCCTTGGGCAAGCCTCCCACTTATGATTAACCCCTCTTGCAAGCATCCGCAACTACGAAAAAAGAATTAAGGTAAACCTAACCATAGAATGAAACATATGGATCCAAATCAGCCCCTTACGAAGCAACACATAAAGTAGGGTTTAAGCTTCTATCACTCTAGCAACCCATAATCCACTTATTACTTCCCAATGCCTTCCCCTAGGCCCAAATAATGGTGAAGTGTCATGTAGTCGACGTTCACATAACACTACTAGAGGAGAGACAACATACATCTCATCGAAATATCGAACGAATACCAAATTCACATGAGTACTTATAACTAGACTTCTCCATGACCTCGGGAACAAACGTAATTACTCACAAAGCATATTCATAATCATAATCAGAGGAGTATTAATTATCATTAAGGATCTTAACATATGATCTTCCACCAGATAAACCAACTAGCATCAACTACAAGGAGTAATCAACACTACTAGCAACCCACAGGTACCAATCTGAGGTTTTGGGACCAAGATCCAATACAAGAGATGAACTAGGGTTTGAGAGGAGATGGTGCTGGTGAAGATGTTGATGGAGTTTGACCCCCTCTCGATGAGAGGATTGATGGTGATGACGATGGCGATGATTTCCCCCTCCGGGAGGGAAGTTTCCCCGGCAGAATAGCTCTGCCGGAGCCCTAGAATCTGTTCTGCCCAGGTTCCGCCTCGAGACGGTGGCGCTTCGTCCTGAAAGCTTCTCTCTGATTTTTTCGAGGGTAAAAGACACCATATAGCATAAGATGGGTACCAGAGGCCTGCCAGGGGGCCCACAAGGTCGGGGGCGCGTCTAGGGGGGTAGGGCGCGCCCTCCACCCTTGTGGCGGGCTGGTGGCTCCCCTCTGGTACTTTCTTCGCCCAATTATTTTTATATATTCCAAAAACATGCTCCGTGAAGTTTCAGGACTTTTGGAGTTGTGCAAAATAGGCCTCTAATATTTGCTCCTTTTCCAGCCCAGAATTCTAGTTGCCGTCATTCTCCCTCTTCATTTAAACCTTGTAAAATAAGAGAGAATAGGCATAAGTATTGTGATATAATGTGTAATAACAGCCCATAATGCACTAAATATCAACATAAAAGCATGATGCAAAATGGACGTATCAACTCCCCCAAGCTTAGACCTCGCTTGTCCTCAAGCGAAAGCCGTATCGATAAATATGCCCACATGTTTAGAGATAGACGTGTTGATAAAATAAAATACGGACATGAGGGCAACATGATCATCTTTGGAACAACAACATATACTTCCATATAATTTCTTATGCTCAAGTAACAATTCGTTCACAAGGTAAAGTATGAATGAGAAACTTCATTGGAAACCAACAAACTATGATCTCAGTCATTGAAGCAATTGCAATTTATCATAACATCCAAAAGAGTCAAATAAGAGCTTTTCAGCAAGTCCACATACTCAACTATCATGTAATGTTTCACAATTGCTAACACTCACGTGATACTTATGGGTACAAACTTTCAATCAGACATAGAGAAAGATAGGGGCTTATAGTTTCGCCTCCCAACCTTTTACCTCAAGGGTAATGTAAACAATAATACTTTATGATAACTTCCATCCAAGTGGATATATATATCCAGATCTCTCCAACACATAGAGCTTGCCAAAGGAAAAGGTGTAAAAAGTAAAGGTGATGATCACCATGACTCTTGTATAAGGGTAGAAGATACAAGTAAAAGATAGGCCCTTCGCAGCGGGAAGCAGAGATTGTCATGCGCTTTTATGGTTGGATGTATAAAATCTTAGTGCATTAGAACGTCACTTTATATTGCCGCTTGTGATAAAGACCTTTATTATGCAGTCCGTCGCTTTTATTTCTTCCATATCACAAGTTCGTATAAAGCTTATTTTCTTCACACTAATAGATCATACATATTTAAAGAGCAATTTTTATTGCTTGCACCAATGACAACTTACTTCAAGGATCTTACTCAATCCATAGGTAGGTATGGTGGACTCTCATGGCAAAATTGGGTTTAGGGATGTTTGGAAGCACAAGTAGTATCTCTACTTGGTGCAAAGAATTTGGCTAGCATGAGGGGGAAAGGCAAGCTCAACATGTTGGATGATCCATGACAATATAACTTCTATTCGGATATAAGGAAACATAACCCATTATGTTGTCTTCTTTGTCCAACATCAACTTTTTAGATGTCATGCTTTAATGAGTGCTCACAATTACAAAAGATGTCCAAGATAGTATATTTATATGTGAAGCCTCTCTTTATTTATTACTTCCTATTAATTGCAACAATGACCAAAAGTATGTTTGTCAACTCTCAATAACTTTTATTCATCATACTCTTTATATGTGAAGTCATTACTCTTCATAAGATCAATGTATGAACTTTTTATTTATTTCTTTTTATTTAATTCCCTCAAGATCATAGCAAGAAAGCAAAGCCCTTTTCTCAAACTACTCTTTATTATATATCTCAAGGACTCGACTACATAGATAGAGATCAAAGCAAAACTCAAAGCTAGATCATACTAAAAAGATTATTCTACTAGATCAAGATATAACCAAAAGGATCGAACTAATAAAAGCGATAAAGATAAAGATGTGATGGTGATATGATACCGGGGCACTCCCCCAAGCTTGGCAGTTGCCAAGGGGAGTGCCCATACCCATGTATTTAAATCTCTTTCTTCGGGGGTGGTGATGTAATATTCTCAGCGGTGATGCCCCTTAGGATACGATTCTCTTCCTCGAGCTTTATTAATTTGCTGCTTAAGATCCATCACTTCCTTGCGAAGTTTACCCGTGACGGCTAGAGCTCCATCCACCCATGGATGTTTTCTTGCTGCGGGAGAAAAAGCAACACTCTTTTTCATATTTTCATAAGAGAGAAATTTAGCATTGGGAAGAATAACCGAATTTGGTATTGCTGAGCTTTGAAGTTCCTCTAGCATGAATCTGGTCTGAAGACGAGAGGTAACTTCTTGATCCTCCTCCATGGCATCCACTCTTTTCAAGTCAGCCTCCATCTCTTCCTCCGTTGTTGGCCCAAATTGGTTAACATCACTGTATGCTCCTGGGCCTGGTGTCGGGTGAGGTACCCGACTCTCCCCGACCAACTCTTGCAAAGACATCTTGCTCCAAATCTGCTGCAGGAACAACTCAAACTGAAAACAGGAGATTTTTGCGTGGTACGGTGGTCAAATCCTTCGGGAGATTATATAATGAATTTTTACCGACCATAAGAAGTATTGTGCAAGAAAACGGAGTCCGAAGGGCACACGAGGTGGCCACAAGGCCGGGGGGCGCGTCCAGGGGGTAGGGCGCGCCCTCCACCCTTGTGGTGGCCTCGTGTCTCTTTCAGACTACTTTTAACTTTCCTACTTTTTTAAATATTCCAAAACGAAGAAAATTTATCATTGGAAATGTTTTGGAGTCGGTTCACTTACCGTACCACATACATATTCCTTTTCGGAGTATGAAACATTCTGGAAAGTGTCCCTTATGTACTTCTCTGGGGTTACGGTATCAATTATATTGGTCTCAACATTTATGGGAGTACCTCAGATATAATATTTGAGTCTTTGACCGTTTACCACCTTTGGATTTTTGCCTTCGACGTTGTTGATTTTTATGGCACCAGAACGATAGACCTCCTCGATAATGTAAGGGCCTTCCTATTTAGAGAGAAGTTTCCCTGCAAAAAATCTTAAACGAGAGTTTTATAGCAAAACATGATCTCCTACATTAAACTCACGCTTCTGTATCTTTTTATCATGCCATCTTTTGACTTTTTCTTTAAACAACTTGGCATTCTCATAGGCTTGGGTTCTCCATTCATCAAGCGAGCTAATGTCAAATAGCCTCTTCTCACCGGCAAGTTTGAGATCATAATTGAGCTCTTTAATATCCCAATATGCCTTATGTTCTAGTTCAAGAGGTAAGTGACATGCTCTTCCATAAACCATTCTATACGGAGACATACCCATAGGATTCTTATAAGCAGTTCTATAAGCCCACAAAGCATCATCAAGTTTCTTAGACCAATTCTTTCTAGATCTATTAACAGTCTTCTGCAAAATTAATTTAATCTCTCTATTTCTCAATTCTACTTGACCACTAGACTGAGGATGATATGGAGATGCGATTCTATGATTAACATCATATTTAGCGAGCATTTTACGGAAAGCACCGTGAATAAAATGTGAACCACCATTAGTCATTAAATATCTAGGGAGTCCAAACCTCGGAAAAATAACTTCTTTAAGCATCTTAATAGAAGTGTTATGATCAACACTACTAGTTGGAATACCTTATACCCACTTAGTAACGTAATCAACGGCAACTAAAATATATGTATACCCATTAGAGGAAGGAAATGGTCCCATATAATCAAACCCCCAGACATCAAATGGTTCAATAATAAGTGAATAGTTCATAGGCATTTCCTGACGTCTACTAATATTTCCAATTCTTTGAAATTGATCACAAGACAAGACAAACTTACGAGCATCCTTGAAGAGAGTAGGCCAACTGAAACCGGATTGCAATACCTTATGTGCAGTTCTATCTCCAGCGTGGTGTCCTCCGTAAGACTTGGAGTGGCACTTGCGTAGGATCTGTTCCTGTTCATGCTCAGGTACACAACGTCTAATAACACCACCTACTCCTTTATAAAGGTGGGGGTCATCCTAGAAGTAATGTCTTAAATCATACAAAACCTTTTTATTTTGCTGATATGTGAAACTAGGTGGTATAAACTTAGCAACAATATAATTAGCATAATCAGCATACCATGGACCATTACGAGAAGCATTTATGACATTTAATTATTCATCAGGAAAGTTATCATCAATAGGTAGTCGGTCATCAAGAACATTTTCTAACCTAGACAAGTTGTCTGCAACGGGGTTCTCAGCTCCCTTTCTACCAATAATATGCAAATCAAATTCTTATATCAAGCGAACACATCTAATAAGTCTAGGTTTAGCATCTTTATTTTCCATAAGATATTTAATAGCAGCATGATTAGTGTGAACAGTTACTTTGTAATCAACAATATAAGGCCTGAACTTGTCACATGCAAATACAACTACTAAAAATTCTTTTTCAGTGGTAGCATAATTTCTATGGGCACTGTCTAGAGTTTTACTAGCATACTGAATAACATTTAATTTCTTATCAACTCTTTGTCCTAGAACAGCACCAACAGCATAATCACTAGCTCACACATAATTCAAAGGGTAAATTCCAATCAGGTGGCTGAACAATAGGTGCAGAAATCAAGGCTTTCTTAAGTATTTCAAATGCTTCTACACAATCATCATAAAAAACAAAAGGAACATCTTTTTGTAAGAGATTAGTCAGAGGCCTAGAAATTTTAGAGAAGTCTTTAATAAACCTCCTATAGAAACCATCATGACCAAGAAAACTTCTTATACCTTTGATATCTTTAGGACACATCATCTTTTCAATACCATCTACTTTAGCTTTATCAACTTCAATACCTCCTTTAGAAATTTTATGCCCCAAGACAGTACCTTCATTAACCATAAAGTGGCACTTCTCCCAATTTAAGACAAGATTAGTTTCTTCACATCTCTACAAAACTCGATCAAGGTTGCTTAAGCAATCATCAAAAGAAGTTCCATAAACAGAGAAATCATCCAACCTCAACAATCTTTTCACAAAAGTCAGAGAATATAGCAGTCATACATCTTTGAAAGCTAGCAGGTGCATTACATAAACCAAAAGGCATACGTCTATAAGCAAAGGTACCGAAAGGGCAAGTAAAAGTGGTTTTCTCTTGATCTTCTTTTGACACATGTATTTGAGAGAAACCAGAATAACCATCTAGAAAGCAAAAATGAGTATGTTTGGATAATCTTTCTAGCATTTGATCAATAAAAGGTAGAGGGTTATGATCTTTTCTAGTAGCTTTATTTTATTTGCAGAAATCAATTACCATTCTATAACCTGTAACAATTCTTTGAGGAATCTATTCATTCTTATCATTAGGAACAACAGTAATACCTCCCTTCTTAGGGACATAATGAAAAAACATGACTCACCTATTGACTATGAGCAATAGGATAAATTATACCTGCCTCCATAAGCTTTAGTATTTCATTTCTTACCACTTCTTTCGTCTTAGGATTTAACCGTCGTTGATGATCAAGAACAGGTTTAGCATCTTTCTCCAATTTAATTTTGTGATGACATAAAGTGGGACTAATGCCCTTAAGATCATCAAGAGTATATCCAATAGCGGCACGATGCTTCTTCAGAGTTTTCAATAATTTCTTTTCTTCATGCTCTGAAAGGTTAGCACTAATAATAACAGGATATATCTTCTTTTCATCAAGATAAGCATATTTTAGAGTATCAGGTAATTGTTTAAGCTCAAACACGGGATCACCCTTAGGTGGAGGAGGATCTCCAAGGATTTCAACAGGCAAATTGTGTTTCAAAATAGGTCCCTGATTAAAGAATACTTCATCTATTTCTCTTCTTTCATTCATAAACATATCATTTTCATGGTCTAGCAAATATTGTTCTAAGGGATCAGCAGGAGGCACAACAATAGAAGAAATTAAAATCATGAGACATATCCCCTAAACCAACAGTAACAATATCCTTCTCACAATCTATCTTAGCATTAACAGTATTCAAGAAAGGTCTACCAAATATAATGGGACAAAAATTATCTTGTGGGGAGCCAAGAACAAGAAAATCAGTAGGATATTTTATCTTCCCACACAAGACTTCAACATCTCTAACAATCCCAATTGGTGATATAGTTTCTCTATTAGCAAGCTTAATAGTAACATCAATACCTTCTATCTCAGCAGGTGCAATATCATTCATAATTTCTTTATATAATGTGTAAGGAATTGCACTCGCACTAGCACCCACATCACATAACCCATGATAACAGTGATCTCCAATTTTAACAGAAACAACAGGCATGCCAACAACAGGTCTATGTTTATCTTTAGTATCAGGTTTAGCTATTCTGGCAGCTTTATCACAGAAATAAATAACATGCCCATCAATATTATCAACCAAGAGATGTTTAACCATAGCAATACTAGGTTCAACTTTAATCTGCTCAGAGGGTGTATGTGTTTTAGTATTACTTTTACGAACCGCAGTTAAGCTTTAGCATGATCCTTTATTCTAACAGGGAATGATGGCTTCTCAATATAAGCAGTGGGAACAATAGGATCAACATTATAACTAATAGTTTCTTCTTCAACTTTAACAGGTTCGGCTACTTTAACTTCAATGGGAGGATGATATTTAAACCACTTCTCTTTAGGGATATCAACATGGGTAGCAAATGATTCATAGAAAGAAGCTACTATCTCAGAGTCAAATCCATATTTAGTGCTAAAATCACAAAAAGCATCGGTATCCATAAAAGATTAACACAATCAAACTTAAGATTTATACCTGACTCCTTACCTTCGTCAAGATCCCAATCCTCAGAGTTGCGTTTAATTCTTTCCAATAAATCCCATTTGAATCCAATATCCTTCTTCATATAGGAACTAGTACAAGAAGTATCGAGCATGGATCGATCATTATGAGAAAGCCGAGCATAAATTTTTTGAATAATGATTTCTCTTGAGAACTCATGATTGGGGCATGAATATAACATTGACTTAAGCCTCCCCCAAGCTTGAGCGATACTTTCTCCTTCACAAGGCCAAAAATTATATATATATATATATATATATATATATATATATATATATATATATATATATATATATATATATATATAGTTCCGATCACGACGAACCAGATGCATAGGATAAAACTTCTGATGAAATTCCAATTTAAATCGGTTCTAGTTCCATGATCCAATATCATCCAATAGCTTATACCATGTCAACGCCTTTCCCTTCAAAGATAAAGAGAAGACATTCTTCTTGACAACATCCTTGGGCATACCTACAAGCTTAAATAATCCACAAACTTCATCCACATAGATTAGGTGCATATCAGGATGTAATGTTCCATCTCCTGCATAAGGATTAGCTAGCAGTTTTTCTATCATACCGAAGGAATTTCATAATAAATATTTTTAGTAGGTGCAGCAGGTTGAGGAGCAACTAATTGTGGTTCCGGTCAAGGTGAAGATACCCCGAACAAGCCCCTCAAAGGATTATTTTCCATAGTAACAAGTGACAGTAAATTTCAGCACACTATATAAATGTTTCCCTACCAAATTCCACTTACCAAAGGCGCTTCACTCCCCGGCAACAGCGCCAGAAAAGAGTCTTGATGACCCACAAGTATAGGGGATCTATCGTAGTCCTATCGATAAGTAAGAGTGTCGAACCCAACGAGGAGCAGAAGGAAATCACAAGTGGTTTTCAGCAAGGTATTTTCTGCAAGCATTGAAATTATTGGTAACAGATAGTTTGGTGATAAGATAAATCATAATGGGTAACAAGTAACAAAAGTAACTAAGGTGCAGCAAGGTGGCCCAATCCTTGTTGTAGCAAAGGACAAGCCTGGACGAACTCTTATATAAAGCAAAGCGCTCCCGTGGACACAAGGGAATTGTTGTCAAGTCAGTTTTCATCATGCTCATATGATTCGCGTTCGTTACTTTGATAATTTGATATGTGGGTGGACCGGTGCTTGGGTGCTGCCCTTCCTTGGACAAGCCTCTCACTTATGATGAACCTCTCTCGCAAGCATCCACAACTATGAAATAAGAACTAAGGTAAATCTAACCATAGCATGAAACATATGGATCCAAATCAGCCCCTTACGAAGCAACGCATAAACTAGTGTTTAAGCTTCTATCACTCTAGCTACCCATCATCTACTTATTACTTCCCAATGCCTTTCCCTAGGCCCAAATAATGGTGAAGTGTCATGTAGTCGACGTTCACAAAACACCACTAGAGGAGATACAACATACATCTCATCAAAATATCGAACGGATACCAAATTCACATGATTACACTACAAAAAAAGACACATCCGTGACATTTTGGGCCGAACGAATTTTTTTCTGTCATACATTTGACACTTCTATGACGATAATTGTGACAAAACCCGGTATCATCATAGATGTGGTGGGCTCCTACTTCTATGACAAAAAATCATGACAGAAAATGGGCTTTTCGTCCTGGGCGGGCCGGAGACGCAGCTGCATGACATTCTTTGGGCCGTCCTTTTATGCCACGTCTGAACTCACAGGCAGGATCTCCCTATTAGGAATCATGTGGACATAATGAAATGATCAATTACAGCTAGTATCTGCAATGGATTACACTAATAGATGGTGCTTTATGCAATAAACTTGACAAGTAGAGTTGGCTGCAAATTCAGTCCTCCTCAATAGTTGGTGCATCGTGGTATGTATAATTTGGTGACTACGACTACCAGTACTACTAGGATGCAGATGCTGGTCGTTTTTTTTTGAACTGTGAAGGACCCCGAAGGACCCAGAACTTCATTATTCAAAGCGGTGCGCAGCACATCTTACAAACAGGACTCCAAAGAAACTGAAAATTACAGGCAAGTCCCTAATACTTATGAAAAGGACCCCAAAACTAAAAGGAAAAAGCGGTCGGGTCCAAACTGCTCTCTAGTGGATCCAATCATCGCCGGCGCCGGGGACGAACCACTTGGTTCGGCGAGACCTCTGCGGCTGCACCACAGACTCCACTTCAAGCAGCACTGCCTCCCTTGTTGGCATCAAGCCCTGGAGGAATAAAACTGGCCGCCATTCAGCCTGAAGATTCAGCAGATCGTTAGAGAAGGCCGGCCAGCCATGGAGGGCGCCGTAGCTTCTCCGAATCCACTGTTGATTGTGCTCAGGATCCCCATCGTCTGCCTCCAGATTCACATCGAAAGCCCTTCTCTCAATCAAGGAACGACACCACCCTCGCCGGAAGCTAGGATCCGACAAGACAAGGCACTGGGGGAGCAAACTACCCTGGGATCCTCTCCCTAAATCTCGTCCGCCACCGCGACAGCCGGTAGGAAGCGAGAGAATAACCACATAGCTTTGATCCAGTGCCCCAACAAGCTTATTATGGGGGAATTCGCCAGATCCGGCTCCTTCCTTAGGCCTCCACCATGGAGGCAGAGCAGAAGGCTCCAACGGCGACCACCAGAAGCTGCTTGCAAGCTCCGGTGACCAACTCCCCGACGGCATGACGCCAATCCACAGCACAAGGCCAAACACCACTAAAACGGCAAACCTACACCTACTACTACTATACACAGGAGCAGCCCAAGCTCCCCTCTCATCCCCACTCCAAGCAGTGGCGCCGCCGGAGGAGAAAGAGAGGGGAGCCGGGGAAACCAAGGGGACTCTCAACGGGGAGGAGGAGGAAGAGAGAGAAAGAGGAGAAAAGGCAGATGCTGGTCGTGGACTTGACATCTACGGTTGAGAAACGATGCCATCGCCACCAGGATGTGCCTTGCCTAGAAGCCGAAAAATGCTAGGGCCAAGAGAGAGGCGCCCGGGGCGTCCTCCCAGACGCCCTAGGCCATGAAAACGGGTCACATCTCCTGTACGTAACACCGAAGATGATGCTATTCCGATAGTGTGAGTGTCCCCCAAGCCGCCCGCCCAGAGATATGTCGACATGACATGACGAAACAAATCAGTCTCAATCAGCCCGAACTTTCCCCTCTTCTTTTTATTTTGTAATAACAAAAAGTGGAGCACAGCAGGGTACACAATGGGAGTGTGGGCGAGCTCACGTTCACATCCAAGAGCCGTGCAAGAGGAGGCAAAGCTTCACGCAGATTTTCAATAACGACGAAAAGGCAAGGGAAGGAAGATGCAGCCTCGTACTCTCTCGGCGCCAAGCTATCTGCTGTGCTGGTCGCCGCTGCGCTGGTCCTCGGAATCCTGCAGAGTAGGGTGGGAGGAGGCCGGCGCCAAGATGCGGCGAAGCGATGGTGGCAGCTCGCTCGCTCGCGATCTTTGTTGGCTGGCTGGCGTCCTGATCGCGGCACGCGCCTTGTTCGTGTCGGCAGGCACCGGGGCGAGGAGAGGAGAGCGGGCAGGCAGCTGGAGCGAGTCGGCCGGGTCTTTCACTCTTGTTCTGTTTCCGCCACGGTAAAGACGCACGTTTTTTGCCCGACCGCCAAAATTGATAAATTTGATCTTAAAACGAAAGTACTCCCTCCGTCCGGAAATACTTGTTATTAAAATGAATAAAAGAGGATGTATCTAGATGTATTTTAGTTTTAGATACACCCATTTTTGTCCATTTTGATGACAAGTTTTTCCGGACGGAGGGAGTATTTCACAAACTAAATTGTTTTCGAAAATATTTCACACCGTTGACCCTTTTATGCAGAGCCCGTCAACAAGACGCCGCACTCTATTATGCAACTCCTTACCGCTAGGCGCTCCACAGGTGTGGCGCCTGAGTGTTAACCGCTGCACAGTAGAGTGCATCGTCTTGCTGTCAGTCGTTGCACATTGAAGGCTAGTAGGGTGAAATATTTTCAAAAACAGTTTAGTTTGTGAAATAGCTAATTTATCGTTATCGCCTTTTGCCGAACCATGTTGTCGTTATCGCCTCGTTTCTTATGTGTCCCGTACCCATAGATAATTGGGTTCAGGCATGGTAAAGTAGGAGCAGTTGGCAGTATAAGGGCATGTACAATGCATAGTCTCAAGGTGATGCCTTGCATGGCATGTATGATCGGATATGACATAAAATAGGTAAGCGGGATCCTCTTCAGGAGGCGGGTGCTTGAAGAAAAAAAATATGGTCCAGTGACAAAAGCTGAAAAGGTTGGAGTGAAAAATAGAGATGCATGTGTATTAAAATCTTTATTTTCTATTTCTTAATGAGTCCCATTAGTGATAGCTTGCATTGAAGAAAAAAATAAATATAAATGCCTCAAATTACTTTTTATCATGGGGCATATGTATCCATACGCCGCCCTAATACTCCCGCGGTCGGTCCGTCCACTTGGCCGGAGATGCGGGCCGGGTGGGGTCTGACCCCGATGGCCCGATCCGTTCCGTGTGAGCGGTGACGGCACGGGGTGACATCGGCGAGGGAGGGGCGGGGAAGTCGCGCGGTGACGGGACGCGCAGCGTCGTCACGCGCTCGGTGGTAGGGCTCGCTGATGCGGGCGTCCCCCGTCAGCCGTACCACACGACACGCCCCACCGGCCCACCCCACCCCCACCCGCCTGGCACGCCTCAACTCAATCAAAGCACCCGGCCATCGTCTGCGCCGTGTGACTCGGTGCCGTGCCTGTGCTCTCCTCCCCCTCCTTGCGGCCTGAGGTAGAGGCTGACGCCTGGCTTGCTACGTCTTGTTTGACCGGATCTCGGGTGGGAGTAACTGTTCATGTGGAAGTTCCTGGGTCCATAGGTTGTCTGATAAATAAATATTGGGAGTACTACTAGTATAGTACTGCATCCATACTGGGTTCACTTTGGAGTTGACCAAAGACTAATGGGTGGGGACTGACGACGGCGCCGGACGCCGATTAGTTTATGCTTACGAGCAATAATGCAGCTAGCAGCTCCTCCTTGGTCACACACGCATCCAATGGGAAGAGTCATTCAGCTTCTTCCTTGGACCGGGACGAAAAGAATTCAGACAAACGACTAAACTGCTGCCGCGGCCCGCGGCTTCCTGACGACTATCACGGCATCTGACTCAGCAATTGCCACGCAGTTTACAAGATTGCCGCTGCAAACTTTTATTACAGAGGAAGTACATACTATGGCCTCTGATGACTATCACGGCCTCTGAGGCTTGATCATGTGCGAATTTCTTTGCGGCATCAGAACATGGTTGCTTGCGAGTTGCGACCCCGCGAAATGAGATGCCGCCAAGGAAGCGCCGTACACGGGCGCAGCTGTGCGGTCAGCAAGCGAGGCTCTTCCGCTTCACCAATGGCGCCACTTAAATGCTTGTCGGCATCCTCCAGCTGTGCGGCGCGATAAACACCGTGCTCAACTCCACGTGCTACCACGTTGGCATCCTATCCCCCCGCCAGGCACGTGCTACACGTACGCCTTCTCGTATCTTCTCTGCCTAATCTGGCCCTGTGACCCACCACGTTTATCACCCAACTCCATGAAGGATCAATTTGAGGAGTTGTGTGCGCGCCAGACGGATGCACTTGAATCTACGACGCCATCCTACAGCGGCGTAGGGCCAGATCACAACGCTACAGTTCCACCATTTAGGGCCTCTTTGATTCACAGGATTGAAAAAACGCTGGAATAGGAAAAATACAGGGAAACTATAGGATTGCAGGTGTAAAACAAAGGATTAAAAAACAGTGGAAAAGTAGAGGAATATGAAACAAATGGAACGTTTGAAATGAGGAACTGAAATCTAAGGAATGCATTATTTAGTAGAGAAACCATGCATCACTCCAAACAGGGCTAGACACAAGCCATACACATTCACTGGCACGCGCTCACGGAAATCATTGGATAAGTCATGAGAGGAATATGGTATTCAGCTCTGTCCCCCTTGCCTCGGTCTTTGTGTAAAAAAGAGGTCTGACTCAATGTTTCACTTCCTGTAAAATCACAGGAAACCAACAGTGTTTCTCTGGATCGCAACAGTATTCCTCTGGACTGATTCCTGCAAATCAAACGGCGCTACAGTAGCAAATCCTATGGAACGAGCATTCCTGCGTTTTTCCTATGAAAAATCCTTCAAATCAAAGGAGGCCTTAATGGTTGTCTAACATCTAAAAACAGACACTGATTTTTTTCCAAAAACAGGCACATGTGTTGAGATTGCATACAAAGAACCAACATGTGAAGAATTAAACACTTCCAGGGAAGAGGGCACATGCACATGCTCTCAGGCTGTGTTCAGCAGCCATAGGGATAAAACAACTCGATAAAAACAAGCACAGAACCTCCAAAAATTGACTGATAAAACAAAAATAAATAAAATGACAACAGAAATAATACGGTAACGGGACAGAAACGACATAAAATAAACAAAATTTCATTTGTTTTTTGTATTGAACTGCATCAACCTAGTTTTTTGGATTTGATTGTAAGGACCGAATAAACCGCACTTCGGAGCTCCCCCCATGTCATTGTACGAAAACAGAGCATGGCAGGAAAACACATACAGATACGTACTACATCTTTCATCGGATAGATATCAACGCATACTACTAAATCCTAACTGTCACGTACAGTAACTGTCCTCAGCACAAAACCGGGTGCCTGGTTTTTAGCCAAGTCCTAGCAACTCTGAGACACGGATACACCACCAATTGAAATTAGACGGTAGTCCCGGCATGAAAGAAGCTAGGCAGCAAGGCCAACAGAACAAGATGTACTGATCTGCAAAACTACAGGTGATGAACACTTAACAGCAACATCTTATGGTCTCCTTGACAGATTAAGGCATTGCCTTTCCACATTCCTTGCTTGCACATTTTGCCTTCGTCCCAACAAACACCGCAATATCCTCATTAATTCCCAACCATGACACTTTTCTTGTGAGACCCAAGCATGGGATCCAGTACGGAATTACATGTGAGCCACGGTCACCGTGCAGCATCCCGCTGTCTTTTGAAAGATTGTGATGCTGAACTCCCTGGTCCAGAGCTGTTGCGGCCAGGATGCTGCTGCGACTGATTAAATCTACCAGCAGGGGCCCTCGATGACGTAATATGCCCTGAACCACCCCCTGGATGGTTAGATGACTTCTGATGATGAGGTGCATTGGGCGGTACGTCCGATAGCAATGACATAAGGAAACCGCCAGGCGGAATAAAACCAACTCTTCCCTCAGCTGATCCGCTAGCATCTGTTGAGCTCTGACCTGAACCATGTCTTGCTGCCAAATTACCAGGCAAGCCATCATACGATAGGATACAAGCAATCGCATACATCGTTGCTCCAAGAGCAGGCGGGAGAACATCCTGTGGATGTTTCACCTGTACAAAACATCCTTTCATCAGAAAGAAGACAAAAGTAACAAACTTCATATGCCTCTTGACAGTTTGACGGGAATGATCCACATGCTCTATCCTAAGTGTGATAATTTGTATAGCTATATATTTCTTAGTAAAGATTCTGTATTACAAGCAAAATGAGACAAGTATTTTAAACAATTGTACAGACCAGAAGAGGGAAAAGCTGTGCAGAATGGATTGAACATATGTTCGATAATATGCCTGACAGATGATGCATGAAACTTTATGGGACATCAGATGGAAACCAGAGCAAACTATAGAGAATTGTTCCCAGATTAAATTAGAAAATGTGATAACAAGATAACTGAATCTTACTTTGAAAAGAATAGCAGATGCTAGGCGTTCTCGTAGGCAGTATATTTGAGCAACATCCAGAGCAGTAGCATCAAATCGGAGCCACCGATCAACAACAACTGAAACAGTGTTGTCGGGAGAAGACATAATCTCTTCCTTTTGTTGTCCCAGAGTGCGTTTTCCCGCTTCATCCCCACTGGAACCTTCATCATCCTCATCACTTACACCATCAGGTGGAGCAACAGCTATTTCTGTAGCAAGCAGAAGTAAAGGATATGATCCAACAACTGAACAGTTCTTTACATACATTCCACCATCACCTCGAGTGATTTCATCAAATACCATTAGTGGATTCCCAGAGGATTTATTGAATGACAAGTTAAAGTTGGAAGAATGTGGGTGTAATCGAACTTTGGCACCACTAGCTGTTTCCAAAACTGCCCTTCTAGCATTTTTGCGAGGAGGGAGCAATCTTCCTACCATTGGGTAAGCACCAGCCACAAGGACAGCACTAATGATACCTACCAAAGTTGCAAGAAAACCGTCAAATTTAAACATAACAAGGCTGCCAAGCAAGATTTGAAAATGAACATAGAAACCAGTGCATGCATTAAAAATAGCTTTACTACAAACGAAAATGTATGTAATGGATTGCTTCTAAATTAGAACAAGATTGATCTGAAATACAATACAAAACTCTGTAATGCATTAAACTTGTGATTGGCATAAGTAACAACTTTAAACTCAACAGAACCAGGTAACTAAATCATATACAATATGATGTGACTGCGAGATTATCTTATTCAAACTAATGTGTAACCATGGTTTGCATGATGTAATTACCAAGGTTTAAAAAGGATGTGATGCCTATGTTTGAATAATAAAGAAATTTCTGCCAGATTGTAATTCTTCAAAGTACCAACGCATGCAGCTTTCTACTTAAATAGCCACAGAAACCTCCACACACACTTCAGAGAATGGAAGCTTCAGTGGTGAATCAAATAACTTGCTGCATATATAAACATATATATCCTTGTACGTATTACCACTCATATTGCAAAGCAGGAAAAGGACACAAGGGAACCACATTATATGCAGTGTTTCATAACTCCTGTTTTCATAAAAACTTGAGTACCTGGAACTTTAGCATTCAAGCTGCAGGCAGATGTATCAGCAGGAAGAAATCCTCTTTGAGTTAGTTCACTGTGAAGTTGTTTCCTCATACTAGACAACATATTCATGGTGTTTGAAGCTACGAAGTACTTTGAACAAAACAAAGCTTCTTGTCCATTCACTTTGGCACACGTCCAACAATCAAATGCTGCTACAACAGCAAGCTGGTCACTATATCCACCATATAATGAAGCAAGCTCAACCTTGGCTGCAGCAGCCCTTTTTCTCTCATCCGGAGCCATAGGAAGGAAGAAAGGATCTCTATAGTCTGCTGCACATGCCAATGTCAATGCAGGATCAAGGCAGTTCATCAATATACCAAACAGGAGCATCTTGCTTGTGGATGGATGGACCGGGAGAGAACCTAACTTTTCACCCAAATCTGTCAATTGTTCATTTTGAGTTAAAGCACCAAGATCCTGAAGCACAGTAATAGCATTTTTTACAGTCTCTGTAACTGGAGGATCCAAGGTCTTCTTTAAGAAGTCTGCTATTTTAGAGTTTGGATCAAGCAGTTTGACCTGCACCACAAAAATTGATACAAGAAACAGTTGTCAGTGATAACAAGATAATCTTGTTGGATCAAGCAGTTTAACCTGCACCGCATGTCATTGCTGCCAAGTGTAATACCGAGGAGCATTGTGTTTACTTTAAACATTAGGGACAACAGAAGTATCAGCTAGGAGCCTAGGACTGTACCTGCAAACACAGCTCTTCAATAGGCATCCTCTTAATTTCAGGAATTTGGAATTCTGGCAATGAGGCTGCTCGAAATCTAGAGTAAAGATGATAGCAAGTTCCTGGCTGACAACGACCGGCACGTCCTTCACGCTGTCTTGCATTAGCTCGAGATACCCAAGAAGTATGAAGTGTAGACACATTATTGTATGGATCATAGCTTTTCTCTTTCATCCTCCCACTATCTATAACAAATACAACATCATCAATTGTTACTGCAGTCTCCGCTATGTTGGTTGAGAGAATAATTTTACGAACCCCTGCCGGTGCACGTTTGAAAACCTTTTTCTGCTCTGAAGATGGGATCATGGAATGAAGTGACAGTACAAGAAATTTTGAAGAATCCCGAAAGGAAGAAGCAAGTAATCTCTCCCGTGTTTGATTTATATCTTCCCAACCAGGAAGGAAGACTAAGATAGCTCCTTCATTGGAGTCAGTACATATTTTTCTAAGCAAGCGTTCTATCAGCACAGTATCAATGTGTTCTGGGTTGATAGTTGCCAAGTATTTCTTAAGCAGCTCATTTTCTTCAGGTAATTTTGCAGGACTACAATCCATATGTTTCTTAATAACTTCATAAGCCTCTACCTGATTCTCTTGCTGTGCCCAATCTAATGCAGATTTTCCATCATGATCCCGTGCAGAACAATCCACACCAAATGATAGAAGCATACAGACATCCCCAAGCTGACCCTTCCTGGCAAAAACCATCAACGGTGTCACACCAGTCTCTGAGTGTTGGTAGTTGAAGATTTCTGGGTTCTGCTCTATAGAAATAAGCTCAATGAGAGGATCAAATTCATCACTGACTAAAGCTATGCTAATTGCTTCATCCATAGAGCTCTTGTAATCATCGGTTAGCACACTGTCAAGTCCCAGATCATTTGTTTCAGGATTAAGATGATTATCACCTACAGATTGCAGAATAGAAAGCACATCCTCCAAATAGAAAGTTTTGACCTGTCAAAAATGTAGTTGTCAATAAAGCTTTCAGCTAATTAAAGATCTACAGCCACATAATGCAAATGTAGAGTGTTACTAACCGGATAGGTATGGCCTGGGACTTGAATAACCGGGCATCCATTGAAATATTGTGAAAACCGATCAGCATCAATCGTTGCACTCATGAGCACCTGTTAATTGCATCAGTGAATTCTTGCGACCAAGGAAACATGCCCGGACAAAATTTAGTATTTGAGATATGGCAATGGTGAGTTGGATTTTCTAAAATCTAGTCAACACTTGAGTTGTATAAAATGGACCTACTTTATCGACGAGAATAATATTACAAAGAAGATAATTCTTACCAAATGAAGATGAGGATACATCGGCAGCAAATCTCTACACATAATTGGTCGGGAAATATTATTAGACGATTACAGTGTGATATTTATGCAAAATATGCACAAATTTTGTTACAAAAATACCTCAAGATAGCCAGCATGAAATCGGAAAACCTATCCCTTTCATGGATTTCATCCTGGAGAATCAAAGCAAGTACTAATTCAAATGCGATATAGAATAACACAAAGCCCAATATATAGTTATATACATCTAAAATGATTCTAGTGAAGTATTAATCTAATGAAATGGCTAAGTGCAATATGTGCGCAAGCTGCAGTTCTGCAAAAATGTTGCAGGTTCGCTATGAACGATAGAAAGTTCGTACAAATTCATATATTAGGAAAAGCCAAACACTGACCAAATTATATCTGAAGCTCACAAACAATATGTTTCATGGTTAATTTGCGAAGAACTTGCCTTGGACTAACAAGGAGGCCCCATGGATATATTCCTTTCTTGATAATACCAAAATATACAATAATATGTGGTACATGTGGAAGGGTGTAATGGGAGTACTAGTAAACAGGTAAAATGTTTTGGAAATAGCAAAATCTTTGGTGAAAAGCGAGTTTTTTGCCACTGCTGTTCCCCACATGATATCATCATCATCGACAACATCTTATACCCTAGAAAATACCTTGGTAATCTGTACAGCTTTACCGTTATACTCCCTCCGTTCACAAATATAAGATGTTTTGGATATTTCAATATGGACAACATACGGACTAGATGAGTGAACAAACACATTAAAATGCATCTATATACATCCAAATCAGGAAAAAGGTGGAACATCTTATACTCCCTACGTCCGGAATTACTTGTAGCTCAAACGGATGTATCTAACACTATTTTAGAGCTAGATACACCCGTTTGAGCAACAAGTAATTCCAGACGGAGGGAGTATTTGTGAACAGAGGGAGTATTTACTAACATCAAACCTTTCCTTGCAGCATAACGTAACAAGAACATGTCACGCCTCAAAAACACAATTGTGTAACCAAGATATTTGAAAGTTTAAGAACAAAATATTATTACCACAATAATGTGCGTTATCCCCATAATTACATCATCAGCCACGCGTTGCCTCTTTGAAACGTTAGTTACTCTGCCTATCAACACCCTCAAGAGAACACCATTTGTGCAGAACATGATTGATGAATTCTTCCCTCCCTTCGACTCCAAACGTATCTATAATCAAAACACACAATAGAATAAGACCAAAAAGGGGCCCATATCAACATATATTGCATTTTATTAAAAAGCAAAAAATGGATGAGATATATATACATTAAAGAGAAGATTTAAAAATTCCCAAGAAAATAACTACTTGAACGAAAAGAAAATGATGTTCAGAAAAGCCCCATTGTTTGGTAAAAAATAGAAGGACCTGGACTTATTTGTGGGGTGAAGTTCTCCAACTTCAGCGGTTTAGCCATCAAATGGTCCAACAAAAAATACATCTGATGACCACAAGGGTAAACTTATCTAAATTCATATTTAAAGGACTTCACATTATCAAAAATATCATAATAGTATAGTTGTATTTGCACTGCAATGTAAATTAACTAGCTGAATGCCCGTGCGTTGCCACGGAACAACAGACTAAGACATCCCATATGCATTGAGCATGGGAACCTAACAAAGGAGCGAACGACGGAGAATGGATTGTACACATACTTAAGCAATTCAATCTGACAGCGAATTAATCCATCAATATAACTAGTAGTGTCACTGTTGTATGAGCCGCACAGTGCTCAGCCTGCATGGGCTTACCTCTAAAACACAATCACGTATTGCGCAATATTGGACTTGAGCTTGGCACCCTCTCTTGCTGAGTTCACAAAAAAATCATCCAACGATTACGATACACACCTATCTCACCAAGTCACTGTTCTATACACACCCTCCCCACATCACTTCTTGCCTTGAAGAAAAAATAATTGGTTTGGCCGATGCCATCACTCATTTTCATCGGGGCTGAAGTAATAGGGAAGCCCCGTGGCAGTTGCTTCAGGAGTGGTGGCGGGGAAAATATGGGGGGTGGATGGATTGTGGGGGCACAGCAAGGAGATGACGGCGACACAACGCGTGGTGGCCAAGAGGAAGCCATTGAGGAAGGCGGCTGCGTGGGCGACCGCAAGGGACGCGCAAGCGGGATGGTACGTAGGAGCTCCGAGCGAGCATGTTGAAATGAAGTAGGTGTTGGCCATGTGGTCGCCGCCGGCGGACAACATAAACACGCCCTTGGCTAGGATCATGGAGAGCATGACGTCGCCCGGCAACCGGAGGCAAGCTAGGCCATTAGAGGGTCATAGCCAGTCCCAAACGTCAGCCTCACCTGCTCTTTCATGCCATCGACCTCCACCGGCACTGCCACCACTGCCTCTGCCTCTGCCTCCACGGGAGCATCCACAACAGGCGAAGCAGATGACGGCGGGGGTGGTCGTGGTTTGTCAGGTATGGTCAGGTGGGGTGCGCCCAGACCGGCAATTGGCGGGGCTGTGCACTTGCGCCGATGTGTCTGTTGCGGTGGTAATTGGATCGGGTGATGTGCGGGCTACAATGCGCGGCAGCGATCGGACCGTGCACTGTTTTTTTCATTCCAAAATTGTGCGCTGGTTTTTCGGTGAGGGAAAAAAGGGTGTAACATGAGGAGGTGGGGGTGGGGGGAATGAACAAAGCCAAACTCCACGACCTACAAACACCAACTCCCCTTTAATAGTAGATATGATCAGGTTTAGTCTCAGGGACAATCCGAAAACAAACTGGGAGTGCTTTGAAATGGCTACAGTTTAGCAAATTCGATCGACAAATGGACTAAAGTGAAATTCTGAAAATTTAATATACCTTGTACCCAACTGTGTCACCAACAGTCTCTCCTCTTTCAACAGAGATTCGTTCGGCAACTGTATAAGACACAGCACAGAGCATAATTTACATCAAACCAACAGATAAAGGGCAAAAGAATTAGAAGCAATGGCCTACGACATAACTAATAGTAAGAACAGGAAATGATCAATGGCCTATGACATAACCAATAGTAAAATTACCTGACATAGCTGATATCCGCCGAGGTTGAGTACAAATGATCTTACATGATTCACCCTTGCCCCACACATGATCTAAGATATATTGTGGAACCTAAGTAAGAACGGAAAGATAAATGAGATGGAAAAAGAAGGAAAAACACTAGCACAAATCACAATCAAGATTTGTTCTCAACGATTCGTATGCACGAAAACAAATTTGACCTTAACCAGTCTTTTAGTATGGAGATGTTATCATACGAATATGAACCAAGTCAAACCCAGGAACATGTGAAGCAAGTTTCAATAGACAAAATACATTATCTACAACTAAAGACTGCACTGTAATACATTACGGACATGGATTAGAAGAGACTTTTTTAAAGATCATAGGAAATATAATGCATCCTTTGAGTGGCATAAGACCACTCAATTCTACATAGAGAACTGCAGATACCTAAACTATGAGATATTTGCACAAGCACAAAGAGTGCATATTGTTGGGACGAGCATAGAAGAAGATTGAATTGAAAGAAAATAGGGAATGGACTAGACCAACAAACCAACAATAATAAGTAGAATTTCCGAATTAAATGCGGGAAAGAATCAGAACAACTTAGACCTGGGTAGTTTTACCGCAGCCTGTTTCTCCAGAAATAAGAACCACCTGATAGGAAATACAAGAGGATCAAATTGCATCACCAGATGCCAGGGGGAATGTCCATTTAGCGAAATATAGTAATGAATCGATCAAATTAAATAAATAGACAGGAAAATGACGGAATAAATATCCACTACTTTTTGTGACAGTTGTTATTACTATTACTATATAATAAAAGAAGCTGTGGTACAAGACACTGGCAGATTCTCGGCAATTCTGGAGTAAAAATATGTAAATTCTAGACCATCTTGATATTAAACCTGCCGCCGATGGGAAAAGACATAACCAGCAACCAACTTGATCCAAGCATCACACTAAAGCTAGTTTGGAGCAACCTCATTTCCAAGTTGAATTATCTCTTTCGACAGTTTTGCAGTCTTGCATATTTAAGTATGATAAAGCTTTGGCAAAAAGAACAATACCTGGTGATTTTCTAGGGTAGAAGAAATGTGATCTTTGAAGGATGCAATCGGAAGTTTGGATCTGCCTTCACCGATCTGTATACATGTGTGCAACTTTCAGCAAAACTTAAAAATACCACATATGCCAGGTAAAAGGGAAGAATTCTGGGACTGGCAAAATTAAATGGTGAAAAAAGGAACATATCAAGCCAGAATATACAACCTTCCTCAACTGTCTGGTATCATTTAATTTAGACGTAAGCATCTTGACCTTCTTTGCTATATCATGTTTCTGCATAGCTGGCCTGGAAAAGGCTGTATCTGTCTTCCATTGAATTTTAGCAGCCTTATTGCCAGGATTCTTGACAGCGTCACCATTCAATTCAGCATCATCAGGAGGATAGTGTGTAAACAGATCTAGCAAAATCTGTCTTGCTTCTTCGGAAAATCCAAGTTTGCTAGGGCCTTCTTCTTTAACAGCCCCCTGCGTGTTTTTTGTTTTGTAAACAGAAAGGCATCGCCGTTCCCCATACCTATGGTTCATGAATAGAATTCAGAATAAACACCAGATAAGAAGTTGAACTGCAAATATAGGTCAACATGAAGATTGATGAAGAGAAGATAGATCAAACATAGTTATCGATTAGCACTTCACCAAAAGAAGTCTGCAAAATGCATCCATTATAGTTAGGAACTAACTCACCCTTTACTCTTTGATACATAGTTATCGATTAGCACTTCACCAAAAGAAGTCTGCAAAATGCATCCATTATAGTTAGGAACTAACTCACCCTTTACTCTTTGATATCATGCCCATCTTTTTACACATAGCATGGACTGCTGCCCGCTCTTGATTGGTAAGACTAGGTTCGAATGTGTGCACTGCAAATTAAAAATGTGTAGATTTTACTTCTCTGCTCAGAGTATAACACAAAAGAATGCCATGCATGCTTCAATAAAGGACAATACAATAAAATAAACAGAAGATACCAGCAGTAGAGGTGGCAAATAATACAACAAGGAGATCCATGGCAGAAAATATGGGGGGGCGTGATAAAACTGAAATTGGGTCCAGAACATGAAAAGAACATCAAAAGACATGGTGGTCATAACACCCCATAGACCACTAAACTTGGCATGGACACCTTGGTGCAGCAATAAGGTAGCGAGCAACGGCTCTACAGATGATTAAAAGAATACCGTGAAGACCATTTAAGCTTCTGCAACTACCTTATGGAAGCATAACCATGACTAGTATATTTACAACCACCTAATGTAAGACCCTGTCACCCAGTTAGGCAATTTTATGTTACCAGTCTAGGGGGCATACAGTTCTTCAACAATAATCTGGAATGTTTCTCAAAAGAAAAGAAAAATGGGACACTGCAAATCAACCAAAAAACACTAGCAAGTTCCTTTTTGAGTCAAATGATGTCACCGCACGACCCATGGAAGGCTGTTTGGTAGAAAACAGACTAACTTATCTAGAAGGAAACTGTAAAACTAGTATTGGTACAAACAGCACATATGGTGGCGATAGAGAACACTGATTGATTCTCCTTCCTTAACGACCGATTAACCACACTCAGGATAGGCATTGTCACAGCATTAATAAACTCTAGATGATAAACGTTTATCATACTTGTAACCACACTCGGACCAGCAGTGAAGCTAGAAACACTGGTTCAAGTACAGCACAAAGCTAGCAAAATAAGTCGAAGCAACGGGTGCGCAACAAAGAAGGACGAGTGCCCAAAATAACGGCTGCGGAATTAGATTGGCGATACTATGATAAGATGAGCAGCCCTCAATCCTAAGCTCGAAGGCTTGAAACCCTAGCTCCCACTGCACGTGGAGCGTGCCGTATCCGCAGCACAACGAGAGAGCGCGCTAGGCGTCTACAGAAACGGGAACACCCAATGTGATAGAAAGGCGAATGGCGCGAACCTTGGGCGTCGGAGGCGCGGAAGTCCTCGAGCACCGTGGTGATGCGGACCGTCGTCTCCTCGCTCATGGCGGCCAGGGCGGCCTTCATGAGGGCGGCGCCCTTCGTCTTGGCCCCCTTTCGCCCCATCCCGTCCTCGCGGAGCGGGGGCGGGGGCGGCGTGGCGGCGGCGGCTGCGTTCGGGGCGGCGCGGCGGCCGGTTCGGGTCCCGCTGTGGAGGCTTCCCGCTGCGGTCGCTTAGCCCTTTGTGTGCTGCTGCGGTGGACCGGGTGGAAACCTTCTAGGGCAACGTGGCGGCGGTGCGATCTGTGGGAGGAGCGGGCGGTGGTGCAGGGAGAGGTTTGGATGGACCGATATGCGGGCCATGCTTGTCGGTGAGAACCGGGCCGCGGTGGGTAGAGGTGTGAAGCGGGCCACGTGCCGGGTTGTTCAAAGGCTTTCAAGCAGCCATTGCTGCCAGGCCCCAACTGTGCTACGTTTTTTTTTTTTGAAGGGAACAATTGTTATTCCATTACAGAGACCTGCTGGTTAAATCCCCAGCTAGAGTTCATTACAAGTTCAGGAAACTGGCCTAACCAAATTTCATACATGCCATCTCCTAAGCTAGCTCCATGTGCTGCTAAGACATGCGCTGCATTGTTACAAGACCTAGGGCATACATAAAGTTTTACATTCTCAAAAGCGACCCTCAGTTTAAATTTTATCTCTTGGAACAAGGCTCCGAGTGGCGCTAGGTCATAGTCCTCACTTGAAATTGCTTGCTTCATCACTGTGGAATCCATTTCGAAGATGACTTGGTTGAAACCCATCTTGGTTGTTGCATTGAGCGCATTTAGTATTGCTAGTGCTTCAGCATGAAGGGCATCCGAGACGTGTTCCAGGTTTCCTGCACCTGCAGCTAAAAGTAAACCATACTCATCTCTTACAGTAAACCCCCATCCTCCAGCATGCGTTCCTTTGTGAAATGCACCATCAGTATTCACTTTCAAAAACTCACCTGGTGGAAGAGTTCACTTTTGGATGTTTGTTTGCTTTGGGATCACCCTCCGCTGCTTCAGGCTCCTGTATTCATAAGTATGGTAGTTAATAGAAGATAATATGTCATCTGGGCATTTGATTTTATCTCCAGCATTGGCTTTGTTTCTTTGATGCCAAACTAACCAAAGTAAGATACACACTTTCATACATTCCTCCTCATTCAGCCGAAACACTTCTTCCAATAGACATAGAGGATTTGTGCACAACAACAAATTCAGCCTGATAGGTTCCATTTGGGATAAACCCCAAATCTTTTTCACAAATTTGCATTTCAGGAAGCAATGCCCTCCATCCTCATCAAATCTAAAGCAAACTGGGCATCGTGTATCCACTTCCAAACCCCTCTGCTTTAGTTTCATTCTTAAGGGTAAACTATAAGTTGCTAGACGCAATAAGAAGTGGAGGGTCTTACCTGGCAGGGGGAGGGCCCAAAGTTTTCCCCAGTTGAAATTTGTACCTTCATTATTACTCCATGTACTAGATGCCTATCCCCGAGACGATTCTTGTTCTGTACAGTCCAAAGCCACCTTATAAGCTGATTTCACCGAAAATAACCCTTTCTTGTCATAATGCCAAGCGATGAAATCACTAGTGTGCTCCTGGATTGGAATTTGTAGGATTATCTCAGCATCTTCAGTATTGAAGGTTTGTTGCACCAACTGCTTATCCCAAGTGTTTGTGGCTGGATCAATGAGTTCTACAACTCTTGTGACCAGGTGTCTTCCTCTCACAGAGGTAACTCTTCTAGTACTGCCTCTTGGTATCCACGGATCTGACCAAATATTTATGCTTCTACCATCGCCCACTCGCCAAATCAATCCCTTTTTCAAAAGCTCAACTCCTTTTAGGATGCTACACCATGTGTACGACATTCCATTCTTCGGCTTCGCTTCGATTATACTACTCTCTGGATGGTATTTTGTTGCAAGTACTCTTGCACACAAGGAGGACAGAGATTGGAGGAGGCGCCATGCTTGTCTTGCCAACATTGCCATGTTGAAATGATGTAGATCCCTGAAACCCAGACCTCCCACTCTCTTTGGTTTACATAGCTTCTCCCAGCTTGTCCAATGTATCTTGTTAACTCTGTCCATTTGGCTCCACCAATATTTGCAGATCATGGAACTGAGATCCTCACATAATGCTTTAGTTATATCGAAGCAGGACATTGTGTACACTGGTATAGCCTGAGCTGCCGCTTTAATAAGTACCTCCTTTCCGGACTTTGAAAGTAATTTTTCCTTCCACCCCTGAATTTTATTCCATATCTTCTCCTTTATATAAATGAAAGTTCTTTTTTTTGCCCTCCCTACATAAGCCGGCATTCCCAAATATCTTCCTTTGAGACCCTCAAATAGTATATGCATAGTGTCCATCACCTCTTTCTTACGATTTTGATCTGTATTCTTACTGAAAAGGATGGTTGATTTCTCTTTATTAATAACTCGCCCTGAACAAGCTTCATATTTATCTAGTATGGAGTTCACAGCTCTAGCATTGCTCGCATTAGCTTCAAAAAATAGTAGTGAATCGTCTGCGAACAGGAGGTGACTCACACTTGGTGCTTCTCTGCAGAGTTTAATACCACACAAGATGCCCTTCCTCTCAGCTTCATATAGCATAGATGAGAAACCCTCTGCACACAGGAGGAACAAGTAGGGTGAGAGAGGGTCTCCCTGTCGCAATCCTCTCTGGGGTATGATTAACTCTGTCAAGTCCTTGTTCACCTTGACTTGGTACCTCACCGTTGTAACACACTTCATCACCAAATTTACCCAGCCAATGGCAAACCCCAGTCTAAGCATCATTTCTTTCAAAAAATTCCATTCCACACGATCATAGGCTTTACTCATGTCTAGTTTCAGCGCTGCATAGCCTACCTTGCCTCTTCTTCTTCTCTGCAAAAAATGTGTTAGTTCATATGCTAAGAGGATATTATCTGAAATTATGCGGCCCGGAACAAATGCACTTTGGTTAGGAGATATAATATCAGGAAGAATATGTTTCAGTCTATTTGAGAATACTTTAGAAATCACCTTATAGATGACATTGCATAGACTGATGGGCCTTAAGTCCTTCATGCTTTGTGGGTTGGGACACTTTGGAATTAGAACCACTGTGGTATCATTCCACCCCTCCGGCATTTGACCGGCTTTGAGGGTATTCAGAACTTCAGTTGTTACCTCGTCACCCACAATATGCCAAAATCTTTTGTAGAAAATTGCAGGCATTCCGTCGGGCCCTGGTGCTTTGAGGTCTCCAATGCTCCATACTGCTGCCTTTACTTCCCCTTCAGTATACTCTGCACATAGTATCTCATTCATTTGCTCAGAAACTATAAGCCTCACTTCTTGTAGGACTTCTTTACTGTTTGGCCCAACCGTGGAAGTGAAGAGGTTAAAAAATAACTTGCTACATGTTCTTTTAAGCAGTTCTCACCCTCTATCCACTTGCCATCTTCCCTTCTAAGTCCCTTTATAGTATTCTTCCTTTTCCTTTCTGAGGCAAAAGCGTGAAAAAAGGATGTGTTTTTGTCCCCTGCTTGTAACCACCTAACATGAGCTCTTTGCATCCAAAAAGTGTCTTGCTGCTCCTCCAGCCTAGCAAGCTTCTCCCGTAAGAAGTGTTCTCTAGACACTATAGTCTGGTCAATTGGGGCCCTTCCGACTTTCTCCAGTTCTACTTTGACTGCTTTAATTCTTTTCTCCAAGTTACCTAGAACATTAGAGTCCCAGTCCTGAAGATCTCTCCCTACTTTCATTAATCTCTTTGATAGATCATACTCTCCTTGGAGGGGAGCAGCATGTTGGAAATATGCCCTAGAGGCAATAATAAAAGCATTATTATTATATTTCCTTATTCATGATAATTGTCTTTATTCGTGCTATAATTGTGTTATCCGGAAATCGTAATACATGTGTGAATAACAGACAACAAACACGTCCCTAGTGAGCCTCTAGTTGACTAGCTTGTTGATCGACAGATAGTCATGGTTTCCTGACTATGGACATTGGATGTCATCGATAACGGGATCACATCATTAGGAGAATGATGTGATGGACAAGACCCAATCCTAAACATAGCATAAGATCGCATAGTTCGTTTGCTGGAGTTTTCCAATGTCTAGTATCCTTTCCTTAGCCCATGAGATCGTGTAACTCCCGGATACCGTAGGAGTGCTTTGGGTGTGCCAAACGTCACAACGTAACTGGATGACTATAAAGGTATACTACGGGTATCTCTGAAAGTGTCTGTTGGGTTACATGGATCGAGACTGGGATTTGTCACTCCGCTTGACGGAGAGGTATCACCGGGCCCTCTCGGTAATGCATCATCATAATGAGCTCAATGTGATCAAAGTGTTTGATCACGGGATCATGCATTACGGTACGAGAAAAGTTACTTGCCAGTAACGAGATTGAACGAGGTATTGGGATACCGACGATCGAATCTCGGGCAAGTAAAATACCGATTGACAAAGGGAATCGTATACGGGATTAATTGAATCCTTGACATCGTGGTTCATCCGATGAGATCATCGTGGAGCATGTGGGAGCCAACATGGGTATCCAGATCCCGCTGTTGGTTATTGCCCGAGAGCCGTCTCGGTCATGTCTGCATGTCTCCCGAACCCGTAGGGTCTACACACTTAAGGTTCGGTGACGCTAGGGTTGTGAAGATATGTATGTGCAGTAACCCGAATGTTGTTCGGAGTCCCGGATGAGATCCCGGACGTCACGAGGAGTTCCGGAATGGTCCGGAGGTAAAGAATTATATATAGGAAGTGCTATTTTGGCCATCGGGACAAGTTTCGGTGTTATCGGTATTGTACCGGGACCACCGGAGGGGTCCCGGGGGTCCACCGGGGGGGTCCACCTGCCCCGGGGGGCCACATGGGCTATAGGGGGTGCGCCCTGGCCTATATGGGCCAAGGGCACCAGCCCCAAGGGCCCATGCACCAAGGAGACTTGGAGAGGGAAGAGTCCAAAGAGGGGAAGGCACCTCCGAGGTGCCTTGGGGAGGATGGACTCCTCCCCCCCTTTGGCCGCACCCCTTCCTTGGAGGAAGGGGCAAGGCTGCGCCCTCCCCCCCTCTCATGCGCCTATATAAAGGGAGGGGAGGGAGGGGTGGCCGCACCCATAAGCCCTGGCGCCCCCTCCTCCCTGCAACACCTCCTCCTCCTCCCGTAGTTGCTTAGCGAAGCCCTGCCGGAGTTCTGCTGCATCCACCACCACACCGTCGTGCTGGATCTTCCTCAACCTCTCCTTCCCCCTTGCTGGATCAAGAAGGAGGAGACGCCTCCCGTCCCGTACGTGTGTTGAACGCGGAGGTGCCGTCCGTTCGGTACTAGATCATCGGTGAATTGGATCACGGCAAGTACGACTACCTCATCCACGTTCACTCGAACGCTTCCGTTGCGATCTACAAAGTGGTATGTAGATGCTATCTAATCTGAATACTCGTTGCTAGATGAACTCATAGATAGATCTTGGTGAAACCGTAGGAAAATTTTTGTTTTCTGCAACGTTCCCCAACAGTGGCATCATGAGCTAGGTCTATGCGTAGTTCTTCTTGCGCGAGTAGAACACAATTTGTTGTGGGCGTAGATGTTGTCAACTTTTCTTGCCGCTACTAGTCTTATCTTGCTTCAGCGGTATTGTGGGATGAAGCGGCCCGGACCAACCTTACACGTACGCTTACGTGAGACCGGTTCCACCGACTAACATGCACTAGTTGCATAAGGTGGCTAGCGGGTGTCTGTCTCTCCTACTTTAGTTGGAGCGGATTCGATGAAAAGGGTCCTTATGAAGGGTAAATAGAAGTTGACAAATCACGTTGTGGTTTTACGTAGGTAAGAAAACGTTCTTGCTAGAACCCTAATTCAGCCACGTAAAACTTGCAACAACAATTAGAGGACGTCTAACTTGTTTTTGCAGCAAGTGCTTTGTGATATGATATGGCCAAAGTTGTGATGAATGATGAATGATCTGTATGTGATGTATGAGATGTTCATGCTATTGTAATAGGAATCACGACTTGCATGTCGATGAGTATGACAACCGGCAGGAGCCATAGGAGTTGTCTTTATTTCTGTATGACCTGCGTGTCATTGAGAATCGCCATGTAAATTACTTTACTTTATTGCTAAACGCGTTAGCCATAGTAGTAGAAGTAATAGTTGGCGAGCAACTTCATGGAGACACGATGATGAAGATCATGATGATGAAGATCATGGTGTCAAGCCGGTGACAAGATGATCATGGAGCCCCAAGATGGAGATCGAAGGAGCTATGTGATATTGGCCATATCATGTCACGTTTATTATTTGATTGCATGTGATGTTTATCATGTTTTGCATCTTGTTTACTTAGAACGACGGTAGTAAATAAGATGATCCCTCATAATAATTTCAAGAAAATGTTCTCCCTAACTGTGCACCGTTGCTAAGGTTCGTCGTTCCGAAGCACCACGTGATGATCGGGTGTGATAGGTCCTTACGTTCGCATACAACGGGTGTAAGACAGATTTACACACGCAAAACACTTAGGTTGGCTTGACGAGCCTAGCATGTACAGACATGGCCTCGGAACACAGAAGACCGAAAGGTCGAGCATGAGTCGTATAGAAGATACGATCAACATGAAGATGTTCACCGATGTTGACTAGTCCGTCTCACATGATGATCAGACACGGCCTAGTTGACTCGGATCATGTAATACTTAGATGACTGGTAGAGGGATGTCTATCTAAGTGGGAGTTCATTAAATAATTTGATTAAATGAACTTTATTATCATGAACTTAGTCTAAAAATTTTACAATATGTCTTGTAGATCAAATGGCCAACGTAGTCCTCAACTTCAACGCGTTCCTAGAGAAAACCAAGCTGAAAGACGATGGTAGCAACTATACGGACTGGGTCCGGAACCTGAGGATTATCCTCATAGCTGCCAAGAAAGATTATGTCCTAAGAGCACCACTGGGTGACGCACCTATTCTCCCTGCAGAACAAGACGTTATGAACGCTTGGCAGTCACGCTGCGATGATTACTCCCTCGTTCAGTGCGGCATGCTTTACAGCTTAGAGCCGGGGCTCCAAAAGCGTTTTGAGAGACATGGAGCATATGAGATGTTCGAAGAGCTGAAAATGGTTTTCCAAGCTCATGCCCGGGTCGAGAGATATGAAGTCTCCGACAAATTCTTTAGCTGTAAGATGGAGGAAAATGGCTCTGTCAGTGAACACATACTCAAAATGTCTGGGTTGCACAACCGCTTGACTCAACTGGAAGTTAATCTCCCGGATGAAGCGGTCATTGACAGAATCCTCCAGTCGCTTCCACCTAGCTACAAGAGCTTTGTGATGAACTACAATATGCAGGGGATGGTAAAGACCATTCCTGAAGTATATGCTATGCTGAAATCAGCAGAGGTAGAAATCAAGAAGGAGCATCAAGTGTTGATGGTGAATAAAACCACTAAGTTCAAGAAGGGCAAGGGTAAAAAGAACTTCAAGAAGGACGGCAAGGAAGTTGCCGCGCCCGGTAAGCAAGCTGCCGGGAAGAAGCCAAAGAATGGACCCAAGCCCGAGACTGAGTGTTTTTATTGCAAGGGAAGTGGTCACTGGAAGCGGAACTGCCCCAAATACTAAGCGGACAAGAAGGCCGGCAAAACCAAAGGTATATGTGATATACATGTAATTGATGTGTACCTTACCAGTACTCGTAGTAGCTCTTGGGTATTTGATACCGGTGCAGTTGCTCACATTTGTAACTCAAAGCAGGAGCTGCGGAATAAACGGAGACTGGCGAAGGACGAGGTGACGATGCGCGTCGGGAATGGTTCCAAGGTCGATGTGATCGCCGTCGGCACGCTACCTCTACATTTACCTACAGGATTAGTTTTAAACCTCAATAATTGTTATTTAGTGCCAAGTTTGAGCATGAACATTGTATCTGGATCTCGTTTAATTCGAGATGGCTACTCATTTAAATCCGAGAATAATGGTTGTTCTATTTATATGAGAGAAATGTTTTATGGTCATGCTCCGATGGTTAATGGTTTATTCTTAATGAATCTCGTACGTGATGATACACATATTCATAGTGTGAATACCAAAAGAGTTAAAGTTGATGACAATAGTCCCACATATTTGTGGCACTGCCGCCTTGGTCACATAGGTGTCAAACGCATGAAGAAGCTCCATGCAGATGGACTTTTAGAGTCTCTTGATTATGAATCATTTGACACGTGCGAACCATGCCTCATGGGTAAAATGACCAAGACTCCGTTCTCAGGAACAATGGAGCGAGCAACCAACTTATTGGAAATCATACATACCGATGTATGCGGTCCAATGAGTGTTGAGGCTCGCGGTGGCTATCGTTATGTTCTCACCCTCACTGATGACTTGAGTAGATATGGGTATGTCTACTTAATGAAACACAAGTCTGAGACCTTTGAAAAGTTCAAGGAATTTCAGAGTGAGGTTGAAAATCAACGTGATAGAAAGATCAAGTTTCTATGATCAGATCGTGGAGGAGAATACTTGAGTCAAGAATTTGGCACACACTTAAGAAAATGTGGAATAGTTTCACAACTCACGCCGCCTGGAACACCTCAGCGTAATGGTGTGTCCGAACGTCGTAATCGCACTCTATTAGATATGGTGCGATCTATGATGTCTCTTACCGACTTACCGCTATCTTTTTGGGGCTATGCTTTAGAGACTGCCGCATTCACTTTAAATAGGGCTCCGTCGAAATCCTTTGAGACGACACCGTATGAATTATGGTTTGGGAAGAAACCTAAGCTGTTGTTTCTAAAAGTTTGGGGATGCGATGCTTATGTCAAGAAACTTCAACCTGAAAAGCTCGAACCCAAGTCGGAAAAATGCGTCTTCATAGGATACCCTAAAGAAACTGTTGGGTATACCTTCTACCTCAGATCCGAAGGCAAGATCTTTGTTGCCAAGAATAGATCCTTTCTGGAGAAAGAGTTTCTCTCGAAAGAAGTAAGTGGGAGGAAAGTAGAACTTGATGAAGTGTTACCTCTTGAACCGGAAAATGGCGAAACTCAAGAAAACGTTTCTGAGGTGCCTACACCGACTAGAGAGGAAATTAATGATGATGATCAAGATGCTTCTGATCAAGCTCCTACTAAAATTCGAAGGTCCACAAGGACATGTTCCGCACCAGAGTGGTACGGCAACCCTGTCTTGGAAATCATGTTGTTAGACAACGGTGAACCTTCGAACTATGAGGAAGCAATGGCGGGCCCGGATTCCGACAAATGGCTGGAAGCCATGAAATCCGAGATAGGATCCATGTATGAAAACGAAGTATGGACTTTGACTGACTTGCCCGTTGAACGACGAGCCATAGAAAATAAATGGATCTTTAAGAAGAAGACAGACGCGGATGGTAATGTGACCATCTATAAAGCTCGGCTTGTCGCTAAGGGTTATCGACAAGTTCAAGGAATTGACTACGATGAGACTTTCTCACCGGTAGCAAAGCTGAAGTCCGTCAGAATCATGTTAGCAATTGCCGCATACTATGATTATGAGATATGGCAAATGGACGTCAAAACGGCATTCCTTAATGGTTTCCTTAAGGAAGAATTGTATATGATGCAGCCGAAAGGTTTTGTCGATCCTAAGAATGCTGACAAGGTGTGCAAGCTCCAACGCTCGATTTATGGGCTGGTGCAAGCATCTCGGAGTTGGAACATTCGCTTTGATGAGATGATCAAAGCGTTTGGGTTTACACAGACTTATGGAGAAGCCTGTGTTTACAAGAAAGTGAGTGGGAGCTCTGTAGCATTTCTCATATTATATGTAGACGACATACTTTTGATGGGAAATGATATAGAACTCTTGGACAGCATTAAGGCCTACTTGAATAAAAGTTTTTCAATGAAGGACCTTGGAGAAGCTGCTTATATATTAGGCATCAAGATATATAGAGATAGATCGAGACGCCTCATAGGTCTTTCACAAAGCACATACCTTGATAAGATATTGAAGAAGTTCAATATGGATCAATCTAAGAAGGGGTTCTTACCTATGTTACAAGGTGTGAAATTGAGCTCAGCTCAATGTCCGACCACGGCAGAAGATATAGAAGAGATGAGCGTCATCCCCTATGCCTCAGCCATAGGTTCTATTATGTATGCCATGCTGTGTACCAGACCTGATGTAAACCTTGCCGTAAGTTTGGTAGGAAGATACCAAAGTAATCCCGGCAAGGAACACTGGACAGCGGTCAAGAATATCCTGAAGTACCTGAAAAGGACCAAGGAAATGTTTCTCGTTTATGGAGGTGACGAAGAGCTCGTCGTAAGAGGTTACGTCGACGCTAGCTTCGACACAGATCTGGATGACTCTAAGTCACAAACCGGATACGTGTATATTTTGAATGGTGGGGCAGTAAGCTGGTGCAGTTGCAAGCAAAGCGTCGTGGCGGGATCTACATGTGAAGCGGAGTACATGGCAGCCTCGGAGGCAGCACATGAAGCAATTTGGGTGAAGGAGTTCATCACCGACCTCGGAGTCATACCCAATGCGTCGGGGCCAATCAAGCTCTTCCGTGACAACACTGGAGCTATTGCACTTGCAAAGGAGCCCAGGTTTCACAAGAAGACCAGGCACATCAAGCGTCGCTTCAACTCCATTCGTGAAAATGTTCAAGATGGAGACATAGAAATTTGTAAAGTGCACACGGATCTGAATGTCGCAGATCCGTTGACTAAACCTCTCCCTAAGGCAAAACATGATCAGCACCAGAACTCTATGGGTGTTCGATTCATCACAATGTAACTAGATTATTGACTCTAGTGCAAGTGGGAGACTGTTGGAAATATGCCCTAGAGGCAATAATAAAAGCATTATTATTATATTTCCTTATTCATGATAATTGTCTTTATTCGTGCTATAATTGTGTTATCTGGAAATCGTAATACATGTGTGAATAACAGACAACAAACATGTCCCTAGTGAGCCTCTAGTTGACTAGCTTGTTGATCGACAGATAGTCATGGTTTCCTGACTATGGACATTGGATGCCATCGATAACGGGATCACATCATTAGGAGAATGATGTGATGAACAAGACCCAATCCTAAACATAGCATAAGATCGCATAGTTCGTTTGCTGGAGTTTTCCAATGTCTAGTATCCTTTCCTTAGACCATGAGATCGTGTAACTCCCGGATACCGTAGGAGTGCTTTGGGTGTGCTAAACGTCACAACGTAACTGGGTGACTATAAAGGTATACTACGGGTATCTCTGAAAGTGTCTGTTGGGTTACATGGATCGAGACTGGGATTTGTCACTCCGCTTGACGGAGAGGTATCACCGGGCCCTCTCGGTAATGCATCATCATAATGAGATCAATGTGATCAAAGTGTTTGATCACGGGATCATGCATTACGGTACGAGAAAAGTTACTTGCCAGTAACGAGATTGAACGAGGTATTGGGATACCGACGATCGAATCTCGGGCAAGTAAAATACCGATTGACAAAGGGAATCGTATACGGGATTAATTGAATCCTTGACATCGTGGTTCATCCGATGAGATCATCGTGGAGCATGTGGGAGCCAACATGGGTATCCAGATCCCGCTGTTGGTTATTGCCCGAGAGCCGTCTCGGTCATGTCTGCATGTCTCCCGAACCCGTAGGGTCTACACACTTAAGGTTCGGTGACGCTAGGGTTGTGAAGATATGTATGTGCAGTAACCCGAATGTTGTTCGGAGTCCCGGATGAGATCCCAGACGTCACGAGGAGTTCCGGAATGGTCCGGAGGTAAAGAATTATATATAAGAAGTGCTATTTTGGCCATCGGGACAAGTTTCGGTGTTATCGGTATTGTACCGGGACCACCGGAGGGGTCCCGGGGGTCCACCGGGGGGGTCCACCTGCCCCGGGGGGCCACATGGGCTATAGGGGGTGCGCCCTGGCCTATATGGGCCAAGGGCACCAGCCCCAAGGGCCCATGCGCCAAGGAGACTTGGAGAGGGAAGAGTCCAAAGAGGGGAAGGCACCTCCGAGGTGCCTTGGGGAGGATAGGACTCCTCCCCCCCTTTGGCCGCACCCCTTCCTTGGAGGAAGGGGCAAGGCTGCGCCCTCCCCCCCTCTCATGCGCCTATATAAAGGGAGGGGAGGGAGGGGTGGCCGCACCCATAAGCCCTGGCGCCCCCTCCTCCCTGCAACACCTCCTCCTCCTCCCGTAGTTGCTTAGCGAAGCCCTGCCGGAGTTCTGCTGCATCCACCACCACACCGTCGTGCTGGATCTTCCTCAACCTATCCTTCCCCCTTGCTGGATCAAGAAGGAGGAGACGTCTCCCGTCCCGTACGTGTGTTGAACGCGGAGGTGCCGTCCGTTCGGTACTAGATCATCGGTGAATTGGATCACGGCAAGTACGACTACCTCATCCACGTTCACTCGAACGCTTCCGTTGCGATCTACAAAGTGGTATGTAGATGCTATCTAATCTGAATACTCGTTGCTAGATGAACTCATAGATAGATCTTGGTGAAACCGTAGGAAATTTTTTGTTTTCTGCAACGTTCCCCAACACAGCAGACCAAGAATTACTTATAATCTCTTCACAACCTTCCTCCTATAACCACTTCGCTTCGAATCTGAACCCCTTGCTGCCCTCTTGAATTCTTGCTTCTCTGTCTCTCCCCTCTACTAGAATGGTCACCGGACGATGATCTGAATGCCTTGGGTCTCCAATTATCACCTTGTAAGACGGAAACCTAACACACCAATTTGCCCCTGCTCCTCTTCTTCTTCTTCTTCTTCTTCTTCTTCTTCTTCTTCTTCTTCTTCTTCTTCTTCTTCTTCTTCTTCTTCTTCTTCTTCTTCTTCTTCTTCTTCTTCTTCTTCTTCTTCTTCTTCTTCTTCTTCTTCTTCTTCTTCTTCTTCTTCTTCTTCTTCTTCTTCTTCTTCTTCTTCTTCTTCTTCTTCTTCTTCTTCTTCTTCTTCTTCTTCTTCTTCTTCTTCTTCTTCTTCTTCTTCTTCTTCTTCTTCTTCTTCTTCTTCTTCTTCTTCTTCTTCTTCTTCTTCTTCTTCTTCTTCTTCTTCTTCTTCTTCTTCTTCTTCTTCTTCTTCTTCTTCTTCTTCTTCTTCTTCTTCTTCTTCTTCTTCTTCTTCTTCTTCTTCTTCTTCTTCTTCTTCTTCTTCTTCTTCTTCTTCTTCTTCTTCTTCTTCTTCTTCTTCTTCTTCTTCTTCTTCTTCTTCTTCTTCTTCTTCTTCTTCTTCTTCTTCTTCTTCTTCTTCTTCTTCTTCTTCTTCTTCTTCTTCTTCTTCTTCTTCTTCTTCTTCTTCTTCTTCTTCTTCTTCTTCTTCACCTAGCTTCATCTCTATTCCAAATGAGAAAATGCACTACGAATAACTTCATGGTTTATCAATCAATAATCAAACATTTTCTATCATGCACCACACATTTGCGAATATATTTTTGAATTTCATAGTTTAACGCAGACGTCAATATGTTGTCATCAAACAAACATGAAGAAACTACTGCACGCCGACCATGGAATGCCTACAAGTCATTCACAAAACCATCTTTGAGTTGCTCATTGGAAGCAAGGTCTTCGATCTCTTGGCGCAATTGAACAAATCTTGCGGTCCAATCTCCATTCCTACAAACGGTCCTCCTTCCCATGCCCTCACACCCATGGACCACCGCTTGACCAAGCTCGTCCTCAGTGATCATGTCGTGCATGGTCGCACGTCTGCCATGCAGAATAGCAAACTGGTCTTTGCAACACCCTAAATGCACACCCCACATCTTTCCTATTACCTCACAAAATGACCTCTCTTTGTTACCTTGAGGGTGAAATATTGGCTTAAAAAATGTGGCTCATGCTGATCCCCCCCCCATCTACTGGATAATATCCCATGTTGTAGTTGCAATAATTGGCTTCAAACTCTACTAATGGTGGCTCTCCAAGGGCTAACCTCAAGAAGAGAGGTGGTTGATGCATCGTATTAATGTCTTTGCAAGAATTGCACATGCTAATCCAATGTTTTTATCATCATTGGCCTCAAGGATAATGGTAGGACCGTGGACATGCCCGTTGAATTGCCCATGACAAGCCAAAGAACATAGGAGGTGTTTGGTTGGAGATAGGCAACGTCAATGTAAACGTAATGGGTTTACATTGTTACTGTAAACGGTATGAGCAAAAAACAAAATTTGTTTGGCTAACTGATGTAACGTTAACCAATACCGGCATGAAGCATCGAAGAAAATGGGAGCTCCCATGTTTCGCTAGCTAGCTCCACGCATCTCCTTCCTCCGGACTTCACTCCACCAGCCTGCATCACCCAGGTAGACGAAGGCCTACCACACAGAACTCCAGGCGCTGACGCCGTTGTTCTTGGTCATGCCAGCCAGACCGTCTCAGGCAGACCGTGGCGGAGGGCCGGAGGCGATGCCGCAGGGTCTGAAGAAGAAGGGGTTGCATTTCCTGCCGTGTCAAAATCGGAGTACTCCCCGCACGTCCGCACCGACAAGGTCGTTCCCCCATCCCCCGCCGCCTCGGCGACAATGACGGTGGTGTCCGCAGCGAGCTTCCCCGGGGACTTCGAGCTCCTATTTGCCATGAACCAGAGAGGTTGTCATTGTTGGGAAGTAGTCAGATGCGAAGGAAGCGGGCGAAGGAGGAGCACACGTATATCTAACTACTTCTCAATCTCTTAGTGGTGGGTGGAACAGCCCACCTTGTATGTTCATCTCCAACATGCTCCACTAGGGTGGTGAGACTAAACTTATTACATCCCTTATCATGCATATTATGGGATGGAGGAAGTAATATGCAAAATTCTAATAATTTTGTAGGATCGAAAGTATGTCTAGAGGGGGTGATTAGACTACTTGACCAAATAAAAATCTAGCCTTTTTCCAATTTTAAGTCTTGACAGATTTTAGCAACTTAACACAAGTCAAGCAATCAACCTACAGATGCAATTCTAAGAGTATAGCAGCGGAATGTAAATCATTGCATATGAAGGTAAAGGGGAGGAGTTTGGAGGGAGCAAACGCACTATAGACACGGAGATTTTTTGTGTGGTTCTGATAGGTGGTGCTATCGTACATCCACGTTGATGGAGACTTCAACCCACAAAGGATAACGGCTGCGTGAGTCCATGGAGGGCTCCACCCATGAAGGGTCCATGAAGAAGCAACCTTGTTTATCCTTCCACCACGGCCATCGCCCATGAAGGACTTGCCTCACTAGGGTAGATCTTCATGAAGTAGGCGATCTCCTTGCCCTTACAAACTCCTTGGTTCAACTCCACAATATTGACGAAGGCTCCAAGCAACACCTAACCAATCTAGGAGACACCACTCTCCAAAAGGTAATAGATGGTGTGTTGATGATGAACTCCTTGCTCTTGTGCTTAAAATGATAGTCTCCCCAACGCTCAACTCTCTCTCACAGATTTGGATATGGTGGAAAGATGATTTGAGTGGAAAGCAACTTGGGGAAGGCTAGAGATCAAGATTATTGTGGTTGCATTGGAATATCTTGGTCTCAACACATGAGTAGGTGATTCTCTCTCATAAAATGAATGTTGGAAGTGTAGGCACGTTCTGATGGCTCTCTCCACGAATGGAGGATGGGTGGAGGGGTATATATAGCCTCCACACAAAATCTAACTGTTACACACAATCTACCAAACTCGTTGGACCGAATACTGAAACTCGGTCAATACCGATTTAGTTCAAAATGTGAATGTTAGGCTTTTCAGCGGGACCGACATGTCAACTCGGTGGGACCGATTGTGTTAGAGTTAGGGCATAACGTAATCTCGGTGAGACCGATCACATGAACTCAGTGAGACCGACTTTTGTAATAGGCAAACTCGGTGGGACCGATCGCTCATTTCGGTGAGACCGAAACGTTACGGAAAGGAAACAGAGAGTTTGCATTGCGAACTCGGTGGGACCGATCGCTCATCTCGGTTAGACCGAAATGTTATGAAGGGAAATAGAGAGTTTGCAATCCCACCTCGGTGAAACCGGGATCCCTACCGGTGAGACCGAGCTGATTAGGGTTTCTGGCTATGGCTATGTCAAATGAACTCGGTGGCGCCGGATAGATCAAATCGGTGGGGCAGAGTTTTACTTTTTGGTTTAGGACATATGTGGATATGAGAAAGTGGTTGAGGGCTTTTAGAGCATATCACTAAGCATTTTGAGCAAGCAAGCCATTAAGCAACACCTTATCCCCTTTTAATAGTGTTGGCTTTTCCTATGGACTCAATGTGATCTTGGATCACTAAAATGAAAATGTAGAGTCTTGAGCTTGAGCCAATATGTGTCATTAGCATTTTGAGGGGTCCGCATCTCTAATCCATGCCATGCCAATCATTGAACTTTCTGAAATGATTATGTTGAAAGAATATTAGTCCAATGAGCTATATGTTGTTAAGAATTACCAAAACCACCCAGGGATTAGTTACACTTTCAATCTCCCCCTTTTTGGTAATTGATGACAACATATAGATCAAAGCTTCGACAAATGATAATAAGAATGAAATACATCGTCGCTTTGAGAAGTATGTGATAAGCAAGAGCTCCCCCTAAATTTGTGCATTATTTAAAATTTGCTTTTGAATGCAAATGAACAATTGATTAGGAT
Organism: Aegilops umbellulata; assembly: GCA_032464435.1. Taxonomy (NCBI): domain Eukaryota; kingdom Viridiplantae; phylum Streptophyta; class Magnoliopsida; order Poales; family Poaceae; genus Aegilops; species Aegilops umbellulata. The sequence continues at coordinate 381,218,721 of CP136056.1, read as the reverse complement.
CATGGGTTACTCTTCCATGTCACATACATCTTGGTGGAGCGCTCAAAATGATAGTATATGAAATATGCACTCATCACCAAGGCAAGATGTGAATGATCATACATGAGAGATAGATAATATCATCATCCAAGCACAAGCATTAACGTATGATATGATCAAACGCATGACCATACAAGTATCTCACACACACATAGAGTATCATCCAAGAAAGCAAACAAATAAGTATCAAACAAGTAGAAAAAGAAGCAAATCTCTATCTCTCTCGAAGCATATGATCTATACACTCCCCCCTTTGGCAACAAGTTACCAAAAAGCTCGAAAATGCATAGTGCTATGCGGCTCTCTAAGCTTGTTATTCGGGAGGTGGCGTGGAGAGGACTCCTAGGACAAATGCATCTATTGAGGTTGTAGGAGTTGGTGGAGTTGCAACTGGAGGGGCTACTGAAGCTGTGGTTGCAGGTGCTGAAGTAGTAGCTCTAGTGTCTGTCACAGGCACTGATGCAGATCTCTGTGCCCTAGGCACTCTCTGAAAAGCTTCGTGTTGGGGAACATAGCATGCAATTTCAAAAAAAATCCTATGCTCAGGCAAGATATATCTAGGAGATGCATAGCAACGAGAGGGAGAGAGTGTGTCCACGTACCCTCGTAGACCAAAAGCGGAAGCGTTTGTCAACGCGGTAGATGTAGTCGAACTTCTTCTTGTTCCGACCAATCAAGTTTCGAACGTACGGCACCTCCGAGTTCTGCACACGTTCAACTCGATGACGTCCCTCGAACTCTTGATCCAGCAAAGTGTCGAGGGAGAGTTTCGTCGGCACGATGGCGTGGTGACGGTGATGGTGAAGTAATCCGCACGGGGCTTCGCCTAAGCACTACGTGAATATGATCGGACGCGTAAACTATGGAGAGGGGCGCTGCACACGGCTAACAATTGTTGGTGTGTGTTCTAGGCGCCCCTCCTCATGTATATATAGGTGGGAGAGGGAGGGGAGCAGCCTGGGGGCGCCCCAAGTAGGAGGAATCCTACTTGGGGACCTCCTCCAATTCAGCCTCCCCCTTTCCGTATCTCCGGAGGGGGGAAGGAAAGAGGGGAGAGGGGAAAGGAAGGGGGAATCCTATTCCCTCTGTCTCCTTTTTTTAGGGTAACTAAGGATTTTATTCAAAGTTCACGACATCCGGAATACAAGCAATCTCTGGCAAAACCCCTAGCCACACATGGCGGCCCACCGCGAGAGACGCAACTCCCTTAGCTAGCGAGTGGGCCTCAAAATTATTGTCTCTACTTTCAAAACGGAACTCAACAGAATAAAAAATATTGCTACTAGTTTGAATCTCTCTAAGGATAGGAGCATAAGATGGAGAGCCTGCAGATTTGATGTTCGATATCACTTCTGCACAATCCGAGGCAATGGCAAGATCCTGCAGATTCAAATCCCGGGCAAGGGCTAGTGCCTCACTGCATGCTTGTGCCTCCAAACTTGCCGGGTCGGTGAGACCGTCAAAAACCATCGCTGAAGCACCCAAGAATTTCCCAGATTTGTCATGGCATACAACTCCCGCTGCACCTTTGTCTCCTAAAGTTGACACGCCCCCATCACAGTTAAATTTTGCAGCCTCGCCCAGAGGCGGTAACCACACTTTAGCTCTCGGCCGGACCGCTCGTCCTTCAATTGTCCCGGGTCTGTGCGAGTTAGCTATATCTAGCTCCTCCAGAAATCTCTTAATGAAGCTCGTGGTGGAAAGCGGGCTCTGATATTCATTCTCATGGATAGCCTTTCTCCTAGCCCACCATATCGCCCACATGGTCACTAAAATTCAAGCTAGGTCTTGTTGATTTGTTGTCTCAAAAAGCCAGAACATCCACAGCCTTGCATCTTCATTTTGGTTTGAGATCACATGCTCGAGCAACTCATCATCCTCCAAAGCCCAAACACATCTTGCCATGTGGCGACTAAGTAGCGACTGGCGCCAAGTGTCCTCCTCCGCACCACAGATAGAGCAAGATGGAGAATCTGCCATATGCCTTGCATGTCTAACAAAGCCTGTTGGAACTGATGTATGCGCCAAACGCCACACAAAAGCTCAGATTTTTTAAGGAACCTTCACCTTCCACAACTGGGTCCATGAGTTCTTGTCAGCAGTAATATTAGAATGGCATGGCCGGTGTTCTAGCCAATCTTCTCTTTGTGTTTTGATAGCACAAATCATCCTGTATGTTGACCTTACCAAAAAGATACCTCGCTTATCGTAAGTCCTCCTATTGCCTTGTATTGAGTGGTATATTGAGAATAACCTCAACATCAACAGGAATGAAGTGATTAGTTAGGACTTGCTTGTTCCATGACCGAGTGACAGGATTGATAAGGTCCGATACCATCAGCGGAGGATTCGTTGAACGGGCACAAATGGGCCTCAACTTATAATCCCTCGGCAGCCAGTTATCTTGCCAAACATTTGTGCTTGCACCGGTACCGATTCTCTTGATAAGCCCTAAGGACAGGATATCCCGACCCTCTAGCAGAGAACGACAGACCTGGGAAGGGGCAGTTCCCAACGTGGCATTCAACAAATCAGTATTTGGGTAGTACCGAGCTTTTAGAACTCGAGCACTTAGGGACTCCGGTTGCTGCATTAACCTCCAAGCTTGGCGGGCAAGTAGAACCATATTGAAAAGCTCGACATCTCGAAATCCCAGGCCACCCATAAACTTTGGTTTTGACATCGTTCTCCACGGCACCCATGCTGCCCTCCCCTCGCTATTTTTACTCCCCCACCAAAATTTCCGGATCAAACTATTGATGTGCTCGCATAAACCCCGAGGTAGTTTAAAACATGCCATCGAATATGTTGGGATGGATTGGGCTACAGATTTAATAAGGACCTCTTTCCCTCCAGCTGACAGACACTTCTCCATCCAACCTTGAACCCGTTTCTAGATTCTATCTTTTAAGTATTTGAAAGATCCTTCTTTTGCTCTGCCTACATCCGAAGGCAGTCCCAAATATTTCTCAGTTAGGGAATTCTTGTGTACATCGAGGATATTCTTGATCGTGTCCTTTGACGAGTCCGCTACCCCCTTGCTGAAAAAAATCGAAGATTTGTCCACATTTATTCTCTGACCTGGTGCATCACAATAAACTCTAAGAAGCTCGTTAACGCGTGTAGCAGATGCCTCATTAGCCTAAAAAAAGAGTAAACTGTCGTCGGCAAAGAGGAGGTGATTAACCAAAGGGGCTTCTGGTGCCACTGCAATTCCCTGAACACCATTTTGGGACTTCAATAAGCAAGAAAGTCCCTCTGCTCCAAGCAGGAATAAATATGGCGAGATCGGGTCTCCCTGCCGTAACCCACGTGAAGGCCTGAAAGCATGCAAACTACCACCATTAAACAAAACGGAGAAAGAAACCGAAGTCACACACCTCATCACAGTCTCCGTGAATCTGGGACTGAAACCCAATTTGATCACAACCGCTTTCAGATATGGCCACTCCAAGCGATTATATGCCTTCATCATATCAAGCTTAAGCGCGCAAAACCTATTACCTTTCACACTCCTGGTTTTCATATAGTGCAAACACTCATAGGTCATGATAAAGTTGTTTGTAATGAGACGTCCAGGTACAAAAGCAGTCTGCTCTTCGGAGATGATGTCGGGGAGAATCAACTTCAGCCGGTTAGCTAAGACCTTCGACGCAATCTTGTAGATTACGTTACAAAGGCTTATAGGCCGAAATTGTCCTAAATTTTTTGGACTGGAGATCTTGGGAATTAATATGATGAACATGTTGTTTATCTCCTCTGGGGAATCAGCTCCATCAAGCACTCAGATGATCATCCTTGTAACCTCATCACCACACAAATCCCAATGCTTCTGAAAAAAGTGCGCGGGAAACCCGTCTGGGCCTGGTGCCTTTGCTGGGAACATTTAAAAAGGGCTTCTTTAACTTCTTCTCTGCTGTAATCTGCATTGAGGCGAGCATTCATATTACCATCCACCCATGTAGGTATATGGGGCAAGACCTCCTCCATGCCAATAGTGCCTTCGGAGGCATACATATTTTTATAAAACTCTGTGGCCATACCAGCCAGCTCGCTCGGGTCAGTGCACATCGTGCCATCAGCACATTCAAGTTTCACAATCTTGTTTTTTGCCCGACGAGCACTCGCTTTCCGCTGAAAAACTTTGTATTACTATCGCCTTTAGCCAACCAAGTGATCCGTGAGCGCTGTTTTGCCATGATTTCCTCCATGTACGCTAGCTCGACCAAGCGATCCAGCACCTCCTTCTCTTCCTGGCCCGGGCACGTCCGCATCGGTTTCGCTCAGAGCACAGCGAGCTGCCGACGCAAAGCCCTCATCTCCTGGCGTACTGAATCAAATGTTCTCTTAGCCCACCATGACATGCCGAAACAGATTGCAACTTGTTGGCCAAGTCAGCCACTGTCATCGCCGGACCATCTCCATTCCATGCTTCGTCCATCGTCTCTTGGAAACGATCATCAGTCTCCCATGCACATTCATATCGGAATGGTTTCTTTCCAATCATTCGTTGGCAGCCCGTCTCCATATCAGTCTTGAGCAAAATCGGACTGTGGTCACTCTTGGCAGCTGTCAGGTGTTCCAAACTTGTAAAGGGAAATAAGTTTGACCAGCTCGGTGAAGCCAAAGCCCGTTCCAGCCGAACCCTGCAAAATTGACCACCTGTCACTCGCTTCTCAAATGTCCAATCAAGGCCCATATATCCTATATCCGACAAGCCACATACATCCACCGCCTCTCTAAACCCCACCATTTCTGCACTGTCACGGGTATTGGGCCCCATCCGTTCCTCCTAACGAAGTATCTCGTTGAAATCGCCAATACATAACCAGGGCAGGGTGCTTTCCCCCCTCAACCTCTTCATAGTCTCCCATGTTTTATACCGCAAGCTTCTATTTGCCTCCCCATAGAAGCATGTGAGTCGCCATTGATCCGAACCTGGACTCGAAACCCAGGAGTCAATGTGATACTGCAAAAAGTTTTTTATTACAAGATTAACATCTGACTTCCAAAAAATACAAAGACCTCCACTCCTACCACTACTAGCTACTGCAAAACTATTGTGAAAACCTAAAGACACCGCCAAACCCTCCACTCGATTCTTTGCAATTTGCGTCTCCACAACACAAAGGACCGACGGCGCACTTTCCTCCACGAGAGCGCGGAGCTCATTAACTGACGCAGGGTCACCAATCCCACGGCAGTTCCAGCATAAAGTCCTCATCAGGCTTGGCGGCCCTCCTCGAGGGAGGCCGCCTTCTCCGTAAGCTCCATCTCTTCTCCCTCTTCTCCCTCCTGTCTCCTCTCCTTCACAATGTGTACCTTCTCCGACGTAGAGACTCCTGTGTTGCTGGGAGTAGATGAAGATGCCCCTTCTATCAGCAAAACAGTCCCTGCAACCTTGCCTGCTAGATGAGAAAGTTGTTGTCCTCTAATATTTAGCGAGCCATCCGCAGCCACCAACCTTTTCCGAGCACCCTTCTCTACTCCGTCACCAGAATTTCCCCTCGTCTCGTCCACATCCATCTGCTGCGACCCTTGCGTATATGCTCCTCCAGCTTCTCCCCTTCCTCTGCCACCTTTCGGGCCTCTACCTCTTCTACCTCTAGCCCCTCTTCCACCATCACCTCCCCTACCTCTGCCAAAACCATCTCCTCGACCTCCACCACCGTACGGTTGAGCCGCTGGCATCTCCGGCTCCCATACCAGCCAGTCACCCCATTCGAACGAGTCTGGGTCATGTATGCTATCTCCACACTCATCAACTGAAGTTGTGGCTGCAGGTGCTGAAGTAGTAGCTCTAGTGTCTATCACTGGCACTGATGCAGATCTCTGTGCCCTAGGCACTCTCTGAAAAAGCTTCATGTTGGGGAACGTAGCATGCAATTTCAAAAAAGTCCCTATGCTCATGCAAGATCTATCTAGGAGATGCAATAGCAACGAGAGGGGGAGAGTGTGTCCACGTACCCTCGTAGACCGAAAGCGGAAGCGTTTGTCAATGCAGTTGATGTAGTCGAACTTCTTCTCGTTTCGATCGATAAAGTACCGAACGTACGACACCTCCGAGTTATGCACACGTTCAGCTCAATGACGTCCCTCGAACTCTTGATCTAGCAAAGTGTCGAGGGAGAGTTCCGTCAGCACGATGGCGTGGTGACGATCATGGTGAAGTAATCCACGCAGGGCTTCGCCTAATCACTGCGTGAATATGACCGGAGGCATGAACTGTGGAGGGGGGCGTCGCACACGACTAACAATTGTTGGTGTGTGTTCTAGGCGCACCCTCCTCATGTATATATAGGTGGGAGAGGGAGGGGAGCAGCCTTGGGGCACCCCAAGCATGCGGACCCTACGGGTTCGAGAACTATGTAGACATGACCGAGACACCTCTCCAGTCAATAACCAACAACGGAACCTGGATGCTCATATTGGTTTCCACATATTCTACGAAGATCTTTATCGGTCGTACCGTAATGACAACATACGTTATTCCATTTATCCCGGGTATGTTACTTGCCCGAGATTCGATCGTCGGTATCTTCATACTTAGTTCAATATCGTTACCGGAAAGTCTCTTTACTCGTTCCGTAATGCATCATCCCGCAACTAACTCATTAGTCATATTGCTTGCAAGTCTTATTATGATGTGCATTACCGAGAGGGCCCAGAGATACCCCTCCGATACTCGGAGTGACAAATCCTAATCTCAATCTATGCCAACCCAACAAACACCTTTGGAGATACATGTAGAGCATCTTTATAATCACCCAGTTACGTTGTGACCTTTGATAGCACACAAGGTATTCCTCCGGTATCTGGGAGTTGCATAATCTCATAGTCAAAGGAATACGTGTATGACATGAAGAAAACTATAGCAATAAAACTGAACGATCATTATACTAAGCTAACAGATGGATCTTGTCCATCACATCATTCTCCTAATGATGTGATCCCGCTCATCAAATGACAACACATGTCTATGGTTAGGAAACTTAACCATCTTTGATTAACGAGCTAGTCTAGTAGAGGCTTACTAGGGACACGGTGTTTTGTCTATGTAGCCACACATGTATCAAGTTTCCGGTTAATACAATTCTAGCATGAATAATAAACATTTATCATGATATAAGGAAATATAAAATAACAACTTTATTATTGCCTCTAGGGCATATTTCCTTCACTTCAGTGGTAGCTTTCCCTTTCCTCTCTTCAGCTTCATCCTGGAGCTGCTCAATAGCTGTTTGCACCTCTGTGACCTTCAAGTCTAGATCATAGAACTTTGTTTCAATGATCCTTTCAATACTCTCTTGATTCTGAGTCAGGGTGGCCAATCCTTTCTCAATCCTCAAAGTGGCTTGAATAAGATATCCAAGTTACTCTTGTTTTGACTTGAGAAAAACTTGTGAAGCCTCTTCAACACTTGGCATCTTAGCTGCCTTCTCGGCTTTTGCTTTCTCCCTCTTCTCTTGAGCCTCTACTGATGTAGGATCTGTGGCATCCATGATAATTGTGTTGTCCTCAAAGTCTGGTCTCAGGGGAAGGTGCTCTTTGTCCAACAAGTATGTACCTATGCCCATCTTGGAGTTGATGAGCATCTGGATGTGTGGAGTATACCCACATGATATCTTTTGGTCTGTTGTTGTTCTCTTGATGGTTTCAACAATCAAACTCATCACTTTGAATTTCTGGGGCACATCAAACAATTGAAGCAAGTTGATGGAGTGGCCTCTTATCATCCTATGATCTCCTGATTTGGGCAACAAGGTGTGCCTCAAGATGGTGTTTATGCTGGCCAATCCAGACAAAAGATAGTACACTGAGCCTAGCTTGTGTGTCTCCAAGGCCTTGTCAGGTATCTCCTTGTACATGTTGATCATGGAGTTCTGATCTTTCTTGCGCTTGGCATAGACATCAATGTCATCCTCAGCTTCATCTGGAGCATTGATGAGCTTGCCCACTCAGCAACAATAGATTGGTAACTCGTACCCTCAGCCATCCAAACAATTTTTCCATCCGGGTAGAAATGAGATGTTGAATAGAACTGCATAATGAGCTCATCGTTCCACTTGGTCAAGTTCTGACCCACAAAGGTGTCTACTCCATTGAGTCTGAAGCTCTCGTGCACTCCAGGGAAGTGGTCTTCATTGTTGTCAATGTACTTCCAATCAACCCACTTCATGTCACACACTATGGGCTTCTTATCCAACAAAATTGTCTCATAGAAGTCCTGCTGTTCCTTGGTGTGAAATCTATAGTCCACAACAGTCCTTCTCCTGGAAGCATAAGGGTCTGATTGTCTCCATAATCTGAGACCTGCATCCTTTCTCTCCTTCATGTGTTTCAGCCACTGGGTGATTGTCATCATGATCAGGGATCTTGGGCTTTAATTTTCTGAGCACTTGGGCTTCATCATCATCTTCTTCTTCTTATTCTATTTCAGGCATTGGGGCCTTGTTCTTTTCAGCAGCTGGTATGTTCCTGGTGGATCTCTTGGTGTAGACTTGGTGGCTGGAGCAGTAGCTTTGGGAGCAGTCTTGGGCTTTGAAGGAGCAACCCCAAACTTGATGGCATCCCCCATCAGCTTCTGAGCTTTAGGTGCTGGTGCAACATCCTCTTCTTCCTCTGCTTCCTCATCAGATGAGTGCTTCTCAAATTCAGCCATGGAACTACTTTCTTGCACCATCTCCCTCTCTTTCTTTCCTTCTTTTTCTTGCCCTCACCAGCAGCCTCTCCAACAGTTGATTTGGAAGCTTCAAGTGTTGAGGCTCTGGCCTTTGACATGGGCACTCTCTTGGCAGGAGCCTTCTTGTTCAAACCAGGCTTTGTTGACCAAATTCCTTCTTTACAACTTTCTTCTTTGAGTTGGCCTCTTCCTCAGCAGCAACATAGTCTTCATCCTCTGAATCAGAATTTCTCTTTCTTCTCTGCCTAGTAGCAACCTTAGGCAGGTTGCCAGGAGTACTTTTGCTGCTCTCATCATAACTGTTAGAGGGACTAGTGCCCTCACTCAGATTAACTTGCTCCTCAGACTTGTTCTGGCTATCACTTTGATCTGACATCACTACTGCAGGATGCTGCTAACGTGATGAAAGTGCGTTATATCGACTAGAGGGGGGTGAATAGGCAATTTTTAAGAAATTCTTCACTGAGGAATTTGCTCGTGAGGAAATTCCTTAGCGAAGAAATACTAGCAGCGGAATACGTACTCAGAAGTAAACATAACGGATTACATGCATGGTCATCATGATGAAATGAAGACAAATACAGAGTACAGAAAGCGTAGGCACAGGATAACTCTAGATGAAGACAAACAGACTGAAGAAATTGAACTGAGGAATTTGTGAAAGTCTTCAGTCAAAGTCTTCAAACACAGATATGAACAAACAGACAACACAGTAATGAGGAAATGAAGGTGTTGAGGAAATGGAACCAGTAAGCTTGGTGAAGACAATGATTTGGTAGACCAGTTCCAACTGCTGTCTCAGTTGTACGTTTGGTTGGAGCGGCTGAGTATTTAAACTCGAGGACACACAGTCCCGGACACCCAGTCCTGAGCACGCAGCTCGGGACACCAAGTCCTCACCGTATTCTACTTGAACTAAGGACACACAATCCTCGTCCAATCACTCGTGGTAAGTCTTCAGGTGACTTCCAAACCTTCACAGACTTGGTCACTCGGCGATCCACAATTCCTCTTGGATGCTCTAGACCTTGACGCCTAACCGTCTGGAAGAAGCACAGTCTTCAAAGGTAACAAGCGTCGGATCCACGCAGGATCAATTTCTTCAGTGATGCTCAATCACTTTGGGTTTGTAGGTGTTTTGGGTTTGGGTTTGGATTTTCCTCATTTGATGATTTTCGCTCAAAGTCCTCGGAGGATGGGTTGCTCTCAAATGACAAGTGTCAAGTTCACACGGAGCAGCCAACCAGCTAGTGGTTGAAGGGGGCGGCTATTTATAGCCTAGGGAGCAGCCCGACATGATAAGACATAAATGCCCTTCAATGATATGACCGTTAGGTGGACAAGATATTTTAGGACAGCTGGCGCGTGGCACAGCAACGGTCGGAAATTTGGAGTACAAATTCCTCAGGGCTATCATGTTCCTCACTGTGTAGGCAATTCGCACTGGCGAATTGCTAACTCCTCAGTCAGAGCAAAGTCCTCAGTGACCAGAAGAACTGCGTCTCTGTCACTGAAGAAATTGACTGAACTGTACGAGATTTCCAATGGCTTCACTCGAAGGGATTGGTAGGTGTAGGATCTGAGTTGAGCATCACATGGAAATTTTCTCCTTAGTATTTCCTCGACCCCCTTTAACAGTACGGTGTTTCCTATGACTCAAGAAGGAGAAAAATGAAACTACGAAAACACAGTCTACATGCTTCATGTTCCTCGAACGAATACCATGTCTTCAAGGTCACACCAATTTCTTCACTTTCAAAGTCTTCAGAAAGTCTTCAGAATATCAAAGTCTTCAGTCGAAGAACTTCATTTTTAGGGGTCGACTTTTACTGTAAATATCAAATTCCTCATAGACTTATAGACCTGTGTACACTCATAAACACATCAGATGCTTAACCTATAAGTCTTCAATACACCAAAATCACTAAGGGGCACTAGATGCACTTACACGTGACACTATGATCAGAGACCCTTCGATGAAACTATGTGCGATGCCATAATCGCAAACAGTGGTGTAAAATAACCGTCAAAAAAGGTGCAAAACGTTTGCGATGGAGGATGCATCAAACACGGTTCAGATTTTAGTTGCGCGTGTGATGCAGGGCATACAGTTCAGCTCAATTAACCGTTTGCGATGAAGAGGAACAAAAGAAACGGGCAGCCAGATGAAGGTGTGTGCAATGTACAACATACGGTTCACTCGGATGAACTGTTTGTGATTAGGCAACACAAAAGAAACGGTCAGCCCGATCAAGGTGTGTGCGATGTACAACATACGATTCACTCGAATGAACTGTTTGTGATTAGGCAAGAGAACAGAAACAGTTCAATATAATAAGATGTGTGTGATACGCGGCAAACAGGTATGTAATCAGAAATGTGTGCGAAGACCGATAATAACGCAGACGATTGCTTCTAATAAGACGTATGTGATATGCTCTGTCTACACAACATCTATTGGCCATTGTGGGATGGGCGGTCATTCGGATATGCCATAAGGATGTGAAGAGGCATTCCTATCAGCAAGGACAAGCTGTTCCACCAGTAGCTCATGTAAGAAAACTATCAAGTTAAGCGTGCTCAGGCTAGAGCAGCCATCGGATGGGTGACTGGATGGGAAGTTGTGTCGATGTTAAATTAGCTGACGGGAGATGCCCCATTCCCTCAGCTAATTTAACCTCGAGGTCCTTGTTTTTTATTTTTTAACACGTGTTAAAGAAGGTCTACCGCATTACTTTTTGATAATGTGCGATACGTGGCATAAAGTTGATCCATCCGACCTATTTGTGATGGAATAGGCCGTGTGTGTTGTGGGCAAACACTTGCTAGTATTCAACCGTTTGGGATTGATGAATTCATCACTGACGGGTTCCCTAGTGTGGTACGTGTTCATCTGATCATCATCTACTTCTTGTGCTAGCTCGATGCTAAGTTTTCATTAATTGATGGCATTTTATGAACACGCCACCATTTCCCGCCATTTCCTCATCTGTTTCCCACCACCCTGCTATATTGCGCATAGGGGGCGTGCGACGCACGGAGGCGATAAAGCGCAGCCTGTAGCACATCCACCTTTTCCAAGCATGCCAACCCACCAAAGCGCTGGCTCTGCCATCAACCTCGTCGACGAGGAAAACGAGTAGGCACCACAGCCCGTCGAGGCCGAGACGCTCCCCGGCAACACGATGGACGACACCATGATGCGCGTCATCGCCAGGGTTGAGCAGACCTTTGGCGCATGGCGCTTGAGCGCCGCGGATCAAGATAGGCATGTTAGCGCTGACAGGCTGCAGCTCGCCGCACAACATGATCGATGGGGCACCGCAGAGCAAGCTAGGCACGTCCGCACCGATAGGCTGCGGCTCGCGGCACGGCGAGACCGTTGGAGCGCCGCAGCGCGAGAGGCGCGGCGCGCCGCACAGCAAGAGTGGATCCATCAGCGCTTGCCTGCTGTCGACACGACGTCGCAGCTGGGTACACGTTGCGTCAGTACCCCTATTCCTCACCAGGAGTGGATAGAGGCCCTCAGCGTCGTACTTGCACCAGAGGTCGGGCACGCCGTACTTGCACCGGACGCCCGCCGCGCCGTTCGCACGGGTGCCACCGTTTGCCTTGTCCGTGGCCTGTTGGATGCCAACGCGCTGGTCCGTAGGCTCGACTGCCTCCTTGGCCCAGGTGTCCACCTAGGCGCAGTAGAGGAACATGGCCGTCGCATCCTCGAGGTGGTGATCTCCGATAAAATAGCCAACTTGGAGCTCGAGATCGCGCTCCAGATGTACCGCGAGTGTGTCGACCGCTTGGACGAACGCCTGCACGAGTTCAGGCAGAGCCAAGAGCTACCCTAGGCAAGGGCTGCTGGTCATGGTCTCATGGACACGTTTTATTTTGAAAAGTCGTTTCGACGTGGATAGGTATGTATTCACAGCAATCATAGTATTGCTCTGTTTATTGCTCTGTTTCAATGTGTGTACTCTGTTTTCCATTCTTATATATTCTCTTTCAATGTGTGTATATACGCTTTCCATTCTATATATATGTGGATGCTAACATCTAGATTCAAATTAGTATACAAAAACAGATAGAAAATGGAATTCATAATATATATATATATTTATATTAATTGTTCATTAGATCATCACATAATATATATATATATATATATATATATATATATATATATATATATATATATATATATATAATATCATCATATATACGTGATGATACTTAACTACTAGGTACAATGCATAAAATTGAAAACGAATAATACTAAAACTAATAATCCCTCCTGGGGCTAGTATTCCGGCAACCCCTCGCCAGCAGCTCCCTGGTGCGCGGCGTCTTCCCAGTGCGGAGGCAGTACTCCAAATCCTCTGCCTCGCAACGCTTGACGTACCGATCTGCCTCTTGTTGGTGGACGCGCGCGGTCGATCTTGCCATTTCGTTGGGCGCCCACCGGAGCTCCTCGTCGGTGGCACGCTGGAGCTTATCGGCCCACCTCCATGCAGCGACGAGGCGCCCAACGCCTATGACCTTCCTCGCGAAGTACCCGTCTTTGTACCATTTATTGATACCTTCTCACCCGTAGCGGTGCCTAAGTCCGTACAAATCATGTTAGCAATTGCTGCATTTTATGATTATGAAATTTGGCAAATGGATGTAAAGACTGCATTCCTGAATGGATCTCTGGAAGAAGAGTTGTATATGATGCAACCTGAAGGTTTTATCGATCCAAAGGATGCTAACAAAGTGTGTAAGCTCCAGCGATCCATTTATGGACTGGTGCAAGCATCTCGGAGTTGGAATAAACATTTTGATAGTGTGATCAAAGCATATGGTTTTATACAGACTTTTGGAGAAGCCTGTATTTACAAGAAAGTGAGTGGGAGCTCTATAGCATTTCTATTATTATATGTGGATGACATATTGTTGATTGGAAATGATATAGAATTTCTGGATAGCATAAAAGGATACTTGAACAATAGTTTTTCAATGAAAGACCTCAGTGAAGCTGCTTATATATTGGGCATCAAGATCTATAGAGATAGATCAAGACGCTTAATTGGACTTTCGCAGAGCACATACCTTGACAAAGTTTTGAAGAAGTTCAAAATGGATCAAGCAAAGAAAGGGTTCTTGCCTGTGTTACAAGGTGTGAAATTGAGTCAGACTCAATGCCCGACCACTGTAGAAAATAGAGAGAAAATGAAAGGTGTTCCCTATGCTTCAGCCATAGGTTCTATAATGTATGCAATGCTGTGTACCATACCTGATGTGTGCCTTGCTATTAGTTTAGCAGGGAGGTGCCAAAGTAATCTAGGAGTGGATCACTGGACAGCGGTCAAGAACATCCTGAAATACCTGAAAAGGACTAAGGATATGTTTCTCGTTTATGGAGGTGACAAAGAGCTCGTCGTAAATGGTTACGTCGATGCAAGCTTTGACACTGATCCGGATGACTCTAAGTCACAAACCAGATACATGTTTATATTGAATGGTGGAGCTGTCAGTTGGTGCAGTTCTAAGCAAAGCGTCGTGGCGGGATCTACGTGTGAAGTGGAGTACATAGCTGCTTCAGAAGCATCAAATGAAGGAGTCTGGATGAAGGAGTTCATATCCGATCTAGGTGTCATACCTAGTGCATCAGGTCCAATGAAAATCTTTTGTGACAATACTGGTGCAATTGCCTTGGCAAAGGAATCCAGATTTCACAAGAGAACCGAGCACATCAAGAGACACTTCAATTCCATCCGCAATCAAGTCAAGGAGGGAGACATAGAGATTTGCAAGATACATACGGATCTGAATGTTGCAGACCCGTTGACTAAGCCTCTCTCACGAGCAAAACATGATCAACACCAAGACTCCATGGGTGTTAGAATCATTATTGTGTAATCTAGATTATTGACTCTAGTGCAAGTGGGAGACTGAAGGAAATATGCCCTAGAGGCAATAATAAAGTTGTTATATATATTTCCTTATATCATGATACATGTTTATTATTCATGCTAGAATTGTATTAACCGAAAACTTAGTACATGTGTGAATACATAGACAAACAGAGTGTCACTAGTATGCCTCTACTTGACTAGCTCGTTGAATCAAAGATGGTTAACTTTCCTAGCCATAGACATGAGTTGTCATTTGATTAACGGGATCACTTCATTAGAGAATGATGTGATTGACTTGACCCATTCCGTTAGCTTAACACTTGATCGTTTAGTATATTGCTATTGCCTTCTTCATGGCTTATACATGTTCCTATGACTATGAGATTATGCAACTCCTGAATACCGGAGGAACACTTTGTGTGCTACCAAACGTCACAACGTAACCGGGTGATTATAAAGGTGCTCTACAGGTGTCTCTGATTGTACTTGTTGAGTTGGCATAGATCAAGATTAGGATTTGTCACTCCGATTGTCGGAGAAGTATCTCTGGGCCCTCTCGGTAATGCACATCACTATAAGCCTTGCAAGAAATATGTGACTAATGAGTTAGTTGCGGGATGATGCATTACGGAACAAGTAAAGAGACTTGCTGGTAACGAGATTGAACTAGGTATTGAGATACCGACGATCGAATCTCGGGCAAGTAACATGCCGATGACAAAGGGAACCACGTATGTTGTTATGCGGTTTGACCGATAATGATCTTCGTAGAATATGTGGGAGACAATATGAGCATCCAGGTTCCGCTATTGGTTATTGACTGAAGACGTGTCTTGGTCATGTCTGCATAGTTCTCGAACCCATAGAGTCCGCACGCTTAACGTTCTGTGACGATCGGTATTATGAATTTATGTGTTTTGATGTACCGAAGGTAGTTCGGAGTCCCGGATATGATCACGGACATAACGAGGAGTCTCGAAATGGTTGAGACATAAAGATCGATATATTGGAAGCCTATATTTGGACATCGGAATAGTTTCGGGTGAGTTCGGGCATATACCGGAGCACCGGGAGGTTACCGGAACCCCCCGGGAGGTATATGGGCCTTATTGGGCCATAGTGGGAGAGAAGAGAGGGAGGCCTAAGAGGGGGCGCACCCCCCGAAGCCCAATCCGAATTGGGTGGTGGGCCGGCCCCCCTTTCCTTCCCCCTCTCTCCCCCTTCCTTCCACTCCTAGTCCAACTAGGGAAGGGGGGAATCCTACGCCCGGTGGGAGTAGGACTCCCCATGGGGCGCGCCATAGGAGGGCCGACCATCCCCTCCTCCACTCCTTTATATACGGGGGAAGGGGGCACCCCGTAGACACACAAGTTGACCATTGATCTCTTAGCCGTGTGCGGTGCCCCCTCCACCATAATCCACCTCAGTCATATCGTCGTAGTGCTTAGGCGAAGCCCTGCGCCGGTAACTTCATCATCACCATCATCAGGCCGTCGTGCTGACGAAGCTCTCCCTTGACACTCTACTGGATCGTGAGTTCGTGGGATGTCACCGAGCCGAACGTGTGCAGATTGCGGAGGTGTCGTATCTTCGATGCTAGGATCGGTCGATCGTGAAGACGTACGACTACATCATCACGTTGTCATAACGCTTCCGCTTACGGTATACGAGGGTACGTGGAAAACACTCCCTCCTCTTGTTGCTATGCATCACCATGATGTTGCGTGTGCGTAGTTTTTTTTTGAAATTACCAAGGTTGGAAAAAGCGTAATTAAGCGTACGCCTCGGCGCGCCTCAGCGCTCAGCGACAGCCCATCGCGTAGCCTTGGGCCTAATCGGTTCTCTAGGCGGGCCCATCGCTTAGGCGGATCCAGGCGTGCGCCTAGGCGTGATAGAGCGGAGAAAAGCGGCGAGGAGGCGGCGCAAGGCAGAGCAAGGCGGACCGGAGATGGAGCGGGAGAGGTTGCAAGCATGGACGGAAGGAGCGAGAAGATCGCTAGAAAATGGAGAAGATTGCGGGAAGTTTGCTGGCTGAAGGAAAAGGAAAGACTAGGGCAGGCTTTGCACATATATATATATATATACACACACACAAAAGGGGGGCATTTGATGATAACCCCCCATATGTCAGTGACACAAAGGGGTATATAATCAAAGGCGCGCGAACTGGCTGGGTTATCATCGATTCTCCCCACACAAAAGGGGTGGCGGCGGCTCGATCTATTCCGTCGTCGCTTCGTACTCCGGCTGCCGAGACGAAGAGATTTACTTCATCCTCTCACCACGCAGCCATGGCTTCTTCATCCCCGCCATCCCGCCCAGCCATCTGAGGTCCCGCCTTCTTCCGTACTGTAGGTGAGCTGCCAAATCGGTTTCGTCAATCCCCTCTCTTCTTGTGTACTATGTGCCTGTGTGCTGCCTCTATCGTCCCCTGGATTGCTAGTTGTTTGCTAATTGCTGCTCTATCCTTCTCATGGAATTACTTGATCTGTAGTTTCTGTATTGATATTGATTTATCTAGATTACTAATTGGATGTAGTTTGATCCATCCCCCCAGTGGTGAATCTAGGATTGCAACTCAGGGGCTGCCACTCAGTTTTATTTCATTTTGCAAAGATCTCACAATTTAAATGCCATAGAAGCACCACAAATTCACGTAGGAGTACCATAGTCTAGTCAAACAAATAAATGATAGTTATTTTGTTCGTTCTGCAACTGATTTGTACATACCTTGATGCTGTTATGGATGAATTTGCTCACGCGTATACAAGATTTAACATATAAGAAGTAATTAATATTTGGGCATAAACAATATCGTGGGAGAAAGAACTTTGCTCAGGCTCAAGGTCAAAGCTGCGCCTGGCCTGGCTCAATGCCCCTGGTCTTGCCTAGTCTATCGCAGCATGCCGACATGCTCATGCTCGTTGGCAGCCTGTTCGGCAGTGTGCAGTGCTCCCTCTGCCTGACCTGCGCCTACTGCTATTGGCCGCCGCAACAGATGGCCTGACCACCCTACACACTGAACATATTAATTTTTCTGTACTGAACACTTCTAATGGAATAAGACATGACTGAAAATAAATATAACTCCCTGATGCAGTTGTTCTCGATAGCTCATACTACGAGGAGGTTAAAGAGGGCTGGTCATATCTAGCACCTGAAGAAGCAACGGAAGTATCGACTAGTCTTAAGGTAATCAGGCTGGGCACTATTGATGTTAATGACATTCGTTCTATGATTGTCTCAGTTAATTAAGTTATATACATGGCATGATGCCAAGATGTGATACTGGACGGTACTAGTAGTAGAGTAGAAGAAGGATCATATTCTGTTGCATGATGCCAAAATAGGACGGTCACAGTAGCTGCTACTATTACACTAGTCTAAAAATAGGGTCATATGCGTGAGTGTGGCTGTTGTTAAACTTGAATGTACAGATATGAGGTTATTTCACATCATACTTCAAATTACTATATCAGAGGGGTTGTTCAGTTGGCATAAAAAGGGAATTGCTTCTGGATCGGTATGAAGCATTGCAAGATAAAATAATTTCCGAATGCTACACATTTATTAGCTTGTAAGTTGCAATGCAAAAAAATATGTTCTTTTTGGTTTCCTCCGTGGTAGTTTTTGTATTATCTATTTAGTATTTACTTCACGGCAGAAAGTTTCTTGGAATTTGTCGATATACAGCTTCTTGCCTACTTTATATCGCTCTGCATATATTATGATATTATAATTTAATAATTTATAATTTTATATTGCTTCAATTTTAGGATCTGGACATACGCATACACGTACAAACAAACATTATTGCGTTCTTGCTTTGATTATTCTCTGCATTTATGCCTACTTGTGGTCTAGACTTTGGTAGATCTGGTCCATTTTTTTAGAATCAGCAATGCGAATTACTGAGCTATTACTTGTTGTGTATTTGATTATTTGTAGGATGTCCGACACAAATGCAACATCGGCATCGCAGGAAGAGAATGTCCTTAAGAGAAAGTCAGATGATGTGGGATGGGAGTACGGGAGTCTAGCTGATGCTTCCAACAAGGATAAAGTGAAGTGTATTTTCTGTAACCATGTGAGCACGGGAGGTGTTTATCGTCACAAGCAGCATGTGGCTCATATTGGTAATGCTGTGGTCAAATGCAAGAAAAGCTCTCAGGAAGCTAAAGACAGGTGCAAGAAATCTCTTGAGGATGCATCTAATAAGAGGAGGGAAAAGACTGCCCGTGAGCAAGAGCTTAGACAAAGTGTGAACATTTCTCGCGTTGGAGATGAAGAAGCTGCTCATATCGGAAGCGCGGAGCCACACAAGTTAGGTCCTATTGACAAGTGGGCACGGCCTATTGATCCTAAATTGACTCAAGCTGAAGCCTTGCATCAACAGAAGATAAACAATGAACTTTGGAAAAAGAGAACACTTGAAGTGCAACAGTATGTGGCTAGATGGGTGTACAATCATGGTATATTTTTACCCACACTGCCATTTATAGTTTACTTCTTTGTAATGTTTGACCGTTGGTTGCCTTCTCACTTACTAATTTTGTTTCTATTGCATTTGTAGCTATACCATTCAATGCTTGTGACAACGATGATTTCAAGTTAATGTGTGAAGCCATTGGGAGGTTTGGCCCCGGATTTGAGCCGCCATCTAAACATGACCTTCGAGAGACTTTGCTGAGTGAGGAACATGCAAGAATGAAGAGTTTGCTGCAAGAACGTGATGCTGAAAAGATGAAGTATGGCTGCTCCATTATGACTGATGCTTGGTCAGATAGGAAGAGGAGAAGCATAATGAACTTGTGCACAAACAGTGCTGATGGTTCTAGTTTTATAAGGTCGAGTGAGATGTCGGCTGTATCGCACACAAGTGAAGTCATCTTCCAATTAGTGGATGAAGCAATTGAACAAGTAGGTCCTGAAAATGTGGTCCAAGTAGTGACTGATAATGCTTCTAATAACATGGGGGCAAAGAAGATGTTGTTGGAGAAGCGGCCGAACATGTTTTGGAGCTCTTGTGCGACACACACCATTAACTTGATGTTGCAAGGAATTGGCGATCTGCCAAGGTTTAGTAAGGTACTTGAAAAAGCAAAAGCATTCACTATCTTTGTCTATGGGCACACATGGACCATGGACTGCATGAGACACTTCTCTTCAGGGAAAGAGATCATAAGGCCAGGGGTCACTAGGTTTGCATCAGCTTATCTAACTTAATTTGGAAAGCCTTCTAGACAAAAAGGACCAACTGAGGAAGATGGTGGTTGATGGTAGATGGGACAAACTAAGAGAAGTTAAATCAAAAAAGGGAAAGGTAGCAACAGCTACGATGATGAGCATGGCTTTTTGGAAAGATTTGAAGCTTTGCCTGAATGTCTTTGAGCCTTTGGTAAAAGTCCTTCGTTTGGTTGATGGGGATGTCAAGCCATCTATGGGTTTTGTCTATGGAGAAATAGTGAAGGCAAAGAAAGAGATCAAGGAAGTCTATGGCAATGTGGAGTCACGTTACAAAGATGTGATTAATATTGTTGAGAAAAAGATGAAAGATCGACTTGACTCTCCGTTGCACTTGGCTGCATACTTACTGAATCCATATTATAGCTATGCTGATACTAATATTTTTGATGATGGGACAATAACCGAAGGGTTCATTAGTTGTGTGGAGACCTTTTATTATGGTGATGATGACAAGCAAGATCAAGCTGTCAATTTTGAATTAAAGAGATTCCAGAATAGAGAAGGATCATTTGCAAAGAAGCTTGCAAGGAGTTGTCAGAATTTTGATTATAATGCAGGTATGCAGTGTAATTTTGTAAAGTCTAATTTATTCAGTATATATTCAGAATTTATGCAATACATTGTTCACTTGATTCTCTGCTTTCAGTCATAGCATCTTGGTGGAGGCTCTATGGAACTGAAGCACCAGCTCTATAAAGGATGGCTGTGAGAATCCTCTCATTGACCTCAAGTTCTTCGGTCTGTGAAAGAAATTGGAGTACCTTCGAAAATGTTAGTCTCCTACTCTCTAATCTCACATCTAGCTAGAGTAGTCTGTCACATGTCAAAACATTCCCTGTTCTTAATCCTTATGTTTTTTCCTGTTGCAGATTCATACAAAGAAAAGAAACAGGCTAACTACAAAACGTCTAAACTCTCTTGTGTTCATACAATTCAACTCGAGAATGATGGCCAAGAAACAAATGATCAAGGAGAAGAAGATCATTGATGTCCTCTTATCCGCTGAAACTACCGAAGCTCAAGGTTTTCTTTTTGAGGGCGGAGATGATTATGCAGAAGTCGTCTATAGGGATGATGATGAGGAGGAGATGGATAGTACAGGGATGCCAGGGAGTGGCATTGGAGAAGCGATGGGAGTCAATGAACTGCTCGAGCCACGTAGAAGTGCGAGACTAAGACAACTTTATGAAGAAGAAGAATTTGATTCTGAAGAAGAGGAGTTTGATGATGATGAGGAGATGCATTCAGATGAGGAGAATGACTATTGATAATTGAGGAGGCCCAAATGCATGGTGTCTTTTCTTAAGTACTTTTTTTATCTCATATCTTTATGTCATTGAGTCAAACTATTCGTGTGTGCGTCCGTGTGGAATTTCCCTTTTTGATTTGTGAGAGAAGTCTTCCCAATAAGATTCTAGGAATTAAAGAACTTCATTTTGATGTGTGAACTGTTGAGCTCATAATTTATAATGCTATGCGAATTGGGTCTTGTGTGATATTTTCTTCTAATATATTTGAATATTTGATATTTCTATGGGCGTATTACTTCCCATTGAATAGACTATTTAGCTCTCCACGTTGCCTGATGTATGTTATCTTTATCACCACATTGTCTTTCTAACGTACTATGGTACAAAGTCTACCCAAATAATTCTCCTCCTAACCTGCTACTATACGAAACGCCTAGGCGTAGCAGGCTAGGCGCTAGGCATAGAGTCACCGCCCGCCTAGCGCTTTTTCCAACCTTGGAAATTACTACGTTCCCCAACATGGCTTTCTCATCCGGCGGCAGCAACTTCCACAGACAAAGATTGTACTGACCCCAAAACCAGTCCAAAGTTGGGGGGTCCGGTGCAACCTCGTCAGGCGGCCGTAGGGGTCCTCGTCGCTGCTAATCGAGTGAGCGTCCTCTGGGGGCGGCGACTCCTCGGCGGCGCGTGGGCAGACCGGCGGCGCCATGGCAGAGATTTGAAAGAGAGAGAGAGAGAGAGAGAGGGCGAGGGAGGGGAGGATGTAGATGAGAATGCAGGCGGGACGACGTGAGCAAGGTAGTATTTATTGGCGGCCGGAATCTAGATCGATGGGGATAGTACACACGCCGGTCGCCGGAATTTACGAGTACTGTAGTTTGAATTACACACAATTCCCGCAGCAAATCCGTGTGTGAACATAATAGCTGACGGTTTCCAATACATAACTGGGTCTAATTAATGATCCCCGCCAATCACCTACTAAACCTCGAGCCGCGAGATAGAGTGCCAATCATGTGGGGACCGGTTGTCTTGCCAGATCTTTACATTTTCTTTTTTGAACACCAGATATTTATATCGTCTGATGATTTTTTAACTCACACACAAGTACACAAAAATATGATTTTCAAACCGTTTTGGTTAGACGTTGCATGTAGATGTAGTTCAAATTTGAATTACAGTCATTAAATGGTTAGAAAATCACTTAAGTGTCTTTAAAAGGTCAAATGACCCCTGAAAATTTCCAAATTTTGACATGACAGTTCTTTTAGTGCACGTTAAACGTACGAAAAAATTTAAAGGCCGTAAGAGGAAGCTATCTCCCGTCCATCAACAAACATGCATTGTTCCGTCTCAGAACCACGAACCTTCTAGTGAGTTGCTTCGGTTTGTGAGGGGTGTGTGTCCAAACTTTCGTCAAACAGGCCAATTTTTTTACCACATCATCTTGGTGGCATGACATTAAATCAAGCAAGGTTTCATGTTTTTCTGATCATTTTTTTATTTTTTGGAATTAAAATGCCATGGCATGCACTCCATGCATGTGCCCATGCCTTGACACCAATATGTTTGAAAATTCCTTCTAATTTACTGCACATGGAATTAACTCGCACACAAGTACACAAAAATATGATTTTTCAAACTGCTTTGGTTAGGCGTTGCATGCAGATGTAGTTCAAATTTGAATTACGGTCATTAAATGGTTAGAAAATCACTTAAATGTCTTTAGAAGGTCAAATGACCCCTGAAATTTACCAAATTTTCACATGACAGTTGCACGTTAGACGTAGGAAAAAATTTGAAGGCCGTAAGAGGAAGCTATCTCCCGTTCATTATCGAACATGCATTGTTCCCTCTCGGAACCACGAACCTTCTAGCGAGTAGCTCCGGTTTGTGAGGGGCATGTGTCCAAACGTTCGTCAAACATGCCAATTTCTTTACCACATCATCTTGGTGGCATGACATTACATCAACCAAGGTTTCATGTGTTTCTGATCATTTTTATATATTTTGAATTAAAATGCCACGTCACTCCATGCATACATATGCATGTGTCCATGTCGTGAGACCAATATGTTTGAAAATTTCCTTCTAATTTACTGCACATGGAATTAACTCACACACAAGTACACAGATATGATTTTTCAAACCGTTTTGGTTAGGCGTTGCATGTAGATGTAGTTAAAATTTGAATTATGGTCATTAAATGGTTAGAAAATCACTTAAATGTCTTTAAAAGGTCAAATGACCCCTGAAAATTTCCAAATTTTCACATGACAGTTCTTTTAGTGCACGTTAAACGTACGAAAAAATTTGAAGGACGTAAGAGGAAGCTATCTCCCGTCCATCAACAAACATGCATTGTTCCCTCTCAGAACCACGAACCTTCTAGTGAGTTGCTTCGGTTTGTGAGGGGTGTGTGTCCAAACTTTCGTCAAACAGGCCAATTTTTTTACCACATCATCTTGGTGGCATGACATTAAATCAAGCAAGGTTTCATGTTTTTCTGATCATTTTTTTATTTTTTGGAATTAAAATGCCATGGCATGCACTCCATGCATGTGCCCATGCCTTGACACCAATATGCTTGAAAATTCCTTCTAATTTACTGCACATGGAATTAACTCGCACACAAGTACACAAAAATATGATTTTTTAAACCGTTATGGTTGCATGTAGATGTGGTTCAAATTTGAATTACTGTCATTAAATGGTTAGAAAATCACTTAAATATCTTTAAAAGGTCAAATGACCCCTGAAATTTACCAAATTTTCACATGACAATTGTATTAGGGCATGTTAAACATAGGAAAAAAAATTTAAAGGCCCTAAGAGGAAGCTATTTCCCGTTCGTCATCAAACTGCATTGTTCCCTCTCGGAACCACGAACCTTGTAGCGAGTTGCTCCGGTTTGTGAGGGGTGTGTGTCCAAACGTTCGTCAAACATGCCAATTTCTTTACCACATATCTTGGTGGCATGACATTACATCAACCAAGTTTTCATGTGTTTCGGATCATTTTTCTATTTTTTGAATTAAAATGCCATGTCACTCCATGCATACGTATGCATGTGCCCATGTCGTGAGACCAATTTGTTTGAAAATTCCTTCTAATTTACTGCACATGGAATTAATTCGCACACAAGTACACAGATATAATTTTTCAAATCGTTTTGGTTAGGCGTTGCATGTACATGTAGTTAAAATTTGAATTATGGTCATTAAATGGTTAGAAAATCACTTAAATGTCTTTAAAAGGTCAAATGACCCCTAGAATTTTCCAAAGTTTCACATTACAGTTGTAGTAGTGCACGTTAGACGTAGAAAACATTTGAAGGCCATAAGAGGAAGCTATCTCCCGTTCGTCATCAAACATGCATTGTTCCCTCTCGGAACCACGAACCTTCTAGCGAGTTGCTCTGGTTTGTGAGGGGGGTGTGTCAAACTTTCGTCAAACATGTAAATTTCTTTACCATGTCATCTTGGTGGCATGACATTACATCAACCAAGGTTTCACGTGTTTCTATTTTTTCTGGAATTAAAATGCCATGCCACTCCATGCATAAGTATTCATGCATATGTGTCCATGTCGTGATACAAATATGTTTGAAAATTCCTTCTAGTTTACTGCACATGGAATTAACTCACACACAAGTACACAAATACAATTTTTCAAACCGTTTTGGTTAGGCGTTGCATGTAGATGTAGTTCAAATTTGAATTACGGTCATTAAATGGCTAGAAAATCACTTAAATGTCTTTAAAAGGTCAAATGACCCCTAGAATTTTCAAAAATTTCACATTACAAGTGTAGTAGTGCATGTTAGATGTAGAAAAACTTTTGAAGGCCGTAAGAGGAAGCTAACTCCGGTTCGTCATCAAACATGCATTGTTCCCTCTTGGAACCACGAGTCTTCTAGTGAGTTGCTCCGGTTTGTGAGGGGTGTGTGTCCAAACTTTGGTCAAACATGCCTGTCGTGGTTTTGTCATGGCAGTTGTCCTAGAGCAAGGACTTAGTCATGGAGCCAACGTAACGGGTTAACTTAAAGGGGTTAAAGCGGACAAGGGACGCAGAGAATTTATACTGGTTCGGCCCCTTGCGGTGAAGGTAAAAGCCTACGATCCATTTGTTGTGGGATTGCTTGGGTTTCGATGACCAGGGAGCGAATATGCTTTGCCTGAGTCTCGAGTTGTTGTTTCTTGTCCCTAAACCGCCGCCGTGTCGTCCCCTTATATACATGGGTTGACGCCCATCGGTTTACAGGGTTCCGAGGCCGGCTCATAAACGTGTCCGGCCCGGTCTCTACTATTCTTGCCTTACAATACAAGCTTACATATCAATGTCGGTTTATGACTACAGGCCTTAATCCGCCTTTGGGCCCTGGGCCTTCATAAAGCGCCATCATCTCTGTCTTCATGGGCTTCAAGTGTAATAACTCTTCATAGGGATAACCCGGCCTTTCCTGGCCGGTTTACACCCAATAGTAATATCCCTAACATTAGGCCCCAGATTGATTTGAACTGGTTCATGTCAATCTTCAATACTTAAGGAAATTCCTTCTTTAATGCCTCTGCATAAATCTCGTAAATGGCCATGACGTCATCTTCCAGATCCATGATAAACCGCCATGACGTCATCTGTTATTAAAAACTGCATAAAGCTCACCTTTATTAATGAGCCTCCGATAATCGAGGCGACAGCTCCGCCTTATATCCAAATTTTGGGCTCCTCGATTTTCACGCCTGCCACTTATCCCTTTGCCCTTATAAATAGGGCCAGGGGGTCTTTCCATTTTTCCCCTCGTGCCTCTTCACATCATCTTCTTCCTCGCGCCGACCGGACCATTCGAGCTCTGCCGCCGCCGTCGACCTTTGCATCTGCCTCAACGACGGCCGCTGCATCAACCTGATCATACCAGAAAGCCGCGACGCTCCTCCGCTGCTCCCTCAGCATCAGTAAGTTCTTCCTTTCCTCGCTCCAGATCCTCCATTAGGGTTTCAATGTTCATCGGAGCTTATGGAAGCTCCGGCGTCGTTCTTCCCTGTTCTCCTTAGTAGCACAAACAACTAGCTTGGATCCGATACATTTTTAGCAGCCGTAGACATAATCCCCCTTTTCCTTATTGGATCTTCCCCTTTATATAAAACTCATCTGAACTTGCTGAACTGTTCAAGCACTTGAAATTAGGTTTGAATATTTTCTAGTTTTCTGTCATACCACAGATCTGAAATTTATCACATTAATATAGGCGGTTTAGGGGCCTTCACCTAAGTACTTTAGATCTGTACCTTTCATACCAATATAGGCGGTTTAGCTTTGAAAGAACGATAATTCGGTAGGTACCATTAGTCCCCTCTTAAACCGCCGATTCATTATCCTTGCACCTTCTCCATCGCAAGATTTCGGTTTAGCAATATCATATTCCGGTTTAACCATATGCATACACCTTTGCTTTGACTTGCATTGCTTTATACTTGTTCATCATAAGTCTTAAAACGACAATAATTATGTTTCAGCTTCCGTTGAAATGGCCAAACAAGTCTATGAATGCAACTGGGTTCCTTCCCGGGTTACTGAAGACTAGTTAAACCAATGTGTCGCAACGGGCGCTTTAGCCAAAAAGATGTCATCCACTAGAGGGCCCCTAGTCCGGAAAATCCTCCTAAACCCAAGGATGGAGAGGTAGTTGTTTTTGTTAACCATCTGGGTCGAGGCTTTAGCCCTCCCGGTTCCAAATTCTTCTGAGATGTACTTACCAGCTTTCAGCTTCACCCTCAAGATATCGGCCCAAACTCTATGTCCAACATCTGCCACTTTCAAGTCTTTTGTGAGGCTTATCTTCAAGAGGAGCCAACAATTGAATTGTTTAGGGACTTCTTCCACTTAAACCGTTGCACAGAGTTCACAGATGGACCCAATACTGAACTCGGCGGAATGGCGGTTCACAAAAGGAAGGAAGTCACTTTCCCTCATGCCAAGCTTCATAGTCACCCCAAAGAGTGGAACCAGACTTGGTTTTACTGCAAAGATACATCTCCGACTGATGAAAACCCCTTGCTGAGTTACCGCCCTCACCGTCTCAGCAATACACATCCCTTTCCTCATAGGTTAACTGCAAAGGAAAGGCCATATATGCCCCACAACTGTCAAAACTTAGAGCCTTTATGGCGAACGGTTTAACAGGTGTTGACTTTGCTCGTTGTTGGATCAGCTGGAGTATTCTACCCTTAAGCCGGCACCCCGGTTTGATGTGTGAATACACTGGGAGTTTGACCGACCCTCAGCGGCATATTAATATTCAACTGACAGAGGCTGAAGTTACTGAGGCGGTCAAGAAAATGTTGAATGAACCAGAGGCTGTCTGCGGCCAGACCGGACTAAGTCCTTTCTGCACCTCCAACAAACCGCCAACTGTAAGAACCATATAACCTCTTTCTCTTAAGTTGATTTCTTTCAAAATATTCTCTGGAAGTCTTGTCCATTTTCGACAGGGTGATGATCCGTTCTAGAATAAAAAACCACAAGATAAACCGGCCAAGCCGCTTCGCCCGAAGACCAAGGTTGTTAAAAAACCTGCCAAGAAAAGGACCACTACGTCCTCCTATCTGAATGCTGATGCCAATGCAGCTAGTCTGGACTTAGAGGTAGAAATTGACTCTCTTGGTTCATTTTTCATACACCTCATTGACAATGACTATTATCAAGACGATGCTGAAGGCAGTCAAGCTGATGACGTAGAGGTAATTATTCTTTCCTCCGGTTGAGATCCTCTGCCAACTCAGATAATCCGTCAAGCAAACCGGAAAGTAAAATTTTCTCACCCCCTTGCTCATTTGGACCCAAACTTTCTTTTGAAGAAGCAGCAGCACGAAGCCCGTCGCACAACCCGGCACAGCGGCAGGTAGTTACCTCAGCCGGTTTACCGAACACTCCGGTTCGGAAATGTCGATCAGAGGTCTCTTATACTCTTGACACTTTTTGCCCCAAGGCGGGTTGTTTCCGACAGCCTCTTACTCCGTCTGATTCAAATTATCAGGGCACTTCCCACTCATCTTCTGGCGAGTCATCAGCCATAAAGCTTCCACCCCTCAAGACAGTTCCTGGGTAAGCTATGCACTAAATTTTATCCTTGATGTGTTATTTCTGCATACTGTACTGATCTTTATGTTTATTTTTCTCAGTGCCAAACCTAGACCCAGCAAAAAGGCTCGGTTAACTAAACCGGCTGATGATAACGTGGTTGTTGAACCGGAAAGACTCCAGATCCGGAAGAAACCAATGTTGATGCCATGCTTAATGATCCGCCGCCTCAAGACCATGACTTCTTTAGTGAACAAGTAGAAGTTGATACTACAAGCCATGCTGATAAGCCGACCAACCCTGTCCAAACTGATGATAAACCGGTCAGTCCAACTAAGGATGCTGATAAACCGCCCACTCCAGTGAAGGCTGCTGATGATAAAGAGGATGATGTTACGATTACTGGCGTTGGCCACACCACTCCTGGCAATCCAGTCGCTTTATCTAAACATAGCGCCAAGGACGAGTTTTCTGTTATCAGCAAAGGCAAATGGAATGCCGACTTGTCAAGCTATGCCCATCTCAATGCTCAAGACATTCACTCTGGCTTCTTGAATCGTCTATACACCAGCCGCGACTATGAAGCCGGTTTGGTAAACTTGATGAAAGAGCGATATGAGGTAACGAATGCTCAACTCTGCATAACTGTTTCTCTTTTAAATTCCAAATATCAACTCCAATAGCCCCCAAGTGACGGTTTATGATATCAATCCAAACCGGGACTTTAATATCTCTTTAAAATGAATCGGTATCTTAGAATTGCAATACTGTATTGTTCATTGGTATAGCCCCCCAAGGGCCGGTTTAACCTTATCAGTATTTTGAGCAAACATACATTAGCCCCCAAGTGCCAAGAGTAATACTTGTATTGTGCTTGGGACTTGTAGAAATTTCTGAAAACAAGCAAACATGCATTAGCCCCCAACTATCAGGTGCATAACTTGTTATGTGCTTGGTACTTCAAATGTATACTGTCAACTCATAATATGTCTGTTTCTTTATAGGCTGAGCTGAGCAAAAACGAATCTCAAATCGCCGATCTGCAAGAAAATATCAAGTCCCAGCAGGCCGAAACTTCCAAGGCAAAAGACGAGCTGACTAGCGCTTTAGCCGCTATGGAAAAGCTGAAGGAGAGTTTCAACAAGGAGCGGGCGGATTGGAACACAAAAAAATCCGCTTTGCAGAAAAGAGCCGAGAACGCAGAAGCAGCTCTTAAACCGGTGGTAGATGAGCTGACTGGTGTAAAGCGGCAAGTACATGCTATGACTGCTGCTGTGTTCGGTAAGCCTCCTGTTTTTAACTTCTCATCATATCATCTTATTCATTGCCGATTTACTGATATTTGGAATGGTACAGGAACTCGCATTAGCCATATGGGCTCTGATGTACAGAAGAAGCTAAAGGCTGCCTATACTCTTATAGAGCAGTTATATATCGGCACACAACGGATTATCTGCACCGCTTCTCACAACAAAAATCCTCCAACTTTAATCAGGGAGACCTTAGAAAGGCTATCAATGCTGCCTGCCCGGGTAGAAGAGTTAAAGAGGTCTGCTGCAAGAGCGGGTGCTTTGACTGCGCTAACCCGGGCAAAAGCATGGGTGCCCGATCTTGATCTGGAAGATGTCAGCAAAGGCTACCCGAGCTTGAAAGAGGACGGTTCAGAATTTGGCAATGAGGACCTGCGAGCCATAAACCGGGAAGTTCGTCTGCTGGCCTGCCAACTAGCTGAAGAAGTTGATCTTTCACATTATCAGGCCAGCTATGACTTCAACAACAAACGGGTTGCCGCACCAACTCCCGAGGTTCAAAATCTCATCCCGCCAATTCGTAAGCACACTTATGTCCCTAACATTGAACCGTCCACCCTTATAAGCGATGAAGTTGTGTTCCAAGCCCTAACTGGGATCGACTGGACAACTATTGACTTCCAGCCGCTGGGTAGAAATGAAGAGGATGAATCGGTGCAAGATGATCCGCAACCATCAGGTCGAGTTGGAGACGAATCATAATCCGGAGGCCGGTTTTAGACTTCCATGTGCTGCAATGCTTGTTGAGAAACAATTATCCTTTTGGGCACTGAAAACGCCTTGTAATAGGCTAGTTAAAACACTTGGTCTGCTATGCCATCGTGCATATTTATTTGTGCTTGATATTTGTTAATCCGCCATGCTTAAGACACATGATGTTCATAATCCGTGTTGATTTATTCAAGCTATTTCCAGCACACAAACAGTTGACAGTGTCCTGGCGGTTTACCGCCGGACGGGTCATGATGCCCAGATATATAGCCAGGGTTTATAACCAAGGCTGTAAAAAGATAATCAAATATGAAAATACTTGATACCTGTGACCTTGAAGCACAACGTTGGCTGACCAACCTTGGTAATGAGGGTGATAACCCTAACCTTGAGTAATGATAACTCCTTTCATACTATGCCGGTTTATGATAAAATCGTGCCAGGTTGTGATAAACACCATCTCATTCAATACTGACGACTGAGAGTCAAAACTAGACCGGGTTTAAGAAACTCTGAGTTATAAGTGATTATGTACTGACAACTTATAGTTGACAGCCGAGCCGGGTTAATAAACACCGGTATATGAAAAAACATCATAAATCTTATCGAAAGAGAGAAAAACTTGGCAGAAAGCAAAAAGAAACTTGTAGTCGAGGCTTTTCACGGGCTGCCAGGCCCCAAATTCGAGGCTTTTCATGGGCTGCCAGGCCACTGAGTTAAACCATTTCACAAAGCCTTTTAAGATGGTCCTCAATCCTTAACCAATCGTTGCTTTAACTTTGACAAGTTCAGGGTATCATATAGATTGACTTGTCATAGTTCGACGGGTCATACCAGGTTTACCTGGGCGGAGTAACTTACTTAAAGAAGGCAGGCTAACCCGGGGTTTTAGGTGTATACACCAGGCTTCCAAGCCATGGCTTGATAGCCTATTACAAGTGTAGATTCTTTGTTCATTTTCGATAGCAAAGAATCCCCAAGCAATATTTTGAGTTGTGCTCACTGGGTGCCTATGTTTGAGTTGTTCTTTTTGCAACACTTTCTTTGGCCCCAGAATAATTTTGCTTTGAGCCAATCAAGAGGTGTGACTATGGTTCGAATATGACCAAGCCCCCAAGTGATTTGTATATAAACTTAATAAGCTGAATCAAGGTGTAAACCAGATGCCGCTTTAAGAACAGAAGCCCCCATGTAACCACACATGATATAAGAAAACAACAGATCCCCCGCTTTAGCTGAGGCTCCGGTTTATTATATTGATCATAATATATACATTGTCATAACTATGTACATGAGCAGAGCCTGTGGCTCAAGTATAGTAAGGCCGAATATGAGCGATATTCTACGGCCAGTGGGTCTCCTCCTCCGATTTATGTGAGTCTTTGCGCTCTCGAACATCTATAAGGTAGTACGACCCGTTATGCAGATTCTTGCTGACCATAAAAGGGTCCTTCCCAAGGTGGGGATAACTTGTGCATATCCGTCTGATCCTGGATGAGTCGGAGCACCAGATCGCCTTCTTGAAATGTTTTGGTTCTAACCCGGCGGCTGTGATAACGCCGCAGATCTTGGTAATAAATCGCCTAACGGGCTGCTGCAATGTCTCGCTCCTCATCTAACAGGTCAAGTGCTTCCTGTCGTGCCTTCTCATTGTCATCTTCGACGTGCGCCGCCACACGAGGCGAATCATGAGGATGTCGCTAGGGAGAACCGCCTTCGCTCCATAAACCATGAAAAAAAGGAGTGTAAACTGTGGATCTGTTGGGCGTGGTATTGATGCTCCATAACACGGAAGGTAACTCCTCCACTCAACAACCCGGCGTCCGCTGCAAAGGAACCATAAGCCGGGGCTTGATACCTTGCAAGATCTCTTGATTGGCTCTCTCCATTTGACCATTAGACTGGGGGTGAGCCACCGATGATACGTCAAGCCGGATGTGCTCATGTTGACAGAACTCCTTCACAACACCTTTGGACAGATTGGTACCATTATCGGTTATGATGCTGTGTGGAAAGCCAAACCAGTAAAACACCTTCTTGATGAATTGAACCACCGTAGCTGCATCACATTTACTCACTGGCTCTGCCTCCACCCACTTTGTGAATTTATCAACTGCCACCAACAGGTGGGTCTTCTTATCTTTGGATCGCTTAAAGGGCCCAACCATATCTAGCCCCCATGTCGCAAACAACCAACTGATTGGAATCATCCTCAACTCTTGAGCCGGTACATGAACACGTTGTGAGAATTTTTGACACCCATCACACCTTTTGACCAAGTCCTCAGCATCAGCATGAGCCGTCAGCCAATAGAAACCGTGACGAAACGCCTTGGCCACTAGAGATTTTGAACCGTGTGATGACCACAATCTCCTTCGTGGATCTCACGCAAAACTTCACGGCCTTCCTCAGGAGATACACAACGCTGAAATGCCCCTGTCACACAACAGTGATGTAACTCTCCATTCATAATAGTCATAGACTTGGACCACCGGATTATTTGCCTGGCCGAAGTTTCGTCCTTTGGTAACTCGCCCCGGTTCATATACGCCAAATATGGAACCGTCCAATCCGGGGTAACATGAGGAGTCGCTACCAGTTGAGCCTCCGGATCAGTAACAACCAAATCCTCCTCTGTTGGAAGCTTGACGGACGGATTATCCAGCACGTCTAAGAAGACATTGGGCGGGACCGGTTTACGCTGGGAACCCAAACGGCTTAAGGCGTCCGCCGCTTCATTCTTCCGCCGGTCCACATGATCGACTTGATAACCTTTGAAGTGACCCGCAACAAGATCCACCTCTCGACGATATGTTGCCATGGGCGGGTCTTTGGAATCCCAAGTACCAGACACTTGTTGAGCCACTAGGTCTGAATCATCGAAGCACTTAACCCGGCTTAAATTCATCTCCTTAGCCATCCGAAGACCGTGGAGTAAGGCCTCATATTCTACTGCATTGTTAGTACAAGGGAACATTAAACGGAGAACATAACAAAACTTGTCACCTCGTGGGGAAGTTAATATGACTCCAGCCCCAGAGCCCTCCAACTGCCTGGACCCATCAAAATGAATAGTCCAATAAGTATGATCCGGCTTCTCTTCTGGCGCCTGTAGCTCCGTCCAATCATTAATGAAATCCACAAGTGCCTGATACTTGATTGCCGTCCGGGGTGTATATTTGAGCCCGTGAGGCCCAAGCTCAATAGCCCACTTGGCAATTCGGCCAGTTGCTTCCCTGTTCTGAATTATATCCCCCAAAGGAGTAGAACTGACCACAGTTATGGGATGACCCTGGAAATATTGCTTAAGCTTCCGACTTGCCATTAAAACTCCATACACCAGTTTCTGCCAATGCGGGTGTCGCTGCTTGGACTCAATAAGTACTTCACTGATGTAAAAAACCGGCCGTTGAACCGGATATTCCTTTCCGGCCTCCTTGTGTTCTAGCACAATAGCCACGCTGACAGCCCGGGCATTAGCAGCCACATATAACAACAAAGAATCCTTATCAACAGGATCAGCAAGGATAGGCGGTTCAGCTAGCTGTCGCTTTAAGTCCTCAAACGCTTCATTGGCGGCGTCACTCCAAACGAAGTTATCTGTCTTCTTCAGCATCTGATATAAAGGGATGGCTTTCTCTCCAAGGCGACTGATAAACCGGCTCAAAGCCGCAATCCGGCCTGCCAGTCGTTGGACATCATTGATGCACTTCGGTTTAGCCAAAGAAGTTATAGCCTTGATCTTCTCCGGATTAGCTTCAATGCCCCTGTTAGACACCAAAAAGCCCAAGAGCTTGCCTGCCGGTACACCAAAGACACATTTGGCCGGCTTGAGCATCATTTTATAAACCCAGAGGTTGTCAAAGGTCTCCTTCAAGTCATCAATCAATGTGTCCTCCTTTCTGGATTTGACCATAAAATCATCCACATAGGCATGAACATTGCGGCCGATCTGCTCATGAAGACAATTTTGCACACAACGCTGATAAGTCGCTTGGGCACTTTTGAGCCCAAAAGGCATAGAAACATAGCAGAAGGCTCCAAAGGGAGTTATGAAAGTTGTCTTCTCCTGGTCCTTAACTGCCATTTTGATCTGATGGTAACCAGAGTAAGCATCTAGAAAACTCAAACGCTCGCAACCCGCTGCAGAATCAATGATTTGATCAATACGAGGGAGGGCAAAAGGATCTGCTGGGCAAGCCTTGTTCAAATCTGTGTAATCCACACACATACGCCAAGTGTCGTTCTTCTTAAGCACCAGCACCGGATTAGCCAACCATTCAGGGTGAAATACTTCAACGATAAACCCAGCTGCCAAAAGCCTAGCTACCTCCTCACCAATTGCCTCACGTCTTTCTTCATTGAACCGGCGAAGAAATTGCTTGATCTGTTTATACTTGGGATCAACATTAAGAGTGTGCTCAGCGAGTTCTCTCGGTACACCTGGCATGTCAGAAGGCTTCCACGCAAAGATGTCCCGATTCTCATGGATGAACTCGATGAGCGCGCCTTCCTATTTCGGATCCAAGTTAGCGCTGATGCTGAACTGCTTGGATGAATCGTCTGGAACAAAATCAACCAACTTAGTCTCATCAGCTGATTTGAACTTCAAGGCCGGATCATGCTCCGTAGTTGGCTTTTTCAAAGAAGTCACATCCGCCGGATCAACATTGTCTTTGTAGAACTTCAACTCCTCTGTTGCACAAACCGATTTAGCATATGCCTCATCACCTTCCTCACATTCGAAGGCGATCTTACGGCTTCCATGAACCGTGATAGTGCCCTTGTGACCTGCCATCTTGAGTTGCAGATAGACATAACAGGGTCTTGCCATGAACTTAGCATAAGATAGCCGCACAAACAAGGCATGATATGGGCTCTTAATTTTTACTACTTCAAATGTCAGTGTCTCTGATCTTGAGTCATGCTCATCTCCAAAAGCCACCTCCAAGGCTATCTTACCAACATGATATGCTGATTTACCAGGCACTACACCATGGAAGACCGTGTTGGACGGTTTAAGTTTTTTATCTGTTAACCCCATGCGACGGAAAGTTTCATAATAAAGGATATTGATACTACTCCCCCCATCCATGAGTACCTTGGTGAACTTATAACCTCTAACCTGAGGTGCCACCACCAATGCCAGATGACCCGGATTATCAACCCGGGGTGGATGATCCTCTCTACTCCACATGATCGTCTGCTCAGACCAACGCAAGTAACGGGGCACCGCCGGTTCAACATAATTCACTGCCCTTTTATGAAGCTTCTGATCACGCTTGCATAAACTAGTGGAGAAGACATGATACTGCCCACTATTCAACTACTTTGGGTTGCTCTGGTAACCCGACTGTTGTTGTTGCTGCTGATTGCCCGGATGATTATAACTACCTTGGTTGCCCTGATTGCCTTGATTACCATGTCCGCTCTCATTGCCGTGGAAACCTGAACCGGAACTGCCTCCACCATAACCCGACCCCTGAGACCCAGGTCCTGAACCACCGCCCGGTCTGTGATCATACCAAAAAAATCGGAATTTTTTAACTCCTGCATGATATAACAATCTTTCCAGAGGTGCGTGGAAGGTTGGTCCTTCGTTCCGTGCTTTGGGCATGGCTGGTTTAACAGATAAGACATGCGTTCCGGATTGGGACTTGGTCCTCCACTACGCTCGGGCGGCTTTCCCTTACGCCGCTAGCCCTTGTCTTGCGTGTTGGTATTAGCCACAAAATCTGAGCTATTATCCGCTTTACGCTTACCACTGTTTCCATGACCAGCCAGATTATGCTGCTGCCCCTTGGTGTTGCCGCTCTTCTTTCCCTTCCTTGTCTTGTCATCGTCAGACTCGGGATCCTTGGTACTATCAGAGTCCGCATATTTCACCAGAGCTACCATAAGTGTTCCCATGTCATTACAATGACGCTTTAGCCGTCCCAACTCCAACTTCAGAGGTGCAAACCGGCAATTGCCCTCCAAAGTCAAAACTGCTGTATCAGCATTGATGCGGTCCGATGAATGCAAAATCTCCGAAACCCGGCGCACCCAACGGGTTGCTGATTCTCCTTCCTCCTGGACACAGGCAGCTAAGTCCATGATCGACATGGGCTATTTACATGTATCCTTGAAGTTCTGGATAAACTGGACCCTTAATTCGGCCCATGACCCAATGGAGTTAGCTGGTAAGTTCTTCAGCCAAGTGCGAGCTGTCCCCTCCAGCATCATGGTGAAGTATTTAGCACACGCCGCATCGTCCATATCCATCATCTCCATTGCCATCTCATAGCTTTCAACCCACGACTCAGGGGATAAATCGGTGGTGTAATTCGGCACCTTACGTGGGCCCTTGAAATCCTTAGGCAGGCGCACGTTACGTAGCACCGGGACGAGACACGACACTCCCAAAGAGCTGGACATAACCCCTGGTTCCACCAATGTAGTTGGACGAACCGGAGTAAGTTGGCGGACCTCATGCTGTGCTGCTAACTTGGCCTCTCGGCGTGCCCTAGCACGATCCACCACATCCTCAGCATCACCACCGCCGCCCACCGGGTTATGGCCACGAGGCACATTACGGTTTCACGCACTGCTTGACACGGTCGGTTCATCGATGTGCCTGCTGTAACTCCGGCTTGGGCAGGGAGTAGAATGAATCCTTTCGCGACTATATGAATAAGCCTGCTGCTGAGTCAAAGCTGTCTGAAGGAGCTCCCTAGCCCGTCACGTCTCGACCGCTACTGGGGACTCGCCTTCGATTGGGAGAGCCGCCAGTCATGAAGCGGCAACGACAATGTTATCCATTGGGTTAGAGTAGTGACCCGGTGGAGTTGGGACATGCTGCGACGGGATGTTGTTCTGACAAGGCGGATCTGTTAGACGCGGCTGAACCGGCACTCCCGTTCCAGGTGCCCCTGTCCGGTTTATCACTGGCGGATTACTGGTCCCTGCTCCTGGGGTATTGAAGAGGTTCCTGGCCTCATAAACCTGCGGCAGGTGAGACCGGTACCTTCTCCTCATGACATCGTTTGACACACTCTGATCCAGCATAAGCCGGTAAGCCTGTGCATCCAACGCAACCCGTTCCGCAGCCATCCTGGTATCCTCGGCTGCCAGGTCGGCCTTGGCCTGGGTTATCTGATCTTTCACCTTTGCGATTTCCTCATTATGCTCATCTTGATTCGCCGGATTGACCTCTTCCATCAGCGTTGCCAAAGCATCAAACAAATCAGATAAAACCTGAGCCGGCGGTCGCACGGGGCCTCCTGCCCCGACCACTGTCGCTGCTACTGATCCGAAAATCATCGCCACCGCGGTCGAAGAGTGGAGCGCTGGCTATGTACCGCCCATGAAGATCGCAACCCGGTTTGGCGGATCAAAGGGGCCCAGAATAATATCGCCATCGGAACAGCCCCCAATCCGGTCATCTTGCAACTGGTACAATGACTCGGTCTCTCCGGTCGATGACTCGTCGCCCGAATAAACGACGGTTTCACCACCAGATCCGATATATCCTCAGGTTCCACTCCGTGGATGACTCCCATGAAGGCACGCTTCATGATAGGCTTAAACCGGGCAGATCTCGCACGCTGAGCCGTCTCGATGATGTCGATGCAGATGTCAGGCTCAGGGCCTGGTTCGCCGATCTTGCCAATGAAAACGTGGATGCCGCCGAAGGGGACCCGGTACCCGTACTCGATTGAGCCGACCTCGGGGCCCCAGCCTGTGTCGTCGATGTAGAGCTTGTCTCGACGACTCTTGGTCATTCGGCCCACAGTGTATCCCTTGAGTCCTTCGAAACTGCCCTCTAAGAACTCGAAACCAACGTGTGATAGCCCCACGGTGGGCGCCAACTGTCGTGGTTTTGTCACGGCAGATGTCCTAGAGCAAGGACTTAGTCGTGGAGCCATCACAACGGGTTAACTTAAAGGGGTTAAAGCGGACAAGGGACACAGAGAGTTTATACTAGTTCGGCCCCTTGCGGTGAAGGTAAAAGCCTACGATCCACTTGTTGTGGGATTGCTTGGGTTTCGATGACCAGGGAGCGAACACGCTTTGCCTGAGTCTCGAGTTGTTGTTTCTTGTCCCTAAACCGCCGCCGGGTCGTCCCCTTATATACATGGGTTGACGCCCATCGGTTTACAGGGTTCCGAGGCCGGCTCATAAACGTGACCGACCCGGTCTCTACTATTCTTGCCTTACAATACAAGCTTACATATCAATGTCGGTTTATGACTACATGCCTTAATCCGCCTTTGGGCCCTGGGCCTTCATAAAGCGCCATCATCTCTGTTTTCATGGGTTTCAAGTGTAATAACTCTTCATAGGGATAACCCAGCCTTTCCTGGCCGGTTTACACCCAATAGTAATATCCCCAACAATGCCAATTTTTTATCACATCATCTTGGTGGCATGACATTACATCAACCAAGGTTTCATGTGTTTCTGATTTTTTTAAATTTTTTGGAATTAAAATGCCATGTCACTCCATGCTTAATTGTGTCATAGCCATTAGACCAATATGTTTGAAAATTCCTTCCAGTTTACTGCACACGGAATTAAATCGCACACAAGTACACGAAATATGAGTTTTCAAATCGTTATGGTTAGCTTTTGCATGTACATGTTGTTCAAATTTCAATTACGGTCATTAAATGGCTAGAAAATCACTTAAATGTCTTACAAGGTCAAATGACCCCTGAAATTTTCCAAAATTTGACATGACAGTTGTATTAGTACTACAAAATTTCTCGTTCATTTAAAACACCATCTGTTGGCACTTTATTCCAGATTCGTCTTTCACGGCTAATAAAAAATATCTACAACATGACATACAATTGTTTTATAGGAACCGTTTGTGATGAAAATATCTGGGTCTATTTAAGTCTCCCTCCTTAAGCTTCGCCGGCTCGTCTGCTCTAGTGCCGGCAGCCCTCGAATCCATGAATCATGATCCCCATTCCCGCACCCCCTTCTTGCAAAGATGACGCCGTGGAAACGCTTCGTGAAGGCCCGTATGATGGTCGCGTCCCCCCCGAGCGCCGCGCTTGTGCCGAGAGCGCCGCCGCATACACCGAGAGTGCCTCCGCATCCGCATTGTGCGTGGCCGCTTCCGCCGAGAGGGCGTCTGCAGCAGCCGGCAGGGCAGCTGCAGCTGCCAAGATGGCTGCAGCTGCTGTTGTGACGGCGGCTGCAAACGCCAAGAGCGCTCGAGCTGTCGTCGTGCCGCTGATGTCGCCCTGGCCCGGGTCGAGGCCATCCATGCCAAGATCGAGGATGCACACGCCAAGATATTCCAGGCCACGTTGGACTCCAGCATGCAACCCACATCTGAAAAGGCGGCGGTGGCCATGGAGCACCTGCTTCCTCATGAGGTCACCGAGCGGGAGCTGGAGATGAAGGAGGCGGCGGAGACCGAGGAGCTTCGGGAGGAGGAATTGCGCGTGGTCGAGGTCGAGGTAGAGAAGAGTCTGTCCGTCGAGGAAACGGCGGTGGAGTACCAACGCGAGCTCTGGCGCAACCACTACTATGAGTACTATAACCTTGAGGGCGGCGCCGAGGACGAGGACGAGGACAAGGACGCGGTCGATTTCAGCAGGGGGGACGCGGAGTCCACCAACGGCGGCATGTCGCTAGGAAATGTCATTGATGTCTCATCTCACACCGGTGATGGATTTTTAGTTATGCGTACTTAGGCTTTGTTTTTAATGCTGGTCTTTTGTTAGAGCAATGTTTAGGTCAACTGGCTCTGTGTAATTACTAAAATTGCTCGATTCTGTAAGTGTGGTCTATCTGCTGTACGCTCTTTTGTGTGCCCAAATTAGCAAGCGATGTTAAATTATGCAATGATGTACCCGGGGAAATTTCCATTAAAATTTGAATTATCAAACTCATCCCATGCGCGTAATGCAGAAGAATCGTTTGCGATGCACACAATTGTTCAAAGTG
This sequence comes from Aegilops umbellulata, assembly GCA_032464435.1. NCBI lineage: Eukaryota > Viridiplantae > Streptophyta > Magnoliopsida > Poales > Poaceae > Aegilops > Aegilops umbellulata. Next base: position 381,178,565 of record CP136056.1, on the reverse strand, counting down.
AATGGTCCGGCGGCACCACGCGCGTTCAAAGTGAATGTGCCCATGCCTTGAGACCAAAATTTGAATTATCAAACTCATCCCATGCGCTTAAAGCATAAGAATCGTTTGCGATGCACACAATCGTTCAAAGTGAATGGTCCAGCGGCACCGCGCGCAAAGTTTCCCTCCACATTTCCAAAATTTTGGCCTACCGCCAAAATATCTACCCCGCCCCCCTTCCCCGGTTCCCCCCTTCCCCACCCCCTTTTCTCCTCGACCACAAGTCACATTACCCCTGTTTCCTCCTTCCTTCCTTCCTTGCTAAGCTATAGCCGCTTCCTTGCTCTCGCCGTCTCGCATCCTACCGTCGGGGTCGCCATGGTATTCTTCAAAGACATCTCCAACGGTTCCTCCTTTGGCGACTACTCCTTCACCATCTGGGTATGCCTCTCTTCTCTCTCTCTCGGGCTATGACTTGGAATGAAGGATTTTTACCCGGAGGTCGATTTGAGTCGTTTCTTCCTATTGTAGCTCCCTAAGACCATCAGTGGCAACGAATGGAGCGAGGTGGCTGAAGATCTATCTGCTCATTGTCACCATCAATCTCCATGCGTGAAGCTAGTTGCGTTTGATTCTGTGGACAGTGGGAGGAAGTTTCTGGCATGTGCAGAGAAGGTTAGACCCTCTTTCGTTGTTACAAATCATTTGTTAGATGTGATTCAGACACTGTCACGGTCCCAACCCATTCATACCACACCTTCAACCAAACACATCCTAAGACAGTGTCACACTTTGTACCTAGTATCTTAAATTGTTGCCATCTCATCAGCGGTGCCATTAGAAAATTATTTGGCACCGCTTCATCAGTTTATGCAGCCAACTTTTGTCCACACATCCGAGTAGCCAAACAGTAAAATACTAAATCTTTATGGCACGAAGGAACTGGGCATCGGAGCAACTACGTGCTCCGGAGTCCGCGTCCCTGATTTTTTTTCCATTGCATTGGCTCGCCAGTGCAGGGCACCGGTGCGAGATGTAGCAACAATTGTCTTTACCCCAGTTTTGGCATACATAGTGGATGGTCTTAGTGCTATTAGTTCTATGTTACTAAATTTGTGCATGTATACACCTGTTAGTATCAATTTGCTGTCATCCAAACACTGTCGCTATGTTGTTGCAGTTATATTTACCTTCCTCATAAAATATTCAATTTGTTATTTATTGTACATGAGTAAGAACTTGTAGTGTCATTGTAGTTAACTATAGCTTCTGATGTTCCAGAATTTGGTTGTTGTCTCAGTACCAATTATTTCATTTGCACATTGATCTTTTTGAGAAGATATGTCATAATTAACATGTTTCTTCGGTTTTCCAAAATAAGCATTGGTGATTTTCTATGGTGCTATAAACCCATTTCCCCTACAATTGTTATTGATCTAGTTTTAAATATTATAGGATGAACGGAAGTGTTCTTACTTGGAGTGGGTTGATCAAGAGTGGCCACAATCTTTGAAGATGTGCCTAACGAAGCTCTGGAGCGTGTATGAGGAAGAGAACACACGTAGGCTTAGAGAAAGTCTTGTCAACGCTGAAGCATATTTCAAGACGCAGGATAAAAATTTGAAGGTGGAGAATGAGCTCAGATTTTTTAAATCAGACTTTGCTAAGATGATGTTGGCGAAGGAGGAGGCACTTTCCTAGTTGGCCCATGCAAAACGGGTTCTTACTGAACTGAAAGCAGAGGTGGATAAGACGAGCCCGGATGATCTCGATTAGGGAAATGAATATATTGTTCTTATGAAGTTGAACTAGCTATATGTTGTACTGTGCTATTTTCATGTAGCTATCGTACTGTGATGTTATAATATATTTATGTGCCTGATATGAAATTGGCAAACAGCTGTTCGATATGAAATGTGAATTCGCGTAATACTGGAATTATTAATTGTAAACTAATAAACCTGCTAAATGTGTCATGGACCTTTCCAACGGTTCTAGCAGTAAAAGCGCTTGCAATGGATAGCTCAATGCCACACAGTTTTCTTCATCAAATCGTGTGTGATATAGTTGATAAAAGCAAACAGTTAACCAAGGAAGACTTTGTGTGATAGTTACACCTTTCACACACGAGCCTACACATAAAACTGTGTGGGATGTACGTCCGAACGGGAACGTTTTCCCTGGATTGACTGTGTGGGATGTACATAAGAACAGAAACGTATTCCTTGGATTAACTGTGTGTGATATACATACGAATGGAAATGTTTTTCTGGGATTCACCGTGTGGGGTGTACATACCTACGGAAATGATTTTCTCGGATTACCGTGTGGGATGTACATACCTACGGAAATGATTTTCTCGGATTATCGTGTGGGATGTACATACCTACGGAAATGATTGGGTTTCGATTCCTCGCTTGATCGCACACGGCCCTGCTACCTCTTGAGCACTGCGTTGGTTCTCCCCGAAGAGGAGAGGATGATGCAGCAAAGTAGCGTAAGTATTTCCCTCAGTTTTTGAGAACCAAGGTATCAATCCAGTAGGAGGCTACACTCAAGTCCCTCGTACCTGCACAAAACGATAGCTCCTCGCAACCAACGCGATTAGGGGTTGTCAATCCCTTCACGGTCACTTACAAGAGTGAGATCTGATAGAGATAATATTTTTGGTATTTTTGGTATAGAGATGCAAAGTGAAAAGTAAAGGCAAAGTAAAAAAGCAAAGCAAGATTAAAGTGATGGAGATTGATATGATGAGAATAGACCTGAGGGCCATAGGTTTCACTAGTGGCTTCTCTCAAGAGCATAAGTATTCTACGGTGGGTGAACAAATTACTGTTGAGCAATTGACAGAATTGAGCATAGTTATGAGAATATCTAGGTATGATCATGTATATAGGCATCACGTCCGAGACAAGTAGACTGACTCCTGCCTGCATCTACTACTATTACTCGACTCATCGACCGCTATCCAGCATGCATCTAGAGTATCAAGTTAAAAATAGAGTAACGCTTTAAGCAAGATGACATGATGTAGAGGGATAGTTTCATGCAATATGATAAAAACCCCATCTTGTTATCCTCGATGGCAACAATACAATACGTGCCTTGCTGCCCCTTCTGTCACTGGGAAAGGACACCGCAAGATTGAACCCGAAGCTAAGCACTTCTCCCATGGCAAGTGTCGGTGTCAAAACCGGCGGATCTCGGGTAGGGGGTCCCGAACTGTGCGTCTAGGCGGATGGTAACAGGAGACAAGGGACACGATGTTTTTACCCAGGTTCGGGCCCTCTCGATGGAGGTAAAACCCTACTCCTGCTTGATTAATATTGATGATATGGGTAGTACAAGAGTAGATCTACCACGAGATCAGAGAGGCTAAACCCTAGAAGCTAGCCTATGGTATGATTGTTGTTCTGTCCTATGGACTAAACCCTCCGGTTTATATAGACACCGGAGGGGGCTAGGGTTACACAGAGTCGGTTACAATGGGAGGAGATCTACATATCCGTATCGCCAAGCTTGCCTTCCACGCCAAGGAAGGTCCCATCCGGACACGGGACGAAGTCTTCAATCTTGTATCTTCATAGTCCAACAGTCCGGCCAAAGGTTATAGTCTCGCTGTCCGGACACCCCCTAATCCAGGACTCCCTCAGTAGCCCTTGAACCAGGCTTCAATGACGACGAGTCCGGCGCGCAGATTGTCTTCGGCATTGCAAGGTGGGTTCCTCCTCCGAAATCTTCATAGAAGATTTTGAACACGGGGATCATGTCCGGCTCTGCAAAACAAGTTCCACATACCACCGTAGAGAGAGAGAGAGTAACATTTTCACAAATCTAATCTGCTGACGTATTCTGTAGCGTGACATCACACCACAGCCAAGCCTTCATTCGAATCATTTTTTACTGTCCCACCTCAGCGCGTTTCGCGAGGCGGTTTCCTTGGCACGTCTTGTCGAAGCAGAGACCGTGTTCCCTTTATTTACGGGATCCTCATCATTACGGACGTGGGTAACCCAGTCGTGTCCGTTGGTATATCCCCTCGATCAAAGGTAAGTCCCAAACGGTCATGGGGAGGGCTCTTGGTATTCAACCTCTTATAAAGAGACCAAGGCTTTACTCCTTTCTTTCAATCTCAATCGAATCCGCCTCCTGCCTAGAGCTCCAGCACCCAAGGCTCCAGATTTAGGCGCTTCGGACCTTCGATGATGTCCGGCTCCGACCTTCGAGGCCGATGGATGCCTTCCTCCATCACGGAGGAAGACGTACTAAAGCTGAGAGAGGCCAGGTATTTGACCGGCGAAATCCCGCATAGGCTGCCTGCTCAAGGGCAGGTTATTCCCACTCCCAAGCCTGGTGAGAGCGTCGTGTTCGTTTCTCACTTCCTCCAAGGGCTAGGCTTCGCGCCGGATCCCTTTGTGAGGGGGCTCATGTTCTATTATGGGCTGGAATTCCACGACTTAGCTCCGGAGTCTATCCTCCACATCTCATCGTTCATCGTCGTGTGCGAAGCTTTCCTTCGTATTACTCCTCACTTCAGACTGTGGCTTAAGACCATCAAAGTGGAGCCGAAGATGATCAAGGGAGAGCATGCAGAGTGCGGAGGCGCTGTAATAAGCAAGGATGCTAATGCTCTGTGGCCCGAGGGCTCTTTTCAAGAGGAGTTCAGCTTATAGCAACAATAGTGGTTTTATATCACAGCTCCCAGGGGTACCAAGTGGATGGCGCCGCCTGCTCTTCGCTCAGGTCCCCCGTCCCAACTAACGTCATGGGTAAATAAGGGGCTGGACTGGGGGACAGCAAAGGATGTGCCCCAATTGCAGAGCCGCATCCGAGATCTCCTGGAGACAGATGTCAGTCTGGTCGTGGTGACGCAGGTCATGTTAATTTGCCGAGTCCTACTCTGCAAACGTCGCCCCCTCCGTCTGTGGGAGTTCAATCGGAGGGACCACGAGCTCTCCAACATTTTCTTGGCATGACGCCCGTGGAGATGTACAAATTGTTCTTCGGACCACAAGTAGTGCGTCCGGACCCGACTGAGGACGTAGGTCTAAGCTGCAATCGTCCGGATACCCAAGTAAGTAGGCCTATGCCCGGACACGCTATCTGTTCATTTATCACAACATCGCCCTTAAAAAGGAGTTGTTCTTGTACCAGGAGTGGATAGCGAAGGCGAAGTTGATCAGGTGTCCGGTCCCCCTTCCTGAGACCTCGCCAGATCCCGTGTTAACCAGGATGCTGGAGATCGCGCCTTTGGAAGAAAATGAAGGGGGGAACAAGGAAGCTACTGCCTCCGCGGAGGAGGTTGTCTGAAAGGGAGGAATCGAAAATTCCTCTCCTCAGGGGAAGAAGAGGACGGCCTCTGAAGACCCGGAGACAATTATCTCAAAGCAGGGGAAGAAGTCTTCACCAGAGGGTCCTGTGCCGGGGGATACCTCGGCCGTACTGTGCCCTCAAGGGGATCAGCCCTCCACCAAGCCGTAAGTAAAAAGGGTGTTTAATAATGAGAGAAATCCTTGCTTCACTTCTGAGGAAGATAACCGAAAATTTACCTTGTAGTTCGGATCTTAGCCCTTCTCAGCAGAGCTCGTCTTTGGGGTATCTTCTTCCGGAGATGATGGAGAGCGGAACGCCTCCCCCTGCCATACTGCCTCATGAGGCGGGCGACCCCGAGGTGTCGTCGTGGAGGGTTTCTCCTGATCCGGTAAGGCCGGAAGGTAGTAATATGGACACCCGAAGCCCTCCGTGTCCGGCTTCTGGGAGAGGCAATCGAATGAGTCCGACACCGCCTGGTGCATGGTCGGAGGTACTGAAGGATCTGCTAGGGCGGGCGTCTATCTCAGAAGAGCACCGTGTGTTGATGGGTGCGGTAATTGGAAGGATTTCGTCCGTGGAAAGCGGGTTGCATGAAGCTGTCATGAGTCTACTGACGGGTTTTGAGGTACGTAAAATGATGCACCTTTTTGACAGTACCGCATACTTTATGATGCGCCCTGTGTAGATAGTAGCCCCTGAGACTCTAGGTGCTGTCGAAGACGACGACACATAGAGGATCATAGTCCTAGGTATAATTTGCCACCTTCATATGCAGGTGGCGAAGTGTCCGGTGGCCAGCCGGACTGATGAATTTGCCGAGCTAAAGCGGCAACTTGACGTGGCAGATGCCGACATCGCGCTTGTCAACAAGCGGCTTGACGAGGCACAAGGTATGTAATTTCTCTAGGGACACCTGGTAAGAGGAGCTTGATGCCAGTATCTTATAACGTGTGTGCTTAACGCAGATGGGGCTGCCGCCGTGGAGAACCTTCAGGCAGAGCTTGCCCGAGCTAAAGAACAAGCCAGGAAAAGCGACGCGGCTACCTTAAAGGCGGTTGAGGAGCTAAAGGCCAAACAGGCTGCTCACTGCCGAAGCAAGGAGGAAATGGCCGATATGGCTGTGAAGTTGAAGAACGCTGTTGTCCGCTGTAAGCTTCTTGAGAAGGAAGACCGAGCGGAGCGGACAGACCTGGAGAAGGCCACTACGGTGGCCAAGGATGCTCGTTCTGCGATGAGAGCGATGAAGGAGGAGCTGCGTCAGGCCGGAGATATCGTGTCTGGGAAGCCCTTTATGCCGCGGATGAAGTTCAGAGATCCTAAATATGCTCCATTGGACCAGATGTGGAGTTCGGCGGACGCGTATCTGGATTTAGCGGCGAGTGCTGCTGATGCGGCCGAACACTTCTGAGATCAGAAGGATCACGAAGTGGAAAAGCTATTCTGGTCACAGTTCAACAATCCAGAGCGTCCGCTTCCATTGACCGATCGTTTGGCCGAATGGGCCGAGCTCAATAGGTTGTCCGGACTTGCCATGAGGTATGTCGTGGATCATCTGTGGCCGGAAAGGCCAAAGCCGAATAGTTAATTTAGCTTGGTGCAGCAGTTCCTTGGTGCAGTGCCGTATATCAATGCGATGAAGAGGTCAACATGCGTGGAGGGTGCGCGGATGGCCCTTGCCCGTGTCAAGACATACTGGGCGGAGATGGAGGCCACCGCCGTTGCAGCCCAAGATTCGGACGAAAGCCGAGTACCTGCCGAGCACTACTTTCAAGAAGTCCTGGAGGGCGCTCGTTCAATAGAGACGCATTGCTCGAAGGATATTATGTTCAAATAACATGTATTCGTATTGAAAACAATATTTTGCTGAAATGTAGAAGCTTTTTATACTTGTGCCTGCAAGAATTATAATACCTCCTATGCGGCCGTTTACGTATATGTATATATAACCTGAAAGATGGCAGTCGTCGGCTTCAGCCCCCACGCATATAATGCGGGGGTGTTCGCAGAAGGCGCATTCTCACACTTGATCCAACGTCTTGGTCCATTAAGGAGGTGGTAGCGCAGCGAACTAGGCAATTAGACTATAATGCTTTATCACTTTCACTTAGCCATAGGAGTTTGACAGTGGGGCTACTATATAGCCCCTGGTGGCGCCACGCTCACCTGAATTCGGGGCGCGTGTGTGCCTGGTCGGGAAACGACCCTTCGTCAATGCGGAGGAATCCCGAAGATTCCGATAGGTCATCGAGTGGTTGACCAGTCTCATGCTACATCATGACAGTCAGTTTTCGGCTTTCTCTACTGAGGTGCTCGCCTGGCTGAACCGGGGCACAATCGTAGTAGTTCTCCTGGTGTCGCCTTAGCTGATAGAGCAGAACGTAAGGCAGCAAAACACAGGAGCCGGGCAAACCCAACATTTGACCCAAGACATGATTCGGAGCTGATGCATATAAGGCCAAACTCGCGACGCCGGACACTCCCTAAGGTATTCGGTCTTAATGATTGTAAACGGGCTGAATAGTGCCTTTTGTAATAAGCCCATAGTGTCCAGGTACGTGCAATATTCTGACGTGGCCACATGCCAAGACGTCAGCCCCCTTCTCGGTTGTACGGAGAATTTGGGGGATGTGTATCAACAAGAGACAGTAAAAAAGGTTTATACAGGGTCTTAATCTAAAAAGAATCCTTGAAACGGGTCCCTACTGCACGTCTGCGCCTGTGTCTCCGTTGTGCCGTGTCCTGGACGGGTGTAGCACGATGTTCATCTGTAAAAGAGAGGAACTTAGTTGAAAAAGTAGTCATGCAAAATGTATGTTATACTATATAAACAAAGTATAATTTAAGACGGGCAAAATTGAGCCTGATTGTCGATTGTTTGTACATGCGCGGAGCCCCTTGTATAGGGGTATACGGCTATCAAACCTTTATCAATTATATGTTTACGCCGGACTCGTCTAGCCGTGTCCGTGGTCTTGACGACCTGTTAGATGCTTTGGCGGGTGAAGTCGTTTTAGTGTGTGGCTGCCAAGGCAACCACACAGTCTTCCGCGCGCGAGGAGCGCTCAATGTTTCCCTTTAATGAAATGATGCCTCATGGGCCGGGCATCTTAAGCGTGAGAGACGCATAATGCGGTATTGCGTAAAAGCGGGCGAAAGCTTCGCGTCCGAGTAGTGCTTGATAACCACTTTTAAACGAAGCAATGTGGAAGGTTAGCTTTTCGCTATGGAAGTTATCGGGGGAGCCGAACATAAATTCTAGTAGGAGGGAGCCGGTGCAATGGGCTTCTGGGCCTGGCGTTACTCCTTTGAAGGAAGTATTACTATGGCTGAGTTTTGTTGGGTCCATCCCCATTTTGCGGACTGTGTCCTGATATATCAGGTTTAAACTACTGCCGCCGTCCGTCAGGGCTCGTGTAAAGTGGTATCCGTCAATTATCGGGTCTAGTACTAAGGTAGCCCAACCTGCGTGCCGGATACTTCCGGAGTAATCCCGATGGTCGAAGGTGATTGGTTTTGACATTCAGTGGCAAAACTCCTTTGTGATAGGACGCATGGCACGTATCTCTGTGGGCGCCACTTCGTTTCTCCCTTTTGTCACGTGTAGTACGTTTACTGTTTTGACTTCTTGTGGGAATTTCTTTTGTTCCCCACTGCTTTGTTTGTGGGGTTCATCATCGTCTTCACTTGGTGTATCCAGCCCCTTGTGTTCGGCATTGAGTTTGCCGGATTGCTTGAAGACACAACATTCTCTGTGGGTATGATTTGCAGGCTTCCCAGGGGTGCTGCGGATTTGACATATCTTGTCCAGGATTTTGTTTAGGTTAGACAGTTCGTCCCTGTTATCTTTGAGGGGCAGCTTTTGCTGACCCTGCCGAGAGCTTTTGAATCCAGCGTTAGCTGCCGTGATCTCCGGGTTGTTTCCCTTATTCCGGCGCTGGTCTTTGCTGCGTCGTGGCTTCCCGTTTCCATCCCTGACTTCGGATGTACTTGGGTCGCTGGTGCTGCATCTTGCCAACCAGCTGTCCTCGCCCGCGCAAAAGCAGGTCATGAGGCTTGTTAATGCGGCCATTGTTCTTGGCTTTTCTTGGCCGAGGTGTCTGGCGAGCCATTCGTCTCGAACGCTATGTTTGAAAGCTGCTAAGGCTTCGGCGTTCGGACAATCGACTATTTGGTTCTTTTTAGTAAGAAATCTATTCCAGAGCCTCCGGGCTAACTCTCCGGGTTGTTGAGTTATATGACTTAAATCGTCTGCATCCGGTGGTCGGACATAGGTCCCTTGAAAATTTGCCCGAAAAGCGTCCTCGAGCTCTTCCCAACTTCCAATGGTGTTTTCGGGAAGGCCTTTAAGCCAATGCCGGGCTGGCCCTTTGAGCTTGAGGGGTAAGTATTTGATGGCGTGGAGGTCATCTCCTCGAGCCATGTGGATGTGGAGGATATAATCCTCAATCCAGACCCCCGGGTCTGTAGTTCTGTCATATGCCTCTATGTTTACGGGTTTGAATCCCGCTGGGAATTCATGGTCCAGCACCTCATCGGTGAAACATAGGTGATGTGCGGCACCCCTGTATTTGGGTGTGCCGTGGTGTTCGTATATTTGTTGTGTTGCATTGCTTGCTAGAGCTTGCTTTCTTGGCCCGTAGATAGATCTGGCTGGGCCATCTTTTTGATGCGAATCCTCGTGTGGATCGCGCGCTGGCTTGTGTGCGGCATCTTTTGCCGCTCTGTGTTGGCCATGAGGTCATCTATCCGACCGGATGATTGCTTTGTTTTTTGATTGCGGGGGCTCTAAGGCCTCTTCGTCAAATTCGGGCAGTAGCTTTCGCTTCGGGTAGCTCTTTGTGTGGCGACTGCTGCCATGTTTGTCTGCGGTGTTGAGTACTTTGCTCCATCTGATTCTGAGTGCATCTTCCGCAGTCTTGAGCTTCCGCTTCTTCTTTTTCAGGCTACGCGCAGTGGCGACGAGCCTTTTATGGAGGTTCTTCTGCTCCAGGAACTTGTCCGGCGTGAGGTCATCCGGACTGTTATCTCCGCCGGGGACGGGTTGTTCGGTTTGGTTATCCAAGTTGCCTTGTTCGGACGGTTGCTCGATGCCATGCTCTTCGTCCGCCGGCTCACCCTGCTCTATGGCTAGGTCTGTATGACAGCTGTCTCTGTAGAGGCGGGGTTTGGAGCGGCGCTTACGCCGCCGCTTTGACTACTTTTCGAAGGAACGATCCTTCGTTGCGTCCTCCCATTCCTCATCGTCGTTTTCTTTGGGTGTGTCCACCATGTATACATCGTAGGATGAGGTGGCTTCCAAGTGCCCTATAGGCGCTGGTTCCTGTTCGTCTCCTGCATTGTCGTCCATACCGTCGATGTCTTCGGAGTCGAAGTCGAGTATGTCAGTTAAATCATCGACAGTGGCTATGAAGTGGGTGGTGGGTGGGCGTCGAATTTCTTCGTCGTCCGCATCCCAATCCTGCCGGTCATAATCCGGCCAGGACTCTTCTGACAAAGAGAGAGACTTTAGTGAATTCAGTATGTCACCGATGGGCGAGTGTTGAAAGATATCCGCGGCGGTGAACTCCATGATCGGCGCCCAATCAGATTCAATTGGCAGGGGCGCGGAGGCTTCAGAGTCCGGAGAAGAGTCCAGCAATGTGGAGTCACGGGCCTCGCGAAGGATAAGGTTGGTGTTCAGCTCGATCGCTGTTGAGGCTGCAGCCACCGCGGTAGGGTCTAGCCACCCGACCTTGGTCGGCGCAGTTGGCTCCGAATTAAAGGTCGGAGCAGATGCGGGTGCGGCCTTCGGGGCACTGTTCGGCGGCAGAGCTAAATCATACTCATCGTGACAGTGCAACGCACTCGGCAGGGGCTCGAACCCGTCGAAGATCAAGTCTCCACGGATATCGGCCGTGTAGTTTAAGCTTCCAAACCTGACCTGATGGCCAGGGGCGTAGCTTTCAATCTGCTGCAGATGGCCAAGCGAATCAGCCCACAGTGCAAAGCCGCCAAATACAAAGATCTGTCCTGCGAGAAAAGTCTCACCCTGGACTACATCGCTAACTATGATCGAAGGAGCCATCAAGCCTGATGAAGATGACACAGAGGAACTCTCAATGAAAGCACCAATGTCGGTGTCAAAACCGGCGGATCTCGGGTAGGGGGTCCCGAACTATGCACCTAGGCGGATGGTAACAGGAGACAAGGGACACGATGTTTTTACCCAGGTTCGGGCCCTCTCGATGGAGGTAAAACCCTACTCCTGCTTGATTAATATTGATGATATGGGTAGTACAAGAGTAGATCTACCACGAGATCAGAGAGGCTAAACCCTAGAAGCTAGCCTATGGTATGATTGGTGTTCTGTCCTACAGACTAAACCCTCTGGTTTATATAGACACTCAAGGGGGCTAGGGTTACACAGAGTCGGTTACAATGGGAGGAGATCTACATATCCGTATCGCCAAGCTTGCCTTCCACGCCAAGGAAAGTCCCATCCGGACATGAGACGAAGTCTTCAATCTTGTATCTTCATAGTCCAACAGTCCGACCAAAGGTTATAGTCCGGCTGTCCGGACACCCCCGAATCCAGGACTCCCTTAGCAAGAAAAACCAATCTAGTAGGCCAAACCAAACTGATAATTCGAAGAGACTTGCAAAGATAACCAATCATACATAAAAGAATCCAGAGAAGATTCAAATATTATTCATAGATAGACTTGATCATAAACCCACAATTCATCGGTCTCAACAAACACACCACAAAAACAAGATTGCATCGAATAGATCTCCACGAGAGAGGGGGAGAACATTGTATTGAGATCCAAAAAGAGACAAGAAGCCAACTAGCTAATAACTATGGACCCGAAGGTCTGAGGTAAACTACTCACACTTCATCGGAGAGGCTATGATGATGTAGAAGCCCTCCGTGATGACGGCCCTCAACAGGCCCCAAGATGGGATCTCATGGATACAGAAAGTTGCGGCGGTGGAATTAGGTTTTTGGCTCCGTATCTGATCGTTTGGGGGTACGTAAGTATATATAGGAGGAAGGAGTATGTCGGTGGAGCAACAGGGGGCCCACGAGGCAGGGGGCGCGCCCCCACCCTCGTGACCGCCTATGTTGTTCCTTGGAGCAGGGTCCAAGTCTCCTGGATCACGTTCGCTGAGAAAATCATGTTCCCGAAGGTTTTATTCCGTTTGGACTCCGTTTGATATTCCGTTTCTTCGAAACACTAAAATAGGCAATAAACAACAATTCTGGGCTGGGCCTCCGGTTAATAGGTTAGTCCCAAAAATAATATAAAAGTGGAAAATAAAGCCCAATATAGTCCAAAACAGTAGATAATATAGCATGGAGCAATAAAAAATTATAGATACGTTCGAGACGTATCAGGCATCCCCAAGCTTAATTCCTGCTCGTCCTCGAGTAGGTAAATGATAAAAAGAGAATTTTTGATGCGGAGTGCTACTTGGCATAATTTCAATATAAATCTTCTTAATTGTGGTATGAATATTCAGATCCAAAAGATTCAAGACAAAAGTTTATGTTGACATAGAAATAATAATACTTCAAGCATACTAACAAAGCAATTATGTCTTCTCAAAATAACATGGCCAAAGAAAGTTATCCCTACAAAATCATATAGTCTGGCTATGCTCTATCTTCACCACACAAAGTATTTAAATCATGCACAGCCCCGATGACAAGCCAAGCAATTGTTTCATACTTTAACATTTTCAACACTTTTTCAATCTTCATGCAATACATGAGCGTGAGCCATGGATATAGCACTATATATGGAATGGAATGGTGGTTGTGGGGAAGACAAAAAGAGGGGAAGATAGTCTCACATCAACTAGGCGTATCAACGGGCTATGGAGATGCCCATCAATAGATATCAATGTGAGTGAGTAGGGATTGCCATGCAACGAATGCACTAGAGCTATAAGTATATGAAAGCTCAACAAAAGAAACTAAGTGGGTGTGCATCCAACTCGCTTGCTCACGAAGACCTAGGGAAATTTGAGGAAGCCCATCATTGGAATATACAAGCCAAGTTCTATAATGAAAAATTCCCACTAGTATATGTAAGTGACAAAATGAGAGACTCTCTATCATGAAGATCATGGTGCCACTTTGAAGCACAAGTGTGGTAATAGGATAGTAACATTGTCCCTTCTCTCTTTTTCTCTCATTTTTTATTTTTTTATTTGGGCCTTTTTTATGGCCTCTTTTTTTTATTTTTCGTACGGAGTCTCATCCCGACTTGTGGGGGAATCATAGACTCCATCATCCTTTCCTCACTTGGGACAATGCTCTAAAAATGATGATCATCACACTTTTATTTTTCTTACAACTCAACAATTACAACTCGATACTTAGAACAAAATATGACTCTATATGAATGCCTCCGGCGGTGTACCGGGATATGCAATGAATCAAGAGTGACATGTATGAAAGAATTATGAACGGTGGCTTTGCCACAAATACGATGTCAACTATGTGATCATGCTAGCAATATGATAATGATGGAGCGTGTCATAATAAACGGAATGGTGGAAAGTTGCATGGCAATATATCTCGGAATGGCTATGGAAATGACATGATAGGTAGGTATGGTGGCTGTTTTGAGGAAGGTATATGGTGGGTGTATGATACCGGCGAAAGGTGCGCGGTATTAGAGAGGCTAGCAATGGTGGAAGGATGGGAAAAGTGTGTATAATCCATGGACTCAACATTAGTCATAAAGAACTCATATACTTATTGCAAAAATCTAGAAGTTATCAAAGCAAAGTATTACGCGCATGCTCATAGGGGGATAGATTGGTAGGAAAAGACCATCGCTCGTCCCCGACCGCCACTCATAAGGAAGACAATCAATAAATAAATCATGCTTCGACTTCATCACATAACGGTTCACCATACGTGCATGCTACGGGAATCACAAACTTTAACACAAGTATTTTTCAAATTCACAACTACTCAACTAGCATAACTCTAATATCACCATCTTCATATCTCAAAACAATTATCAAGCATCAATCTTTTCTTAATATTCAACGCACTTAAAAGAAAGTTTCACAAATCTTGAATACCAAGCATATTATTATTAAGCAATTTACCATGCTATTAGAGACTCTCAAAATAATCTAAGTGAAGCATGAGAGATCAATAGTTTCTTTAAAAAAATCCACCACCGTGCTCTAAAAGATCTAAGTGAAGCACATAGAGCAAAATTATAACGCTCAAAAGATATAAGTGAAGCACATAGAGCAAAACTACATAGCTCAAAAGATATAAGTGAAGCACATAGAGTATTCTATCAAATTCCAATTCATGTATGGATCTCTCAAAAGGTGTATACAGCAAGGATGATTGTGGCACACTGACAAACAAAGAAACAAATAATACAAGACGCTCCAAGCAAAACACATAACATGTGGTGAATAAAAATATAGCTCCAAGTAAAATTACCGATGGAAGTAGATGAAAGAGGGGATGCCTTCCGGGGCATCCCCAAGCTTTGACTTTTTGGTGTCCTTGGATTATCTTGGGGGTGCCATGGGCATCCCCAAGCTTAGGCTCTTTCCACTCCTTGTTCCATAATCCATCAAAAGATTTCACCCAAAACTTGAAAACTTCACAACACAAAACTCAATAGAAATTTCATGAGCTCCGTTAGAGAAAGAAAACAAAAGACCACTTCAAGGTACTATAATGAACTCATTCTTTATTTATATTGGTGTTAAACCTACTGTATTCCAACTTATCTATGGATTATAAACTATTTTACTAGCCATAGATTCATCAAAATAAGCAAACAACACACGCAAAACAGAATCTGTCAAAAACAGAACAATCTGTAGTAATCTGTAACTAACGCAAACTTATGGAACTCCAAAAAATCTACCAAAATAGGACGAATACCAAAATAGGACGACCTAGAAAATTTGTTTATTGATCATAAGCAATTGGAATCAGTATTGTGTCACGTTCTGGTGATTTTAACAATTGTTTTCGTGAACAGAAAGTTTCTGGAAATTACAGCAAGATCAAATAACCATCATCCAAGAAGATCCTATAGGTTTAACTTGGCACAAACACTAACTAAAACACAAAACCACATCTAAACAGAAGGTAGATGGATTATTTATTCCTAACCATAAGGAAAAACAAAAAAAACTAAAATAAAATCGGGTTGCCTCCCAACAAGCTCTATCGTTTAACGCCCCTAGCTAGGCATTGAGATTTCAATGATGCTCACACGAAAGACAAGAATTGAAGCACAAAGAGAGCATCATAAAACACATGACAAACACATCTAAGTCTAACATACTTCCTATGCATAGGCATATTATAGGAAAACAAATTATCAATGCAAGCAAAAACTAGCATATGCAAGGAAGCGGAAAGAAACAATAGCAATCTCAACATAACGAGAGGTAATTTATTATCATGAAAATTTCTACAACCATATTTTCCTCTCTCGTAATAATTACATGTGGGATCATAAGAAAATTCAACAAAATAGCTATCACATAAAATATTTTCAATACGATCCACATGCATGCAAAGTTGACCCTCTGCCAAAATAGTGAGATTATCATTAACTAAAGTCATGACCTCTCCAAACCCACTTTTATCAAAAATTCTCCAAATATGTGGGATCTAAAGTTGACACTCCTCCAAACCCAATTTCAATAATATTGCAAACACTATTATCAATCTCATATTCATCATGGGGCTTAAATAAATTTTCAAGATCATAAGAAGAACTATCACCCCAATCATGATCATTGCAACAAGTAGAGGACATAGCAAAACTAGCATCCCCAAGCTTAGGGTTTTGCATATTTTTAGCACAATTGAAATTGATAGAATTTATGGTAAAATCATTGCAATAATGCTTTTTATTCAAAGATCTATCGTGAATCGCTTCATAAAGTACTTCATCACAATTTTTAGATTCACCAATTTCAGGCAAAAGCTTATAAAGATAATCTAGTGCACTCAATTCACTAGAAATAGGTTCATCATAATTGGATCTCTTAAAGAGATTAGCAAGTGTATGAGGATCCATAAACTTTTAGCAAGCGAAGATGCAAGCAAAAAAGAAGGCACAAGGTAACACGAGCAAACAGAAGGACGAACGGAAGAGAGAGGCGAATAAAACGGCAAGGGTGAAGTGGGGGAGAGGAAAACGAGAGGCAAATGGCAAATAATGTAATGCGAGAGATAGGGATTGTGATGGGTGCTTGGTATGTTGACTTTTGCGCAGACTCCCCGGCAACGCCGCCAGAAATGGCTCGTTGTCGGGAGTCCAAATCTTGACTTGACCTTGCGTAAGCCTCCCCGGCAACGGCGCCAGAAATTCTTCTTGCTACCTCTTGAGCACTGCGTTGGTTTTCCCCGAAGAGGAGAGGATGATGCAGCAAAGTAGCGTAAGTATTTCCCCTCCGTTTTTGAGAACCAAGGTATCAATCCAGTAGGAGGCTACGCTCAAGTCCCTCGTACCTGCACAAAACGATAGCTCCTCGCAACCAACACGATTAGGGGTTGTCAATCCCATCACGGTCACTTACGAGAGTGAGATCTGATAGAGATAATATTTTTGGTATAGAGATGCAAAGTGAAAAGTAAAGGCAAAGTAAAAAAGCAAAGCAAGATTAAAGTGATGGAGATTGATATGATGAGAATAGACCCGAGGGCCATAGGTTTCACTAGTGGCTTCTCTCAAGAGCATAAGTATTCTACGGTGGGTGAACAAATTACTGTTGAGCAATTGACAGAATTGAGCATAGTTATGAGAATATCTAGGTATGATCATGTATATAGGCATCACGTCCGAGACAAGTAGACCGACTCCTGCCTGCATCTACTACTATTTCTCCACTCATCGACCGCTATCCAGCATGCATCTAGAGTATTAAGTTAAAAACAGAGTAATGCTTTAAGCAAGATGACATGATGTAGAGGGATAGTTTCATGCAATATGATAAAAACCCCATCTTGTTATCCTCGATGGCAACAATACAATACATGCCTTGATGCCCCTTCTGTCACTGGGAAAGGACACCGCAAGATTGAACCCAAAGCTAAGCACCTCTCCCATGGCAAGAAAAACCAATCTAGTAGGCCAAACCAAACTGATAGTTCGAAGAGACTTGCAAAGATAACCAATCATACATAAAAGAATTCAGAGAAGATTCAAATATTATTCATAGATAGACTTGATCATAAACCCACAATTCATTGGTCTCAACAAACACACCGCAAAAAGAAGATTACATCGAATAGATCTCCACGAGAGAGGGGGAGAACATTGTATTGAGACCCAAAAAGAGAGAAGAAGCCATCTATCTAATAACTATGGACCCGAAGGTCTGAGGTAAACTACTCACACTTCATCGGAGAGGCTATGGTGTTGATGTAGAAGCCCTCCATGATGGATGCCCCCTCCGATGGAGCTCCGGAACAGGCCCCAAGATGGGATCTCGTGGGTACAGAAGGTTGCGGTGGTGGAATAAGGTTTTTGGCTCCGTCTTTGATCGTTTGGGGGTACGTAGGTATATATAGGAGGAAGGAGTACGTCGGTAGAGCAACAGGGGGCCCACGAGGGTGGAGGGCGCGCCCTGGGGGGGTGGGCGCGCCCCCTACCTCGTGGCCTCCTCTTTTGTTTCTTGACGTAGGGTCCAAGTCTCCTGGATCACGTTCGGTGAGAAAATCACGTTCCCGAAGGTTTTATTCCGTTTGGACTCCGTTTGATATTCCGTTTCTTTGAAACACTGAAATAGGCAATAAACAACAATTCTGGGCTGGGCCTCCGGTTAATAGGTTAGTCCCAAAAATAATATAAAAGTGGAAAATAAAGCCCAATATAGTCCAAAACAGTAGATAATATAGCATGGAGCAATCAAAAATTATAGATACGTTGGAGACATATCAGGCCCCAGCCTGGGTCCTAGGAGGGCCTATCCCCGACAATTTCTGGGTCGTGTGGGAAGGACACCCTATCGCACACACTCACTTGGCGACGGTTCCAAATGCCGTCACGGAAAGGGGTTAAAAACCGTTTGTTTAGGACCGACGTGCACCAGTGCATGTTTGACACTGCAAATTGAAAGCCGACCCTATGAATAGATGTATACGCGATAGAGTGGATGAGCATCACAAAGTGCAGAGATTTTGCAAAACAATTGAGTCAAAAACTTAGTTTTAGTTTTCCACAGAAAGCATTTCGGAGCTACCGATTTGTTAATCTTGGTGACACCGAAGCAACATTGGAGTCTGAACTAGTGAGTTCGGCCAGACTGAGACACAGTTTGGTGAGTCTGAGATTGCTAGGGTTTCATTGAGAGTTGAACTCGGTCACACCGATTTGCAAGTTTCGGTCAGACAGAAAGTTACAAGCGCAATGGCCCAAGCCAACTCGGTGAGACCGATTTCTACAATTCGGTCGGTTCGAGATGAGTTTGGCGTAAACCTAACCCTAATTTTTTGAATCAAATCTATTCTAAAGTAAGTTTTTGTTGGATAGATTGATCTCATATGTAGTAAGAATCATGGCGTTGATTTTGTGCTGAGAATCGGAGGTAAGGATTGCACAAAGGATCAAACTCAAACCCTAACTTGGCGATGAGCTCGCCACGGCGACAACGGCGGTGAAGATTTGAAAGTGCAACTATCCTGGGTGGTTTTGGTAATTCCTAACAACATATTAGCTCATTGAGCTAATGCTATTTCAAGATAAATATTTCAGGTAAGCTCAATGATTGGCATGGCATGGGTTAAAAAGTGGACCCCTCCAAATGCTAAGGACAAAAAATTGGCTCAAGCTCAAAGCACAAGACTCTACATTTTACTTTTAGTGATCCAAGATCACATTGAGTCCATAGGAAAAGCCAATACTATTAAAAGGGGGTGAGGTGTTGCTTAATGAGTTACTTGCTCAAAATTCTTAGTGATATGCTCCAAAACCCCTCAACTACTTTCTCATATCCACATATGTCCCAAACCAAAAGTCAAACTCGGCCCCACCGGAACTTTCTATCCGGCGTCACTGAGTTCACTTGACATAGCCACTGCCACAAACCCTAGTCACTTCGGTCTCACCGATAGGGATCTCGGTCTCACCGAGATGAGCGATCGATCCCACCGAGATTGCAATGCAAACTCTCTGTTTCCCCTTCGTAATGTTTCGGTCTAACCGAGATGAGCGAATCGGTCCTACCGAGTTTGCCTGACCAACTCTCTGTTTGTCTATTACCAAAATCGGTCCCACCGAGTTTGTGTAATCAGTCTCACTGAGATTACGTTATTCCCTAACCCTAATGACATCGGTCCCACCGAGTTGACATGTCGGTCCCACCGAAAATCCTAACGTTCACATTTTGAACTAAGCCGGTCTGACCGAGTTTTATAATTCGGTCCCACCGAGTTTGGTGATTTGTGTGTAACGGTTAGATTTTGTGTGGAGGCTATATATACCCCTCCACCCACTCTTCATTCGTGGAAAGAGCCATCAGAACATGCCTACACTTCCAACATACATTTTCTGAGAAAGAACCACCTATGTTGAGGTCAAGATATTCCATTCCAACCACATAAATCTTGATCTCTAGCCTTCCCCAAGTTGCTTTCCACTCAAATCATCTTTCTACCAAATCCAATCCTACGAGAGAGAGTTGAGTGTTGGGGAGACTATCATTTGAAGCACAAGAGCAAGGAGTTCATCATCAACACACCATCTATTACCATTTGGAGAGTGGTGTCTCCTAGATTGGCTAGGTGTCACTTGGGAGCCTCCGCCAAGATTGTGTAGTTGTACCAAGGAGTTTGTACGGGCAAGGAGAACGCCTACTTCATGAAGATCTACCCTAGTGAGGCAAGTCCTTCGTGGGCGATGGCCATGGTGGGATAGACAAGGTTTCTTCTTTGTGGACCCTTCATGGGTGGAGCTCTCCGTGGACTCGCGCAACTGTTACCCTTCGTCGGTTGAAGTCTCCATCAACGTGGATGTACGATAGCACCACCTTTCGGAACCACGAATGAAAAATCTCCGTGTCTACATTGCGTTTGCTCCCTCCAAACTCCTCCCTTTACCTTCATATGCAATTGTTTTACATTCCGCTGCTATACTCTTAGAATTGCATGTGGAGGTTGATTACTTGATTTGTGCAAAGTTGCTAAAAATCTGCCAAGACTTAAAATTGGGAAAATGCTAGATTTTTATTTAGTCAAGTAGTCTAATCACCCTCCTAGACATAGTTTCGATCCTACAAGTGGTATCAGAGCTTTGGTCTCCATTTGCTTTGATTTCCATAGCTTTTGGTGATCATAGCCTTGGTTTCACAACCTAGGAGAGTATGGCGTCTAGCGAGGGAAATTACCACCGTAGAGGTCCTTACTTTGATGATACTAATTTTGCTAGTTGGAAGCATAAGATGAAAATGCATATTCTTGGACATAACCCCGCCGTTTGGGCTATTGTGTGTATTGGCTTGCAAGGTGAATTCTTTGATGGGAGAGAACCGAACCGTCAAGCTACCGTGGAAGAGTTGAAGATGTTGCAATACAATGCTCAAGCTTGTGATATTCTCTTCAACGGATTGTGCCCCGAAGAATTCAACAAAATCAACCGTCTTGAGAATGAAAAGGAAATTTGGGATACTTTGATTGATATGCACGAAGGTACCGACTCCGTCAAGGAATCCAAATTGGATGTGCTTCAAAGTCAACTTGACAAGTTCAAAATGATGGATGGTGAAGGTGTCGCTGAAATGTACACTAGGCTTGCTCTCATCACAAATGAGATTGCCGGCTTAGGAAGTGAAGAGATGACCGATAGATTCATCATCAAGAAGATCCTAAGAGCCTTGGATGGAAAATATGATACCGCGTGCACATTGTTCCAAATGATGCCCAATTACAAAGATCTCAAGCCAACGGAAGTCATTGGAAGAATTGTTGCTCATGAGATGTCACTTAAGGACAAGGAAGATCTCCACAACAAGTCAAGTGGTGCTTACAAAGCCTCATGTGAAGCTCCCACATCATCAAGTGAGAAACAAACCTTCAATGAAGAATTGAGCCTAATGGTGAAGAACTTCAACAAATTCTACAAGAGTAGAAGCAAGGAAAGAAGCTCCAAGTCAAGGTCCTACAATGACAAGAGATATTCAAGTCGTGAACGAAATTGCTACAATTGTGTAAGACCCGGACACTACTCCAATGAGTGTACGGCTCCCTACAAAAGAAGAGAAGATTCTCCCAAAATAAGAAGTAGAAGAGAAGAATCACCGCCAAGAGAGAGAAGGAGTAGATATGATCGTTATGAACGAAGACCCTCTCGGAGAAGCAAGGACTCGGGGAGGAAGCACAAATCATCAAAGAGCTACACAAAAAGAAGACATCAAACTCATGTTGGTGAATGGGTATCCGGCTCCGAATCCGACCATCACTCCGAAAGAAGTTATCACTCCGACTCCAAATATACTCAAGATGAAAGTGTTGCTGGTCTAGCACTTGTGTCAACCAACTCCCACGACATATTTGACTCACCAAATGAAGGAATTGGAAGATGCTTCATGACTAAAGGTCCAAAGGTAACACACCCTGAGTATGTTGATTTCAATAGTGATGAAGATGATTTGCTAGGAGATGATGATTTACTTGTTGACAACTCTAGTTATGAAAACTATGATGAACTTGCTATTAATCATGATAATCAAGATAAAATGAATGACGATGATAAGAAGGAGATTGAGCATCTAACTAAAGAACTAAACACTCTTAAGTTAGCTCATGAAACTACCTTGGAAGATCATCGAGAACTTTTAAAGACTCATGAGAAGTTGCGCTTTGAAAAGCTCAACTTGAGCAAGAGCATGAGTTCTTAAAAGCAATCAATGACGATCTTCGCAAGAAAAGTTCTTCTTACATTGCCAAGCGTTTACTCTTGTCTACTTACATGCCACAAGTTAAATCTAGCAACAATAACAAGAAAGATTCTTCCTCTTGTAATAACAACAATTATGCTTAATCCAATGTTCTTGCTTCTAGTAGTTCTCTTGATTCCACTAATGATTCTCTTAGCCAAGTTACACTTGAGCAAGATAATAGCTTATTGAAGGGAATTATAGAGAAAGGTGTTTACAAGAGTCTTGCCGGAAGTAAGCAATTTGAGGAAATTGTACGCAAGCAAGGAAGACACTAGAAGAATCAAGGTGTTGGTTTTTGAACGAAAGTTCAATGCCAATGGAGTTGAGTGTGAAGAAGATCAATACCCCAAGACTAAGTTTGTTCCTCAACAAGAGAAGTATGATCCTACTTCTTTCCAAGGAACACAAGCTCAAGATGATCTTCCACCACAAGACCACAAGCTAAAAGGCAAGGACAAGCTTCAAGAGGAGATTGATGCATTTGAAGAAGCACCTAAGGCCTTGGTCAAGTGGGTTCCCAAGACTACATCAAGTTCCACTTCATCAAGTATGACTACAACTCCAAGGATTCCCATCAAGATGGTGTGGATCCCGAAGAAGAAGAACTAGAGAGTTCTTGAGGGTGACTCCGCCAACCTACTTCACTCTTATCATCTTGGCAAGGACAAGTGCAAAAAACTTTCATATCTTGCACTAGTTCAAGGAGTCACAAACCCTCTTGTTGGTAAAACAAGGGACAAGGTAACCTAATGCATTCATAGACATCTCATGTGAATATCACTCTATGTCTATGGATATCCTTGTTTGTTCCTTGTGGGACTAATTCGTGTAGGTATTGAAAGTGCAACTCACTCCAAAGGATTGCTCCGAATGATCTACATCAACATTGAGCATCTACATCTTCAACACCTACATGAAGTCATCATCGACAAAACCCAAGGTTAGTTCATCCCTCTTAGGGGGGATATCACATCTAGGGGGAGCTTTACTCTAATCAATTGAGCTAAAGCAACTCTAATGATGTGAGCACAACAATGCTTTATGTAAAAGTGGCAACACCACTTGTGCTTAAATGATGAGTATGACCTATGATCAAATGTTCTCATTTGACTCCTAAGTCAATATACTCATATATAGATGACCTAGTCATCCCCAAATTGCTTGATAGATGCTAGAGTGATTGTGCATGCTTTGTCACATATTTCATTTGTCATTTTATTGTGTGAGCATGTTGGATGCATATTTTACTCATTCGAGGACATCCATTTGTTGCTTTCATTGTTTGGCTTTTTCTCTTTTGCCAAATGGATGGACAAGAATGCCTAAGAACTCCCTCTAGCTATCTATGCTTTTCTTGTCTCAAACTCTATTCATGCTACATCACAAAGTTTGATCAAGTCAGATTCGAAGCACTCTGTGTGAGGAGCACTCGGAGTCCCCTATTCATCATAGACTTAAACTTCTAAAACCTCTTTGTGCATTTCGGTATGACCGAGTCATCCATTTCGGTCACACCGAGACCACTAAGTTGATCTAGGTTTTCAATCTCGGTGCAACCAATTTGAACTTTTCGGTCACACCGAGTTGCAATAACCGCTTGCAATTCTGCATCTCGGTGCCACCGAGTTGTTCCACTCGGTCACACCGACAAGGTCGGGATATATAAACCCACGGGTGAGATTTTAGAAATTTCTTTGAAACCTCTCAGCCCGCGTGTATCCTGCTCTGCTGCCTCGGGTCTCCGGATCGTCTTCTTGCCGCCAGCGACCTCCCGCCGTTGGTTTCCATCGCCGTCAACGGAATTCTGCCCCTCCGTTGCCGCCATAGCGAACTCCGCCGAACTAGGGTACGAGTGCAATCCCTTGTGCTATTCTTTTACCTCTGATTCGTAGCACATTGTTCTGCCATGATCATCACCACGTATGCAAACAGTCTATCCACTAAAAACATCCCTTAGATTAGGTTTGATTTGAAAATTTAGGGTTAGGTCTCCGCCGAAGTCATCTCGGACTGACCGAGTTGTAGAAATCGGTCTCACCGATTTGGCTTAGGCCATTGCACTTGCACTTTTGGTCTGACCGAAAACTGCAAATCAGTGTGACCGAGTTCGATTCTCTGTGAAACCCTAGTAGTCTCGGTGCCACCGAATTGTGACTCGGTCTGACCGAGTTCACTAGTTTAGGTTCCAAAAGCTGCTTAGGTATCACCGAGTTTACAAATCGGTAGATCGGAAATGCTTTCTGTGAAGAACTAAAACTAAGTTTTTAAGTCATCTGTTTTGCCAAAACTGTGCACTTTGTGGTGCTCATCCACTCTACCTCATCTATATCTATTCACAGGGTCTACTGTCAGTAAGTTTGCAGAGATGTATGATCAAACTGACAGTCAGAACAGGTCAAAGGAACAGGTGCAGATGAGTGAGGGCTCAGATCCCTCTAGCACTTCTGATGATGGCAGCAAGAGCACTCCCAGCAACTTGCCAAAGGCAGCCACCAGATCCAGGAAGAAGAGAACCTCAGAATCCGAGGATGAGGATTATGTTGCCACTGAGGAGGAAGTAAGCTCCAAAAAGAAGGTGCTGAAAAAGGAGTATGGCACAGCTACTGCAAGTAAGCCAGGGCTGAATAAGAAGGCACCAGCTAGGAGGATCCCAATGTCAAAGCCAAGGAAGGTAGCAACAGGAGAAACAATAAAATTCACCATAGAATCATATGATGGTGAAGCAGCAGGTGATGACAAGAAAAAGAAGAGGGTAAGAACCACTACTGCAAAAGTGCTTGGCAAGCCCTCAATGATGATACATTCTGAAGAAGAGGAAGAGGATGCTGCACCAGCACCCAAAGCTCAGAAGCTTATGGGAGATGCTATAAAGGCAGGGGCTGCTCCATCAAAGCCCAAGTCTACTCCCAAAGCTCCAGCTCAGAAGCCTACTAAACCCAAGAGGAACACCAGAAGTATTCCAACTAAGGAGAAGAACAAGGCCCCAGTGCCTGATGTTGAAGAAGAAGAAGATGATTCACTTGTTTTGAGGAAATTGAAACCCAAGATTCCTGACCATAATGATGCCCATCCAGTAGCTGAAGACATGCGTATCAGAAAGGTTGCTGGACTGAGATTGTGGAGACAGTATGATCCTTATGCTGTAAGGAGGAGGACGGTAGTTGATTACAGGTTTCACACAAAGGAACAACAAGACTTCTATGAGACTATTTTGCTTGACAAGAAGCCCATTGTATGTGACATGAAATGGGTGGATTGGGAATACATCAAGGAAGAAGAAAACCACTATCCAGGTGTTTATGACTGCTTCAAGGCATGTGGAGTTGACAAATTTGTTGGGCAGAAGCTCACCAAATGGAATGATGAGTTGATCATGCAGTTTTACTCCACTGCCCACTTCTATACATATGCAATGATAGTATGGATGTCTGAAGGTACAAGGTACCAATCCACAGTTGAGGAGTGGGCCAAGCTGATAAATGCCCCTAAAGAACATGAAGATGACCTGGATGTGTATGCCACCAAGAAGAAGGACCACAACACCATGGAAAACATGTACAAGGAGATCCCAGATAAGGCTTTGGAGACACATAAGCTTGGATCTGTACACTATCTGTTGTCTGGACTGCCAACTATCAACACAATCCTTAGGCACACTCTATTACCCAAGTCAGGAGATCACAAGATGATCAGAGGACATTCTATCAACCTGCTCTAGCTTTTTGATGTCCCTCAGAATTTCAAAGTTACGAGTTTGATTGTAGAAACAATCAAGAGGATTGCTGCTGACCAGAAGAGAAGCTGTGGGTATGCTCCACACATTCAGGAGCTCATCAACTCCAAGATGGGCATAGGAGCATACTTGTTGGACAAGGAGCACCTTCCTCTGCATCCCGATTTTGAAGATAATATTGTTGTGATGAATTAGGAAGATCCCACATCAGTGCAATCACTGGAGAAGAGAGCCAAAGCAAAGGCTGAGAAAGCTGCCAAGATGCCAAGTGCTGAAGAGGCATCTAAAGTTTTCCTGAAGAGCAAGTAATATCAACTTGCATATCTGATCCAGTCTACACTAAGGATTGAGAAGGTCTTGGCCACCCTAACTCAAAACCAGGAGAGCTTGGAGAGGATCATAGAAACCAAATTTTATGATCTCGATCTGAAGGTAACTGAGATTCAAACAGCAGTTGAGCAGCTTCAGGAGGAAGCAGAAGAGAAGAGAGGCAAAACAACTACTGATGCATTTGAGCGAGTGCCTAGAGGATAGAGGTCTGTTGCAGTGCCAGTGAGAGATTCTAGAGCCACAACATCAGCACCAGCGGCTACAGCTCCAGTGCCACCTCCAACAGCCACTCCACCAGCTCCAACTACATCAACTAATGCTTTCGTCCTTGGAGTTCTCTCTACACCACCTCCCGAAGACCAAGCCTGAGAGACGCATAGCACTATGCATATTTGAACTTTTTGGTAACTTGTTGCTAAAGGGGGAGAAATATGTATAGATCATAGGCTTCGAGAGAGTGTTTTGCTTCTTTGCTTTTGGTTGAACTTTTTGATTGTGTGCTTGTGTGAGATACTTTATGTCCTTGTGAAATACTTGTGTGATCATGTGGTTGATCATTTGCTACCTTAATGCTTGTTTGGATGATACTATCTTTTATATCTCATATATAATCATTCACTTGCTTGGTGATGAGTGCATGCTTTTAATTTCTATCATTTTGAGCGCTCCACCAAGATGTATGTGACATGGAAGATTAACCCATGATCCTAATCGATTGTGCATTTGCATTCAAAAGCAAATTATAAATAATGCACAAATTTAGGGGGAGCTCTTGCTTATCACATACTTCTCAAAGCGACGATGTTTTTCAATCTTATTATCATTTGTCGAAGCTTTGATCTATATGTTGTCATCAATTACCAAAAAGGGGGAAATTGAAAGTGCAACTATCCCTGGGTGGTTTTGGTAATTCCTAACAACATATAGCTCATTGAGCTAATGCTATTTCAAGATAAATATTTCAGGGAAGCTCAATGATTGGCATGGCATGGATTAGAAAGTGGACCCCTCAAAATGCTAAGGACAAAAGATTGGCTCAAGCTCAAAGCACAAGACTCTACATTTTACTTTTAGTGATCCAAGATCACATTGAGTCCATAGGAAAAGCCAATATTATTAAAAGGGGGTGAGGTGTTGCTTAATGAGTTACTTGCTCAAAATGCTTAGTGATATGCTCCAAAAACCTTCAACTACTTTCTCATATCCACATATGTCCCAAACCAAAAGTCAAACTCGGCCCCACCCAAACTTTCTATCCGGCGCCACTGAGTTCACTTGACATAGCCACTGCCACAAACCCTAGTCACTTCGGTCTCACCGATAGGGATCTCGGTCTCACCGAGATGGGATTGCAACCTCTCTGTTTCCCTTCGTAATGTTTCGGTCCAACCGAGATGAGCGATCGATCCCACTGAGATTGCAATGCAAACTCTCTGTTTCCCCTTCATAACGTTTCGGTCTAACCGAGATGAGCGAATCGGTCCCACCGAGTTTGCCTAACCAACTCTCTGTTTGTCTATTACCAAAATTGGTCCCACCGAGTTTGTGTAATCGGTCTCACCGAGATTATGTTATGCCCTAACCCTAACGATGACATCAGTCCCACCGAGTTGACATGTCGGTCCCACCGAAAATCCTAACATTCACATTTTGAACTAAATCGGTCTGGCCGAGTTTTATAATTTGGTCCCACCGAGTTTGGTGATTTGTGTGTAATGGTTAGATTTTGTGTGGAGGCTATATATACCCCTCCATCCACTCTTCATTCATGGAGAGAGCCATCAGAACATGCCTACACTTCCAACATACATTTTCTTAGAGAGAACCACCTACACTTGTGTTGAGGTCAAGATATTCCATTCCAACCACATAATCTTGATCTCTAGCCTTCCCCAAGTTGCTTTCCACTCAAATCATCTTTCTACCAAGTCCAATCCTATGAGAGAGAGTTGAGTGTTGGGGAGACTATTATTTCAAGCACAAGAGCAAGGAGTTCATCATCAACACACCATCTATTACCTTTTGGAGAGTGGTGTCTCCTAGATTGGCTAGGTGTCACTTGGGAGCCTCCTTCAAGAATGTAGAGTTGAACCAAGGAGTTTGTACGGGCAAGGAGATCGCCTACTTCGTGAAGATCTACCCTAGTGAGGCAAGTCCTTGATACGTCCATTTTGCATCATGCTTTTATGTTAATATTTATTGCATTATGGGCTGTTATTTCACGCTATGTCACAATACTTATGGCTATTCTCTCTTATTTTACAAGGTTTACCATGAAAAGGGGGAATGCCGGCAGCTGGAATTCTGGCTGGAAAAGGAGCAAATATTGAAGACCTATTCTGCGCAACTCCAAAAGTCCTGAAACTCCACGGAATATCTTAAAATAAATAAAGAAAAACCGTCGCCAAAGATGAAGGCCAGGGGGCCCACACCCTGCTCACGAGGGTGGGGGGCGCGCCCCTCCCCCCTGGGTGCGCCCCCTACCTTGTGGGCCCCCTGGTGGCTCTCCGATGCCCATCTTCTCCTATATGAAGTCTTTCGATGAGAAAAAAAATCATAAGCAACCTTTCAGGACGAGACTCCGCCGCCACGAGGCGGAACCTTGGCGGAACCAATCTAGGGCTCCGACGGAGCTGTTTTACCGGGGACACTTCCCTCCGGGAGGGGGAAATCATCGCCATCATCATCACCAACGCTCCTCTCATCGGGAGAGGGCAATCTCCATCAACATCTTCACCAGCACCATCTCATCTCCAAACTCTAGTTCATCTCTTGTATCCAATTCTTGTCTCTAAGTCCGGGATTGGTGCTAGTAGGTTGCTAGTAGTGTTGATTACTCCTTGTAGTTGATGCTAGTAGGTTTACTTGGTGGAAGATCATATGTTCAGATCCTTTATGCATATTATTACCCCTCTGATTTTGAACATGAATATGCTTTGTGAGTAGTTACGTTTCTTCCTGAGGACAAGGGAGAAGTCTTGCTATTAGTAGTCATGTGAATTTGGTATTCGTTTGATATTTTGATGAGATGTATGTTGTCTAACCTCTAGTGGTGTTATGTGAACGTCGACTACATAACACTTCACCATTATTTAGGCCTAGAGGAAGGCATTGGGAAGTAATAAGTAGATGATGGGTTGCTAGAGTGACAGAAGCTTAAACCATAGTTTATGCGTTGCTTCGTAAGGGGCTGATTTGGATCCATATGTTTCATGCTATGGTTAGGTTTACCTTAATACTTTTGTTGTAGTTGTGGATGCTTGCAATAGAGGTTAATCATAAGTGGGATGCTTGTTCAAGTAAGAACAACACCCAAGCACCGGTCCACCCACATATCAAATTATCAAAGTACCGAACGCGAATCATATGAGCGTGATGAAAACTAGCTTGACGATATTCCCATGTGTCCTCGGGAGCGTTTTTCCTATTATAAGAGTTTGTTCCGGCTTGTCCTTTGCTACAAAAAGGATTGGGCCACCTTGCTGCACCTTATTTACTTTTGTTACTTGTTGCTCGTTACAATTTATCTTATCACAAAACTATCTGTTACCACTTATTTCAGTACTTGTAGATAATACCTTGTTGAAAACTGCTTATCATTTCCTTCTGCTCCTCGTTGGGTTCGACACTCTTACTTATCGAAAGGACTACGGTAGACCCCCTATACTTGTGGGTCATCAAGACTCTTTTCTAGCGCCGTTGCCGGGGAGTGTAGCGCCTTTGGTAGGTGGAATTTGGTAAGGAAAAATTTATATAGTGTGCTGAAATTTTCTGTCACTTGTTACTATGGAAACTGAATCTCTGAGGGGCTTGTTCGGGGTATCTTCACCCCGTCCAGTAGAGCAAAGAGTTGCTCCTCAACCTACTGAACCTATTGAAAATGAAACTCGTTTTGCATTTCCTTCGGGTATTATGGAAAAACTGCTGGCTAATACTTTTACAGGAGATGGGACAAAGCATCCCGACGAGCATCTACGCTATTTGGATGATATTTGTGGATTATTTAAGCTTGCAGGTATACCCGATGATGTTGTTAAGAAGAAGGCTTTCCCTTTATCTTTGGAGGGAGACGCATCGACATGGTATAGGCTATGTGATGATAGGAGATCATGGAACCATAAAAGAATGAAATTGGAATTTCATCAAAAGTATTACCCTATGCATCTTGTTCATCGTGATCGCAATTATATATATAATTTTTGGCCTCGCGAAGGAGAAAGCATCGCTCAAGCTTGGGGGAGGCTTAAATCAATGTTATATTCATGCCCCAATCATGACCTCTCAAGAGAAACAATTCTTCAGAATTTTTATGCTCAGCTTTCTCATAATAATCAAACCATGCTCGATACTTCTTGTGCTGGCTCTTTTATGATGAAGACTATTGATTGAACTCAGATGGAATTTATTGGATAGAATTAAACGCAACTCTGAAGACTGGGACCACGACGAAGGTAAGGAGTCAGGTATGACACCTAAGTTTGATTGTGTTAAATCTTTTATGGATACCGATATTTTCCGTAAGTTTAGCACTAAATATGGACTTGACTCTGAGATAGTAGCTTCTTTCTGTGAATCTTTTGCTACTTATGTTGATCTCCCCAAGGAGAAGTGGTTTAAATATCATCCTCCCATAGAAGTAAAAGTAGCTGCACCTATTAAAGTTGAAGAAAAGACCATCACTTATAATGATCCTATTGTTCCCACCTCTTATGTTGAGAAACCACCTTTCCCTGCCAGAGTAAAGGATCATGCTAAAGCTTCAACTGTTGTTCATAAAAGCAATACTAGAACTTATACACCTCCTGAGCAAGTCAAAGTAGAACCTAATATTGCTATTGTTAAAGATCTCTTGTCTGATAATATTGATGGGCATGTCATTGAATTCTCTGGTGAAACTGCTAAACCCTGTGATAGAGATAAACATAAACCTATGGTAGGCGTGCCTGTTATTTCTGTTAAAATAGGAGATCATTGTTATCATGGCTTATGTGATATGGGTGCTAGTGCTAGTGTTATACCCATTGACTTATATAAAGAAATTATGCATGACATCGCACCTGCTGAGTTAGAAGATATTGATGTTACAATTAAACTTGCCAATAGAGATACTATATCTGCAATGGGAATTGTTAGAGATGTTGAAGTCTTGTGTGGGAAAACCAAATATCCCGCTGACTTTCTTGTTCTTGGTTCTCCACAAGATAGCTTTTGTCCCATTATTTTTGGTAGACCCTTCTTGAATACTGTTAATGCTACGATAGACTGCAAAAAGAATGTTGTTACTGTTGGCTTGGATGATATGGTTCATGAGTTTAATTTCTCTAAATTCAGTAAACAACATCGTGAGGAAGAATTGCCTAGTAAGGATGAAATTATTGGTCTTGCTTCTATTGCCGTGCCTCCTAGTGATCCTTTAGAACACTATTTGCTAGATCATGAAAATGAGATGTTCATGAATGAAAGAAGGGAAATAGATGAAGTGTTCTCCAAACAGGAACCTATTCTCCAACACAATTTGCCTGTTGAAATCTCAGGGGATCCTCCTCCACCCAAGGGTGATCCCGTGTTTGAGCTTAAACCGTTGCCTGATAATCTTAAATATGCTTATCTTGATGAAAAGAAAATATATCATGTTATTATTAGTGCTAACCTTTCAGAGCATGAAGAAGAAAGATTATTGAAAACTCTGAAGAAGCACCGTGCCGCTATTGGATATACTCTGGATGATCTTAAGGGCATTAGTCCCACTCTATGTCAGCATAAAATAAATTTGGAAGCGGACGCCAAACCAGTTCATGATCCTCAACGACGTTTGAATCCTAAAATGAAAGAAGTGGTAAGAAAAGAAATACTCAAGCTTCTGGAGGCAGGTATAATTTATCCCGTTCTTAATAGTCAGTGGGTAAGTCCTGTCCATTGTGTCCCTAAGAAGGGAGGTATTACTGTTGTCCCTAATGATAAAGATGAATTGATTCCGCAAAGAATTATCACAAGTTATAGGATGGTAATTTATTTCCGCAAATTAAATAAAGCTACTAAGAAAGATCATTACCCCTTACCTTTTATTGATCAAATGCTAGAAAGATTATGCAAACATACACATTATTGCTTTCTAGATGGTTATCCTGGTTTCTCTCAAATACCTGTGTCGGCTAAAGATCAATCAAAGACTACTTTTACATGCCCTTTTGGTACTTTTGCTTATAGACGTATGCCTTTTGGTTTATGTAATGCACCTGCTACCTTTCAAAGATGCATGATGGCTATATTCTCTGACTTTTGTGAAAAGATTTGTGAGGTTTTCATGGACGACTTTTCCGTCTATGGTTCCTCTTTTCATGATTGCTTGAGCAATCTTGATCGAGTTTTGCAGAGATGTGAAGAAACTAATCTTGTCTTGAATTGGGAAAAGTGCCACTTTATGGTTAATGAAGGTATTGTCTTGGGGCACAAAGTTTCTGAAAGAGGTATTGAAGTTGATAAAGCCAGGGTTGATGCTATTGAAAAGATGCCATGTCCCAAGGACATCAAAGGTATAAGAAGTTTCCTTGGTCATGCCGGATTTTATAGGAGGTTCATTAAGGACTTCTCTAAAATTTCTCGGCCTCTGACTAATTTATTACAAAAAGATGTACCATTTGTCTTTGATGATGATTGTGTAGAAGCATTTGAAATACTTAAGAAAGCATTAGTCTCTGCACCTATTGTTCAGCCACCTGATTGGAATTTACCCTTTGAATTTATGTGTGATGCTAGTGATTATGCTGTAGATGTTGTTCTAGGGCAAAGAGTTGATAAGAAATTAAATGTTATCCATTATGCTAGTAAGACTCTAGACAATGCTCAAAGAAATTATCCTACTACCGAAAAGGAACTTTTAGCAGTTGTGTTTGCTTGTGATAAATTCAGACCCTATATAGTTGATTCTAAAGTAACTATTCACACTGATCATGCTGCTATTAAATATCTTATGGAAAAGAAAGATGCTAAACCTAGACTTATCAGATGGGTTCTCTTGCTGCAAGAATTTGATTTGCATATTGTTGATAGAAAAGGAGCTGAGAACCCAGTTGCAGACAACTTATCTAGGTTAGAGAATGTTCTTGATGACCCACTACCTATTGATGATAGCTTTTCTGATGAACAATTAAATGTCATAAGCACTTCTCGTAGCACCCCATGGTATGCTGATTATGCTAATTATATTGTTGCTAAATTTATACTCCCTCTGTCCTAAAATATAAGAACGTTTTTTACTCCAGCATAGTGTCAAAAACGTTCTTATATTTTGGGACAGAGGGAGTACCACCTAGCTTCACATACCAACAAAAGAAAAAGTTCTTTTATGATTTGAGACATTACTTTTGGGATGACCCACATCTTTATAAAGGAGTAGATGATGTTATTAGACATTGTGTACCTGAGCATGAACAGGAACAGATCCTACGCAAGTGTCACTCCGAAGCTTATGGAGGACACCACGCTGGAGATAGAACTGCACATAAGGTATTGCAATCTGGTTTTTATTGGCCCACTCTCTTCAAGGATGCCCGTAAGTTTGTTTTGTCTTGTGATGAATGTCAAAGAATTGGTAATATTAGTAGACGTCAAGAAATTCCTATGAATTATTCACTTGTTATTGAACCATTTGATGTTTGGGGCTTTGATTATATGGGACCTTTTCCTGCTTCTAATGGATATACACATATTTTAGTTGCTGTTGATTACGTTACTAAGTGGGTAGAAGCTATTCCAACTAGTAGTGCTGATCATAAAACTTATATTAAAATGCTTAAGGAAGTTATTTTTCCGTGGTTTGGAGTCCCTAGATATTTAATGACTGATGGTGGTTCACACTTTATTCATGGTGCCTTCCGTAAAATGCTTGCTAAATATGATGTTAATCATAGAATTGCATCTCCATACCACCCGCAGCCTAGTGGTCAAGTAGAATTGAGCAATAGAGAGCTCAAATTAATTTTGCAAAAGACTGTTAATAGGTCTAGAAAGAATTGGTCCAAGAAACTTGATGATGCATTATGGGCCTATAGAACTGCATATAAGAATCCTATGGGTATGTCTTCGTATAAAATGGTTTATGGAAAAGCATGTCACTTACCTCTCGAACTAGAACATAAGGCATATTGGGCTATTAAAGAGCTCAACTATGATTTCAAACTTGCCGGTGAGAAGAGGTTATTTGATATTAGCTCACTTGATGAATGGAGAACCCAAGCCTATGAAAATGCCAAGTTGTTTAAAGAAAAAGTTAAAAGATGGCATGACAAAAGGATACAAAAGCGTGAGTTTAATGTAGGTGATTATGTGTTGCTAGACAACTCTCGTTTAAGATTTTTTGCAGGAAAACTTCTCTCTAAATGGGAAGGTCCCTACGTTATCGAGGAGGTCTATCGTTCCGGTGCCATAAAAATCAACAACTTCGAAGGCACAAATCCGAAGGTGGTAAACGGTCAAAGAATCAAGCACTATATCTCAGGTAATCCTATAAATGTTGAAACCAATGTTATTGAAACCGTAACCCCGGAGGAATACATAAGGGACACTTTCCAGAACGTTCCAGACTCCGAAAAGGAATAGGTATGTGGTAGGGTAAGTAAACTGACTCCAAAACAATTTTTAAGGCAATATTTCTCCGTTTTGGCCTCCACGAGGGTGGAGGGCGCGCCCTACCCCCTGGGCGCGCCCCCTACCTCGTGAGCACCTCGTGTGCCCTCCGGACTCCGTTTTCTTGCACGATACGTATTTCGGTCGGTAAAAATTCATTATATATTCTCCCGAAGGTTTTGACTCCCGTATCACGCAAATATCTTCTGTTCTTGTTTCGAGCTGTTTCCGTTCCAGATTTGAGGATTCCGGAGACTCGATCATCCTTCTATGAGGGTGAGCCTATGCCATGGAAGGTGGACGACAAGCTTGCATCATTAACAACACCTCCACCGCCAACAACAAAGAAGGAGACATAATCACATGGGTATGGGCACTCCCCTTGGTAACAGCCAAGCTTGGGGGAGGTGCCCCGGTATCGTATCATCATCACAACTCCTATCTTTACCGATTTTCTTAGTTCGATCCTATTAGTAGTATCTTGATTTAGTAGAATAAAGTCATGGCATGATCTAGTTTTGAAGTTTTGCTTTATGATCCCTCTATGCAATCGAGTCCGTGAGCTATATTTATATAATAAAGACTAGTGTTGTGTCAAGGGCTTGATTACTTTGCCATGATCTTGAGTGAATAAAAGAAAAGAAACAAAGAGTTCATATTAGTCTTATTGAGAGTAATGAATTCACATAGAAAGAGTATGATGATTAAAAAGTTGTTGGGAGTTGGCAAATATAGCTTTGGTCATCGTTGCAATTAATAGGAAGTAATAAGGAGAGAGAGGTCTCACATATAGATATATTATCATTGACATCTTTTATGATTGGGAACACTCATTCAAATATGACATGCTAAAGAGTTGATGTTGGACAAGGAAGACAACATAATGAGTTATGTTTTCTTGTATCTAAGATAAAGTATATTGTCATGGATCTCCTAACATGTTGAGCTTGCCTTTCCCCCTCATGCTAGCCAAATTCTCAGCACCAAGTAGAGATACTACTTGTGCTTCCAAATACCCCTAAACCAGTTTAGCCATGAGAGTCCACCATATCTACCTATGGATTGAGTAAGATCCTTCAAGTAAGTTGTCATCGGTGCAAGCAATAAAAATTGCTCTCTACATATGCATGACTTATTAGTGCAGAGAAATAAGCTTTGTACGAACTTGTTGTGGACGCAATAAAAGCGACGGACTGCATAATAAAGGTTCACATACAAGGGGCAATATAAAGTGACGTTCTTTTGCATTAAGATTTTGTGCATCAAACCATAAGAGCGCATGGCAACCTCTGCTTCCCTCTGCGAAGGGCCTATCTTTTATTATTATCTTCTATCTTATGCAAGAGTCACGGTGATCTTCACCTTTCCTTTTTCATTTTATCCTTTGGCAAGCCCAACATGTTGGAAAAGAAGCATGAATTGTTATTGTTGACATTACCCTTGAGGTAAAAGGTTGTGGGGCAAAACTATAAGTCCCTATCTTTCTCTGTGTCTGGTTAAAACTCCGTAGCCACAAGTATTGCGTGAGTGTTAGCAATTATGAAGGACTAAATGATAGTTGAATATGTGGACTTGCTTTTAAGCTCTGACATAGACTCTTCCTGATGTTATGATAAATTGCAATTGCTCCAATGACCGAGGTTATGATTTGTTACTGCCCAATAAGGTTTCTGATTCATACTTTTGCATTGTGAAAAGATCATCACTTGAACATAAGTAGTCATATGATAAATCTATATATGTTGCTGTTATGAGAGTAATCATGATGCCTTCATGTTCGTATTTTATTTTTATCGACGCCTCTACCTCTAAACATGAGGACATATTTATTGTTATCGGCTTTTCGCTTGAGGACAAGCGAGGTCTTAGCTTGGGGGAGTTGATACGTCCATTTTGCATCATGCTTTTATGTTAATATTTATTGCATTATGGGCTGTTATTTCACGTTATGTCACAATACTTATGGCTATTCTCTCTTATTTTACAAGGTTTACCATGAAGAGGGGGAATGCCGGCAGCTGGAATTCTGGCTGGAAAAGGAGCAAATATTGAAGACCTATTCTGCGCAACTCCAAAAGTCCTGAAACTCCACGGAATATCTTAAAATAAATAAAGAAAAATTGTCGCCAAAGATGAAGGCCAGGGGGCCCACACCCTGCTCACGAGGGTGGGGGCGCGCCCCTCCCCCTGGGCGCGCCCCCTACCTCGTGGGCCCCCTGGTGGCTCTCCGACGCCCATCTTCTCCTATATGAAGTCTTTCGATGAGAAAAAAAATCATAAGCAACCTTTCAGGACGAGACTCCGCCGCCACGAGGCGGAACCTTGGCGGAACCAATCTAGGGCTCGGACGGAGCTGTTTTACCGGGGACACTTCCCTCCGGGAGGGGGAAATCATCGCCATCATCATCACCAACGCTCCTCTCATCGGGAGAGGGCAATCTCCATCAACATCTTCACCAGCACCATCTCATCTCCAAACTCTAGTTCATCTCTTGTATCCAATTCTTGTCTCTAAGTCCGGGATTGGTGCTAGTAGGTTGCTAGTAGTGTTGATTACTCCTTGTAGTTGATGCTAGTAGGTTTACTTGGTGGAAGATCATATGTTCAGATCCTTTATGCATATTATTACCCCTCTGATTTTGAACATGAATATGCTTTGTGAGTAGTTACGTTTCTTCCTGAGGACAAGGGAGAAGTCTTGCTATTAGTAGTCATGTTAATTTGGTATTCGTTTGATATTTTGATGAGATGTATGTTGTCTAACCTCTAGTGGTGTTATGTGAACGTCGACTACATAACACTTCACCATTATTTAGGCCTAGAGGAAGGCATTGGGAAGTAATAAGTAGATGATGGGTTGCTAGAGTGACAGAAGCTTAAACCATAGTTTATGCGTTGCTTCGTAAGGGGCTGATTTGGATCCATATGTTTCATGCTATGGTTAGGTTTACCTTAATACTTTTGTTGTAGTTGCGGATGCTTGCAATAGAGGTTAATCATAAGTGGGATGCTTGTTCAAGTAAGAACAGCACCCAAGCACCGGTCCACCCACATATCAAATTATCAAAGTACCGAACGCGAATCATATGAGCGTGATGAAAACTAGCTTGACGATATTCCCATGTGTCCTCGGGAGCGTTTTTCCTATTATAAGAGTTTGTTCCAGCTTGTCCTTTGCTACAAAAAGGATTGGGCCACCTTGCTGCACCTTATTTACTTTTGTTACTTGTTGCTCGTTACAATTTATCTTATCACAAAACTATCTGTTACCACTTATTTCAGTACTTGCAGAGAATACCTTGCTGAAAACTGCTTATCATTTCCTTCTGCTCCTCGTTGGGTTCGACACTCTTACTTATCGAAAGGACTACGGTAGACCCCCTATACTTGTGGGTCATCAGTCCTTCGTGGGCGATGGCCATGGTGGGATAGACAAGGTTGCTTGTTCGTGGACCCTTCGTGGGTGGAGCCCTCCGTGGACTCGCGCAACCGTTACCCTTCGTGGGTTGAAGTCTCCATCAATGTGGATGTATAATAGCACCACCTATCGAAACCACGGATAAAAAATCTCCGTGTCTACATTGTGTTTGCTCCCTCCAAACTCCTCCCTTTACCTTCATATGCAATTGTTTTACATTCCGCTGCTATACTCTTAGAATTGCATGTGTAGGTTGGTTGCTTGATTTGTGTAAAGTTGCTAAAAATCTGCCAAGACTTAAAATTGGGAAAAGCCTATATTTTCATTTGGTCAAGTAGTCTAATCACCCCCCTCTAGACATACTTTCGATCCTACAAGATTCCCATTGACGGCGGCGAGAGGTCACTGGCGATGACGAGATGATCCGGAGACCGAGTCGGCACAGCAGGACACGCGCGTGCGAAAAGGTTTCGGAGGAATTTCCAAAATTTGACCCATGGGTATATATATCCTGACTCTGTCGGTGTGATCAAGTGGAACAACTCGGTGGCACCGAGATGCAGAATCGCAAGCGGTTACTACAACGGTATGACCGAACGGTTCTAATTGGTTGCACCGAGATTGAAAACCTAGATCAACTCAATGAACTCGGTATGACCGAAAGGGTTGAATCGGTCAGACTAAAATACATAGAGAGGTTTTGGTAGTTTAAGTCTATGATGAATCGGTGACTCCGAGTGCTCCTCACCTAGAGGGTTCGAATCTGACTTGATCAAACTTTGTGATGTAGCATGAATAGTGTTTGAGAAGAGAAAATCATAGATAGCTAGAGGAAGTTCTTAGGCATTCTTGTCCATCCATTTGGCAAAAATAAAAGGACAAACAATCAAAGCAACAAATGGATGTCCTCGAATGAGAAAAACATGCAATCAACATGCTCACTGATAACCCACAAGTATAGGGGATCGCAACAGTTTTCGAGGGTAGAGTATTCAACCCAAATTTATTGATTCGACACAAGGGGAGCCAAAGAATATTCTCAAGTATTAGCAGTTGAATTGTCAATTCAACCACACCTGGATAACTTAGTATCTGCAGCAAAGTATTTAGTAGCAAAGTAATATGGAAGTAACGGTAACGATGACAAAAGTAATATTTTTGGGTTTTGTAGTGATTGTAAAAGCAGCAACGGTAAAGTAAATAAGCGAGGAACAATATGTGAAAAGCTCGTAGGCATTGGATCGGTGATGGAGAATTATGCCAGATGCGGTTCATCATGTAACATTCATAACATAGGGTGACACAGAACTAGCTCCAATTCATCAATGTAATGTAGGCATGTATTCCGAATATAGTCATACGTGCTTATGGAAAAGAACTTGCATGACATATTTTTCCTACCCTCCCGTGGCAGCGGGATCCTAATGGAAACTAAGGGATATTAAGGCCTCCTTTTAATAGAGTACCGGACCAAAGCATTAGCGCATAGTGAATACATGAACTCCTCAAACTACGGTCATCATCGGGAGTGGTACCGATTATTTTCACTTCGGGGTTGCCGGATCATAACACATAGTAGGTGACTATAGACTTGCAAGATAGGATCAAGAACTCACATATATTCATGAAAACATAATAGGTTCAGATCTGAAATCATGGCACTCGGGCCCTAGTGACAAGCATTAAGCATAGCAAAGTCATAGCAACATCAATCTCAGAACATAGTGGATACTAGGGATCAAACCCTATCAAAACTAACTCGATTACATGATAAATCTCATTCAACCCATCACCGTCGAGCAAGCCTACGATGGAATTACTCACGCACGGCGGTGAGTATCATGAAATTGGTGATGGAGGATGGTTGATGATGACGATGGCAACGGATTCCCCTCTCCGGAGCCCCGACAGGACTCTAGATCAGCCCTCCCAAGAGAGTTTAGGGCTTGGCGGCGGCTCCGTATCGTAAAACGCGATGAATCCTTCTCTCTGATTTTTTTCTCCCCGAACACGAATATATGGAGTTGGAGTTAAGGTCGGTGGAGCGTCAAGGGGCCCACGAGGCAGGGGGACGCGCCCAGGGGGGCAGACATGCCCCCACGCTCGTGCCCAGGGTGTGGGTCCCCTGGCCTTGATTCTTTCGCCAATATTTTTTATATTTTCCAAAAATAAGCTCTGTGAAGTTTCAGGTCATCCCAAGAACTTTTGTTTCTGCACATAAATAACACCATGGCAATTCTGCTGAAAATAGCGTCAGTCTGGGTTAGTTCCATTCAAATCATGCAAGTTAGAGTCCAAAACAAGGGCAAAAGTGTTTGGAAAAGTAGATACGACGGAGACGTATCAACTCCCCCAAGCTTAAACCTTTGCTTGTCCTCAAGCAATTCAGTTGATAAACTGAAAGTGATAAAGAAAAACTTTTACAAACTCTGTTTGCTCTTGTTGTTGTATATATGTAAAGCCAGCATTCAAGTTTTCAGCAAAGATTATGAACAACCATATTCACAATAACATTTAGGTCTTATGTTTACTCATGTCAATGGCACAATCAACTAGCGAGC
Source organism: Aegilops umbellulata (assembly GCA_032464435.1). Classification (NCBI taxonomy): domain Eukaryota; kingdom Viridiplantae; phylum Streptophyta; class Magnoliopsida; order Poales; family Poaceae; genus Aegilops; species Aegilops umbellulata. Next base: position 381,137,677 of record CP136056.1, on the reverse strand, counting down.
AATAATAATAAATCTCGGATGACAACACTTTCTCAAAACAATCATGATATGATATAATAAGATGGTATCTCGCTAGCCCTTTCTGAGACCGCAAAAAAAAATGCAGAGCACCTTTAAAGATCAAGGACTGACTAAACATTGTAATTCATGGTAAAGAGATCCAGTCATAGTCATACCCAATATAAACTAACAGTAATGGATGCAAATGACAACGGTGCTCTCCAGCTGGTGCTTTTTAATAAGAGGGTGATGACTCAACATAAAAGTAAATAGATAGGCCCTTCGCAGAGGGAAGCAGGGATTTGTAGAGGTGCGAGAGCTTGATTTTAAAGCAGAGATAAATAATATTTTCAGCGGCATACTTTCATTGTCAACATAACAACCAAGAGATGGTGATATCTTCCATGCTACACACATTATAGGCGGTTCCCAAACAGAATGGTAAAGTTTATACTCCCCCTCCACCAACAAGCTTCAATCCATGGCTTGCTCGAAACAATGAGTGCCTCCAACTAGCAACAGTCCTGGGGGAGTTTTGTTTGCAATTAATTTGATTTGATTTGCATAAAGCATGGGACTGGGCATCCCGATGACCAGCCATTTTCTCGTGAGTGAGGAGCGGAGTCCACTCCTCTTGAGAATAACCCGCCTAACATGGAAGATACCGACAACCCTAGTTGATACATGAGCTATTCGAGCATACAAAACAAAATTTCATTTGAAGGTTTAGAGTTTGGCACATACAAATTTACTTGGAACGACAGGTAGATACCGCATATAGGAAGGTATGGTGGACTCATATGGAATAACTTTGGGGTTTAAGGAATTGGATGCACAAGCAGTATTCCCGCTTAGTACAAGTGAAGGCTAGCAAAAGACTGGGAAGCGACCAACTAGAGAGCAACAATAGTCATGAACATGCATTAAAATTAATAGACACTGAATGCAAGCATGAGTAGGATATAATCCACCATGAACATAAATATCATGAAGGCTATGTTGATTTTGTTTCAACTACATGCGTGGACATGTGCCAAGTCAAGTCACTCAAATCATTCAAAGGAGGATACCACCCCATAATACCACATCACAACCATTTTAATAGCATGTTGGCACGCAAGGTAAACCATTATAACTCATAGCTAATCAAGCATGGCACGAGCAACTATAATCTCTAGTTGTCATTGCAAACATGTTTATTCATAATAGGCTGAATCAGGAGCGGTGAACTAATCATATTTACAAAAACAAGAGAGGTCGAGTTCAAACCAGCTTCTCTCATCTCAATCAGTCCACCATATATTGTCATTATTGCCTTTTACTTGCACGACCGAACGATGTGAATAATAATAGTGCACGTGCATTGGACTAAGCTGGAATCTGCGAGCATTCAATAAACAGGAGAAGACAAGGCAATATGGGCTCTTGGTTAAATCAACAATAATGCATATAAGAGCCACTTCAACAATTTAATCATGGTCTTCTCCTATCGACCCCCAAAGAAAAGAAAAGAAATAAAACTATTTACACGGGACAACTCCCAACAAGCAAAAGAAGAACAGGAAATCTTTTTGGGTTTTCTTTTAGTTATTACTACAACAAGAAAGTAAACTAGCTAAAGCTACAACTAAATCTTTTTGTTTTCTTAAGGTTTATTAAACACACAAGAAGAAAGCATAAAAAGGAAAATAAACTAGCATGGATATTACAGTGAAAAAGTATGAGCACCGACATCTAGTAATGAGAGTGTAAACATAAATGTAATGTCGGTGAGAAATACGTACTCCCCCAAGCTTAGGCTTTTGGCCTAAGTTGGTCTAATGCCACGGATGGCCTGGCGGATATCCAAAGTTGTAGTTGGGGTCATACTGAGATGAGGAAGACTCTGATTGCCACTGGTTGGCAATCATATCCGGATCCCACTGGTAATTAGACTATCGTGGAGGATCAAATTGTGGTTCCGGTTCTGGCTCTGTAGCTGATGTAGGGTTCCGGTAGGCGTGGATGACCGCCAACGGAACGAGATACTGGCCTGCAGATAAATCAAACAAGGAAGGAGCAGGCAAGGTAATAGTCTCAGGGTGATGTTTATCAAAGAACAATTTGTATTTAAGCGCCCCTTCCCTATTCTTAACAATAAAACCATGTGCTACCATACTCTTATAATCTAAGTAAACAGTAGGCAACAATTTTTCTTTTTTCTCATAATGCCTAATAGGTATGTTATAATATGCAGCAAGGCGTGAAGCATAGGCACCTCCAAATATGGGGCCCTTTGTACGATTCAGACTTAACCGTTTGGCAATAATACCGCCCATACTAACAGAGTCATCACGGAATAAACCATGGAACAAAATAATAATATCAGGAACACTAAGGTTTCCACAGTTTCCACGACCAATTAAGCAACGACTAGCAAATATTGCAAAGTAGCGTAAAACAGGAAAATGTATGCTAGTGATTCTTGCATCGGAAACCTTCCTAGTTTCCCCTACAGTAATAGTGTCAATAAACCTGTCCACATCTTTACGATGTGGTTCCTCTAAACTACCCTCGAAAGGTATTCTGCAAACCCTGCAAAATTCATATAGTGACATCTTCTTAACCACATCATATAAATGAAACTCTATTGAAGGAGGTAATTTCTTAGGATAGTAGAAATTTTGCACAAAAGTATTGGTGAGTAAGAGATATTGTTCGCGTTGGTCGCGGAGGAAGTCGGTGAGGCCTGCATTCTCAGCCAATTCATAGAAATCATCATAAATCCCGGCTGCTCTCAAGAAATCATCGGAAGGCCATTCACACGGCCGAACCTCTGTGGTGCGAGGCAAATTATATTTAGGCATCTCCGCTTCCTCACCTTACTTTTCCTTCGAGCTTCGGCTCGATGAGCCCCTCAAAAATCTCTTCATTATTTTCTGAAAATTTCTGAAATTTTTAGTAATTTCAAATAAAAGTGAACCAAGCTCAACAAAATTGATAGCAACTACTCCTACAAGTGCCTAGAGCCTATATCATGCATTAGAACTACTTGGAACCATATAAATTTGACATGCAAGCTCAAGAACATGGTCACCTAGGCAGCACAAATTTGCAATGAATAAAGCACTAGAACAAAAACTAATTGGACCAATGGAGGAGTCACATACCAAGGAACAATCCCCCAAAGCAGTTTTGTGAGAGGTGCCTTGAGCAAGGAGATCAAAAATCGCGGCAAAATGAGCTAGAACTCGTGCTTGAGCTGGATGGTGATTTTTTTGGGAGGAAGAAGAAGTGTGTGGTGGCTGGCATAAGTGGAGGGGGGCCACCATGGGCCCACGAGGCAGGGGGGCGCCCAGGGGGGTGGGCGCGCCCTGGACCCTCGTGGCCAGGTGCCAGCTCCCCCTGATGTCTTCTCAGTGCCAGATATACTCAAATATTCCAGAAAAAATCATATTAAATTGGCAGGGCATTTGGAGAACTTTTATTTTCGAGGTATTTTTATATTGCACAGATAATTCAGAAAACAGACAGAAAAATACTATTTTTACTTTATTTCAACTAAATAACAGAAAGTAGGGAGAGGGTACAGAAGGTTGTGCTTCTACTTTCATCCATCTCATGCTCATCAAAAGGAATCCACTAACAAGATTGATCAGGTCTTGTTAACAAACTCATTCCGAATAACATGAAACCGGAGAAATTTCGAATAACACTATGTTACCTCAACGGGGATATGCACATCCCCAATAATAAGAATATCATATCTCTTTTTGACAGTAGGTAGAGGAAATTCAAAACCTCCAATAATAATCGATGGAACTTTTCGAATAGAATTTATACTTTGAACTTGAGGTTGTTTCCTCGGAAAGTGTACCGTATGCTCATTACCATTAACATGAAAAGTGACATTGCCTTTGTTGCAATCAATAACAGCCCCTGCAATATTCAAAAAGGGTCTTCCAAGAATAATAGACATACTATTGTCCTCGGGAATATCAAGAATAACAAAGTTCGTTAAAATAGTAACGTTTGCAACCACAACAGGCACATCCTCACAAATACTGACAGGTATAGCAGTTGATTTATCAGCCATTTGCAAAGATATTTCAGTAGGTGTCAACTTATTCAAATCAAGTCTACGATATAAAGAGAGAGGCACAACACTAACACCGGTTCCAAGATCACATAAGGCAGTTCTAACATAATTTCTTTTAATGGAGCATGGTATAGTTGGTACTCCTGGATCTCCTAGTTTCTTAGGTATTCCACCCTTAAAAGTATAATTAGCAAGCATGGTGGAAATTTCAGCTTCCGGTATCTTTCTTTTATTAGTAACAATATCTTTTATGTACTTAGCATAAGGATTCATTTTGAGCATATCAGTTAATCACATACGCAAGAAGATAGGTCTAATCATTTCAGCAAAGCGTTCAAAATCCTCATCATCCTTTTTCTTGGATGGTTTGGGAGGGAAAGGCATGTGTTTCTGAACCCATGGTTCTCTTTCTTTACCGTGCTTCCTAGCAACAAAGTCTCTCTTATCATAATGTTGATTCTTTGATTGTGGGTTATCAAGATCAACAACAGGTTCAATTTCTATATCATTATCATTGCTAGGTTGAGCATCAACATGAACATCATCATTAACATTATCACTAGGTTCATGTTCATTACCAGATTGTGTTTCAGCATCAGAGATAGAAATATCATTTGGATTCTCAGGTGGTTCAGCAATAGGTTCACTAGAAGCATGTAAAGTCCTATCATTTTTCTTTTTCTTCTTTTTAGAAGGACTAGGTGCATCTATATTATTTCTCTGAGAATCTTGCTCAATTCTCTTAGGATGGCCTTCAGGATAGAAAGGTTCCTGAGTCATTTTACCAGTTCTAGTAGCCACTCTAACATCATAGTCATTATTCTTATTATTTAGTTCATTGAGCAAATCATTCTGAGCTTTAAGTACTTGTTCTACTTGAGTGTTAACCATAGAAGCATGTTTACTAATGAGTTTAAGTTCACCTTTAACTCTAGACATACAATCACCCAAATGTTCAAGCATATTTGAATTGTATTTCAATTTTCTACTAACATAAGCATTGAAGTTCTCTTGTTTAACAATAAAATTGTCAAACTCATCTAAGCATTGTCTAGCAGACTTATAGTGAGGAATATCACCTTCATCAAATCTATAGAGAGAATTTACCTTTACTACCTGTGTCGGGTTATCAAGACCATGACTTTCTTCAATAGGTGACGAATTAAGACCATATGTTTCTTTAACAGGCGGTAAATTAAGACCACGTATTTTTTCAATAGGAGGTAAATTCTTTACATCTTCAGCTTTTATACCCTTTTCCTTCATAGATTTCTTTGCCTCTTGCATATCTTCGGGACTGAGAAATAGAACACCTCTCTTCTTCAGAGTTGGTTTAGGAATAGGCTCAGGAGTTGGCTCAGGAGCTGGCTCAGGAAGTGTCCAATTATTTTCATTTGTCAACATATTATTCAATAGTATTTCAGCTTCATCTGGTGTTCTTTCCCTGAAAACAGAACCAGCACAACTATCCAGGTAATCTCTGGAAGCCTCAGTTAGTCCATTAGAAAAGATATCAAGTATTTCATTTTTCTTAAGAGGATGATCAGGCAAAGCATTAAGTAATTGGAGAAGCCTCCCCCAAGCTTGTGGGAGACTCTCTTCTTCAATTTGCACAAAATTATATATATCCCTTAAAGCAACTTGTTTCTTATGAGCAGGGAAATATTTAGCAGAGAAGTAATAAATCATTACCTGTGGACTACGCACACAACCAGGATCAAGAGAATTAAACCACATCTTAGCATCACCCTGTAATGAGAACGGAAATATTTTAAGGATATAAAAGTAGCGGGTTCTCTCATCATTAGTGAACAGGGTGGCTATATCATTTAATTTAGTAAGATGTGCCACAACAGTTTCAGATTCATAGCCATAAAAAGGATCAGATTCAACCAAAGTAATTATATTAGGATCAATAGAGGATTCATAATCCTTATCAATAACAAAGATAGGCGAAGTAGCATAAGCAGGATCATATTTCATTCTAGCATTCAGAGTTTTTTTGTTTAAGCTTAGCTAATAACTTCTTAAGATCACTTCTATCATTGCAAGCAAGAAAGTCTCTTTTAGTTTCTTCATCCATAACATAGCCCTCAGGCACAACAGGCAATTCATATTTATTGGGAGAGCCTTGATCATCACTATCTTCAATAATATCAGATTCAATAATTTCATTCTCTCTAACCCTAGCAAGTTGTTCATCAAGAAATTCACCAAGTGGCATAGTAGTATCAAGCATAGAAGTAGTTTCATCATAAGTATCATGCATAGTATAAGTGGCATCGTCAATAACATGTGACATATCAGAATGAATAGCAGAAGCAGGTTTAGGTGTCGCAAGCTTACTCAAAACAGAAGGTGAATCAAGTGCAGAGCTAGATGGCAGTTCCTTACCTCCCCTCGTAGTTGAGGGATAAATTTTTGTTTTTGCGTCTTTCAAGTTCTTCATAGTGACCAGCAGATATAAATCCCAAGTGACTCAAAGAATAGAGCTATGCTTCCCGGCAACGGCGCCAGAAAATAGTCTTGATAACCCACAAGTATAGGGGATCGCAACCGTTTTTGAGGGTAGAGTATTCAACCCAAATTTATTGATTCGACACAAGGGGAGCCAAAGAATATTCTCAAGTATTAGCAGTTGAGTTGTCAATTCAACCACACCTGGATAACTTAGTATCTGTAGCAAAGTATTTAGTAGCAAAGTAATATGGAAGTAACGGTAACGATAGCAAAAGTAATATTTTTGGGTTTTGTAGTGATTGTAACAGCAGCAACGGTAAAGTAAATAAGCGAGGAACAATATGTGAAAAGCTCGTAGGCATTGGATCGGTGATGGAGAGTTATGTCGGATGCGGTTCATCATGTAACAGTCATAACATAGGGTGACACAGAACTAGCTCCAATTCATCAATGTAATGTAGGCATGTATTCCGAATATAGTCATACGTGCTTATGGAAAAGAACTTGCATGACATCTTTTGTCCTACCCTCCCATGGCAGCGGGATCCTAATGGAAACTAAGGGATATTAAGGCCTCCTTTTAATAGAGTATCGGACCAAAGCATTAGCACATAGTGAATACATGAACTCCTCAAACTATGGTCATCACCGGGAGTGGTCCCGATTATTGTCACTTCGGGGTTGCCGGATCATAACACATCTTAGGTGACTATAGACTTGCAAGATAGGATCAAGAACTCACATATATTCATGAAAACATAATAGGTTCAGATCTGAAGTCATGGAACTCGGGCCCTAGTGACAAGCATTAAGCATAGCAAAGTCATAGCATCATCAATCTTAGAACATAGTGGATACTAGGGATCAAACCCTAACAAAACTAACTCGATTACATGATAAATCTCATCCAACCCATCACCGTCCAGCAAGCCTACGATGGAATTACCAACGCACGGCGGTGAGCATCATGAAATTGGTGATGGAGGATGGTTGATGATGACGATGGCGACGGATTCCCCTCTCCAGAGCCCCGAACGGACTCCAGATCAGCCCTCCCGAGAGAGTTTAGGGCTTGGCGGCGGCTCCGTATCGTAAAACGCGATGAATCCTTCTCTCTGATTTTTTTTCTCTCCGAACATGAATATATGGAGTTGGATTGAGGTCGGTGGAGCGTCAGGGGGCCCACGAGGCAGGGGAGCGCGCCCAGGGGGGCAGACGCGCCCCCACCCTCATGCCCAGGGTGTGGGCCCCTTGGCCTTGACTCTTTCGTCAATATTTTTTATATTTTCCAAAAATAAGCTCCGTGAAGTTTCAGGTCATTCCGAGAACTTTTGTTTCTGCACATAAATAACACCATGACAATTCTGCTGAAAACAGCACCAGTCCGGGTTAGTTCCATTCAAGTCATGCAAGTTAGAGTCCAAAACAAGGGCAAAAGTGTTTGGAAAAGTAGATACGATGGAGACATATCACTCACACAATAAGATGGCAAATGAAATATGTGGCAAAGCATGCACAATCACTCTAGCATTTAATAAGCAATTGGCGATGACTAGGTCATCTATATATGAGTATATTGACTGAGGAGTCAAATGAGAACATTTGATCGTAGGTCATACTCATCGTTTAAGCGCAAGTGGGGTTACCACTTTTACATAAAGCATTGTTGTGTTCACACCATTAGAGTTGCTTTAGCTCAATTCTTAGAGTAAAGCTCCCCTAAGATGTGATATCCCCCTAAGAGGGATGAACTAACCTTGGGTTTTGTCGATGATGACTTCATGTAGATGTTGAAGATGTGGATGCTCAATGTTGATGTAGATCATTTGTAGCAATCCATTGGAGTGAGTCGCACTTTGAATACCTACATGGGTTAGTCCCACAAGGAACAAACAAGGATATCCATAGACATAGAGTGAAGTACACACAAGATGATGTCCATGAAAGCATTATGTTACCTTGTCCCTTGTCTTACCAACAAGAGGGTTTGTGACTCCTTGAACTAATGCAAGATGTGGAAGTTGATTACACTTGTTCTTGCCAAAATGATATGAGTGAAATATGTTGGCGGAGTCACCCTCAAGAACTCTCTAGTTCTTCTTCTTCGGGATCCACATCAACTTGATGGGAATCCTTGGAGTTGTAGTCGTACTTGATGAAGTAGAACTTGATGTAGTCTTGGGAACCCACTTGACCAAGGCCTTGGGAGCTTCTTCAAATGCATCAATCTCCTCTTGAAGCTTGTCCTTGCCTTTTTGCTTGTGGTCTTGTGGTGGAAGATCATCTTGAGCTTGTGTTCCTTTGAAGGAAGTAGGATCATACTTCTCTTGTTGGGGAACAAATTTCGTCTTGGGGTATTGATCTTCTTCCCACTCAACTCCATTGGCATTGAACTTTCGTTCAAAACCAACACCTTGATTCTTTCGGTGCCTTCCTTGCTTGCGTACAATTTCCTTAAATTGCTTACTTCTGGCAAGGCTCTTGTAAACACCTTTCTCTATAATTTCCTTCAATAAGCTATTTTCTTGCTCAAGTGTAACTTGGCTAAGATAATCGTTAGTGGAATCAAGAGAATTACTAGAAGCAACAACATTGGATTTAGCATGATTATTGTTACTACTAGAAGAAGAATCTTTCTTACTCTTGTTGCTAGATTTTACTTGTGGCATGTAAGTAGACAAGAGTAAACGCTTGGCAATGTAAGAAGAACTTTTCTTACGAAAATCATCATTGATTGCTTTTAAGAACCCATGCTCTTGCTCTAGGTTGAGCTTTTCAAATCATAGCTTCTCATGAGTCTTTAAAAGCTCTCGATGATCTTCTAAGGTAGTTTCATGAGCTAACTTAAGAGTGTTTAGTTCTTTAGTTAGACGCTCAATCTCCTTCTTATCATCGTCATTCATTTTATCTTGATTAGCATGATTAATAGCAAGTTCATCATAGTTTTCATCACTAGAGTTATCAGCAAGTAAATCATCATCACCTAGCAAATCATCTTCATCACTATTGAAATCAACATACTTGGGCTGTGATACCTTTGGGCCTTTAGCCATGAAGCATCTTCCAATTCCTACATTTGGTGAGTCAAATATGTCATAGGAGTTGGTTGACACAAGTGCTAGACCAGCAACACCTTCATCTTGAGTATATTCTGAGTCGGAGTGATGGTCGGAGTCGGAGCCGGATACTCATTCGCCAACATGAGCTTGATGTCTTCGTTTTGTGTAGCTCCTTGATGACTTGTCCTTCCTCTCCGAATCCTTGATTCTACGAGAGGTTCTTCGTTTATAACGATCATCTCTACTCCTTCTCTCTCTTGGAGGTGATTCTTCTCTTCTACTTCTCCTTTTAGGTGAGTCTTGTCTTCTTTTGTAGTGAGTCGTACACTCATTGGAGTAGTGTTCGGGTCTTCCACAATTGTAGCAATTACGCTCACGACTAGAAGATCTTTTATCATTGTAGGACCTTGACTTGGAACTTCTTTCTTTGCTTCTACTCTTGTAGAACTTGTTGAAGTTCTTAACCATTAGGCTCAATTCTTCATTGAAGGCTTGTTTCTCACTTGATGATGTAGGAGCATCACATGAGGCTTTGTAAGCACCACTAGACTTGTTGTGAAGCTCTTCTTTATCCTTGGGTGACATCTCATGAGCAACAATTCTACCAATGGCTTCGGTTGGCTTGAGATCTTTGTAATTGGGCATCATTTGGATCAAAGTGCACACGGTGTCATATTTTCCATCCAAAGCTCTTAGGATCTTCTTGATGATGAATCTGTCGGTCATTTCTTCACTTCCTAAGCCGGCAATCTAATTTGTGATGAGAGCAAGCCTAGAGTACATTTCAGGGACACCTTCACCATCCTTCATTTTGAACTTGTCAAGCTAACTTTGAAGCACATCCAATTTGGATTCCTTGACAAAGTCGGTACCTTCGTGCATATCAATCAAAGTATCCCAAATTTCCTTTGCATTCTCGAGACGGCTGATTTTATTGAATTCTTCGGGGCACAACCCGTTGAAGAGGATATCGCAAACTTGAGCATTGTATTGCAGTATCTTCAATTCTTTCGTGGTAGCTTCACAATTCGGTTCTCTCCCATCAAAGAATTCACCTTGCAAGCCAATACACACAATAGCCCAAACGGCGGGGCTATGTCCAAGAATATGCATTTTCATCTTATGCTTCCAACTAGCAAAATTAGTGTCATCAAAGTAAGGACCTCTATGGTGGTAATTTCCCTCGCTAGACGCCATACTCTCCTAGGTTGTGAAACCGAGGCTATGATCATCAAAGCAATGGAAATCAAGGCAAATGGAGACAAAAAGCTCTGATACCACTTGTAGGATCGAAAGTATGTCTAGAGGGGGGTGATTGGACTACTTGACCAAATAAAAATCTAGCCTTTTCCCAATTTTAAGTCTTGACAGATTTTAGCAACTTAACACAAAGTCAAGCAATCAACCTACACATGCAATTCTAAGAGTATAGCAGCGGAATGTAAATCATTGCATACGAAGGTAAAGGGGAGGAGTTTGGAGGGAGCAAACGCAATGTAGACACGGAGATTTTTGGCGTGGTTCCGATAGGTGGTGCTATCATACATCCACGTTGATGGAGACTTCAACCCACGAAGGGTAACGGTTGCGCGAGTCCACGGAAGGCTCCACCCACGAAGGGTCCATGAAGAAGCAAACCTTGTCTATCCCACCATAGCCATCGCCCACGAAGGACTTGCCTCACTAGGGTAGATCTTCACGAAGTAGGCGATCTCCTTGCCCTTACAAGCTCCTTGGTTCAACTCCACAATCTTGACGGAGGCTCCCAAGTAACACCTAACCAATCTAGGAGACACCACTCTCCAAAAGGTAATAGATGGTGTGTTGATGATGAACTCCTTGCTCTTGTGCTTCAAATGATAGTCTTCCAAACACTCAACTCTCTCTCACAGATTTGGATATGGTGAAAAGATGATTTAAGTGGAAAGCAACTTGGGGAAGGGAGTTATTTACCCAAAACCACCACACTTGGGGCTAGGGTAACAACTTGGTACCACATTTTAGCCAGGTCACAAAAAACCACCGAAATTATGCCTAATCCGTAACAGAGAGCACTGATTGTCTGATTTGCTCATGAAAACAGCAAAACTGACAGGTTGGTCCCACTTGTCGGGCTGAAGTGGCGAAGACCAAAATTCTGACCAACTGATGTGGCAAATGAGACTTGGTCCCCACCTGTCAATGACTAGATGGTATTCTTCTTCATATCATTGTTTCTGTGGGTCATTCTGTCGAGCACCTTCTAGGCACCCGGAGAGCGGCTATCGGAGAGCAGTTGCGTGCCTCCCGCGCCCTAGCCCTCGTCTGCTCGCCGCTGACGTCGCCATGGTTGCTCTGGATGGACGGAGCTCGTCGCTGGCCCTCGAGTGCTCTGCAGCTAGATGAACTCCAACGGCACCATGGCAATGTCCCTCGCGAGCACGCCAGAGAGCCGGAGCACGAGCAGCGCGGCGAGGCCCTTGCTGAGCTGGCGCGTCGGAATCGGCCTGTCTCCACATCCGGCGAGGCGTGGACCAGGAGCTGGGCGGCGGGGACCAGGAGTTGCGCGGCATGGCTCCACCTCCGGCGCGGTGTGGACCAGGAGCTGGGCGGCGTGGCGCCACCTCCAGTGCCGCATGGACCAGGGGCAGTGTAGGCGAGCTAGGCGAGGAGCTGCTTGTAGCGAGTGCGTTCATGGGATAGCTAGTAGGAACAGAGACAAGGGGGGTCGAGGTGGGGCGGCGGACGCCATGGACAGCGGCGAGGCAGCGGTCTGGGTGATGGGGTGGATGGGCGTGCGGCGCAGCCGCTGCCGGTGGGCCCTTCCCACGCCTCGTTCGTTTCCTCCCGAAGGCCATCTCCGGTCAACACGCCCCCGCGCGGCCTCCGCTCCAGACCAACGCCGCAGGGAGCAGACGAGGAAGAAGAAGATAGGAGGCAAAAGACAATGAGTGACTGACTGGTGGGTCCTCCGTCCAACTCAGCTGGTCAAATATTGACTTGGATTAGTCTTCGCCACATCAGCCCGACAGGTGGGTCCCACCTGTCGGTTTCGCTGTTTTTCGCGGCTAAATCGGCCAGTCAGTGCTCCGCGTTACCGATTAGTCTCATAGTTGGTGGTTTTTTGTGACATGGCTCAAATGTGGTACTGACCTGTTACCCTAGCCCCAAGTGTGGTGTTTCTGGGTAAATAACTCTGGGGAAGGCTAGAGATCAAGATTCTTGTGGTTGGATTGGAATATCTTGGTCTTAACACATGAGTAGGTGGTTCTCTCTCAGAAAATGAATGTTGTAAGTGTAGGCATGTTCTGATGGCTCTCTCCACGAATGGAGGGTGGGTGGAGGGGAAAATATAGCCTCCACATAAAATCTAACCGTTACACACAATCTACCAAACTCGGTGGGACCGAATTATAAAACTCGGTCAGACCGATTTAGTTCAAAATGTGAATGTTAGGCTTTTCGGTGGGACCAACATGTCAATTCGGTGGGACCGATTGTGTTAGGGTTAGGGCATAACGTAATCTCGATGAGACCGATCACATGAACTCGGTGAGACCGATTTCTGTAATAGGCAAACAGAGAGTTGGTCAGGCAAACTCGGTGGGACCGATCGCTCATTTCGGTGAGACCGAAACGTTACGGAAAGGAAACAAAGAGTTTGCATTGCGAAGTCGGTGGGACCGATCGCTCATCTCGGTTAGACCAAAACGTTATGAAGGGAAACAGAGAGTTTGCAATCCCACCTCGGTGAGACCGAGATCCCTATCGGTGAGACCGAACTGATTAGGGTTTCTGGCTATGGCTATGTCAAATGAACTCGGTGACGCCGGATAGATCAAATCGGTGAGGCCGAGTTTGACTTTTTGGTTTGGGACATATGTGGATATGAGAAAGTGGTTGAGGGCTTTTAGAGCATATCACTAAGCATTTTGAGCAAGCACGCCATTAAGCAACACCTTATGCCCTTTAATAGTATTGGCTTTTCCTATGGACTCAATGTGATCTTGGATTATTAAAATGAAAATGTAGAGTCTTGAGCTTGAGCCGATATGTGTCCTTAGCATTTTGAGGGGTCCACATCTCTAGTCCATGTCATGCCAATCATTGAACTTTTTGAAATGATTATCTTGAAAGAATATTATTTCAATGAGCTATATGTTGTTAAGAATTACCAAAACCACCCAGGGATTAGTTGCACTTTCAAATTTGAACAATTTCCCTCTGTATGCGCCATATATTTTTGTTGTGTATTATGCTCTAGCTGTGGTTGTTTCCTTGTGCCCTATTGGTTAAGGAAGATTCAGGGTGAGGAAGGACAACAATGTTAACTAGGCCCTCCCAAGTGTGCCACGGTGTATAGGTGTTAAGCAATAACATGATAAAAAGAAGATAGAACACTTTGGTAAACCAAGAAGAGCCTTTCTGGTGTTCCACGGTGTATAGGTGTTAAACAATAACATGATAATAAAGCAATTAAAGAGAAGGGATAACACTTTGGCAACTCAAGAAGAACCAATGTCAAACGCACGAACGTATCCAAAACGCTTAAATGAAGAAAGTTCATCAATGCAAAAGGAACTTTAGTTGCTAAATAGTTAAATAAAGGAAATAAAGCATCTATACATTGCGCTAAACTCTTTAATGCACCTAGCACCTCATCCAAACATATGTGCATCGAAAGAGGCCTAGAAGTGGTTGGACTCTCCTGCTCTCATGGGAAAAGCTTAAGCACTTTGACATGTGCAAATAAAAAGAAAAGTCAAAGGCCAAATGTCACCTTCAAATGTTAACTTTAATGTACCCTAAAAAAATGTTAACTTAATTTTGTTTTTTGCACCGATTCACATGAAAATTGTAAGCACCTTTGTTACACTGACATCAAACATGTACAAAAAAACAGAATTTTTAAAATTTATTAACTACCTGTTCTGAATTACTGTTCATAAGGTTTCAGAGCCTAAACGGTCATCCCATGCTCTAAGCGCTTCTGCTTTGCTTTGAGATGTGTACTGTGTACATACAATTTGCTCATTGCTGCACTTCACTGCAAGGCCTCCTTGTTCGCGCCCGCAATTTACAAAGCTAGCCATTATAACATACAAGTTCCATGTTACCGCAGAAATCAGTACTTTTTGCCACATCCATCCCAAGTAGAGCTTTGGAAATAAAAAGCTTCCAGCCCCTCCCAGTCTCACAAAGTGAAATAAACCGGTGGGGGGTTTACTACCTCCATCTTCGATCTAGACACGTTTCCAGTGAGCATGCTCTCGGACATGGCCTCGTCGACCTGGAAAGGCTGCACCTGGGCGATCCTTTCCGGGATCGCCTGGCCACGCTCCACGCGAGCAAGAACTTCATAGTGCGCTCTCAACTTCTTGGGCTTTGTTCTCCACTCTGGCAAGTTAGACCAGTTCACCTCTCCACCAGCAATCCGCTTCTCCACCGTGAATCCCATTTTGACATATGTTTGTGCCGAGGCCCGTGCATTCACCAACTTGAACGTGCCCTTCTCACCGGCCTTCTTACCCAAAACCTTCGCCAGTAGTTCTTCAAGCCCCTGCAGGCTCCCATCTGACGCATTCAATGACAAAAAGGGCCACAATCCGGGGCTAGGCGATTCATCCTCATCGTCAGTGACAGCAGGGATCGCACGCGAGGAGAGCTCCACTTGACCTGGGGCCAACCTTTTGAGCTTGAGCTTGTCATTTGGAGACATGGACGGGGTTGAGGATAAGGAGGTTGGACCCTCGATCCGGAGGGACATCAGGGGTTTCTGATTAGACCGAGCTGCACCGCGTAGGGCTCGAGCAATGGAAAGCAAGCTAGACAGACGGCCCTTGTATGTGGTGCGGTTCAGAGGAAGTGGTAGTTCGAGGGGCAAACGGAGGCTCACCGCCCTAGCACCTTTCACTGTTACCACCGCACCATCAGCAAGAACAACTTTCTTCAGGGTTCCAGCTTCCACATCATGCTGTACAGAAACAGATATTAGCATTTCATATGCGATATGATGAAAAATTCATGACTACATGTATAGTAATTCAATAAACACGAATATTTGTCCACTGGCTGCACCACAATGGTTGGCATGTATGTGAATGCCATGTCGTATCTTTGGTCAGATGAAAATGTGCCCACACACACACAACAAGAAAGTAAATGAACGTTATTTTTTCAAGGCTTTGAGATGAATTCCAGAGCGTATTGCAGGTAGGTACAAACAAACACATCCTCACAGTGAGTGAGATCTACTGTAGGAGTATCTAAAATCACCACTTTAAGGAATCCACAATGTGCAATTCTCTAATGTCAACTAATAGTTCACTACTGTCTATTCAGATACGAGCTTTCATCATCGTAATAAAAGTTTCCAACGACAGTGATACAACTTCTAAACACATAAGAGCACTTCCATTCATTATGCGTACATATTCAGAAGTCAGCCAGCCATTTCAGCTGGCACTATCAACATGTGATGACTGAAGATGGTCTCTGCTTCTGCTTATTTCTTGAAGTGACATAAGAAACCTAGGCTAAGTGCTCTACAATACCTAGCCCATGACAGTAGCCACATTTGATGTTAAAGATGTGTTTTTTATCCTTGGCAGTGTTACCAATTCTGTTGATACTGGAGGGGGGATGCAATTTTAAGCTCAGTCTAATCTTGTATATATTTTTCTTTTGTCTGAAGGAGAGATTATAGTTACATTTTGACGTTTTGAGCCGAATAAATTTATAATATTCTCCCCGAAGTTAGATCCCCATCTTAATGTATCAGATGAAGAATGATGACTGTATCTCATTAGCACACCTTTTCCCTTGTCACTAAACTCCTAACCTCGTCCAGTCCCCACCTTGATGTCCTCCAAGATTAAACAAAGATAACTAAGGTGAGCGTGCCTGACCCTTTTTTTCACCGACTTATCCTTCTCTGGGATTTCAGGCACAGGCAGGCATGTCTGAGATTAAACCATATCAACAACCCACAACTCTCAACCAGCCTCAGGATAAGCGATACAGCAAAATAAATAAATCATCATCTCATCTTACCGGCAAAGCGAGCCTGACGTCGTCGCCGTCCTGGATCCAGAGCTCCATGGGCCCGGCGAGCTGGAAGGGCGGCAGCGTGGGGTCGAAGCTCCCCCGTCCGATCTCGGCGAGCGCCGTGTCGTCGGCGTCGGCCTGGGACCGGAAGATGGGCAGGTCGACGAAGTCCCACCGGTTGACGTCCTCGAGCAGCCGCACCGGCACGGCCTTCCTCCCGACCTCCATGTCGAACTCGTACGCCACCGCGTGCCCCACCAGCGCGTCCCTCACGTCGAACCCGGACACCTTGAGCTCCTCCGACTGGAGCCCCAGCCCCTTGACGATCGCCTCCCTCAGGTCCTGCAGCGCGGATCCATCGGCCCGTCAGCTCCGATCGGTCGAGCCGTGGCAAGAGAGATTAGAAGGGAGGGAGGGGGAGGGCGGGAACTCACGGAGATGGCCTTGGGGACGGGGGGCTTGGGCGCCGCGTCGAGGCCGCGCGACGAGCCGATCGCGAGGAGCAGCGCCAGGGGCAGCGCGAGGAACCGCCATCGGGCTCGAGCGGCGGCCATCGCTGCTCCTCGTCTCCCCTATCAATTCGACCGGATTACTTGCCGCTCCTTCTGCGAGGAAGGAAGAGGGGGAGAAAAGAAACGGAACTCTCTGGAGGAAGGGGACGGAGCTCGGGCGGTATGTATAGTTGCGGGCCCGCGTAGGGCTGCGTCTACGTGGAATTTTCCAGAGGGCGGGTCCGTTCTGGATTGGCCGGTTAATGACGTGGAGGTACGTGTCGAGGACCAATCACGGACGGCATCGCAGGATTGCGTGGACGAGCGGTTGGATTTCGAAGCGGCCCCGGTACGTATCTACATTTTTTTTTCCACGCACCAGACATCTCCAACTCCCAACTGCAACCCGTAAATTTCCTCCCGCATCCGTCCATGGATAAGTGGACCAGTCCGCGAACACGGATGCGAGAAGACAAACTAACCAGACGAAATTCATTTAAACAAGGGGATTTCATTTAAACATGATGTATTTCATTACATTTACATCAACTAAGCGGAGCCCGTCCGACTAGGTCTAAATGGTCGTTGGGCGACCGTTCCTCGTGTCCGACCATGAGCCCCGAGAACTAAACACTAGTAGAAAAGGGGGCAACGGTTCAGGTCGGGGCAGCCCATTAGTCCCGGTTCAGACCAGAACCGGGACCAATGGGGGCATTGGTCCCGGTTCGTGAGACCAGGGGGCCGGCCGGGCCACGTGGGCCATTGGTCCCGGTTCGTCTGGACCTTTTAGTCCCGGTTGATGGGACGAACCGGGACCAATGGGCCTGGCTTCTGGCCCACCACCATTGGTCCCGGTTGTTGGCCTGAACCGGGACCAAAGGCTCCCCTTTAGTCCCGGTTTGTGCCACGAACCGGGACCAATAGTGTTGCCTATATATACCCTCGCCCGCGAGCAGAGCACTCCAGTGCTCTGTTTTTCTGGGCCGGCGAGGGGAGGGGTTTGTGGTGCTCTAGCTCACCTCCTATGCACATGAAGTGTTCGATTAAATGCCCGAGCCACACTAGTTAAGCTTTCTCCTCTCGAAGCTCGACCTCAAAGCTCCATTTTTCTCGAGATTTGTCTAGATTTAGCGGTCCGTCACGCCCCACCCCCGTCTTCACCGCCGTCGATCACCCGCGCCGATCTCATCACCGACACCACCGTGGTGAGCCTCTTGTTCTTATCTTCTTTCTGAAAGAAAAAATATTGTTACTTGTATGTTTAGATAGATACTTGTATCATTTTCTTACTTTTATTATTGCATCTTATATAGTGCGATGGTTTCGGTATCCGCCCCCGTCGGCCCTCGTCCTGTTTATGATTCGGATGTGGTATATAGATTAATCTTTATAACTATTGGTTCATTTATTGTTTATGAAAATTATGCGGACCAACGTGACAGATTTTATTTGTCTATGATGTATGTGAACCGGAAATTCCAACCGACCCTATTGTCGAGAGGTTAAATTTAGTTGAAGAAGAAAACAATTTCTTGAAGGAAAAAATAAAAAAAATGAGGAGGAGAAGATGATATTGGAGTTGCATGTTGCGGATGTCGTCGATGATCACAAGATCAAGATGGATGCAATGCGCTTGAAGATTACAAAGATTAGAAAATATGCCATTCATACCGAGGCTTGGTATCATTATGCCGTTGGATCAATTGTTACCTTGGTTGCGATTATGATCGCCTTTGTTTTCGCATTAAAATGTTTTACATAGTTTCAATGTATGGTTTAATTAATTAGATGCTCTGGAGAGCTATATGTTGTTACATGAGAACTATGTATTGTAGGGGAACGTGGTAATTTCAAAAAAAATCCTACGCACACGCAAGATCATGGTGATGCATAGCAACGAGAGGGGAGAGTGTTGTCTACGTACCCTCGTAGACCGAAGCGGAAGCGTTGACACAACGTAGAGGAAGTAGTCGTACGTCCTCCTCGTGATCCGACCGATCCAAGCGTCGTTACTCCGGCGCCTCCGAGTTCTTGACACACGTACAACTCGATGACGTCCCCGGGTCTCGATCCAGCAAAACCTCCGGGGATGAGTTCCGTCAGCACGACGGCGTGGTGACGATCTTGATGAACTACTACGCAGGGCTTCGCCTAAACACTGCGACAATATGACCAAGGTGGAATATGGTGGAGGGGGGCACCGCACACGGCTAAGGAACGATCTCAAGGATCAACTTGTCTGTCCTTGGGGTGCCCCCCCCCCCGCCCCCGTCTATAAAGGAGCAAGGGGGAGGCCGGCCGGCCCTAGAGGGGCGCGCCAAAGGGAGGGGGAGTCCTCCTCCTAGTAGGAGTAGGACTCCCCTTTCCTAGTCCAACTAGGAGGGAGGAAGGGGGAAGGAAAGAGAGGGAGAGGGAGAGGGAAAGGGGGGCCGCGCCCCCCCTCCTTGTCCAATTCGGACTGCCCATGGGGGGGCGCGCGCCACCTCCTGGCGCAGCCCTCTCTCTCCCCTCGTGGCCCAATAGGCCCATTACTTCCCCCGGGGGTTCCGGTAACCCCTCCGGCACTCCGATAATATCCGAAACCACTCGGAACCATTCTGATGTCCGAACATAGCCGTCCAATATATCAATCTTTATGTCTCGACCATTCCGAGACTCCTCGTCATGTCCGTAATCACATCTGGGACTCCGAACTCCTTCGGTACATCAAAATGCATAAAGTCATAATAACTGTCATCGTAACCTTAAGCGTGCGGACCCTACGGTTCGAGAACAATGTAGACATGACCGAGACACGTCTCCGGTCAATAACCAATAGCGGGACCTGGATGCCCATATTGGTTCCTACATATTCTACGAAGATCTTTATCGGTCAGACGCATAACAACATACGTTGTTCCCTTTGTCCATCGGTATGTTACTTGCCCGAGATTCGATCGTCGGTATCCAATACCTAGTTCAATCTCGTTACCGGCAAGTCTCTTTACTCGTTCCGTAATACATCATCCCGCAACCAACTCATTGGTTGCAATGCTTGCAAGGCTTAAGTGATGTGCATTACCGAGAAGGCCCTGAGATACCTCTCCGACATTCGGAGTGACAAATCCTAATCTCGAAATACGCCAACCCAACAAATACTTTCGGAGACACCTGTAGAGCACCTTTATAATCACCCAGTTACGTTGTGACGTTTGGTAGCACACAAAGTGTTCCTACGGTAAACGGGAGTTGCATAATCACATAGTCATAGGAACATGTATAAGTCATGGATAAAAGCAATAGCAGCATACTAAACGATCGGGTGCTAAGCTAATGGAATGGGTCATGTCAATTAGATCATTCAACTAATGATGTGACCTTGTTAACCAAATGACAACTCCTTTGTCTATGGTTAGGAATCTTAACCATCTTTGATTAACAAGCTAGTCAAGTAGAGGCATACTAGTGACACTCTGTTTGTTTATGTATCCACACATGTATTATGTTTCCGGTCAATACAATTCTAGCATGAATAATAAACATTTATCATGATATGTAAGGAAATGAATAATAACTTTATTATTGCCTCTAGGGCATATTTCCTTCAGTCTCCCACTTGCACTAGAGTCAATAATCTAGATTACACAGTAATGATTCTAACACCCATGGAGTCTTGGTGTTGATCATGTTTTGCCCGTGGAAGAGGCTTAGTCAACGGGTCTGCTACATTCAGATCCGTACGTATCTTGCAAATCTCTATGTCTCCCACCTGGACCAAGTCCCGGATGGAATTGAAGCGTCTCTTGATGTGCTTTGTTCTCTTGTGAAATCTGGATTCCTTCGCCAAGGCAATTGCTCCAGTATTGTCACAAAAGATTTTCATTGGACCCGATGCACTAGGTATGACACCTAGATCGGATATGAACTCCTTCATCCAGACTCCTTCATTTGCTACTTCCGAAGCAGCTATGTACTCCTCTTCACATGTAGATCTCGCTACGACGCTTTGTTTAGAACTGCACCAACTGACAGCTCCTCCATTTAATGTAAATACGTATCCGGTTTGCGACTTAGAATCGTCCGGATCAGTGTCAAAGCTTGCATCAACGTAACCCTTTACGACAAGCTCTTTGTCACCTCCATATACGAGAAACATTTCCTTAGTCCTTTTCAGGATATTCTTGACCGCTGTCCAGTGATCCACTCCTGGATTACTTTGGTACCTCCCTGCTAAACTTATAGCAAGGCACACATCAGGTCTGGTACACAGCATTGCATACATGATAGAGCCTATGGCTGAAGCATAGGGAACATCTTTCATCTTCTCTCTATCTTCTGCAGTGGTCGGGCATTGAGTCTTACTCAACTTCACACCTTGCAAAACAGGCAAGAACCCCTTCTTCGCTTGATCCATTTTGAACTTCTTAAAAATCTTGTCAAGGTATGTGCTTTGTGAAAGTCCAATTAAGCGTCTTGATCTATCTCTATAGGTCTTAATGCCCAATATGTAAGCAGCTTCACCGAGGTCTTTCATTGAAAAACTCTTATTCAAGTATCCTTTTATGCTATCCAGAAATTCTATATCATTTCCAATCAGTAATATGTCATCTACATATAATATCAGAAATGCTGCAGAGCTCCCACTCACTTTCTTGTAAATACAGGCTTCTCCAAAAGTCTGTACAAACCCAAATGCTTTGATCACACTATCAAAGCGTTTATTCCAACTCCGAGATGCTTGAACCAGTCCATAAATGGATCGCTGGAGCTTGCATACTTTGTTAGCTCCCTTTGGATTGATAAAACCTTCTGGTTGCATCATATACAACTCTTCTTCCAGAAACCCATTCAGGAATGCAGTCTTTACATCCATTTGCCAAATTTCATAATCATAAAATGCGGCAATTGCTAACATGATTCGGACAGACTTAAGCATCGCTACGGGTGAGAAGGTCTCATCGTAGTCAATCCCTTGAACTTGTCGAAACCCCTTTGCGACAAGTCGAGCTTTGTAGACAGTAACATTACCGTCGGCGTCAGTCTTCTTCTTATAGATCCACTTGTTCTCTATTGCTTGCCGACCCTCGGGCAAGTCAACCAAAGTCCACACTTTGTTTTCATACATGGATCCCATCTCAGATTTCATGGCTTCCAGCCATTTTGCGGAATCTGGGCTCACCATCGCTTCTTCATAGTTCGTAGGTTCGTCATGATCTAGTAGCATGATTTCCAGAATAGGATTGCCGTACCACTCTGGTGCGGATCTCACTCTGGTTGATCTACGAGGTTCTGTAGTAACTTGATCTGAAGTTTCATGATCATCATCATTAACTTCTTCTCTGATTGGTGTAGACGTCACAGAAACTGGTTCCTGTGATGAACTACTTTCCAATAAGGAAGCAGGTACAGTTACCTCATCAAGTTCTACTGTCCTCCCACTCACTTCTTTCGAGAGAAACTCCTTCTCTAGAAAGGATCCATTTTTAGCAACAAATGTCTTGCCTTCGGATCTGTGATAGAAGGTGTACCCAACTGTTTCCTTTGGGTATCCTATGAAGACACATTTCTCCGGTTTGGGTTCCAGCTTATCAGGTTGAAACTTTTTCACATAAGCATCGCAGCCCCAAACTTTAAGAAACGACAACTTTGGTTTCTTGCTAAACCACAGTTCATAAGGTGTCGTCTCAACGGATTTTGACGGTGTCCTATTTAACGTGAATGCGGCCGTCTCTAGAGCATAACCCCAAAACGATAGCGGTAAATCTGTAATAGACATCATAGATCGCACCATATCTAGTAAAGTGTGATTACGACGTTCGGACACACCATTGCGCTGTGGTGTTCGGGGTGGCGTGAGTTGCGAAACTATTCCGCATTGTTTCAAATGTAGACCAAACTCATAACTCAAATATTCTCCTCCACGATCAGATCGTAGAAACTTTATTTTCTTGTTACGATGATTTTCAACTTCACTCTGAAATTCTTTGAACTTTTCAAATGTTTCAGACTTGTTTCATTAAGTAGATATACCCATATCTGCTTAAATCATCTGTGAAGGTGAGAAAATAACGATATCCGCCACGAGCCTCAACATTCATCGGACCACATACATCTGTATGTATGATTTCCAACAAATCTGTTGCTCTCTCCATAGTACCGGAGAACGGTGTTTTAGTCATCTTGCCCATGAGGCACGGTTCGCAAGTGCCAAGTGATTCATAATCAAGTGACTCCAAAAGTCCATCAGTATGGAGTTTCTTCATGCGCTTTATACCGATATGACCTAAACGGCAATGCCACAAATAAGTTGCACTATCATTATCAACTCTGCATCTTTTGGCTTCTACATTATGAATATGTGTATCACTACTATCGAGATTCATCAAAAATAGACCACTCTTCAAGGGTGCATGACCATAAAAGATATTACTCATATAAATAGAACAACCATTATTCTCTGATTTAAATGAATAACCGTCTCGCATCAAACAAGATCCAGATATAATGTTCATGCTCAACGCTGGCACCAAATAACAATTATTTAGGTCTAATACTAATCCCGAAGGTAGATGTAGAGGTAGCGTGCCGACCGCGATCACATCGACTTTGGAACCGTTTCCCACGCGCATCGTCACCTCATCCTTTGCCAGTGTTCGCTTCCGTAGTCCCTGTTTCGAGTTGCAAATATTAGCAACAGAACCAGTATCAAATACCCAGGTGCTACTGCGAGCTCTAGTAAGGTACACATCAATAACATGTATATCACATATACCTTTGTTCACCTTGCCATCCTTCTTATCCGCCAAATACTTGGGGCAGTTCCGCTTCCAGTGACCAGTCTGCTTGCAGTAGAAGCACTCAGTTTCAGGCTTAGGTCTAGACTTGGGTTTCTTCTCTTGAGCAGCAACTTGTTTGTTGTTCCTTTTGAAGTTCCCCTTCTTCCTCCCTTTGTCCTTTTTCTTGAAACTAGTGGTCTTATTGACCATCAACACTTGATGCTCCTTCTTGATTTCTACCTCCGCAGCCTTTAGCATTGCGAAGAGCTCGGTGATAGACTTATCTATCCCTTGCATATTATAGTTCATCACGAAGCCTTTGTAGCTTGGTGGCAGTGATTGGAGAATTCTGTCAATGACGCAATCATCCGGAAGATTGACTCCCAGCTGATTCAAGTGATTATAATACCCAGACATCTTGAGTATATGCTCACTAACAGAACCATTCTCTTCCATCTTGCAGCTATAGAACTTATTGGAGACCTCATATCTCTCAATCCGGGCATTCTGTTTGAATATCAACTTCAACTCCTGGAACATCTCATATGCTCCATGGTTCTCAAACCGTCGTTGAAGTCCCGGTTCTAAGCCGTAAAGCATGGCACACTGAACTATCGAGTAGTCATCAGCTTTGCTCTGCCAGACGTTCATAACATCTGGTGTTGCTCCAGCAGCAGGCCTGGCACCTAGCGGTGCATCCAGGACATAACTCTTCTGTGCAGCAATGAGGATAATCCTCAAGTTACGGACCCAGTCCGTGTAATTGCTACCATCATCTTTCAACTTTGCTTTCTCAAAAAACGTATTAAAATTCAACGGAACAACAGCACGAGCCATCTATCTACAATTAACATAAACAAGCAAGATACTATCAGGGACTATGTTCATGATAAGTTTAAGTTCAATTAATCATATTATTTAAGAACTCCCACTTAGATAGATATCCCTCTAATCTTCTAAGTGATCACGTGATCCAAATCAAAACTAATCCATAACCGATCATCACGTGAAATGGATTATTTCTCAATGGTGAACATCATCATGTTGATCATATCTACTATATGATTCACGCTCGACCTTTCGGTCTCCGTGTTCCGAGGCCATATCTGCATATGCTAGGCTCGTCAAGTATAACCCGAGTATTCTGTGTGTGCAAAACTGGCTTGCACCCGTTGTAGATGGACGTAGAGCTTATCACACCCGATCATCACGTGGTGTCTGGGCACGACGAACTTTGGCAACGGTGCATACTCGGGGAGAACACCTCTTGATAATTTAGTGAGAGATCATCTTATAATGCTACCGTCAATCAAAGCAAGATAAGATGCATAAAAGATAAACATCACATGCAAATCAATATAAGTGATATGATATGGTCATCATCATCTTGTGCTTGTGATCTCCATCTCCGCAGCACCATCATGATCACCATCGTCACCGGCGCGACACCTTGATCTCCATCGTAGCATCGTTGTCGTCTCGCCAATCTTATGCTTCTACGACTATCGCTACCGCTTAGTGATAAAGTAAAGCATTACAGGGCGATTGCATTGCATACAATAAAGCGACAACCATACGGCTCCTGCCGGTTGCCGATAATTCGGTTACAAAACATGATCATCTCATACAATAAAATATAGCATCATGTCTTGACCATATCACATCACAACATGCCCTGCAAAAACAAGTTAGACGTCCTCTACTTTGTTTGTTGCAAATTTTACGTGGCTGCTACGGGCTTAAGCAAGAACCAATCTCACCTACGCATCAAAACCACAACGATAGTTTGTCAAATAGACTCCGTTTTAACCTTCTCAAGGACCGGGCGTAGCCATACTCGGTTCAACTAAAGTTGGAGAAACTGACACCCGCCAGCCACCTGTGTGCAAAGCACGGCGGTAGAACCAGTCTCGCGTAAGCGTACGCGTAATGTCGGTCCGGGCCGCTTCATCCAACAGTACCGCCGAACCAAAGTATGACATGCTGGTAGGCAGTATGACTTGTATCGTCCACAACTCACTTGTGTTCTACTCGTACAAAACATCAAACCATAATAACCTAGGCTCGGATGCCACTGTTGGGGAACGTAGTAATTTCAAAAAAATTCCTACGCACACGCAAGATCATGGTGATGCATAGCAACGAGAGGGGAGAGTGTTGTCTACGTACCCTCGTAGACCGAAGCGGAAGCGTTGACACAACATAGAGGAAGTAGTCGTACGTCCTCCTCGTGATCCGACCGATCCAAGCGCCGTTACTCCGGCGCCTCCGAGTTCTTGACACACGTATAGCTCGATGACGTCCCCGGGTCTCGATCCAACAAAACCTCCAGGGATGAGTTCTGTCAGCACGACGGCGTGGTGACGATCTTGATGAACTACCCACGCAGGGCTTCGCCTAAACACTGCGACAATATGACCAAGGTGGAATATGGTGGAGGGGGGCACCGCACACGGCTAAGGAACGATCTCAAGGATCAACTTGTCTGTCCTTGGGGTGCCCCCCCGCCCCCGTATATAAAGGAGCAAGGGGGAGGCCGGCCGGCCCTAGAGGGGCGCACCAAAGGGAGGGGGAGTCCTCCTCCTAGTAGGAGTAGGACTCCCCTTTCCTAGTCCAACTAGGAGGGAGGAAGGGGGAAGGGAAGAGAGGGAGAGGGAGAGGGAAAGGGGGGCCGCGCCCCCCTCCTTGTCCAATTCGGACTGCCCATGGGGGGCGCGCGCCACCTCCTGGCGCAGCCCTCTCTCTCCCCTCGTGGCCCAATAGGCCCATTACTTCCCCCGGGGGTTCCGGTAACCCCTCCGGCACTCCGGTAATATCCGAAACCACTCGGAACCATTCCGATGTCCGAACATAGCCGTCCAATATATCAATCTTTATGTCTCGACCATTCCGAGACTCCTCGTCATGTCCGTGATCACATCCGGGACTCCGAACTCCTTCGGTACATCAAAATGCATAAACTCATAATAACTGTCATCGTAACCTTAAGCGTGCGGACCCTACGGTTCGAGAACAATGTAGACATGACCGAGACACGTCTCCGGTCAATAACCAATAGCGGGACCTGGATGCCCATATTGGTTCCTACATATTCTACGAAGATCTTTATCGGTCAGACCGCATAAGAACATACGTTGTTCCCTTTGTCCATCGGTATGTTACTTGCCCGAGATTCGATCGTCGGTATCCAATACCTAGTTCAATCTCGTTACCGGCAAGTCTCTTTACTCGTTCCGTAATACATCATCCCTCAACCAACTCATTGGTTGCAATGCTTGCAAGGCTTAAATGATGTGCATTACCGAGAAGGCCCTGAGATACCTCTCCGACATTCGGAGTGACAAATCCTAATCTCGAAATACGCCAACCCAACAAATACTTTCGGAGACACCTGTAGAGCACCTTTATAATCACCCAGTTACGTTGTGACGTTTGGTAGCACACAAAGTGTTCCTACGGTAAACGGGAGTTGCATAATCTCATAGTCATAGGAACATGTATAAGTCATGGATAAAAGCAATAGCAGCATACTAAACGATCGGGTGCTAAGCTAATGGAATGGGTCATGTCAATCAGATCATTCAACTAATGATGTGACCTTGTTAATCAAATGACAACTCCTTTGTCTATGGTTAGGAAACTTAACCATCTTTGATTAACAAGCTAGTCAAGTAGAGGCATACTAGTGACACTCTGTTTGTTTATGTATCCACACATGTATTATGTTTCCGGTCAATACAATTCTAGCATGAATAATAAACATTTATCATGATATGTAAGGAAATGAATAATAACTTTATTATTGCCTCTAGGGCATATTTCCTTCATGTATGTACTTTGCTTTTAATGTGATGATGAACTTCTATTAATTTGGACACTTAATTATATATAATGCACGCAGATGAACCAGCAATGGATGTACGGTGGCAGACACACCTCCGAGTACATTAAGGGCGTGCATGAGTTTCTCGATGTGGCTGAGGCAAACAAGCAGAATGGTTTTATGTGTTGTCCATGCCCTGATTGTGGGAATACGAAGTCTTACTCTGACCGGAAAATCCTTCACACCCACCTGCTTTATAAAGGTTTCATGCCACACTATAATGTTTGGACGAGGCACGGAGAAATAGGGGTTATGATGGAAGACGACGAAGAAGAAGAGTACGATGACAACTACGTGCCCCTGAATACCGTGATGCTGCAACGGGGGGAGCTGGTGAAGATCAAGAGGAACCAGACGATGTGCCCAATGATGCTGCAACGGGTGAAGGTGCTGAAGATCAAGAGGAACCAGACGATGTGCCCGATGATGATGATCTCCGCCGGGTCATTGTCGATGCAAGGACGCAATGCGAAAATCAAAAGGAGAAGCTGAAGTTCGATCGCATGTTAGAGGATCACAAAAAAGGGTTGTACCCCAATTGCGAAGATGGCAACACAAAGCTCGGTACCGTACTGGAATTGCTGCAGTGGAAGGCAGAGAATGTTGTGCCTGACAAAGGATTTGAGAAGATACTGAAAATATTGAAGAAGAAGCTTCCAAAGGATAACGAATTGCCCGACAGTACATACGCAGCAAAGAAGGTCGTATGCCCTCTAGGATTGGAGGTGGAGAAGATACATGCATGCCCTAATGACTGCATCCTATACCGCGGTGCATACAAGGATATGAACGCATGCCCGGTATGCGGTGCATTGCGGTATAAGATCAGACGAGATGACCCTGGTGATGTTCACGGCAAGCCCCGCAGGAAGAGGGTTCCTGCGAAGGTGATGTGGTATGCTCCTATAATACCACGGTTGAAACGTCTGTTCAGAAACGGAAAGCATGCCAAGTCGATGCGATGGCACAGTGAGGACCGTAAGAAAGACGGGAAGTTGAGAGCACCCGCTGACGGGTCGCAGTGGAGAAAAATCGTGAGAAAGTACTGGGATGAGTTTGCAAAGGACCCAAGGAACGTATAGTTTGCTTTAAGCGCGGATGGCATTGATCCTTTCGAGGAGCAGAGCAGCAATCACAGCACCTGGCCGTTCACTCTATGTATGTATAACCTTCCTCCTTGGATGTGCATGAAGCGGAAGTTCATTATGATGCCAATTCTCATCCAAGGCCCTAAGCAACCCGGCAACGACATTGATGTGTACCTAAGGCCATTAGTTGAAGAACTTTTACAGCTGTGGAATGGAAACGGTGTACGTACGTGGGATGAGCACGGACAGGAGGAATTTAACCTAAAGGCATTGCTGTTCATGACCATCAACGATTGGCCCGCTCTCAGTAACCTTTCAGGACAGACAAACAAAGGATACCACGCATGCACACACTGTTTAGATGACACTGAAAGTATATACCTGGACAAATGCAGGAAGAATGTGTACCTGGGCCATCGTCGATTTCTTCTGACGAACCATCAATGTCGAAAGAAAGGCAAGCATTTCAAAGGCGAGGCAGATCACCGGAAGAAGCCCCCCATGCGTACCGGTGATCACGTACTTGCTATGGTCAATGATTTACACGTAATCTTTGGAAAGGGTCCCGACGCAGTAGCTGTTCCGAATGACGCTGAGGGACACGCACCCATGTGGAAGAAGAAATCTATATTTTGGGACCTACCCTACTGGAAAGACCTAGAGGTCCACTCTTCAATCGACGTGATACACGTGACGAAGAACCTTTGCGTGAACCTGCTAGGCTTCTTGGGCGTGTATGGAAAGACAAAAGATACACCTGAGGCACGGGAGGACCTGCAACGTTTGCACGAAAAAGATGGCATGCCTCAGAAGCAGTATGAAGGTCCTGCCAGCTACGCTCTTACGAAAGATGAGAAAGAAATCTTCTTTGAATGCCTGCTCAGTATGAAGGTCCCGACTGGCTTCTCGTCGAATATAAAGGGAATAGTAAATATCCCAGAGAAAAAGTTCCAGAACCTAAAGTCTCATGACTGCCACGTGATTATGACGCAACTGCTTCCGGTTGCATTGAGGGGGCTTCTACCGGAAAACGTCCGATTAGCCATTGTGAAGCTATGTGCATTTCTCAATGCAATCTCTCAGAAGGTGATCGATCCAGAAATGGTACCAAGGCTAAGGTGTGATGTGGCACAATGTCTTGTCAGTTTCGAGCTGGTGTTCCCACCATCCTTCTTCAATATCATGACGCATGTCCTAGTTCATCTAGTCGACGAGATTATCGTTCTGGGGCTCGTATTTCTACACAATATGTTCCCCTTTGAGAGGTTCATGGGAGTCCTAAAGAAATATGTCCGTAACCGCGCTAGGCCAGAAGGAAGCATCTCCATGGGCCATCAAACAGAGGATGTCATCGGGTTTTGTGTTGACTTCATTCCTGGCCTTAAGAAGATAGGTCTCCCTAAATCACGGTATGAGGGGAGACTGACTGGAAAAGGCACGCTAGGAGCGGACTCAATAATATGCAGGGACGGGCATTCTTGGTCTCAAGCACACTACACAGTTCTACAGAACTCTACCTTGGTGACCCCGTATGTCGATGAACACAAGAACAATCTGCGCTCCAAACACCCGGAGCAGTGCGACGACTGGATTACATGTGAACACATTAGGACTTTCAGCAGTTGGTTGGAAGCACGTCTCAGAGGTGACAACACTGTTTGTGATAAGTTGTACTTGTTGTCCAGGGGACCATCTTTGACTGTATTGATTTACAAAGGATACGAGATAAATGGGAATACATTTTACACCATTGACCAAGATCAAAAGAGCACCAACCAAAACAGCGGTGTCCGCTTTGATGCAACAACCGAGAAGGGAAAGGACACATATTATGGTTACACAATGGACATATGGGAACTTGACTACGGACAAGATTTTAAGGTCCCTTTGTTTAAGTGCAAATGGGTCAATCTGTCAGGAGGCGGGGTACATGTAGACCCACAGTACGGAATGACAACAGTGGATCTGAAAAATCTTGGGTACACAGGTTATCTATGATGTGGAATGACAATGATGTACAACAGTGGAATGACAACCGTTCGTCCTAGCCAATGATGTGGCACAGGTTATCTATGTGAAGGACATGTCTACCAGACCGAGAAAAAGAAAAGATAAGGAAACGAATACATCATACGATGAGCCAAAGCGCCACATAGTTCTTTCAGGAAAAAGGGATATCCTGGGAATGGAGGGCAAGACAGACATGTCTGAAGATTATGAAAGGTTTCATGAAATTCCTCCCTTCAATGTCTAGGCTGACCCAAGCATCCTGATAAACGATGAAGATTATCCATGGTTACGGCGCAATAAGCAAATGACAAAAGCGAAGAAAAAGTGAAGACTTTCTCCCACAACTATTATGATGATACCATGCCAAATTTGTAACAGACGAGCATGCTATGCCAACTTTTTCAGAGTTCATTTGGAAACTATGAATTTAGGTTGAAATTTCTCTATAGGTGCATCTATGTTCATTTTTTTAGTAAAGTTAATCACAAACTTGTGATTCACACAAATTTCAAAGAATTCAAATTTTAACTATTCAAATTTGAGTTTATAATTTTTCTAAAACTAATGGCACTAACAGAAAGTTTATAATTTTGCGGACCTAAAAGCAAAAAGAATAAAAAAATAAAGCAAAAAACAAAAGAAAATAAATAATACAGAAAGCAAAACAAAAACAAAAGTCCGTCCCTCTCTGCGTTGTTGAGCTCCTCTCAAAGTGAAAAAAATGCCTATAATATTTGTTATGACTAACTAAAATTACCAAATTGAGTATAATGATAAAACACAGTAATATTAAATAGCAGGAAAAACAATGACTCAAAAATCAATTTTATTGTAAAGTTATTCATAAACTAGTGACATAAAATAAAAAAGAAATCACTACAAAACTATAAGTATTTAGTTCTAAGTAGAAATAAAAAAATAGCAAAAAAAATGCCACCAACTGGGCCACCATGGCCTGAATACGACTAGAAACCCAACCATGGGCCAGGATTCAGGCCCGCAGCAGGCCGAGTAGGCCCACAGGCATTGCAGTGACAGATTAGGCCCGAAAGCCTGCAGTTGAGAGGAGCTCGAGAGTGTGGGCGCAGCAGCGCTTATAAACCACTCCCGAGCCCTCTCAACTAGCGAGGTGGGACTAAACTTTTGGGCGCGGGGCAGCACAAGGCCATTGGTCCCGGTTGGTGGGACGAACCGGGACCAA
The DNA here is from genome assembly GCA_032464435.1 of Aegilops umbellulata. Lineage (NCBI taxonomy): Eukaryota > Viridiplantae > Streptophyta > Magnoliopsida > Poales > Poaceae > Aegilops > Aegilops umbellulata. The sequence continues at coordinate 381,105,626 of CP136056.1, read as the reverse complement.
AGGGGTGCATTGGTACCGGTTCGTGACACCAACCGGGACCAATGACCCTCTTTAGTCCCGGTTGGTGCCACCAACCGGGACCAAAGGCCGCCGCTTCCCGCCCTTTGGGCTGCTGAAAAGAGGGCTTTTGGTCCCGGTTGGTGGCACCAACCGGGACTAAAGGGGGGCATTAGTCCCGGTTTACGCCACCAACCGGGACTAAAGCTTAGACTATATAACAAACACTTGTGAAAAATTTCAGTTTGCATCGCCAGTTCCCCCCTCCCCCGCCGACGACGCCGTGAGGCTGCTCCACCTCGCTGTCTACTCCGCCGCCGCCAACGTCGTCGCCTCCCCGAGCCCGCGCCGTCCTCATCGCCGGCATCCCCGAGCCCGCCGTCCTCGTCGTCCCCGTCGCTGCGTGCCTCCCCGAGCCCACCCCTCCTCGTCCCTATCGCCGGCCGCGCGCCGTCCCGAGACCGCCGTCCCCGTCACCGCGTGCCGCCCCGAGCCCGCCGTCCTCGTCGCCGGACTCCTGCCATCGCCGCCCCCCTCGAAGTGAGCCCCCCCTTTCCCATGCATGGTCCCTATCGAGTGCGGCCCTTGCTCTCTGCCCCTGCTCCATGGTCGCCGCCGGCCCCGACGCATTGAAGAGCAGAAGGAGAGGAGAAGGAGAGAAGAGGAGAAGGATCAAGTGGAGCAGCAGCAAACTTTTCTAAAATTTCTGAATTTTTTTACAGATATGAACAGTGCATATAGAGGGTGTTTGATCAAATGCTAGATGGCTTTGGGCATTTTTAGGATTTATGATATTTTTTGTGGTCAGGGACTGATGCAAGACAAATGAAGTGTGGGTACTGTCATGAAGTTGGAGTAATTTTTGTGGTTGTAAAAGAGTTAGGAAAATTTAGAATGTGCTAAATATGTCAAAAATGTTTTTTGTTCATACAAAGTTTTTTGTTCATAGGCAGAAAGTTTTTATATATGACTATGGATATATGAGCAATGATGATCCATGGATGTATGCATTGATATATATGATAAACGATGTTTCATAGAATATTTACCAAGTATATATGTATTTTTGTTCATAGCATTTTTCCATTTATATATGTATGTGGCTATAGATGGATATATATGAGAAATGATGATCCATGGAAAAGTTTTATATATGCAAAAGTTACATTTTTAGAAAAGTTTTATATATCTAGCTAGGAAAGGAAGAAGAAAGAAAAAGGAGAGGAAAAACAAAAATAAGAAGAGGAAGAAAGGAGAAGAAGAGGAGAGGAAGAAGAGGAGAAATAAATAAGAAGAGGAAAAAAGAAGAAAAAGAAGAGGAGAAGAAGAAATGAATAGATGAGAAGAAGAAAAAATAGAAATTTCTATTTTTTCTTCTTCTCCTCTTTTTTTTCTTCTTTTTTTTCTTCGATCTTCTCCTCTATTCCTTTCTTCTTCTCCTCTCTATTCCCTCTCCCGATAACTTCAACACGAGGGGGGGTCGATATACCCCTCGGATAACTCCGACATGAGGGGCGGTCGATATATATACCCCCTCTCGACTGTGATAATAACTTATACCGCGGGAGCACCCCCCGACCCTCTCGCTCGACCAAAACTCTCGAGGACACCCAAACCCTAGAAAAAAATGATGTCGGTCTCCTACACCCTCCCGCCGCGCCCCTACCCGACAAACTCTCTCGAGGCCACCCCAAACCCTTGAAGCGTTGTCGAGGCCACCCCAAACCCTAGAGAAGCAGCGTCGAGGCCACTAATTAATATATATGATTCCTTACTATGATTAGCTAGCTAGTTCTACGTTTGCCAATAATATATCCATTTGTCATGTTTGAATAATAATTGCCATGTTGTAAATATTTGTAGAAACTATGGACACCACCCGAGACGAAGCAAACGAAGCGATGTTGAGGGACATAATCGTAGAAGGAAGTGATGCCGTCTCGTTGTATCTCAACGACACCGATGGTACTCTGGAAGGAGAGGATGAAGAAGCTGGCTCTGGTGACCTAATGCCGGTGCAAGAAGAAGAATGCGAGGACGGCTCCGGTGACCCAATGCTGGTGCAAGAAGGAGACCGTGATGACGGCTCCGGTGACCGAACCGAGTCCGGCCAGGTATATATATTAGTTAAGCCTGTGCTGACTAGCTAATTAATGCATTCATTGTTTTGGTATGTACACATATTAATTAAGTCTTTGCTCTTTTTTCTAGCCCTCCGGATCAAGCACAACTGAGGTAAAGAGACGAGGCCCGAAGAAAAAGTTGAGCTCAGATGAAAGGTTTGAGATCATAGCAATCGCGCCCGACGGCCAACCTATTGAACCCATCCGAACAAAGAAGGCATTTGTTGCTCAGTGCGGGGTTCTAGTTAGGGACAAGATCCCGATCAGCATCCAGCAATGGTTCAAGCCGGCTACAGAAGACCCTGAGGTGTCTTACGTCAATGATATGCAGAAAAATGATCTTTGGACTGAGCTGAAGACAAATTTCACCCTACCGCCAGAGGATGATCTGGAGAAGCCAGTTGAGCAATTAAGCAAGTCTTTTGCTCTTAAGAGGATGGCAGACCTATTCAAGAGGTGGAAGAATGACCTGAATAGGTTTGTCGAGAAAAAAGAGACACCAGAATTCAAGGGCATATATGAGAAGATCAGAGATGACTGGCCTGCATTTGAGGCCTACAGGACATCGGAAAAGAGTAAGAAGATGTCGGCGACAAACAAGAAAAATGCTGCGGAGAAGAAGCTTCACCATCGCACGGGGTCAGGTGGCTACCTCGTAGCCCGGCCTAAGTGGGCCAAGGCTGAGAATGATCTGCTTGCAAAAGGGATCGAACCAGAGACAATGAGCTGGCCAGACCGTTGCCGGACTTGGTTCTTCGGGGCTGGCGGAACCTTGGACCCTGTAACATGGAAGTGCATTTGGACGAATGAGCAACTTGACATACCCTTGAAGAAGCTTCGGTACTATATCGCTGCAGCGCAAAAAGGGACGTTCCTTCCAGATAGGGAGAACGACGAGCTCACAAAGGCCCTCGGAAATCCTGAGCACCCTGGACGGACACGAGGCACGCCAGGCTCCATTCCGTGGAAGGCTGGGTTTCCGGACGCAGGCGGTTACAAAAGCCAGGAGAGGAGGAAGAAAGTGCAGCAGTCCGAACTGCAGGCGCTTAAAGAAAGGGTACTCGGGATAGAGGAACGAGAAGCAAATCGCAGCAAACGAACTGCCGAAGCTTCCCCTGAAGCTACCCCGCCATCTCAGCAGAGAAGCAGCGTGGCTTCCACCGAGCTGCTTCAGCCGGAGCTTGTCTTGACGGCTCCTGCCAGCTATCCCATGGATGCTATCACGGAGGCTCAAATTTGCCACCTTATGACGCAATGGATGAATATGAAGGTCAAGGCGGCTGTTGGCTCTGTTTTTCCTAATGAACCCGACGCAACTTTTCACTGCCAGCCGATTCCAGAAGAATATGCTAAGGTGATGGTGGATGAAATAACGGAGGGATTTGAGGACCTCCCGTTTGACCACCCTACCGGAGAAGGGGAGACTCGGCTGGGTTCTGCTGTGAAGACTCCATGCCTATGGCGAAAGGAGCTCATCAACCTTCCAAACTGGACGCCTCCGCCTCCTCCTCCTCCTCCTCCGGCGAGTCAGGGCACTCCGCCTCCTCCACTGCCTCCTCCTCCGGCGAGTGACGATCAGGGCCCTCGGCCGGCTCCTTCTCCGGCGCGTGGCGGCACTCCGCCTCCTTCTCCGCCTGCGCCGACGCGCCCGAGCAGCCAGCCTACTCCTTCTCCGCCTCATCAGCAAGGGCGGAAGAGACCCGCCGCCGCTCCGGCAGCTGCTCCGACGCGTTGTAGTCCTTCTCCTCCGCCTCGTAAGCAAGTCAAGAAGACCGCCGCTCCGTCTGCTCTGCTGGCGTCTAGCAGTACAGCCAGAGGCGGGAGAAAATACAGATTCGGTCCTTCTCTGAAGACTCTAGAGAAGTTACCATACGAGATGACCCCGGAGGAGAACGCGAGGATCGCGTGAACCGAGAAGGATGACTGGTTTCAAGGGTTGAAAGCACGGAGACATCCACCTCCGAAGGAGAAGGTAGATTCGATGAAAGTGAAGCGCACTCTGGCTGCCCTGGCAAAACCACCCAAGTCTCCACCAAAAGGCAACTATGATCGCATTATTGCAAAGACATGGGCCGAAGCGTCGCGGTCGGGAAGTATAGTCAGTGATCAAAGGCTGAAAGAACGACGAGTAGCTGGGAAACAAATTGCCCAGCTCGGCGAACAAGCAAAGCAATCGTGCCCCCCGCTCAAGGTGCCTAGCGTCGATCCGAGGATGGCGCCCGGTTATAACAATCTTGACGATTACCTGCCCGACGATGTAGATTATGATTTCCTGGACGTGCAGTTACACAGATACGAGTACGGGAAGCCTCTCGTCAAAGATGAAAGATCTCTAACAACGATGATGCAAAGATTGCATGATTGGTACATGAAAACCTGCGGAGAGTCTGGGGGGAGGAATACTTTGTATATGAGAGTTAAATCGGAGCATGACCTCGTTGGAATTGAACTGTTGCATGTTCCATTTGAGGAGTTCTATCAGTTTTTCAATCAATTGGCCCTCGATAAAGCAACGATCACCCACTACTGTCTGTAAGTACTACTACTTATGTCATTAAGTCTCTCTATATAGCTCAGCTCTTTCATTGCATGTATTTATAATTATCCTCACTATATTGTGCAGATTGAAGATCGCCGAATTGAAGAAAAGACAAATCGGTGATATTGGGTTCATTAACACAAATCTCATAGATGCAGTTCAGGTTAAAGATCATGCTGCACAAACCGAGGCCAACTTGCTATGATCATTCAAAATAAATGAACACAAAGATATAATACTCTTTCCAACTTCAAGTGAGTGTTGTCTTGTGCATATTCGGTTTCCCTTATATATTAGTCCAGGTTATAGTAATGTAATTGATGAGTTATGCATGCGTGCGCAGTTTCCACTATATTCTCCTGGAGATTAGGCTTGAGCAGGGAGTAGTAACTGTCTTGGACTCGAGACGAAAAGATCCCCAGGAGTATGCGGACATGGCTGAAATCCTCAAGAAGTAAGTTAAATCGATCATTATCCACCATATCAGCAAATTTGTTCATTTCCTGATATCAAGTAATTGTTTTCTTTTGTCTGGCAGTGTTTGGAGAAAATTCAGCACAAAATCCCCGGGACTCCCGAAGGAGCTGGAATTTAGATACCCGAAAGTAAGTACTATAGTACCATGTTCCGCGCGTCTCCTAGCTATTGATTCAAGCGCTAGTTTCATCAATACCATTTGGCATTCTTGCTTATCTGTTTGATTGACCTCTACTTCTTGTAAAGTGGTTGTGGCAGGAACAAGGGAATGATTTCTGTGGATACTACGTCTGCGAGTCCATCCGCCACACGACCTGTGAGCGGGGCGGGTACTCTGAGAAACAATATGAAGTGTGTAAGAAATAATATTCACAATTTTTGTTTATTACCATCATTTGTGTTGAGTTTCATTCATTCATATATATATATATATATATATATATATATATATATATATATATATATATATATATATATTGACCCCCTTCTTCAAATTAGATGTTTCGGCAGCGGGATGAACTCCTAGAACCAGATCGCATGCGAGCAATTCAAGAGGAATTGGTGGTATTCTTTCTTGACCACATGATCGCTGAAGACGGAGAATACTATGTGGACCATGCGTCCATAATTTAAGAGATTATATTTGTAAAAGATAATTATTGTATATATGTAGCCGGTAGTGTCGGATGATAGATATACGAGAACTTGTTGTTCGACCAATCTCTCGGAGAAGGAGAGGTGGTCGATATCACTTCTCTCTGTATGCATATATGTTCATGACGATCTTCTGTTTCCTTCGTTTGCTTACTAGCTAGTTAGCGTACCTAGTCCTCTCTATACGTATGTATAGTACGTAGCGTCGACCAAGCACGGACATAAGAGAGGACACTTCTCCCTATTAATTAGCTATCTAACACAATATATGAAATACCTAAATTAACCCCCCAAAACCCCCAACCCCCCCCCCTTTAAAAAAACCAAAAACCCCAGCCACAAAAATGCTGACGCGTGGAGGTCTATTGGTCCCGGTTGGTGCCACCAACCAGGACCAAAGGCCCTCCTGCCTGGGCTCGGCGCACAGGCCACGTGGAGGCCCATCTGTCCCGGTTCTGGTTTGAACCGAAACTAAAGGGTGAGGGTATTAGTAACGACCCTTTAGTCCCGGTTCGGGAACCGGGACTAAAGGCCCTTACGAACCGGGACAAAAGGCCGGTTTTCTACTAGTGAAAGCTTCATCGTCTTCGGTTTCGCCTCGGCTCTCTCCAACTCCGGAGGCCCGGGAAGTTAAGTTGTCCACCTCCACGTCGCTGCCAAGCGACTAATCGGCTGACGATGTCGAGCCCACAAGCTTGGCCTTGATGGGATGGGAGGAGCAGTGGCCTTTCTGGGTCACAGGCGGTGACAACCTATCGTGCACTACTCTTCCTCGCTGCGGCGGCGCCCACGGACATGCCAACTTCGTGGTCATTGTGGCGGGGTGCGGACTCGATGATGCCCTTCTTGTAGTTGGTCTCGCCGAACACCGCCTCGCCCCACGTCTTCGCTCTCCTTGTAGGAGGTCGACACCTTCGCCACTCGCTGGCGGTACCGCCAGCGGGCGAGGCGAATCTGGAGCGGTAGTACTCGAGCAGCGCCTCCTGCTCCGCCAGGCCCGCGTCTAGCGCGACAACCCTGCTGGCTGCGAGCTGCTCATCCCTTGCACTTGCTCCTGTAGGAGGTGGTGGTTGTAGGCGGCGGCGGACTGCGCCTCCCGTAACTGCTTCTCCCGCTCCTCCCACACCATGTCCATGTAATGGAGGCGGCGGCGGATTGCGCCTCCCGTAACTGCTTCTCCCGCTCCTCCCACACCATGTCCATGTAATGGGTACGAGCCTCGTCGATGGTCATGGTGCAATGCATCGATGAGGGTGGCGCATAGGAGGAGGGTGGCGCCGGTTCATCGTCGGCGGCGTACTCCATTGGGACGTCATCGTCCTTCAACTATCTACCGGCCAGCCAGCCGGCAACAATGGCGGCCATCCCCTTCTTCTAGTTCGACGTTAGCCCGTCCCAGTGAGCATTGGCGGGGATGAATCCATGGTGGGAATGGTGCCGAGATGAATCAGAGGTGGATACGGTTATGGCCGGGGCACCAGTTTTTATTGCAATGGTGGGCAGCGGAGGAAAGGACAGGTGGCGCCGGAGAAAACGCCTCGGCAACTGAAGGAAATATGCCCTAGAGGCAATAATAAAGTTATTATTTATTTCCTTACATATCATGATAAATGTTTATTATTCATGCTAGAATTGTATTAACTGGAAACATAATACATGTGTGGATACATAGACAAACAGAGTGTCACTAGTATGCCTCTACTTGACTAGCTTGTTAATCAAAGATGGTTAAGTTTCCTAACCATGGACAAAGGAGTTGTCATTTGATTAACAAGGTCACATCATTAGTTGAATGATCTGATTGACATGACCCATTCCATTAGCATAGCACCCGATCGTTTAGTATGTTGTTGTTGCTTTTATCCATGACTTATACATGTTCCTTTGACTATGAGATTATGCAACTCCCGTTTGCCGGAGGAACACTTTGGGTGCTACCAAACGTCACAACGTAACTGGGTGATTATAAAGGAGTACTACAGGTGTCACCAAAGGTAGATGTTGGGTTGGCGTATTTCGAGATTAGGATTTGTCACTCCAATTGTGGGAGAGGTATCTCTGGGCCCTCTCGGTAATGCACATCACTTAAGCCTTGCAAGCATTGCAACTAATGAGTTAGTTGCGGGATGATGTATTACAGAACGAGTAAAGAGACTTGTCGGTAACGAGATTGAACTAGGTATTGGATACCGACGATCGAATCTCGGGCAAGTAACATACCGATGGACAAAGGGAACAACGTATGTTGTTATGCGGTCTGACCGATAAAGATCTTCGTAGAATATGTAGGAGCCAATATGGGCATCCAGGTCCCGCTATTGGTTATTGACCGGAGACGTGTCTCGGTCATGTCTACATTGTTCTCGAATCGTAGGGTCCGCACGCTTAAGGTTTCGATGACAGTTATATAATGAGTTTATGAGTTTTGATGTACCGAAGGAGTTCGGAGTTCCGGATGAGATCGGGGACATGACGAGGAGTCTCGAAATGGTCAAGACGTAAAGATCGATATATTGGACGACTATATTCGGACATCGGAAGGGTTCTGAGTGGTTCGGGTATTTTCGGAGGTACCAGGGAGTTACGGGAATACGAGGAAGAAGCAATGGGCCTTGATGGGCCTTAGTGGGAAGGACCAGGAGGTGGCGCGCGCCCCTCCCAAGCCCAGTCCGAATTGGACAAGGGGTTTGGGGCGCGGCCCCTCTCTCCCTTCCTTCCCCTCTTCCCCTCTTTCCCCCCTTGACCTAGTTGGACTAGGAAAGGTGGAATCCTACTCCCGGTGGGAGTAGGACTCCCCTGGCGCGCCCAAACCTAGGGCCGGCCTCCTCCCTCCCTTGCTCCTTTATATACGGGGGCAGGGGGCACCCCATGAACACACAAGTTGATCTTCGTGATCGTTCCTTAGCCGTGTGCGGTGCCCCCCTCCACCATATTCCACCTCGAATATATCGTTGCAGTGCTTAGGCGAAGCCCTGCACCGGTAGAACATCAAGATTGTCACCACGCCGTCGTGCTGACGGAACTCCTCCCCGAAGCTTTGCTGGATCGGAGCTAGGGGTGCGTCATCGAGCTGAACGTGTGCCAAGAACTCGGAGGTGCCGGAGTAACGGTGCTTGGATCGGTCGGATCGGGAAGACGTACGACTACTTCCTCTACGTTGCGTCAACGCTTCCGCTTCGGTCTACGAGGGTACGTAGACAACACTATCCCCTCTCGTTGCTATGCATCACCATGATCTTGCGTGTGCGTAGGAAAATTTTGAAATTACTACGTTCCCCAACAGTGGCATCCGAGCCTAGATTTTTATGGTTTGATGTTATTTGCACGAGTAGAACACAAGTGAGTTGTGGACGATACAAGTCATACTTCCTACCAGCATGTCATACTTTGGGTCAGCGGTATTGTTGGATGAGACGACCCGGACCAACCTTACGCGTACGCTTACGCGAGACCGGTTCCCTCGACGTGCTTTGCACACAGATGGCTTGCGGGAGACTGTCTCACCAACTTTAGTTGAACCGAGTATGGCTACGCCCGGTCCTTGAGAAGGTTAAAACAGAGTCTATTTGACGAAGTATCGTTGTGGTTTTGATGCGTAGGTGAGATTGGTTCTTGCTTCAGCCCGTAGCAGCCACGTAAAATTTGCAACAAACAAAGTAGAGGACGTCTAACTTGTTTTTGCAGGGCATGTTGTGATGTGATATGGTCAAGACATGATGCTAAATTTTATTGTATGAGATGATCATGTTTTGTAACCGAGCTATCGGCAACCGGCAGGAGCCGTATGGTTGTCGCTTTATTGTATGCAATGCAATCGCCCTGTAATGCTTTACTTTATCACTAAGCGGTAGCGATAGTCGTAGAAGCATAAGATTGGTGAGACGACAACGATGCTACGATGGAGATCAAGGTGTCGCGCCGGTGACGATGGTGATCATGACAGTGCTGCGGAGATGGAGATCACAAGCACAAGATGATGATGGCCATATCATATCACTTATATTGATTGCATGTGATGTTTATCTTTTATGCATCTTATCTTGCTTTGATTGACGGTAGCATTATAAGATGATCTCTCACTAAATTATCAAGAGGTTTTCTCCCTGAGTATGCACCATTGCGAAAGTTCTTCGTGCTGAGACACCACGTGATGATCGGGTGTGATAGGCTCTATGTTCAAATACAACGGGTGCAAAACAGTTGCACACGCGGAATACTCAGGTTATACTTGACGAGCTATGCATATAAGATATGACCTCGGAACACGGAGACCGAAAGGTCGAGCGTGAATCATATAGTAGATATGATCAACATGATAATGTTCACCATTGAAAACTAATCCATTTCACGTGATGATCGGTTATGGTTTAGTTTGATTTGGATCACGTGATCACTTAGAGGATTAGAGGGATATCTATCTAAGTGGGAGTTCTTAAGTAATATGATTAATTGAACTTTAATTTATCATGAACTTAGTCCTAGTACTATTAGCATATCTATGTTGTAGATCAATAGCTCGCGTTGTTGCTTCCCTATGTTTATTTTGATATGTTCCTAGAGAAAATTGTGTTGAAAAATATTAGTAGCAATAATGCGGATTGGATCCGTGATCTGAGGTTTATCCTCATTGCTGCACAGAAGAATTATGTCCTTAATGCACCGCTAGGTGACAGACCTATTGCAGGAGCAGATGCAGACATTATGAACATTTGGCTAGCTCAATATGATGACTACTTGATAGTTTAGTGCACCATGCTTAACGGCTTAGAATCGGGACTTCAAAGACGTTTTAAACGTCATGGACCATATGAGATGTTCCAGTAGTTGAAGTTAATATTTCAAGCAACTACCCGAGTTGAGGGATATGAAGTCTCCAACAAGTTCTATAGCTAAAAGATGGAGGAGAATCGCTCAACTAGTGAGCATGTGCTCAGATTGTCTGGGTACTACAATCGCTTGAATCAAGTGGGAGTTAATCTTCCAGATAAGATAGTGATTGACAGAATTCTCTAGTCACCATCACCAAGTTAGTAGAACTTCGTGATGAACTATAGTATGCAAGGGATGACGAAAACGACTCCCGAACTTTTTCATAATGATGAAATCGATGGAGGTAGAAATCAAGAAAGAGCATCAAGCGTTGATGGTTGACAAGATCACTAGTTTCAAGTAAAGGGCAAAGGGAAGAAGGGGAACTTCAAGAAGAACGGCAAGCAAGTTGCTGCTCAAGTGAAGAAGCCCAAGTCTGGACCTAAGCCTGAGACTGAGTGCGTTTACTGCAAAGGGACTGGTCACTGGAAGCGGAACTGACCCAAGTATTTGGCGGATAAGAAGGATGGCGAAGTGAACAAAGGTATATTTGATATACAGATTATTGATATGTATTTTACTAGTGTTCATAGCAACCCCTCGGTATTTGATACTGGTTCAGTTGCTAAGAGTAGTAACTCAAAACGGGAGTTGCAGAATGAACAAAGACTAGTTAAGGGTGAAGTGACGATGAAAGTTGGAAGTAGTTCCAAGATTGATATGATCATCATCGCACACTCCCTATACTTTCGGGATTAGTGATGAACCTAAATAAGTGTTATTTGGTGTTTGCGTTGAGCATAAATATGATTTGATCATGTTTATTGCAATACGATTATTCATTTAAGTTAGAGAACAATTGTTGTTCTGTTTACATGAATAGAACCTTTTATGGACATACACACCCAATGAAAATAGTTCATTGGATCTCGATCGTAGTGATACACATATTCATAATATTGAAACCAAAAGATGCGAAGTTAATAATGATAGTGCAACCTATTTGTGGCACTGCCGTTTAGGTCATATTGGTGTAAAGCGCATGAAGAAACTCCATGCTGATGGGATTTTGGAATCACTTGATGCTTGCGAACCATGCCTCTTGGGCAAGATGACTAAAACGCCGTTCTCCGGAACAATGGAGCAAGCAACAGATTTGTTGGAAATCATACATACTGATGTATGTGGTCCGATGAATATTAAGGCTCGCGACAAGTATCATTATTTTCTAACCTTCACAGATGATTTGAGCAGATATGGGTATATCTACTTGATGAAACATAAGTCTGAAACGTTTGAAAAGTTCAAAGAATTTCAGAGTGAAGTAGAGAATCATCGTAACAAGAAAATAAAAGTTACTACGATATGATCGCAGAGGTAAAACATTTGAGTTACGAGTTTGGCCTTCAGTTAAACAATGTGAAATAGTTTCACTACTCACGCCACCTGGAACACCACAGCATAATGGTGTGTCCGAACGTCATAACCGTACTTTATTGATATAGTGCAATCTATGATGTTTCTTACCGATTTACCACTATCGTTTTGGGGTTATGCATTAGAGACAGCTGCATTCACGTTAAATAGGGCACCATCTAAATCCGTTGAGACGACACTATATGAACTGTGGTTTAGCAAGAAACCAAAGTTGTCGTTTCTTAAATTTTGGGGTTGTGATGCTTATGTGAAAAAAGTTTCATCCTGATAAGCTCAAACCCAAATCGGAGAAATATGTCTTCATAGGATACCCAAAGGAGACAGTTGGGTACACCTTCTATCATAGATCCGAAGGCAAGACATTCGTTGCTAAGAATGGATCCTTTCTAGAGAAGGAGTTTCTCTCGAAAGAAGTGAGTGGGAGGAAAGTAGAACTTGATGAGGTAACTGTACCTATTCCCTTGTTGGAAACCAGTACATCACAGGAACCAGTTTCTGTGACGTCAAAACCAACTAGTGAGGAGGTTGATGATGATGATCATAGAACTACAGAACAAGTTACTACAGAACCTCGTAGATCAACCAGAGTAAGATCCGCACCAGAGTGGTACGGCAATCCTGTTCTGGAAGTCATGCTACTAGATCATGATGAACCTACGAACTATGAAGAAGCGATGGTGAGCCCAGATTCCGCAAAATGGCTTAAAGCCATGAAATCTGAGATGGGATCCATGTATGAGAACAAAGTATGGACTTTGATGGATTTGCCCGATGATCGGCAAGCCATAGAAAATAAATGGATCTTCAAGAGGAAGACAGAAGCTGATAGTAGTGTTACTATCTACAAAGCTAGAATTGTCGCAAAAGGTTTTCGACAAGTTCAAGGTGTTGACTACGATGAGAGTTTCTCACTCGTATCCATGCTTAAGTCTGTCCGAATCATGTTAGCAATTGCCGCATTTTATGAAATCTGGCAAACGGATAAAACAAAACTGCATTCCTTAATGGATTTATTAAAGAAGAGTTGTATATGATGCAACCAGAAGGTTTTGTCAATCCTAAAGGTGCTAACAAAATGTGCAAGCTCCAGCGATCCATCTATGGACTGGTGCAAGCATCTCGGAGTTGGAATATACGCTTTGATGAGTTGATCAAAGCATATAGTTTTATACAGACTTGCGGTGAAGCCTGTATTTACAAGAAAGTGAGTGGGAGCACTACAGCATTTCTGATAAGTATATGTAAATGACATATTGTTGATCGGAAATAATGTAGAATTATTCTGCAAAGCATAAAGGAGTGTTTGAAAGAAGTTTTTCGAAGAAGGGCCTTGGTAAAGCTGCTTACATATTGAGCATCAAGATCTATAGAGATAGATCAAGACGCTTGATAAGTTTTCAATGAGTGCATACCTAGACAAGATTTTGAAGTAGTTCAAAATGGAACAGTCAAAGAAAGAGTTCTTTCCCGTGTTACAAGGTATGAAGTTGAGTAAAGACTCAAAACTCGACCACGGCAGAAGATAGAAAGAGAATGAAAGTCATTCCCTATGCCTTGGCCATAGGTTCTATAAAGTATGCCATGCTGTGTACCAGATCTATTGTATACCCTACACTGAGTTTGGCAAGGGAGTACAATAGTGATCTAGGAGTAGATCACTGGACAGCGGTCAAAATTATCCTTAGTGGAATAAGGATATGTTTCTCGATTATGGAAGTGACAAAAGGTTCGTCGTAAAGGGTTACGTCGATGCAAGTTTTGACACCGATCTGGATGACTCTAAGTCTCGATCTAGATACATATTGAAAGTGGGAGCAATTAGCTAGAGTAGCTCCATGCAGAGCATTGTAGACATAGAAAATTGCAAAATACATAACGGATCTGAATGTGGCAGACCCGTTGACTAAACTTCTCTCACAAGCAAAACATGATCACACCGTAGTACTCTTTGGGTGTTAATCACATAGCGATGTGAACTAGATTACTGAATCTAGCAAACCCTTTGGGTGTTGGTCACATGGCGATGTGAACTATGGGTGTTAATCACATGATGATGTGAACTATCGAGTTAATCACATGGTGATGTGAGTTAATCACATGGTGATGTGACCTAGATTATTGACTCTAGTGCAAGTGGGAGACTGAAGGAAATATGCCCTAGAGGCAATAATAAAGTTATTATTTATTTCCTTACATATCATGATAAATGTTTATTATTCATGCTAGAATTGTATTAACTGGAAACATAATACATGTGTGGATACATAGACAAACAGAGTGTCACTAGTATGCCTCTACTTGACTAGCTTGTTAATCAAAGATGGTTAAGTTTCCTAACCATGGACAAAGGAGTTGTCATTTGATTAACAAGGTCACATCATTAGTTGAATGATCTGATTGACATGACCCATTCCATTAGCATAGCACCCGATCGTTTAGTATGTTGCTGTTGCTTTTATCCATGACTTATACATGTTCCTTTGACTATGAGATTATGCAACTCCCGTTTGCCGGAGGAACACTTTGGGTGCTACCAAACGTCACAACGTAACTGGGTGATTATAAAGGAGTACTACAGGTGTCACCAAAGGTAGATGTTGGGTTGGCGTATTTCGAGATTAGGATTTGTCACTCCAATTGTGGGAGAGGTATCTCTGGGCCCTCTCGGTAATGCACATCACTTAAGCCTTGCAAGCATTGCAACTAATGAGTTAGTTGCGGGATGATGTATTACAGAACGAGTAAAGAGACTTGCCGGTAACGAGATTGAACTAGGTATTGGATACCGACGATCGAATCTCGGGCAAGTAACATACCGATGGACAAAGGGAACAACGTATGTTGTTATGCGGTCTGACCGATAAAGATCTTCGTAGAATATGTAGGAGCCAATATGGGCATCCAGGTCCCGCTATTGGTTATTGACCGGAGACGTGTCTCGGTCATGTCTACATTGTTCTCGAATCATAGGGTCCGCACGCTTAAGGTTTCGATGACAGTTATATAATGAGTTTATGAGTTTTGATGTACCGAAGGAGTTCGGAGTTCCGGATGAGATCGGGGACATGACGAGGAGTCTCGAAATGGTGAAGACGTAAAGATCGATATATTGGACGACTATATTCAGACATCGGAAGGGTTCTGAGTGGTTCGGGTATTTTCGGAGGTACCAGGGAGTTACGGGAATACGAGGAAGAAGCAATGGGCCTTGATGGGCCTTAGTGGGAAGGACCAGGAGGTGGCGCGCGCCCCTCCCAAGCCCAGTCCGAATTGGACAAGGGGTTTGGGGCGCGGCCCCTCTCTCCCTTCCTTCCCCTCTTCCCCTCTTTCCCCCCTTGACCTAGTTGGACTAGGAAAGGTGGAATCCTACTCCCGGTGGGAGTAGGACTCCCCTGGCGCGCCCAAACCTAGGGCCGGCCTCCTCCCTCCGTTGCTCCTTTATATACGGGGGCAGGGGTCACCCCATGAACACACAAGTTGATCTTCCTGATCGTTCCTTAGCCGTGTGCGGTGCCCCCCTCCACCATATTCCACCTCGAATATATCGTTGCAGTGCTTAGGCGAAGCCCTGCACCGGTAGAACATCAAGATTGTCACCACGCCGTCGTGCTGACGGAACTCCTGCCCGAAGCTTTGCTGGATCGGAGCTAGGGGTGCGTCATCGAGCTGAACGTGTGCCAAGAACTCGGAGGTGCTGGAGTAACGGTGCTTGGATCGGTCTGATCGGGAAGACGTACGACTACTTCCTCTACGTTGCGTCAACGCTTCCGCTTCGGTCTACGAGGGTACGTAGACAACACTCTCCCCTCTCGTTGCTATGCATCACCATGATCTTGCGTGTGCGTAGGAAAATTTTGAAATTACTACGTTCCCCAACAGCAACCGCGTGCCATCGATGTGGGCGGCAGACGGACAAACGGGCCATCGTCATGTCGTTTGAATGTGTAGTAGTCGCAAGCACCGGGAAGCGGCGCGAGCAGCGCTCTATCGGCCAGCGTGCCGCTTCAATGCCGGCACCAGTGAATGGCCACGTCCGCTCTGGCAGGGCATGAATGCGGGAGTTACGCTCTCGAGCGGCGCTGACCGAAAACACGCGAGAAGGGGGAGCCACCCACTGTTACATTCAACTTATATGATGCTCCTAGAGAGATGACACTTGATGAGTTTTGTGAGGCTTGTTTAATTCCACCTGAGGGCAGCCCTATAGAGTCACACCCTTGTGACGTTACGAATTTTATATCTGAAGTTACTGTGGAGGAGACGAGAGGAGTTTATGAGGCTAGAGTTGCTAGTTTGTATTTTCCCGTTTTGCGTTATTACTCATTATTTGCTGGGAGTTGTTTGACTGGACGATTGGAGAGTGGATCACTTAGCTCGCCTGACTTGTTATTTTGCGCCATGCTCTTTATAGTGATAGAAATTTGAGTTGGGATGGCATGATTGCTTGATAGTTACACACTAACCTCTTGAAGGGAGTTATTTACGGTGGTATTTATGCTTCTCGCATTGACATTTTAAGATTTTTATTAGGCATGATGAGGTTGAGGAGAAGTTTCTACCTGTTAGACACCTTGATTACACTAGCATGGTTGGGCATGATTTCGGTATAACTTGGTGCGCCACGATTTCGGTATAACTTGGTGTTTAGTCAGGGCAGTCGTGAGACTATTACCTGGCATGCGCCTTCTTGTTTGATTTCCTCGGGCAGGTACACTATTATGGGGCTTGGAGCCGCCCCAATAAGAGGATCCAGAGCCAGCACCTCAACCCGTGGCAGCCGCAGAGCCTGTTTACTAGTGGGATTTGCAGTATCCGGTCTATCAATGGAACCCCCATGAGCCTCAACACTATCCTAAGAGGAATACTTCAATCCATGGCCATAGACCAGCTAGCTTTGGGATAGGGAAGGAGTAAAAATTATACTCCACTAGCTTTGGGATCGGTTAGGTCAAACTTAGTAAAGTAAAAATTAAATAGACCACTAAGTTGATATAAGGGGTCCGTTAGAAATGCCCTTAGCGGAAGATAAAGAGGAAACCATCGACCTGAGGAAGTCGTTTTCCGATTCCATCTTGTAAGCCTACGTAACTCAACTAATTTGAGTCGACCTTGCATCATAGTAGTAGAGTAGTTTCTTAGCCGGATTATTGCTCTTCGTGAAGTGGCGTAAAGGAATTCTATCGTCTTGGCGAGCTTCCGGTGGATGCGCGGAAAGCGCTGGATGACTTGCGCCGAGGTTTGAGGCCAATGCTCCTCGTGATTTCGTGAGGCTGTGAGGTTGATGGAGACAACGACCGAAATTAATCTCCGATTTTGATGTACTTGCTGGTAAGGGGAGGGAGGCATGAGTTGCAGGTCTAAAGTTAGTGATGCATCTCTATGAAGAGCAGCGGTGGTCGCTTGAAACAAACGTTGATCAATGCCCAAAGATCCAGTTGCCAAGGTGAGGAGAAACTGATATTTCACAGTAAAGAATATTGTAAATCTGGTTTTGCACCGCCGAGAAAGTTATATTTGGACATTTCTAACTAGAAGCACAAATAAGTCGGATGGTTTTTTCTCTTGGCAGGAAGAGTAAATAAATTTCTAGACCAACCTAATAGATTTTTGTTGATAGAATTGGTTGCAAGAGGCATTGGCTGATCATGGCATGCAAAATTGATTCAGCGGCGAGGCCAGCGTAAAGTATCTGTGGGGTCAATGGTATTTTTGGACTTTTTTTTCCAGTATGAACAGTAACTAAACGTGTTTTTAGGCTTATTTTCAAAAAACCTGTGGGGTCAGTTGACCCCACAGCTACACACGTAGCCTCGCCACTGAATTGATTGAGAGAATAATTTAGATTTGAATGATTTCTTTTTAAAATAGCAGACACACGCTTCATCTATCTATACAGTGCATCTCTTCTCTATCTCTACTTCTCTACTACTAATAAACAATCAAACATTATCTTTTCTACACACACCCAACCAAACGTCTGTGGACACATTACCACCACAGGATTGAGCCCAGATGATTCAATCTAACAACCATTATTAATCTAATCATGATCTGGTGTACGCTTAGCAATTTACCTAGGCTGACCGTACTCCACCAGGCTGAAAATCACCGCGTCCGCAGCCCCTCCCATCGCGCGGAAAAAAAGGAAACTGGCCGCCCTAAGATAATCACGAAACACATCCCTGTGATCATGCACCTTCCACGGTGAACGCACCCATTCCCACACCCCGCCCCCGCCGCCGCACCACCCAGGGAGCAGAAGCCACCGCGTCGCCGCCATGCCCCCGGCCTCATGTCTCGCCGCCGCTCCCGTGCCCCCCTCCCCCGCGGCGCCCCTGCGCTCCCGTCCTCTGATGGATGCGAGCGCGGGCCGCTGCCGCTGCCGCCACCGCCGCTCCTCTTGTGATGGATACGAGCGCGGGCAGCTGCCGCCGCCCTGTCATGATTCTCGGCCCTGCCACGCCGCGCGCTGGTGCCTCCGTTCCGCGCCCCGGTGCCTATTCTCCCTGTCGTGCTTAGGATGGCTTTGCAGAGATTTCCCTCCTCTGAATCCTCCATTTAAAAGGTATACACTTCTTTGATCTAAACTCGACTGTGTATAAGCTCGGGAACGGCCAATTTTATCTTTCTCTAATTTGATAATATGAAAATATAAAGTGTATGTAGGTCTGTCAAAGATTGTGCTTGACGATTTGTTTCTGCCTTTAATAGATTGACACGTGCAAATAGTTTATTCTTGTAGATGGATTGATCTTTGAAACTAAGTGGATGAAAAAATGACCTCCTTTCTCAAAAAATAAGAAAAATGACTTCAGTTTAGCACTGCGTTAAGGTCCAATTATGCTAGCCATGAGGATGGGGGAGTCTGAGATGGCTGAACACCTGAGCCATGGAGAAGCTCCACTGTTCTATACATGTGACATATTTCAAGAATATTGTGGTTTGATGTACATGTTTCATTAGGTAGCAGTCGCTTGCTTCTTTATTTTAGGTTCAGGTTGAGTCAATATTGGTTGATCTTGCTTCTTATTTAACTGAAATTATTTCCATTTGCAATTGCAGATTCCAGTGTGACTTTTGTGCCCGCATGCTCAAGGTTTCATGGTGAAGCAAATGTGAATTCCTGGTTCTCCTATCATTTTCTTTTTACTGGAAACTGCGGGGATGATAGTTCCTAATTTGAGCTGCTGCATCTTACAATCCCAAAACAGCTCTTTTTGTGGAAGTCATTAACCTTGCATCTTAAACCATCTTTATTGTCTGATTTGTTAAAATCTGCACCTTTATTGTCTCATTCACTCATTCTGGGCCAATCAAGAATGAGGTGACATAGTTTATAGTGCAGTGATGTACAAGCCAAGCAGATGCTTGTTGCTCTTGTGCTCCAATCTAGAATGAGGTTGTCATAAGAAACTATTGATGACGATGCACTGCTGTTAAGAAATGGGTCAATTTGTTTGTACTCTGAAGCATATCATACCACAGCAGAGCTACAACATGTGAGAATAATGTCATTTTTTTTACAGATTCATAAGAAAAACTACAGTACGGGGGTGGGGTCATCTATAGGTTTGTCATACCCAGCAGAGCTACAACGTGTGAGAGTAATGCAATTTTTTTGACAGATTCGGAAGAAGAAGTATAGTATGAGGGCGGGATCATCTACAGGTTTGTCGTACCCAGCAGAGCTACAACATGTGAGAGTAATTCTATTTTTTTTGACAGATTCAGAAGAAGAGGTAGTACGGGGGTGGGATCATCTACAGGTTTGCATAGAGTGAAATCAATTAAAAAAATTTACTTTTTGTCAACATACATGTTTTCAACTAATTTTTTGTTAACCTTGTGGCTGGACAATGCCGTGACACCCACAGGCTGGCTCGCGAAGGCACGTTTCTGGCCACCTTGCGTGGACGGCGGCGGGACTCGAATGAACGCTGTTGTCAATCATCAGGGTCCACGACAAGGCATATCGTTCCATCCGTCCTCCTTCATGTTCATACTTACATTCTTTTTTGTTTTTATGTACGTCACACTAATCATGTAACCTATGTTATGGTCAAGTGGTATCTTAGTTCTCAAAATTTGGAGCTGCTCCAAATAAACTTGACGTAAAAATAGAAATACAATACATATTTAGGAATTCTAATGTTATAATCTTCAAAATTTGTAGCATATTGGATTCTGAGTTGTGTGTGCAGTTTTAATTTCTCCCATTGAACTTATCTCAAGTGAAGTACATGATATAATTTGTGTTGACATGATGGGATTCACCTAATTGATTTGCTTAATTTCCTTGTTATTTATAAATCTTATGGCACCTACTTGCTATTACTGTACATGGTTCCAAAAAAAATCATGCTTAGGCTACTAACTCTAAATGTATATAGCTTGCTTGCATGGGTAGATTGCCCACCTATTTTAGCATGTTGTGTTTCTACTTTTGTTTATCTAGGATGCGAACCTTTGAAATAGAGAGTTGATATTGAGTTGCTGCCCATTTTTTTCATCCTTCTATCAATAACTAGCATTTCTTTTATGGGATAGTTTATGATCTCCAATCCTTATTGTTTATAGACTTGGTTCAGTTTGACTTTATTTATTAGAAGTTATCTGCATCAGTTCATGTATAAAAATAGTTTTCCTTTAGCATTCTTCGGCATTGACAGCGTCACATGTAAGAATAACCAGTTATACCTTTTGGTTAGTTGTGCATGGAAAGAAGTCAATGAATGCAATGTTATTCCCCTAATTTCTCAGCTATGGTCATGATTTACTTGATTGCTCATAGCACCCACATGTCTTACTGCCCATTCTGTTCCTCACAAACATTCTTTTTTAAGAAATCTAGATTCTTTGTTTCAATGATAGTTAAGTGATTTGTCAATTTGTAGGCCGAAATTGTTGATGTGCTGGAACACTTGTATTTCTTTCATTGGTTCATCCATGCCTTGTTGACTCTCCTTTTATCTCCCTTTGTTTAATCCCAAACTTGTTGTTTTATGTTTTGTAATGCAGGTTTCACTAGACATGCTCAGTTCTTATGGTCTGAAGCTTGCCTTTTTTGTGATCTGGTCGGTTTCTGTTCCTGCTATGTTGCTGAATTTCTTTGTTCTATACTAGAGCATGGCACTGATTTGAAAGCTCCCTGACGTTGCTGCATATCTGAATACATAAAACAATTGGAATATTGATAAGGACGTAACTCAACTGAAATTTAAATTGATTGTTGGTTGTTACGCTTGGGCCGGTGCTTAAAGCCTTCTCTATACATGACTTGCGGGTTATATGTTGTTGTGCCACAATGCTGTTATACTGATTATGATGATCAAACTGTGAGTTTTGACAATTTCCCCTGTATGAGCATGGTCTGGTGGTTGTGGTGTCTTGAAGAGGCAGGGGAAAGTTCTTCTGTAATAATTATTACTCCCTCCGTTCCAAAATAGATGACTCAACTTTGTAGATGACTCAACTTTATACTAACTTAGTACAAAATTGAGTCATCTATTTTGGAACGGAGAGAGTACCTCATAAGTCATAACTAGATGAATGAGAAAGCAATTTGATAGAGAGGTTCAGGAATCTTCTGTAATAATTATTACTCCCTCCGTTCCAAAATAGATGACTCAACTTTGTAGATGACTCAACTTTATACTAACTTAGTACAAAATTGAGTCATCTATTTTGGAACGGAGGGAGTACCTCATAAGTCATAACTAGATGAATGAGAAAGCAATTTGATAGAGAGGTTCAGGAATCTTACTGAAAAATATTATCTCTGTAATTGTCCGGTTAAAACATCTGGAAATTTATATGTATGTGATGTTTTTTATTGCCTCATATGTCATGACTAGATGAACGAGAAAAACAATTTTCTACAATGTGATCGTGCGTTGCACATGCAAGCTTACTAGTATTTCAAGAGCAGCAAGTAAAACTGTGTAAATGTCTTTAAAAAAAAGTAAATCTGTGTAATGTGCGAGACAATATAAAAAAACAAAATATGTGCAAAAAATAAGGTCCCACCGAGACTTGAACTCGGGTTACTGGATTCAGAGTCCAATGTCCTAACCACTAGACCATGGGACCATTTCTGTTGTTGGCTCTAAATTTGTCCTACTTATTTATTTCTTGCACGTGAAAAAACAAAAAACAAATATTGCTTTCATTGAGAGTTGAACTCAAGACCTCCCGCTTACTAAACGGGTGCTCTAACCAACTGAGCTATGAAAGCGTCGATGCCTTCAACTTTTTGTTCTCCGATAAATCAGTATTACTCTCTCTCTGACGACAATCGCACGCTGAGTGACGGTATGATCAACAGGCCAAAATTGAGATTCCATCACGGCGTGTAGAAATCATTCCTTGTTCTTCCTTTTTTCGAAGGCACGTACTGTATACTGGTATCACTGTGCTCACGGAGAACATGTTGCAGGTGAGTTTTGTTCCGAGCACACCCTTGGCCGTCCCCGACGAGCCCAACACGGCGTCCTCAAGAGGCCCCGCATCTGGCCGGTAGAGACGCTCAGTAGCAAGCGCTAGCTCGACGTCGGCGGCCGGCGCGTTCCCGTCGCGGTGAGGTGAGTGCCTCCGTCAGCCTAACAAAATTGGCAGTCGGTCCATCTTCGTCGCCACCGGATGAGCTTCTTGGATACACTACACGCGCACGCGCCACGTGGAAAGCTCCCCGATTCCTCCGCGCAGCTTATCGATCCCATTCCCAGATCGTCTCCACTCCGCAGCCCGCCGCCCGCTCACCGAAGTCAAGCAAAAGCGCCGCCATGCATCGGCCTCGCCGTCTTCCGCTGCTCCTCCTCGTCTTCCTCGGCCTCCTCCCGGCCGTCGCGCGGGCCCTGCTCCCGCCGCCCCGCTTCCCGGCCCCCCACGCGCGGCCGCGGCCGCGGGCGGGGGTGGGAGACGGGGTCGGCGGGGGCTACGAGTTCGAGACCCGCTACTTCCGGCAGCGGCTGGACCACTTCAGCTTCTCGGGCGAGGAGGAGTTCTTCCAGCAGCGGTACCTGGTGGGCCGCGCCGGCGCCGGCGGGTGGGCGGGCGCCGGCGGGCCCATCTTCTTCTACTGCGGCAACGAGGGCGACATCGCCTGGTTCGCCGCCAACTCCGGCCTCGTCTGGGACGCTGCCCCGCGCTTCGCCGCCCTCGTCGTCTTCGCCGAGGCAACAACCTGCACTCGTTATGCTCCGCTTTATTGGCTGACCGGACCTTGGTTTTTGAACTTCTGACTGATGCGTTGCTGCAGCATCGCTACTACGGCGAGTCCATGCCGTTCGGCAGCAAAGACAAGGCTTACAATAATTCCAGGTCCATGGCGTACCTGACGGCCGAGCAAGCGCTCGCCGACTACGCCGTGCTGCTCACCGACCTCAAGAGGAACCTGTCCTCGGAAAGCAGCCCCGTGGTGCTCTTCGGGGGCTCATACGGCGGAAGTAAGCGCCACCAGTATCTTCAGTTATCGCCGGGCTTCTATTCTGTACTGTACTGTACTTATTTTGTTCATTGGGCATCCAGTGCTTGCTGCTTGGATGAGGCTCAAGTATCCGCATATTGCTGTCGGTGCTCTCGCGTCGTCCGCTCCGATCCTACAGTTTGAGGACATTGTACCTGACACCATATTCTACGATCTTGTTTCAAATGATTTTAAGGTCTGCGCGGGCATAATATTGGCTTGATTTTATTGTTCTGAATATAGGAACACTAGTTTTCATTGTTTTGGAAACAGGACACAAGTGACACTAGTTTTTCTTTGTGTTTAGAGGGAAAGTTTAAGCTGCTTCCAAACAATAAAGGACTCATGGAAAGAATTAGATGAGCAGGGAAATAGGCAAGATGGTCTTCTCAAACTAAGCAAAACGTTCCACCTTTGCCAGTGAGTTTCGTCTCCATTCACTCCATCTTTTTCATTAAGATTGCTTGCAGTGATAATATGCATGAGTGCTGCAGGACCCTGAATACCACGGGGGCCCTTTCGGATTGGTTGAGCTCAGCATACAGTTATCTGGCCATGGTGGATTACCCAATGCCGTCAGAGTTTCTCATGCCTTTGCCTGCCAACCCAATTAAGGAAGTTAGTTCTTGAACCCTTGTTTGCCATAAATCTTTTCAAACATTTCTGGACGTGCTAGTATTCAGTGAGAATTCGCTTGCATAACCCGAAGACACAACAAAGAGCTTATGTAGAGGATTGCAATGACAATCTTGTGTGTGCTCACTTACTTTCAAAACCTATCATGCTCCCTTACAAAAAATAAAAATAAAATATCAGGACGTAGTTTCTTTTCTATTCTTTTTTTTACAAAAATAAAATAAAACATCAGGACGTAGTTTCTTAACGTCATCACTACTTACTTTAGATAATCTTGTTTCTTATCCAGGTATGTAGAAATATTGACAAGCAACCAGAGGGGAGCAGTATACTGGAAAGAATTTATGCAGGAGTAAATATATACTACAATTATACTGGTACAGTTGACTGCTTTGATCTAGATGATGATCCTCATGGAATGGGTGGATGGGATTGGCAGGTCCGGAAACTACAAAAAATATATCTGTTATTTTCTCTTAGATATCTCTGTTACATTTATTACTGTACCTTGAAAAACTGTAGTGCATGACATATGTTTTATTCTTGATTAAAACAGGCTTGTACTGAGATGGTAATGCCCATGTCTTCTAGCGAAGGTCTTAGCATGTTTCCACCAGATGAATTCGACTATGCATTGTATGCCGATGACTGTGTCAAAAACTTTGGTGTTAGGCCAAGGCCTCGATGGATCTCTACAGAGTTTGGTGGCCATGTTAGTCCTTTTTACACATTGCTCAGTCTTAGTAATTTGTTGTCAACAACAGAATTTTCTAAACCAACTGACTCAGTAATTCAAGTTATCATGTTTTTTGAGGAATACCTGTAGGGCTGACGCTGGCACTTTAACAGTTATCACTTTTTTTCCGCAAAAAAAAAGTTATCACTATTTTAAACCCTGATATGGATGCTGTTCGTCAATATATGCCTGTGATACCTTAAAGCATGGATGCATCAGGACTTTCTTGAAAAAAATGTTTTCTTCCATTCCTTCAGAACTAAATACTATTATGGTTATCACTCTGACGTTTGGGAGTTGGATTTACTACTAATAATAAAATGCATCAGAGATGACAGAGTTGTTATGCTAATTTCTCTCTTTACGCTCTCTATGCTATCCAATTGACTGACTAGAAACTTTTCTCCTCTTTTTGTCAGAATATTAGTTCTGTTCTGGAAAAATTTGGTAGTAATATCATATTCTTCAATGGACTTCTCGATCCTTGGAGTGGTGGAGGGTGAACACACTTACCTTGTTATCTAATAGCAATAATCTTATCACGTTGACCGCCGTTTTGTCGTATTAATATTGCTATTCTCTGAATGCTGCAGCGTCCTGAAGAACATATCCGAGAGTGTTGTTGCCATTGTGGCTCCACTAGGTACAGTGCTTTGCTTGTAGAATGAACTCATATCCGGTGGTGTGGGTTTCAAGCTGTCATACCATACATAGTTCATCACTGATGTGAGTGTTGGTTTTGCTCTGCAGGAGCGCATCACATAGACCTGCGCCCTGCTACCAAGGAGGACCCGGATTGGCTCGTAAGCCTGAGAGAATCAGAACTCGAGATCATATCCGGCTGGCTATCGGATCACTACGGAGCAAGAGGGGGCGCGCTCTTTCGGCGCGCAACCAACAAGGACTCGGCTGCCTCATAAGGAAACCACACTGCTCCCTTATCATTTGTCCGAAAGATGCAAATGTGGTTTACTCCTTCCCTTGCTAAGGATTCATTTCCGACTGGCATGAGATGGCCATCTCAGCAGTTCAAGTCCAGCCATC
Organism: Aegilops umbellulata; assembly: GCA_032464435.1. Taxonomy (NCBI): domain Eukaryota; kingdom Viridiplantae; phylum Streptophyta; class Magnoliopsida; order Poales; family Poaceae; genus Aegilops; species Aegilops umbellulata. Next base: position 381,079,710 of record CP136056.1, on the reverse strand, counting down.
GCCGCCGGCGCTACACCGTGGAGATGAGGACGGTAACATCGTGGGCTGTTTTCGCTTGGACTGCGCGGTATCAATAATTATGCTTGTATAAATTGTAATGGGCTGGTGCGTTGCTCGGTTTCACAGAGAGCAGACAATGATGTTGTGCATGGCCGGCAAGGCAGGAACTAACGCTAGCAGAATAGAGATCATCAGGAGTTTCTTCAAGAATTGTTTTTTGTAAGTTTCTGAAATTATTAAGTAACTGTACAAAGAGTCAGGAGAAAAAGAAGTGAAACAGCTGAGATAGCTGAGATAGCTAACCAGAAACCGAAAAATAAAGAAACATAAACAACCTAAGCCATCAACGAAAAGCCATTGCCCAATGCTCAAATTTTGAATATTTCTCTCATGGCTCGGTGGATCAGAAGGATAATTTCCTGATTGAACTTTTCTCTGCAAGTGTAGAGACTTTTTTTTTTTCTGCAAGTGTCGAGACTTGATTTTGATAGAAGGAGAATTTTATGTTCGTTTGTTCTGTAAATACTTGGTTCAATTTGTCAATAAAGTATACATTCCTTACTCAATCTACTCACTTGACTGTCTCTCAACCGAAATACCAAGAGAGGTCTATGAGTCATCAGCCTCATCTTGTGCACCGGTGCAGTTTCCACCTCTCTGCGCTATGTACCGTAGCCGTTTGACCCAGGAAGTCCTGGGATATCTTTCCGCTCGTACATAACAAGTTGGGTCTACTTAATAAATGTGTTGAATTTGGCCGAATATGCTCTATGTGCTGGATTTGCACGGATATGCTTTATGTGTGTTGATCATTTGGCCAGATATGTAGCTTTTTTTCGAAAAGGGGGACTCCCCAAGGCCAGATATGTAGCTTGTTCACCATGTCTTTTTTTTGCTAACGTGCGTGCACAATGTTCTTCAAGATGAAGAACAATTACTTCCTCTTCATGCATTGTTGCTTGAAATTGAATGCGCGACGCAAGTGGCGCATCGTTGTTGCCAATTCCACCAAGACTACCACCATTGCCAATAAAGATGAAGATGGTGATCCGACCGTCCCAACAAAATAAGGCCCTGTTCCGGCCAAAAGAATGCTTAGGAGTCGGGGAAGGAAGTGGGAGGAGGAGAAGGGTGCTAGCAAGATGACCGAGAGGTTCAAGAACATCTTGACCAAGAAGGCGGAGGCATGCGTCAAGCGCAATACTGCGAAGGAGGAAACGATGGCCAAGAGGTTTGACAAGTTCATGGAGGCGGAAGACAAGAAGATCAAGCTCCAACGCAAGAAGTTTTTGCTTGTGGCTGCTTCACATGATGCCAAGATGTTGTTGGAAATATTAGCACTATTCCGACTAATCTAATCCACGAGTAAATGATAAGCATGGAATATACGGTATGCATCTCATACCGAAACCTAAGCATGTGAGCATGTACAGTACATAGAACCGAAACATCTATAAACAACATTTATACGGTCAGCACATGTACGAGCAAATAGGGGATGAACGAGTCATACCCTCCGATTGGCCAGGCCAACGCGGCGGCGGCAGCGGCGGCCTCGGCATCGGCCGAGACCTTCTTCTTGGCGGCTTCGTCGTCAGCCATGGAGTCGATGCAGGGGAAGTAGTGGAAGTAGAGGCGGCCGGATTGGGAGCAGTCGCGTCGAGACGCTCCCCAAAAACCTTATTGCCGTTCTGCCGGGCAGGATCTCGAACGACAGGGTTACGGAGGCACCTGCTCTCCCGACCAACCGTGCACGCGGTCGTCGGGATGGGATCGCCGTGTAGCGACCCGACCCAAATGGATCAAGTCTCTGTGCTTAAGTGTCATCCCTGGATCGGTATGCTGACACACACAGTACTCGAGGATTTATAACAGAGTGCAATCACATGTAAAAGTAACGTAAATACTATTACCTCAATCCATATAGCGGAAGTAACAACAAGGTTGTGGGGTTCCCAACAACACCAACGGCAAAGTTGAGTGTAGACATCGTAACCTTAACGTACCACTTACTCGTCGTAGGAATTCCTGCAACATGAGAAGTTGCAGCCATGTAGGTCAGTACATTGAATGTACTGTCAAATTCACACCATAGATCAATGATGAATAATAGCTATCACTACATGCATATTTGGCTGGTGGAGTCTCTAAATTTATTTTTGCATAAAGCCAATTTTTCTCTACAACAAAGGAATGTTGGAAATATGCCCTAGAGGCAATAATAAAATGATTATTATTATATTTCCTTGTTCATGATAATTGTCTATTGTTCATGCTATAATTGTGTTATCCGGAAATCGTAATACATGTGTGAATACATAGACCACAACATGTCCCTAGTGAGCCTCTAGTTGACTAGCTCATTGATCAACATATAGTCATGGTTTCCTGACTATGGACATTAAATGTCATTGATAACGGGATCACATCATTACGAGAATGATGTGATGGACAAGACCCAATCCTAAGCCTAGCACAAGATCGTGTAGTTCGTTTGCTAAAGCTTTTCCAATGTTAAGTATCATTTCCTTAGACCATGAGATCGTGTAACTCCCGGATGCCGTAGGAGTGCTTTGGGTGTGCCAAACGTCACAACGTAACTGGGTGACTATAAAGGTATACTACAGGTATCCCCGAAAGTATCTGTTGGGTTGACACGGATCAAGACTGGGATTTGTCACTCGGTATGACGGAGAGGTATCTCTGGGCCCACTCGGTAATGCATCATCATAATGAGCTCAATGTGACCAAGTGTTTGGTCACGGGATCATGCATTACGGTATGAGTAAAGTGACTTGCCGGTAACGAGATTGAACGAGGTATTGGGATACCGACGATCGAATCTCGGGCAAGTAACGTACCGATTGACAAAGGGAATTGTATACGGGATTACTTGAATCCTCGACATCGTGGTTCATCCGATGAGATCATCGAGGAGCATGTGGGAGCCAACATGGGTATCCAGATCCCGTTGTTGGCTATTGACTGGAGAGTTGTCTCGGTCATGTCTGCGTGTCTCCCGAACCCGTAGGGTCTACACACTTAAGGTTCGGTGACGCTAGGGTTGTAGAGATATTAGTATGCGGTAACCCGAAAGTTGTTTGGAGTCACGGATGAGATCCCGGACGTCACGAGGAGTTCCGGAATGGTCCGGAGGTGAAGATTTATATATAGGAAGTCTAGTTTCGGCCATCGGGAAAGTTGCGGGGTTAATCGGTATTGTACCGGGACCACCGTAAGGGTCCCAGGGGTCCACCAGGTGGGGCCACCTATCCCGGAGGGCCCCATGGGCTGAAGTGGGAGGGGAACCAGCCCCTGGTGGGCTGGTGCGCCCCCCTTGGGCCTCCCCTGCGCCTAGGGTTGGAAACCCTAGGGGTGGGGGGCACCCCACCTGACTTGGGGGGCAAGTTCCCCGTTGCCCCCCCTTGAGATGGATCTCTAGGGGGGCGGCGCCCCCTGGACCCCTATATAAAGAGGGGGGAGGGAGGGCAGCCGCACCCAAGTCCTGGCGCCTCCCTCCCCCTCCCATGACACACATCCCTCTCGCTGAGCTTGGCGAAGCCCTGCCGAGATCCCCGCTGCTTCCACCACCACGCCGTCCTGCTGCTGGATCTCCATCAACCTCTCCATCCCCTTGCTGGATCAAGAAGGAGGAGACGTCTTCCCCAACCGTACGTGTGTTGAACGTGGAGGTGCCGTCCGTTCGGCACTTGGTCATCGGTGATTTGGATCACGACGAGTACGACTCCATCAACCCCGTTCTCTTGAACGCTTCCGCTCGCGATCTACAAGGGTATGTAGATGCACTCCTCTCTCTCGTTGCTAGATGACTCCATAGATTGATCTTGGTGAAGCGTGGAATTTTTTTATTTTCTACAACGTTCCCCAACAGTGGCATCATGAGCTAGGTCTATGCGTAGTTTCTATGCACGAGTAGAACACAAGATGTTGTGGGCGTCGATTTTGCCAATTTACTTGCCGTTACTAGTATTATCTTGATTCGACATCATTGTGGGATGAAGCGGCCCGGACCGACCTTACATGTACGCTTACATGAGACAGGTTCCACCGACTGACATGCACTAGTTGCATAAGGTGGCTAGCGTGTGTCTGTCTCTCCCACTTTAGTCGAATCGGATTCGATGAAAAGGGTCCTTATGAAGGGTAAATAGAAATTGGCATATCACGTTGTGGTTTTGACGTAGGTAAGAAACGTTCTTGCTAGAACCCTAATGCAGCCACGTAAAAACATTCAACAACAATTAGAGGACATCTAACTTGTTTTTGCAGCATGTGTCGTGTGATGTGATATGGCTAAAAGATGTGATGAATGATATATGTGATGTATGAGATTGATCATATTCTTGTAATAGGAATAACGACTTGCATGTCGATGAGTATGCCAACCGGCAGGAGCCATAGGAGTTGTCTTTATTTATTGTATGACCTGCGTGTCATTGAATAACGCCATGTAATTACTTTACTTCTTTGCTGAACCATTAGTCATAGTAGTAGAAGTAATAGTTGGCGAACAACTTCATGGAGACACGATGATGGAGATCATGATGATGGAGATCATGGTGTCATGCCGGTGACGAAGATGATCATGGCGCCCCGAAGATGAAGATCAAAGGAGCAATATGATATTGGTCATATCATGTCACTATTTGATTGCATGTGATGTTTATCATGTTTATGCTTCTTATTTGCTTAGAACGACGGTAGTAAATAAGATGATCCCTCACAATAATTTCAAGAAAGTGTTCCCCCTAACTGTGCGCCGTTGCGAAAGTTCGTTGTCTCAAAGCACCACGTGATGATCGGGTGTGATAGATTCTAACGTTCACATACAACGGGTGTAAGCCAGATTTACACATGCAAAAACACTTAGGTTGACTTGACGAGCCTAGCATGTACAGACATGGCCTCGGAACACAAGAGACCGAAAGGTCGAACATGAGTCGTATGGAAGATACGATCAACATGGAGATGTTCACCGATGATGACTAGTCCGTCTCACGTGATGATCGGACACAGTCTAGTTGAGTCGGATCATGTATCACTTAGATGACGAGAGGGATGTCTAATCTGAGTGGGAGTTCATTAAATAATTTGATTAAATGAACTTAATTATCATGAACTTAGTCTAAATAAACTTTGCAATATGTCTTGTAGATCAAATGGCCCACGCTAATGTGAACCTCAACTTCAACTTAATTATCCAAATCGTTTTCACTTCCCCACCTCAGCGCATTTTGCGAGGCGGTTTCCTTGGCACGTCTTGTTAAAGCAGAGATTGTGTCCCCTTTATTTACGGGATTCTCATCAATACGGACGTGGATAACCCAACCGCGCCATTTATCACGGCGCTCGGGAGATAAGCGAGTTTTACCAGGCTGGCGGGGACGCATAGTCGCATCCGCCCATATAAGGGGATAAGGATCCACCTTTTTACCTACGCCTTCTTCCTCCTTTGCCTATCCATCTTCCGCGCACTCGAGCTCCAGCGCCCAAGCCCGCACTTCCCACCTCAACCTTCTCCAGCCATGTCCGGAGTGGGAGGCAAGTGGATGGTCTCCTCCGTCATGGAGGGCCATATCAAAAAGCTGAGGAAGGCCGGATACTTGTCTAACGACATCGCGCACCGGCTTCCCGAAGAGGGGAAGCTCCTCCCCACCCCAAGGCCCCATGAGAGGGTAGTATTCCTTCCCCATTTCCTCCGCGGACAGGGCTTTCCTCTCCACCCGTTCGTCCGGGGGCTCATGTTCTACTATGGCCTAGATTTCCACTATCTAGCCCTGAACTTCGTCCTCAACATCTCAGCGTTTATCGTCGTGTGTGAGGCTTTCCTCCACATCCGCCCCCATTTCGGCCTGTGGCTCAAGACTTTCAATGTCAAGCCCAAGGTGGTGCGCGGCAACCAGGCGGAGTGCGGAGGTGCCATGGCGGGCAAGATAGCCAACGTCCTATGGCTCGAGGGCTCCTTTGTGGAGACCCTGAAGGGGTGGCAATCGGGGTGGTTTTACATCACCGAGCCGCGCGATCCCAGATGGGTCGCAACCCCTGAGTTCCGGTTCGGACCCCCTATGCGGCTCACGTCTTGGAAAGAGACGGGCCTGTCGTGGGGCAATAAAGGAGAGGTAACCGGACTGCAAAAATGCATCCAAACCTTGGTGAACAAGCAGCTTAAGCTTGTTAACGTAGTCCAGGTTATGCTCGTCCGCCGGATCCTCCCGTGTCAGCGACGGGGCTTCAATTTGTGGGAGTTCGACCCGGTGCAGCACCCTACCCTGAGCAGGCTCTTCGACACAACGTATGAAGACGCCTGGAAGGTGCTATTCAAAGGCGCTGAGGCTCCCGCATCCGCTTCCGAGGACCGCGGATTCAGCATGCAGCTTCCCGCTAGTGCGGTAAGCTATTTTTACCTTTTACAGGATGTTGGTTTTCCATAGTTTGACTCTATGCGGGATCTAAACTCCCTTTCCTTTGACAAGATTGGTTGGCGAAGTCCGGACAGATCAACTGTCCGGCCCCTTTGCCCGAAGACCCAGCCGACGCTCGCTTAGCGAAGCTGCTGGCTCCGGCACCTTACGTGGTGCCGGAGAAGAAGGCCAAGAAGAGGGCCACGGGGACTCAAAAGAGTTCCCGGCGCCAGGAGGTGTCGGATTCTTCATCCGACGAATCCGAGGCATGCTCCTCCCGTGAAAACGAGGAGGAGGAAGAAGAAACCTCTCCCCCTCCAGCGGGGGGAGGAAAGAAGAGGAAGGCCGCCCCAACAGGGGAGGCCGAAGGGTCCAAGAAGGGGAAGACCCTCCCTCCGGACAACGCCACCGACGCCGACGAGGGCGAAGAGGAGTGGCCGCACAGGGCCAGGCGCCCGGCGGCATCGTAAGTATTCAGACACTAGAGTAACTCATAGCATTCCTTTGTTGCACAGCTTTTCCTTATGTCAGATATAATTATGCAGTCCGCCCAAGGCCGGGCTCGACGAGTCGTCGAGCGGCTCCCTGGATTCATCGGACGTGAATTCAGTTCTGCCCGCTGCCTCCCCCCGCACTGCGGATGACGCCGAAGTGGCGTGGCGACAAGCTCCAGGCCAAGAGGAGGTGGTCCTGGAGGAGCCGCGAGGCGACCTCCCGGACTCCGGGAGTAAAGGGGACAAGACCCCCCCAGGGCTCCAAGTCCGGCTTTGAGCCGGACACCGCGCCGGAATCTTCAACGGTTCCGGACTGCGGTAGGCAAACTCCTTCCAAGAGGAGCAAGCCTTCTGAGCCGGCGGCCCCCGCCCAATCGGAGGTGCCGGACAATCTGCTGGAGGTGCTTAACGGCGCCTTCATCGACGAGGAGCATCGTACTATTATGAGTACGGTGATCCAAAAGGTTCAGTCCGCCAAGAGCGGACTGACTGAAGCTTGGGCCAGCCTTCTAACAGGCTTCGAGGTAAGTAAAAAATATGTAAAAGTATTACCGCATAGACAGTAGCCCCTGATGCTCTGTTTGGCGTTCGGAAAGAAAAGCCGAATAGAGGATCTAATAAATTTCGCAGGAGTCTAACAAAAAATGAGTCAATATGCGTATGCAGGCTTCGCTGCTTGCGACCGCCGCACTGACTGCGGAGGTAGGCACCCTGAAGCAGGGTCTCGAGCGGTCCGAGCAAGAGCTCGGCCTTGCCAAGCGGCAGCTCGAGGAGAAAGAAGGTAAGAGATACCTTATAGAAAATATATAAAAAAGATGCAATTGCATAAATGACAGGATTGTGCTGCTTATTGCAGGGGCCACAACTGAGGTGGCTACCCTCAAGCAGGCGCTGTCAGAGGCTGAGAAGAGAGCGGCCTCGGAGCGTAGCGAGCGAGAGAAATTTGAGGCGCAGGCCGGCGAGGCGCGGCAAGAGCTTCATGCTCTCATGAAAAAATATGAGAGTTTGGAGCTTGACTCGAAGACGCAAGCGTCCGAGCTCGCGGCGGCCATCGAAGCTGCCAAGTCTGCCAAGGCCGAATCCCAGAAGGCCCTCCAGGAGTTATTGCGGTGAAAAAGATAGCGGCGGGTAAGGCATTCTTTATGCAAAGCAGACATATAAAAGTAAGCTACTTGTTACTTACCCGAATCCGGAGCTCTCCAGGGGCATTCGCAGATCTTCCCCGTAGCGTGTCTGATGCCGCCGCATTCTACCGAGACGAGGAGGGCAGCTAGACGGAGAAGGTGTTCTGGTCTCAATATGCTGAGGCCGGACACCCCGTGCCCCCGAGCGACCAGCTGAAGCAGCTGGTCGAGCTCCACAAGGCGGTCGAACAGGCCATGAAGGGCCTCATAGTTCGGTTGTGGCCTGGAGAGGCCATGCCTGGGAGCTACTTGGGACTGGTTCAGCGGTTGGTGGCAGCCTGTCCAAGGCTTGAAGTCATCAAGCGCTCCGTCTGCATCGAAGGTGCCCGGAGGGCCCTTGCCCGCTCTAAGGTGCACTGGGGCAAGCTGGACGGTGAGAAGCTTGTGAAGGACGGGCCACCGCCGAGGAAGGAGCATCGCAAACCCGAGAACTATTATAAGGATGTTCTGAAGGGTGCCCGCCTTATGGCGGATGAATGTACCAAGGATGTAATTTTTGAATGAACTCGCTCGTGTTGTCCTGTGCACTGAAAACTTGTTCATATGCGCTAAGCAATGCTTTTTGAATTTAAAATATTACTTTTTGTGCGGCCGTTTATCAAAAATTGAGAGATGGCCAGTCGTCGGCTTCTGCCCCCATGCCACTAGTGCTGGGGTGTTCGAGATAAACCTGAGCGCTCTTTTTCCCATGTTTGGGTCCTTCGAGGGAGGCGCTCAGCACAACGAACAAGGCAATCAGACTATAATGCTTGAACACTCTCACTTAGCCATAGAACTCTATAATTTTAAGTTTCGGCGAAGCCCCTAGTATTCGGAAGACCGAGTTTGGGGCGCTATCCACGCCTTGGCCGGACAAAGACGGTCCTCGCTCTAAGCGGCATAAGTCTTTAAGGACTTGAAAAACCTCTCGAACAGCGACCGGTCTCTCGCTTCATCATGACAGTCAGTTTTAGCTTTCTCTACTGAGGTGCTCAGCCCAGCTCAACTGGGGCACAATCGCAGTAGTTCTCCTAGTGCTACCTTAGCCGATATAGCGGAACGTAAGGCACCAAAACATAGGAGCCGGGCAAACCCAACTATTGACCCAAGACATGATTCGAAGCCGATGCATATAATGCTATAAGTTCGGGGTGCCGCACTTGTGAAAGTGTTCGAACTTCTCACACCATATTGGGGGGTACTGAAGCCCCTGGCCTATTTGCCATACCACAGTGTATAGGTGCAACATGTCATTAATGAACATATATTTGGAAAAAGGTAATGCAAAAAATAGATAAAGACTATGCATTGTTTAAAAGGGCTGCGATCAAAGCAGAACGATACAAATGGCGCGATAAGCAAAAAGTTGGACTATTTAACATGTCCGGTCCAGGGGCGGGCCGCGGAACTTATATGCAAAACAGGTATACTGCTCGTGATAGAGACCACCTGGGAGTCCATAATGCGGCATGGCTTGTCTGCTTCCCTGGTTCTTGCATCGTTTGTACGGCAGTTGAATTGCCGAACAGGTTGTCCGAAGTATGGAGTCCTGAAAGTAAGAGAAGATAAAGAAAGAATTGGGCAGCCCCTAGTACGGTTTAAGCCGTGTTTTGGGCGTGCCGTGATGCTGCCCCTTCCCCTGCGCCCATGGTATTTTGAGAGCGTAGTTGTGTACGTGAAGCACTAGTTTTGCTATTTCGCGAGGGCTGGGGTTGGGGCCGCATTGCTACGCCTGCTCAGATCGTGCCTGGTGGTCTTTTTGTAGGTTACTTCGGGCGCGCTTGACAGTGTCCGGCATTTTAACGGCCGGACTGGGGAACTGCCTAGAGAGGCTTCTTTGTACTTCCGCTGCGAGGGCCGCCGTGTGCTCCTCCGTTCGGAGGGAGCGTTCGGTGCTTCCATTGACCGTGATTACTCCTCGAGGGCCTGGCATCTTGAGCTTGAGGTATGCGTAGTGCGGTACCGCATTGAACTTTGCAAATGCGGTTCGCCCGAGCAGTGCGTGATAGCCACTTCGGAACGGGACTATGTCGAAGATTAACTCTTCGCTTCGGAAATTATCCGGGGATCCGAAGACCACTTCAAGTGTGACTGAGCCTGTGGAGTTGGCCTCTACACCTGGTATGACGCCTTTAAAGGTCGTTTTGGTGGGTTTAATCCTCGAGGGATCTATGCCCATTTTCCAGACAGTGTCCTGGTAAAGCAGGTTCAGGCTGCTACCGCCGTCCATAAGGACTCTTGTGAGATGAAATCCGTCAATAATTGGGTCTAGAACCAATGCAGCGAACCCGCCATGACGGATGCTAGTGGGGTGGTCCCTTCGATCAAAAGTGATCGGGCAGGAGGACCATGGGTTGAACTTTGGGGCGACTGGCTCTATCGCGTATACGTCCCGTAACGCACGCTTCCGTTCCCTCTTGGGGATGTGGGTTGCGTATATCACGTTCAGCGTCCGCACTTGTGGGGGAAAACCCTTTTGTCCACTGCTATTCGGCGGCCTGGGCTCCTCCTCGTCATCGCTACGTAGCCCCTTGTCTGGCACAGGCGGTCGAGTATTCGGTCCAAACTGGACGGGCCCTGAGTGTTTCTTTTCAATGCCTTTTTCCGCTGACCGGATTTGTAGCCTCTGAATCCGGCATTGACTGCCGTATCCTCGTTGATGTCGCTGTTAACGCGGCGCTTTTGCTTGTTCCGACCCGACCTGCCACTTTTGTCCTTGGTATCCGAATTACCAAGGTTCTTGGGTAAGTTGTTCCTGCGAGCTAGCCAGTTGTCTTCTCCCGCGCAGAAGCGGGTCATGAGTGTCGTGAGGGCTGCCATAGATTTCGGCTTTTCCTGTCCAAGGTGCCGGGTAAGCCAATCGTCACGGATATTATGTTTGAAGGCTGCTAGGGCCTCTGCGTCCGGACAGTCGACTATTTGATTTTTCTTTGTTAGGAACCGTGTCCAGAATTGCCTGGCCGATTCCTCTGGCTGCTGAATTATGTGGCTTAGGTCATCGGCGTCTGGTGGTCGCACATAGGTGAAGGAAATATGCCCTAGAGGCAATAATAAAGTTATTATTTATTTCCTTATTTCATGATAAATGTTTATTATTCATGCTAGAATTGTATTAACCGGAAACATAATACATGTGTGAATACATAGACAAACAGAGTGTCACTAGTATGCCTCTACTTGACTAGCCCGTTAATCAAAGATGGTTATGTTTCCTAACCATGAACAAAGAGTTGTTATTTGATTAATGAGGTCACATTATTAGTTGAATGATCTGATTGACATGACCCATTCCATTAGCTTAGCACCCGATCGTTTAGTATGTTATTATTGCTTTCTTCATGACTTATACATGTTCCTTTGACTATGAGATTATGCAACTCCCGTTTGCCGGAGGAACACTTTGGGTGCTACCAAACGTCACAACGTAACTGGGTGATTATAAAGGAGTACTACAGGTGTCACCAAAGGTAGATGTTGGGTTGGCGTATTTCGAGATTAGGATTTGTCACTCCGATCGTCGGAGAGGTATCTCTGGGCCCTCTCGGTAATGCACATCACTTAAGCCTTGCAAGCATTGCAACTAATGAGTTAGTTACGGGATGATGTATTACGGAACGAGTAAAGAGACTTGCCGGTAACGAGATTGAACTAGGTATTGGATACTGACGATCGAATCTCGGGCAAGTAACATACCGGTGGACAAAGGGAACAACGTATGTTGTTATGCGGTCTGACCGATAAAGATCTTCGTAGAATATGTAGGAGCCAATATGGGCATCCAGGTCCCGCTATTGGTTATTGACCGGAGACGTGTCTCGGTCATGTCTACATTGTTCTCGAACCGTAGGGTCCGCACGCTTAAGGTTTCGATGACAGTTATATAATGAGTTTATGAGTTTTGATGTACCGAAGGAGTTCGGAGTCCCGGATGAGATCGGGGACATGACGAGGAGTCTCGAAATGGTCGAGACGTAAAGATCGATATATTGGACGACTATATTCGGACATCGGAAGGGTTCTGAGTGGTTCGGGTATTTTCCGAGGTACCGGGGAGTTACGGGAATACGAGGAAGAAGCAATGGGCCTTGATGGGCCTTAGTGGGAAGGACCAGGAGGTGGCGCACGCCCCTCCCAAGCCCAGTCCGAATTGGACAAGGGGTTTGGGGCGCGACCCCTCTCTCCCTTCCTTCCCCTCTTCCCCTCTTTCCCCCCTTGACCTAGTTGGACTAGGAAAGGTGGAATCCTACTCCCGGTGGGAGTAGGACTCCCCTGGCGCGCCCAAACCTAGGGTCGGCCTCCTCCCTCCCTTGCTTCTTTATATACGGGGGCAGGGGGCACCCCATGGACACACAAGTTGATCTTCGTGATCGTTCCTTAGCCGTGTGCGGTGCCCCCCTCCACCATATTCCACCTCGAATATATCGTTGCAGTGCTTAGGCGAAGCCCTGCGCCGGTAGAACATCAAGATTGTCACCACGCCGTCGTGCTGACGGAACTCCTCCCCGAAGCTTTGCTGGATCGGAGCTAGGGGTGCGTCATCGAGCTGAACGTGTGCCAAGAACTCGGAGGTGCCGGAGTAACGGTGCTTGGATCGGTCGGATCGGGAAGACGTACGACTACTTCCTCTACGTTGCGTCAACGCTTCCGCTTCGGTCTACGAGGGTACGTAGACAACACTCTCCCCTCTCGTTGCTATGCATCACCATGATCTTGCGTGTGCGTAGGAAATTTTTTGAAATTACTACGTTCCCCAACAGTGGCATCCGAGCCTGGTTTTTTATGGTTTGATGTTATTTGCACGAGTAGAACACAAGTGAGTTGTGGACGATACAAGTCATACTGCCTACCTGCATGTCATACTTTGGTTTAGCGGTATTGTTGGATGAGACGACCCGGACCAACCTTACGCGAGACCGGTTCCCTCGACGTGCTTTGCACACAGATGGCTTGCGGGAGACTGTCTCACCAACTTTAGTTGAACCGAGTATGGCTACGCCGGGTCCTTGAGAAGGTTAAAACGGAGTCTATTTGACGAAGTATCGTTGTGGTTTTGATGCGTAAGTGAGATTGGTTCTTGCTTAAGCCCGTAGCAGCCACGTAAAATTTGCAACAAACAAAGTAGAGGACGTCTAACTTGTTTTTGCAGGGCATGTTGTGATGTGATATGGTCAAGACATGATGCTAAATTTTATTGTATGAGATGATCATGTTTTGTAACCGAGCTATCGGCAACCGGCAGGAGCCGTATGGTTGTCGCTTTATTGTATGCAATGCAATCGCCCTGTAATGCTTTACTTTATCACTAAGCGGTAGCGATAGTCGTAGAAGCATAAGATTGGCGAGACGACAACGATGCTACGATGGAGATCAAGGTGTCGCGCCAGTGACGATGGTGATCATGACAGTGCTGTGGAGATGGAGATCACAAGCACAAGATGATGATGGCCATATCTTATCACTTATATTGATTGCATGTGATGTTTTTCTTTTATGCATCTTATCTTGCTTTGATTGACGGTAGCATTATAAGATGATCTCTCACTAATTATCAAGAAGTGTTCTCCCTGAGTATGCACCGTTGCGAAAGTTCTTCGTGCTGAGACACCACGTGATGATCGGGTGTGATAGGCTCTACGTTCAAATACAACGGGTGCAAAACAGTTGCACACGCGGAATACTCAGGTTATACTTGACGAGCTATGCATATAAGATATGACCTCGGAACACGGAGACCGAAAGGTCGAGCGTGAATCATATAGTAGATATGATCAACATAATGATGTTCACCATTGAAGACTAAGCCATTTCACGTGATGATCGGTTATGGTTTAGTTGATTTGGATCACGTGATCACTTAGAAGATTAGAGGGATGTCTATCTAAGTGGGAGTTCTTAAGTAATATGATTAATTGAACTTAAATTTATCATGAACTTAGTCCTGGTAGTATTAGCATATCTATGTTGTAGATCAATAGCTCGCGTTGTTGCTTCCCTATGTTTATTTTGATATGTTCCTAGAGAAAATTGTTTTGAAAGATGTTAGTAGCAATGATGCGGATTGGATCCGTGATCTAAGGTTTATCCTCATTGCTGCACAGAAGAATTATGTCCTTGATGCACCGCTAGGTGACAGACCTATTGCAGGAGCAGATGCAGACGTTATGAACGTTTGGCTAGCTCAATATGATGACTACTTAATAGTTTAGTGCACCATGCTTAACGGCTTAGAATCGGGACTTCAAAGACGTTTTGAACGTCATGGACCATATGAGATGTTCCAGGAGTTGAAGTTAATATTTCAAGCAAATACCCGAGTTGAGAGAGATGAAGTCTCCAACAAGTTCTATAGCTAAAAGATGGAGGAGAATCGCTCAACTAGTGAGCATGTGCTCAGATTTTCTGGGTACTACAATCGCTTGAATCAAGTGGGAGTTTATCTTCCAGATAAGATAGTGATTGACAGAATTCACTAGTCACCATCACCAAGTTAGTAGAACTTCGTGATGAACTATAGTATGCAAGGGATGACGAAAACAATTCCCAAGCTCTTCGTGATGCTGAAATCGACGAAGGTAGAAATCAAGAAAAACATCAAGTGTTGATGGTTGACGAGACCACTAGTTTCAAGAAAAGGTCAAAGGGAAGAAGAGGAACTTCAAGAAGAACGGCAAGCGAGTTGCTGTTCAAGTGAAGAAGCCCAAGTCTGGTCCTAAGCCTGAGACTAAGTGCTTCTACTGCAAAGGGACTGATCACTGGAAGCGGAACTACCCCAAGTATTTGGCGGATAAGAAGGATGGCAAAGTGAACAAAGGTATATTGGATATACAGATTATTGATGTGTATTTTACTAGTGTTCATAGCAACCCCTCGGTATTTGATACTGGTTCAGTTGCTAAGAGTAGTAACTCGAAACGGGAGTTGCAGAATGAACAGAGACTAGTTAAGGGTGAAGTGACGATGTGTGTTGGAAGTAGTTCCAAGATTGATATGATCATCATCGCACACTCCCTATACTTTCGGGATTAGTGTTGAACCTAAATAAGTGTTATTTGGTGTTTACGTTGAGCATAAATATGATTTGATCATGTTTATTGCAATACGATTATTCATTTAAGTTAGAGAACAATTGTTGTTCTATTTACATGAATAGAACCTTTTATGATCATACACACCAACAAAAATTGGTTTGTTGGATCTCGATCGTAGTGATACACATATTCATAATATTGAAGCCAAAAAGATGCAAAGTTAATAATGATAGTGCAACTTATTTGTGGCACTGCCGTTTAGGTCATATTGGTGTAAAGCGCATGAAGAAACTCCATGCTGATGGACTTTTGGAATCACTTGATTATGAATCACTTGATGCTTGCGAACCATGCCTCTTGGGCAAGATGACTAAAACGCCGTTCTCCGAAACAATGAAGCAAGCAACAGATTTGTTGGAAATCATACATACTGATGTATGTGGTCCGATGAATATTAAGGCTCGCGACAAGTATCATTATTTTCTGACCTTCACAGATGATTTGAGCAGATATGGGTATATCTACTTGATGAAACATAAGTCTAAAACATTTGAAAAGTTCAAAGAATTTTAGAGTGAAGTGGAAAATCATCGTGACAAGAAAATAAGGTTTCTACGATCTGATCGCGGAGACAAATATTTGAGTTACGAGTTTGGTCTTCAATTAAAACAATGTGGAATAGTTTCACAAATTCATGCCACCTGGAACACCACAGCATAATGGTGTGTCCGAACGTCATAACCGTACTTTATTGGATATAGTACAATCTATGATGTTTCTTACCGATTTACCAATATCATTTTGGGATCATGCATTAGAGACAGCTGCATTCACGTTAAAAGGGGCACCATCTAAAGTCCGTTGGGACGACACAATATGAACTGTGGTTTGGCAAGAAACCAAAGTTGTCGTTTCTTAAAGTTTGGGGTTACGATGCTTATGTGAAAAAGTTTCATCCTGATAAGCTCAAACCCAAATCGGAGAAATGTGTCTTCATAGGTACCCATAGGAGACTGTTGGGTACACCTTCTATCACAGATCCGAAGGCAAGATATTCGTTGCTGAGAATGGATCCTTTCCAGAGAAGGAGTTTCTCTCGAAAGAAGTGAGTGGGAGGAAAGTAGAAAACTTGATAAGGTAATTGTACCTTCTCCCTTATTGGAAAGTAGTTCATCACAGAAATCTGTTCTTGTGACTACTACACCAATTAGTAAGGAAGCTAATGATGATGATCATGTAACTTCAAGATCAAGTTACTACCGAATCTCGTAAGTAAACCAGAGTGAGATCCGCACCAGAGTGGTACGGTAATCCTGTTCTGGAAGTCATGTTACTAGACCATGATGAACTTGCGAACTATGAGGAAGCGATGATGAGCCCAGATTCCGCGAAATGGTTTGAGGCCATGAAATCTGAGATTTGATCCATGTATGAAAACAAAGTATGGACTTTGGTGGATTTGCTCGATGATCGGAAAGCCATAGAAAATAAATGGATCTTCAAGAGGAAGACGGACGCTGATAGTAGTGTTACTATCTACAAAGCTAGACTTGTCGAAAAAGGTTTTTGACAAAGTTCAAGGTGTTGACTACGATGAGATTTTCTCACTCGTATCGATGCTTGAAGTCTGTCCGAATCATGATAACAATTGCCGCATTTTATGAAATTTGGCAAATAGATAACAAAACTGCAATCCTTAATGGATTTATTAAAGAAGAGTTGTATATGATGCAACCAGAAGGTTTTGTCAATCCTAAAGGTGTTAACAAAGTGTGCAAGCTCCAGCGATCCATCTTTGGACTGGTGCAAGCATCTCGGAGTTGGAATATACACTTTGATGAGTTGATCAAAGCATATAGTTTTATACACACTTGCGGTGAAGCCTGTATTTACAAGAAAGTGAGTGGGAGCACTACATCATTTCTGATAAGTATATGTGAATGACATATTGTTGATCGGAGATAATGTAGAATTATTCGCAAAGCATAAAGGAGTATTTGAAAGGAGTTTTTCAAAGAAAGACCTCGGAGAAGCTGCTTACATATTGAGTATCAAGATCTATAGAGATAGATCAAGACGCTTGATAAGTTTTTTCAATAAGTACATACCTTGACAAGATTTTGAAGTAGTTCAAAATGGAACAGTCAAAGAAAGAGTTCTTTCCTGTGTTACAAGGTGTGAAATTGAGTAAGACTCAAAGCCCGACCACGACAGAAGATAGAAAGAGAATGAAAGTCATTCCCTATGCCTCGGCCATAGGTTCTATAAAGTATGCCATGCTGTTTACCAGATCTATTGTATACCCTACACGGAGTTAAGCAAGGGAGTACAATGGTAATCTAGGAGTAGATCACTGGACAGCGGTCAAAGTTATCCTTAGTGGAATAAGGATATGTTTCTCGATTATGGAGGTGACAAAAGGTTCGTCGTAAAGGGTTACGTCGATGCAAGTTTTGACACCGATCTGGATGACTCTAAGTCTCGATCTAGATACATATTTAAAGTGGGAGCAATTAGCTAGAGTAGCTCCGTACAGAGCATTGTAGACAAAGAAAATTGCAAAAGACATAACGGATCTAAATATGAAAGACCCGTTGACTAAGATTCTCTCACAAGCAAAACATGATCACACCTTAGTACTCTTTGGGTGTTAATCACATAGCGATGTGAACTAGATTACTGAATCTAGTAAACCCTTTTTGATGTTGGTCACATGGCGATGTGAACTATGGGTGTTAATCACATGGTGATGTGAACTATTGTTGTTAAATCACATGGCGATGTGAACTAGATTATTGACTCTAGTGCAAGTGGGAGACTGAAGGAAATATGCCCTAGAGGCAATAATAAAGTTATTATTTATTTCCTTATTTCATGATAAATGTTTATTATTCTTGCTAGAATTGTATTAACCGGAAACATAATACATGTGTGAATACATAGACAAACAGAGTGTCACTACGATCGTTTAGTATGTTGTTGTTGCTTTTATCCATGACTTATACATGTTCCTTTGACTATGAGATTATGCAACTCCCGTTTGCCGGAGGAACACTTTGGGTGCTACCAAACGTCACAACGTAACTGGGTGATTATAAAGGAGTACTACAGGTGTCACCAAAGGTAGATGTTGGGTTGGCGTATTTCGAGATTAGAATTTGTCACTCCGATCGTCGGAGAGGTATCTCTGGGCCCTCTTGGTAATGCACATCACTTAAGCCTTGCAAGCATTGCAACTAATGAGTTAGTTACGGGATGATGTATTACGGAACGAGTAAAGAGACTTGCCGGTAACGAGATTGACTAGGTATTGGATACCGACGATCGAATCTCGGGCAAGTAACATACCGATGGACAAAGGGAACAACGTATGTTGTTATGCGGTCTGACCGATAAAGATCTTCGTAGAATATGTAGGAGCCAATATGGGCATCCAGGTCCCGCTATTGGTTATTGACCGGAGACGTGTCTCGGTCATGTCTACATTGTTCTCGAACCATAGGGTCCGCACGCTTAAGGTTTTCCATGACAGTTATATAATGAGTTTATGAGTTTTGATGTACCGAAGGAGTTCGGAGTCCCGGATGAGATCGGGGACATGACGAGGAGTCTCGAAATGGTCGAGACGTAAAGATCGATATATTGGACGACTATATTCGGACATCGGAAGGGTTCTGAGTGGTTCGGGTATTTTCGGAGGTACCGGGGAGTTACGGGAATACGAGGAAGAAGCAATGGGCCTTGATGGGCCTTAGTGGGAAGGACCAGGAGGTGGCGCGCGCCCCTCCCAAGCCCGGTCCGAATTGGACAAGGGGTTTGGGGCGCGGCCCCTCTCTCCCTTCCTTCCCCTCTTCCCCTCTTTCCCCCCTTGACCTAGTTGGACTAGGAAAGGTGGAATCCTACTCCCGGTGGGAGTAGGACTCCCCTGGCGCGCCCAAACCTAGGGCCGGCCTCCTCTCTCCCTTGCTCCTTTATATACGGGGGCAGGGGGCACCCCATGGACACACAAGTTGATCTTCGTGATCGTTCCTTAGCCGTGTGCGGTGCCCCCCTCCACCATATTCCACCTCGAATATATCGTTGCAGTGCTTAGGCGAAGCCCTGCGCCGGTAGAACATCAAGATTGTCACCACGCCGTCGTGCTGACGGAACTCCTCCCCGAAGCTTTGCTGGATCGGAGCTAGGGGTGCGTCATCGAGCTGAAGGTGTGCCAAGAACTTGGAGGTGCCGGAGTAACGGTGCTTGGATCGGTCGGATCGGGAAGACGTACGACTACTTCCTCTACGTTGCGTCAATGCTTCCGCTTCGGTCAACGAGGGTACGTAGACAACACTCTCCCCTCTCGTTGCTATGCATCACCATGATCTTGCGTGTGCGTAGGAATTTTTTTGAAATTACTACGTTCCCCAACAATAGGTACCCTGGAAATTGTCGAGGAATGCGGCTTCCAGGTCCTCCCAAGAACCGATTGAATCTGCTGGCAAGCTGTTAAGCCAATGCCGGGCCGGTCCCTTGCGTTTGAGCGGGAGGTATTTGATGGCGTGTAGATCATCGCCACGGGCCATGTGGATATGAAGGAGATAATCCTCGATCCATACCGCAGGATCTGTTGTGCCATCATATGATTCGATGTTCACGGGTTTGAAACCCTCAGGGATTTTATGATCCATTACTTCATCTGTGAAGCATAGTGGGTGTGCGGCGCCTCTGTATTGGGCTATATCACGACGCAGCTCAAATGAGCTTTGTCTATTGTGTTCGGCCCGGCCGGATTTATTAAGTCCGGAGTGACGATCCCCGTCACGTGCCGTGGGGCGCCCACGCGATCCATAGATCGATCTTGTTTGTCTTGCCTTGTCCTCCAGTATCTCTCGCAGGTCTGGCACATGTTCCCGTGCCTTAGTATGTTTTGAGCGGCGCCGGGGCATGGCTTGAGTGGAGGGCCGAGAGGCCTCTCTGTCACGGCCACGAGGTGGCCGGTCGGCCATGTCATGCGCTGGTGATGTAGGGTTAGGTGCTTCCTCCTCTAATCGGGGTAGCAGCCTGCGCTTTGGGTAACTCTTGGAGGGGCGTTCGAGTTCGTACTCTTCGGCTACAAGGACTTCAGTCCATCTGTGGGCTAGTAGATCTTAATCAGCTCTAAGCTGTTGCTGCTTTCTCTTGAGGCTGCTTGCCGTGGCCATAAGCCTGCGTTTAAAACGCTCTTGTTCAACTGGATCCTCTGGCACGACGAATTCGTCGTCGTCGAGGCTTGCCTCGTCTTCGGAGGGGGCATATAATTATCATCCTCAACCTCTCTGTTTGCCGCTCTCTCGTGAGGGCTGGCTTCTCCATCCTCCTGTGCTGAATCTTGTTGGAGGGGGTGTTCTTCGGCGCTATCCGGAGTATTATTATCTCCTGTGCTGGAATCACCGTTTTTGCTTTGGCAGGATTTAGAGCGGCGCCGCTGACGCCGGCGCTAGGGTTGTTTCTTGGAGGTGTCATCCCCCGTTGTTCCATCGCCATCTCCATCTTTTGGAGTGTCCACCATATATATGTCGTATGACGAGGTGGCCTTCCAGTGCCCTATAGGTGCTGGTTCTTGGTCGTCTCCTGCATCGTCGTCCATACCGTCGATGTCTTCGGAGTCGAAGTCGAGCATGTCGGTTAAGTCATCGACAGTGGCTACGAAGTGGGTGGTGGGTGGGCTTTGAATTTCTTCATCGTCTGTATCCCAACCTTGCTGACCGTAGTCCGGCCGGGGCTCTCCTGATAAAGAGAGAGACTTTAGTGACTTCAGGATGTCGCCGAAGGGCGAGTGCTGGAAGATGTCCGCAGCGGTGAACTCCATGATCGGCGCCCAATCGGATTCGATCGGCAGGTGCGCGGAGGGCTTGGAGTCCGGAAAGGAATCCGGCCCCTCGGAGTCACGGGCCTTGCGGAGTGCGGGGCTGGTGTTCGGCTCAATCGCCTTTGAGATCGCAGCCCCCGAGGCGGCGTCCAACCGCTCATCCTCGATCGGCGCAGCTGGCTCCGAATTAAGGGTCGGAACCGAAGCGTGTGCGGCCTCCAGGGCGCTGTTCGGCGGCAGAGCTAGATCATGCCCATCATGACAGTGTGGCGCGCTCGGCTGTGGCTCGAATTCGTCGAAGATCAAGTCCCCGCGGATGTCAACCGTGTAGTTTAAACTTCCAAAGCTGACCTGATGGCCAGGGGCGTAGCTTTCGATCTGCTCCAGATGGCCAAGCGAATTGGCCCGCAGTACGAAGCCACCGAAGATGAAGATCTGTCCGGGGAGAAAAGTCTCACCCTGGACTGCATCGTCGTTGATGATCGAAGGAGCCATCGGGCCTAAAAGCGACGACACAGAGGAACTCTCAATGAAAGCACCAATGTCGGTGTCAAAACCGGCGGATCTCGGGTAGGGGGTCCCGAACTGTGCGTCTAGGCGGATGGTAACAGGAGACAAGGGACACGAAGTTTCACCCAGGTTCGGGCCCTCTTGATGTAGGTAAAACCCTACGTCCTGCTTGATTAATATTGATGATATGGGTAGTACAAGAGTAGATCTACCACGAGATCAAGGAGGCTAAACCCTAGAAGCTAGCCTATGGTATGATTGTTGTATGTTCTGTTGTCCTACGGACTAAAATCCTCCAGTTTATATAGACACCGGAGAGGGTTAGGGTTACACAAAGTCAGTTACAATGGTAGGAGATCTAAATATCCGCATCGCCAAGCTTGCCTTCCACGCCAAGGAAAGTCCCATCTGGACACGGGACGAAGTCTTCAATCTTGTATCTTCATAGTCCACGAGTCCGGCTGATGGTATAGTCCGGCCATCCGGACACCCCCTAATCCAGGACTCCTTCAACCGGGGTTCCAAAAGCGTTTTGAGCAACACGGAGCATATGAGATGTTCGAAGAGCTGAAAATGGTTTTCCAAGCTCATGCCCGGGTCGAGAGATATGAAGTCTCCGACAAGTTCTACAGTTGTAAGATGGAGGAAAATAGTTCTGTCAGTGAGCACAAACTCAAAATGTCTGGGTTGCACAACCGCTTGACTCAGCTGGGAGTTAATCTCCCGGATGACGCGGTCGTTGACAGAATCCTTCAGTCGCTCCCACCAAGCTACAAGAGCTTTGTGATGAACTTCAATATGCAGGGGATGGAAAAGACCATTCCTGAGGTATATTCAATGCTAAAATCAGCGGAGGTGGAGATCAAAAAGGAACATCAAGTGTTGATGGTGAATAAAACCACTAAGTTCAAGAAAGGCAAGGGTAAGAAGAAGGACGGCAAGGGAGTTGCCGCGCCCGGTAAGCTAGTTGCCGGGAAGAAGCCAAAGAATGGACCCAAGCCTGAGACTGAGTGCTTTTATTGCAAGGGAAAGGGACACTAGAAGCGGAACTGCCCCAAATACTTAGCGGACAAGAAGGCCGGCAACACTAAAGGTATATGTGATATACATGTAATTGATGTGTACATTACCAGTACTCGTAGTAGCTCCTGGGTATTTGATACCGGTGCGGTTGCTCATATTTGTAACTCAAAACAGGAGCTGCGGAATAAACGGAGACTGGCGAAGGACAAGGTGACGATGCGCGTCGGGAATGGTTCCAAGGTCGATGTGATCGTCGTCGGCATGCTACCTCTGCATTTACCTACGTGATTAGTTTTAAACCTCAATAATTGTTATTTAGTACCAGCTTTGAGCATGAACATTGTATCTGGATCTCGTTTAATGCGAGATGGCTACTCATTTAAATCCGAGAATAATGGTTGTTCTATTTATATGAGAGATATGTTTTATGGTCATGCCCCGCTGGTGAATGGTTTATTCTTAATGAATCTCGAACGTGATGTTACACATATTCATAGTCTGAATACCAAAAGATGTAAGGTTGATAATGATAGTCCCACATACTTGTGGCACTGTCGCCTTGATCACATAGGTGTCAAATGCATGAAGAAGCTCCATACAGATGGACTTTTGGAGTCTCTTGATTTCGAATCATTTGACACGTGCGAACCATGCCTCATGGGGAAGATGACCAACACTCCGTTCTCCGGAACAATGGAGCGAGCAACCAACTTATTGGAAATTATACATACTGATGTGTGCGGTCCAATGAGCGTTGAGGCTCGCGGTGGCTATCGTTATGTTCTCACTCTCACTGATGACTTAAGTAGATATGGGTATGTCTATTTGATGAAACACAAGTCTGACACCTTTGAAAAGTTCAAGGAATTTCAGAATAAGGTAGAAAATCAACGTGACCGAAAGATAAAATTCTTACGATCAGATCATGGGGGAGAATATTTAAGTCATGAATCTGGTACGCACTTAAGGAAATGTGGAATCGTTTCACAACTCACGCCGCCTCGAACACCTCAGCGTAACAGTGTGTCCGAACGTCGTAATCGCACTCTATTGGATATGGTGTGATCTATGATGTCACTCACTGATTTACCGCTATCATTTTGGGGATACGCTCTAGAGACAGCTACATTCACTTTAAATAGGGCACTGTCTAAATCCGTTGAGACGAGACCGTATGAATTATGGTTTGGGAAGAAACCTAAGATGTCGTTTCTAAAAGTTTGGGGATGCGATGCTTATGTCAAGAAACTTCAACCTGAAAAGCTCGAACCTAAGTCGGAAAAATGCGTCTTCATAGGATACCCTAAGGAAACCATTGGGTATACCTTCTACCTTAGATCCGAAGGCAAGATCTTTGTTGCCAAGAATGGGTCCTTTATGGAGAAAGAGTTTCTCTCGAAAGAAGTAAGTGGGAGGAAAGTGGAACTTGATGAAGTATTGCCTCTTGAACCGGAGAGTAGCGCAGCTCAAGAAAATGTTTCTATGGTGCCTCCACCGACTAGAGAGGAAGTTAATGTTGATGATCATGAAACTTCAGATCAAGTTGCTACTGAACTTCGTAGGTCCACTAGGACACGTTCCGCACCAGAGTGGTACGGCAACCCTGTCCTGGAAATCATGTTGTTTGACAACGGTGAACCTTCGAACTATGAAGAAGCAATGGCGGGCCCAGATTCCAACAAATGGCTTGAAGCCATGCAATCCGAGATAGGATCCATGTATGAAAACAAAGTATGGACTTTGACAGACTTGCCCGATGATCGGCGAGCGATAGAGAATAAATGGATCTTTAAGAAGAAGACGGACGCGGATGGTAATGTTACCATCTATAAGGCTCGACTTGTCGCTAAGGGTTATCGACAAGTTCAAGGGGTTGACTACGATGAGACCTTCTCACCCGTAGCGAAGCTGAAGTCCGTCCAAACCTTGTTAGCAATTGCCGCATACTATGATTATGAGATATGGCAAATGGACGTCAAAACGGCATTCCTCAACGGCTTTCTTAAGGAAGAATTGTATATGATGCAGCCGGAAGGTTTTGTTGATCCTAAGAATGCTAACAAGGTATGCAAGCTCCAGCGCTCCATCTATGGGCTGGTGCAAGCATCTCGGAGTTGGAACATTCGCTTTGATGAGATGATCAAAGCGTTTGGGTTTACGCAGACTTATGGAGAAGCCTGCGTTTACAAGAAAGTGAGTGGGAGCTCTGTAGCATTTGTCATACTATATGTAGATGACATACTTTTGATGGGAAATGATATAGAACTCTTGGACAGCATTAAGGCCTACTTGAATAAAAGTTTTTCAATGAAGGACCTTGGAGAAGCTGCTTATATATTAGGCATCAAGATCTATAGAGATAGATCAAGACGCCTCATAGGTCTTTCACAAAGCACATACCTTGATAAGATATTGAAGAAGTTCAATATGGATCAGTCCAAGAAGGGGTTCTTGCCTGTGTTGCAAGGTGTGAAATTGAGCTCAGCTCAATGTCCGACCACGGCAGAAGATAGAGAAAAGATGAGTGTCGTCCCCTATGCCTCAGCCATAGGGTCTATCATGTATGCCATGCTGTGTACCAGACCTGATGTAAACCTTGCCGTAAGTTTGGTAGGAAGGTACCAAAGTAATCCCGGCATGGAACACTAGACAGTGGTCAAGAACATCCTGAAGTACCTGAAAAGGACTAAGGATATGTTTCTCGTTTATGGAGGTGACGAAGAGCTCGTCGTAAAGGGTTACGTCGACGCTAGCTTCGACACAGATCTGGATGACTCCAAGTCACAAACCGGATACGTGTATATTTTGAATGGTGGGGCAGTAAGCTGGTGCAGTTGGAAGCAAAGCATCGTGGCGGGATCTACATGTGAAGCGGAGTACATGGCAGCCTCGGAGGCAGCGCGTGAAGCAATCTGGATGAAGGAGTTCATCACCGACCTAGGAGTCATACCCAATGCGTCAGGGCCAATCGCTCTCTTCTGTGACAACACTGGAGCTTGTTGGGGAACGTAGTAATTTCAAAATTTTCCTACGCACACGCAAGATCATGGTGATGCATAGCAACGAGAGGGGAGAGTGTTGTCTACGTACCCTCGTAGACCGAAGCGGAAGCGTTGACGCAACGTAGAGGAAGTAGTCATACGTCTTCCCGATCCGACCGATCCAAGCACCGTTACTCCGGCACCTCCGAGTTCTTAGCACACGTTCAGCTCGATGACGATCCCCGGGCTCCGATCCAACAAAGCTTCGGGGAGGAGTTCCGTCAGCACGACGGCGTGGTGACGATCTTGATGTACTACCGACGCAGGGCTTCGCCTAAGCACCGCGATAATATGACCGAGGTGGAATTTGGTGGCAGGGGGCACCGCACACGGCTAAGGAAAGATCTCAATGATCAATTGTGTGTCTATGGGGTGCCCCCTGCCTCTGTATATAAAGGATCCAAGGGGGAGGGGCTGGCCGGCCAAGGGTGGCGTGCCAGGAGAGTCCTACTCCCTCCGGGAGTAGGATCCCCCCCCCCCCAATCCTAGTTGGAATAGGATTCCTAAAAGGGGGAGAGAGAGAGGGGGGGCGGCCACCTCTCCTAGTCCTAATAGGACTAGGGGAAGGGGGAGGCGCACAGCCCATGATGGCAGCCCTTTCACCTTTCCACCAAGGCCCATGTTGGCCCAATTGGCTCCTGGAGGGTTCCGGTAACCCTCCCGGTATTCTGGTAAAATCACTATTTCATCCGGAACACATCTGATGTCCAAACATAGGCTTCCAATATATCAATCTTTACGTCTCGACCATTTCGAGACTCCTCGTCATGTCCGTGATCACATCCGGGACTCCGAACAACCTTTGGTACATCAAAATGCATAAACTCATAATAACTTTCATCGTAACGTTAAGCGTGCGGACCCTACGGTTCGAGAACAATGTAGACATGACCGAGACACGTCTCCGGTCAATAACCAATAGCGGGACCTGGATGCCCATATTGGCTCCTACATATTCTACGAAGATCTTTATCGGTCAGACCGCATAACAACATACGTTGTTCCCTTTGTCATCGGTATGTTACTTCCCCGAGATTCGATCATCGGTATCCAATACCTAGTTCAATCTCGTTACCGGTAAGTCTCTTTACTCGTTCCGTAATACATCATCTCGTAACTAACTCATTAGTTGCAATGCTTGCAAGGCTTAAGTGATGTGCATTACCGAGAGGGCCCAGAGATACCTCTCCGACGATCGGAGTGACAAATCCTAATCTCGAAATACGCCAACCCAACATCTACCTTTGGTGACACCTGTAGTACTCCTTTATAATCACCCAGTTACGTTGTGACATTTGGTAGCACCCAAAGTGTTCCTCCGGAAAACGGGAGTTGCATAATCTCATAGTCAAAGGAACATGTATAAGTCATGAAGAAAGCAATAGCAACATACTAAACGATCGGGTGCTAAGCTAATGGAATGGGTCATGTCAATCAGATCATTCAACTAATGATGTGACCTCATTAATCAAATAACAACTCTTTGTTCATGGTTAGGAAACATAACCATCTTTGATTAACGAGCTAGTCAAGTAGAGGCATACTAGTGACACTCTATTTGTTTATGTATTCACACATGTATCATGTTTCCGGTTAATACAATTCTAGCATGAATAATAAATATTTATCATGAAATAAGGAAATAAATAATAACTTTATTATTGCCTCTAGGGCATATTTCCTTTAGTCTCCCACTTGCACTAGAGTCAATAATCTAGTTCACATCGCCATGTGATTTAACAGCAATAGTTTACATCATCATGTGATTAACACCCATAGTTCACATCAATATGTGATCAACACCCAAAGGGTTTACTAGATTCAGTAATCTAGTTCATATCGCTATGTGATTAACACCCAAAGAGTACTAAGGTGTGATCATGTTTTGCTTGTGAGAGAATCTTAGTCAACGGGTCTGCCACATTCAGATCCGTATGTATTTTGCAAATTTCTATGTCAACAATACTTTGCTCGGAGCTATTCTAGCTAATTGCTCCCACTTTCAATATGTATCTAGATTGAGACTTAGATTCATCTAGATTGGTGTCAAAACTTGTATCGACATAACCCTTTACGACGAACCTTTTTGTCACCTCCATAATCGAGAAACATATCCTTATTTCACTAAGGATAATATTGACCGCTGTCCAGTGATCTAATCCTAGATCACTAGTGTACTCCTTTGCCCAAATCAGTGTAGGGTATACAATAGTACTGGTACACAGCATGACATACTTTATAGAACCTATGACTGAGGCATAGGGAATGACTTTCATTCTCTTTCTATCTTCTGCCGTGGTCGGGCTTTGAGTCTTTACTCAACTTCACACCTTGTAACACAGGTAAGAACTCTTTCTTTGACTGTTCCATTTTGAACTACTTCAAAATCTTGTCAAGGTATGTACTCATTGAAAACTTATCAAGCGTCTTGATCTATCTCTATAGACCTTGATGCTTAATATGTAAGCAGCTTTACCGAGGTCCTTCTTCGAAAAACTCCTTTCAAATACTCCTTTATGCTTTGCAGAATAATTCTACATTATTTCCGATCAACAATATGTCATTCACATATACTTATCAGAAATGCTGTAGTGCTCCCACTCACTTTCTAGTAAATACAGGCTTCACCGCAAGTCTGTATAAAACTATGTGCTTTGATTAACTTATCAAAGCGTATGTTCCAACTCCGAGATGCTTGCACCAGTCCATAGATGGATCGCTGGAGCTTGCACACTTTGTTAACACCTTTAGGATTGACAAAACCTTCTGGTTGCATCATATACAACTCTTCTTTAATAAATCCATTAAGGATTGCAGTTTTGTTATATATTTGCCAAATTTCATAAAATGCGGCAATTGTTAACATGATTCGGACAGACTTCAAGCATCGATACGAGTGAGAAAATCTCATCGTAGTCAATCACCTTGAACTTTGTCAAAAACCTTTTTTGACAAGTCTAGCTTTGTAGATAGTAACACTACTATCAGCGTCCGTCTTCCTCTTGAAGATCCATTTATTTTCTATGGCTTGCCGATCATCGAGCAAATCCATCAAAGTCCATACTTTGTTTTCATACATGGATCAAATCTCAGATTTCATGGCCTCAAACCATTTCGTGGAATATGGGCTCATCATCGCTTCCTCATAGTTCGCAAGTTCATCATGGTCTAGTAACATGACTTCCAGAACAGGATTACATTACCACTCTAGTGCGGATCTCTCTCTGGTTTACTTACGAGATTCGGTAGTAACTTGATCTTGAAGTTACATGATCATCATCATTAGCTACCTTACTAATTGGTGTAGTAGTCACAAGAACAGATTTCTGTGATGAACTACTTTCCAATAAGGGAGAAGGTACAATTACCTTATCAAGTTTTCTACTTTCCTCCCACTCACTTCTTTCGAGAGAAACTCCTTCTCTAGAAAGTTTCCGAACTTAGCAACAAAAGTCTTGCCTTCGGATCTGTGATAGAAGGTGTATCCAACAGTTTCCTTTGGATATCCTATGAAGACACATTTCTCCGATTTGGGTTGAAGCTTTTTCACATAAGCATCGTAACCCCAAACTTTAAGAAATGACAACTTTGGTTTCTTGCCAAACCACAGTTCATATTGTGTCGTCTCAACGGACTTTCGATGGTGCCCCTTTTAACGTGAATGCAGCTGTCTCTAATGCATGATCCCAAAATGATATTGGTAAATCGGTAAGAAACATCATAGATTGTACTATATCCAATAAAGTACGGTTATGACGTTCGGACACACCATTATGCTGTGGTGTTCCAGGTGGCATGAATTTGTGAAACTATTCCACATTGTTTTAATTGAAGACCAAACTCGTAACTCAAATATTTGTCTCCGCGATCAGATTGTAGAAACCTTATTTTCTTGTCACGATGATTTTCCACTTCACTCTAAAATTCTTTGAACTTTTCAAATGTTTTAGACTTATGTTTCATCAAGTAGATATACCCATATCTGCTCAAATCATCTGTGAAGGTCAGAAAATAATGATACTTTTCGCGAGCCTTAATATTCATCGGGCCACATACATCAGTATGTATGATTTCCAACAAATCTGTTGCTTGCTTCATTGTTTCGGAGAACGGCGTTTTAGTCATCTTGCCCAAGAGGCATGGTTCGCAAGCATCAAGTGATTCCAAAAGTCCATCAGCATGGAGTTTCTTCATGCGCTTTACACCAATATGACCTAAACGGCAGTGCCACAAATAAGTTGCACTATCATTATTAACTTTGCATCTTTTTGGCTTCAATATTATGAATATGTGTATCACTACGATCGAGATCCAACAAACCAATTTTTGTTGGTGTGTATGATCATAAAAGGTTCTATTCATGTAAATAGAACAACAATTGTTCTCTAACTTAAATGAATAATCGTATTGCAATAAACATGATCAAATCATATTTATGCTCAACGTAAACACCAAATAACACTTATTTAGGTTCAACACTAATCCCGAAAGTATAGGGAGTGTGCGATGATGATCATATCAATCTTGGAACTACTTCCAACACACATCGTCACTTCACCCTTAACTAGTCTTTGTTCATTCTGCAACTCCCGTTTCGAGTTACTACTCTTAGCAACTGAACCAGTATCAAATACCGAGGGGTTGCTATGAACACTAGTAAAATACACATCAATAATCTGTATATCCAATATACCTTTGTTCACTTTGCCATCCTTCTTATCCGCCAAATACTTGGGGTAGTTCCGCTTCCAGTGATCAGTCCCTTTGCAGTAGAAGGACTTAGTCTCAGGCTTAGGACCAGACTTGGGCTTCTTCACTTGAACAGCAACTCGCTTGCCGTTCTTCTTGAAGTTCCTCTTCTTCCCTTTGCCCTTTTCTTGAAACTAGTGGTCTCGTCAACCATCAACACTTGATGTTTTTATTGATTTCTACCTTCGTCGATTTCAGCATCACGAAGAGCTTGGGAATTTTTTTCGTCATCCCTTGCATACTATAGTTCATCACGAAGTTCTACTAACTTGGTGATGGTGACTAGTGAATTCTGTCAATCACTATCTTATCTGGAAGATAAACTCCCACTTGATTCAAGCGATTGTAGTACCCAGACAATCTGAGCACATGCTCACTAGTTGAGCGATTCTCCTCCATCTTTTAGCTATAGAACTTGTTTGGAGACTTCATCTCTCTCAACTTGGGTATTTGCTTGAAATATTAACTTCAACTCCTGGAACATCTCATATGGTCCATGACGTTCAAAACGTCTTTGAAGTCCCGATTCTAAGCCGTTAAGCATGGTGCACTAAACTATTAAGTAGTCATCATATTGAGCTAGCCAAACGTTCATAATGTCTGCATCTGCTCCTGCAATAGGTCTGTCACCTAGCGGTGCATCAAGGACATAATTCTTCTGTGCAGCAATGAGGATAAACCTTAGATCACGGATCCAATCCGCATCATTGCTACTAACATGTTTCAACACAATTTTCTCTAGGAACATATCAAAATAAACATAGGGAAGCAACAACGCGAGCTATTGATCTACAACATAGATATGCTAATACTACCAGGACTAAGTTCATGATAAATTTAAGTTCAATTAATCATATTACTTAAGAACTCCCACTTAGACAGACATCCCTCTAATCTTCTAAGTGATCACGTGATCCAAATCAACTAAACCATAACCGATCATCACGTGAAATGGTTTAGTCTTCAATGGTGAACATCATTATGTTGATCATATCTACTATATGATTCACGCTCGACCTTTCGGTCTCCGTGTTCCGAGGTCACATCTTATATGCATAGCTCGTCAAGTATAACCTGAGTATTCCGCGTGTGCAACTGTTTTGCACCAGTTGTATTTGAACGTAGAGCCTATCACACCCGATCATCACGTGGTGTCTCAGCACGAAGAACTTTTGCAACGGTGCATACTCAGGGAGAACACTTCTTGATAATTTAGTGAGAGATCATCTTATAATGCTACCGTCAATCAAAGCAAGATAAGATGCATAAAAAGATAAACATCACACGCAATCAATATAAGTGATATGATATGGTCATCATCATCTTGTGCTTGTGATCTCCATCTCTGAAGCACCGTCATGATCACCAACGTCACCGGCGCGACACGTTGATCTCCATCGTAGCATCATTGTCGTCTCGCCAATCTTATGCTTCCACGACTATCACTACCGCTTAGCAATAAAGTAAAGCATTACATCGTGATTGCATTGCATACAATAAAGCGACAACCATATGGCTCCTGCCAGTTGCCGATAACTCGGTTACAAAACATGATCATCTCATACAATAAAATTTAGCATCATGTCTTGACCATATCACATCACAACATGCCCTGCAAAAACAAGTTAGACGTCCTCTACTTTGTTGTTGCAAGTTTTACGTGGCTGCTACGGGCTTTAAGCAAGAACTCATCTTACCGACGCATCAAAACCACAACGATAGTTTGTCAAATAGACTCCGTTTTAACCTTCTCAAGGACCGGGCGTAGCCACACTCGGTTCAACTAAAGTTGGAGAGACAGTCTTCCGCAAGCCATCTATGTGCAAAGCACGTCGAGGGAACCGGTCTCGCGTAAGAGTACGCATAAGGTTGGTCCGGATCGTCTCGTCCAACAATACTGCTGAACCAAAGTATGACATGTTGGTAGGCAGTATGACTTGTATCGTCCACAACTCACTTGTGTTCTACTCGTGCAAATAACATCAAACCATAAAAACCTAGGCTCGGATGCCACTGTTGGGGAACGTAGTAATTTCAAAATTTTCCTACGCACACGCAAGATCATGGTGATGCATAGCAACGAGAAGGGAGAGTGTTGTCTACGTACCCTCGTAGACCGAAGCGGAAGCGTTGACGCAATGTAGAGGAAGTAGTCGTACGTCTTCCCGATCCGACCGATCCAAGCACCGTTACTCCGGCACCTCCGAGTTCTTAGCACACGTTCAGCTCGATCACGATCCCCGGGCTCCGATCCAGCAAAGCTTCGGGGAGGAGTTCCGTCAGCACGACGGCGTGGCGACGATCTTGATGTACTACTGACGCAGGGCTTCGCCTAAGCACTGCGACAATATGACCGAGGTGGAATATGGTGGAAGGGGGCACCGCACACGGCTAAGGAACGATCACGTTGATCAATTGTGTGTCTATGGGGTGCCCCCTGCCCCTGTATATAAAGGATGGAGGAGGAGGAGGCCGGCCAAGGCTTGGTGCGGCCAGGATGTGGAGTACTACTAGGACTCCAAGTCCTAGTAGGAGTCCACCAAGAGGGGAGGAAGGGAGAAGGAAGTGGAGGAGAAGGAAAGGTGGCCGGCCCCCTTTTCCCTAGCCCAATTCGGACCAGAGGGAAAGGGGGGCGCAGAAGCCCCTTGGCCCTTTCTTCTCTTCCCACTAAAGCCCATCAAGGCCCATTGCTTCTCCCGTAACTACCCGGTACTCCCAAAAATACCCGAATCACCCAGAACCTTTCCGATGTCCGAATATAGTCGTCCAATATATCAATCTTTACGTCTTGACCATTTCGAGACTCCTCGTCATGTCCCCGATCTCATCCGGGACTCCAAACTCCTTCGGTACATCAAAACTCATAAACTCATAATATAACTGTCATCGAAACCTTAAGCGTGCGGACCCTACGGTTTGAGAACAATGTAGACATGACCGAGACACATCTCCAGTCAATAATCAATAGCGGGACCTGGATTCCCATATTGGCTCCTACATATTCTACGAAGATCTTTATCGGTCAGACCGCATAACAACATACGTTGTTCCCTGTGTCATCGGTATGTTACTTGCCCGAGATTCGATCGTCAGTATCCAATACTTAGTTCAATCTCGTTACCGGCAAGTCTCTTTACTCGTTCCGTAATACATCATCCCGCAACTAACTCATTAGTTGCAATGCTTGCAAGGCTTAAGTGATGTGCATTACCGAGAGGGCCCAGAGATACCTCTCCGACGATCGGAGTGACAAATCCTAATCTCGAAATACGCCAACCCAACATCTACCATTGGAGACACCAGTAGTACTCCTTTATAATCACCCAGTTACGTTGTGACGTTTGGTAGTACCCAAAGTGTTCCTCCGGCAAACGGGAGTTGCATAATCTCATAGTCATAGGAACATGTATAAGTCATGAAGAAAGCAATAGCAACATAGTAAACGATCGAGTGCTAAGCTAACGGAATGGGTCATGTCAATCACATCATTCTCCTAATGATGTGATCCCGTTAATCAAATGACAACTCATGTCTATGGCTAGGAAACATAACCATCTTTGATCAACGAGCTAGTCAAGTAGAGGCATACTAGTGACACTCTGTTTGTCTATGTATTCACACATGTATCATGTTTCCGGTTGATACAATTCTAGCATGAATAATAAACATTTATCATGAAATAAGGAAATAAATAATAACTTTATTATTGCCTCTAGGGCATATTTCCTTCAGTCTCCCACTTGCACTAGAGTCAATAATCTAGTTCACATCAGCATGTGATTTAACAGCAATAGTTCACATCACCATGTGATTAATACCCATAGTTCACATCATCATGTGACCAACACCCAAAGGGTTTACTAGAGTCAATAATCTAGTTCACATTGCTATATATGTATTAACACCCAAAGAGTACTAAGGTGTGATCATGTTTTGCTTGTGAGAGAATCTTAGTCAACGGGTCTGCCACATTCAGATCCGTATGTATTTTGCAAATTTCTATGTCTACAATGCTCTGCACGGAGCTATTTTAGCTAATTGCTCCCACTTTCAATATGTATCTAGATTGAGACTTAGAGTCATCTAGATTAGTGTCTAAACTTGCATCGACGTAACCTTTTACGACGAAACTTTTTGTCACTTCCATAATCGAGAAACATATCCTTATTCCACTAATGATAATTTTGACCACTGTCCAGTGATCTACTCCTAGATCATTATTGTACTCCCTTGCCAAAATCAGTGTAGGGTATACAATAGATCTGGTACATAGCATGGCATACTTTATAGAACCTATGGCCAAGGCATAGGGAATGACTTTCATTCTCTTTCTATCTTTTGCCGTGGTCGGGTTTTGAGTCTTACTCAATTTCACACCTTGTAACACAGGCAAGAACTCTTTCTTTGACTGTTCCATTTTGAACTACTTAAAAATCTTGTCAAGGTATGTAATCATTGAAAACTTATCAAGCGTCTTGATCTATCTCTATAGATCTTGATACTCAATATGTAAGCAGCTTCACCGAGGTCTTTCTTTGAAAAACTCCTTTCAAATACTCCTTTATGCTTTGCAGAATAATTCTACATTATTTCCGATCACCAATATGTCATACACATATACTTATCAGAAATGATGTAGTGCTCCCACTCACTTTCTTGTAAATACAGGCTTCACCGCAAGTCTGTATAAAACTATATGCTTTGATCATCTTATCAAAGCGTATATTCCAACTCCGAGATGCTTGCACCAGTCCATAGATGGATCGCTGGAGCTTGCATATTTTGTTAACACCTTTAGGATTGACAAAACCTTCTGGTTGCATCGTATACAACTCTTATTTAACAAATCCATTGAGGAATGCAGTTTTGTTTATCCATTTGCCATATTTCATAAAATGCGGCAATTGCTAACATGATTCGGACAGACTTAAGCATAGATACGAGTGAGAAACTCTCATCGTAGTCAACACCTTGAACTTGTCGAAAAACCATTTGCGACAATTCTAGCTTGGTAGATAGTAACACTACTATCAACGTCTGTCTTCCTCTTGAAGATCCATTTATTTTCTATGGCTTGCCGATCATCGGGCAAATCCATCAAAGTCCATACTTTGTTCTTATACATGGATCCCATCTCAGATTTCATGGCCTCAAACCATTTTGCGGAATCTGGGCTCATCATCGCTTCCTCATAGTTCATAGGTTCGTCATGGTCAAGTAACATGACCTCCAGAATAGGATTACCGTACCACTCTGGTGCGGATCTCACTCTGGTTGACCTACGAGGTTCGGTAGTAACTTGATCCGAAGTTACATGATCATCATCATTATCTTCCTCACTAATTGGTGTAGTAGTCACAGGAACAGATTTCTGTGATGAACTACTTTCCAATAAGGGAGCAGGTACAGTTACCTTATCAAGTTTCTACTTTCCTCCCACTCACTTCTTTCGAGAGAAACTCCTTCTCTAGAAAGTATCCATTCTCAGCAACGAAGTTCTTGCCTTTGGATCTGTGATAGAAGGTGTACCCAACTGTCTCCTTTGGGTATCCTATGAAGACATATTTCTCCGATTTGGGTTTGAGCTTATCAGGATGAAAATTTTCACACAAGCATCACAACCCCAAACTTTAAGAAACGACAACTTTGGTTTCTTGCTAAACCACAGTTCATATAGTGTCGTCTCAACGGATTTAGATGGTGCCCTATTTAACGTGAATGCAACTGTCTCTAATGCATAATCCCAAAACGATATTGGTAAATCGGTAAGAAACATCATAGATTGTACTATATCCAATAAAGTACGGTTATGACGTTCGGACACACGATTATGCTGTGGTGTTCCAGGTGGCATGAGTTTGTGAAACTATTCCACATTGTTTTAACTGAAGACCAAACTCGTAACTCAAATACTCTTCTCCACGATCAGATCGTAGAAACTTTATTTTCTTGTCACGATGATTTTTCACTTCACTCTGAAATTCTTTGAACCTTTCAAACGTTTCAGACTTATGTTTCATCAAGTAGATATACTCATATCTTCTCAAATCATCTGTGAAGATCAGAAAACAACGATACTTGTCGCGAGCCTTAACACTCATCGGACTGCATACATCAGTATGTATTATTTCCAATAAGTGAGTTGCTCGCTCCATTTTTCCGGAGAACGGAGTCTTAGTCATCTTGCCCATGAGGCATGGTTCGCAAGCATCAAGTGATTCATAAT
The DNA here is from genome assembly GCA_032464435.1 of Aegilops umbellulata. Lineage (NCBI taxonomy): Eukaryota > Viridiplantae > Streptophyta > Magnoliopsida > Poales > Poaceae > Aegilops > Aegilops umbellulata. Next base: position 381,043,224 of record CP136056.1, on the reverse strand, counting down.
CAAGTGATTCCAAAATTCCATCAGTATGGAGTTTCTTCATGCGCTTTACACCAATATGACTTAAACGGCAGTGCCACAAACAAGTTGCACTATCATTATTAACTTTGCATCTTTTGGCTTCAATAATATGAATATGTGTATCACCACGATCGAGATCCAACAAACCATTTTCGTTGGTGTGTATGACCATAGAAGGGTTTTATTCATGTAAACAGAACAACAATTTATTCTCTTACTTAAATGAATAACCGTATTGCAATAAACATGATCAAATCATATTCATGCTCAACACTAAATAACACTTATTTAGGTTCCACACTAATCCCGAAAGTATAGGGAGTGTGCCATGATGATCATATCCATTTTGGAACCACTTCCAACTCTCATCATCACTTCACCCTTAACTAGTCTCTGTTCATTCTGCAACTCCCGTTTCGAGTTACTAATCTTAGCAACTGAACCAGCATCAAATGCCGAGGGGTTGCTATAAACACTAGTAAAGTACACATCAGTAACAAGTATATCAAATATACCTTTGTTTACTTTGCCATCCTTTCTTATCCGCCAAATACTTGGGGCAGTTTTGCTTCCAGTGACCAGTCCCTTTGCAGTAGAAGCACTTAGTCTCAGGCTTAGGTCCAGACTTGGGATTTTCACTTGAGCAGCAACTTGCTTGCCGTTCTTCTTGAAGTTCCCCTTCTTTCCATTTGCCCTTTTCTTGAAACTAGTGATCTTGTTAACCATCAACACTTGATGTTTTTCTTGATTTCTACCTTCGTCGAATTTTAGCATCACGAAGAGCTTGGGAATCGTTTCCGTTATCCCTTGCATATTATAGTTCATCACGAAATTCTACTAACTTGGTGATGGTGACTAGAGAATTCTGTCAATCACTATCTTATCTGGAAGATTAACTCCCACTTGATTCAAGTGATTGTAGTACCCAGACAATCTGAGCACATGCTCACTAGTTGAGTGATTCTCCTCCATCTTTTAGCTATAGAACTTGTTGGAGACTTCATATCTCTTAACTCGGGTATTTTCTTGAAATATTAACTTCAACTCCTGGAACATCTTATATGGTCCATGACGTTCAAAATGTCTTTGAAGTCCCGATTCTAAGCCGTTAAGCATGGTGCACTAAACTATTAAGTAGTCATCATATTGAGCTTAGCCAAACGTTCATAACGTATGCATCTGCTCCTGCAATAGGTCCGTCACCTAGCGGTGCATCAAGGACATAATTCTTCTGTGCAGCAATGAGGATAAACCTCAGAATACGGATCCGATCCGCATCATTGCTACTAACATTTTTCAACACAATTTTCTCTAGGAACATATCAAAATAAACATATGAAAGCAACAACGCGAGCTATTGATCTACAACATACATATGCTAATACTACCAAGACTAAGTTCATCATAAATTTAAGTTCAATTAATCATATTACTTAAGAACTCCCACTTAGATAGACATCCCTCTAATCCTCTAAGTGATCACGTGATCCATATCAACTAAACCATGTCCGATCATCACGTGAGATGGAGTAGTTTCAACGGTGAACATCAATATGTTGATCATATCTACTATATGATTCACGCTCGACCTTTCGGTCTCCGTGTTCCGAGGCCATATCTGTTATATGCTAGGCTCGTCAAGTTAAACCTGAGTATTCCGCGTGTGCAACTGTTTTGCACCCGTTGTATTTGAACGTAGAGCCTATCACACCCGATCATCATGTGGTGTCTCAGCACGAAGAACTTTCGCAACGGTGCATACTCAGGGAGAACACTATTACTATGATAATTTAGTGAGAGATCATCTTATAATGCTACCGTCAATCAAAGCAAGATAAGATGCATAAAAAGATAAACATCACATGCAATCAATATAAGTGATATGATATGGCCATCATCATCTTGTGCTTGTGATCTCCATCTCCGCAGCACCATCATGATCACCATCGTCACCGGCGCGACACCTTGATCTCCATCGTAGCATCGTTGTCGTCTCGCCAATTTTATGCTTCGACAACTATCGCTACCTTCTTAGTGATAAAGTAAAGCATTACAGGGCGATTGCATTGCATACAATAAAGCGACAACCATTCGGCTCCTGCCGGTTGCCAATAACTCGGTTACAAAACATGATCATCTCATACAATAAAATTTAGCATCATGTCTTGACCATATCACATCACAACATGCCCTGCAAAAACAAGTTAGACGTCCTCTACTTTGTTTGTTGCAAATTTTTTACGTGGCTGCTACGGGCTTAAGCAAGAACCAATCTCACCTACGCATCAAAACCACAACGATAGTTTGTCAAATAGACTCCGTTTTAACCTTCTCAAGGACCGGGCGTAGCCACACTTGGTTCAACTAAAGTTGGTGAGACAGTCTCCCGCAAGCCATCTATGTGCAAAGCACGTCGAGGGAACTGGTCTCGCGTAAGCGTACGCGTAAGGTTGGTCCGGGTCGTCTCATCCAACAATACCGCTGAACCAAAGTATGACATGCTGGTAGGCAGTATGACTTGTATCGTCCACAACTCACTTGTGTTCTACTCATGCAAATAACATCAAACCATAAAAACCTAGGCTCGGATGCCACTGTTGGGGAACGTAGTAATTTCAAAATTTTCCTACGCACACGCAAGATCATGGTGATGCATAGCAACGAGAAGGGAGAGTGTTGTCTATGTACCCTCGTAGACCGAAGCGGAAGCGTTGACGCAACGTAGAGGAAGTAGTCGTACGTCTTTCCGATCCAACCGATCCAAGCACCGTTACTCCGGCACCTCCGAGTTCTTAGCACACGTTCAGCTCGATGACGATCCCCGGGCTCCGATCCAGCAAAGCTTCGGGGAGGAGTTCCGTCAGCACGACGGCGTGGTGACGATCTTGATGTACTACTGACGCAGGGCTTCACCTAAGCACTACGACAATATGACCGAGGTGGAATATGGTGGAAGGGGGCACCGCACACGGCTAAGGAACGATCACGTTGATCAATTGTGTGTCTATGGGGTGCCCCCTGCCCCTGTATATAAAGGATGGAGGAGGAGGAGGCCGGCCAAGGCTTGGTGCGGCCAGGATGTGGAGTCCTACTAGGACTCCAAGTCCTAGTAGGAGTCCACCAAGAGGGGAGGAAGGGAGAAGGAAGTGGAGGAGAAGGAAAGGTGGCTGGCCCCCTTTTCCCTAGTCCAATTCGGACCAGAGGGAAAGGGGGGCGCAGCAGCCCCTTGGCCCTTTCTTCTCTTCCCACTAAAGCCCATCAAGGCCCATTGCTTCTCCCGTAACTACCCGGTACTCCCGAAAATACCCGAATCACTCAGAACCTTTCCGATGTCCGAATATAGTCGTCCAATATATCGATCTTTACGTATTGACCATTTCGAGACTCCTCGTCATGTCCCCGATCTCATCCGGGACTCCGAACTCCTTCGGTACATCAAAACTCATAAACTCATAATATAACTGTCATCAAAACCTTAAGCGTGCGGACCCTACGGTTCGAGAACAATGTAGACATGACCGAGACACATCTCCAGTCAATAACCAATAGCGGGACCTGGATGCCCATATTGGCTCCTACATATTCTACGAAGATCTTTATCGGTCAGACCGCATAACAACATACGTTGTTCCCTGTGTCATCGGTATGTTACTTGCCCGAGATTCGATCGTCAATATCCAATACTTAGTTCAATCTCGTTACCGGCAAGTCTCTTTACTCGTTCCGTAATACATCATCCCGCAACTAACTCATTAGTTGCAATGCTTGCAAGGCTTAAGTGATGTGCATTACCGAGAGGGCCCAGAGATACCTCTCCGACGATCGGAGTGACAAATCCTAATCTCGAAATACGCCAACCCAACATCTACCATTGGAGACACCTGTAGTACTCCTTTATAATCACCCAGTTACGTTGTGATGTTTGGTAGTACCCAAAGTGTTCCTCCGGCAAACGGGAGTTGCATAATCTCATAGTCATAGGAACATGTATAAGTCATGAAGAAAGCAATAGCAACATACTAAACGATCGAGTGCTAAGCTAACGGAATGGGTCATGTCAATCACATCATTCTCCTAATGATGTGAACCCGTTAATCAAATGACAACTCATGTCTATGGCTAGGAAACATAACCATCTTTGATCAACGAGCTAGTCAAGTAGAGGCATACTAGTGACACTCTGTTTGTCTATGTATTCACACATGTATCATGTTTCCGGTTGATACAATTCTAGCATGAATAATAAACATTTATCATGAAATAAGGAAATAAATAATAACTTTATTATTGCCTCTAGGGCATATTTCCTTCACCATGTTGGATATATTCCAAACACTGGCCATGAGCAGTTTGGTCATTTTTGAGTATGCCTAAGTTTTTTTAATAAAGCCCTAAAGCTACAGAAATAATAGAAAACCAGAAAATAAAAGAGAGAGAGAGAAAGCCCACCTGAGGTTACCTGCGTAGCCACCTGGTGGCCCACTTACCTGGCCCAACCCACCAGAGCCGCCACCGTCTTCCACCTCGCGCCAGAAGGACGCGAGGCGTGTGGCCACCGCGCGCCGGCACGCGCCGGCCACCTCCTCCCTGCCTGGCTGCCCCCTTTCCCCTCTGGACGCCCTGGACGTCGACACGTACCCTCCCCGGCCCCTCTCACTCTCTCCCGTGCCTTCTCCCCTCCTCTATCTCCCTCTCTCTCCCGAACCCGAGCGCAGCCGTCGCCGCCGACGAGCATCGCCGTGGCCACAGCCACTGCCTCGCCTCGTAGTTGCGCCCAGAGGCTCCGCCCCGACTCCCTCTTCCTCTCCACCGAGCCACGAGGCCCCGGACGCGCCGCAACGCCACCCCCGTCGCCGTTTCCCTCGTCGGTCGCCGGAGATCCCTCTCGCCGCCCCGCTCGCCTCGGTGCTTCCCCAAGCACGCCGAGGCCACCTCTAAACTCGCGGTGAGCTCCTCTACCGAACCCCCCTCTCCCCTTGCTCGATTGCGCCGCGTAGTCGTCGTTTCCATCGAGCCCGAGAGCCCTCCGCCTCCGGCCATGGCGCCGCCGTGGTCTGAGCCACCGTAGCCTGCATCCGCGCGCGTCACCATGCTCAGTAGCTCCGCAGGAAGCCAAAGCCACCGCCCATTCCTTCCCCAGCGCACCGTAGCCGCGTCCCCGCACCCGGCCGAACTCCGGCCGCCGCTCCGCCCGTCGCAGCCGCCGCTACACTGCACCCCGGCAACTCCCGCGACCTCCTTTGGATGCGCGCGAGCCTGGGCGTCTCGTAGAGACCCTCTGCCGCTCTTTTGGTCGCCGGAGGGTGAATCCCGACGCCTCCACCGCCCTGGCGTCGCCGGCGACGAGCCGCGGGTCAACTCCGGCGAGTTGACCCGGGGGTTTGACCTGCTGACCAGGGGTTTGACCTCCCCAGGCCCCTGCTTAATTAGTATTAGGTTTAATTAGTGTTAAAATTAACTTAGTTAATTAGATGAGCCACTAACATGTGGGTCCAGGCCCTAATTAACCTAGGTTAGTGCTAACCTAACACTAACTAACTCTGTTAGTTAGTTGTTGCACCGACATGTGGGTCCCAGCCGCCAGGTTTGACCTAGGCTGGCGCCTTTGACCTGCTGACGTCACCCCGACATCATGCTGACGCTGTATTACATTATCTGGATTTATATTTAATCAGGAAATTTCAGAAAATGCCCAAAACTTCAAAAATTCATAGAAAATCAACCGTAACTCCAAATGAAATAAATTATATATGAAAAATGATCAGAAAAATCTAATCTATCCATCTGTACCATTTTCATGCATGTTTGAACAACTTAAAGTTGCTGTATAAGGCAATTTGCATAAATGGCATTTAAACTCTCACATATGGAGTTTGAACTTGAACCTAGGGTTCAAACCAACTCCATTTAACATGTTGCTAGTTGCATTAGCTCAAACCACAACATATTGCCATGCCATGATCATGCATCATATTGTTGCATTGCATTGATTGTATTCTTCCTTGTTTGTCGGTATTCGACCCCTCTCGATAGACGTGGTGCCGACGATGAGATCGATGACACCGATGAAGAACTATATTATCTTCAGAAATGCCAGGCAAGCAAAACCCCCTTGTTCATTCCGATACAACCCACTCTCTTGCTCCTGCTCTCTTTTACTGCATTAGGACAACAACAATTCAACTGTTACATGCTGCGGTAGTTGAACCCCTTATCCTCTGCATGACCTGTCATTGCCACAGTAAATAGATGAAACCCACTAGCATGAGTAGGAGTTGTTTGAGCCCTGATATGCCTACTCATTCATGCTTGTTTGTCGTGCCTGCTACTGCTTAGAGTTGAGTCGGGTCTGATTCATCGGGAATGAATTGGAATAGTGATGAACATGTCCTACTGTGTGTGAGCTAAGTGTGTGAATACGATTTGGTAAAGGTAGCGGTGAGAGGCCATGTAGGAGTACATGGTGGGTTGTCTCATTGCAGCCGTCCTCAGGAACTGAGTTCTGTGTTTGTGATCCATGAAACAGTTACTACCATGCATTGGGCCCGAAACCAATGGACCCTCTTGGCTTCTTGATCACCCTTGTCCTCTGTCCAGGAGTTGCAAAGTAGTTTCTGGTGTTTGTAGTATGCTGGGGGCCGCATGCAGCGCTGACCGTAGGGGTGGGCTGTGTTGCGGTAGGCACGTGGCCAGGCATGCCGGGCGCCCATTTGGTGTCTCGGAACCCTGTACACATCGTTCGGGGCCGTATGTGGAAACCTCGGCCGGACTCCCTGCGGATGGAACCTGAATAGGCGATAAACCTGGACTAGAGACTTGAGTGTTTAGGTAGGCTGTGGCCGACACCCTCGCTGGGCTTCCGCTTGAAGGTTGCCGAGTACATGTCGTGTAAACGACGATAAGTGGTGAGAGCGTGTGTGAAGAAGTACACCCCTGCAGGGTTAACATCATCTATTCGAATAGTCGTGTCCGCGGTAATGGACTGCTGGGTTGCCTATAACAGTTCATAGACAAGTGGAAGTGGATACTCTAAAATGCGCAAGATAAGCGTGAGTGCTATGGATGGCCTTCTCGTAGGGAGACGGGAGCAGATCCATAGTGGTGTATTGATATGGTGAATATGTGGACTCGTGTGCGCCACCTCAAAGAGTTGCTTGCAGTCATAGTTCAGGATAGCCACCGAGTCAAAGCTGGCTTGCTGCAGTTAAACTCCACCACCCCCTTTTCATACTGATGCATATGTAGATAGTCCTGATGTAAGTCTTGCTGGGTACATTTGTACTCACGTTTGCCTATTTTATGTTTTTGCAGAGAGACTTCAGTCTCGCTAGTAGTACCGCTTGGACTTCGACGTTTAGCTTGTTACCTCAGCTATGATCTTGTGCCCTCGGCAGGATCTGGTAGATAGTCAGGCTTCTCAGCCTTTTTCATTTGTAGATGTCTGTACCCAGACATGTTAAGCTTCCGCATGTGCTTGTTGCTTGTATGCTCTGAATGTTGGGTCATGAGACCCATGTTTGTAATATATCGCTACTCGGAGCCTAATGAATAAATACTTGAGTCGTAGAGTCTTATTGTGATGCCATGTTGTATTTACTCATATCGGGCATATTGTGTGTATGATTGAAATGCTTGGTATGAGTGGGATCCGACTATCTAGTTGTTTATCCTTGGCAGCCTATCATATGCTTCTGAGCGATAGTAGTCCGCTACAGCCCGGTTCACCGGAGTCCTGCTAGCCCAGCACTACTGCTCGGAACACTTGACTGGCCGGCATGTGATTCACGTCGTTCCTGTGTTTGTCCCTTCGGGGAAATGTCACGCGGTGACATCCGGAGTCCTGCCTAGCCTGCTACAGCCCGGGTTACCGGAGTCCTGTTAGCCCAGTGCTACAACCCGGATTCACACGCTGTTGACCGACATGCTCGAAGTTGATTCATGTATGCTTGTCCCCATGGGTTAGTGCCGCTTTGGGTTCACGACTAGCCATGTCGGCCCGGGTTCTTTGTCATATGGATGCTAGCGACACTATCATATACGTGAGCCAAAAGGCGCAAACGGTCCCGGGACAGGTAAGGTGGCACCCGTGGGAATACCGTGCGTGAGGCCGCAAAGTGATATGATGTGTTACATGCTAGATCGGTGTGACTTAGGATCGGGGTCCTGACATTTGGCATGCCATAATTCAGATACATGTTGTCTATGTAAACATCATGGCATTATATAATTCAAATATATGATTTATATACTAAAGAAGTGAGCAGAGGGCAATCGCATATATGATGTGTCAACTAAGGAGATGGCATTCAATATCGTGTATATGATGTAAAACTAAGCATTGCAATACAACATATGCTTGATATGAGTAATATAACCCTGCCAAGTTTGAGCATACACCTCAGGGGGATAATAGAACTGGTCATCTGCCTCTGAATCCTCCTCTAAAGAGCTATCTATAACCAGCAACATATCTGCTTTACCAGGTAGCATTGTCTGCTCTAAGGACCTTGTTTTCACTCCAGATTTCTCCATCACCAATTCAAATGGCTGATGCACAGGAAGAGCAGTTGACTATACAAACATTGTCGACAAAAGCAATGAGAAATACAAAAAAAGGACGGCATGATATAATTCACATATATGACGCTTGGCTAAACAGCATGGCATTGCATAATTCACATATATAATGCCTTGCAAAAAGATAACATTGCATAATTCACATATATAATGTCTTGCAAAAATATGGCATTGCATAATTCACATATATGGTAATTAGACACTAAACAGGTGGCACTCACACAAATCATGTCTAAACTAAGCAAACGACATAGCAATGCAAGATACCATACGCACGATATGAGCAACATAACCCTGCCAAGTTAGAGCATGCACCTCGGGGGGGGGGGAATAGGACTGGTCATCTGTCTCTGAATCCTCCTCTGAGCAGCTATCTGTAACCAGCAAGACATGCGCTTCGTCGGATAGCATTGTCTGCTCTGAAGACCTTGTTTCCACTCCAGATTTTTCCATGACCGTGCCGAATGGCTGATGCACAAGAAGAGTAATTGAATGTACTAAAATTGTTGACAAATTTAACACGTAATAAAAAAAATGATGTCATGATATAATTCACATATAAGATGACTGGCTAACCATGGTGGCATTGCAAAATTCACATATATGATGCCTGGCTAAACAAGATGGCATTGCATGATTCACATATATGATAAAGAAACTAAACAGATGGCATTGACACAAAGCATGTCTAAACTAAGCAGATGACATCTTTGATGTATACAGTAAGCAATGCAAGGCACCATATGCATGATATTACGAACATCAGCATGCCAAGTTAGAGCGAAGACCTCATGGGGTAAGTAGGAGTGGTCTTATGCTTCTGAATCCCCCTTAGAACAGTTATCTTCCTCTTGATTACGATCCGAAATGGGTGGAGGGGGCTGCCTTTGCGCCCACCATGGAGCGACGTCTGCATGAAATTTTATTGCCACACAAGGCTCGTCTCTTTTGCTCTACATGTTCAGTTCCATTGTGTACTATAACTGACATGCATAGGAATAAAACATAGTGAGATTATGTAAGGAGTGCATGCACAAATCCAGAGCGAAGGTAGCAAACTGTGGATAGACCCAAAACCAATGATAGCAGGCAGATAATAGCTTTAGTTAAAAAATACAGATAATGGCTCCTTTAATGTTTGTTTGCACCCAACATGAAACTCATAGTAGATGATAACCCACAAGTATAGGGGATCGCAACAACTTTCGAGGGTAGAGTATTCAACCCAAATTTATTGATTCGACAGAAGACGAGCCAAAGAATATTCTAAAGTATTAGCAGCTGAGTTGTCAATTCAACCACACCTGGAAACTTAGTAACTGCAGCAAAGTGTTTAGTAACAAAGTAAAATGATAGTGGTCGTAGCGGCAACAAAAGTAAAGACAGCAAAAGTAATGTTTTTGGTATTTTTGTAGTGATTGTAACAGTAGCAGCGGAAAAGTAAATAAGCGTAAACCAATATATGGAAAGCTCGTAGGCACCGGATTAGTGATGGATAATTATGCCGGATGTCATTCATCATGTAACAGTCATAACATAGGGTGACACAGAACTAGCTCCAATTCATCAATGTAATGTAGGCATGTATTCCGAATATAGTCATACGTGCTTATGGAAAAGAACTTGCATGACATCTTTTGTCCTACCCTCCCGTGGTAGCGGGGTCCTAATGGAAACTAAGGGATATTAAGGCCTCCTTTTAATAGAGAACCAGAACAAAGCATTAGCACATAGTGAATACATGAACTCCTCAAACTATGGTCATCACCGGGAGTGGTCCCGATTATTGTCACTTCGGGGTTGCCGGATCATAACACATAGTAGGTGACTATAGACTTGCAAGATAGGATCAAGAACTCACATATATTCATGAAAACATAATAGGTTCAGATTTGAAATCATGGCACTCGGGCCCTAGTGACAAGCATTAAGAATAGCAAAGTCATAGCAACATCAATCTCAGAACATAATGGATACTAGGGATCAAACCCTAACAAAACTAACTCGATTACATGATAAATCTCATCCAACCCATCACCGTCCAGCAAGCCTACGATGGAATTACTCATGCACGGCGGTGAGCATCATGAAATTGGCGATGGAGGATGGTTGATGATGACGGCGACGACGAATACCCCTCTCCGGAGCCCCGAACGGACTCCACATCAGCCCTCCCGAGAGGTTTTAGGGCTTGGCGGCGGCTCCGTATCGTAAAACGTGATGATTTCTTCTCTCTGATTTTTTTCTCCCCGAAAGCCAATATATAGAGTTGGAGTTGGCGTCGGAGGGTCTCCACGGGGCCCACGAGGTAGGGGGCGCGCCCTAGAGGGGGGGCGCCCCCCACCCTCGTGGACAGGGTGTGGGCCCCCTGGTCTTCATCTTTGGCGAGGATTTTTTATTATTTTTTATAAGACATCCCGTGGAGTTTCAGGTCATTCCAAGAACTTTTGTTTTCTGCACATAAAACAACATCATGGCAATTCTGCTGCAAACAGCGTCAGTCCGGGTTAGTTCCATTCAAATCATACAAGTTAGAGTCCAAAACAAGGGCAAAAGTGTTTGGAAAAGTAGATACGACGGAGACGTATCAACTCCCCCAAGCTTAAACCCTTGCTTGTCCTCAAGCAATTCAGTTGACAAAATGAAAGAAAGAAAGAAAAACTTTTACAAACTCTGTTTGCTCTTGTTGTTGTAACTATATCAAAAAAGCATTCAATTTTTCAGCATATATCATAACTAACCACATTTGCAATAATTCTCAGGTCTCATAATTACTCATATCAATAGCATAATCAACTAGCAAGTCATAATAATAAATCTCGGATGACAACACTTTCTCAAAACAATCATAATATGATATAACAAGATGGTATCTCGCTAGCCCTTTCTGAGACCGCAAAACATAAATGCAGAGCACCTTTAAAGATCAAGGACTGACTAGACATTGTAATTCATGGTAAAAGAGATCCAATCATAGTCACACCCAACATAGATTAATAGTGATGAATGCAAATGACAGTTGTGCTCTCCAGCTAGTGCTTTTTAATAAGAGGGTGATGACTCAACATAAAAGTAAATAGATAGGCCCTTCACAGAGGGAAGCAAGGATATGTAGAGGTGCCAGAGCTCGGTTTTGAAATAGAGATAAATTGCATTTTGAGCGGTATACTTTCATTGTCAACATATCAACTAAGAGATGGCGATATCTTCCATGCTAAACACATTATGGGCGGTTCCCAAACAGAATGGTAAAGTTTATACTCCCCCTCCACCAACAAGCATCAATCCATGACTTGCTTGAAACAACGAGTGTCTCCAACATACATCAGGTCCCAAGGGGAGTTTTGTTTACAATTAATTTTGATTTAGTTTGCATAAAGCATGGGACTGGGCATCCCGGTGACCAGTTATTCTCTCGTGAGTGAGGAGTTGAGTCCACTCCTCTTGAGAATAACCCGCCTAAGACGGAAGATAAGGACAACCTTGGTTGATACATGAGCTATTCGAGCATACAAAACATAATGTTTATTTGAAGGTTTAGAGTTTGGCACATACAAATTTACTTGGAACGGCAGGTAGATACCGCATATAGGAAGGTATAGTGGACTCATCTGGAATAACTTTGGGGTTTAAGGGATTGGATGCACAAGCAGTATTCCCGCTTAGTACAGGTGAAGGCTAGCAAAAGACTGGGAAGCGACCAACTAGAGAGCGACAACAACCATGTACATGCATTAAAATTAATAAACATTGGGTGCAAGCATGAGTAGGATATAATCCACCATGAACATAAATATCGTGAAGGCTATGTTGATTTGTTTCAACTACATGCATGAACATGCGCCAAGTCAAGTCACTTAAATCATTCAAAGGAGGATACCACCCCATCATACCACATCATAATCATCTCAACAGCATGTTGGCACGCAAGGTAAATCATTGTAACTCATAGCTAATCAAGCATGGCACAAGCAACTATGATCTCTAATTGTCATTGCAAACATGTTTATTCATAATAAGCTGAATCAAGAACGACTAACTCATCATATTTACAAAAACAAAAGAGGTCGAGTTCATACCAGCTTTTCCCATGTCAGTCAGTCCATCATATATCATCATAATTGCCTTTCACTAGCACGACAGAACAGTGTGAATAATAATAAGAGTGCACGTGCATTGGACTAAGCTGGAATCTGCGAGCATTCAATAAACAGGAGAAGACAAGGCAATATGGGCTCTTGGTTAAATCAACAATAATGCATATAAGAGCCATTTCAATAGTTTAATCATGGTCTTCTCCTACTGACCCCCAAAGAAAAGAAAAGAAATAAAAACTATTTACACGGGAAAGCTCCCAACAAGCAAAAGAAGAACCGGAAATATTTTTGGGTTTTCTTTTTAATTACTACTACAGCAAGAAAGTAAACTACTACTAATAAATTTTTTTCTTAAGGTTTAACAAACACCCAAGAAGGAAGCAGGAAAAAGAAAATAAACTAGCATGGATATTACAGTGAAAGAGTATGAGCACCGACATCTAGCAATGAGTGTGTGTGAACATAAATGTAATGTCGGTGAGAAATACGTACTCCCCCAAGCTTAGGCTTTTGGCCTAAGTTGGTTTATTGGCAGGGATAACCTGGCGGATACCCGTAGGTGTAGCTGGGGTCGTACTGCGACAAAGAATAGTTTGGATCATACTATGATGAGGAAGACTCTGACTGCCATAGACTGACAGTCATCTCTGGATCCCAAGAATAAACAGATTGTCGTGGAGGCTCATCTTGTGGTTCCGGTTCCGGGGCTGGTGCAAGATTTTTGTAAGCTTGGACGGCAGCCCATGTAACGAGATAGGGTCCTACAAAATTAAACAAAGAAGGAGCAGGCAGCGTAATAGTTTCAGGATGATGCTTATCAAAGTATAACTTATATTTGAGCTCTCCATTCCTGTCCTTAACAAGAAAATCATGGGCTATCATGCTCTTGTAATCTAAGTAAGCACTAGGCAGCAATTTTTCTTCTTTCTCATAATGCCTAATAGCTATGTTAAAGTGTGCAGCGAGGCGTGAAGCATAAATGCCTCCGAAGATGGGACCCTTAGTACGGTTCAGACTTAACCATCTAGCAACAATTCCGCCCATGCTAACAGTGTTGTCATGGTATAAACCATGGAACAAAATAATAATATCAGGAACACTAAGGTTCCCACAGTTCCCGCGACCAATCAAGCAACGACTAGCAAATAAGGAAAAATAGCGTAAAACAGGAAAATGTATGCTAGTGATTCTTGCATCGGAAACCTTCCTGGTTTCTCCCACAAAGATAAGATTAATAAATGGTTCCAACTCTTTACGGGGTGGTTCCTCTAAGATACCCTCAGGCGGTATGTTGCATACTGCACAAAATTCAGACAATGGCATTTTCTTCACAACGTCATATAAATGAAACTCTACTGGAGGAGGTGATTCTTTAGGGTAAAAGTAGAAGTTTTGCACAAAAGTATTTGTGAGTAAGAGATACTGTGGACGTTGGTCGCGGACGAAGTCGGTGAGGCTAGCATTCTCAATCAATGAATAGAAATCCTCATAAATCCCGGCCTCTCTCAAGAAATTATCAGGAGGCCATTCACACGGCCGAATTTCCGTGGTACGAGGCAAATTATATTTGGGCCTCTGAGCTTCTTCATTTTGTTTCTCCTTTGAGCTTCGGCTCGATGAGCCCCTCAAAAGTCTCTTCATTGTTTTCTGAAATAATCCGAAATTTTTAGTGACTTCAAACAAAAGTGAACCAACTTCAATAAAACTGATAGCAACTACTCCTACATGTTCTTAAAGCCTATATCAAGCATCAGAACTACTTGGAACCATCTAAATTTGACATGCAAGCTCAAGAACATGTTCACCTATGCAGCACAAATTTGCAAAGAATAAAGCACTAGAACAAAAACTAATTGGACCAATGGAGGAGTCACATACCAAGGAACAATCTCCCCAAGCAGTTTTGCGAGAGGTGCTTTCAACAAGGAGATCGAAAATCATGGCAAAAGTGGCTGGAACTCGTGCTTGAGTTGGTTTTTCGGGTTTGTGTGAGGCAGAGGAAGAAGATGGGTGCTGGGATAAGTGGAGGAGGGCCACCGTGGGCCCACGAAGCAGGGGCGTGCCCTAGGAGGGGGGCGCACCCTCCACCCTCGTGGCTAGGTGGCAGCTCCTCCCATGGTAATTTTTGCACAGTAAATCCTCAAATATTCTCGAAAAAATCATATTAAATTGGCATGGCATTCTGAGGACTTTTATTTTCGGGATATTTTTACATTGCACGGATAAACCAGGAAACAGACAGAAAAATACTATTTTTACTTTATTTCAACTAAAGAACATAGAATATAAAGAGGGTACAGAAGGTTGTGCTTCTAGTTTCATCCATCTCATGCTCATCAAAAGGAATCCACTAACAAGGTTGATCAAGTCTTGTTAACAAACCCATTCCGATAATCATGAAACCGAAGAAATTTCGAATAACACTAGGTTACCTCAATGGGGATATGCACATCCCCAATAATAAGTATATCATATTTCTTTTTGACAGTAGGAAGAGGAAATTCAAAACCTCCAAATATAATCGATGGATTTTTTCCAATAGAGTTGATACTGTGGACTTGAGGTTGTTTCCTCGGAAAGTGTACCATATGCTCATTACCATTAACATGAAAAGTGGCATTGCCTTTGTTGCAATCAATAACAGCCCTGCAGTATTAAGAAAAGGTCTTCCAAGAATAATAGACATACTATCATCCTCGGGAATATCAAGAATAACAAAGTCCGTTAGGATAGTAACGTTTGCAACCACAACAGGCACATCCTCACAAATACCGACAGGTATAGCAGTTGATTTATCAGCCATTTGCAAAGATATTTCAGTAGGTGTCAACTTATTCAAGTCAAGTCTACGATATAAAGAGAGGGGCATAACACTAACACCGGCTCCAAGATCACATAAAGCAGTTTTAATATAATTTCTTTTAATGGAGCAAGGTATAGTTTGTACTCCCAAATCTCCAAGTTTCTTTGGTATTCCACCCTTAAAAGTATAATTAGCAAGCATTGTGGAAATTTCAGCTGCCAGTGTCTTCCTTTTATTAGTGATGATATCTTTCATATATTTAGCATAAGGATTTGTTTTGAGCACATCAGTCAATCGCATACGCAAAAAGATAGGTCTAATCATTTCAGCAAAGCGCTCAAAATCCTCATCATCCTTTTTCTTGGATGGCTTGGGGGGGAAGGCCATGGGTTTCTGAACCCAAGGTTCTCTTTCTTTACCATGTTTCCTAGCAACAAAGTCTCTTTTATCATAACGTTGATTCTTTGATTGTGGGTTATCAAGATCAACAGCAGGTTCAATTTCTACATCATTATCATTACTAGGTTGAGCATCATCATGAACATTATTATTAATATTTTCATTAGGTTCATGTTCATTACCAGATTGTGTTTCAGCATCAGACATAGAGATATCATTTGGATTATCAGGTGGTTCAGCAATAGGTTCACTAGAAGTTTGCACAGTTCTGTCATTTTTCTTTTTCTTCTTTTTAGAAGAACTAGGAACATCAATATTATTTCTCTGAGAATCTTGCTCGATTCTCTTAGGGTGGCCTTCAGGATACAAAGGTTCCTGAGTCATTCTACCAGTTCTAGTAGCCACTCTAACAGCATAATCATTTTTCTTACTATTCATTTCATCAAGCACTTCTTGTTGAGCTTTAAGTACTTGTTCTACTTGAGTGGTAACCATAGAAGCATGTTTGCTAACAAGTTTAAGTTCACCTTTAATATTAGCCATATAATCACCCAGGTATTTAATCATATCAGAATCATATTTCAATTGTCTACCAAAATAAGCATTAAAATTTTCTTGTTTGACAATAAAGTTATCAAACTCTTCAAAGCATTGCCTAGCAGACTTATAGTGAGGGATATCACCTTCATCAAATCTATAGAGAGAATTTACCTTTACTACCTGTGTCGGGATATCAGGATCCAGGGGATCTTCAGTGAATAAAGAATTGAGATCATATGTTTCTTCAATAGGCGGTGAATTAAGACCATGTATTTCTTCAATAGGAGGTAAATTCTTAACATCTTCAGCTTTAATACCTTTTTCTTTCATAGATTTCTTTGCCTCTTGCATATCTTCGGGACTGAGAAATAGCACACCTCTCTTCTTCGGAGTTGGTTAAGGAATAGACTCAGTAACTGGAGCAGGAGCTGGCTCAGGAGGTGGCTCAGGAGGTGCCCAATTATTTTCATTAGTCAACATATTATTCAATAGAATTTCAGCTTCATCCGGTGTTCTTTCCCTGAAAAGAGAACCAGCACAACTATCCAGGTAATCTCTGGAAGCATCAGTTAGTCCATTATAAAAGATATCAAGTATTTCAGGTATCTTAAGAGGATGATCGGGCAAAACATTAAGTAACTTGAGAAGCCTCCCCCAAGCTTGCGGGAGACTCTCTTCTTCAATTTGCACAAAGTTGTATATTTCCTTTAAAGCAACTTGTTTCTTATGAGCAGGGAAATATTTAGCAGAGAAGAAATAAATCATATCCTGGGGACTACGCACATGACCAGGATCAAGAGAACTAAACCATATCTTAGCATCACCCTTTAATGAGAACGGAAATATTTTCAGTATATAAAAGTAACGCGATCTCTCATCATTTGTGAACAGGGCGGCTATATCATTCAACTTAGTAAGATGTGTCACAACAGTTTCAGATGCATAACCATAAAACGGATCAGATTCAACCAAAGTAATTATATCAGGATCAACAGAGAATTCATAATCCTTACTAGGAACACATATAGGTGAAGTAGCAAAAGCAGGGTCAGGTTTCATTTTATCTCTAAGTGATTCTTTGTTCCATTTAACCAATAACCTCTTGAGCTCATATCTATCTTTGCAAGCTAAAATAGCGGCAGAAGATTCCATATAAAAAACATAACCCTCAGGAATAACAGGCATATTTTCATCATCACTTTCATCATTGTATTCAAACCCAATAATTTCTTTTTCTCTAGCCCTAGCAATTTGTTCATCAAGAAATTCACCAAGGGGCACAGTAGTATCAGGCATAGAAGTAGTTTCATCATAAGTATCATGCATAGCAGAAGTAGCATCATCAATAACATGCGACATATCATAACGAATAGCAGAAGCAGGTTTAGGTGTCGCAAGCTTACTCATAACAGAAGGTGAATCAAGTGCAAGGCTAGATGGCAGTTCCTTACCTCCCCTCGTAGTTGAAGGATAAATTGTTGCCTTAGCGTCTTTCAAGTTCTTCATAGTGTCCAGCAGATATAAATCCCAAGTGACTCAAAGAATAGAGCTATGTTCCTCGGCAACGGCGCCAGAAATTAGTCTTGATAACCCACAAGTATAGGGGATCACAACAGCTTTCGAGGGTAGAGTATTCAACCCAAATTTATTGATTCGACACAAGGGGAGCCAAAGAATATTCTCAAGTATTAGCAGCTGAGTTGTCAATTCAACCACACCTGGAAACTTAGTATCTGCAGCAAAGTGTTTAGTAACGAAGTAATATCATAGTGGTGGTAGCGACAACAAAAGTAAAGACAGTAAACGTAATGTTTTTGGTATTTTTGTAGTGATTGTAACAGTAGCAGTGGAAAAGTAAATAAGCGTAAACCAATATATGGAAAGCTCGTAGGCACCGGATTAGTGATGGATAATTATGCCGGATGTGTTTCATCATGTAACAGTCATAACATAGGGTGACACAGAACTAGCTCCAATTCATCAATGTAATGTAGGCATGTATTCCGAATATAGTCATACGTGCTTATGGAAAAGAACTTGCATGACATCTTTTGTCCTACCCTCCCGTGGCAGCAGGGTCCTAATGGAAACTAAGGGATATTAAGGCCTCCTTTTAATAGAGAACCGGAACAAATCATTAGCACATAGTGAATACATGAACTCCTCAAACTATGGTCATCACCGGGAGTGGTCCCGATTATTGTCACTTCGGGGTTGCCGGATCATAACACATAGTAGGTGACTATAGACTTGCAAGATAGGATCAAGAACTCACATATATTCATGAAAACATAATAGGTTCAGATCTGAAATCATGGCACTCGGGCCCTAGTGACAAGCATTAAGAGTAGCAAAGTCATAGCAACATCAATCTCAAAACATAATGGATATTAGGGATCAAACCCTAACAAAACTAACTCGATTACATGATAAATCTCATCCAACCCATCACCGTCCAGCAAGCCTACGATGGAATTACTCACGCATGGCGGTGAGCATCATGAAATTGGTGATGGAGGATGGTTGATGATGACGATGGCGACGAATCCCCCTCTCCGGAGCCCCGAACGGACTCCACATCAGCCCTCCTAGGAGGTTTTAGGGCTTGGCGGCGGCTCCGTATCGTAAAACGCGATGATTTCTTCTCTCTGATTTTTTTCTCCCGAAAACCAATATATAGAGTTGGAGTTGGTGTCGGAGGGTCTCCAGGGGGCCCACGAGGTAGGGGGCGCGCCCTAGAGGGGGTGGGGGCGCCCCCCACCCTCGTGGACAGGGTGTGGGCCCCCTGCTCTTCATCTTTGGCGAGGATTTTTTATTATTTTTTATAAGACATCCCGTGGAGTTTCAGGTCATTCCGAGAACTTTTGTTTTCTGCACATAAAACAACATCATGGCAATTCTGCTGAAAACAGCGTTAGTCCGGGTTAGTTCCATTCAAATCATACAAGTTAGAGTCCAAAACAAGGGCAAAAGTGTTTGGAAAAGTAGATGCGACGGAGACGTATCAGTAGACACCCGAGATTAACCAGATAGTAGACAAATAGTATTGTTTGCTGCCCCAATATGTACCCCACAACCATTTAAAAACTTAAGTTTCAGCATAAGTTTGGACCTAATTTGGAGTCTAATAGGTGAACACGACGATAAAGTAGCATGTCATCATATTAAGCGATGCATAACGTAAGCAGACACGAAAGAGTGCAACCTCTCTTGTGGATCCGTGCAGGCCTCAAGGTCATCTGCTCAGTTGATGATGGTAATGTAGTTGTCGCGGTTGCCGGCGGCGGGGAAGAAGATCTGAGGCGGCAAAAGATAGTCTGGAGAGCGGATCCCTGCTGTGGTGAACCCTTCCGTCATTGGAGCAGCTGAGCTTGGGTGGAACACAACACCGCAGGAGCAGGACAAACCACACAAGGTTTTCTTGGACACGTATCTGTAACAGAAGTAATTGTGTAAGAGCTTGTTTGAATTTGAGGATTCTAACAATGCAGGGATAGGAAATAGACATGAATAGGATAGGAATGCACGTGCAAAACAGAGAATTTAAAAACACAGGATTTCTGCCAATCTGGGTGTTTGGTTCACAAGAATTCGAAGATCACAGGATGCAAAGAAGCATGGTGAGATTAAGTCAAACCACAAGAAGTGTACAACCTCTTTGGCGAAGCCATGTCGATCTCAGCGTGATTGGGTTGGCCGGTGAGGATGCTCCGGCTGACTCGGCTGTCGGAGGAGGGGAAGAAGATCTTAGGCGTCTGGAGATGGAGCCCAAGGTACTACTCCGCTGTGATGGAGGGTTTCGTCGTTGGAGCAGCTTCGGTGAGTTGTACGACGCCGAGGCTGAAGCAGGACAAGAGAGACAAGGTTAACCTGAGTGGAATTCTAATAGCATCTCCAATAGATGACGTAAAATACATAACCACAAAGTGCTAGATGTATACATCAGCCGCTCATCTCTGAACTTAACTGTCGAAACTGAATTTAACTGTTGAAACTAAACTTAACTGTCGAAACTGAATTTTGCTGTCGAAACTGAATTTTACTGTCGAAACTGAAAAGCACTAGAGGTGAGGCTACACGTCAGTCGACTGACTTTTTCATCTCTGGTTAGTCGATTTTGCAGCCATTGGATACGAAGTCAAGGGCCTGAAGTTCATCTTCAACCTCCACCCCCCTGAGCCGCCAGCCACCACCGGCTAAACAGCCGCCCCCCGCCACCCGGCCCGCCCCGAAAACACTCCCCACCGCCCCGGCCATCCCTGTAGCCCCCCCCATGCCGTTTTTCTCCGACGATCCCCACGCCACCGCCCCACCACCACCGGCGACCACCGCCCCCACCCTGAACCCTAAGATAGATAGTGGGGTACCTCTCCGGCGAGCCCCCTCCCCGCTGCGGCTAGTTCTTCCTTAATTCCGGCGAGCCCCCCCCCCCCCTGAAAATTGACTGACCCAAAAGTTGATTCAGTCGACTGAAGTGTAGCTAAATCGGAGCAGCATCGCAAGCAAGAGCAAGAGCGAGAGCAGCAGCGAGAGTAGCAGCGCGAGCAAGAGCAAGAGCAAGAGTAGACTAGGCAGGGGACCAAGAGTAAGAGCAGAGCAGCAGCACGAGCGAGAGCTAAAGCAGCAGCAGCTCCTACTGATGTGGACGTCGCCGTCGAGGGAGCGACGCCGTGGAGGAAGTAGCTGGCGACGCCTCCGTGGATGGAGCCGCGCCGTGTCGGCTCGGGACCGAGCGCCGGCACCACCGTGAGATCGAATCAAGAAGAAAATGATGCGATTGGTGTACAGCCTCTTTGGTGGCACCGATTAGGCCGCAGCTTCATCCGAGGAAATGGTGATGATGATGCTCTTCCGGTGGTGCAAGTGAAGACGGCGGTGTGGGAATGGAGGTGGCGCGAAAGACAAGGGGAACGCCAGGGCAGCTCCTTGGAGGTGGAGGACGGGGTGGCTGAACCGGCGGGACGACCAGATCGACAACAGATCCTCATCTGGTATGGTGGATGAGGGACGTCGAGGTGTTGTTGTGGACGACGTCGTCGGGGAAGAGGCTCCGGCTGGGTTGCGGACGGAGGAGGGTGTGGGGCTTCGCGGGTTTTGCCGGCGTCGGTGTACAAATGGGTGGGTGGATGGGATGGGAGTGGGGAACCATGGCTTAGGGATGCGCTTGTCCGAAATGTGGGGTAAGATACCAAAGTACCCCCACCGATTTGAGGCGGTTCTTTCGATTAAGGGGTATCACGGGCATTTCGCGTGTCGGGATTTCACAGGAGGTGGGAGTTTTCGCGCGCATTGTAATTTTGGAATAGCAAGGTGCGGGTTGAGATGGAGGGAGTTGTCGGAGCACAACGAGACAAAGATATATCTTAAATATCTCGGGCTAACAAGGCGTGGGTTGAAATTTCCGGACAAGCCTAAAGTGTACTGTACCAAATCAATTCGGACTACAAATGTCATTCAAAACTTTGAATTCATGTTATGTTCAATTAAAATATTTCGCTACGTGTATAATGCATGCAACCTAGTACTCAAATGAACGTTTTTGTGCATTCCAGACGTATATACTACCGCTTCAATATGAACTAAATTTGAATTCATTTCTCTATTTGAATAAGATCTACAATAATGATTGTTGTGAAGTCAAAGCATTTGAATTCGTTTCTCTGTTTTAATAAGATCTACAATCGTCATTATTGTCAAGTTAAACCATCGTTTGTGTATTATCTTCATAGCACACCACATGATTAGTCTTGAGTTACATATGAACTATGTGTACTATATGAACTTGAACTCGATTTTTTGAATGCACTTTATGTTGATTTCAAATCATAGTATATTTCAAGCTCTAGCTAGATCTTCACAACTAAATCATGTCTCATATGTATAATGTGTTTATCACATTATGTATGGTGCCCCGCCCCCTACGCCTACAAGTATTTATATGTGAGTTGCAAACACCACACATTACCACAAATTCAGATAAAATGTGAGAATGTTCGATATATAGTATTGTTTAGATTGTTCGATATTTAGTTGTAAGCTGCAAACGTCACACATTATCACAAATTCAAATAAAATGTGAGATTGTTCGATGCATAGTATGGTTGTTCGACATTTAGCTGTGAGTTGCAAACGCCATGCATTATCACATTATGGTATAACATGTGCAAAACCACAGCACGCGTATCACCGCTATATTCATGCATGCATATGTTTAAAACACTATGATCTCCAATTCAAATATATGAATCCAGTTTCATATCAAATTATGATCTTTGTTAGTCTCTTACACCCACACAATCCTCTAACCTTTGTAGCTACCACTAACTTCCTCTCGTGCATGCACACGCCCTCCTCGCCCTCCCCCTCCCTCAGCATTCTATCCATTGCGCACATTCATTTTTTTCTTTAGGTCGTTATCCCACAGTCTCCACAACTCCTTTCCGACACACACCGATCGACAAACCTCTCCAGCGATGTCTGCCTAGAACATACACACGCACCTTCAATCTCCTCCTTTATGTGTCCTTGCCTCGTGTCTCTCATACAGTCCCACACACGTGTAAACTCTCGCCCCTCTTTTCATCGATCTCACAACCGCACACTCCTCCCCCTATCTAGCTAGTAGTTGGGCCTCTCGCACCACCTCCTAGCTCCATTCTCTCTGTCTATCCGTCTCGCTCGGCCTTATTTGCTTCTAACAAATGGACGTACACCGACCGATCTCCCGCTATACATATAGCTAGCTAGGTCCTTATAACTCGTTTTTTCCCACGCGTCGATCGATCTGCCTCATTAGTTATGTCTCTCCCTTCCTCCGACAAACAACAATTGATCTACCGATCTAGTTAGCTTTGCTTACCAAGCACATGGTTCCCCTTCATAATCCATGGATGTGCTCCGACAGATCTACCACGCACAGGCACACACAGAAACACATCCCCACTCTTATTGATAATATTGCAGTTCCACCCTCAGTTTGTCTAGTAGGCCTCTCCCACCATCTTCGAGAAGCAACTCCATCACCCATCCAGCACTCTACCCCTCTCCCTCCCTCCCTCTCTCTCTCCTCTCTCTCTCTCTATCCCATCCTATTTCCCGTCCTTCAGTTATGTATGGATGTCAACCGATCTCCCTCAAGACATAGCTGGGTCTCTCCTTCTCAACACATATATGAGTCATTCTACCTCTATAGTTAGGCCTCTGCCTACCCCTCCCCCACCCCCTCGCACACACACACACACACACACACACACACCGATACATCGAGCGCTCTAGTCATGTCTCCCTGCCACACACAAACTTGACCTGTGCCCTCTGATGTTCCGGTAGCTAGGCCAGTCGCCCTATATCTTTGACTTGCACACACACACAATTACGATGGCTCTCTTCATTGATCTCGCACCCACCCACTTGATCCTCTCTTCGACTCTATAGATATCTCTGACCCCCCCTCTCTTCTCGTGGATCGCCCGACCCTCTATATATGATATGGATAGGCCTCCATTTCACACACATTGCATGCAAAATTTTGTTTGAGATGTCATCGACACATATTCCCACAAATACATTCACGAAATCAACCTCCCCCCCAAAACAAAAAACACTCACGAACGCACAAGCCATTTGTCTAGGTTTTTATCTCTCACACACACCCACGTAGGTGGGGGACATGCACGAAGAGAAGAGGTGCACGCACGACGCACGTACTCCCGTCTCTTTCCCAACCACACCCGCGCGGGTACACGGTGGAGCTCATTTCTATACGAAAAGGTAGCCCACATGGTAATTTGACACGTGTACTGGTTGTCCACTAGATGGAGGGAGGATCGTCTACCACGGGTGAACAAACAAATTGCGACTTGATGTGTTATGTTAAAAAAGAGGCAAACCATGTGGGGCCTACCTTAGAGGCAAGGCTCTATACACTGGAGTACTTTTGATGTGCCCCGTCAACTCACAGAACGAGGAGAAGCTTGCTTAGTACGCCGTCTCCCCAGCCCACGGGCGCGGTGGCTCGCAGGATGAGGTGAAGCTTGCTTACTACGCCTTACGCCCGCTCCCTCGCCCATGCGCGCGGTGGCTCGCAGGACAAGGAGAAATTTTTACTAGTACTCCCTCCGTTTACTCCTCATCCCTACCTTGGTTAGAGAGATTGTCATATTGTTTGGAATATATGTCCTTTAGTAGATTTCAATATGAACTACTAGTACATACTCCAAACACTGATGTATATAGACATATTTTAGAGTGTAGATTCACTCATTTTGCTCTGTATGTAGTCCATATTGAAACAGACGTAATAGTACGCACTCTCCCTCGCCCCTCGACCCTCGCCACGTGGTGGACGAGCAGCAATTCATTCGGTCTCATATAACCAGAATGATATATACTGCAGTACCATTATTGCTCGACGTCCCGAAGAGGCGAAGAGCCAATCGCAAGGTTAATAATTTGGAGATGCCAAGCGCAAGGTTTATAGGAGAACGAGTAGTAGGTGCCGCGTCATTTATAAATAAAGTTTTTTTCTTCAGTGGCACGTACGCAATATAAATAGGTTCATATGGAGAGAAAAGGAAACCGCTCCACTATATAAATAGGCAGGACGAGCCTACACGGTTGCTTGCTGGGGTTGCTCTCTTCAGTTTTCACACTCTCTCACACAAAACCACTGTGGCCACATCTCTAACATCCCGGCGGATCACGTCCGCCGGGGGAAGGGGTGGATGCTTAGTGTAGATGCGGTCGCCGTCTCCGACGGTGAAAACCCACTGTCGGCACGTCCCGATCAGGGGTCCTCGCCATTCTCTCTCACAAAGCCGGTGAGGTTGCCTTCATCCATTGCTCACAGCCGCGACGTGGGTAGTTGCCTCCTCCCGCCGCCCTCCTCTAGGTTGAGCTACGTCCCGACATCCCTCAGGTACAACTCCCTTTACAGCCGGCTTGCACCACTGCTCCGGCTGCCCACATCACTCCATGTGGATATTTCTCTACTTCTTTGCCCCGCACATACCTCTACTGGCTTCTACGTACTATATTTGTGATGAGTTTATGTTTCATCAACTAGTCCCAGTAATCTTATTCTAATCACGCTTCTTCAATTTCTTTGCCACAAGGATGCTCATCTCGATTTTGTTGAAACTGCACAAAATGGTCTGATGGTCAAAGGGTTGCAAACTTCATTTCTTAGGAAGCGCCGATGTTGCCAGCAAATTAAAGCCTGGTTAGGGTTTACGGTTCAAGGGCTAGGGAATGCATGTAGCGTTTTTTTCTTTAGTTGTCTCTGTTTCAATGGCTAGGGACTGCATGAGTAGCAGTAGTACTGTACGCCTTTGATACGTCTCCAACGTATCTATAATTTTTGATTGCTCCGTGCTATATTATCTACTGTTTTAGGAAATATTGGGCTTTATTATCCACTTTTATATTATTTTTGGGACTAACCTATTAACCAGAGGCCCAGCCCAGATTTGCTATTTATGCCTATTTCAGTGTTTCGATGAAAAGGAATATCAGACGGAGTCAAAACGGAACGAAATCAACTGGAGAAGTTATTTTTGGAAGGAAACCTACCTGATAGACTTGGACTCTACGTCAGAAGATACGGGAGCTGTCCACGAGGGTAGGGGCGCCCCCCTGCCTCGTGGGGCCCCCGCAGCTCCACCGACGTACCCCTTGTACCCATATATACCTACGTATCCTAAAACTTCCAAAACAGAGATTAGATCTGGAGTTCCGCCGCCGCAAGCCTCTGTAGCCACCAAAAACCTCCCGGGACCCTATTTCAGCACCCTGCCAGAGGGGGGAACCCTCACCGATGGCCATCTTCATCATCCCTGCGCTCTCCATGACGAGGAGGGAGTAGTTCACCCTCGGGGCTGAGGGTATGTACCAGTAGCTATGTGTTTGATCTCTCTCTCTCTCGTGTTCTTGATTTGGCACGATCTTGATGTATCGCGAGCCTTTCTATTATAGTTGGATCTTATGTTTCTTCTCCCCCTCTACTCTCTTGTAATGGATTGAGTTTTCCCCTTGAAGTAATCTTATCGGATTGAGTCTTTAAAGATTTGAGAACACTTGATGTATGTCTTGTCGTGCGTATCTGTGGTGACAATGGGATATCATGTGATTCACTTGATGTATGTTTTGGTGATCAACTTTCGGGTTCCGCCCGTGAACCTATGCATAGGTGTTGGCACACGTTTTCGTCGTGATTCTCCGGTAGAAACTTTGGGGCACTCTTTGAGGTTCTATGTGTTGGATTGAGTAGATGAATTGAGATTGTGTGATGCATATCGTATAATCATACCCACGGATACTTGAGGTGACATTGGAGTATCTAGGTGACATTAGGGTTTTGGTTGATTTGTATCTTAAGGTGTTATTCTAGTACGAACTCTAGGATTGTTTGTGACACTTATAGGAATAGCCCAATTGATTTATTGGAAAGAATAACTTTGAGGTGGTTTCGTACCCTACCATAATCTCTTTGTTTGTTCTCCGCTATTAGTGACTTTGGAGTGACTCTTTGTTGCATGTTGAGGGATAGTTATATGATCCAATTATGTTATTATTGTTGAGAGAACTTGCACTAGTGAAAGTATGAAGCCTAGGCCTTGTTTGCTATCATTGCAATGCAGTTTACGCTCACTTTTATCGCTTGCTACCTTGCTGTTTTTATATTTTCAGTTTACAAAAACCTATATCTGCCATCCATATTGCACTTGTATCACCATCTCTTCGCCGAACTAGTGCACCTATACAATTTACCATTGTATTGGGTGTGTTGGGGACACAAGAGACTTTGTTATTTGGTTGCAGGGTTGCTTGAGAGAGACCATCTTCATCCTACGCCTCCCACAGATTGATAAACCTTAGGTCATCCACCTGAGGGAAATTTGCTACTGTCCTACAAACCTCTACACTTGGAGGCCCAACAACGTCTACAAGAAGAAGGTTGTGTAGTAGACATCAGCCTTACGCCGCCTCCCTCGCCCACGCGCGCGGTGGCTCGCGGGACAAGGAGAAAATTTTACTACTCCCTCCGTTTACTCCTCGTCCCTGCTACCCTGGTTAGAGAGATTATCATATTTATATATGTCCTTTAGTAGATTTCAATATGAACTACTAGTACATACTCCAAACACTGATGTATATAGACGTATTTTTGAGTGTAGATTCACTCATTTTGCTCCGTATGTATCATAA
Source organism: Aegilops umbellulata (assembly GCA_032464435.1). NCBI lineage: Eukaryota > Viridiplantae > Streptophyta > Magnoliopsida > Poales > Poaceae > Aegilops > Aegilops umbellulata. Next base: position 381,015,585 of record CP136056.1, on the reverse strand, counting down.
AGTTGAGACACTTATTTTGGAACGGAGGGAGTAAATATTTGCTATGATCTATCAATCATTGAGATGCAATAGCATGCATGTTGGTCTCCTTTGTATTTGATGAAATGTTGCAACAGGCAACCTTGGACGCAAGATACATGTAACAGAAGCTGGAAATGTCATAGCATTGTACTATCTCGCTCATAAATTACAGTACATACTATACAAGTACTTCCTCCATTCCTAAATATATGTCTTTGTAGAGATTTCACCATGAACCACATACGGATGTATGTAGATGCATTTTAAGTGTAGATTCATTCATTTTGTTCCGTATGTAGTCCACCTAGTGGAATCTCCACAAAGACTTATATTTAGGAACGGAGGGAGTACTATGTAAAGAGTTAGGTGTCGCACGGTGTCCAGAAAATATGGTGATAGTGTGAGGTGGGCCATGTAATCACTGAGCCTGCATGTTTTCACTGCTCTTGCACTCCTCCGCCGTAAGAATGGAGAAAATTGTAATCTAGTAGTACCTCCTTTCGCCGAAAGCGTGGGACATCCAGTAGTCCTACCAACTCAGTAATAATGACCAATGAGCCGTCAAATCACATAGACCCAGCAGTAAGTTGGACGGGCGAAGCAACCATCACTCTTGAATCCGCTTCTCCCTTCAACGCAGGCGCCAGTGAGAGGTCGCATCCGCTCTGCCCGGGCATGAATGCGGCACCATTTTGGAGCAGCGCAGACCGTTTCAGGCGCGAAGCGCGCGCGGGCGATGGAGGGGCTTTGGGTGGGCTAGGCTGGTCAGGAGCGGGCGTGGCAGCTGTCCGCCTGTCCCTACCGGACGCCCGGAAACGAGAGGATGCACCGACTCTCGCGGCTAAAATCGTACACTACACACCATCTCTCTGTAGGAGTAGGTCGATCTGTCGCTCTCTCTAACACACACATGCTGTTAAACACACACACGCACACACACACACACAGGTTCGTAGAATAGGAAAACCGTATGAGTGGGAAGCCACAGGAAGTGAGATACAAATGGAGTGACTACAAGAAGAGAAGGGGTGACGAATATTCCATCAAACCTGGACTGAGGAGTAGTACTCCCTCCGTCTAGGTGTTAAGTCATCCTACGGAAATCAGATATTCCCAAAATGTTTAGGCGTTGTCCATTAACTTCGCATCTCAATCCCCTCCTGGCCTCGTTGCTAGCGAGCGTTGTTACTTAGGGAGCGTTTGGATCCTTAGCAAGAACAGCTTATAGCATAGCCGGGCAAGGTTAGGCATTTGGAACTGTTAAAATATGTTAGCTTTTGTGGGCCAGCTAGCTTGGGTGGGCTAGAAAAACCTTGCTAGCTCATGAGAGCCAGATCGGCTCGCTTCCGATGGCAAATTTCGTGTAGTAGTAACATAGACTAGTAACATATGCATGTTGTACTAGTCCAAGTTACTCACCACTATGACCAGCCTAAGCAATGTAACCAAACGCTCCTTACTCTACCTTGTTATCTCCCCCCGAAACCCAATGCATGGAGCGCAACTACGCGTTGATCAGTCAAGAAATCAAAGTCGGCTTGCATGCGAGTTAATACGTGGCCCTGCATGGTAGCTAAAATGGCATCTCCTAGTTGTTTGGATTAATTGTTGCGTTTAGAGACAGAAATCAAGGCTTCGATTGGAGGAATGACCGGTCAAGTTTCTTCTTCTCCTCCAATCTGCTTGCACCTTGGTCCCGCTGCACCTTCTAACGTGACTTATTACACCTAGATGAAGGGAGTCGTACGAGATACGGTGGCACACTGACTTAGGTCGAATACAAGTGCCCAAAATTGTGTGCATGTTATAATAAGGATTCACTTAAAATAGTACATGAGCGAACAGAGGGATCAATTGGACAGTGTTCCCGAGAAGTAGCGACATGTGTGAGGTAAGATACACCGCTGGCGCTTTTAATTTTTCTTATTAATTTGTTTGTTTCACCCTCTGACTGGTGGGACCCAACGTAATACGTGGAGAGAGGTAAGGTGACTAAGGCTGCATTATTTCTGCACCACTGCGGATAGTCTTACCACCAAAGCCACATGACACGATTATGATTTAAATCCCAATGACTCCCACACACAAAAAATATGGCATGCTTGTCACACGAATGCAGGAATGTATAAAAGGTTATTTTCCTCTGAACATAACGGGAGGGTTGTGTAGCTGGTTAGCCTGTTCGCTCATCAAACTTGAGGTTTCGGGTTCGATAACTACACTTGAGCATAATTCGTGCCAGGAGGATTCTTTGACTGGTCAAAATGGATGGATACGGAGCTATACGATCTCGTAGTGACCGTATAATCACCTCATCGCGTATAAGTTGCAGCCTCGGCGCTTGTTTTCTAGGGTTTGCACTCTTCACACTCTCTCCAGTATATATATACACGCTGGAGCCTCAACGCTTGTAGTTGCTCTCTTCACACTCTCTCACCCTCTCCAGATCTAAACAAGACTTTGTTGGCCTCTCTCTCCCCCCTCGCTGCTGGTTTCCTTGTAGTTGCTCTCTTCATACTCTCTCACCCTCTCCAGATCTAAACAAGACTTCCTTGGCCTCTCTCCCCCCCTCACTGTTGGTCAAAGAGCCAGCAGGATCCGTCCGCCGGGAAGGGAAGGAGGCTTAACGCTGTCGCCGTCAGTGAGGGAGGGAATCCACTACCGGTGCAGCTGTTCACTTTCACCCAGTGGTGGCGCGGGAGGGCCTCCGACCCCTTCTTCTTCGCCGCCATACATAGTGTGGGTCGAACGGCCTCCGGTCGCCCATCGAACCACACCCCAAGAACCTTAAGGTATAATTTACTTATTCCACATGCATTGCTCTAGTTGCATGTGGGCTTTTTCCGCTTCTGCACTCGAATCTAGGTGTTGGATCAAACAGGAAAGTAGTGGGGAAAGTTGTATACCATGAATCTAGGACGTGGTTCAAACAGGAAAGGAATGGGGGAAAGTAGTGGGGAAAGTTGTATAGCATGAATCTAGGACATTGTTCAAAAAGGAAAGGAAGGGGGAAAGTAGTGGGGAAAGTTGTATCGCATGAATCTAAGACATGGTTCAAAGAGGACAGGAATGGGGGAAAGTAGTGGGGAAAGTTGTATAGCATAAATCTAGGACGTGGTTCACAGAGGAAAGGAAGTGGAAAGTACTAGTATAGACTGGCTATCCAGCACCTATGTTGGTCAAAAAGGGAAAACAATGACAAACGCAGTACGCACAACTGTAACGAACTGATATTTTGTTTTGGGGGACAAGGTTGTAGAGTTTGAGCAGGACTAGATTTGTTGCGCTCACATAGGGAAAGGTGTCTAAAGATAACAAAACTGGGACCAACACAAATATGCTCCTTGGTTGTTTGTTTTTTGTTGCAACAGACTGTGCATCACCCCAGTACATCGGTAGATGCACATGGTGCTGGTGCGTCCACTGTCCCGTGCAACTCTTTAGCTGTTGTTAATCTAAGGCCATGTTTGGTTAAAAACTCCCTAGTCCCTACCTGCTTGATTCCAAGGACTAAACATGGACTAGAGGTTATTAAATGACATGCTAAAAGACCATGTTACCCCTAGTAATGAACTAATAGAGACAAGGTGCGATGCATGGCAGGGGCAACTGTTGGAAAAAGTCTAAAAAAGACTCTCCCTCGGGGTCTTCTTTCTTTAGTACCAAATGCCCACTTTTAGTCCCTAGAAGTCCCTCCTGTTTGGTTTAGATGGTACTGACACGGAATTTTTTTAGTCCCTCCACCAAAATGTCCCTGTAAACAAGCACCCTCTAATAATGCCGCTGGAAAATTGATGCAATGCCATAGTTAAAAGCAAATTACATGTTTAACGAATTTTATTGTTAATATAAATCAATGCCACCGTTTGAGAAATGCTACTATCTTACTTTCTTTCCCATTTAGATAAGGTAGATGCTTCTTTTTGTTGACTTCTGTGTCATCCACCATTATTGACCACTAGTTGTTTCCTTTGCACCTCTGTGTAAATAGGGTTATCTACTTCACCTCGTTGCCATTGTGACCTTTTGTTGCACTGCACAAAACCCTTTTGTTTTAAGAGTGTTTTGTTCAGTTCAACAAAAATGTCACACCGACAACGTTGCTTGATTGCTTGATCTTAGTGGAACTGCACAAGAGGAGATCTTACTTCCTATCTGTGTTGGCAAATTTGGTTCAGATCTTCTTCTTGTGAGTTGTTTGAATTCCGCGTCATGAGAGGTCAGTACTAGCCTTCTTTCACATGATTCTATAGTGTGCTTTCATATGTTGTGCTACTTGTATGGTAATGTTGCTTGATTTTAGTGAACTGCACAAATGGAGACAAGACTTCCAATCTGTATGTGCACCGCAATGTCCCATTGAGGTAAGATAAGTATATTTCACAACTGTTGGCCTGTATTTTGCCACTTTCATCAGAAAATTAATGTCATTGTTTAGTCCTATACTTGTGCAACCTAATTGACATGCCAAATCTTACTTTGAAGGCGAAGCTTGTCTGTTATTGAACCAAGTGATGAAGGGGAAGAACAAGTGGAAGAAAAACAAAAATCAACTCCTGGTGCTGTAATGAAGCACTTAAACTATAATGACACAAGTAATGATATAGTTTTGCATCTTAATTTATTGCTATGGCTGGAACGAGCAATTGTTTTGCCACTGATTTGATGCCACTCTTAATGTAATACGTACTTATCTCTACTTGTGCAAACAGGGATCTTCTTTGAAGATACCATATATTTTAGTGGAACTGCGCAAGAAGATGTTGGAAACATTAATCTAATCGAGGAGTATATAGTAAGCATGGCCACCACAGTAGATAGCAACAGATGGTTCCGGAGAAGTGCTTCAGCTGTATGCTCTACACAATAAGCCTCCTGACAAAGGTTGGTACTCGCCCACTGATTTCATCCATATGATTGAGCCTTGTCATCTCTATTGGTGTTGTGCTACCGTTTAGATACTGTCATCAAAAAGTGGTATTGTCCTTGAGAAGTGCTTCATCTGTGTTGTTTTAAATATGTCCTTTCCTTTTTTTCGAGCAAACAGGGATGCTAGCATTTAGTTATCCTCTTGTCTTTGCACAACAGGATCATCCTCCTCTGAAGAAGAATATGGAGTACGTGAAGTGACTAGTTCCGATTATGCCAGGATGAAGAAGCCATGTCTATCTTCTCATCGGAAGGAGCAGTTGAAGGATGGTTACATTACCCCCCCCCCCCAGACCAAACTAACTTCAGCTCAGAAGGACTGACAAATCTCCATTTTCTTGCTGTGATGCGCGAGTACAATGTTGTTCTAGGATTCTTTCCTGTGAGTTCCATTTTTCTAAAAGTGTGCTCTACATGGACCATGTAGGTGCATGTTTAAACTGTCAATTCATAGTACAGTTTGCTTTATACTAATCACTTTTTTTGTATTTTTGCAAACAGGGGTGCTCAGCTTGATTTCAATGGGAACTGCACAAAATGTTCATGAATACATCGAATCATTCATTTCCACCACAAGAAAGGAGGTGCCAATAAGTTCAAGGCATTGCAACATATAAGGGCGAAATCATACAAGCTACGCGCGAATTTGGTTGATTTTGGTGGACCTGCACAAAAAGAACAGCTGGTTTATTTAGCACGAGGTGCCATGTCAATGTCCGAACTGATGGCAAACCCTGCCCATTACACAATCGTAGGCATTTGATATTTTGGAATGGGAAAACCTTGTCACATTTTGCTCATTGATTTTAGCAAGAAGACATGTGTTCGATATTTTTGAATGGGACGCCCTTTGCTGTTAATAGCGTCGATCCATTTATTATTTATTATTTAGTTGTGAAGTAAATATTGGCTCTGACATGTGAATTGCTGAGATACATAATCATCGATTGTTTTGAATGTTCTCTATGAATTGCCAGGCCTGTGTGTTTGATTGCAATGTACCGGAACGCTAAAAAGCTGCTCAAACTCTTTGCACTCCTTCTGTTCCTTTTTACTTCACACATTGTGAAAGTGCATACTTTTTTCTATAAGATTGGTCAAAGTAGAGATACTTTGACTGCAGAAAAAACTTGTATGCAGACTAGAAAGGACCTGAGGGAGTACATGTGAAACTACTGCAAACGAGGTGATCACCCTGGGAATAATGCTAGTATGTATTGTTTTGCATGTTCATCCAATGCCAGTGATGCAAGAATTCGAACTAATCGAAATAAATTCATTCATACACTGACGGATTTCATATAAACATGCCGGATTTCATTACATTCCGTACATTCTTCAACTAAAAAGGGGTGCGCTGGAGGTATAATTAATTAACCGAAGCTACCCACCTGTGTCTGGCTGAGACGAACAGAAGTTTCAGTGACTTAACTACAGGTGCAGTTGCATAACTGACATGTGGCCCACATGCCTGTTGGGCCCACGTGTCAGTCAGCCAACTGCACCAGCAGTTAAGTAGAAGCAGCGTCCTTCTCCAACATAGCTCTCCGACTCCACGTCGCCGCCAAGAAGCTAACCGGCCGTCAGTGGTCAACCCGCCTAGCTTGTCATAGCGATTAGGACAACTAGGAGCCCAATGATCAGGATCCCCACATGACAAACACCTTTCTTCTTGTCATTCTTATTCTTGAAGTTCGTGTGTTCCACAGCCTTATTCTTCCCATCAAACTTTGCTTTACCATCAAACTTGCCCTTGTTCTTGAACTTGTGGGGCTGGAAGTTCTTCTTCTGTACCAGATTGGCACTAGATCCTCCCTCAATTCCTCGAGCACGTGTGTCCTTTGCTCTCGCCTTTTCTTCCACATTAAGAGTGCCAATGAGATCCTCGAAGGAGGAAGCTTAGTGATGATACCTTCGGCAACAAACTTGTCCGGTAGCATACAACTGAAGTGCTCAAGTTCTCTAGCAAATGACTGTATCTCATGAGCTTGCTCAACCACGGAGCGCTCTTCAATCATCGTGTAATCATAGAATTGCTCCATGATGTACAACTCAGTGCCAGCAACCGGAGGGTAGCAGCGATGGCCTTACTTGGATCCGAGCGGCGGCGACCTACCATGTTCTACTCTTCCTCGTTTTCTGTGTGGTGTGGCCTCGTTGGCAGCGGGGCGGGACCTCGGCGGAGCCAGCGATGTCCTCTATCTCGTTGCTGGCGGGCGGCGCCTCGGCGGAGCGGGGGAAATCCTCCCCCTCGTTGCCGGAAGGGTGGGGCCTCGGCGGAGCCAGCGGTGTCCTCTGCCTCGCTGTTGGCACCGCGGGGCCTCGGCGGAGCAGGGCCTCGTCGACGCCAGCGGAGCGGGGACTTGTCGAAGCCGGCATTGTCCTCTGCCTTGTTCTCGGTCTCGCCAAACAGCGCCTCGCCCGCTTCATCGCACTCTTTGTAGGCGGCCGCAGCCTCCGCCACCCACATGCGATACTGCCAGCGTTCGAGGCGGCCCTCGCGGGCGGAGCGGTACGAGTCAAGCAGCGCCTCCTGCTCCGCCCGCTCCGTGGCGATCTGCTCCTCCGCCTGCAGGTGCTCCTGGAGGAGATGGTAGTTGTAGGCGGCGTTGGCCTACGCCTCCCGGAACTGCTCCTCACGCTTCTGCCTCACCGTGTCCATATATTGGGAACGGGCCTCGCTGATGGTCATGGTGCAATGCACCGACGAGGATGGCACGGAGGAGGGGTTTGGCACCGGATCGTCGACTACCATGCTCTCCATTGGCACGTCGCCGTCCTCTGGCTGCCTGCCGGCCAGCCAGTCGGCAGCAATGGCTGCCATCTCCTTGTGGTCCGTCGACCGCCCGTCCCGAAGAGCGCTAGAGCGCGAGGAAGCCATGGTGGGCAGTAGTGGTGTGGACAGGAGAATAGGAACTGATGCGGATGACTGCGGCTATGGCCGGTGCAACAGTTTATATAGCAATGGTGGGCGGTGGAGGGACGGACGTGTGGCGCCGGAGTAGCCGCCTCGGTAACCGCTTATCATTAATGTGGGCGGCAGAAGGACGGGCGGACGACACTTGTGTCGTTTGAAGGCGGAGCAATCGCATGCACCGGAAAGCGGGGCGGGCGGCGCTGACCGTTTCGGGCGGAAAGCGCGCGCGGGCGAGGGAGGCGGTCTGGGTGGGCCAGGGCAGTCAGACTCGTGCTTGGCAATGGGTCGGTCCAGCAGCCGGACATGCTAGCTCGCCAGCTACCTCGTTGAGCTGAGCGACGACAATCAGACGATGGACGTAGCTTCCGACCAGGAGCCGGCGCCACTGTCCAAGCCGGTTCATGTTGTGTTCACCATAGAGCAGGTGCGGCCGCACTTCGACGCCCTAATGGCGGAAGAGCTACCAGCGCAGGAGGACCTGTGCTGCAACCTCCATCTCCTCAACGAGCACCGATGAACAAGCGAACGACAATGTCGTCGCGGACATGTGGCCCTATGATCCTTGCTTTCCGAATGAGCAGCGGGCGCTGTGTTAGACCATCCGTAGGGCCCGCGAGGCCCTCTCCGTCGTCCTTCGAGTTGTTGCGCTCGCCGTGGCGCCGCCCTCTCGCGTTGTTAACATGGTCAACGGACATGAGGATGAGGAGATGACTTTACTTGGAGAGGATGACAGTGGGGACCCACCAGGGCCATAGCCGCACGTACGCAAGTGCCTCCTTATTAGTATATAAACTATATTTTTTTTTGCTTCCTCCTAGTTTCATGACATCACGGTCCCACACCATTGTCAACCTATGTAGTCAATAAACGAGAGAATTGCACAAGAAGCGGCCGACAGCTGGGACCAAGCAGCTCGAGCAGTATTTGTGTTTTTGAGGTGTGAGCACTGCAGAGTTTTTCTTGAGCGATGTTTAGCCCAAATATTAATTTTTCTCCTCCGAACAACAACAAAAACATCGCTACAGCTATTAACTGGGCGGGTTGTGGCCCGTCTAGCCCAGGCCAAATATCCAGCCCAGATATTATTTTTATTCAAGCTGAAAATGGCTAGCCCAGCTATACTTTTTTTAGGAATACCCATGCAAGGTCAAGTTGTTATTCTCCGCTCCGCTGGGCTGCAAATCTTTTCTAAGAGGGATGCATTAGGCTTAACAATAAAATGGGCTTTAAGAAATAATAAATGAGATGTAATCATAAAAACTAGGCAGTAACTATAAAAAATGCACCAAACACATAATTACTTTATAAAATATTGTTTTTGGATATTGAAAATTTTAATTTCATTAATTGTTGCGAGCGCAATGTTTTGTTGGATTTTTACATAATATAAATTTATATTGATATTGTATTTAATCTGACTAGAAATTTCGGGATAAAAATATTTCGGATCCCATCAAAATGTTGGAAATTTTATTGAATTTTGTTTTGAATGGTTGGTTGAAATGGGTTGTACTTTTAACAAACTGTAAATGGGTTGTAGTAAATTCCATTATAATTCAAAAATTGGCTGCACATTCTTACAAATCTTAAATGGGCTATAAGTTCTCTGCCACACACTTGTGGCCTTACTAAGTTGACGCGTCCCCTAAAAAAAGAGAGTTGACGCGTATGCAAGGCTTTGTCAACTTATAGTCAACACACGGTTCTAGTAGCAGTGGCTGTTGGATGTCCATCCAACGGATGCCGTGCTTATTCTTTAATGTCGGATATTCTAGCTTCACCCGCCCAAAAAGTGATTCATCCCCCTGACATCTGGGGCGCACCATTTCGGAAGCTGACCTGTGGGCCTACTAAGTTGATGCGTACCAAGGGCTTTGTCAACTTAGTCAATATAAACGATTCTAGTTGCAGTGACTGTACGATGTCCATCCAACGGCCGCCGTGCTTCTTCAACCTCTGGTCTTCTTGCTCCAGCCGCCCAAAGCAGCGCCGGTCGTGTCGCCTGCTCCTGCCTTTCGTGGCCGGCTGTGCTGCCGTGCAGACCTCACCGTCCCCTACTACTCCCACCGCTGGCCAGGGCATCCCTCCACTCACCCACACCCCCTGTTACTCTATCGCGACGGCAGCCTCACACCGCAGTAGAACCAGTGAACCCTCGTACTCCTCTTCGCGTGGGCATCCACTACCGCGTCTTCCCCGGCTCCGCGTCGTCCCCTTCCTAGGCCTCACCGTCGTCCACCGCCCTGGTGCTCTCAGCGCGGTGTAGTCAACGTGGTCAAGGAATGACCTCCATCGAAAGAGTACTGGACGTGGAGAGGCTGACAGCTGGGTCGACGGCAGCCGCAAAGAAGTGCCTCCTTATTACGCGAAAAATAATTATTCCTCCACCTGACAGCAGGGACCCATCGGACGGGCCACCGTATTTGGTGAAAAAAATGTTTCCCCCTGACTACTGGGACCCACCGGACGGGCCAACGTATTTCGCGAAAAAAACGTTCCCCCCGCTGTCAGCTCAGACCCACCGGAGGTGCCTCCTTATTATGCACAAAAAATGAATACTCCCCCTGATAGTTGGGACCCACCTTGATGGGAGGCTGACTTGTGGGCCTACTAAGTTGACAGGGACGAAATGCTTTATCAACTTAGTCAATATGAACGATTCTAGCTCCAGTGACCGTACGATGTCCATCCAACGGCCGTAGTGCTTCTTCAACCTCTGGTCTTCTTGCTCCAGCCGCCCAAAGCAGCGTCGGTCGTGCCGCATGCTCCTGCCTCCCGTGGCCGGCTGTGCTGCCACAGAGGCCTCACCACCCCCAACTATTACCACCGCTGGCCAGGCCCTGCGGCGACGGCAGCCCCACACCACAGCCGAACCAGTGAACCCTCGTACTCCTCTCCGCGCGGGCTTCCACTACCGCATCTTCCCCAACTCCGCGTTGTCCCCTTCCTAGGCCAGTGTGCAAGAAAGAAAATACGGCCACGTACGTACATACGGGCAGGGTCTCGAACGCCTACTCGCGCATACGTATGGCCAGGGCTCGTGTACATGGCTGGGTCGGAACGGAGAAACTGCGTCGTCGTCGTGTTCATGGGGAGCCAACCGGCTGGTTCGGAATGGAATGCGTCGTCGTGTTCATCGGGAGGGCTTGGACGAAACAGCCGATGGAAACGGGGCCTGGCATACCGCAGAACGGAGGAAACGACCTTGTGTTCGACCGGCCACGGTCAAAACGGGATCCTGTTCATTGGGAGGGGTCTGGCGTACCGCAAAACGGAGGAAACGGACCTCCTACGGTCGAAACGGGGGTCCTGTTGATCGGGAGGGGTGTGGCGTACCGCAAAACGGAGGAAACAGACTTGTGTTGGAGCGCTACGGTCGAAACAGGGATCCTGTTCGTCGGGAGGGGTGTGGCGTACCACAAAACGGGACTCCACGGGATACTATTCATCTCCACCGTCGACCCCCTCCAGCCTCCATGGGCTACTGTTCATCCACCGTCGACCTCCTCCAGCCTCCACCTGCGACTGTTCATCCACGGGCTCCTGTTCATCCAGCCTCCACCACGCGCTACTCCACTGGCTACTGTTCAACCAACCCTCTCCACGGGCTACTGTTCATCTAGCCCTCCATCGTCTACTGTTCATCCTGCCCTCCACGGGGTCCTATTCATCCAGCCCCAACCGGCTCGACCGATCGGGTCCTATTCATCCACAGGCAACACCACGGGGTTATGTTCATCCACCCCCACCGGGAACTGTTCATCCAAACCCTCCAGCAACGCTCACTGTTCATCCAGAGGCAACACCACGGGGTCCTGTTCATCCACTCCCACCGGGAACTGTTTATCCAAACCCCCCAGCAATGCTCACTGTTCATCCAGAGGCAGCATCGATTGACTTCAGTTAGCAGCAGTAGCGAAGGAATCACTAGATCGGGTTCAGTTAACAGCCATCGATTGATCGCTCGGGTTCAGTAACACGTAGCCTGCAGTGCAATCGCTCGGGTTCAGTTAGAGCCCAACGCCTCGCACCCACGCGCGTGCGTGTAAGAGAGAAACGCGCATCGCTCGGCCTCGACCACCCATGGTAACCGGGAACACCCTGATATTTTCCTCGCCCTCGCTTCTACCATAGTTTTTCCCATCATGGACGACCCAAAGAATGCCATGCAGGTGCGTCTCCGGCCCGCCCAGGACGAAAAGCCCATTTTCTGTCATGATTTTTTGTCATACAAGTAGGACCCCACCACATTTATGATGATACCGGGTTTTGTCACAATTATCGTCATAGAAGTGTCATAAGTATGACAGAAAAAAATTCGTTCGGCCTAAAATGTCACGGATGTGTCTTTTTTTTGTAGTACTAATTCACGGGATCTCCGATCACATATGTTGGATTACCCCCATGGCAACTTACGTGGGTCTCACACCCATCTCCCTCAATGCATTTTCTATCACAATCCGTGATAGCCCTTTCGTAAAAGGGTCAGCCAGATTTTTTAGCAGTCTGGATATAATCCAAAGCTATCACTCCGAAGTTTCTTGATTTTCTGACAGATTTCAGTCTTCTTCTTATGTGCTTAGTGGATTTCATATTGTCCTTTGAACTCTTAGCCTTGGCAATCACAGTTTGATTGTCACAGTTCATAAGTACAACCAGGACTGGTTTATCAACCACTGGCAAATCCATCAAAAACTCTCGAAGCCATTCTGCTTCGACGCATGATGTGTCTAATGCTGTGAGTTTTGCTTCCATAGTCGATCTCGTTAAGATCGTCTGCTTGCAAGACTTCCAGGAAACAGCACCACCACCAAGTGTGAAGACATATCCACTTGTGGCTTTCATCTCATCAGCATCAGATATCCGATTCGAAACACTAAACCCCTCAAGTACCGTCGGGCACCCAAAATAGTGAATTCCGTAGTTCACGGTACCTTGCAAGTAACGCATCACTCGCTCAACAGCATGCCAATGCACATCTCCTGGATTGGAAACAAACCGGCTCAGTTTGCACACAACAAATGAGATGTCAGGACGAGTAGCACAAGCTAGGTACATCGGTGAACCAACCACTTGAGAATATTCCAATTGATCTACAGTCGTGCCTTCGAACTTTTGAATTCGCACGCTAGGATCATATGGTGTTGTAGAAGGTTTGCAGTCCGACCAAAATGACTCAAAATCTTCTCAACATAGTGGGATTGCAAAAGTGTAATTCTACCCTCCGTATTTCTCAGTAGCTTGATTTTCAACATAACATCAGCCACGCCCAGGTTTTTCATCTCAAAATTATGAGATAGAAAAGCCTTGACCTATACAATGACTTTGAGGTGGGTCACAAATATCAGTATGTCATCGACATACAGAGAGAGTATTACTACTTCGTCCCCACCATAGCGATAGTATACACATTTGGTAGCTTCATTAACAACAAAACTAGTAGATGTCAAAGTTGTATTAAACTTCTCATGCCATTGCTTAGGTGCTTGTTTCAGGCCATACAAGGATTTCACTAGCTTGCATACCTTTCTTTCCTGACCATTTACTACAAAGCCATCTAGTTGTTGCATGTAAATTTCCTCATCTAGCTCTTCGTTAAGGAAAGTCGTCTTAACGTCCATCTGATGAACGAGAAGACCATGCGAGGCAGCCAAAGCGAGTAACACTCGAATGGTTGTTAGTCTAGCCACAAGTGAGTAAGTATCGAAGCAATCCTCTTCTTCTTTCCGGGTATAACCCTTGGCCACAAGCCTAGCCTTGTACTTCTCAATAGTGTCATCGGGCCTAAGCTTCCTTTTGAACACCCACTTACATCCCAATGGTTGGCAACCATAAGGACGATCAGTGATCTCCCATGTCCCATTAGCCATGATGGAATCCATCTCGCTACGGACCGCATCCTTCCAGTAGTCAGCATCTGGAGATGCATAAGCTTCTGAAATTGAACTAGGAGTGTCATCATCCATGAGGTACACGAGAAAATCATCACCAAAAGGCTTTGCAGTCCTTTGTCTCTTGCTCCTAATAGGAGCTTCCTCGTCATCCTCTGATGAACTTTCATCACTTCTCTGTTCATAATATTCCATCAGAATGGCAGGTTCAGGAGTCTCATCAGATTCTATTCTAAAAGTGCTTTGCATATATTTCATGGGGAAAATATCCTCAAAGAATGTAGCATCCTTAGACTCTATAATTGTACCGACCTTCTGGTCAGGTACCTCAGATTTCACTACTAGAAATCTATAGCAAACGCTATTCTTAGCGTAGCCCAAATTAACGTAGTCCACGGTCTTTGGTCCAAGCTTGCGCTTTCTGGGGATTGACACATTGACTTTCGCCATACAGCCCCAAGTGCGCAAGTAAGAGAGTGTAGTTCTTTTCTTTTTTCCATTGCTCATAGGGAGTAGTCTCATTATCCTTCGCGGGGACTTTATTCAGGACATGACATGATGTCAATACAGCCTCCCCCACCATGCCTTGGATAAACCCGATGTATCTAACATGGCGTTAGCCAATTCTGTTAGAGTACAGTTTTTTCGTTCAGCAACCCCGTTTGACTGGGGTGAATAGGGAGGCGCCCTCTCCTGAATAATACTATGTTCCGCACGGAATAAATTGAACTCACTAGAAAAGTACTCTCCACCACGATCAGACCAGACTCGTTTTATTTTCTTCACAAGTTGGTTCTCAACTTCAGCCTTGTAGATTTTAAAGTAGTGTAGAGCCTCATCCTTTGTGTTTAACAAATACACATAACATAATCTAGTGGAATCATCAATCAAAGTCATGAAGTATTTCTTTCCACCTTTAGTCAACACACCATTCATCTCACCGAGATCTGAATGTATGAGCTCTAGTGGTGCCAGGTGTCTCTCCTTCGCAGGCTTGTGAGGCTTACGAGGTTGCTTTGCTTGGACACACGCATGGCACTTAGAGCCTTTGGCTAAAGTGAAACCCGAGATTAGATTCATCTTAGATAGCCGCGTCATACAACCGAAATTTATGTAACAAAGACACAAATGCCAAACCTGACATTTGTTCACATTAGAATGAATTTGGTTCACGACTTTATTACAGAAATCCTCCAGGGAAAGGCGGAACAAACCACCACAATCATATCCTTTTCCAACAAATAGTCCATACCGAGATACGACTACTTTGTTAGACTCAAATACTAACTTAAAACCTTCTTTACATAGTAGGGAACCACTAACGAGATTCTTCTTGATGGCGGGGACATGCTGCATGTTCTTCAGTTGCACGATCTTTCCTGAAGTAAACTCCAGATCTACCATGCCAACACCATGAACAGAAGCATGCGAGCCGTTCCCCATCAGGACGGAACAATCTCGTGTGACCTGGTAAGAAGAAAACAAAGACACATCAGCACACACATGAATATTGGCCCCAGTGTCAACCCACCAATCGGTCAACTGACAAACTGAAAGTATAGTAAACAGATTACCATACACAGATGCCCCATCATTGTTGCTCAGAGTGACATTGACAGACTTGGCGTCCTGTCCTGGCTTATTATACTTGTTTGGGCACTTGTTTGCCCAATATTCCTCTAAACCACAAGTGAAGCAGTCATCTCTCTTTTTGTCTTTTCTTCTTACCCTTCTTCTTGAAGGTAGTATTCTGCTGGACAGAGTTCTTTCCCTTGAACTTGTGGAAGTTCTTCTACACCACATTGGCGCTAGAAGAACCCTCTGTCCCTTTCACGTGTTAGTACTTTGCTCTCGAGTTCTGGTCAACACTTAGATGACCGATGACATCCTCAACAGAGAATTCATGTCTCAAGTGCTTGAGAGAAGTAGGAAAGTTCCTCCATCCAGGAGGGAGTTTTGCAATAATGCAACCCGCGACAAACTTATCCGGTAACTCACACTTCAGGAGCTCCAGCTCCTTAGCGATGCATTGTATCTCATGGGCCTGGTCCAATACAGAACGGTTATCAACAATTTTGTAATCATGGAACTGCTCCATAGCATACAACTCGCTTCCAGGATCGGTTGCGCCGAACTTAGCTTCAAGCCCATCCCACAAATTCTTGGCAACACGCATATGGAGATATGTGTCGACTAGCTTGTCTCCGATCACAGTAAGAACGTCTCCTAGAAATATGGTGGTTGCCTCCCTAAACGCATTCTCCTGTTCAAGAGCAATCGTTACCGTGGGAGACACACCACCAACCCATAACACGTTCATTGTTGTGAGCCACAAGGTAGTCCTCGTCTGCCAATGCTTAAAATGCATTCCAGTAAACTTTTTCGGTTTCAGAGTAGTGGTGAAGCCATGAGTCAAAAAGTGCCTAGAATAAGGTTTTTGGATTGTTGGAAATATTAGCACTATTCCGACTAATCTAATCCACGAGTAAATGATAAGCATGGCGAATACAGTATGCATCTCATACCGAAACCTAAGCATGTGCGCACGTACAGTACATAGAACCGAAACATATATGAACAACATATATACGGCCAGCATATGTACGAGCAAATAGGGGATGGACGAGTCATACCCTCCGGTTGGCCAGGCCAACGCGGCGGCGGCAGCGGCAGCCTCGGCATCGCCCGAGACCTTCTTCTTGGCGGCTTCGTTGTCAGCCATGGAGTCGATGAAGGGGAAGTAGTGGAAGTAGAGGCGGCCGGATCGGGAGCAGTCGCATCGAGACGCTCCCCAAAAACCTTATTGATGTTCTCTTGGGCAGGATCTCGAACGACAGGGTTCCGGAGGCACCTGCTCTCCCGACCAACCGTGCACGCGGTCGTCGGGATGGGATCGCCGGAAGCAGCACAATGAGAGGAATAATAGATGACGGCTAGGGTTGTACGAGAGGGAGTGAGTGAACTGAGTTAGGGTTCACTCCACTGGCCAGCGCCTTCTTATATAGGCCGTCGGGTAGATGGACCTAGGCTCAGGCCCACGACCGAGTCCGCGAACAGCCCACGGTCCAACATCTCGGATAGTGGCACTTCCGTAAGCGACTCGTCAACTAATCCAAGATTAATTAACCATTCCTGACCGGCAAAAATAAACTTCGTCTCGGCTCATTCCCGCAACCCGCGGCGCGCGCGCGTCGTGTCGGGGCGTGGCGTGGCGGGCGGCGGCGGCGGAGGAGCGCGCGTGTACAACTCCTATTCCCAAGCTCCCAATAGCAAGTGGTGGAGCAGCCCTTATAAAGAGGTCTCACTATTCTTACTGTAGCAGTATGGTAATAAACTTCACACACTTCCCACCACTCGCCGTACACATGCATGGGCCTTAGAGATTAACTAGGGATTATTGTCTTGTATGGGCCTAAACCCATCCATAATCCATCAGATGTTAACCATAAAGATGTCGGACTTAAATCCCGATACGACGAAGAATGTGCAAATGTATCGTGCTAGCATGTTGAAGCGCTTCACATCCACTTCGCGGCCGCTTCGGCGAGGACACGTGAAGAGTGAAGAATTAGGCACGGACAGATGGACTGGGAGGCAAAAGGTGATTTCTTTTGCGTGAACAACTGCAAATTTTGAGAATGGTTGGATGTAAAAACTTGTTGAACATTCGATGTTTTTTGTCGTGATTGCATATGTTTGCATCTATTTATACACATGCTAATTTGCTATTGATCAACATATGCATATCAAATGAAGAAGGGCAGATCTGTGGCAGACATTTGATGCACAGGGTTGGATGGTCGCCCCCTTATTCGTTGCCTGCAAACACATACGTTTGGTGAATGGCGATAGAGATGCCCTTATCCCCAACAATCTTCTTACTACTGTCAAGGCCGATGTGGGTAGGTAAGCCACACATGGATTTGTATAAATCAGTTTAATTTAGGCTTTCCAAAGTTAAGTTAAGTTCTTTTTCTTTCGGTCAAGTTCTTTTTCTTTCGAAAAGGCCAAATGCCATATATTATTAAGTAGTATTGACCATTAAAAAACACACTTACAGAAATTTAAAAATACATCAAAATCCTTGATGAGCACGAGGTCTTCTTCCTCCTGCATCCATTGATGGCGGGTCATGAGCAAATCTCAGTGTCGTCTCTTGGCCCCTGTTTCAGCGGGGCAAACTTGTTTAAACCGATGAGCTTTCAAAAGCAGTGGCCGAAAAGTCGTCGATATAGACCATAAGCGTATAAAACGCCAGCGGCCACGATCTGTGTAGCAAATAATCACCTTGGAGAAAAAAATGATGGAGGGGGGCATGTAGAATGCCTCAATTCCGGACAGGGGCGGAGAAAACAAACCTCGCATGATCCTCGATAGGCCGAGCCTGGTCAATCTTCATCGGTTGAAACTGGAGTCGGAGGACAAAGACATACTGTCACGTTGTTTGCTCCACGAGACAGCGCGACCGAGACAAGCCTATAAAAGAAAATGTCAGACACGAAGAGCCAGATATGAGAACACACCATCTTTCACACGTCTCCCGACGATACAAAGACGCATCACCAGAATGAGGATGAGGCGAGGAGACTTTATTCCACGTCGAAAGTGACACCATTGTCTCCTAATGCCCGAAGAGGGAAAAAAACTACGACTGACGCCTCCCCACAAACCCTCACCAGCGGAGGAGGAGGAGACCGGTGAATCGGTGATCTACCCGCGGAGGAAGATGACGGCTGGGGAGGAACCCTAGATGGGTTTTGGAGCTGCGTTTTAGGTATGTGACCTGGTGTATCTCAAGACTCGGAATAAGTTTTCCTATGAGCGCATTCTTAACCGATTTTCTAGTAAAACTGATTTTTAAAAATTCTTTTTGAAACAAAGGTTGGCGCCCGGTTTCAGTTTACCAAAAACAAATTATTTTTTCCGGGAGTGTGTCCTGGAGGAGTACTTTCATTTTCCTCCGTCCGGTCTCCAATCTGCCCAGGTTGGAGAGGCGTCGTAGTCAAAGGGTCCAACCGCGAAGCAGCCGTCAAAGTCGGAGCTCACCCTACCTTCGGCGCGCGTAGGCGGGCCCCCCAGCAGCCTCGGATGCGGCTTCGGGTGGCGCCACTCCCGAGCCGAGCTCATCTCCAGATGCCACCACTCATCATATCCACCGAACAACCAGGCGGGCGGGCACGGCGACGCACCGGCCATTTTCTTGGGCCCTCCCTCCCCACGCCCACAGCTCAAACGCGCTGGGCGCCACCCCGAAATCCCCACCCAACAATCGCTCTGTAGAGCCCATGTAACTGCCGCCCGGGCCCGCGCAAACCGTGGCCCGCATGTCGGCGGGATGGCCTCGGGCAGGCTGGCAGAGTTGCAGGGCGAAAGCGTCCGTGGAGGAAACGTCGGTCGCTGTTTTTGAAAGCGGCAGCGCTGCGCTGCCTTTTTCGGAGCCAGCCGCCGGGAACAATGCCGAAAGTCCTCACGGACGTGTGGGCCATGGTGAGTACTTGACCCCACGTGTCATGGCTATCCAAAACACCTGCCAATGAGCTGGTTTACTGGTCTTTTTAATTCGCAGCCGAAAAGACCCCTTTCCTCGGACGCTTCCGTGGACCAAGCCTATGGTTTGGATTTGTTCCATGCTCACGGGCTACCAGCCAAACCCTACTTTTGGGCGAAGTTGCTATTGCCAAATATGTACTTGTACTGACTTCCTAGAATTTATAATGTATTTTTCCCGGTAGATTTTATAATATCTAACCTCATGAAAATTGACCAGGTTTATAGAATAATCCATCAATATCTATAGTGTCAAATCAATACTACTGGATTCACATTCAACATTGTAGATACATATAATTTTCTCTATAAACATAACCAAAGTTTACGAAGCTTGACCTTTGAAAAAAGAACAACGCAAACCATAATATGAAACCAAGGGAGTAGTAAACCTTATCTCTGCCTCCAAGTATCATTACTTTCTCGACTACTAGGTAAACAAATGCCGGACTACAATCCTCATCTCAAATGTATATATTTATATCCATTAGATGTTTACAATCTTTGTCCAACAAACTGTTTATATCAATACATTTTTTGTGTTCAGTTGTGCAATGCATGTAACACTTAAAGGAGCGCACACCAAACATAGCTTTGCCGAGTGGTTTGGGTCAAGAAGCAGAGGCTGATGGCACTTATTTTCGGATGTTCGGGTCAACCACAAACACAAGTGTAATAGAGCATCACACGAACTTGCAACTTTTTTTTGCTAAAATGAACTTGCACTGTGTATAGTTGGTTATAGTACTGACACGGGTGTCGAAGTTACTCTCTCATACACTTTTTTTTAACTCATCAACAAAGCTATCTTGTTTGTTCTTGGCAAAAAAGCTCCCTTTCTAGTTGTATACTCATATTAATTGAATTTTGCCCAAAAATGAAATCAACATTGTTACACTGAAAATTATCCGGTAAAAAGATGTAGAATATTCACACCAAGTCAAAACGGTATAACAAGGGTACGTGTGGCTAGCAACTTAACTCATGATTTTACTACTCTGCTTTAGTGTTACAAAAAAAAGTTATTGTGCGTTGAAACTTAAAAGTGAAAATATTTGATGAATTTTTCAGGCTACCAAGAATTGTCAAAATCAGTTCTGAATCACAACAGAAGTTGTGTTGTATGAGATACTCCCTCTTTCCCATATTTTTTTAGGAACAATATGAGAAAAATTATCCATAAATAATGGAAAGTAGAATAGAAAAAAAATGTATATCCATTATTGAAGCATCACAACACATCATCCCTGCAAAATGGTAGACATATTCAAGGCAACATAGCTGGCAAAATATGATCAAAGAAACATGCCCAATTATTATAAAAAATGTAAAGGATAAAGTCTGAAAGTAAACAAAGCAAAGAAATAAGGAAAGAATCTGCTGCCAGTAATCAAATCCCCATCCAGCTAACGCGCGGCCACGGCCACTCTCGGTGCACCGGGTCCATCCAGCCCCCCCCCCCCCCCCCTCGCCCGTCTCCCCTCCCCTGTCTCTCCTCCACCCATCAAACCAAACCCTCCCTCCGCCCACGCCCAGGCCAGGTAAAAACCCCGGACGCACCCAACCCGCCGTGAGCACCCACGAGACCGGGTTTGGAAAAGCCAGAGAGGAAAAGGAGACAGAGACGAGGAGGAGGGAGACAGAGGGACGGCGGCGGCCTCCACTTGCCCGGAAAGCGCCGCTGCGCCCCCGGGGGTCGCGTGGCCGGTGCCGCCGTCGAGATCTAGGGTTGCGGCCGGCATGGCCAGCCCGCGGTCGCCCGCCGCCGGCGCCCTCGCCGGGGACGAGGCGATCTGGAGGAAGCTCCGCGAGGCCGGCTTCGACGAGGAGTCCATCAGGCGGCGCGACAAGGCGGCGCTCATCGCCTACATCTCGCGCCTCGAGTCCGAGGTACCTCGCTCCCTCCCCTTCCCCCGCCGCGTCGCGTTTCATGGGCCGGGCTCTGGTTCTGCCGTTCTTGGCATGCCGGAGCAGTCTTTCTGGGGTCTCTTTCGGAGAGGAGAGAAGGAGCGTTAGTTGGAAAGGATTGGCGAGTCGCTGCGTGGTTTCTTGGCCTCGTCAGGCCGACGGCGGCGTTGTTCTGTGCGCAGATTGTTGGGAAGACGGCTTCTTGGATTCTGCTCGCTGCCCCGTTTCTTGGTTTCTTTGCCACCGCGGTGCGTGTTTGTGCTGGATGGGTTGCCTGACGATGAAATGCGTCGTTCTGGCTCATTGCCCAGTGTCTGTAGGGCGGAGTTGACTGCTCTAGGCATATATTTGGCAGATTAGGTTTCTCTGTTGCTGACCTGGGATTGCATAGGTTTTTACCCTTTTTGGTTATCGTTTCTTGATACAACGCGTTTCAACTGCTGCAACTATTGTGTCGTTCGTATCGTTCCAGTATATGTTGTTAAGTGCATTGTACTCCTAGACCAATAGTTCGTTTGCAGTGAATGGTTAAACAGAGGTCTGCTGTAGCTTGGTAAGAAAAATAGATTCAACAGAAAGGCTGGAGGGAATTACGATGATTATAACAGAACTGGCATTTGCATAAATCTTTTGTATTTTATTGTCAGCATCGAACCGTGCAGATTTGGTGCTAATTTTGGGCAAACATTTTGTTAGCCTTACTCTCATAGAGAATCATTCAGGTTATTTGGATTAACCAAAGGATGTACATTATACTTATGTCCACCTTTGTCTCATAGATCTAACTGTATCAACATTGTACCAAAGTTTCCTATGCTCAATATAATTTGATCTGCTGCAAAGACTGTGTGGAGGCTGATGCTGTTTCAATGGTACTGGTTTGCTAATTGGGTTGCTCAACATGTTGTAGGAACCATTAAGGCTGTCACAGTTAATTTTGTAATACACAAACACTCCCCATCCTGATCCATGCCAAAAGACACTGTTTAGTACATGCTGTAAGCCATCTTTTTTGGGAACTGTTGCATGCCTCTGACTCTCCATATCTGTATTTTGTGCACTTATTTGGCTGTAGGTTTATGATTACCAGCACAATCTCGGGCTAATGTTATTGGAGCGAAAGGAATTGGTATCCAAGCATGAACAGCTCAAAGCTTCTATGGAGTCTGCTGAGATCATGCACAAGCGTGAACGAGCTTCCCAGCAATCTGCTCTAGCTGAAACAAGGAAGAGGGAAGAAAACCTAAAAAAGAATGTAGGCATTCAGAAGGAGTGTGTTGCTAATGTAAGATTGCTTTTCAATTAAGCTTGTAGAAGCCCAATTCTTTTATTCTGTAATAACCTGTCACAACTAAATGCTTGCACCATCCATGAATTGAACATGAAAAAAGTGAAGAATGTGAAACCTTGAGTTATCATCAACATCATGGTCTCCACTGAATGATTATTTTACAACTATTCTTATGCCAACATTAGACTTCTACGTTAAGTTTATGTGTTCCACTTCATATGTCTGCTTAATCTGCCTCTGATTCCATGTTTCTCATGTAGCTTGAAAAAGCACTGCATGATATGCGTGCGGAAACAGCCGAAATAAAGGTTTCCTACGAAACCAAATCAGCTGAAGCACTTGAAATGATGGATACTGCTCAAAAGAAATTTGATGAGGCAGAAGAGAAGCTTCTTGCAGCAAAATCTTTGGAAGCAGAGTGCACTCGTGCTCATAATGCTGCATTGAGAAGTTTACAGGACATGGAAGAACGTGAAGATCAGCTTAGAAGATACCGCCTTTCTAGTGACCATGAGTGAGTATTCAATATCTTCTGGAATTAAGCTGGCCTTTCTAACCAATATGAATATAGTCCTCTCAGTATATAAATTGGGGTGTATTATGTTCTAGTAAATTCTGATGTATGCTGTATGTCCATTTCGTGAATATGGTGGTCCTGTGGGCATCTTTCTTCTTTACTATCTGAATCAAGTATGTCATTGCAGGTATGAGGCCAAAGAAAAGGATATCAGCTTACAAAGGAAATCATTGAATGATATGAAGAAAATGTTGCATGAAAAGGAGCAGGTGCTACTGAAAGAACAATCACTTCTTAATCAGAGGGATGAAAATATCGTTGAGAGGTTAGCACGTGTAAGTCAGTCGGAGAAAAAGTTAGAAGAGGACAAGGTGATTCTTGAAGCTGAACGGATGGCTCTAATGGAAGAGAAAAACAAGCTGGATCTTAAAATGGAGGCATTAGCTTCAAGGGAGGAAGTATGTGTTGTTTTTACTGATCGTTTTGTTAGCAGCTTTATTTATTGCTAGAATGGCAGAATTTTATATCACAACTGCTTTGCTCACAGGCTATAATTCAGAAGGAATCCTTGCTTGACAAACGGGAGAGCGAGTTGTTGATTTTGCAAGAAACAATTGCAAATAAAGAACGGGTAGGTTTCTCCAGTTTACATTGTAGAGGATGTGTGCAAATGAGTTTACCTCTTCTAAATCATGCTGACTCCCATTGCAGGTTGAGATTGAACGGCTGAATCATGAACAAGAAATGGCCCTGGAGAGGAGAAAGCTTGAGTTTGAAACTGAGATGGAGAATAAGCGCTTGTCTTTTGAGGCGGAAATGGAGACAAAGAGGACATTGCTGGATCAAAGAGAAAGAGCTCTCAGTGAGCAAGAGTTGGCATTTGCTCAGAGGGACCAAAATGTTGACCTTCGGCTTGCTGAACTAGCAAGCAAGGAAGAGGCCATAGCAAGGAGAACAGATGAGTTGAAAGACGAGGAAGGAAAGCTCCTCTCTCAAAGAGAAGCGTCATACATTGAGCTGCAAAAAGAAAGAGAGGAAGTACAGAAGATGAAATTATATTTGGAGAAGGAAAAGGTTTTCTTTGAAGAGGAGAAACGGGAAGCAATTCAAGCCCAGCAAAATCTTGCAATAACCCAAGCAGATAGAGATGATTTGCTTACATTGCAGATCAAACTTAAAGAAGAAATTGACAATCTTAGAGCCCAAAGAACAGAGCTTGTGTCTGATGCCGATAGGCTGCAAGCAGAAAAAGAAAGGTTCGAGATTGAATGGGAGCTGTTTGATGAAAAGAAAGAGGAGCTACAAAAGGAAGCTGCCAGAATTACTGAAGAGCGAAGAGTAATGACAGAGTATCTCAATAATCAGTCAGACATCATCAAACAGGAGAAGGAAAATTTGCGTGCTGAGTTCAAGAAGAACTCAGAAACCCTCTCCTGTGAACATGAAGAGTTCATGAGTAAGATGCAGCAAGAGCATGCAAGTTGGCTGAGTAAGATTCAACATGAGAGGGAAGATCTTACAAGAGACATTGATAACCAGCGAATGGAATTACTGAACTTGGCCAAGGCAAGGCAGATGGAAATCGATGCTGATTTAAGGGAAAGAGAAAAGGAGTTTGAGCAGAAAAAATCCATGGAGCTTGAGCACATAAATTCTCAAAAGGTGATGATCATGTCAAAACTAGATCATGTTGCGCTTGAATTGCAGAAACTTGAGGATGAGAGGAAAGAGGCTAATTTGGAGCGTGAAAAGAGAGAGCAAGAGCTGTCTGAGATAAAAATCACCATTGAAGCCCTTAATAATCAACGAGAGAAGCTGCAAGAGCAAAGAAAGCTCCTACATTCAGACCGAGAATCAATAACAGAACAAATTCAGCAACTTGATGTGTTGAAAGAACTGAAAAGCGATTCTGAGAACAAGCAACTGTCTTTGATAGAGTCTGAAAAGTCAAAGATGAACTATACTGGCCTCCTTCCTTGTGGTGAAGTTCATAATTCAACTCCTAAGAATTGTTCTGCACCAAAGCTTCTTGAAAGGAAACTAGAAGTGTCACCTTCAGTCTCAACACCAGTATCTTGGGTTCGAAAATGCGCTCAGGTGATATTCAAACGCTCTCCTGAGAAGAGTTCTGGTCATGATAATGGTAGACTTCTTCATAACGGTGTTCCAAAAAACCTTCGGAAAACTGCTGACATCAATGGATCGCTTGCTGATGAGCTAGGCAACCAAGCTGGAGAAATACCTCAAGTTGTTAATGGTGCAAAAGTTGGGAAGAAAAGGAATTATTTGTTGTCATATGATCCAGGTGAAGCTTTAGAACCAAGGCGGAAGTACCAAAGGAGCACTATTCAGACAGTAATTGGAGGGGAAATTACTTTGAACAACTGGTATGCTTTATGCTAATCAACTATATTATCTTTATGCTAATTCCTGCGAACAAAATTTTGTGCTGCATTAACACTGTTCTATGTTGCCAGCCCATCAGTTCTGGAGGAGAAGTGCTCAAAAAATGAACATGATGCCGCCCCACTTGGTGTATTATCTGGCATCAGCAAGGATCATGAATACAGCAATAAAGGGCCACAGAACCTGAGAATACCAGTAGACTCAGCTTCATCTGATGATCTGGCCTTTGCAAATGGGAAAGCGGATAATTCAGATTTTGCTGATGAGGATGAACCTTCAGAAGAGATCACAGTGGTAACTGCTCTTTCCTGATGTGTCTGCCCCTCTTCAGTTAATAAATATTGTTGAGTGTTGTAATAAACTTTTCTTATGCTATTCTAGCTCTTATGTCTTAAATGGTATGTATTTAGATTTTTGTTTCTTTACCTAATTTTCTGCTGAACAGATAACTCTGAACTCCCATGTCTATCCTGCCAGCTTGTTTTGCTGATTGTTTAGGTTACATTTTTGAATCTTATATATCACACTGCTCTTATTGTTAATTGCTTTAGCATACAATTTTGAATCTTATATAATGTTGCTGCTAATTATTTAGCTTATCAACTGTCTGGCGCCTTACTGTTTTGATGCTTTATCCTTTGCAGTCTGCAACCGAACCAACTACTGGAGTACTTGAAGGCAGGGATGAGCGTGATGAAGATGCCGATGACGAAGATGAAGATGAAGAGGAAGAGGAAGAAGAGAGAAGTTCGTCAGCGAAGAAGTTGTGGCGTTTTCTCATCACATGAGTAGCAGCTTCCCCGGTAGTAGTATAGACATACAGAGCTGACTGTAGGCTGACAGTAACCTGGCTCTTATGAAGTTGCTTTGCTCTTAGCTCCATTTGTGTCTCCACTTTTCGGGTTGAAAGGTTGGGTGCTTGTTGGTTTTGTGTGCCTGTGAGCAGCGGGAGGTTTTCGAAGCCGCTGTGATGAATCACGCCATGCATGTGTTCTTTATCTTCACATCCTGAAGGCTTCAACGTGTAAAGTGGTTGATAGCTTCTCGTTTGTGTACAAATTGGTTGGGGGTGTAGGAAAGCCCATATGATGAGCATTAGTGGTAGTCGCCTGTTCAGTGCTCGTTTCAGTAGGTGATTTTTATTATCTTGATGTGTGACTCGTATGGTTATCTTGCAAGAAATTTGTGGCTTGTCTGATTGATGTTGCTGTGGTCTTGTTTCTTCGAGCGCCAGGTTGCTGCTCGGTGTTGTTTCGACTGTTGCAGCATTGCATTGCATCGCAATAGATTTGCTTGTTGGAGATAAGCAGCATGCTGACTGACAAACAGGGCCACGTCAGGCCTGGTCACGTCAGATGTTAGAGATAGAGTTTAGTTTTACAGAAATTTGTAGTAATATTTTTGGGTCATATTATGACACATAAGTTTATAATTTCATATGCAGAAATTTACAATACGCAGATCAACAAAGGTTTTGCAATTTGATACTTTGTCGGAGCATTTTTCTTCTACTTTTTCCTATCCATATTACTTGTCGCTGCTTTAATACAAGTTTGTTGCATTTTGAGCTAAAAAGCAGTTAGATGTAAGGCTGGCTAAAAAGCAGCTAGGTGTAGGGCCGACAATTTGATTTTCTTCGTGAAAAAAAAGTGGAAAGATGATGATGACACACATGAATCAAGAGGGGCTGGTGGGTGGCGCGTATCTCCTTTGCCTGCCTGTTTAAATCTCTCGTGGCTCCTTTTTATTTGCTCTCCCACATGTTCGTTTCAGACTTTGGGGTAACGTTATGGCGTGATGATTAGTGGTGGCGGCAGCTCGGCAAACTCCGTTGGGGTCAGCCCGCCGCTCGTTTTCCACCTGCATTCCTACTAGTACATGCGTGCATCCTTCTTCTGCCACTCATCTTGCCCTCGGACCAAGAAAAATGGAACATATTGGCATCTTGCCATCAAACCTAGTCATGTTGTGGGCTACGATAATTACTCTGACACATCCACTCTCTCGTTGTGACAATCTAATACTCCCTTTGTTGCCTCAAAAAAAAAACTAATACTCCCTTTTTTTTTGAGGGGTAACTAATACTCCCTTTGTATGTACTCACTCTGTTCTTAATATAAGTCTTTTTAGACATTTTAAATGGACTACAACATACAAATGTATGAAGACATATTTTAGAGTGTAGATTCACTCATTTTGCTCTGTATGTAGTCACTTGTTAAACTCTAGAAAGACTTATATTTAGGAACGGGGGGAGTATCTTAATGTAAGACATTTCTTGATATCTTTTGTATAAAAAAACATCTTATATTTTGATACAAAGGAAGTATCGTATTTCTTTTCCTTTTTGTCTTTTTTTATTAGCTAGAAATGGGGAGTGGGTATGGATTCCCAACTCTCAAGCCACATGACAGTTCTATCTTAGGCAACGACTTACCATGTTGCATCACGACCAACTCTTCGAATTCTTGCATCTTACAGAATTCATTCAAGCATGATAGCTCACTCGCGATGCATAACGGAAAGAATTTGGCGTTTTGGCGTTCGCCAGCTCGATGGCTTCAATACGATTAATCTCTAGCTCCATTTGTGGCTCAACATATCTCTACAACGTATCACCTTTTATTTTGAATTATAAGACATTTTGCATATTTAATGCAGACTATATACGGACTAAAATAAGTGAACAAAAATTAAAACGCGTCTATATACGTCCGATTCAGAAAAATAAAGTTAGAACATCTCATGAATTATTTTGTATTCATAAATTTCATGATTCTCGTGTAAGACCTTGGCCAATCTTCTAAGCATTTGGATTAACATCCAGCATCCTTTTATCAGGCATATACAAGATAAAATTGCACCTATGTTTTGCTAAAGTTTTACATCTTCAAATAATGTAATTTTAGGCGACTCTGAATCTAAAATTTTCCTACCAACTGAAAATTAGCAAAAGAACACAATCAACATACGATATATACACACGCCAGACTATACCAAAATTACACACGCCAAACTATATCAAAAGCTGCTACCAACACCGCCCTGGCCAGCATATCACACGATGCACACTTCTGCAGGGGTGATGGGGAATCAGATTACGGAGGGAGATTAAAGTACTATTCCCTGTAGTGTTAAAAACATTATTATATTATGAATGAAGGGATCATTAGTGTAAAAAATATTCTTATATTAGGACGGGGGAGTATATGATATACTCCCTCCGTCACATAATGTAAGACGTTTTTTGATACTAGTGTAGTGTCAAAAGGACGGAGGGAGTATATGTGTATTTTTTTGAGATACATGTGTATATTACATCCTGAAGTGTAACTTTTCTTAATCTTTGAAAATTCCACGGTTTTACGGTACAAACCATGTGGTAGCATATTTGAATTTCGTAATCGGATCATGAAGAGTTAACGGCTCATATTAATTCAGGATCATCTTAAAAAAGAAAAACTGCGTATGCTCCAGTTCATTTTCCTTGCTCCGAGCTGAGTGGGCAGCTAGCCGGTCTGATTTCCTACCTAACATCGCGTGTCACGACTTCAGGCGTCTCCTCCTCTCCACCCTCACCGGCTCGCCCTCCAGGCCTCCACCGCGCTCCTTCCAACTTCCAAGTTCCACCTCGCCGCCGCCTGCTCTTCCCAGCGCGCCGCCGCCCTGCTGCTCCTTCCCACCCAGCGGTCCGCTCTTACATCTCCCCTGAGCCGCCTTCCCCCGACGACGACACCATTGTTGGAACGGCCGCGCGACGGCGATTCAGCGCGGGCGACGACGGTGACATGGTCGAGTAGCGGCGCCGAGGACCATGCCAGCGGCCGTATCCGCGGTACGTACCACGCACTTCCTGCTTTGTGCCTGTAGCAACCGTGCAGCGAAATCAGGGGAGCGAATTCGAACCCCGATCTGGATCGATCGAGCGGGATTGGGGGTACTTCGACGGACTGCTGAACAATCCCCGTAACTGTAACTGCGGTTCGGTGGTAGTAGTTGTCACTTTTTGCTTTTGGGTACTACCAGCAGTAGTTCGACTATCGCTCAGCTGCATTGACTGAAAGCATAGTTCGGTAACTTCGGTCACCTTATTTGAGGGCGTGGCGTAGCTCTGACCTCTGAATTTTGCGCTGAAGCAGCTGCGTGGAATTGCTTAGTTCAATTTGTAATTGAACAGTAAAAAACGTTCAGCGGGAACAGAGTGATATGTTAGTTCTGAATCTTTTATTGCATCAGTCAGAACATTCATTGCAGACAACCATGTAACCGAAATTACAGGAACTAATGGATTGCTTAATGCTTAATATTATAGGTTCATTTATTTCTTCATTTTTATATCAGTTTGTTTCGTTTTACATCACTGATTATGCAGTGCCGACGAATTGGCACATGTTCGTTTGCTCATAACTTCACAGTTGCATTAGTCCTGAACTTAAGTTACGTTATGCTTAAATAATCTACTCCCTCCATTCACTATTATAAGACGTTTTGGATATTTCAACATGGACTGCATACGGATTGAAATGAGTGTACAAACACACTGAAACACGTCTATATACATCTGATTCAGAAAAAAGTTAGAACATCTTATAATAGTGAACCGAGGAGTAACATTTAGTTGCCTGTGAGCTATGCTGAGAATTATGACACTAGTGCATGCTGTGCTCTTCTCTTGCTTCATTTCTACAGGTATGAAGTGTTTTTTTAGAGAGTAAACGTGATAGTTAGGCCCTGATGATATGCAAGTGCTAGAAATGCCATTATTGTGTCAAAACAAACCTACAATGACCATCTTTCTATTTCAAGGCGTAATTGAGTGCTAATGACTAGGTGCATCGAATCAATTTGGCATTTCGTCAGTTTCGGTGGAACTTAAGACCTTGTTTTGATTTATAATAATATGGCTGCATGCATCAATTGATGCAGAGGCCGGAGGTAAGCCTCCTTTTCCAAAAAAAAATCGTCAGTTTCAAAAATTCTATGATTTTATTAATTTATTTCAAGCTAATCATTTTTTGACATTGGGTTCACACTTCAAATTAAGGTAGCAATTAGGTATGCCCCATTGCTAGATGTCTGCGCGACTGCGCCCCATGATAGTTCTCTGTTACAACCTTACATACAAGTTACTAATGTGATCATTCTTTCCTTTAATCTGTGCTAGATAAAATTTGTTGGTCAGATTCTTGGTCAACCTTGCTCTTTTTTTTCTTTTGATTTTTAAAGTTTCGCTAATATTTCATCATGAATTAAGTTGGAACTTCTTCGCTCATTTGATCTGCATTGATCCATGATTATTCTGTCCGATACATAGGATATTAGTTGTTTTACTTACTTATTTCTTTGCTCTCCATGGTTAAATCTGTTTCAACATTTTACATGGATGTAAAGCATAGTGGATTTATCACTGCAACTTTCTTATGAAGGTTAGTAGAGGGAGATCGAAGATGAGGAATACACAGCGAAAGCCTTCTATTCTCAACTTTGATGCTGGATGTGGATCTTCCTTATCTTCTATTGTAATAGGCTTGGTGGGATGCACCCTCATTGCCTGCCTATTTTTCATCAGCCATCAAGTAAAAACTGGGCATGCCCATAGCTATTCCAGCCATCTGCCTGCCACCAGAGAATTGGAAGAGGTTGAGGAAGAGCACTTTCGGTTGCCACCTCCTCACAAGGTGAATCCTCGTGCAGTGAAACGTGCGGTCAAACGTCGGGGCTCTACCAAGGTTTCAAAGATCATCGATGAATATCTGGATGGGTCCTCAGCATTACACGACATGTTCTTTCCTGGTGAAACAACTGCTGTGAACCCAACAAAAGGCAGAAATGACAGCATGTACTTTTATCCCGGTAGGGTGTGGCTGGACACTGATGGAAATGCCATTCAAGCCCATGGTGGTGGGATTCTGTATGATCAGAATACCGCGACATACTATTGGTACGGAGAGAACAAAGATGGGCCAACCTATCAAATTCACCCTGAAGGGGCACAACGGGTCAGTACAAATTTCTAACATAATATCTGCCTTAATCCGGTCTCTGTTTTTCCAGCTACCTGTTCTGATGTGACTCTGGTTTTTATTACCTGTTGTTTGTTCGTGATTGGTTGCTGCTTAGTTGGTTGTGCACTGACACTTGCTTTTGTTTTCAATTTTTCAGATAGACATTATAGGGGTAAGCTGCTACTCCTCAAAGGACCTATGGTCATGGACTAACGAAGGAATCGTGCTTCCCGGAGAGCGTACTAACACCACACACGACCTTCATATATCAAAGGTTCTTGAGAGGCCTAAGGTGATATATAATGACCGTACCAGGCAGTATGTCATGTGGATGCACATCGACGACGGCAACTACACCAAAGCATCTGTCGGCGTGGCCGTCAGCAGATCCCCCACAGGGCCTTTCAGTTACCTCTACAGTTTCCGGCCACATGGGTTTGATAGCAGGGACATGACGATCTTCAAAGACGACGACGGCATGGCTTACCTCTTCTACGCCTCTCGCGGCAACACCGTGCTTCATGTCAGTCCACTGACAAATGATTATCTCAACGTCACATCGGCGATGAGGAGGATATTGGTGAGACGGTTCAGGGAGGCTCCGGCCGTGTTCAAGCTCAGAGGAACCTACTACATGATCACCTCACGGTGCTCGGGTTGGGCTCCGAATCCAGCACTGGCACACGCCACGCACAAGATCATGGGGCCATGGGAGACGCTAGGGAACCCGTGCGTCGGAGGCAACCACTTCCTCCGGCTGACAACGTTCCTGTCTCAGAGCACGTTCGTGCTCCCCCTCCCTGGCTTGCCGGGCACGTTCATCTTCATGGCAGACAGGTGGAACCCGTCGGATTTGCGCGACTCCCGGTATGTCTGGCTGCCCATGTCCATCGGAGGTTTGGCGGACGAGGCGCTGGACTACAGTTTCGGGTTCCCGTCGTGGTCGAGGGTGTCGATTTACTGGCACAGGAAATGGCGCCTCCCTGAAGGTTGGAGGAAGAGTTACGCCTGAATCCTACCATGGGCGTGGCGACGGTTATACTATATGACACAGCATCAGTAGGTGGAAGCAATCTGGGTGCAGATACAGTGGTCATTGTTCAGGGTCTTGCTTGATGTATCCAACGAATGCAATCTGAGATTAGATGCCTTTTTCTTTTACGGTAAATCTGAAAGTAGATATACAAAGATACGATAGAATCAGCTCATGAAATTTCAGAATTGTGTGGAATTTTGCCGCGACGTAACATCAAAACACAGCCCGGCTAGCTCATACTGGAAAGCGATTTGAGCAAAGAAGCCTCACATGTTTGATTCTTTTTAGTGTAATAATGCTACACAGATGCTTGGGTCTGAATCCTGTGGCTGTGGGGCATGCAGTATAGATAGGTAAAGCAAGAAACCGAGCACCGACACGCTCCGGCTCAAGCCGCTGCTCGTGCGCATCAGCACACGCGCCAAAGCGGGAGCCGTGGGCCGTGCGCGCGCAAGACGTGAGGCGTTAGTGTGCCCCCAGGACCAAGATTGGGACGTGATTACACCTGCGTCTTAAGAAACGCCGGTCAAACGGCAAGAGTAATAAGAGCAAACGCCCAATCTGTGCAAACCTATTTTTTGTACTACTCAACAAGATGCGGGTCCCGAGCTTGAGGAGCGACCACAACGGCTGCTTCTCTTGCGGGGCATGCTTCTCTTTTTCCTTGCCGAAATTGTTTTTTTTTTAGAACAACTTGCCGAAATTGTTAGGCGCTGGTTTCCTGCGCTTCTCTGTGCCAGTGGGCCTTGAGCGGTAGTAATGCAGAGTATGTATGTATGTATACTGCGCTGGTGGCACTGCAACTGGGCCTTGGGAAACTAGCAGCGCAACGTGATTCCTCCGCGTTTCGCGGTGCCGAGAGAGAGCCACAGCCGCCACACACATGAGATGCGTCAGAGCCAGAGCCTAGAATAGCACGGCCGCTGCATCCCGCATGTTTGCACTGCAGAAAGTGCAGCAGCAAGATGGTTCTCCCTGCCTCCTACTTGCATGCAGAGATCTGCTCCTGCAACGCAATGCCAATGGAGGAGAGGACCCGCCGATTTACGGGTGAGGGACGAGATGGACGCGGATGGGATTGATTCCTTCCGTCCTCCCTTCTTCGTTCCATGCCGATGCCGCCCTTCTTAAACCGTAGTAGTACCATGTGGGCATGTGGCCTGTGGGCCTGTGCATGGCGCCACCATTCCCTTTCCCGAAAATAAAAATAAAAATAAAAATGTGGCGCCACACACCATGGCTTGTGTCAGTTGATACTCGTAGGTGCTACTATAGCATTTTTAGGAGTTAGCTGTAGGTGGCAGTGGCAATGGCGCTCGGGTTAAGCAAGGCACAGGCGCTGTGGTACCTTGGCGAGCACATCTGAATCTGATGCATGCCTTGCCTTGGCTTGCCTGGTTGGCCACCCATGCAGCAGAGCAGAGCATGGCGCCGCTGCGATGTGATGCGATGCGTGTGCTCTGCAATCGCTGAGATGCTGCATCTGCATCTGCCCTCACTGCCTGATCTACAAAGGATCGGCATTATGATCAGCTCTAATCCCGTCCAAAAAACACTCTGCTCCGATCTGGTTGCACGCCCTGTGTGGGCTTATATTTTTGTAGCACGAACGGATTAGCATTTAGCAGCGCGATCTGCAATAATTTGGTCGCTGTATCTCTACGGCTCCACGTGGTTTACGACAGCCAGGGACGTGCTCGTACTGAACCGCAGCGGAGGGGAGGAACCTGCAAATCCTCGTCGTATTCCGTCCCGGCCAAGCTGGCGTAGAACTGTACATGTACTCGTACGTGGACCCATGCCGATTGGGCTCCACAGTTGCCTGCGTCTCTGATCTAGCAATGGCCCCAGCTTGGGACATCAGCAGACAAAATTACAGACGTCCCAGCTCACTGGCTGGATCGACGAAAGATGCTTCATTTGGGAATGCAACCTAGTAGGAGTCAAGTTATGCAGGGAGAGCAGCTAGTGCGATCTGTCCTTGTACAATCCATGGAGGCCTCAAGTCGTATGAACAAATTCTGAGCAAGTTTTTTTTTTTGCGACAAAAAATCTGAACAAGTTTGGCAACATAGACACGATATTTCACTGATTTGCACAAACATGCACTTATTTGAGGTATATTTTGTTGAAGCTAGCTACGGATTAGTAATAGTCGGTACTCCACTGATTTGCATAAACACGTATACTGAGTCCTGCTATTTGGCGGAAGATTGTCGAAAGGCGCTAATTTTTTTTTCAAGTTAAAGATGTGTACATTTCAGGTATAGGGTTGGATGACGGCTCCGGTATGGTGTCTACCAACGCGCCCGGAAGCGGTCTGATAGTGTGGAGGTGCCCCATAAGTGTCTAAGTTTCCCGACCATTTCTTTGTGTCTTTTTGATGACTGGGATGTGTGTCTAGGTGTCCCTTTCCCGGTTTTGCATCCTGAAATTGCGTTGTCCAGAAAAAGAAGGAAAATGATGCACATCCATATGCTTTGACTCGCATAGTTTTTAGGCAAAAGGCTAATGCAGACCAGCTTTCTAAATAAAGAAGCAAACAGTTTGTGACTCACAAGGTAGCATAATGCACCGACATGCATGTTTCTTCTCCCCTCTCTATATAGTATGTTCTTGAATTGCTTCAGAAGAACACAACTTTCTTTGTCTTCAGAAAGCTAATTTTAGCAGGTTTTGTCATTTGAGCCGCACAGTTGGATGACACAGCAGCAGCTCGACGGTTCCAAAGTACGTGCTTTTTTTAATAATGAAGAAGCAGGTTAACTGCATAACTGGATTGATTATTAGTAAGTGTAAGCTGTCCCTCCTTTGATCCCAACCATGGTCTCCTCTGCATTACAAAATTGACAGGGAGGAGGCCTGGTCCCTCTGCCTGCCTGCAGCCTACAACATGGAAGCCCATACCACACTCCCAGCAGCTCTGCCAAGTGAACTATCTAGGCCGTGTTTTTTGCACATATCCCACCAACCGAACATGGTCACACGCGACGCATCTCCGTGTTAACACCTTGAACGTGTAATCAATCATGTGCCATCATGCAATCTCCAATCAAGCCAAGTGGGCATTCATGCAATCCCCCAGCCCAGATCTAATCTCCTCCTCCTCGGTTCATTTCCCTTTCCTCCTCCCTCTCTCTCTCTCTCTCTCTCTCCCTCTCTCTCTCTCCCTCTCTCTCTCTCCCTCTCTCTCTCCCTCCCTCCCTCTCTCTCTCTCTCACACACTCTCTCTCTCTCTCCTGAATAATTTGCTGCCATGGAACAAGGGACCGGACGGACAGATCCTTTTGCTTGATCTTGTTTTGTTTCGATTGCATCTCTTGATCCTCATATTATTATCGTCTTTTTGTTTCCGTTCGGACCAGACCTCGCAAACTAATTATATACAGCCAATGCCCCTTTTTTTAATTATGAAAACTAAGCAGTGGGCGTTTTCTGTTGCCTGGAACAACTCTAGCTTTTGGCCGGGTTACTTTTGGGTCAAACGTTTGCAATGTTTTCTGGAAGAGCTTGATAAATCTTACTTACTCTGGATTGGTCTCTTTGCAGTGCAGATGCAGATGGATTGAAGCCGATAGAATCACATTCTGAAACACGAATCTTGCGTGCAGACTACAGTAAGAAAAAACTCCTAAGGCCTTGTTCGGTTAGACAGGGTTTGGAGAGGTTTGAAAGGGATTGGAGGGGATTAAATCCCTTGCAAGTCAAAATCCACCTCAAACCTCCCCAATCCCCTCCAATCCCTGTGGCGAGGGGTTTAAACGAACAGGGCCTAAGCTGAATTTCACAAGAAAATAATGCAACTCCTAAACCACCGATCAATCGTGGATATAAAAAAGAGAGACCAAATGTAAATATTACACCCGATAACCAAAAGTTCAACAAGTTTTTTTAGTTCAGCGATCCAAATTAAATGACACTAATCAGAACCGGCACAAGTCTTCCAACACGTACAGCCCCTTGAGCTTCATCCAACAGTATATGTGCATTAGTGGCCTGCCTTCAGTCCTGTAGTACATCTCGGCAGAGCGTGCAGTCTATACACCGTGTAGCGGTTGTTTCGCGCATGAAACAAACCATGAACGCGCTGCCGAAAGATCGAGCCCTTGAGTTTGTGCCTACGAAGTACGCAGATACGGCCAACCACGCAACGCGCAATCATTCATCCCCTTCGCCGAGTACCCCGCCATCAAGCTTACACTACAAAACAACAAGAATTTCAACAAAAATAGCTGAATGACATTTAACCGAACACCTGTCGGGCACGGTGTCCATCATGGACGTCATCAGCGGGGGGAGGAGGGTACCTGGCTGCGGAGGGATCCTGTGCGGACGACGACGTAGTCTAAGGAGGGCAAGCGTGGGATGGGGGCTTCATGTGATACATGCATGGCGGCCAGAGAGGTAAATCAGTGGCGTTAGTGAGAAGGATGCGGATCTAAAGCAAAGGGGTATAGGGGCGGAGTGAGAAAAATTGGACCGGGAGGGGGTTTGAGTGGGCGGGTGTGTGAGAGTCCTACATGACGGCGGTACGGATTCCTGCAAACCCCCTCCCCCCCCCCAGTTTGCCTCCGATTTGCGAAAAACGTACGTTCGGACAGGTCCGAAAACATGTGAGGTACCGTGTTGATTGCAAAACATGCATGTCCGAATATCTCGGCCCGGGAGGATGCGAACAGTTTGAGAGTCCGCGTTGAAGATACGCTAAGTTTCACCAGATAAAAAAAGCACGCCATCCGTATGACAATATAAGATCTTTTTTCAAGCTATGCTAGCCTGAAAAATGATGTTATATTACGGGACGGGAGGAGTAATTCCCCTAAAAATGGGAGTGGAAGTACAGTGCAGTATATATCGAACTAACGAATGTTTGGTGTAGGTACATACAATACATACATGCAGCGGACCAACGTAGAAGACAAGAAGGCAAGACAAAGCAGAAAAGTGGTGGCTAGGCTTTGAATTGAATCCGCCTGCAATTTTGCTGGCCTGCTCGCGTCCGTTGTGTGCGATGCAACCCCGCAACCAATAATGCTGCCGTAAACCGGGCGATCCACCGTTCATTCATTGGCGCTTATCCCTCGCACCCAACAAGCAATTGCTACAGCAGTGCTGGCGGTCGTAGTGCGTCTCGGCGTCGTGGATCTCCTCCACCTCCACGTACGACGACGACCCATGGATCCACCCAGGAGAGGAGAGGAAGGGAGGGGCTCGGGTCGGGTGTCCCCAGCGCCTCATATCCGGCACGTGAAGCGGCAATCATGACGGTGATGATTCATGCGTATGCGCCCACTTTACCCAGACTGCCCTCCGAACGTAACAAGCGACACGGCGACCGACAGAGCCGGAGGCAACACGGAGAAGGATCGGCTAGCCAAAGCCAAGCCAGGCCACCGCTCCCGCTGGCCGCTGCTGTAAAAAGCTGTGTGAGAGAGAGCACGGTAGAGGAATGAGGCGCAGAGATG
Source organism: Aegilops umbellulata (assembly GCA_032464435.1). Taxonomy (NCBI): domain Eukaryota; kingdom Viridiplantae; phylum Streptophyta; class Magnoliopsida; order Poales; family Poaceae; genus Aegilops; species Aegilops umbellulata. The sequence continues at coordinate 380,977,652 of CP136056.1, read as the reverse complement.
GCATCTCCAAGGTGGACGTTTTTTTCGAAGATCCACTATTTCTACTACTTAAATCTCTACAGCTTAAAAAGAACGTAAGATTTTCATTCCATCTTTCTTTTCATCATTCATTCGTTGAACCTTTCATGTATTATGGCTGGGCAATGGCCCTGAGAATCTGTGTAACCTCTGTCAAAACGAGTGTATCTCTTTGATTTGATTAATATAATCTCGTTTGACGCGCAAAAAAAAAGATAATCAATCACCTTAATCTACTTATTTTCTGAACCAATTTTATTTTAATTTACTTATCAAACTTCTAATCAAAATATAAGGTAATTCATGGGCAGAATTTGACGAACATTTATTTACATAATTGCATTATTATTGACACGTAAATCACAAGCTAACATATTATAATATTTATATCCCAGACGTTGTTCTAGTGATAAAGAAAAATACTTCTACATATCCGACCAAATCGATCAAGAATACCCAATCTGATAAATCGGTTCAAATGGGTTTACTAATAGAATGCCCCGATCCAGTACAAAATTGAGTTTTTGGTAAGTATCCTATGAGGAGAGTACCATCAAACCATCCGTAATCGTCTAGACCGAGTGGTTGAAATGTAGTTTATCATTCAATGTGATATCGGTTCGCGCATTTGTTCAGGTGTCCAAAATCCCGCTAACTGGATGCAAGTTAGGGGAGGCTTTACGGGCGTCCGGTCACTGCCACACATGTGTCTGGCATCCCGATCCCACACAAAAGCCGTCACCCCCTCCCACGCAACGCAACTTCGCACCTCATGCTGCATTCATGCCGGTTCAGAGCACTAGAGCCGTCACTAAAGCGTCGTCCGCGCTAGTCTTCGCGCCTGTTCAATGCCGAAGAAACTTGACCACACAGGATGGGACGACCCCCTACGCATTCAAACTGGCTTTCCGTTCCGTTCGTCTGTCGGCACTAAACATGCATGGCAGTCTGAGAAACCAAGTGATGCGCCCCACATTGAATAACCTGATGCTTGGCCTGACCATCGCCCACTATTTATACAGGGCCAGGCCCGACATGATACGTACCACACCACCTCCGCTATGACCGTGAGTTGTAGAGTAATGTGGGAAATCCTCTCGATGAAGCAGAAGCATGAGTTGGCTGGCATTGCGGCCGTGTGGCAAGCCTACCATGCGAATCAGACAGAGCAAGGCTTGTTGGCGAGCTCACCGGAGGTCAGGGACGACAACGAGATGATGTACGAGGCACCCGGCAACGAGCCGGTGCCACCGCCAACGCCAGACCATGTTGGCTTCACCTTGGAGCAGGTGCGGGCATACTTCAACGTTGTAATGGCGAAAGAGCATCCGGTGCCGTTGGTGTCGGTGTGCCGACAGGCGTAGGAGGAACAACACCACACACTCCGGTCCCTCCACAAACGCCAGCTCGCGGAGGGATAAATCGTCGGTGAGCGGGGCAACGACAATACCATCGTGGTCATGGTGGTAGACGATCCGGGCTTCCTGGACCGCAGCGCCTGCAACATCCGCCACTAGTGTTGGCAACTGCACGTCCTGCGGGCGGAGAGGGATGCACTGTTCATGAAGATCGACGCGGGTGTGTACGAAGAGGAGGCGCAGTCGTGGGACGTCGCCAGCTCCATGTCGGCCACGCCGCCCGCGTGGTTTGCGCTCGGCCGCAACGACCACGAGGTCGGTCCATCCACGTCTGGCGCTGTCCACAAGACAGACTCTGGGGATGAAGAGTAGGAGATGGCAGACGACCACGTCTAGTATCTCATGTGGGCCATGTTCCACGTCCTATTCTTTCAATCTCGTAGCTTCACTTCGTGAGGCTCTCTGCCGTTGAGCTTGCCGGACATGGGAAGATAGGATGTGCAACCCAGGCGCCTTCACGTCTGGCAAAGATTTAGATCAGGTCAAAAAAGGTCATCCATTGTTGTTTAGTTAGTTAAAATATATCAAAAATATAGTTAGTTTGATCTGATTTAAATGAAAATCATCCAATTTGAATGAAAATCATCTGGTATGTTCAAATTTCTTTTTAAAACATGTACGGCACAGTTAGATGATCGACTCTCATATCACATTGTAGACAAATACAATATTTGTTTTATAGGTCCGCGTTTGAGATCCCTAGCCAAAGTACCCAACCCCAACCGCAACCGAACCGGACCGGACCGGTGGATGAGTGGATGGATGGGGACGGAGACGGACGGGGACGAGTGGGCCGGCCTGGGGGTCGCCACCGACACCGTCCTGGCTCCACGCAACGAATCATCTCATCAGCCCCGCACCTCACGTGTCCCGTTGCACTCGCTGCCCCTTCCAGCTTACAACTAACTACAGTAAGCTCTTGTCAAGTTACCCATGCTTCTACTATCATGCTAATAATGAGCCAAGCGAGGGGTGGATGGAAGCGTCGTCCCGCTGCCATTTGCAGATCCCGAGGACAAGGACACCACGGTTTCCACGTTAACTAATCAATCCCGCCGCTGCTTTCCAACAGAAGTGGTGATTATTATACCCACCTCATGTTAACAGTACGGTAACCGAGCTGATGAACGGGTCCCAGCGTTGGGCAGGGAGGGAGCTACTGCCTCCGTCCGTCGGCGAATAAGTGCACATCTAGATTTTGTCATAAATTTGAGTTTTTACAAATTTTAATCAATTATATAGAAAAAGATAACCACATTTATGACGCTGAATTAGTATTATTAGATACGCTTTGAAATGTACTTTCATAATATATCAAACAGATGTCTTTTTTTATAAAGTTAGTCAAAATTATAAATCTTTGACTTATCACAAAGATAGAAGTAAATTTATTCATGGAGGGAGGGATAGCCGTCCTCCACTCCCCCCTACTCTGGTCTCCAGCTGGAACCAGAGGCCAAAGTGAAACCAGATGAGCTCTGAATTTTCTTCTCTTTTCTACGGGGGTGGCGGTGGCGGTCGCGCTCGGCTCGCGGCGGTGTGGTAATCATAGGGGAGGGGTGTGTATGTATAAAGGCCCGGCTTGTCCCGAGCTGAGCCGAGGGGAAGTTGGATTGGATCCCCCGCCCCGCCGCGACGTGGTGAGCTGCTGAGCTGAGCTGTTTCCTCCATCTTCCTCCCCTCACTCCTCCAGTCCTCTCCCTGCTGCCGCGCCTCACTCTACGCTACGCTCCGTGCGTCCGTGGGATCCTGCTGCTCTCTGCCTGCCTGCCATCCGTCCCCGTCCTTCCTCCTGCCATTTCCTTCTAGCCCCTGTCAGCTCGCGTCTTGGCGTCCACCTCTAGCTCCGGCCTAGCCTCAGTGTGTGTGTGTGTGTTGATGAGGAGGTGAGGGGGGGTCACAGCTACAGCTACAGCCAGCAAGGGGGCGGCATCTGGGGTCCGGGGCCGGCAATGGCGCCGTGGTGGGGGCAGGAGGCGCGGGGAGGGGTGTCCGGCGGCGTGACGGGGACGCCCGTGGTGGTCAAGATGCAGACCCCGGACTGGGCCATCTCCGAGGTGCCGCCGCCGGGCTCCCCCGCCGCGGGGGGCAAGGACGGCCGCGGCAAGAACGCGCGCCAGATCACCTGGGTGCTGCTCCTCAAGGCGCACCGCGCGGCCGGGAAGCTCACGGGCGCCGCCACCGCCGCGCTCTCCGTGGCGGCGGCCGCGCGCAGGCGGGTCGCCGCGGGCCGGACCGACTCCGACGCCGACGCGGACGGCGCGCCGCCGGGGCCGGGGGGCGGCAGGCCCGCGCTGCGCACCAGGCTCTACGGCTTCATCCGCGCCTCCCTCCTCCTCTCCCTGCTCCTCCTCGCCGCCGACGTCGCCGCGCACGCCCAGGGCTGGCACCTCGCCGCGCTCCCCGACCTGGAGGCCGTCGAGGGCCTCTTCGCCGCCGCCTACGCCGCCTGGATGCGCGCCCGCGCCGCCTACCTCGGCCCGGCCCTGCAGTTCCTCACCAACGCCTGCGTCGTGCTCTTCATGATCCAGAGCGCCGACCGCCTCATCCTCTGCCTCGGCTGCTTCTGGATCAAGCTCAGGGGGATCAGGCCCGTGCCCAACGCCGCCGCCGCCGGCAAAGGCTCGGACGACGTCGAGGCCGGCGCCCAGGAGGGGAAGGAGTTCCCCATGGTGCTCGTCCAGATTCCAATGTGCAACGAGAAGGAGGTGAGCTGCAAAAACCAAAAGAAACGAATTTCCACTTCTTTGCCTGCTGCTATTTTTTCTGTGCCTGAAGGTGAAATCAAGGTCGCGGCCTGGGATTGGGCGTCCGGCGCCCTGGCCGGCCGCCGCATTGGTGGTCGCAGACATCGAAAGATTCGGATTTGAGCTGCAATCCCGGGACCGAAAATTGACGGGTGGATAATATTGGCCATAGGATGCAGTGGATAGTTGAGATTGGGTTATCCATCTTGGCTGCAGTGCCAGTAACGCAAAATATTGGCCCCTATCACTTTGGGGACTGGAGTGTTGCTTGCAAGTTGGGACTGAAACGGTTTCTCTTGTTTTTTGACCAAAGCTCCTAGTACTAGTAGTTGGTTAACGTGATGGCTACTACTACTGAGTGTTGGGTGTTGTCATCATGAACTGTTTGGTTGAAGATTCGATTCCGCAATGGAGTATTTGGGCTGAAGAGTTCCATTTTTGGGGATGGGGTGCTCGAGTGTTTCTAAAGCACATCCCAGTTATGCTTGTCTAGTTCTACAACTTCTTTTCTACCCCAATTCAATTCATTTAGACGCTGCTGTTGATTGAGGATGGCGCAATACGGCGTTATAGTTTTGCTTGTTTAATGATGCTTTTTAATGTTCACACCCCTAAATTATTGTTCGAGTAGAGGACTACAGGGCTTCAGTTTAAGCAATCCTGAATCAGGGAAATATATTGACTGATCTGTGCAACTATGATGAATTTTGAATCAAATTTTAGCTCATTTCTTTGATTTGTATGCGTGTTTGCAGGTGTATCAGCAATCCATTGGAGCTGTCTGCAACCTGGACTGGCCGAGATCGAATTTCTTGGTGCAGGTGCTCGATGATTCTGATGATGCTGCGACTTCTGCTCTTATCAGAGAGGAGGTTGAGAAATGGCAACGGGAGGGTGTCCGGATATTGTACCGGCACCGGGTGATCCGTGACGGCTACAAGGCTGGAAATCTCAAGTCTGCCATGAACTGCAGCTACGTGAAAGATTATGAGTTTGTTGTTATCTTTGATGCTGATTTCCAACCACAAGAAGACTTCCTGAAGCTAACTGTGCCCCATTTCAAGGTATAGCTGAAAATTACACATTCCTGCGGTGCATTCTTATCTAACGATGATGAGCCATGAAAGTTCTATCATCTGACTAGCTGCGTGTGCGACTTTCAGGGCAAAGAGGATGTTGGACTAGTTCAGGCAAGGTGGTCTTTTGTAAACAAGGATGAGAACTTGTTAACTAGGCTGCAAAACATAAATCTGTGCTTCCACTTTGAGGTGGAACAGCAGGTTAATGGGGCATTCCTCAATTTTTTCGGGTTCAACGGAACCGCGGGAGTGTGGAGAATTAAGGCACTCGAGGACTCTGGAGGATGGATGGAGAGAACGACAGTTGAAGACATGGATATTGCTGTCCGTGCACATCTAAAGGGATGGAAGTTTCTCTATCTTAACGATGTTGAGGTACTTGAATAACGCCTCCTATGGTTTATGACTTTTCTGTAGGTATTCAAACCTTTACTGATCATTCAAACTCTGCTACATGAATTTTCCTTTCAGTGCCAGTGTGAATTGCCGGAGTCATATGAAGCATACAGAAAACAGCAACATCGATGGCATTCTGGTCCTATGCAGCTGTTTAGACTCTGCTTTGTGGACATTATCAAATCAAAGGTATGAATTTAGGCATATTTTGAAAGATGAGTTCATTTTTTGGGGAAAAGATGAGTTGAACTGAATTATATAGAGCACACCCTTCAAAATTTAGTTCTGTTGTAAGTATACTTGGTTTAGGTTTGTCCTTTTCTTGCGGTTGACAAGATTTTACCTGCATTCAGCTCGATAACTAAGTACAATTTGATTAGTACGACAAGTCACATCGGCAGGATGTATATTTACAAGGTTGATTATTTCCCAGGAAGCACAAGTAGGATGTATGTTTGCAAGTTTTCATGACTAAATTATACAGTTATAGAAACTTTGTTCTGCTTGAAGTTTGGTCAGTTAAAATCATTTTGACTCACCGATTGTTTAATGTTTCTATTTTGATCATATAATTAGATTTACATTTTGACTCACTCGCTTTGATAAATTCCCTTCTTACCAAGGGTCATCATTTATGTATTGCCTCATCACATTTTGCAAACTGTAATGAAGTTTATTTGGTCAAATATCACAGTACTACCAAATATGGGGCAAACTCTATTAGTCTGGAAATAAACCGGTCATGTGTGGTTTGTACAAATGTGAAAAAATTGTTTTGATCTGCATCCTTACACTTGATGGTCACCCTTAATTTTGAAAATTTAGTCCCATATATTTATGTACCACTGAATGGCATTACCTACCTGTGTCGCAGATTGGGTTCTGGAAGAAATTCAACCTGATATTCCTTTTCTTTCTCCTCCGGAAACTGATCCTGCCCTTCTATTCGTTCACTCTCTTCTGCGTCATACTTCCAATGACAATGTTTGCTCCTGAAGCAGAGCTACCCGCTTGGGTGGTGTGCTACATTCCAGCAACCATGTCCTTGCTCAACATCCTCCCAGCCCCAAAGTCCTTCCCATTCATCGTTCCCTACCTCCTGTTTGAGAACACCATGTCGGTGACCAAGTTCAACGCCATGATCTCCGGCCTGTTCCAGCTCGGGAGCGCCTACGAGTGGGTCGTGACCAAGAAATCCGGCCGGTCTTCGGAGGGCGACCTCGTCGCCCTCGTCGAGAACGAGAAGCAATCCAAGCAGCTGAGAGTAGGGTCTGCTCCCAACCTCGACTCCCTAGCAGCAAAGGAGGAGTTGTACCCGAAATCGGATCCCAAACCGAAAAAGAAGAAACATAATAGGTTATACAGGAAAGAGCTAGCATTGTCCTTCCTCCTCTTGACAGCAGCAGCTCGCAGCTTGCTCTCGGTTCAGGGCATACATTTCTACTTCCTTCTGTTCCAGGGGGTCTCCTTCCTGGTCGTGGGGCTCGACCTCATCGGGGAGCAGGTGGAGTGATGATGATAGGATACTACAGCAAGCAAGCAGTATAATGGGGTTTTCTCTTTTTTTCATTTGGTGAAGCGCGTGGAATGTGCCATTTGAAGCATCACCGTACGCGAGAGGGCTCTGGCTGATGATCATCAGAGAGAGAGGCTGAAATGGAATGAAATGTTGGGGTTGTAGATATATGGCTTGGGACTCGGCCTGTGAGGTCCCAATTCTTTTGTAAGAATCGATCGGTCGGTCTTGGGTGGATAACTAGATTGGGTTAATTCTCTTCTTCTTGACAGTTTACCTTCAAATGGAGTGATACTGTTGTTGTTGTTGTTGTTGCCATCTGTAATGTAGTACTTTGGAATGCGTAGTGAGTGATACTTGTTCTGGGTACACCAACCACACCATGGATTCGAATGCTTCTGCTTCTGTGTACCTTGAACAAGGATTACACTTCACGCGAAATGTGTATGGTTTGGCTGCTACTTTTGGCCTGTGATGGTGGCCGACGTTTTGGTCACTGTCAGTGAGAGGACGATTAGGGCCTAAGTTCCGGGGCTTTGCTCCGTGTGTCTGCAAGCAGTCCATGTGGCCGCGAATAGGAAATTTGCTGTGTGTGATTGTCCTTTGTGATGGACTGTTGTTGCTGTTATGCTGTCGCCTTCGCTCGGCACTTGCATTTTAGTACTGCCGCGCTGCTTTGGCGGAGCGAAGCAGTTGGGCAACGAGAAATACTATACGTGTACAACAGCTGGGTTACTGTCTGCCGGCAAAGTGAACGGAAGGTGGGTAACATGCACGCACGCACGCCAATCGCCTATGCGCTCAGACCCGCACACAGTCTGTCCCCTCCTGGTTTCTTCTCTCTTCCACGGCTGTCCATTGTAGATGCATATAATTTTCCCTACAGTCGGTCAAATTTTGTAAAAGGTTTACAGATGTTAAAATATAACCTCTCTATAAAGAAATATAAGAGCGTTTAGATCACTATTACTATATATTTTGTAGTGAAGCAAGGCATGCGTAGATTACTAGTGATGATGTAGCTAGCTCCAGTTTTGGACCTGAAACGGGCTTGTCTAGCTAGCTAGTTTCCACGGCTTGCCCGGATCTAGATAGGCGGCCATCATCATAGGCTACATAACCAAACAAGGAGCGCACTTGTTCCACATGATCAACGACAGAGCGATTGAGGGGGCCTTCAATTTGTCACATCAAGGGGTCCTTCGCTGTTTTACTTTAGGAAAAACCACGCCACGGCGCATCGACCGGACGCATGTCTACGGGAGACAGCGACCGTCTAACCGGCGACCGACAGGCCGTGGAAGCATGCACAGCCAACATTGTAGTACTCCCTGCGTTTTTATTTAGTCTGCATATTAGATTTGACCGAAGTCAAACTTTGCAAAGTTTGACCAAGTTTATAGAAAAATATATAAACATTTATCATAACAAATCTATATGATGTGAAAGTACATTCAATAATGAATCTAATGGTATTGATTTTTTATTATATATGATAATATTTTTTTTATAAACTTAATCAAAGTTTACAAACCTTGACTTTGACCAAAACTAATATGCGAACTAAATAAAAATGGAGGGAGTAGTACTCTACGCCGTGTAACACGAGCACTTCTTTGTGCAGAAGAACAAACAAATAAACCGGAGGTATCGCGACGTTGTACGTGTGTCAGTGTGTGTGTACGTGCCGTGGTTGTGTACATCCTGCTCAGCATCACTCACACTCTTCCAGCCTCACCAACGACCATGTGGTCTGCGAATCAACCTGTGGTTGAGTTGATTAGGTGGACAGTGGTATCCCCAACCCACCAGGGTTCAAATCCTGGTGCTCGCATTATTTCCGGATTTATTTCAGGATTTCCGGTTTTCAGTGGGAGGAGACGTTCCCGTCGACGACGAGGCGCCTACGGTGACTTCGTAAATCTCAAGATGATATGCCGGCTCAGTCTCTCGGAGGTGCTCATAGGGGTAGGGTGTGCGTGTGTGCGTTCATAGGGGTGAGTGTATGCGCGTGTATATGAGCGCTTGTGTCTGTACTAATGCTCAAAAAAAAAAAACGACCACGTGGTCTCGGATCAGCTCTAGGTAAAACCAACCACAGCACGTGCGGCAGGGAGGCCTTGGGCCGCCCAGTCCTGAAGAGTAGATCTACAACGAGCATGCAAAATCCAACACTACAAATGGGTTGTAGCTCCGTCCCTCACGTACCGACCAAATCTCGGCTCGTTGCAACCTAAGAGTATTTTTTTATTCAGGTTTTCAAAACATTTCATCTCTTGGACCGTGCGTCCAAATCATGAGCCATTTTCAATGTAGAACTTTTCGCATCAAGATCTTTCAAACTAGATCCCATGTTAGTATGTTTTAATGAACATATTTTTCACTTAAATCAAGAAACAAACCGGAAATAGAAAAACAAAACTAGAAAAGACCAAAAACTAAAAAAGGAAAACACTTGATAATAAACATATCACGCTCTTAAAAATTGAAATGTCATGCTCTTAAAAAAACTAAAATGTCATGCTTTTAATAATAAAAATGCCAATGATCTATTAAAAATGCCACATTCTTACTGTTAAAATCCATCATATTAATTGTAAAAATGACATGCTATTAATAATAAAAATACCATGATAAAAAATATATGAAAGTTGCCATATTGTGTATTTTCTTTGTCAAAATAATCACATGAAAATAAATTACAGGGACTCAAAAATTAGTATTGCCATGCTATTTAAAAATAAACTTACCATCCTATAGATTGCTCAGGTCCACTCACATAACACTTATCAAGGCAATGCACGCGAAGCGATGAACCGTGGAGAAAATAACTTGACGATATTCCCATGTGTCCTCAAGAGCATTTTAATCACTATAAGTGGTATCACCAACTTTTCCTTAGCATAATTAAGAATTGGGCCACTTGCTGCATCTTGCTACTTTTGTTACTTGTTATCGATTATCTATCAAAATTATCTTACAATATTTGTAGAGAAAACTTTGCTGAAAACCACCTATCAATTTTGTTTGCTCATTGTTGGGTTCGACACTCTTACTTATAGAAAGGACTACGATTGACCCCCTATACTTATGAAGGAAATATGCCCTAGAGGCAATAATAAAGTTATTATTTATTTCCTTGTTTCATGATAAAAATTTATTATTCATGCTAGAATTGTATTAACCGGAAACATAATACATGTGTGAATACATAGACAAACAGAGTGTCACTAGTATGCCTCTACTTGACTAGCTCGTTAATCAAAGATGGTTATGTTTCCTAACCATGGACAAAGAGTTGTTATTTGATTAACGGGATCACATCATTAGTTGAATGATCTGATTGACATGACCCATTCCATTAGCTTAGCACCCGATCGTTTAGTATGTTGCTATTGCTTTCTTCATGACTTATACATGTTCCTATGACTATGAGATTATGCAACTCCCGTTTACCGGAGGAACACTTTGTGTGCTACCAAACATCACAACGTAACTGGGTGATTATAAAGGTGCTCTACAGGTGTCTCCAAATGTACTTGTTGGGTTGGCGTATTTCGAGATTAGGATTTGTCACTCCGATAGTCGGAGAGGTATCTCTGGGCCCTCTCGGTAATGCACATCACATAAGCCTTGCAAGCATTGCAACTAATGTGTTAGTTGTGAGATGATGTATTACAGAACGAGTAAAGAGACTTGCCGGCAACGAGATTGAACTAGGTATTGGATACCGACGATCGAATCTCGGGCAAGTAACATACCGATGACAAAGGGAACAACGTATGTTGTTATGCGGTCTGACCGATAAAGATCTTCGTAGAATATGTAGGAGCCAATATGGGCATCCAGGTCCCGCTATTGGTTATTGACCGGAGACGTGTCTCAGTCATGTCTACATTGTTCTCGAACCGTAGGGTCCGCACGCTTAACGTTACGATGACAGTTATTATGAGTTTATACATTTTGATGTACGGAAGGTAGTTCGGAGTCCCGGATGTGATCACGGACATGACGAGGAGTCTCGAAATGGTCGAGACATAAAGATTGATATATTGGAATCCTATATTTGGACATCGGAATTGATCCGGGTGAAATCGGCATTTTACCGGAGTACCGAGGGGTTACCGGAACCCCCCGGGGGGTTAATGGGCCTTCATGGGCCATAAGGGAGAAGAGAGGGGCCGGCCAGGCCAGGCCGCGCCCCCTCCCCCCTAGTCCGAATAGGACAAGGAAGGGGGGGCGGCGCCCCCCTTTCCTCTTCTCCCTCCCCCTTTCCTTCTCCAACAAGGCAAGAGAGGGGGGAGTCCTACTCCCGGTGGGAGTAGGACTCCTTCAGGCACACCCCTTGGGGGCCGGCCGCACCTCCCCCTCCCTCCTTTATATACGGGGGCAGGGGGGCACCCTAGGACACACAAGTTGATCTTCGTGATCGTTCCTTAGCCGTGTGCGGTGCCCCCCTCCACCATATTCCACCTCGGTCATATCGTTGCAGTGCTTAGGCGAAGCCCTGCGTCGGTAGAACATCATCATCGTCATCACGCCGTCGTGCTGATGGAACTCATCCCCAAAGCTTTGCTGGATCGGAGCCCGGGGAGCGTCATCAAGCCGAACGTGTGCTAAGAACTCGGAGGTGCCGGAGTAACGGTGCTTGGATCGGTCGGATCGGGAAGATGTACGACTACTTCCTCTACGTTACGTCAACGCTTCCGCCTCGGTCTATGAGGGTACGTAGACAACACTCTCCCCTCTCGTTGCTATGCATCACCATGATCTTGCGTGTGCGTAGGAATTTTTTTGAAATTACTACGTTCGCCAACAGTGGTATCAGAGCCTAGGTTTTTATGGTTTGATGTTATTTGCACGAGTAGAACACAAGTGAGTTATGGGCGATATAAGTCATACTGCCTACCAATATGTCATACTTTGGTTCGGCGGTATTGTTGGATGAAGCGGCCCGGACCGACATTACGCGTACGCTTACGCGAGACTGGTTGTACCGCCGTGCTTTGCACACAGGTGGCTGGCGGGTGTCAGTTTCTCCAACTTTAGTTGAACCGAATGTGGCTACGCCCGGTCCTTGCGAAGGTTAAAACGGCATCAACTTGACAAACTATCGTTGTGGTTTTGATGCGTAGGTGAGATTGGTTCTTGCTTAAGCCCGTAGCAGCCACGTAAAACTTGCAACAAACAAAGTAGAAGACGTCTAACTTGTTTTTGCAGAGCATGTTGTGATGTGATATGGTCAAGGCATGATGCTAAATTTTATTGTTTGAGATGATCATGTTTTGTAACTGAGTTATCGACAACTGGCAGGAGCCATATGGTTGTCGCTTTATTGTATGAAATGCAATGGCCCTGTAATGCTTTACTTTATCACTAAGCGGTAGCGATAGTCGTAGAAACATAAGATTGGCGAGACGACAACGATGCTACGATGGAGATCAAGGTGTCGCGCCAGTGACGATGGTGATCATGACGGTGCTTCGGAGATGGAGATCACAAGCACAAGATGATGATGGCCATATCATATCACTTATATTGATTGCATGTGATGTTTATCTTTTTATGCATCTTATCTTGCTTTGATTGACGGTAGCATTATAAGATGATCTCTCACTAAATTATCAAGAAGTGTTCTCCCTGAGTATGCACCGTTGCCAAAGTTCGTCGTGCCCAGACACCACGTGATGATCGGGTGTGATAAGCTCTACGTCCATCTACAACGGGTGCAAGCCAGTTTTGCACACGCAGAATACTCGGGTTATACTTGACGAGCCTAGCATATGCAGATATGGCCTCGGAACACGGAGACCGAAAGGTCGATCGTGAATCATATAGTAGATATGATCAACATAATGATATTTACCATTGAAGACTAATCCATTTCACGTGATGATCGGTTATGGTTTAGTTGATATGGATCACGTGATCACTTAGAGGATTAGAGGGATGTCTATCTAAGTGGGAGTTCTTAAGTAATATGATTAATTGAACTTTAATTTATCATGAACTTAGTCCTGGTAGTATTAGCATATCTATGTTGTAGATCAATAGATCGCGTTGTTGCTTTCATATGTTTATTTTGATATGTTCCTAGAGAAAATTGTGTTGAAAGATGTTAGTAGCATTGATGCGGATTGGATCCGTGATCTGAGGTTTGTCCTCATTGCTGCACAGAAGAATTATGTCCTTGATGCACCGCTAGGTGACAGACCTATTGCAGGAGCAGATGCAGACGTTATGAACGTTTGGCTAGCTCAATATGATGACTACTTGATAGTTTAGTGCACCATGCTTAACAGCTTAGAATCGGGACTTCAAAGACGTTTTGAACGTCATGGAGCATATGAGATGTTCTAGGAGTTGAAGTTAATATTTCAAGCAAATACCCGAGTTGAGAGATATGAAGACTACAACAAGTTCTATAGCTAAAAGATGGAGGAGAATCGCTCAACTAGTGAGCATGTGCTCAGATTGTCTGGGTACTACAATCGCTTGAATCAAGTGGGAGTTAATCTTCCAGATAAAATAGTGTTTGACAGAATTCTCTAGTCATCATCACCAAGTTAGTAGAACTTCGTGATGAACTATAATATGCAAGGGATAACGGAAACAATTCCAAAGATCTTCGTGATGCTGAAATCGACGAAGGTAGAAATCAAGAAAAACATCAAGTGTTGATGGTTGACAAGACCACTAGTTTCAAGAAAAGGGCAAAGGGAACAAGAGGAACTTCAAGAAGAACGGCAAGCAAGTTGCTGCTCAAGTGAAGAATCCCAAGTCTGAACCTAAGCCTGAGACTGAGTGCTTCTACTACAAAGGGACTGGTCACTGGAACCGAAATTACCCCAAGTGATTGGCGGATAAGAAAGGATGGCAAAGTAAAGAAAGGTATATTTGATATACATGTTATCGATGTGTACTTTACTAGTGTTCATAGCAACCCTCAGAATTTGGTACTGGTCAGTTGCTAAAAAGTAGTAACTCGAAACGGGAGTTGCAGAATAAACAGAGACTAGTTAAGGGTGAAGTGATGATGTGTGTTGGAAGTGGTTCCAAGATTGATATGATCATCATCGCACACTCACTATACTTTCGGGATTAGTGTTGAAACTAAATAAGTGTTATTTAGTGTTTGCGTTGAGCATGAATATGATTTGATCATGTTTGTTGCAAAACGGTTATTCATTTAAGTTAGAGAATAATTGTTGTTCTGTTTACATGAATAAAACCTTATATGCTTACACACCCAATGAAAATGGTTCATTGGATCTCGATCATAGTGATACACATATTCATAATATTGAAGCCAAAAGATGCAAAGTTAATAATGATAGTGCAACTTATTTGTGGCATTGCCGTTTAGGTCATATTGGTGTAAAGCGCATGAAGAAACTCCATACTGATGGAATTTTGGAATCACTTGATTATGAATCACTTGATGCTTGCGAACCATGCCTCATGGGCAAGATGACTAAGACTCCGTTCTTCGGAACAAAGGTGCGAGCAACTGACTTATTGGAAATGATACATACTGATGTATGCGGTCCGATGTGTGTTGAGGCTCACGGCGGGTATCGTTATTTTCTGACCTTCACAGATGATTTGAGCAGATATGGGTATATCTACTTGATGAAACATAAGTCTGAAACATTTGAAAAGTTCAAAGAATTTCAGAGTGAAGTGGAAAATCATCGTGACAAGAAAATAAGGTTTCTACGATCTGATCGCGGAGACAAATATTTGAGTTACGAGTTTGGTCTTCAATTAAAACAATGTGGAATAGTTTCACAAATTCATGCCACCTGGAACACCACAGCGTAATGGTGTGTCCGAACGTCATAACCGTACTTTATTGGATATAGTACAATCTATGATGTTACTTACAAATTTACCAATATCGTTTTGGGATCATGCATTAGAGACAACTGCATTCACATTAAAAAGGGGCACCATCTAAGTCCGTTGAGATGACACAATATGAACTATGGTTTGGCAAGAAACCAAAGTTGTCGTTTCTTAAAGTTTGGGGTTGCGATGCTTATAAGAAAAGTTTCATCCTGATAAGCTCAAACCCAAATCGGAGAAATATGTCTTCATAGGATACCCAAAGGAGACTGTTGGGTACACCTTCTATCACAGATCCGAAGGCAAGACATTCGTTGCTAAGAATGGATCCTTTCTAGAGAAGGAGTTTCTCTCGAAAGAAGTGAGTGGGAGGAAAGTAGAACTTGATAAGGTAATTGTACCTTCTCCCTTATTGGAAAGTAGTTCATCACAGAAATCTGTTCCTGTGACAACTACACCAATTAGTGAGGAAGCTAATGATGATGATCATGTAACTTCAGATCAAGTTACTACCGAATCTCGTAGGTAGACCAGAGTGAGATTCGCACCATAGTGGTACGGTAATCCTGTTCTGGAAGTCATGTTACTAGACCATGACAAACTTGCGAACTATGAGGAAGCGATGATGAGCCCAGATTCCGCGAAATGGTTTGAGGCCATGAAATCTGAGATATGATCCATGTATGAGAACAAAGTTTGGACTTTGGTTGACTTGCCCGATGATCGGCAAGCCATAGAAAATAAATGGATCTTCAAGAGGAAGACGGACGCTGATAGTAGTGTTACTATATACAAAGCTAGACTTTTCGAAAAAGGTTTTTAACAAAAGTTCAAGGTGTTGACTATGATGAGAATTTCTCACTCGTGTCGATGCTTAAAGTCTGTCCGAATCATGTTAGCAATTGCCGCATTTTATGAAATCTGGCAAATGGATAAACAAAACTGCATTCCTTAATGGATTTATTAAAGAAGAGTTGTATATGATGCAACCAGAAGGTTTTGTCAATCCTAAAGGTGTTAACAAAATATGCAAAGCTCCAGCGATCCATCTATGGACTGGTGCAAGCATCTTGGAGTTGGAATATACGCTTTGATAAGTTGATCAAAGCATATAGTTTTATACAGACTTGCGGTAAAGCCTGTATTTGCAAGAAAGTGAGTGGGAGCACTATAGCATTTCTGATAAGTATATGTGAATGACATATTGTTGATTGAAAATAATGTAGAATTATTTTGCAAAGCATAAAGGAGTATTTGAAAGGAGTTTTTCAAAAAAAACCTCGATGAAGCTGCTTACATATTGAGTATCAAGATCTATAGAGATAGATCAAGACGCTTGATAAGTTTTTTTTCAATGAGTACATACCTTGACAAGATTTTGAAGTAGTTTAAAATGGAACAGTCAAAGAAAGAGTTCTTGCCTGTGTTACAAGGTGTGAAATTGAGTAAGACTCAAAACCCGACCACGGCAGAAGATAGAAAGAGAATGAAAGTCATTCCCTATGCCTGGCCATAGGTTCTATAATGTATGCCATGCTGTGTACCAGATCTATTGTATACCCTACACTGATTTTGGCAAGGGAGTACAATAGTGATCTTGGAGTAGATCACTGGACAGCGGTCAAAATTATCCTTAGTGGAATAAGGATATGTTTCTCGATTATGGAGGTGACAAAAAGGTTCGTCGTAAAGGGTTACGTCGATGCAAGTTTTGACACTAATCTAGATGACTCTAAGTCTCAATCTAGATACATATTGAAAGTGGGAGCAATTAGCTAGAGTAGCTCTGAGCAGAGTATTGTTGACATAGAAATTTGCATAATACATACGGATCTGAATGTGGCAGACCCGTTGACTAAGCTTCTCTCACAAGCAAAACATGAGCACACCATAGTACTCTTTGGGTGTTAATCACATAGCGATGTGAACTACATTACTGACTCTAGTAAACCCTTTGGGTGTTGGTCACATATCGATGTGAACTATGGGTGTTAATCACATGGTGATGTGAACTATTGCTGTTAAATCACATGGCGATGTGAACTAGATTATTGACTCTAGTGCAAGTGGGAGACTGAAGGAAATATGCCCTAGAGGCAAAGTTATTATTTATTTCCTTGTTTCATGATAAATGTTTATTATTCATGCTAGAATTGTATTAACCGGAAACATAATACATGTGTGAATACATAGACAAACAGAGTGTCACTAGTATGCCTCTACTTGACTAGCTCGTTAATCAAAGATGGTTATGTTTCCTAACCATGGACAAAGAGTTGTTATTTGATTAACGGGATCACATCATTAGTTGAATGATCTGATTGACATGACCCATTCCATTAGCTTAGCACCCGACCGTTTAGTATGTTGCTATTGCTTTCTTCATGACTTATACATGTTCCTATGACTATGAGATTATGCAACTCCCGTTTACCGGAGGAACACTTTGTGTGCTACCAAACGTCACAATGTAGCTGGGTGATTATAAAGGTGCTCTACAGGTGTCTCCAAAGGTACTTGTTGGGTTGGCGTATTTCGAGATTAGGATTTGTCACTCCGATAGTCGGAGAGGTATCTCTGGGCCCTCTCGGTAATGCACATCACATAAGCCTTGCAAGCATTGCAACTAATGTGTTAGTTGTGAGATGATGTATTACAGAACGAGTAAAGAGACTTGCCGGCAATGAGATTGAACTAGGTATTGGATACCGACGATCGAATCTCGGGCAAGTAACATACCGATGACAAAGGAAACAACGTATGTTGTTATGCGGTCTGACCGATAAAGATCTTCGTAGAATATGTAGGAGGCAATATGGACATCCAGGTCCCGCTATTGGTTATTGACCGGAGACGTGTCTCAGTCATGTCTACATTGTTCTCGAACCGTATGGTCCGCACGCTTAACGTTACGATGACAGTTATTATGAGTTTATACATTTTGATGTACGGAACGTCGTTCGGAGTCCCGGATGTGATCACGGATACGACGAGGAGTCTCGAAATGGTTGAGACATAAAGATTGATATATTGGAAGCCTATATTTGGACATCGGAATTGATCCGGGTGAAATCGGCATTTTACCGGAGTACCGAGGGGTTACCGGAACCCCCCGGGGGTTAATGGGCCTTCATGGGCCATAAGGGAGAAGAGAGGGGCCGGCCAGGGCAGGCCGCGCCCCCCTCCCCCCTAGTCCGAATAGGACAAGGAAGGGGGGGGGGGGCGGCGCCCCCCTTTCCTCTTCTCCCTCCCCCTTTCCTTCTCCAACAAGGCAAGAGAGGGGGGAGTCCTACTCCCGGTGGGAGTAGGACTCCTCCAGGCACACCCCTTGGGGGCCGGCCGCACCTCCCCCTCCCTCCTTTATATACGGGGGCAGGGGGGCACCCTAGGACACACAAGTTGATCTTCGTGATCGTTCCTTAGCCGTGTGCGGTGCCCCCCTCCACCATATTCCACCTCGGTCATATCGTTGCAGTGCTTAGGCGAAGCCCTGCGTCGGTAGAACATCATCATCGTCATCACGCCGTCGTGCTGACGGAACTCATCCCCAAAGCTTTGCTGGATCAGAGCCCGGGGAGCGTCATCAAGCCGAACGTGTGCTAAGAACTCGGAGGTGCCGGAGTAACGGTGCTTGGATTGGTCGGATCGGGAAGATGTACGACTACTTCCTCTACGTTACGTCAACGCTTCCGCCTCGGTCTATGAGGGTACGTAGACAACACTCTCCCCTCTCGTTGCTATGCATCACCATGATCTTGCGTGTGCGTAGGATTTTTTTTGAAATTACTACGTTCGCCAACAGTGGTATCAGAGCCTAGGTTTTTATGGTTTGATGTTATTTGCACGAGTAGAACACAAGTGAGTTGTGGGCGATATAAGTCATACTGCCTGTCAACATGTCATACTTTGGTTCGGCGGTATTGTTGGATGAAGCGGCCCGGACCGACATTACGCGTACGCTTACGCGAGACTGGTTGTACCGCCGTGCTTTGCACACAGGTGGCTGTCGGGTGTCAGTTTCTCCAACTTTAGTTGAACCGAATGTGGCTACGCCCGGTCCTTGCGAAGGTTAAAACGGCATCAACTTGACAAACTATCGTTGTGGTTTTGATGCGTAGGTGAGATTGGTTCTTGCTTAAGCCCGTAGCAGCCACGTAAAACTTGCAACAAACAAAGTAGAAGACGTCTAACTTGTTTTTGCAGAGCATGTTGTGATGTGATATGGTCAAGGCATGATGCTAAATTTTATTGTATGAGATGATCATGTTTTGTAACTGAGTTATCGGCAACTGGCAGGAGCCATATGGTTGTCGCTTTATTGTATGAAATGCAATCGCCCTGTAATGCTTTACTTTATCACTAAGAGGTAGCGATAGTCGTAGAAGCATAAGATTGGCGAGACGACAACGATGCTACGATGGAGATCAACGGTGCTTCGGAGATGGAGATCACAAGCACAAGATGATGATGGCCATATCATATCACTTATATTGATTGCATGTGATGTTTATCTTTTTATGCATCTTATCTTGCTTTGATTGACGGTAGCATTATAAGATGATCTCTCACTAAATTATCAAGAAGTGTTCTCCCTGAGTATGCACCGTTGCCAAAGTTCGTCGTGCCCAGACACCACGTGATGATCGGGTGTGATAAGCTCTACGTCCATCTACAACGGGTGCAAGCCAGTTTTGCACACGCAGAATACTCGGGTTATACTTGACGAGCCTAGCATATGCAGATATGGCCTCGGAACACGGAGACCGAGAGGTCGATCGTGAATCATATAGTAGATATGATCAACAAAATGATGTTCACCATTGAAGACTAATCCATTTCACGTGATGATCGGTTATGGTTTAGTTGATATGGATCACGTGATCACTTAGAGGATTAGAGGGATGTCTATCTAAGTGGGAGTTCTTAAGTAATATGATTAATTGAACTTTAATTTATCATGAACTTAGTCCTGGTAGTATTAGCATATCTATGTTGTAGATCAATAGCTCGCGTTGTTGCTTTCATATGTTTATTTTGATATGTTCCTAGAGAAAACTGTGTTGAAAGATGTTAGTAGCAATGATGCGGATTGGATCCGTGATCTGAGGTTTGTCCTCATTGCTGCACAGAAGAATTATGTCCTTGATGCACCGCTAGGTGATAGACCTATTGCAGGAGCAGATGCAGACGTTATGAACGTTTGGCTAGCTCAATTTGATGACTACTTGATAGTTTAGTGCACCATGCTTAACAGCTTAGAATCGGGACTTCAAAGACGTTTTGAATGTCATGGAGCATATGAGATGTTCTAGGAGTTGAAGTTAATATTTCAAGCAAATACCCGAGTTGAGAGATATGAAGACTACAACAAGTTCTATAGCTAAAAGATGGAGGAGAATCGCTCAACTAGTGAGCATGTGCTCAGATTGTCTGGGTACTACAATCGCTTGAATCAAGTGGGAGTTAATCTTCCAGATAAAATAGTGTTTGACAGAATTCTCTAGTCACCATCACCAAGTCAGTAGAACTTCGTGATGAACTATAATATGCAAGGGATAACGGAAACAATTCCCAAGCTCTTCGTGATGCTGAAATCGACGAAGGTAGAAATCAAGAAAAACATCAAGTGTTGATGGTTGACAAGACCACTAGTTTCAAGAAAAGGGCAAAGGGAAGAAGAGGAACTTCAAGAAGAACGGCAAGCAAGTTGCTGCTCAAGTGAAGAATCCCAAGTCTAGACCTAAGCCTGAGACTGAGTGCTTCTACTGCAAAGGGACTGGTCACTGGAAGCGGAATTACCCCAAGTGATTGGCGGATAAGAAAGGATGGCAAAGTAAACAAAGGTATATTTAATATACATGTTATTGACGTGTACTTTACTAGTGTTCATAGCAACCCCTCAGAATTTGGTACTGGTCAGTTGCTAAAAAGTAGTAACTCGAAACGGGAGTTGCAGAATAAATAGAGGCTAGTTAAGGGTGAAGTGACGATGTGTGTTGGAAGTGGTTCCAAGATTGATATGATCATTATCGCACACTCCCTATACTTTCGGGATTAGTGTTGAAACTAAATAAGTGTTATTTAGTGTTTGCATTGAGCATGAATATGATTTGATCATGTTTGTTGCAAAACGATTATTCATTTAAGTTAGAGAATAATTGTTGTTCTGTTTACATGAATAAAACCTTATATGCTTACACACCCAATGAAAATGGTTCATTGGATCTCGATCATAGTGATACACATATTCATAATATTGAAGTCAAAAGATGCAAAGTTAATAATGATAGTGCAACTTATTTGTGGCACTGCCGTTTAGGTCATATTGGTGTAAAGCGCATGAAGAAACTCCATACTGATGGAATTTTGGAATCACTTGATTATGAATCACTTGATGCTTGCGAACCATGCCTCATGGGCAAGATGACTAAGACTCCGTTCTTCGGAACAATGGAGCGAGCAACTGACTTATTGGAAATGACACATACTAATGTATGCGGTCCGATGTGTGTTGAGGCTCACGGCGGGCATCGTTATTTTCTGACCTTCACAAATGATTTGAGCAGATATGGGTATATCTACTTGATGAAACATAAGTCTGAAACATTTGAAAAGTTCAAAGAATTTCAGAGTGAAGTGGAAAATCATCGTGACAAGAAAATAAGGTTTCTACGATCTGATCGCGGAGACAAATATTTGAGTTACGAGTTTGGTCTTCAATTAAAACAATGTGGAATAGTTTCACAAATTCATGCCACCTGGAACACCACAGCGTAATGGTGTGTCCGAACGTCATAACCGTACTTTATTGGATATAGTACAATCTATGATGTTTCTTACCGATTTACCAATATCGTTTTGGGATCATGCATTAGAGACAGCTACATTCATGTTAAAAAGGGGCACCATCTAAGTCCGTTGGGACGACACAATATGAACTATGGTTTGGCAAGAAACCAAAGTTGTCGTTTCTTAAAGTTTGGGGTTGCGATACTTATAAGAAAAGTTTCATCCTGATAAGCTCAAACCCAAATCGGAGAAATATGTCTTCATAGGATACCCAAAGGAGACTGTTGGGTACACCTTCTATCACAGATCCGAAGGCAAGACATTCGTTGCTAAGAATGGATCCTTTCTAGAGAAGGAGTTTCTCTCGAAAGAAGTGAGTGGGAGGAAAGTAGAACTTGATAAGGTAATTGTACCTTCTCCCTTATTGGAAAGTAGTGCATCACAGAAATCTGTTCCTGTGACAACTACACCAATTAGTGAGGAAGCTAATGATGATGATCATGTAACTTCAGATCAAGTTACTACCGAATCTCGTAGGTAGACCAGAGTGAGATCCGCACCATAGTGGTACGGTAATCCTGTTCTGGAAGTCATGTTACTAGACCATGACAAACTTGCGAACTATGAGGAAGCGATGATGAGCCCAGATTCCGCGAAATGGTTTGAGGCCAGGAAATCTGAGATATGATCCATGTATGAGAACAAAGTTTGGACTTTGGTTGACTTGCCCGATGATCGGCAAGCCATAGAAAATAAATGGATCTTCAAGAGGAAGACGAACGCTGATAGTAGTGTTACTATATACAAAGCTAGACTTTTCGAAAAAGGTTTTTAACAAAAGTTTAAGGTGTTGACTATGATGAGAATTTCTCACTCGTATCGATGCTTAAAGTCTGTCCGAATCATGTTAGCAATTGCCGCATTTTATGAAATCTGGCAAATGGATAAACAAAACTGCATTCCTTAATGGATTTATTAAAGAAGAGTTGTATATGATGCAACCAGAAGGTTTTGTCAATCCTAAAGGTGTTAACAAAATATGCAAAGCTCCAGCGATCCATCTATGGACTGGTGCAAGCATCTCGGAGTTGGAATATACGCTTTGATAAGTTGATCAAAGCATATAGTTTTATACAGACTTGCGGTAAAGCCTGTATTTACAAGAAAGTGAGTGGGAGCACTACATCATTTCTGATAAGTATATGTGAATGACATATTGTTGATTGGAAATAATGTAGAATTATTTTGCAAAGCATAAAGGAGTATTTGAAAGGAGTTTTTCAAAAAAAACCTCGATGAAGCTGCTTACATATTGAGTATCAAGATCTATAGAGATAGATCAAGACGCTTGATAAGTTTTTTTTCAATGAGTACATACCTTGACAAGATTTTGAAGTAGTTCAAAATGGAACAGTCAAAGAAAGAGTTCTTGCCTATGTTACAAGGTGTGAAATTGAGTAAGACTCAAAACCCGACCACGGCAGAAGATAGAAAGAGAATGAAAGTCATTCCCTATGCCTTGGCCATAGGTTCTATAAAGTATGCCATGCTGTGTACCAGATCTATTGTATACCCTACACTGATTTTGGCAACGGAGTACAATAGTGATCTAGGAGTAGATCACTGGACAGCGGTCAAAATTATCCTTAGTGGAATAAGGATATGTTTCTCGATTATGGAGGTGACAAAAAGGTTTGTCGTAAAGGGTTACGTCGATGCAAGTTTTGACACTAATCTAGATGACTCTAAGTCTCAATCTAGATACATATTGAAAGTGGGAGAAATTAGCTAGAGTAGCTCTGAGCAGAGTATTGTTGACATAGAAATTTGCAAAATACATACGGATCTGAATGTGGCAGACTCGTTGACTAAGCTTCTCTCACAAGCAAAACATGAGCACACCATAGTACTCTTTGGGTGTTAATCACATAGCGATGTGAACTAGATTACTGACTCTAGTAAACCCTTTGGGTGTTGGTCACATATCGATGTGAACTATGGGTGTTAATCACATGGTGATGTGAACTATTGCTGTTAAATCACATGGCGATGTGAACTAGATTATTGACTCTAGTGCAAGTGGGAGACTGAAGGAAATATGCCCTAGAGGCAATAATAAAGTTATTATTTATTTCCTTGTTTCATGATAAATGTTTATTATTCATGCTAGAATTGTATTAACCGGAAACATAATACATGTGTGAATACATAGACAAACAGAGTGTCACTAGTATGCCTCTACTTGACTAGCTCGTTAATCAAAGATGGTTATGTTTCCTAACCATGGACAAAGAGTTGTTATTTGATTAACGGGATCACATCATTAGTTGAATGATCTGATTGACATGACCCATTCCATTAGCTTAGCACCCGATCGTTTAGTATGTTGCTATTGCTTTCTTCATGACTTATACATGTTCCTATGACTATGAGATTATGCAACTCCCGTTTACCGGAGGAACACTTTGTGTGCTACCAAACGTCACAACGTAACTGGGTGATTATAAAGGTGCTCTACAGGTGTCTCCAAAGGTACTTGTTGGGTTGGCGTATTTCGAGATTAGGATTTGTCACTCCGATAGTCGGAGAGGTATCTCTAGGCCCTCTCGGTAATGCACATCACATAAGCCTTGCAAGCATTGCAACTAATGTGTTAGTTGTGAGATGATGTATTACAGAACGAGTAAAGAGACTTGCCGGCAACGAGATTGAACTAGGTATTGGATACCGACGATCGAATCTCGGGCAAGTAACATACCGATGACAAAGGGAACAACGTATGTTGTTATGCGGTCTGACCGATAAAGATCTTCGTAGAATATGTAGGAGGCAATATGGACATCCAGGTACCGCTATTGGTTATTGACCGGAGACGTGTCTCAGTCATGTCTACATCGTTCTCGAACCATATGGTCTGCACGCTTAACGTTACGATGACAGTTATTATGAGTTTATACATTTTGATGTACGGAACGTAGTTCGGAGTCTCGGATGTGATCACGGACACGACGAGGAGTCTCGAAATGGTCGAGACATAAAGATTGATATATTGGAAGCCTATATTTGGACATCGGAATTGATCCGGGTGAAATCGGCATTTTACCGGAGTACCGAGGGGTTACCGGAACCCCCCGGGGGTTAATAGGCCTTCATGGGCCATAAGGGAGAAGAGAGGGGCCGGCCAGGGCAGGCCGCGCCCCCCTCCCCCCTAGTCCGAATAGGACAAGGAAGGGGGGGGGGGCGGCGCCCCCCTTTCCTCTTCTCCCTCCCCCTTTCCTTCTCCAACAAGGCAAGAGAGGGGGGAGTCCTACTCCCGGTGGGAGTAGGACTCCTCCAGGCACACCCCTTGGGGGCCGGCCGCACCTCCCCCTCCCTCCTTTATATACGGGGGCAGGGGGGCACCCTAGGACACACAAGTTGATCTTCGTGATCGTTCCTTAGCCGTGTGCGGTGCCCCCCTCCACCATATTCCACCTCGGTCATATCGTTGCAGTGCTTAGGCGAAGCCCTGCGTTGGTAGAACATCATCATCATCATCACGCCGTCGTGCTGACGGAACTCATCCCCGAAGCTTTGCTGGATCAGAGCCCGGGGAGCGTCATCGAGCCGGACGTGTGCTAAGAACTCGGAGGTGCCGGAGTAACGGTGCTTGGATCGGTCGGATCGGGAAGATGTACGACTACTTCCTCTACGTTGCGTCAATGCTTCCGCTTCGGTCTACGAGGGTACGTAGACAACACTCTCCCCTCTCGTTGCTATACATCACCATGATCTTGCGTGTGCGTAGGAATTTTTTTGAAATTACTACGTTCGCCAACAACTTATGGGTCATCAAGACTCTTTTCTGGTGCCGTTGCTGGGTAGTGTAGCGCTCTTGGTAAGGAAACATTTATTATATGTGCTAAATTTTATCTACACTTTCTACTATGAAAATCAATCCTTTGAGAGGCATGTTTGGGGTATCTTCACTACGAGCACAATTGGTAAGAGAGGATCCTCCACCTACTGAAACTATTTAGTATGAAATTCCTCTTGGTATTACGAAAAAATTGTGAGCTAATCCCTATGTAGGAGATGAAACCATTCATCTCGATATGCACCTTACTTTTTATGGATGAACTATGTGGTTTATTTAAGCTTGCAGGATTATCGAGGGATGGAGTTAAAAAGAAATTATTTTCTTTATTTTTGGAGGAAAAAACATTGGCATGGTATAGACTACTGGATGATTCTCATTCATGGGATAGGAACCAAACGGAGCTGGAATTCCATCAGAAATTTTATCCTATGCAGTTGGTTCACTTGGATCGGAATTACATCTATAATTTTTGGCCACGTGAAGGAGAAAGTATCACTGAAGCTTAGGGGAGGCTTAAGTACTTAATGCTCAAATGCCCCAATCATGAGCTCTCGAGAGATATTATTGTTCATAATTTTTATGCTAGGCTTTCTCTTGGCGACAAAGAAATGCTTGATTCTTCTTCTGCTGGTTCTTTATCAAGTCAACAAATTAAATTCAGATGTGATCTTATTGAAAGAACTAAACACAACTCTGAAGATTGGAAGGTCGACAAAGTTGAAGAGTCACGTATAAAACTTGAATACAATTGTGTTAAGTCTTTTGTAGAAACATATGCTTTTCATGAGCTTAGTGCAAAATACGGACTTGGTTATGAGATAGTCATTAATTTCTGTAGAGAGAAGTGCATATTTCAACCCCGAACTCTTGCCCTAGTCTAATTTACAACCCCGAACTTTAATACCGTCTGAATTACAATCCCCAAGTCTCAAAACCAATCAGGATTCAACCCTCCTCTCCATGTTGACCGGTTTTGACCTGGGGTGACCAGTTCTGACTAGTCAACGGGTCCAATCAGCATGCCATGTTAGGTTTTTTTTTCAAAGTTTCAAGAAAAAGTAAATAAAAATCTGTAACACCAGGGAAAAAAATATAAGAAAGCAAAATTCCGAAAAAATTGTTCGCGAAAAAAGCTAGGGAAAATAAAAAATGATTTTTGTATTTTGTTTTGTCCTGGAAATATATTTTTCGGGAATTTGAGTTTTTGGGTTTTTCTGGATTTTTTGGAAATTCCTTTTTTTATTTTCCCTGTTTTTCGGAAATTGGATTTCTTATTTGTTTTCCTGGATTTTCTTTGATTTTACAGATTACTTCCTTGGAAATTTTGCATTTTTTGTTGACGTGGCATGCTGACTGGACCTGTTGACTGGTCAAAACCGGTCAACCAGGCAAAACCGGTCAACAGAGAGGGGAGGGTTGAATCTCGGCCGGTTTTGAGAGTTGGGGGTTATAATTTAGACGGTATTGGAGTTCGGGATTGTAAGTTAGACTAGGGCAAAAGTTCAGGGTTGAAATATGCACTTCTCTCATTTCTGTAAGTCTTTTGCTGCTCATGTTGATCTTATTAAAGAGAAATGGTTTAAATATCATGGACCCATTAAAAATATTTGCGAAGAACCTATTATTACTAAAACTGAAATTCAAGCTTATTCCACTAATCATGTCGTACTCGTTGCTTATATTGAAAAACCTTCTTTCCCTGTTAGAATTAAGGAGCATTCTAAGGCTACAACTATGGTCCGTAAAGTTATATTAAAGTATCTAACCTTCTGAACAAATTAAAGTAGAACCTTCTACTTCCATGGTTAATTTTTTTGGTTGAAAATACTAATGAACATGTTATTTATTTCTTTGAAGATGCTGTTAGAATTGCTAACCTGTTGGAAATGAATAGGATAAGAAAGATAAAAATAAAAGAGTTGTTGGCATGCCTGTTGTTTCTATTGAGATCATTGTTATCATAGTTTATGTGATATTGGTTCTAGTATAAGTGTTACTCCTTACTCTCTATCAAGAAGTTATGCATGATATTTCACTCACTGATAGAAGAGATTGAGCCCCGCCTCGTACGACACCATCGTCAAGCTTGTCTTCATCCTGTGGCGGCCACACACACGATCCGAAGAAGCAACCCACGGGGATGACGGTAGCAACACCTATGGGGCATCTACAGAGACGAAGACCGGCACCATCTTGGCAGCTTTCTCGGTGCCATACTACGGTAGTCTTGGGATAGTGACACCCGCGTCGGCAGCGCACGCAGGGAAAAACGCCGAGGAGATGTCGACGAGGCCTTTTGCTAGTCCACGACCACCGCACCCTGACCACCACGTATCCCCGTGACCACGACATGCATACCCCACGATGATAACGAAAATGCGTGGCCCCCGCCACCACAACCGTGCCCCCAACCATCAATACCGCCTTGAGCCCAACCCCCTCTGCTCGCACCGCATGCATGGAGAAATGCCGGGAAATACCAAGGTAGTCAGAGTCGGGTCAATTTTCCCTAGACAGAATCGAGTCGTGGAATCGAGGATTCTACTACATTTAATCAAATAAGATATTTTGTATGCACACAAGAAATTTATATAGGTTCTATAGATTTTTACACTAAATATGGAGCAAAGAACGTACACATCAATGCTAGCTGTATTGCACTTCTTTTTATGGCTAACCTACCATTTGGCGTGCATGTATGGAACATATATGAGAGGGAAATATATAGAACATTTAAACCTTCAAGGCACAAAATTTACTTATGTTCGTTTAGAGTGCATGAATAGTCGATCACTTGTCTATATGACCTACAGTGCTAAACCTTGAAGGGTCTTGCTCTCCTTCTCCGATCAATCTTGAAGCATCCTCCTTTTCACGCCAATTCCATATGTCGACAAGCCTGATCCTCAATTTAGATCTAGGGTTTCTGAGAGCTAGATCAAAGGTGTCTGTGGCTGAGCATTTGGACTTGGGAGGGGAATAAAGGTCCATGAGGTATATGAAAAGGGTTTTGAATGATGGCATACTATTTTGCTACAACTAAACAAACGACTTAGATAAGTTAGTAGAATCGGATGTAGTCCATAGCGTAGTCGGGTGTAACATCCCAAATTTTTAATTTGGAATGTTATACATTAGATCATCATGCATATCATATTTTCTTGCATTTTGATCGATCCTAGAAATTTCACGCAACTCAAGGACCCTCGGAGAGAGTTGGAGATTTCGTTATTTTCATATTTGAGTTTTCTCAAATTTTGAAAAGAGGATCATTTGATTTTATTTATTTCATCTTCAATTATTTTTCCAATATCAAAGACATAAGAGAGGAATAATATGACTTTCCCAAATTTAGGAAAAATGAAGATTTAATAAATAAATCAAATTTTGGATTTTCCGAAGTTGATTTGCATTAGAAAAAATGCGTGTTTTCAAAATATTGCATCTAGGCCCCGAGTAAAAGTTCATTTTGTTCGACTCATTTTTAGGAGTCGGGGAAAATTTACTTCGTAAATTTTGGAGTTCGTTAGATTTTCTTTTCTTCATTATTCTGTGCGCGAAACTATTTAAAAAAAAGATCCGCAGCGCCCGACTAGGCCAAGGGCCCAGCCGAGCCGGCCCAGCCGCCCCTCCCCCCGCGCGCGTGTAGCGCGCAGCCGTTCCGCCGCCGCCGGCCGAATCCGAGGAGGATTCCTCCTCCTCCTCCCCCCTTGCCTTGCCCCCTCCCCCAAGCCACCTCCCCTCCCCTCTTTAAATACCCCCCCTCTCCCCTCTCCTCCCCACACCGCTGCCGCCGCCAGCGCCCGCCGCCGCCGCCAGCGCCTGCCGCCGCCGTCCCGCGCCTCGCCGCCTCGCCCCGCGCCACCCCGCCTCCCTTGCCGGAGCCCCGCGCCACCGAGGTAGACGCCGCCCGCGCCACCCCTCGCCTCGGTTCGTTTTTTTTAAAAAAAACCGTTCCGGTTTCTTTTCGTTTCGTTGTTTCGTTTTTTTCGAAACCCTAGATCGGTTTTTGTTTTTTTCGATTTTGTTATTTAGCGAGCGTTCCGGACCGTTCGTCTTAACGAACGTGATCACCGGTTATTCTTGGTTAACGAACGTTTGTTCGTTTAACCGTTCTTCGTTTTCTTTTTCGTCGGATTTATTCCGCGATTTTCTAATCGCGATTTCAGATCTGATCTTCGTTCTAGTTTATCTTCTCGCTCGTTTATCGGAATCAGGTGATTCAAGCGCCTGGAGTTTCGTTCGAAACCGCCGTTCCGACTAATCAACTTAAACAAGTTTCTGCTACTGTAAAATTTGACCTAGTTTCAATTTGCTAGAACCGAGTTGTTTCTTCCGCCGTTTGTTTTCCGTTACTTTGTTCAGTTCGTTTCTCTTTGCAACCGGAGTTCTTAAGTTGAACTTTCTGGTTTGATTTCTTGTTCAAGTTTTACCCGTGCATTAGATGAGTACTTATTGTATGCTTGTTGTTTGTCTGCGATAGATCACCCGGAGTGCGCCGCCTGTTATTTCGAATCTCTAGGTTTCGCGGATCATCAGCAAGGCAAGTAACACTTTTATCATACCCTTTTCTACTACCCAGTTTTATTGCATTAGATCAATCCTCAAACACTGCATGATTAGGATCTAATTAAATTGAGGGATGGGAAGTAGATGAGGTAGTACCTATTACCTGTTTTACTTATGAAACCTTTGGGAGTTACTTCTACGTTTGCTTATTATGCCATGCTATGCTAGTAGACGTGGATTGGGTGAGTGATATCCATGACAGATGTGAGTATTGTTAATTAATGGTTTATCTAAGGTGGCAACTTGAATACACATCTGGGTGGATTGAGGCACCTGGTTTCTATCAGGACTTGCCTGTTTCTTTTTGGACCGCCACCCAGGCTCAAAGGGATCATACGATCATTCATGCTAGTAACTTTCGTGTGCAGCCACAAGCCATTATGGGCTCTGGCATAGTTGATTAAGTCGTGCGAACTCTTACAGGGTAGACTAGCAGATGTAGGGGAAAGTAGGTGTACCGGTCTATCTAACGTAAGGTGCTAGCGCTTCTGAAAGACTATGTCTCGGTCATCCGTTTCTCAAACACCATGTAGTGCGAGAAACCAAACGGAGGCGATCGAGTCTTGTGGGGAAAAGTGCGCAAACCTCTGCAGAGTGTACAAACTAATCATGATTAGCCGTGTCCCCGGTTATGGACAATTTGAGTATCTAGTACTTGGATATCATGTGAATCTCATCATGTTACTTCTAAACTAATATTGTTGGGTTTTAATTGTTCATTTAATTGGGATCGGAATGCTGTCAACCATTCTTGATGTTTAACAACCACCATGATAGTTAAATAAATTTATTCCTTTGCAGTAGGGAAAAATTGGCTTTACGCAAAACTGTAACCATAGAGCTATCCACCAGCCATACATGCATATAGTATAGCTCATTACTGTTCATTACTCTCTATGTGTTACATTGCCAGCATATTCCATGTGCTGACCCGTTTTCGGGCTGCAACTTTCATGTTGCAGACTTTTCAGACGACGAGTAAGGTGCTTTTAGGTCATGGTTCTATACTCAGTGATGCCGTTGGAGTTGATGGACTCACTTATCTTCCAAGTCTTCTGCTGTTATCGTTATTAGATGGCCTTAAGCCATATTTATTGTAATAAGTTCTCTTTGAGACACTGATGTAATAAATGTGTGATTGCTACTCTGTTATAAATCCTTCGAAGTACTGTGTGGTGTCAGCATTACTGATCGAGGGATGACACCGGAGCACAAAGACTTGACCTTCTGAGGTCGGGTCGCTACAGAGATGGTATCAGAGCACACGCTGACTGTAGGACACGACCATTAAGTTAAAGCCATAGATCACTATTCTCCTCTCATTTTCTAACTCCTCATCTTTTCTACTCTTTTAGGATGACGGACGCGAAGATCAAGTACGTTCAACCGGATGAAGGCACACCTTTTGGATTTCACTTGAAGGAAGTCACCAAGTACCTGAACATTGGACTACCAAGCTTCATCGGGACCTTCAACGCCACTCTGCCTGAAGAGGAGCGCTGGAAGATTCAAGCTCACGTTCCGAGAAGGACATTCGCGCCAATCACGAAGCCCATAGATAATGTTTTCAGTGCACCAACCTGGAGTCTGGGAAAGAGCATGGCAGCTCATATCACCATGGGACGCATTGGAGAAGTTTATCAGGAAGACCTCAAGGACACTATCTACCAGATTTGCGGATGCCGAGATGAACAATGGGAGATAGTCAGCACCAAGAAGGATAGATCCATTGCAGCTTTCATCCAAGAGTTAAACCAGCGCATCCGACGCCGCGAGAACCAGATGTGCAATGACATGATAGAGTTGAAGAATGCAAAGGCAAGGATCATCGAGCTAGAAGGAGAACTGAAGGCTACACGCAAGGACTACATGGACGAGATAGTAGCTCTAGCAAGGCACAATCGCGATCTTAAGCAGGAGATTGAAGAATTCAAGGGGAAATTAGCATCCAAGAAGGAAGACAAGTACGTCACATGTCGACAACTACATCATCATCGACGACACCGATTCGGATCCAAGTGAACCTGACTTTGAAGACGAAGCTGGAGCGGACATCATGGAGTCTTCCACCAATTCAAATTTCTAGATGACCACCAAATATTAGTAGTATTTTCCCCATGTATACACTATAGTTCGAGCACTTTTGCGATAATTCTAGACCATTTGTAAGCCCTTGTTTGAATTGAATGAAGTGATTTTGTGTGCATTTGTCTCATGTGCATTTGGGTAGTGTTTTCTCCTTAGACCTCACTCTATTCTTAATTCTCATCTTTTCTAAACCCACAGATGCCTCCGAGACGTGACAATGGATTTCCACCGGAGCTCACTCAGTTGATCCAGCAGCAGAATCAATTGATGCAGTTGTTAGTCCAGAACCAGCAGAACAACAACAACAACAACAACAACAACAACAACAACAACAACAACAACAACAACAACAACAACAACAACAACAACAACAACAACCCTCCACCGCTGCCACCTGTTGATCACCTAACCCATTTCCTTAGGCTGAATCCGCCGGTGTTTTCCAGTAGCACCGATCCAATAGTAGCAGACGATTGGCTCCGCAAGACAGGTAGGGAGTTGACCACTGCAGGATGCACAGATGTTGAGAAAGTGAAGTTTGCCGCACATCAGCTTGACGGACCCGCGGCAGCATGGTGGGAGAATTTCACAGCCACTTACCCAGTTGACACTGTCACATGGGAGCAGTTTCAGCAAGCTTTCCGCACTGCCCATGTTTCAGCAGGAGCTATGGCCATGAAGAAGCGTGAGTTTCGCAACTTACGCCAAGGAGGAAGGACAGTTGGCCAGTACGTTGACGACTTCGGCAAGTTAGCACGTTATGCCCCAGATGACGTTGCTACGGATGCAGCTAAGCAGGAGAAGTTTCTGGAAGGACTGAATGATGAGCTAAGCATGCAGTTGATGGTAGCAAGTTTCAACAACTACCAGGAGTTGGTAGATCGTGCCATCATGATTGAAGGGAAGCAATAGCAGATTGAGAACCACAAGAGGAAGTATGGACAAGGGAAGTATAACTCTGGAGCCCAGCAGAAGCCCCGTTTTACCCCTAAATCGGGAGTTCAGTTTCAGCATACCCATGGAGGAGGTAGTTCGCACAACCATAATGGCCACAAGAATGGTAATGGGAATGGAGGAAGCAACGGCCAGAACTGTACCACCCCATCAACCCCAGCCAAGAGAGATCTGAGTCAAGTTACCTGTTTCAAGTGTTCCAAGACCGGACATTATGCCAATGAGTGTCCCGAAGGCCAAAATGGAAATGGAAGCTCTGGAAAGAAGCCAAACCCTTTCAACAGTGGACAGGTGAACCACGTTAATGTGGAGGAGGTTGAAGCTCAACCTGATGCAGTAATCGGTAAGTTTTTGGTTAAGTCATTTACTGCACTCGTTCTTTTCGATACTGGTGCATCACATTCATACATATCAAGGGGATTTGTGGAAAAATATAACCTGCCCACTAGGGTTCTTAAAACACCTATGCTAGTAAGCTCGCCAGGAGCAGAGTACATGGCCAGACAAGGATGTTTTCAAGTGCCATTAAGTATAGGAAGGCATGTTTTCCCAACGGATTTGATTATTCTGGAATCCCAAGGTCTGGATGTAATTCTCGGTATGGATTAGCTGTCGATGTATGGAGGAAACATCGATTGCGCCAGTAAGACAATTTTGCTCACAACGCCAGAAGGAAGAAGGATCAAGTATGTATCCCGACATACGCCAAACAGGACACAAGTAAATTCTTTATCAGGAGTTGTGCAGGAAGAAGTACCAGTGGTGAAGGATTTTCCTGACGTATTTCCAGAAGAATTGCCAGGAATGCCACCTGATAGAGATATCGAGTTCTTAATTGAGCTTTTGCCAGGCACTGGGCCAATATCGAAGAGACCGTACAGGATGCCCACACAGGATTTGGCGGAAATTAAGAAGCAGATTAAGGAGTTATTGGATAAAGGTTACATTCGCCCTAGTTCTTCGCCTTGGGGATCACCCGTACTTCTAGTGGAAAAGAAGGATGGATCGTTAAGAATGGTTGTTGATTACCGTGGATTGAATGAAGTAACCATCAAGAACAAGTACCCACTGCCAATGATAAATGATCTGTTTGATCGTTTGCAAGGAGCTAAGGTGTTTTCCAAGATCGATTTGCGATCAGGGTACCATCAGTTGAAGATTCAAGAGCAGGACATACCCAAGACAACTTTTACCACGAGATACGGATTGTATGAGTATACCGTTATGTCATTTGGACTGACTAACGCACCTGCCTATTTTTATGAACCTGATGAACAAGGTATTTATGGAGTTTTTGGATAAGTTCGCCATAGTGTTCATTGATGACATTCTGATTTTCTCAAAGAATGAAGAGGAGCATAAGGAACATTTGCGTTTGGTTTTGGAGAAACTAAGGGAACATCAGTTGTATGCCAAATTCAGCAAATGTGAGTTTTGGTTAAAGGAAGTTGGATTTCTTGGACATGTTATATCCGGAGAAGGGATAGCAGTTGACCCCAAAAAGGTTGAGACCGTAACCGAATGGGAAGCACCAACGACAGTTGGAGAGATTCGGAGTTTTCTTGGACTCGCAGGATACTACCGGAGATTTATTGAGAATTTCTCAAGGATTGCAAAGCCCATGACTGAATTGTTGAAGAAGGATACCAAGTTCAATTGGACTGAGGAATGTGAGGCCAGTTTTCAGGAGTTGAAGAAACGATTGGTTTCCTCACCAGTATTGATTCTGCCAGATCAGAACAAGGATTATGAGGTGTATTGCGACGCTTCACGTCGAGGACTTGGAGCAGTGCTTATGCAGGAAGGAAGAGTTGTTTCGTATGCCTCACGACAACTGAAACCTCATGAATTAAATTACGCTACGCATGATTTGGAGTTAGCAGCCGTAGTGCATGCATTGAAGACATGGAGACATTTTCTCATTGGGAATCATTGTGAGGTGTACACAGATCACAAGAGTTTGAAGTACATTTTCACGCAGAAGGAGTTGAACCTCAGACAAAGGAGATGGTTGGAGCTCATCAAGGATTATGATATGAGATTGCATTACCATCCCGGAAAGGCTAATGTAGTAGCCGACGCATTGAGCCGTAAGAGCCATGTCAATACCCTAATGACGGGAGAAATACCAAGGGAGTTAGCAGAAGATCTTCGTGAACTATGTTTGGAGATAGTTCCGAGAGGCTACGTAGCAGCATTGGAGATTCAGTCAACATTGATGGATAAAATCAGAGAGGCTCAGAAGTCTGACAAAGAGATTGCTTCTATAAAGGAGAAAATGAGCGAAGGAAAAGCAAAGGGATTTCGTGAGGATGAGCACGATACCCTATGGTTTGAGGACCGTATTTATGTGCCAAATGACCCGGAGATCAGAAAGTTGATTCTGCAAGAGGCACATGATTCACCCTATTCGATTCACCCCGGAAATACCAAGATGTATTTGGATTTGAAGGAAACTTTCTGGTGGACCAGAATGAAGAAGGATATTGCAGCATATGTAGCAGTTTGTGATGTGTGTCATAGAGTAAAAGCAGAACACCAGAAGCCGGCCGGATTGTTACAACCATTGCCGATACCCGAATGGAAGTGGGATAAGATAGGCATGGATTTTATCACAGGACTACCCAGGACAAAGGCAGGCTATGACTCGATATGGGTAGTAGTTGATCGTTTGACGAAGGTAGCTCATTTCATCCCAGTAAAGACCACTTACACCAGTGCTAAGTTGGCAAAGATATACATGACCAGGATCATTTGTTTGCATGGAGTTCCGAGGAGTATCGTATCAGATAGAGGAACCCAATTTACCTCAAAGTTTTGGAATCAGTTGCATGAAACTTTAGGAACCAGACTAGAGTTCAGCACAACTTTTCACCCACAGACGGATGGACAGACTGAGAGAGTCAATCAGATTTTGGAAGATATGCTGAGAGCTTGTGCACTAGATTACGGGTCTAGTTGGGACGATAACTTGCCGTATGCGGAGTTTTCTTATAACAACAGTTACCAAACCAGTTTGAAGATGGCACCTTTCGAAGCCTTATACGGAAGGAGGTGCAGGACACCGTTGTCATGGGACGAAGTTGGAGACCGTCAGTTCTTTGGACCAGATTTGATTAAGGAGTCTGAACAGAAGGTTAAGTTGATTCGCGATAGGCTCAAGGTAGCCCAATCCAGGCAGAAGAGCTACGCAGATTCTAAACGCAAGGAGACAGTTTACGAAACCGGAGACAGAGTTTATCTTCGAGTATCCCCACTTCGAGGAGTTAAGCGCTTTGGAGTTAAGGGAAAATTAGCACCGCGTTTCGTTGGACCGTATAAGATTTTGCAACGTATGGGAGAAGTCGCTTATAAGTTGGAATTACCAGAGGGACTGTCAGGAGTTCATGATGTATTCCATGTTTCTCAGCTGAAGAAATGTCACGCCGAGATGGCGGAGGTACCGCTAAGAGATACAGTGCCGCTTGAAGCGATTCAGTTGAAGGATGACTTAACGTATGAAGAGAAACCAGTCAAGATTCTCGATTTTGCCAGCAGGGTTACCCACAACAAGGTTATCAAGTTTTGCAAAGTTCAGTGGAACCACCACTCAGAGGATGAAGCCACCTGGGAGAGAGAAGAAGATTTGCTCAAGGACCACCCTCACCTATTTTCTAGCCAACCAGAATCTCAAGGGCGAGATTCATCTTAAGGGGGGTAGGTTTGTAACATCCCAAATTTTCAATTTGGAATGTTATACATTAGATCATCATGCATATCATATTTTCTTGCATTTTGATCGATCCTAGAAATTTCACGCAACTCAAGGACCCTCGGAGAGAGTTGGAGATTTCGTTATTTTTATATTTGAGTTTTCTCAAATTTTGAAAAGAGGATCATTTGATTTTATTTATTTCATCTTCAATTATTTTTCCAATATCAAAGACATAAGAGAGGAATAATATGACTTTCCCAAATTTAGGAAAAATGAAGATTTAATAAATAAATCAAATTTTGGATTTTCCGGAGTTGATTTGCATTTTATTTGCATTAGAAAAAAAATGCGTGTTTTCAAAATATTGCATCTAGGCCCCGAGTAAAAGTTCATTTTGTTCGACTCATTTTTAGGAGTCGGGGAAAATTTACTTCGTAAATTTTGGAGTTCGTTAGATTTTCTTTTCTTCATTTTTCTGCGCGTGAAACTATTTAAAAAAAAAGATCCGCAGCGCCCGACTGGGCCAAGGGCCCAGCCGAGCCGGCCCAGCCGCCCCTCCCCGCGCGCGCGCCCGCGCGCAGCCGTTCCGCCGCCGCCGGCCGAATCCGAGGAGGATTCCTCCTCCTCCTCCCCCCCTTGCCTTGCCCCCTTCCCCAAGCCACCTCCCCTCCCCTCTTTAAATACCCCCCCTCTCCCCTCTCCTCCCCACACCGCCGCCGCCGCCAGCGCCCGCCGCCGCCGCCAGCGCCTGCCGCCGCCGTCCCGCGCCTCGCCCCGCGCCACCCCGCCTCCCTTGCCGGAGCCCCGCGCCACCGAGGTAGCCGCCGCCCGCGCCACCCCTCGCCTTGGTTCGTTTTTTTTAAAAAAAACCGTTCCGGTTTCTTTTCGTTTCGTTGTTTCGTTTTTTTTTCGAAACCCTAGATCGGTTTTTGTTTTTTTCGATTTTGTTATTTAGCGAGCGTTCCGGACCGTTCGTCTTAACGAACGTGATCACCGGTTATTCTTGGTTAACGAACGTCTGTTCGTTTAACCGTTCTTCGTTTTCTTTTTCGTCGGATTTATTCCGCGATTTTCTAATCGCGATTTCAGATCTGATCTTCGTTCTAGTTTATCTTCTCGCTCGTTTATCGGAATCAGGTGATTCAAGCGCCTGGAGTTTCGTTCGAAACCGCCGTTCCGACTAATCAACTTAAACAAGTTTCTGCTACTGTAAAATTTGACCTAGTTTCAATTTGCTAGAACCGAGTTGTTTCTTCCGCCGTTTGTTTTCCGTTACTTTGTTCAGTTCGTTTCTCTTTGCAACCGGAGTTCTTAAGTTGAACTTTCTGGTTTGATTTCTTGTTCAAGTTTTACCCGTGCATTAGATGAGTACTTATTGTATGCTTGTTGTTTGTCTACGATAGATCACCCGGAGTGCGCCGCCTGTTATTTCGAATCTCTAGGTTTCGCGGATCATCAGCAAGGCAAGTAACACTTTGATCATACCCTTTTCTACTACCCAATTTTATTGCATTAGATCAATCCTCAAACACTGCATGATTAGGATCTAATTAAATTGAGGGATGGGAAGTAGATGAGGTAGTACCTATTACCTGTTTTACTTATGAAACCTTTGGGAGTTACTTCTACGTTTGCTTATTATGCCATGCTATGCTAGTAGACGTGGATTGGGTGAGTGATATCCATGACAGATGTGAGTATTGTTAATTAATGGTTTATCTAAGGTGGCAACTTGAATACACATCTGGGTGGATTGAGGCACCTGGTTTCTATCAGGACTTGCCTGTTTCTTTTTGGACCGCCACCCAGGCTCAAAGGGATCATAAGATCATTCATGCTAGTAACTTTCGTGTGCAGCCACAAGCCATTATGGGCTCTGACATAGTTAATTAAGTCGTGCGAACTCTTACAGGGTAGACTAGCAGATGTAGGGGAAAGTAGGTGTACCGGTCTATCTAACGTAAGGTGCTAGCGCTTCTGAAAGACTATGTCTCGGTCATCCGTTTCTCAAACACCATGTAGTGCGAGAAACCAAACGGAGGCGATCGAGTCTTGTGGGGAAAAGTGCGCAAACCTCTGCAGAGTGTACAAACTAATCATGATTAGCCGTGTCCCCGGTTATGGACAATTTGAGTATCTAGTACTTGGATATCATGTGAATCTCATCATGTTACTTCTAAACTAATATTGTTGGGTTTTAATTGTTCATTTAATTGGGATCGGAATGCTGTCAACCATTCTCGATGTTTAACAACCACCATGATAGTTAAATAAATTTATTCCCTTGCAGTAGGGAAAATTGGCTTTACGCAAAACTGTAACCATAGAGCTATCCACCAGCCATACATGCATATAGTATAGCTCATTACTGTTCATTACTCTCTATGTGTTACATTGCCAGCATATTCCATGTGCTGACCCGTTTTCGGGCTGCAACTTTCATGTTGCAGACTTTTCAGACGACGAGTAAGGTGCTTTTAGGTCATGGTTCTATACTCAGTGATGCCGTTGGAGTTGATGGACTCACTTATCTTCCAAGTTTTCCGCTGTTATCGTTATTAGATGGCCTTAAGCCATATTTATTGTAATAAGTTCTCTTTGAGACACCGATGTAATAAGTGTGTGATTGCTACTCTGTTATAAATCCTTCGAAGTACTGTGTGGTGTCAGCATTACTGATCCAGGGATGACACCGGAGCACAGAGACTTGACCTTCTGAGGTCGGGTCGCTACATCGGGATTGTACAGTTTTTTACATGATTATATGACTTGGATCGCGACTCAACATGGATTCTACCTGATCTGGATTCATAGTGGGAATTGGATCGACATGCTTCCGTAGGGTCGTGAAGTCGTAGGATTCTAGCAGTCGAATCGGGATTCTGACTACCTTGGGAAATACTAGCAATCGCCGGGCACCTCAGCGGGAGAGTTTTAGTTACGACGGGAGAGGATGTCTCTGTGAGTGGGAAGAGGAATATGAGAGAGTGGGGAAGATAGAACGGGTATGGGGATACACAAGGTAAGGTCGCTCGCTGCAATTGGTGCCTACCTGAACGAATCCGTGAAGCTGACATCGCTTGAAGATTGCGCCAAGATCCGTGAGGCGAGATTGAACTGCAGGGGAGGTGTTCATTGGAAAGTGGGAAAATGTGAAGAAACGCCAAATAACATTTCCCCAAGAAAACCATGACACATATTAGGTGATTCCATGTCGCGTGTGGGCCAAATGCTATTCAACACTTAAGGTGCAGAATATAAGTCATCCCTTACGTGACACCTAAGTGCTATTTTGTCAGTTATCAAGTGGGCGGGCCTAATAAAGGCTCTCGATCTATCAGGATCGCACCCCCGCATGTTCTCCGGAACTTTTAAAAGCTTCTTTTCTCGGTTTTCGGAAGCTTCCACACTGATTTTCCCTTTTTCTCTCTCTTTATGCTTGATTTTTTCTGATGTTTTTTTGTTCGTTTTATCTTTGGTTTCTACTTGGTTCTTCGATTTCTTTCATCCTTTCTTCTTTTCTCTTTTAAAATTGCATTTTTTAAAATTTATGATTATTTTTTGAAAATTGCAACCAATATAAGCAAATTTGTGAACTTGTTCGAATTTATGATTTTTTTGAATTTGTGAATTTTTCAAATTAATGAACATTTTTTCGAACTCATGAAATATTTTTGAATTTTGAACTTCTTCAAATTCGTGATCATTTTTTCAAATCCGCAAACTTGTGAACTTTTTCTTAAATTTCAAGATTTTTTTCTAATCCGTGATTTTTTTTTCAAATTCACCAACGTTTTTAAAATTCGTAAAATGTTTTTTAAATTGAATGAACTTTATTCCAATTTGGTGAACATTTTACAAATTAATGAACTTTTTATGAAATTTGTGAACATTTTTGAGCTCTTGATAGTTTTTAAAAAAACATGAATTTTTTTCAAACTCGTAAACTTTTTCACATACATGAACATTTTCCAAACTCACAAGGTTTTTTCAAACTCATGATTTTTTTTGGATTCATGAGTTACTTTCAAATTCAAGATTTTGATTTGAGTTCACAATTTCTTTTCAAATCATGAACCTTTTCAAAATTTGAACTTTTTACATTTTTTTCAAATTAACGATTTTCCTAATTTTGAAAAATCATTTTCATGAAAACATCTAAAGACAAAAATTGAATCAACTTATAGACGAGTAAACATTGCGAATGGGCACGGCTATGTCCTGCCTAGTGCGAGGCGTTAGATTGCCTCGCTTCAGGGTAACCGACTCGTGCGAAACAGTAGCTGACATCAAGCCTTTTTTCTTCTTCTTCTTCTTCTCTTTAGCTTTTATGTTGCTAATTTTTATTCTATTTTTTCTCCTTTCCTTTATATATGCATTTTCGTATTTTCCTTTTAGTTTTTCTAAATCATTTATTGCAATTCAAAAAAGTCAATCATGTATTTGAGAAAAATCTTAAATGTGTATAAAAATGCCATAATATACACGAAAAAAATACAATGTGTATGAAAAAAGGAGTCATCGAAACATGTACTTTTGTAAAGTTGTATAAAAAAATCACGTGTATAGAAAAAAATGTACAATATGTATGAGAAAAGCACACATCAAAACATATGTTTAAAAGAATGCTATAATGCAAATGAATATGTTTAAACCTATATAAAAATATTTTATATGTATAAGAAAAATGTATTGTATGTATTGAAAAAATTAGACATCAAAACATATATTAGAAAAAAATCTTAATAATATCTATGAAAATTGGTAAGCATGTG
Organism: Aegilops umbellulata; assembly: GCA_032464435.1. Taxonomy (NCBI): domain Eukaryota; kingdom Viridiplantae; phylum Streptophyta; class Magnoliopsida; order Poales; family Poaceae; genus Aegilops; species Aegilops umbellulata. The sequence goes on along the minus strand of CP136056.1, from coordinate 380,935,902 downwards.
TAAGAAAATATATCTCCAAATGGTTGAGAGGTAAAGATTCATATATATAGGACAATAGTATTTAGACACCGAAAGTGTTCCGGGTACGTATCGGGTCACCGGAAGGGGTTCCGTGGAATCCCCGACAAGATATATGGGCCTAATGGGCCAAGAGAGGGACAGACCAGCCCCTAAGGGGCTGGTGCGCCCCCCTATAGGCCGAAATCGGAGGAATAGGAAAGGAGGGAAGGGAGAAGGAAAGGGGATTCCTCCCCTTCCGATGCATATGGAAGGGGGGAGGCCGACTTGGAGGAGGCGCCTAAGTAGGATTACTCCTACTTGGGGCGCCCCTTGCAGCCCCTCTCCCTCTCCCACCTATATATATATTGTTGCCCAGGTGCCCAGGCAACAGTTTGTGACACCTAGGTGCCCAGGCACCTTGTCTAGATACCGTTGGATCATATCCTGATCTATTGTTGTGATGGCTGTATGCATACCTATAAGGGCAACAAAAAGACTTTCCATACTTTGTATACCCACGTACAAGCATTGATGGCATTCCAAAAATTTAATGCGTGCTAATTGTTGACCTTCCAAAGATTGGTTTATATGGCTTATGCTATGGAAACGGTTAAATTTACTAATCGATGCATGCCATTAATTGGCTCTTGCGTGAGACAGTCACAATTAATTAGTTTTTCATACCCATTGCCATGTATGGTCGCCTGTGATTAAAAAATTAATGCAAAAAGTGAGGACGCTTTTAGGTATGTCAGGATCGTTTCACAATATTGCTGAATAATATTCATCTTGCGGGGCGAGGTATACACATCACAAAGTAAAAAATAACTAAGATCGCATTTTATGCTATTCGGTCAGCTTCATTTGTATAGGAAAATTAGTTGCTAAAAGTGTGACCGGCCTTAATTTTATTTAAAATACTAGATACCTTGAAAAATAAAACATTACAAAAATACATAAGAATGTCCTAGTTATACATACAAACTTTTGGGACGATGTTTTGTATTCTTCGGACGTATCAAATACCTTAAAAAATCAAAGAGTATATACATACCCTTTTTGTTTCATTAGGTATATACATACACTTGGGTATCTTGATACGCAACTATGGTCAAAATGTCAACAAAAAAATCGTATGTGGATATCAACATGCATACGTACCTCCGTAAGAGAAAAAAATATAATTAGAATCATATTTCTATTATTTGGTCACCTTAGTTTGGATAGAAAAATTAGTCGTCAAAAAGTGTGACTTGGCCTTATTAAAAAATAGATACCTTTAAATGTAAAACATTAGAAAAAATACATAAGAACATCATAATAATACGTACAAACCTTTGGGACAACTTTTCATATTCTTTGGTCGTATCTTTTTTTTTGCGGTATCATTTGATCGTATCTTATAGCTTGAGAAAATTAAAGGGTATATATATACCATTTTGTTTCATTAGTTATATACATACCATTTTGTTTCATTAGGTATGTACATACCATGTTGTTTCATTAGGTATATACATACCCTTGGGTACCTTGGAATGCATCTATGGTCAAAATGTGAGAAACTTAAAGAATGTATGAATAACCAAAAATATCATGGGTATATATGTACGTACACCATTTTTTTCTAGAAGTCAACGGGAGGTATGAGAGTTCAAAATATTTTGAATGAACGTATAATACAGTGCATTTTATAGAAAAATACCATGTGGTTTTAGTTTGGAAAGGAAACTTTCTAGGGAACCAATAGTATAGTATTTTTTGGAAAGGAATCACTGGTCGTTAATGATTAAAGTACATGCAAACAAACTTGGAAAGTCATTATATTGTGGATTGTACACATGCATGAACGAATATGGCTTGCCATAACAGACCTAGGTGCCCAGGCACCTAGGTGCCCCAGTTATTTTACCTATATATATATATATATGTATATATATATATATATGTATATATATATATATATATATATATATATATATATGTGTGTGTGTGTGTGTGTGTGTGTGGGGGGGGGGGGGGGGCACCGCTAGAATACACAACATTGATTCCTAGCCATGTGCGGCGCCCCCTCCATAGTTTGTGCCTCTTGTCATATTGTCGTAGTGCTTAGGCGAAGCCCTGCTTGGATCACTTCACCATCAGCGTCACCACGCCTCGTGCTGATAAAACTCTCCCTCGACACTTTGCTGGATCAAGAGTTCGATGGACGTCATCGAGGTGAACGTGTGCAGAACTCGGAGGTGCCGTACGTTCGGTGCTTGATCGGTCGGAACGAGAAGAAGTCCGACTACATCAACCGCGTTGTCAAACGCTTCCGCTTTCGGTCTACGAGGGTACGTGGACACACTCTCCTTCTCTCGTTGCTATGCATCTCCTAGATAGATCTTGCGTGAGCGTAGGATTTTTTTTAAAATTGCATGCTACATTTCCCAACAATGGCATCCGAGCCAGGTCTATGCGTAGATGATATGCACGAGAAGAACACAAAGAGTTGTAGGCGATAATAGTCATAGTGTTTACCACCAACGTCTTATTTAGATTTAGCGGTATTGTTGGATGAAGCGGCCCGGACCAACCTTACATGACCACGTTCATGAGACCGGTTCCACCGACAGACATGCAACTTGTTTTGCATAAAGGTGGCTGGCGGGTTTCTGTTTCTCCAACTTTAATTGAATCGAATTTGACTACGGCCGGTCCTTGTTGAAGGTTAAAACAACACACTTGACAAAAAATCGTTGTGGTTTTGATGCGTAGGCAAGACCGGTTCTTGCTAGAAGCCCGTAGCAGCCACGTAAAACTTGCAACAACAAAGTAGAGGACGTCTAACTTGTTCTTGCAGGGCATGTTGTGATGTGATATGCTCAAGACATGATGTGATATACGTTATTGTATGAGATGGTCATGTTTTGTAAAAGTTATCGACAACTGGCAGGAGCCTTATGGTTGTCGCTTTATTGTATGAAATGCAATCGCCATGTAATTGCTTTACTTTATCATTAAGCGATAGCGATAGTCGTGGAAGCAATAGTTGGCGAGACGACAACGACGCTACGATGGAGATCAAGGTGTCAAGCCAGTGACGATGATGATCATGACGCTGCTTTGGAGATGGAGATCAAAGGCACAAGATGATGATGGCCATTTCATGTCACATATTTTGATTGCATGTGATATTTATATTTTATGCATCTTATTTTGCTTAGTACGGCGGTAGCATTATAAGATGATCCCTCACTAAAATTTGCACCGGAAGTGTTCTCCCTGAGTATGCACCGTTGCGACAGTTCGTCGTGCTGAGACACCATGTGATGATCGGGTGTGATAGGCTCTACGTTCACATACACCGGGTGTAAGACAGTTTTGCACATGTGGAATACTCGGGTTAAACTTGACGAGCCTAGCATGTACAGACATGGCCTCGGAACACTGGAGACCGAAAGGAGGAACGTGAATCTTATAGTAGATATGATCAACATAGAGATGTTCACCATTCAAGACTACTCCATCTCACGTGATAATCGGACATGGTTTAGTTGATTTGGATCACGTGATCATTTAGATGACTCGAGGGATGTTTATCTAAGTGGGAGTTCTTAAGTAATATGATTAATTGAACTTAATTTATCATGAACTTAATCCTGATAGTATTTGCATATCTATGTTGTAGATCAATAGCTCGCATATAGCTCCCCTGTTTTATTTTTTGATATTTTCCTAGAGAAGACTAAATTGAAAGATGATAGTAGTAATGATGCGGACTGGGTCCGTGATCTAAGGATTATCCTCATTGCTGCACAGAAGAATTATGTCCTTGATGCACCACTAGGTGACGAACCTATTGCAGGAGCAGATGCTGACGTTATGAACGTTTTACAAGCTCGGTATGATGACTACTTGATAGTTTAGTGCACCATGCTTTACGGATTAGAACTGGAACTTCAAAAAATGTTTTGAACGCCATGGAGCATATGAGATGTTCCAAAAAGCTGAAAATGGTATTTCATACTCATGCCCCTATTAAGAGGTATGAGACCTCTGACAAGTACTTTGCCTACAAGATGGAGGAGAATAGCTCAGCTAGTGAGCATGTGCTCAGAATGTCTGGGTACTACAATCGCTTGAATCAAGTGGGAGTTAATCTTCCAGATAAGATAGTATTGACAGAGTTCTCTAGTCACTATCACCAAGTTAATATAACTTCGTGATGAACTATAATATGCAAGGGATGATGAAAACGATTCCCAAGCTCTTCGCGATGCTGAAATCAGCGAAGGTAGAAATCAAGAAATATCATCAAATGTTGATGGTTAACAAGACCACTAGTTTCAATAAAAAGGGCAAGGGAAAGAAAGGGAAACTTCAAAAAGAATGGCAAGAAAGTTGCCACTCCCATGAAAAAGCCCAAAGCTAGACCCAAGCCTGAAACTGAGTGCTTTTACTGCAAAGGAAATGGTCACTGGAAGTGGAACTGCCCTAGATACTTGGCGGATAAGAAGGATGGCAAAGTGAACAAAGGTATATTTGATATACATGTTATTGATGTGTACTTTACTAGTGTTTATAGCAACTCCTTTGTATTTGATACTGGTTCAGTTGCTAAGAGTAGTAACTCGAAACAGGAGTTGCAAAATAAACAGAGACTAGATAAGGACGAGGTGACGATGTGTTGGAAGTAATTCCAAGGTTGATGTTATCACCATCGCACACTCCCTCTACCCGCGGGATTAGAATTGAACCTAAATAAATATTATTTGGTGTTTGCGTTGAGCATTAATATGATTAGATCATGTTTATTGCAACACATTTATTCATTTAAGTTAGAGAATAATTGTTGTTATGTTTATATGAATAAAACCTTCTATGGTAATACACCCAATGTGAATGGCTTATTGAATCTCGATCGTAGTGATACACATATTCATAATATTGATACCAAAAGATGCAATGTTGATAATGATAGTGCAACATATTTGTGGCACTGCCGTTTAGGTCATATTGGTGTAAAGCGCATGAAGAAACTCCATGCAGATGGACTTTTGGAGTCACTTGATTATGAATCATTTGATACTTGCGAACCATGCCTCATGAGCAAGATGACTATAACTTCGTTCTCCGGAACAAGGGAGCGAGCCAATGACTTATTGGAAACAATACATACCGATGTATGAGGTCCAATGAGTGTTGTGGCACGCGGCGGGTATCGTTATTTTATGACCTTCACAGATGATTTGAGTAGATATGGGTATATCTACTTAATGAAACGCAAGTCTAAAACATTTGAAAAGTTCAAAGAATTTCAGAGTGAAGTGGAGAATCATCGTAACGAGAAAATAAAGTTTCTACGATCTGATCGCGGTGGCGAATATTTGAGTTATGAGTTTGTCCTTCATTTAAACACGTGGAATGGTTTCACAAACTCACGCCACTTGGAACACCACAGTGTAATGGTGTGTTCGAACATCGTAACTGTACTTTATTAGATATGGTGTGTCTATGATGTCTCTTACCGATTTACCACTATCATTTTGGGGTTATGCATTAGAGACAACTGCATTCATGTTAAATAGGGCACCGTCTAAATCCGTTCAGATGACACCGTATGAACTATGGTTTGGCAAGAAACCTAAGATGTTATTTCTTGAAGTTTGGGGTTGCGATGCTTATGTGAAAAAAGCTTCAGCCTGATAAGCTCGAACCCAAATCGGAGAAGTGCGTCTTCATAGGATACCCAAAAGAAACTATTGGGTACACCTTTTGTCACAAAGCCCAAGGCAAGATCTTTGTTGCTAAGAATGGATCCTTTCTAGAGAAGGAGTTTCTCTCGAAAGAAGTGAGTGGGAGGAAAGTAGAACTTGATGATGTAATTGTACCTTCTCTCGAATTGGAAAGTAGCTCATCACAGAAAACCGTTCCGTGATGCCTACACCAACTAGAGAGGAACCAGAGCACGTTCCGCACCAGAGTGGTACGGTAATCCTATCCTAGAAGTCATGTTACTAGACCATGACGAACCTACGAACTATGAGGAAGTGATGATGAGCCCAGATTCCTATAAATGGCTTGAGGCCATGAAACCTGAGATATGATCCATATATAAGGACAAAGTGTGGACTTTGGTGGACTTGCCCGATGATCGGCAAGCCATTGAGAATAAATGGATCTTCGAGAGGAAGACGGACGCTGATGGTAGTTTTACTATCTACAAAGCTCGAATTGTCACAAAAAGTTTTTCGACAAGTTCAAGGTGTTGACTATGATGAGTTTTTCTCACTCGTATCGATGCTTAAGTCTATCCGAATCATGTTAGCAATTGCCGCATTTTATGAAATCTGGCAAATGGATATCAAAACTACATTCCTTAATGGATTTATTAAAGAAGAGTTGTATATGATGCAACCAGAAGGTTTTGTCAATCCTAAAGGTGCTAAAAAATGTGCAAGCTCCAGCGATCCATCTATGGACTGGTGCAAGCATCTCGGAGTTGGAATATACGCTTTGATGAGTTGATCAAATCATATAGTTTTATACAGACTTGCGGTGAAGCCTGTAAAGTGAGTGGGAGCACTACAACCTTTCTGATAAGTATATGTGAATGACATATTGTTGATCAGAAATGATGTAGAATTTTTTGGAAAGCATAAAGGAGTGTTTGAAAGGAGTTTTTTTTAAAGAAAGACCCCGGTGAAGCTGCTTAAATATTGGGCATCAAGATCTATAGAGATAGATCAAGACGCTTGACAAGATTTTTCAATGAGTACATACCTTGACAAGATTTTGAAGTAGTTCAAAAATGGAACATTCAAAGAGGGAGTTCTTGCCTATATTGCAAGGTGTAAAGTTGAGTAAGACTCAAAACCTGACCACGGCCGAAAATAGAAAGAGAATGAAAGTCATTCCCTATGCCTCAGCCATAGGTTCTATAAAGTATGCTATGCTGTGCACCAGACCTATTGTGTACATTGCCATCAGTTTGGCAAGGGGGTACGATAGTGATCCAGGAGTGGATCACTGGACAGCGGTCAAAGTTATCCTTAGTTACCTAAGACGACTAAGGAAATATTTCTCGGTTATGGAGGTAATAAAGAGTTCTTCGTAAAGAGCTCTTACACTGATCTGGATGACTCTGAATCTCAATCTGGATACATATTGAAAGTGGGAGCAATTAGCTAGAGCAGCTCCATGCAGAGCATTGTAGACATAGAAAATTTGCAAAATACATACGACTCTGAATGTGGCAGACCCGTTGACTAAACTTCTCTCACAAGCAAAACATGGTCACACCTTAGTACTCTTTGGGTGTTAATCACATAGCGATGTGAACTAGATTATTGACTCTAGTAAACCCTTTGGGTGTTAGTCACATGGCGATGTGAACTAATGACATAAAGATGTGAACTATTGGCATTAAATCACATGACGATGTGAACTAGATTATTGACTCTAGTGCAAGTGAGATACTGAAGGAAATATGCCCTAGAGACAATAATAAAGTTGTTATTTATATTTCCTTATATCATGATAAATGTTTATTATTCATGCTAGAATTGTATTAACCGGAAACTTGATACCTGTGTGGACACATAGACAAAACACAGTGCCCCTAGTAAGCCTCTACTAGACTAGCTCGTTAATCAAGGATGGTTAAGTTTCCTAACCATAGACATGTGTTGTCATTTGATGAACGGGATCACATCATTAGGTGAATGATGTGATGGACAAGACCCATCCGTTAGCTTAGCATAATGATCGTTAAGTTTTATTGCTATTGCTTTCTTCATGGCATATACATATTCCTTTGACTATGAGATTATGCAACTCCCGGATACCGGAGGTATACCTTGTGTGCTATCAAACGTCACAACGTAACTGAGTGATTATAAATATGCTCTACAAGTATCTCCGAAGGTTTTGTTGGGTTGGCATAGATCGAGATTAGGATTTGTCACTCCGAGTATCGAAGAAGTATCTTTGGGCCCTCTTGGTAATGCACATCATAATAAGCCTTACAAGCAATGTGACTAACGAGTTATTTGCGGGATGATGTATTACGGAATGAGTAAAGAGACTTTCCGGTAACGATATTGAACTAGGTATGAAGGTACCGACGATCGGATCTCGGGCAAGTAACATACCGATGACAAAGGGAATTACATATGTTGTCATTGCGGTACGATCGATAAAGATCTTCGTAGAATATGTAGGAACCAATATGAGCATCCAGGTTCAGCTATTGGTTATTGACCGAAGAGGTGTCTCAGTCATGTCTACATAGTTCTCGAACCCGTAGGGTCTGCACGCTTAACGTTCGATGACGATTTTGTATTATATGAGTCCCGGATTAGATCACAGACATGATGAGGAGTCTTGAAATGGCCGAGAGGTAAAGATTCATGTATAGGACGATAGTATTTGGACACTGGAAGTGTTTCGGGGGTACCGGGTATGTATCAGGTCACCGGAAGGGGTTTCGGGCAACCCCCGACAAGCTATATGGGCCTAATGGGCCAAGAGAGGGACAGCCCAGCCCCTAAGGGGCTGGTGCGCCCCCTATAGGCCGAAATAGCAGGAATAGGAAAGGAGGGAAGGGAGAAGGAAAGGGGAGGACTCGCCCCCCCCCTTTCCTCCCCCCTCCGATGTATATGGAAGGGGGGGAGACCGACTTGGAGGAGGCGCCCAAGTAGGATTACTCCTACTTGGGGCGCCCCTTGCAGCCCCTCTCCCTCTCCCACTTATATATATATATATATATGTGTGTGTGTGTGTGGGGGGGGGGATGTCGGTGTCAGAGTCGCCGGATCTCGGGTAGGGGGTCCCGAACTGTGCGTCTAAGGATCCAAGGTAACAGTATTCATGGGACACAATGTTTACCCAGGTTCAGGCCCTCTCGACGGAGGTAATATCCTACTTCCTGCTTGATTAACTTTGATGAGTATAGGGGTTACAAGAGTTGATCTACCTCATTATCGTAGTGGCTAAACCCTAGATGTCTAGCCTGTATGATTATGACTGCCTCTACGGACTAAACCCTCCAGTTTATATAGACACCAGAGGGGGCTAGGGTTTTACAGAGTCGGTTTACAGAGAATGGAATCTTCATATTCGCACACCAAGATTTCCTTCCACGCCAAGGAGAGTCCCATCAGGACACGGGGGGAGAGCCTTCCATCTTGTATCTTCACAGCCCATGAGTACGGCCCATGTCCCATAGCCCGGACGCGCGAGGACCCCCTAATCCAGGACTCCCTCAGTAGCCCCCGAACCAGTCTTCAATGACGAGGTATCCGATGCACACATTGTCTTTGACATTGCAAGGCGGGTTCCTCCTCCGAGTATTTCAAAGCATCTGAGCCAAAGGACCGCATTCGGCTTTTACATCTTCAGTCTTGGTAAGGTGAATCCTTCTAACAACTCGGTTTTACATTAAATGCTATACCCTTCAGCTTCTATGCCTCCATCGCCTCAGCTTCCACGTGGCAAACGAATACGAAGGGTCCAAGTGCTTTTGCAAATAACCCCTCAACACCGTACGAAAGGTGCCTATTTAAGGAGATTAGATCTTAGATGCCGTTCCATACCAGACGAAAATCCTCCGGTCTTGCCTCAAGAAACCACGCACTCATGGCCAGCTGATAGCACATTTATGCATATAGTATTTTTAGCCTTTTTGAGTCACAAATTAAACATATGATCACAATAATCACTCATAAAGTATTCAGTCCTACAGAAATATTCCTATTATGATATTTTTACAACACTTATTCAATTTTTGCAGGTCTGGTGCGTTTAGGCACCCAAATTTGGTCGAAAGTGCTTGCAACACTAAAGCGGGGATCAACTTGGAGAAGAGTTCAGTTCTGGAGGGGGCAAAACCGAAAAGAACCAGAGGAGCTGGGGCCTGGCGCGACACACCAGACGTGGTGTCTGACTCCACGCGCGGCTGGCTCCTCCCGTGGCTGATGATAACACCAGATCGAAGGGAGAGGAGCGAGACCAGACCACACCAACGAAGAAAAAAAACCAGATCAGGAAGACTCCCTTCTCTCGCCCTCCTTGCCACTCACCCACCACCAGATCGAATCAGGCAAAAAAGGGGGATCGAGGGAAGGAAGAAGAAGAGGAGATCAGAGGCCGCTCCACCTTGCTGCCGCCCCTGATTGCCGACCTGCTGCTCTCCCCTCCATCGACAACGCCGACCTGCTGCTCTCCAACTCCGACGATCGCCGCCGCGACATCTCCTCGACACCAACAGCGGGAAGCCGGACTCCTGGTGGTGCTTTGTTCCGGGTGGTCGGCTGATCTCCCGCGAAGGCTGTCACGACTCCTTCCCAAGGCTGGGTTCTCTGCTGTTGATCTTCACCAAGTCTTCTTCACCTTGCTGCAGCTCTACCCCAAGGGTCCTCTGCTGCCACTCTTCCTCGCCTGCAACTTCTACAGCTTCGAATCGAAGATCATCAAGACCCATAGGCTCTGAACCTCTCTCTTCTCTTGTTCCTGTGCTCTAAATATATGTACTGTTGGGTCTTAAATTTACTCTGTTACCTGTGCACCTTTGCTGAACCCTCATGTATCCTTGCTGAATTATTGTGACCCTTTGCTGGATATTAAGTTAGTAGTTATTCTCCCGTGAGCTGCTGTCACTTTAATTGGTTGCATGAGTTGTGTGTGATATCTGAACCATCTTCCATGTGCTAGTGATACTTTTCTGTTTGATTACAAGAAAACTACTAGAAAAAGAGAAAGTCCTTTTCCTGAACCCTTTACCTTTGCTGCATATTATTTTGTTTTACCTTGGTCCAGTGGCTTCTTGTTTCACTACGGTCTGATTCATCTGTTTAGTTGTTTTGAATGTTTTGAATGTGTGCTTCGAAGTTCTAGATCCCTGTGGAGAACACGACATCCGTAGTTTGGGGCGTAAAAACCCCGCTATATTATAATCGATCATTTTGGCGCACCTACCACGCCGAATCCAGCCATCCATCACCATCTCCAGCCACCGCCAAAATGATCAATTGTAAGTACAGTGGGGTTTTACGCCCAAAACTGCGAGTGTCGTGTTCTCCTCGGGGACTAGGCAAATCGATGATCATGCTTGGCTAAAGCTAGGTAACACAATTCAGATTATGAAAGCGAGAAAATAAACCAAAACTAAACAAGGTTGTTCCCGGAGATCGTTCACAAAGAAAACGACAAACAGCAAAGGGAGATTCAGATTTACTCAATATCTTTTTGGTATTTTCATTATACTTGAGAATCTAAAACACTAACACAAAGGGAAATAATATGACAAGGACACATATATAACTATCTAACATGAACAAAGGGAAGAAACAAGAACTTGAGCTAATACATGGACTACAAAACTGAATATATTTCTGCAGAAAAGGGAAGACACTGTGACAACACATACATGAACTGGAATTACGTAAATTCAGTGCAAGTGTCAAGCATACATGTACCACACAGGTGACAAGTATAACATTCACGAACTTATTTTATATAGATGCATCAACTAGTCAGATCCCAGAACACATACACTATATTATATACAAGTACTAATTATACAAGTACTAAACAGAGCAAACAACAGTTTACATGTACTCTTCAAATCTGAACCTTACAAGTCTTAAACACCTCTCAATACTACAGAAATTTCAGAGAGAGAGAGAGAGAGAGAGAGAGAGAGAGAGAGAGAGAGAGAGAGAGAGAGAGAGAGAGAAGACAACAGCAGGAGGTTGAGAGAGAAGAAGCAGCAGCAGGGGGCGTTGAGAGAGCAGCAGCTGTAGGCGTTGAGGGAGAAGAGGGAGTAGCAGCGGTAGGGGAGAGGAGGCAGCAGCAGTAGGTTGAGGCGAAGAAGGAAGGCAGCAGGGGCGTGGGGATCAGCAGGGAGGCGCAAGGAGAAGGATCAAAAGGGAATAGGAGCAGCAGCAAGGAAATTCAGAGACGAGGGAAGGAGGATCAGCACCAGGGGCGCAAGAAGAGCAGCAGTAGATCACGTTGAGGAAGAAGAAGAAGATATTGAGGAAGACAGTAGCGAGGCAGGGGAAGAGGAAGAAGAGTAGAGGAGCAGCAGCATGGTGGGGGGGGAGGAGCAGCAGAGGCGACAGCGGAGAGGAGAGCTCACGCGGAGGACCAGACGCCCGTCTGGTCGGGCGCGCGAGGTGCGGCGGTGGATGGAGATGCTGTGGCGCGGTGATGTTCGGTGGCGCGATGGTGGATAGATGGCTGGATTCGGGGAGGAGAAGGAGATGGAGGTGCTGGGTGGATGGCGCAGTGGCGCACCGCCACGCCGGCCTGGCCGCGGCGGCGGCCGGTGGCGGAGAAGGAGGGGTGAGGGAGAGAGATGGAGATGCCAGGCCCAAAGGGGATCGAAGGAGATGGCTAGGGATTTGACCCCTCTCGATCAGATCTGCCACTTTGCAATTTTGCCCTCCTAATTCTCTTCTTTCTTCCCAAGTAGATCCTCCTCTTCTTTTAGTTTGCTCCCCTAGATTACTTCTTTCCTTCACGCTCAGGTCCTTGATGTATTTATTTCATGCCCTTCTCTCTTCTCGTTAGCCACATAGTAGAAATCTTGACGATTATAGTGCCTTTGCGCACTTTTCTGCAAAAGAAACAAGTCACAAGTAAATGATCCCTTTATGTGATTTTCATTCAAATATGCAATAATTCATAGCACGAAATGAATGAATATATCTCAATGAACCGCATATTTGAGGGCCAAGAGATGTATATAAAATGTGTTGATCACCACCGCTCCTAGTTCTTCCTCCCGCCCCCACAACCCCCAAAAAGGCGATTGGGAGAGTTGTTCTGTATCCCACGCCCAACTAACCAAGCTCCAGCTGCAGGGTTATCTCCACCTGCGGATCTAGTCCCTGTTCGGGCGGGATTAACTTCTTTTACTGGTGAAGCCCTGGCAGAAAATTTCCCGAATCCTTCGGAAGGGGAGTGAGTGTGCTTTGTTTCCTTTCTTTTAGGAGGTGTTGGGTTTCCAATTCATCCCTTCCTCCGAGGTCTCCTGGAGTACTATGGACTCCAACTGCACAACCTCACGCCAAGCTCCATTCTGCATATCGCAGGCTTCGTCGCTCTCTGCGAGTTGTTCTTGGGCTGCGAGGCCCATTTCGAGCTGTGGAGGAAGCTTTTCTGCCTCGTCCCTCGTTCCCAAGAGGGATCCATATTCGAGGTGGGTGGCGCCGAAGTATGGCGCATCGCCGGAATAGGATACCTATCCGTCACTCCGAAGAAGGCATCCGAAGAGTGGCCCTCGGAGTGGTTTTACATTGAAGACGTTGTTCTTTCGGACCCAATCCGACGAGGCCTTCCTGAATTTTCCAATGCTCCGTTAAAGAAGCGCCACAGCTGGCGCCCTCGGAGCCTCGAGGAGACAGATAGTGCGGAGCTTAAGATGCTAACGGACAAGATAAAAGTACTTGCCCAATCCGGACTGTCCATAATTGAGGTCATGGAGATTTTCATAACGCGAGGTGTTCAGCCACTCCAATCCAGAGGACTCCCCATGTGGAACTTCAATGGGGAGGATGATACATCTTGCTACGCGCGCAAGGGTCCGGACAACTTTGCCGCCCTAGCCGCCATGTTGGCCGATCTTTATAAAGGGGAGAAAGAGGAATTGACTCGCCTTAAGTGTCGAGATGGTTTTTCCATGTACAACCCCTAGCTGGGTAAGCTTTTAATCTAGAACCTTACTCAATCCTCTTCCTGAGTTGCAACCAGTTGAACTTAACCTGACCACTTTTAGCAGGAATGGAGGAGGCTATCGCGGGTATCTATAGCCCTGCTCCGCAATCGAAGGACCATATTCGGGACCTAGATCCCGGATTTGAGGAGGATCCGGATATATCCGTGGAGCTCAAGGAGGGGATCTTCTATCAGGCGAGATACGACGACATATAAGTGGCCATTGTAGCCGATTATCTCGGCCTCCTTCCTTCTTCCCATGTAAGTACCCAAGGACCGTTTCCTCCAAAGGAGTTTTCCCATCACACCTCACCTACTTCACTGTCTCGTGCTTCAAAAGGGTGGCGCTCGTCTCGCCATGCCGCATCAGGATCGTCCTTTAAGAGGGGGATGCTGACACAGGGCGCGTCTTCGAAGAGAAAGGCGGACGACGATACTTCCAAGCCTCTACCTTCATAAAAAAGGTACGATCTTCAATACGTCCGACGGCAAACATACCAAACTGTGACGTTTTTTGATGTGCCATATTTCAGGAAGAGCATTCACCGGACCGTATCCGGAGATACTACCGGGCATATGTCCACCAACCCGACCCCGGAGGCTAGAGTTAATGCGGGTGCAATGCCGGATTGTCCTCCCTCCAACGATTTGGATAATGTATCCATCACCAACTCCGAAGTGGAGAGTGCAATGAACCATCGGTGCCGGAGGGCAGCTATGCGCGATCCTAACTTTACTGAAGAGGCATTCAATGCCTTCAGCTCGACAATGCATATATCCGAGCTGCTCGGGATGGGCTTACTGGAGCCACTTACCAGCTTTCAAAGGATATGCGGGTAAGATTAATTTGTGTATATTCAATAGTCATATACCAGTAGCCCCCGAGACTTGAAAATAGTTGAAGCAACTAATTTTAAGGATCGACATATAATCAGGTACTCACTGATAAGAACAACATGCTATCTCGGGAGATAGAACAGTGCCAGGCCCAGCTGACCGCTGTTACCGCTGAACTGGCGAAATCCAAGGAGGCACCAACTGGTAATGTATTCTTCTGTCCGGGAAATACGATCATGTGCCTGTAGTGTTTGTGCGAATAAACACTGTTGTATTTTATCATAGCAGGATCGTCGGAGCAGCTGGAAGAGAAACTGAAAGCCGCGCAGGCGGATAAAGAACATGCTGAAAGGCAAGAGGCTGCTGGTCAACGTGTACTTACACGGGCCAGGGACGAGAAGAACAAACTGCAGGATGCCAACACCCGGCTCGGGAAGAGCTGAAAGACGTGCGGGCCCAACTGGCGGTCGCCTTGAAGGAGAATAAAAGGCTGAGAGGTGGCATATTCAGTATGCCTGTAAACTTATTTTTGTATAGTTCGGTAAAGCGAATTGTACAAGTTTATTTATGTAGGTGTGCTAACTGGGAGGCCCAAACAAGAGGTGTCCGGATTTCAAGGCGACCTGCTACAAGAGCTGCCCAAGATGCACGAGCAAGCTCGGAAGGCAATGAGAAACATTTAGAAGGCTTTATGGCCAGCCGATTCTCCTC
Organism: Aegilops umbellulata; assembly: GCA_032464435.1. Classification (NCBI taxonomy): domain Eukaryota; kingdom Viridiplantae; phylum Streptophyta; class Magnoliopsida; order Poales; family Poaceae; genus Aegilops; species Aegilops umbellulata. The sequence goes on along the minus strand of CP136056.1, from coordinate 380,920,650 downwards.
TAGGAAGCATGGAGGAACTCGTCAATTTATTCAAGGGAGCTCGGCGCCGTTTTTTGCTATGGAAGATATCGGCATGCCGTGAAGGTGCTCGGGAAGCCTGGGTGATGACCCACAAGTATAGGGGATCTATCATAGTCCTTTCGATAAGTAAGAGTGTCGAACCCAACGAGGAGCAGAAGGAAATGATAAGCGGTTTTCAGTAAGGTATTCTCTGCAAGCACTGAAATTATCGGTAACAGATAGTTTTGTGATAAGGTAATTTGTAACGGGTAACAAGTAATGAAAGTAAACAAGGTGCAGCAAGATGGCCCAATCCTTTTTGTAGCAAAGGACAAGCCTGGACAAACTCTTATATAGAGAAAAGCGCTCCCGAGGACACATGAGAATTATCGTCAAGCTAGTTTTCATCATGCTCATATGATCACGCTCGTTACTTTGATAATTTGGTATGTGGGTGGACCGGTGCTTGGGTGATGTCCTTTCTTGGACAAGCATACCACTTATGATTAACCCCTATTGCAAGCATCCACAACTACAAAAGAAGTATCAAGGTAAACCTAACCATAGCATGAAACATATGGATCCAAATCAGCCCCTTACGAAGCAACTCATAAACTAGGGTTTAAGCTTCTGTCACTCTAGCAACCCATCATCTACTTATTACTTCCCAATGCCTTCCTCTAGGCCCAAATAATGGTGAAGTGTCATGTAGTCGACGTTCACATAACACCACTAGAGGAAAGACAACACACATCTCATCAAAATATCGAACGAATACCAAATTCACATGACTACTTATAGCAAGACTTCTCCCATGTCCTCAGGAACAAAAGTAACTACTCACAAATCATATTAATGTTCATAATCAGAGGGGTATTAGTATGCATAAAGGATCTGAACATATGATCTTCCACTAGATAAACCAACTAGCATCAACTACAAGGAGTAATCAACACTACTAGCAACCCACATGTACCAATCTGAGGCTTTGGGACAAAGATTGGATACAAGAGATGAACTAGGGCTTTAGAGGAGATGGTGCCGGTGAAGATGTTGATGGAGATTGACCCCCTCCCAATGAGAGGACCGTTGGTGATGTCGATGGCGATGATTTCCCCCTCCCGGAGGGAAGTTTCCCCGGCAGAACAGCTCTATCGGAGCCCTAGATTGGTTCCGCCTTGTGGCGGCGGAGTTTCTTCCCGAAAGCTTGCTTATGATTTTTTCCAGGATGAAAGACTTCATATAACAGAAGATGGGCACCGGAGGCCTGCCAGGGGGCCCACAAGGCAGAGGGCGCGCCCAGGGGGGTAGGGCGCAGCCCCCACCCTCGTGGCCAGGGTGTGGGCCCCCTCTAGTGGATTCTTTTGCCAGTATTTTTTATTAATTCCAAAAGTAACTTTCGTGAAGTTTCAGGACTTTTGGAGCTGTGCAGAATACGTCTTTAATATTTGCTCCTTTTCCAGCCCAGAATTCCAGCTGTCGGCATTCTCCCTCTTCATGTAAACCTTGTAAAATAAGAGAGAATAGGCATAAGTATTGTGACATAACGTGTAATAACAACCCATAATGCAATAAATATCGATATAAAAGCATGATGCAAAATGGACGTATCACTGGGCCATGGTAAAAACACGGTACACCAAACTTGATCCGAATCATATGGCGCGGGTCGGGCCTCGAGGATTCGATGGACAGGAAATTCCGATCAGCCTGGTGTACGACCAAGTGAAGATGGCCGCCAAGTATTCACAACAAGATTGTGAACTAGACAAGCTGTTAGAGGGTCTAGAGGAAGAAGAAGTTTTTGAATCCAAGTAGCAATGTACTTTCATCGACAAACTTGTCTCCAACCGAATTTGTAGAACTATTGTCATGGCAGACTTTCTGCTTCGACCTCCGAAGACCCGAGGGTTGGAGTGTTTCCGAATACTATACCGTAGGTAAACACCAAAGTATGTTCGGAAACCAGGCAATCCGGTCATTGTTTCTTGAACAGACAAGTTCCTTCGCCATTATATGCACCTTTTATGACTTAAGATTTTGCCAAGCTGGGTTGCCTAGCTCCTGTGCTTATGACCTACGTTCCCGCTTGTTCGGCTAGGGCATAAAGGGAGCACCTCTGCGATTGTTACAACCGGGTTATCCAGACATGTATCTCAGACTGGGTGAAGCCGAAAGCTAGTGTTCTTAAGAGAATAAGTGGTCGGCGAACAAAAGATGAATTGCCCTCGTTCCAATACACAAACCCCAGACTATAACGTACACTATGATCTTTAGCATCACAGCTTCGACATACAAACAACGCATGCTGGCCCAGGGAAAGGAACCTTTAACGGAACTATTCTCCCTGGAAGATGTTTCTTACAATTAAATGTAATATAACATAACTCCCTGAATACAAAGACATATATGAGTAGACAACACATATTATATAGGGTGAGCTTGATGCTCAAAAAATAAGAATAAGCTTCTTTTAAAAAGAAGCCCCCAGGTATTGTGAGGTATGTACATTTAAGGATGTAGACCCTCAGATGTGTGGTTTACCCTAACACGAGCTAAAATTCGCATAAAAACGCGAGGAAAGAAAATAGTGAAAAAGAGAACAGAAGGAACGAGGAAAGATGGGTATATGTGCGGACTTTAGGCGTAGAATCTTCGGAGCCTTGCAGCGTTCCTTGGGTTTGGCTCCAGGCGATTATATGAAGCATTGCGAAGGCGATAGACTCCTCCAGTGAACTTCATCTATAATGAAGGGACCCTCCCATTTGGGCTTGAGCTTGTCCTTTTTCTTCTCTGGTAGGCGTAGAACGAGTTCACCGACGTTGTAAGTCTTTGCCCATACTTCTCTGCTTTGATATCGCCGAGCCTGCTGTTGATAGAATGCAGAACGGGCCTTCGCGACATCACGCTCCTCCTCCAGGCCATCCAAGTCGTCCTACCGATCGAGCTCGGCTTCTCTCTCTTCATACATGCGCACGCGGGGTGAGTCGTGAATAATGTCACAAGGCAAGACTGCCTCTGCACCGTACACCATGAAGAAGGGTGTATATCTGGTCGTGCGATTGGGCGTGGTTCGTAGCCCCTAGAGTACGGAATCAAGTTCCTCAACCCAGCGTTTGTCTGATTCTCGCAGAGATCACACTAGTCTAGGTTTGATGCCACTCATGATCATGCCGTTAGCCCGCTCGACCTGACCGTTTGTCTGAGGGTGATATACGGAGGCGTAATCGAGCTTGATGCCCAAATTGGTGCACCAATTTTTACCTCATTGGCTGTAAAATTAGAGCCGTTGTCATTAATAATACTGTGTGGGACACCATAACGGTGTACGACACCGGATATAAAGTCTATCACCGGTCCGGCTTCAGCCGTTTTAACTGTTTTGGCTTCTACCACTTAGTGAACTTGTCGACCATAACCAATAAGTATTTCTTCTTATGGCTTCCCCCTTTAAGAGGCCCAACCATGTCAATCCCCCAGACCGCAAAGGGCGAGGTGATGGGGATTGTTCGTAGGGCAGTGGGCGGCATGTGGCTTTGATTAGCAAAAAGCTGGCATTCCATGCAGCGCTGAACGAGGTCCTGTGCATCTGCTCGGGCCGTGGGCCAAAAGAAACCCGTATGGAAGGCCTTGCTTATAAGGGCCCGAGCTGCAGCGTGATGGCCGCCAAGACCAGCGTGTATTTCAGCCAAGAGCTGCAGTCCCTCTTCTTCGGAGATGCATCTTTGAAGGACTCCGGTAGTACTTTTCTTGTATAGTTCTCCTTCATGAACTTTGTAGGCCTTCGAGCATCGAACGATACGACGGGCCTCACTCTGATCCTCGGGGAGCTCATTCCTAGTCAGGTAGGCAAGGAAAGACTCGGTCCATGGGGCAATCACAACCATGATTTCATGGGCCGATGGTGTTATTTCACTGCCCGAGCCCCCGATGATAGAACTGTGTTCGGAATCTGGGGGTGTGATCGACCCCGGGCTAGTGTTGCCGTTCTCGTCCTGCCACACTACGGATGGCTTGAAGAGCCTTTCCACAAAGGTGTTAGGTGGGATGGGGTCGCGCTTAGCACCCATGCGAGCAAGGATGTCCGCGGCTTGATTACTCTCTCGATCCACGTGATGAAACTCGAACCCCTCAAACCGAGCCAATATTTTGAGTACGTCATTGCGGTAAGCCACCATCTTTGGGTATTTTGCGTCAAATTCTCCGTTTATTTGGGATATTGCAGGGTTTGAATCTCCGCGCACCTCAAGGTGTTGTATGACCATGGAGACAGCCATCCGGAGACCATGCAATAGGGCCTCATACTCGGCCGCGTTGTTAGAGTCTATATACGATATTTGGAGCACATAACGGACTGTGTCTCCTGTGGGGGATGTCAAAACGACCCCAACCCCAAGTTCGGCGAACATTTTGGAGCCATCGAAGTGCATCACCTAGTTGGAATACGAGCCGTACTCTTTAGGGAGTTCGGCCTCTGTCCATTCGGCGACGAAGTCAGCCAACACATGAGATTTAATGGCTCGGTGTGGTTTGTAAGTTATTTCGAATGGTAAGAGCTCAATGGCCCATTTAGCAATCCGGCCGGTGGCGTCCCGGTTGTTTATAATATCATTGAGTGGTACTTCTAAGGCCACCGTGATTGAGCATTCTTGAAAGTAATGCCACAATTTGCGGGATGCCATAAAGACCGCATAGGCCATCTTTTGATAATGCGGGTATCGGGATTTGCATGGTGTAAGAGCAAGTCTAGTAGAGGCCTCAAACCCTCAAACCCCTAAAAATAACTGCTTTTTTTTACAGTTTTTGTCAAAAAAAGCCGTAGACTAGAACCCCTAAACCCTTAAACCCGTAAAAAAATTTAGAGGTCCAACCCTTAAACATTTTCACAACCTGTAGAAGTGAGGGTTGGGAGGAAAAACTCCTCCCAACCCGCACTCCTTTTCCACCCTCGCGCGGGAGGGAAGTTTCATCCCCGGCTCCTCCCGCCGCTTCCTTCCGCCGCCTCGCCCCGCGCCAGCCATGGAGGCCTCCGCCGCCGCCGCACCTGCCCCGCCCGCCGCCGCGCCCGCCCCGCCCGACTCGGGCCCCGCCCCCGCACCCGCTCGGCACCCGACCGTGGCCGACGTGGTGGTGACGACCCACGTCGGGGCCAAGCGGCGGCGGGCGGGCCTCGCACCGCCTCCTCCCGCCTCCCCGGCTCCTGCCCGGACTCCCGACACGGCCCCCGTCCCCGCCCCGGCGCCCGCCCCCGCCGCGCCCGCCCCCAAGAAGAGCGGCCGAAGGCGGGGCTCCCGTGGGCCGCGAGGGGCTTCCTCCAAGGTCGCCGGCTCGTCCCCGACCATGAAGAAGCCCGCGGCCCCGCCCGCCACCGTCGTTGAACCTCCTCCCGCCGCGCACGAGGTGTTCGAGGAAATGGCAACCCCATCCTCGTTCATGGACCTCCTCCAAAATGTGGAGGTGGACCTCGGGGCTCCGCCTCTAGAACCCTTTAGGGTTGGTGACGACTTGGAGGAAGATGAGGAGGATGAAGGGGATGACGAGGAGGAGGAGGTGGCCGAGATAGGGGAGGAGGCATTCACCGCCGCTTCCCGCCCACACGCGCGGTCGACAAACTACACCGAGGTGGAAGATATCCTCTTGGTTCGTGCTTGGGCGGCTGTGGGGATGGATGCAAGCACCGGCACCGATCAAACCGGTAAACGGTATTGGCAAAGGATCGAGGACAACTATTGTAGGATCAAGCCGAAGAATAGTGGGTTCATCTCTCGCACTATCCGGTCGCTTCAAGGCTGGTGGGAGTTGATGAAGCCCACTTATGCTCGTGGGAGTGCGTCCATGGACCAAGTGAGGGATGCACCACCTAGTGGAACCGTGGAGAGTGACTATGTGAGTACATATCTCTTCACTATTTTGATTATGTGTGTGTACTATGCTATTGGTGGGTTCTTATGTGATTATGTGTGGTTGATAGGAAACAATTGCCGGCATGGGGTACAAGGAGATGGCCGCTTCCAAGGGCAAGCCATTCCCATTTAAGCATGTTTAGGCAATTCTTCAAACCTTTGACAAGTGGAAGTTGAGGGATCAAGAGACCGCACCCAAGAAGTCGGCAATGCTTAGGATGGATGATTGTGAAGATGAGGAGGAGAGGAACTTGGGCAAGCCCGAGGGAACCAAGAAGGGCAAGCTAAGGGTGAAGATGGAAGGAGAGGCGTCAAGCCTAAGGGAGAAGATGGAGCACATGATGAAGGCAAGAGAGGAATTGACAACGAAGACATTGGAGACGAAGCTTCTTATCACCAAGAAGAAGAAAGAGGTCAAGCTTGCACAAGTTGAAGCAAAGCGTGAAGAAGCAAAGCGCAAGGCCGACTTGGAGGAGAGGATGATCAAGCTCAAAGAGGCAAAGGTATGGAAAGAACTCATGGTGGAAGAGAAGGAGCACATGATGATGTCCAAGAAGGACATGGATGAAGACCAATTGCAATGGTGGAAGGAATACAAGGAGGACATCGCGGAGAGGAAGAGGATGTTCCGTGGTGCGTCCTCTACTTTTCGAGGTGACACTCCGATGAGTAGTTGTGGCGATGGCGGTGTGGACGACTCCACCGGCGCCTATGGAGATGCTTGATGGAGCCCGCATGTGGTCTAGGAGATGGCACCGAGGTGCAACTTTTTGGTGATGGTGCCGATGAGAGGGGGAAGATGATGATTTTGTGATGTAAACTATTAAACCATGCATCAATGATTGTCATTTGGTAGTTTGTTTAGAGGTTGATTGTGTTCTTGTAGTCATAAATTGTGAGATGTCAAATGATAGATTTAAAGGTTGGGGTTGAGGCAAAGACTAGAACCCTCAAACCCAACCCTTAAAGCAGTTTAAGGGTTGGGTTTGAGGGTTCTAGTATTTGCCCCTGTTTTCCAACCCTTAAAAGTGCTAAAAACTGGCACTTCTCAACCCTTAAAACTGCTTTAAGGGTTTGAGGGTTCTACTAGACATGCTCTAAGGACCGTCGGTACGTAGTATACTGGTTTTTGGAGCGGGAACTTATGCCCCTCTTCCTCTCATTCAACAACGAGCACCGCACTCATGTTGGGGAACGTAGTAATTTAATTTTTTTTCCAACACACACGCAAGATCATGGTGATGCATAGCAACGAGAGGGAAGAGTGTGTTGACGTACCCTTGATACGTCTCCAACGTATCTATAATTTTTGATTGCTCCATGCTATATTATCTACTGTTTTGGACAATATTGGGCTTTATTATCCACTTTTATATTATTTTTGGGACTAAACTATTAACCGGAGGCCTAGCTCAGATTTGCTGTTTTTTGCCTATTTCAGTGTTTCGAAGAAAAGGAATATCAATCGGAGTCGAAACAGAACGAAATCAACTGGAGAAGTTATTTTTGGAAGGAAATCTACCGGATGGACTTGGACCCCACGCCAGGAGAGAAGGGAGGTGCCCATGAGGGTGGGGTGCGCGCCCCCTAGGGCGCGCCCCCTGCCTCATGGGGCCCCCGAAGCTCCACCGATGTACTTCCTGCACCCATATATACTCATGTACCCTAAAACTTCCAGAACAAAGAATAGATCGGGAGTTCCGCCGTCGCAAGCCTCTGTAGCCACCAAAAGTCAATCGGGACCCTGTTCCGGCACCCTGCCGGAGGGGGGGAACCCTCACCGGTGGCCATCTTCATCATCCCAGCGCTCTCCATGACGAGGAGGGAGTAGTTCACCCTCGGGGCTGAGGGTATGTACCAGTAGCTATGTGTTTGATCTCTCTCCTTCTCTCTCTCTCTCTCTCTCTCTCTCTCTCTCTCTCGTGTTCTTGATTTGGCACGATCTTGATGTATCACGAGCTTTGCTATTATAGTTGGATCTTATGTTGCTTCTCCCCCTCTACTCTCTTTTAATGGATTGAGTTTTCCCTTTGAAGTAATCTTATCGGATTGAGTCTTTAATGACTTGAGAACACTTGATGTATGTCTTGCCGTGCGTATCTGTGGTGACAATGGGGTATCACATGATTCACTTGATGTATATTTTGGTGATCAACTTGCGGGTTCCGCCCATGAACCTATGCCTAAGGGTTGGCACACGTTTTCATCTTGATTCTCCGGTAGAAACTTTTGGGCACTCTTTGAAGTACTTTGTGTTGGATTGAATAGATGAATCTGAGATTGTGTGATGCATATCGTATAATCATACCCACGGATACTTGAGGTGACATTAGGGTTTTGGTTGATTTGTATCTTAAGGTGTTATTCTAGTACGAACTTTAGGGCTGTTTGTGACACTTATAGGAATAGCCCAACGGATTGATTGGAAAGAATAACTTTGAGGTGGTTTCGTACCCTACCATAATCTCTTCGTTTGTTCTCCGCTATTATTGATTTTGGAGTGACTCTTTGTTGCATGTTGAGGGATAGTTATATGATCCAATTATGTTATTATTGTTGAGAGAACTTGCACTAGTGAAAGTATGAACCCTAGGCCTTGTTTCCTAGCATTGCAATACCGTTTACGCTCACTTTTATCATTAGTTAACTTGCTGTTTTTATATTTTCAGATTACAAAAACCTATATCTACCATCCATATTGCACTTGTATCACCATCTCTTCGCCGAACTAGTGCACCTATACAATTTACCATTGTATTGGGTGTGTTGGGGACACAAGAGACTCTTTGTTATTTGGTTGCAGGGTTGTTTGAGAGAGACCATCTCCATCCTATGCCTCCCACGGATTGATAAACCTTAGGTCATCCACTTGAGGGAAATTTGCTACTGTCCTACAAACCTCTGCACTTGGAGGCCGAACAACGTCTACAAGAAGAAGGTTGTGTAGTAGACATCAAGCAGTTTCTGGCGCCGTTGCCGGGGAGGTGAGTGCTTGAAGGTATATCTTTAGATCTTGCAATCGAATCTTTTTGTTTCTTGTTTTAGCACTAGTTTAGTTTATAAAAGAAAATTACAAAAAAATGGAATTGAGTTTACCTCATACGCTTCATCTTTTCAATATCTTTCGTGAGTATGATGGGAAGGAAAATTGTGCCAAAGTGTTAGAATAAGAATGTATTAAAATGTTTGGCACTAAATCTTTGAATGATGAGCATGATTGCAATGTTGTTAGTATGAACTCATTGAATATCCATAGTACTAATGATGATTGCACTAGTTATGATGAAAATGCCTCCTATAAACATGTCAATTTTTGTGGAGTGCATTGGGTTTGCAAGTACACACCAAATAGGGAAGATAGATATTTCAAGAGGCATAAGTACTTAGAAACCAAATTGTTGCAAGAAGAGCAAATGAATGTGCTGAAAATTTATTTTTTCTTAGCCATACTTGTGAACTTTGCAATGAACATGATCATTTTAGTACCCAATGCAAATTGTTTCATGATCGTATCGTGTCCAAAAATTGTGATGACTTGATTTCCCTTGCACATCATAATGAACTTAGTTTGCTCTTGGGTTATGAAGAAATTAAATGTATAACTAAGGACATTCCAAAATTTTCCCTTGATAAAGTTCTTCATTTCAATCTAGAGAGAATTTATATGTATTGTGCGGTGAATTGCATTGAAAATCCTTATATTGCCAATTACATAAAGAAAAGAAAACAAATAGAAGATGAAGAGAATACTAATGAAAGGGAAGAGACTTCCCAATATTCTCCTATTATTTCTTATGATGAATCAGGTAACGAGGAGGAGCCTTCAATTCAACCAATCTCATTAATAAAGAGCTCCAAAAAGAGGATTTAACCTACACATGATGGGGTTAAGAAGAAGAAAAGAAAAAGGAAGAGAGGTAAAAAGGTATCTCTCCCAAATAAAGTTGCTCCTATTATTGTTGCGCCTCATGAAAATGAATCAAAAATAATTGTGGAAGATGATGCACTTGATGATGATCTTGTTATGCCTATTGCTTGTTGTGATGATTATGATTGGGAAGATAATGATACTTCTTATGATCTTGAAAATCTTTTTGGCACTTGCTTGGAATAATATGATAATAATGTTTGCTATACTATTGGTGCTATCCATACTATTAATGATGAGAGTGATTATGCTTATGATACGAAAAGGCCCAAGCTTGGGGAAGCTATGTTTGATGAAGATGATGTTTTTGAGAATATATTTGCTGCAATTAATGTTTGTCCCAAGCTTGGGGATGCTATGTTTAATGAAGATGATATTTTTAGCCCCCCAAGTTTTGATATGCAAAGTTGTTATGATGATAGCATGCCCTCTACCTATGATGATTATATTAATGAAAGTGGGTTTGGAAGAGTGTCAACTTTAGGAAGTAATGATCCCACAATATTGGAGGATGTTGAATCTTATAATATTTATGAAAGTGGATTTGGAGAGGTCATGACTTTATTTAGTGATGTATCCACTATTTCGGAAGAGGTTTCAATCGATTATGATGAGAACAAAGTTGCTACTTATGATGATTATTGTGATAAAACTTATGCTATAAAGAGTAGTGATGATTATATTTATAAAATTTGTCATGATTGTGATTACCCTTTTTCTGAACATTACTCTTTTAACGTGGAAACAATTTATAGTATTGAAGTCTCTTATGATGCTCCCACTATTATTCATGAGAAGAAATTTGCTTATGTGGAGAGTAATAAAATTTCTATGCATGTAGATCATGAAAAGAATGCTTTAGGTGATGGTTATATTGTTGAATTCATTCATGATGCTACTGAAAATTGTTATGAGGGAGGAATACATGCTTGTAGGAATTGCAATAATATCAAGTTTCCTCTCTATGTGCTTAAAGTTTTGAAGTTATGCTTGTTTTATCTCCCTATGCAAGTTGACTCTTGTTACCATAAGTTGTTTGCTCACAAAATCCCTATGCATAGGAAGTGGGTTAGACTTAAATGTGCTAGTTATATTCTTCATGATGCTATCTCTATGTTTTAATTCTTATCTTTTATGCGAGCATCATTGAAATCATCATGCCTAGCTAGGGCGTTAAACGTTAGCGCTTGTTGGGAGGCAACCCAATTTTATTTTAGTTTCTTGCTTTTTGGTTCTGTTTAGGAATAAATAATCCATCTAGCTTCTTTTTATATGTGGTTTTATGTTTTAATTAGTGTTTGTGCCAAGTAGAACCTTTGGGAAGACTTGGGTGAAGTCTTTATGATCATGCTGTAAAAAAAACAGAAACTTTAGCGCTCACGAGATTAGCTAAACTTTTTACTGGAGAGTGCTATTTAGTTGATTCTTTTTGAAGATGATTACTAGACAAATTCCTCAGGTCCACCAATTTATTTCAGAATTTTTGGAGTTCCATAAGTTTGCATTAGTTACAGATTACTACAGACTGTTCTGTTTTTGATAGATTCTGTTTTCATTGTGTTGCTTGCTTATTTTGATGAATCTATGGCTAGTAAAATAGTTTATAAACCATAGAGAAGTTGGAATACAGTAGGTTTAACACCAATACAAATAGAGAATGAGTTCATTACAGTAAATTGAACTGGTGTTTTGTTTTCTTTTGCTAACGTAGCTCACGAGTTTTCTGTTAAGTTTTGTGTTGTGAAGTTTTCAAGTTTTGGGTAAAGATTCGATGGACTATGGAATAAGGAGTGGAAAGATCCTAAGCTTGGGGATTCCCAGGGAACCCCAAGGTAATATTCAAGGATAACCAAGCGTATAAGCTTGGGGATTCCCCGGAAGGCATCCCTTCTTTCGTCTTCGTTCATCGGTAACTTTACTTGGAGCTATATTTTTATTCACCACATGATATGTGTTTTGCTTGGAGCATCACTTTATTTTCTTTACCTTTGCTTGCTGTTTGAATAAAGTATCAATATCTGACATTCTTAAATGTTAGAGAGTCTTCACATAGTTGCATAATTATTCGACTACTCATTGATCTTCACTTATATCTTTCGAAGTAGTTTGTTGTTGCTCTAGTGCTTCACTTATATCTTTTAGAGCACAGTGGTGGTTTTATTTTGTACAAATGGATGAACTCTCATGCTTCACTTAGATTATTTTGAGAGTCTTAAATATCATGGTAATTGCTTGAATAATCCTAATATGCTAAGCATAAATGATTTGTAAGAATTCTTATGAGTGTGTTGAATACTAAGAGAAGTTTGATGCTTGATAATTGTTTTGAGATATGGAGGTGATAATATCAAAGTCGTGCTAGTTGAGTAGTTGTGAATTTGACAAATGCTTGTGTTGAGGTTTGCAAGTCCCATAACATGCACGTATGGTAAACGTTATGTAACAAATTTGAAACATGAGGTGTTCTTTGATTATCTTCCTTATGAGTGGCGGTCGGGGACGAGCGATGGCCTTTTCCTACCAATCTATCCCCCTAGGAGCATGCGCGTAGTGCTTTGGTTTTTGATGGCTTGTAAGGAGATAAGAACTTGGCGCTGGAGCTCGAGATTGGAAGGGCGGAGACAGAGAGAAGGCGTGAGAGAGGAAGAAGGAATCCTTATCCCCTTATAAAGGCAGTGAATATTGAACGCCTCCCCACTTGCCTTATAATTCGCCTATTCCCAAAGGCTGTATAAACGACACGGTTGGGTTAGCCATGCCCGCATTGATGAGAATCCTGCGATAAGGGGACACGATCTCTGCTTTGACAAGACGTGCCAATGGCAACCGCGTCTCTGGACGAGGGGCGTCAAACACAAAAACGGTTTGGAATTATGACTGGTCAGACGTAATGTCGTTCTACAAAAAGTTGTCAGCGGATGGAACTCATGTAAAATTATATTCTCTCCACGGTGGTGTATGGTGTGTGTGACAGGTCCGGATACTATCGTCGCGTCCGAGGACTATCCTGGAGTTCGGAAAGGGGAAGCCGCCTTGCAATGCCGAACACAATCTGCGCGCCGGACTCCTCTTCATTGAAGCCAGGTTCATGGGCTACTGAGGGAGTCCTGGACTAAGGGGTCCTCAGGCGTCCGACCCGTTATCCATGGGCCGGACTGATGGGCTGTGAAGACGCGAAGGCCGAAGACTGTACCCGTGTCCGGATTGGACTCTCTTTGGCGTGGAAGGCAAGCTTGGCGATCAACTATTAAGATTGCTTCTTATGTAACCGACTCTATGTAACCCTAGATCCCTCCGGTATCTATATAAACCGAAGGGTGTAGTCCGGATAGGATATACTCATTACCATAGTCATACAGGCTAGACTCCTAGGGTTTGGTCATTACGATCTCATGCTAGATCAACTCTTGTAACACTCATATTCATCAAGATCAATCAAGCATGAAGTAGGGTATTACCTCCATAGAGAGGGCCCGAACCTGGGTAAACGTCATGTCCCCTGCCTCCTGTAACTATCGATCCTAAACGCATAGTTTGGGACCCCCTACCAGAGATCCGCTGGTTTTGACACCGACAGGGGGGGAGATAGAGAGGGAATAGGTGGAGGAGGACGAACGGAGAGTGGATAAGGGGGGACTATGCCGATGGCTTAGCTGTCGGCATAGCCAGGGTGCCACGTGTCCTGTCTATGCCGTCGGCTTAGCCGCCACATTTTTTTAAATAGTCCCACCTCACCCAAAGACAAGCAACATGACCAGTTTAAATAGTTAGCCAATCCATACGAAGTAAGCACCGATATTCATTATACTTCCGTTAAGAAAATGAATAATTACGGTGAAACTTTCAGTGCCTGGCTCGGCGCGCGGGCACTGAAGGTTTCAAAGTGAAAGTCCGTTTTCCATGATGGATGTCGGTGTTTTTTTTTATAAATTCAATCATTACAATTTTTAGTTTGCCGATTATATGAGGACCCGGTGCGAAGCTCTGGTGGCTGTTTCCCCCCTCCGTGCGACAGCGGCAGCGACGCTCGTGAGGGGGGCACACCCCAGAGCCACGTGCCGGGTGCTTGCGCGTGCCACCACGCTTTCACAAGCGTAGGAGGGCCCACTGCAACACCTGGTGGCATAGCTACCCCCCAGGTACCCCGTCCCGTCTAACCCTGACACAGACGACCGCCGGATCTAGCCCTTTGACTTTCGCCGGATGGGGTTTGACTAGTGGAACTTTTCACTGGGCTACACCCCCGAACATGACTCTGACCCAACCCACCCTAAGATTCCCTCCGTGTCGGCCCAACGTGGCTGTTTCCCCCTCCGTGATACGGCGGTAGCGACGCCCGTGAGGGGGGGGCACACTACGGAGCCGCGTGTCGTGTTCTTGCGCCTGCCACCACGCTTCCACAAGCGTAGGAGGGCCCACCGCAACACCTCGCGGCATTGCTAGCACCCCAGGCACCCCATCCCGTCTAACCCTGACACAAACGACCGCCAGATCTAGGCCTTTGACTTCCGCTAGATGGGGTTTGACCGTTGGACCTTTTCACCAGGTTGTCATAGCCCAGCACATAGCTACACCCGCGAACACGGCCCCGGCCCAACCCACCCAAGCTTCCCTCCGTGTCGGCCCGACGTGGCCGTTTCCCCCCTCCGTGACACGGCAGCGACGCCCGTGAGGGGGGTGGGGGGGGGGGCAATTGATATATAATCGAGGTATGTTTTTTTACATAATGCACATTTAAGTTAATCAAATTAGTTTTTAAAAAATAAAAAAATAAAAAAGAGAAAATAAATAGAACATGAATTCTTTTGTAGAAATCTATGCCGACGGCAAGCCATCGACATAGCTACGGCCACGGATCGCCGGTGCCCTAGATCGATAATGTGGCATAAGGCGCGGATCGATGACGTGGCAGAGGCCATGGGCCAGCCCTATGCAGATGGCAAGGCCGTCGGCACACCTATGCCACCCCACGGACCGACGAGGGGCTCAGATCAATGACATGGCGGTCTCGCGGATCGATGACATCGCCAAATCTATGCCGACGACCCATGTTAGCCCCGTCAGCATAGGCCTTACGCCGTCAGACGACCGTCGTCACCCGGGTAGCTGGGCCCACAGGTATGCCGATGGCGCTTACTATGCTGACGGCCACCGTAGGCATATATCCATCGATGCCGACGGCCCCCGTCGGCATAGATGGATATATGCGAACGACTTGTCTACGCCTACGGCTTGACCTAGGCCGTCGGGATATCTCCATCTATGCCGACGGGAGCCATCGGCATAGATCAAGCCATCGGCACGGAGGGGACTCACGGTCGCTCACTGGTCGGATGCACACGAGGTTCTTCGCTCGCTTGGTGTGCTTCTTTTGTGAAGGGGCTTGAGCTGCAATTGTAGAGCACAGCGGCCATGCTAGTGGTGGATGGGTTGTTTAAGTGGCCGAGCAGCCAGAGAGAGAGAAGCAAAGCGATCGATGATGACCCACAAGTATAGGGGATCTATCATAGTCCTTTCTATAAGTAAGAGTGTCGAACCCAACGAGGAGCAGAAGGAAATGATAAGCGGTTTTCAGCAAGGTATTCTCTGCAAGTACTGAAATAAGTGGTAACAGATAGTTTTGTGATAGGATAATTTGTAACGAGCAACAAGTAACAAAAGTAAATAAAGTGCAGCAAGGTGGCCCAATCCTTTATCTAGTAAAGGACAAGCCCGGACAAACTCTTATATAAGGAAAAGCGCTCCCGAGGACACATGGGAATATCGTCAAGCTAGTTTTCATCACGTTCATATGATTCACGTTCGGTACTTTGATAATTTGATATGTGGGTGGACCGGTGCTTGGGTGCTGTTCTTACTTGAACAAGCATTCCACTTATGATTAACCTCTATTGCAAGTATCCACAACTACAACAAAAGTATTAAGGTAAACCTAACCATAGCATGAAACATATGGATCCCAATCAGCCCCTTACGAAGCAACGCATAAACTAGGGTTTAAGCTTCTGTCACTCTAGCAACCCATCATCTACTTATTACTTCCCAATGCCTTCCTCTAGGCCCAAATAATGGTGAAGTGTTATGTAGTCAACGTTCACATAACACCACTAGAGGCTAGACAACATACATCTCATCAAAATATCGAACGAGTACCAAATTCACATGACTACTAATAGCAAGACTTCTCCCGTGTCCTCAGGAACAAACGTAACTACTCACAAAGCATATTCATGTTCATAATCAGAGGGGTAATAATATGCATAAAGGATCTGAACATATGATCTTCCACCAAATAAGCCAACTAGCATCAACTACAAAGAGTAATCAACACTACTAGCAACCTACTAGCACCAATCCCGGACTTGGAGACAAGAATTAGATACAAGAGATGAACTAGGGTTTTGAGATGAGATGGTGCTGGTGAAGATGTTGATGGAGATTGCCCTCTCCCGATGAGGGGAGCGTTGGTGATGACGATGGTGATGATTTCCCCCTCCCGAAGGGAAGTGTCCCCGACAGAACAGCTCTGCCGGAGTCCTAGATTGGTTCCGCCAAGGTTCCGCCTCGTGGCGGCGGAGTCTTGTCCCGAAAGGTTGCTTATCAATTTTTCCTCGACGAAAGACCTTATATAGCAAAAGATGGGCATCAGAGGGCCAACAGGGGGTCCACGAGGTAGGGGGCGCGCCCAGGGGGGTAGGGCGCGCCCCCACCCTCATGACCAGGTGGGGCCCCCTCAGGTGAATTTCTTCTGTTGGATATATTTTATATATTCTGAAAATCACTTCCGTGGAGTTTCATGACTATTGGAGTTGCGCAGAATAGGTCTCTAATATTTACTCCTTTTCTAGCCCAGAATTCTAGCTGCCGGCATTCTCCCTCCTTAGGTAAACCTTGTAAAATAAGAGAGAATAGCCATAAATATTGTGACATAATGTGAAATAACAGCCCATAATGCAATAAATATCGATATAAAAGCATGATGCAAAATGGACGTATCAATTGACTCGATCGGCGTGGGGCTGCCCCAACACCCACTACGTGTCGAGCAGTCGCAGCGTGAGCTGCGCACACACACACACGCACACGCACACGCACACACGCACACACCCACGCACCCACGCACGCACGCGCACACACGCGCACACACACACGCGCACACACACGCACGCACGCACGCACAGACACACAGACACACACACACGCACGCACGCGCGCGCGCGCGCGCATACACACACACGCGCACGCACGCACGCACGCACGCACGCACGCGCGCGCGCGCGCGCACACACACAGAGCAAGCATGTGACGGTCTTGCCATGTCAATGACGAAGGGAAACTGCCGCGAAGTTGCTCCTATACCCTGTTTGGCAATGTAGTGGTGAGACGAGTCAGACGACGCCCATCAGACTCAGCACCCGCACATGCATGCATGCATGCCAGCTCTTTTTGATTAGTTGCACGCCTATTTTCAACTACTCGATCGTGTGATTTATAGTGTAGCTAGTAGCATGCTGCATACGCATGTAATAACGCCCGCTGCGTGCACGGCGCACCAGCCACACAACTCCAACGACTGGCGGTGGTTCATCCACATTTTGATCAGCTAGCTAGCAAAATGATTTGACTGAATTACATTGTTAGTCTTTTTTGAGATCAGTTGGACGAGTTAGATAGTTGACGGGGTCATCGATTAGGTTTTTGAGTAGCTCATTAATCAACGTGTTTATCTTCGTCGGGAATCGGAGTCGGAGCACCACCCACCACAAATGGCCTACATGGTTCAACTTGACACTTGTCAAAAGAAGGAAAATCTTGATTGGCGACATGCATTTGCCAAGGCATAAAGCATCCATACCCTCCGTGGCAATGCAGTGGATCACCGTTAATTTCTTAGCAGACGTACACACATGTGAATGAATGGACATGACAAACTAGCTAACCGTTGGGATGCTTAATTTCTTTGCAGTGGACGGCCTTAGCATGTGCACATATGCACATTGTACATGGCAGTAAAAAGGTACCTAGCCAGCTCTTTTTAATTGGCTGCACGGGCACGGCTTCATTGTTTGTGTGGTTCAATTGTTCATGGAATAACGAAAAATTTGTATTACTCACAAATGACGTAGTCAAAATCTCCTGAAGAAAGTTTCAACTAATGAGATTTCCGGTAGAGTACTGCATACGGATGTAATAACCCCGGTTTGTGCACATTTCGGACACCCAATAATTTGATGTGTTCTGGAAGGTGTAAGTTGTGGAACAATTCCACAACTCTTTACATGATTGCTAAGGCTCAAATATTTGACTCCCCATGACCAGACTGAAGAAACAACTTAATTTTCGAAGGTTTAAGGAGGATTGTTGTGTTTCTTTTCCTTTTTATAAAACATTAACCGGATGTGGCTACGGGCAGTGAAACCGCTCATACAAGTCAAGTGGCGGGGTGTGGATTCTAAAGGAAAAATGAGCATCAAAAGAAGGACCTCACTTGGCACGAGGGCATTCCAAGCCATAGCATCCCGTGCATCCAACCATGATTGCATGGTCACTCAATCTCAGCCGAGTGGATACGCTAGCAGATGCCGGAATGAATGAAATACAATTTTAACACCAGAAACAACATGTGTGCATGGATATATACTGTAGCGACAATTTCATCAACATAGAATATAACTCATGGGACGATCACATAGAGAAAATTAAGGTCGAATACATCAAAGATAACCACAATCCATCCAGTCTAATTATATAGCTACTAGAGTCGATCTGGATATTAACACTGCACTAGATACGGCACTACTCCATCAACCGTCACAGCAGAATGAATGCATACTCTACGCTCTCATGGGTACCTGGTGAGCTGATCCACGAACATGATCACAAGAAATAGGCCACGTACTGCATGCCCCACCCATCACCTCCCAGGAGGGCCCGGAAGCTGAGGAGGTCGCACACCACGATGAAGCAGAAGACGGCGGTGAAGTAGATCCTGCCGAAGATGTATCCTGGGTCGGCGGCGAGGAAGATCCAGACGGCGCCGGCGTACATGCAATGGAAGAGGACGGTGACCGCGAGCGCGAGGTAGGCGAGGGCTCGGCGGGCCGAGCGACGGCCGCATGGGAGCAGCAGCGCCAGCGCCGCTGCGGCCGCCTGTAATGGGGCGCAGCACAGAATCCCGATGCAGAGGGCGATTACCCTGGCTTCCTCCGCGTCCGTCAGCTCGATGCACGGCAGAATGAAGGAGGACTGCAGTGCAGAGGGCGCATGATGGATCGGTCGAACTGTCAAGCATCGGAGGGGTAGTACACGGGTAGGTGGTTACCTGGCTGCACGAGACGGGGATGTAGTCGTCGGCTACGTAGCTGACTGCTGTGCTGAAGGTGTTGATGAGCGCCCATGCGCAGACCAGCGGGACGCCATCGCGGATCTTCTTCTTGGCCGCGCTCAGAGGCAGCAGATCAGGGGTCTTGCCGTCCATGGACATCAATCCAAGCTAGGTAGGAGTAGAGTAGGACGAGATCAGCAACAACTTATGCTTAGGTTCCTCTTGTCTACTCTAATTTCATGCCCCCATTCAACATGAAAGAAGAATAAGAAGAGGAAGACGAAAAGTACATTAGCAAGACGGCCGGAGATGGAGGAGACTCACCGTCACTCTCTGGTCAGATGCACGGGAGAGGGAGGTTCTTCCTAGCTTGGTGTGCTTCCTTCTGAAGGTGCTCGAGCTACAACTACAGAGCGCAACGACCACGCTAGCTAGTGGTGGAGCGGTTAAGTGCCCGAGCGGCGACCAGCGCAGCAGCGAGAGAGAGAGAGAGAAGCAAAGCGACTCGATCGGCGTGGGCCTGCCTCAATACCCACTTACGTGTCGACCAGCCGCGGCCTGAGCTGCACACACACACACGCGCGCGCGCACACACAGAGGAAGGAGTGTCCGGTTCATCTCATGGCAGTGGCAGTGAGAAAGGAAACTACCGCGAAGTTGCGCACCCATACCCTCTTTGGCAACGGGGTGGCACACTCAGTTTCTTTGCAGGTTGACAAAAACGTGAATGAACGTAGCACGCGCACATGCATGCGGGGCAGTGAAAAGCTAGCTAGCCTGCTATTTCTAATTAGCTGCACGGTCAGTTTCAAATTTCAAACTAGCTAGTGTGATTTCTAGTAGCTAGCATACTGCACATGCATGTAATAATAACCCCAGCTTCCTGCACGGTGCACCAGCCAAACCGTGCCACTCCGACGACTGGCGGTGGCTCATCCACATTTGGATCAGCTAGCTAGTACAATGATTTGACTGGATTGTTTGGTTTAGTTAATCTTTTCTGACGCTTGGATGAGTTACATTGTTGACGGTCATCGATCAGGTTTATGAGGAGCCCACTCTTCAACTTATTTACCTTTGTCTCCTCGCCAAAAACAAAAAAAACTTATTTACCTTTGTCAAGAACGGGAGGTGAAGCTCCACCAAAGGTCTACACGGTTCAACTCCACCCCTTGTCAAAGGAAGGAAAAACACCAATGGCGTATGTATCTATCAAGGCATAAAGTGGCAAGGAATTGCTGCCCCCGTTCTTTTCGAATACCGCTTCTCCATTCGCATTTGGGGCATGATTCGTGACTTCATAGGCACCCTTCATATGGGCGTCGATGCTTGGGTGAATTTCAACTCGGTTCACTGGTAGAAAAAAGCCCTTTAGTTCCGGTTCGCCACAGCCTTTAGTCCCGGCTGCGCAACCGGAACTAAAGATGCGCGACTAAAGACCCCCCCTCTTTAGACGCGCCTCTTACGGACCGCGACTAAAGGCTTTAGTCCCGGTTCTTGTGGCTGACCGGGACTAAAGGCCCGTCCACGTGGGCGCCCGTGGTCCGTCGGGGCGGAGGACCTTTAGTCCCGGTTCTCGTGGCCAACCAGGACTAAAGGCCTCCTCCGCAGGTTTAGGGTTTCAGCCCCCCTAAACTTGGTTTCTTTTTAATTTGTAGTATTTTATTTGTTTTATACTTTATTTTGTGTTTTATTTTATTTTTGATGAAGTTTCAGTACACATATTCTACGCTACTATATACATGCATATGAAATTTCAAACAAGAAGAATTCAAGAGGAATATATAATATATATTCAATCTCGGGTGACATATACAACTTCGAACAAGTTTCCATACACAATTAGGATGGATGACCATATACAACTTCGAACAAGTTTCAATCTCGGGTATGCATATAAATTTCTTTGTCGTCGGTATAGTGTTCTCCTTTAGGATTGATGACTTCCCTCATGAAAAATCCTGCTAATTCTTCTTGAATTGGTCGGAAGCGAGCTTCTGGACTAAGCCTCCTCCGCAAGTTATCCGTCGCGTTCCGCACGCTATCTGATGCCTTCCGCTCAGTGGTGTGTCTTCGGATGTTCTCACAAACATAGTATCCACATAGATTGGTCCCCGGTGGCTGCTTATCCACATTAACTAACCTTCTGAAATCTAGCTCATGTTTGAATTCACCGACAATTTCTTCTGAGAACCGTCTCCAAACCCTAGAGGGCAAAGAAAATTAAATGAATAAGGGAGTTATTAGTTACTTGATATTAGGAAATGAACGAAAGTTGCTAACCGCGATCGCGGAGGAAAAATAAATGAGAAAGCTCAAGTGTGGCTCGGACACTTCATACCATGTTTGTTTCAGGCTCTCGGGCATTTCATCACACACCTTGTGTGCATAGGCTCTCGGGCATTTCATCAAACACCTTGTGTGCATAGGCTCTCGGGCATTTCATCAAACACCTTGTGTGCATAGGAGAAACCAAAAGCAAACCCACCACCACCTTCTGAAAATTGTGAAGTGAGCTGAGTGAAGTGAAGTGAGCTGAGTCCTATAGGGATGGGCCTTTAGTCGCGGTTGGCCAGGCCAACCGGGACTACAGCCCCTCCCGTCCGCCAGCTGGATGGGCTTTAGTCCCGGTTGGCCTGGCCAACCGTGACTAAAGGCCTTCGGGGACCTTTAGTCCCGGTTGGCCAGGCCAACCGGAACTAAAGCCCCTCCCGTCCGCCAGCTGTCGACCGAGCGCGCTGGGCCCAGATAGCTGGTCGCGGGTCTTCTCCCGAACCGCGACTAAAGACCCCTTTGGTCGCGGTTCGATTGGTTTGGGGACTAATGGGGGCGTATGGAAGCCTCTTTTTCTACCAGTGGTTGAGGATTGGTTGCATCACATCATTGTGCTACATGGAAGTTGTTCTAGTCCTATGTCGTGGTTGGTCATGCCTATGTTTTCGTTTTCTTTTCTAGAAGGAGGTTAAACCCCGGCGTCTGCATCATTTTTTTAAATCCCGGAAAATTTATTCATTGGAAATAAGCAACGCATTGTTTATGAGAATCAGTATAACTTCAATTAAGGGCTCCTCAAACCAATTGGAAGTCAAAGAAAATCAAGCTAATCTAGGATTTTCGAGTTCACAATTCTTTTTTAAACTCACAAGCTCTTTTTAAATTCGTGATTTTTTAATTGCTAAGTTATTTCCAAATTCAAGAACTTCTTTTAGTTCAAAATTTTATCAAATCATGATTTTTTTTCTAATTTATGAACATTTTCAAATTCATGAACTTTTTACAAAATATTACTTTTTAAAATTGATGATTTTCTAAAATCTGAATAATCATTTTCATAAAAAAGTCCAAAATAAAATAAAATGAATCGACTGATACACGAGTAGAGCAAACGGGCGCGGCTATGTCGTTCCTACTGTTAGGCATTTTTTTGCAAGAAACTTCCAATCTATTCATTTTCGATCATGGCAGTACAAAGAACAATAGAGATAACAAAAATTACAACCATGTTCGTGGACCACCTAGCGGCGACTACAAGCACTGGAGTGAGCCGGAGGCGCGCCACCGTCATCGCCCCTCCCTCACCGGATCCGGACAAACCTTGTCGTAGTAGACAGTCGGGAAGTCGTCGTCCCAAGGCCTCATAGGACCGGCGCTACTGCGAGGCGTTAGCTTGGCTCGCCTCAAGGCAACCGACCCATGCGAGGCAGTAGCTGACTTCATGGCTTTCTTCTTCTTCTTCTTCTTCTTCTTCTTCTTCTTCTTCTTCTTCTTCTTCTTCTTCTACTTTTGTTTAGCTTTTCTATTTCTATTTTTATTCTATTTGTTCTCTTTTGCTTTTTTATTTCCATTTTCGTATTTTCCTTTTAGTTTTTGAAATCGCTCATCGCACTTAAAAAAGGTAATCATGTATTTGAGAAAATCTTAAATGTGTATAAAAATGTTCCTAATATACACGAAAAATATACGTTGTGTATAAAAAAGTCATCATCAAAACTTGTATTTAGTTTTTTTAAACATGCACGGTGACCACAGGTCCCCGAGTGGATGTCGTTGAGGATCACTCGACCTTCCTCTGGCGTTATGCATTTCTGGCTGACTCCAGTTACACTTTCTCTGAACAGCAGTCCTCTTATCACAGTAAAGGCTTTGGATCGACGGACGATCTGTCGAGACTCTTCTTCATCCTCTGGGAGTTCCTTCCTAAGAATGTATGCAATGTACGGCACTGTCCTGTCGGGAGTGATGACCAAAACCTCCATGATCAAGTCGACCACAGCTGGGACTTCGACTTCAGTCAGATCAGTGGCACTCTTAGGTTGTGGGGGCACTTCTGTGAAAGGATCTTCCTGAACTGAAGGTGTATGAATATGTTCCAAAAACATATTGCTGGGAATGGTCTCTCTCTTGGAACCTATCTTTGCCAAATCATCAACCGCTTGATTTTTCAGTCGGGGTATATGATGGAGCTATAACCCTTCAAACTTCTTCTCTAACTTTCTCACCGCATTGCAATAGCCAGTCATAGCTGGACTCCTGACGTCCCATTCCTTCATTACTTGATTAACCACCAAATCCGAGTCACCGTAGACCATTAGGCGACGAACGCCGAGTGAAATGGCCATACGCAACCCGTACAGAAGTGCTTCGTATTCAGCCTCATTGTTCGAGGAATCAAAATGAATTTGAAGAACATAGATGAGTCTGTCTCCTCGGGGGATACCAAAACCACCCCAGCACCCGAACCATTCAGCATCTTGGATCCATCAAAGAACATGGTCCAATGCTCCGAGTGAATCTGAGTCGGTAGCTGCTGCTCAACCCACTTGGCGAGGAAATCTGCTATTGCTTGGGGCTTGATAGCTTTCTTTTCCTCAAACTTGATATCCAAGGGAAGGAGTTCAATCGCCCACTTTACCACTCGACCAGTTGCATCTCTGTTGTTCAGAACCTCTGACAATGGTGCATCGCTGACGACTGTAATGGACTGATAAGAGAAATAATGTGCAACCTTCTTCGTGGTCATATAAATTCCATAGACAAGCTTCTGATAATGTGGATATCTTTGCTTGGATGGAGTCAAAACTTCGAAAATATAGTATACTGGCCGCTGAACTTTATAGGCTTTTCCTTCTTCTTCCCGCTCGACCGTGAGTACTGTACTGACAACTTGTCCAGTGGCTGCAATATAAAGCAGTAAAGGCTCTTTGCTGATTGGGGCAGCGAGCACCGGCTGGGTGGAAAGCAGGGCTTTGAGCTCTAAAACGCTGCGTCAGCTTCAGGAGTCCACTCGATCTTGTCAGATTTCTTCATCAGTCGGTAAAGAGGCAATGCCTTTTCACTGAGGCGAGAGATGAATCGACTCAAGGCGGCCAAACAACTAGTAAGCTTCTGAACATCATGCACACGCACAGGGCGCTTCATCCGAAGTATGGCACCAACTTTCTCTGGGTTCGCGTCGATCCCTCATTCGGAAATAAGGAAACCGAGTAACTTTCCACCAGGAACTCCGAATGTGCACTTTGATGGATTAAGCTTGATATCATACCTTCTCACGTTGGCAAAGGTTTCAGCAAGGTCAGCCAACAGGTCGGAACCTTTACGCGACTTGACCACAATGTCATCCATGTATGCTTCCACATTTCGACTGATTTGAGTGAGCAGACACTTCTGAATCATCCTCATAAATGTGGCACCACCGTTCTTGAGACCGAATGGCATGGTGACATATCAAAAGCATCCGAATGGAGTGATGAAAGCTGTTTTTATCTCATCGGGTCCATACAGTCAGATCTGATGATACCCGGAGTAGGCGTCCAAAAAAGACAAACGCTCACACCCTGCTGTCGAGTCGACAATTTGGTCAATACGGGGGAGAGGAAAATGATCTTTCGGGCAGGCCCGATTGATATGCTTGAAGTCAATGCACATACGAAGTCAGTCATCCTTTTTGGGGACCATGACAACATTGGCGAGCCACTCTGAGTGGTAAATTTCTCGAATAAACTCAGCTGCCAGGAGCCGAGCCACTTCCTCGCCAATTGCTTTTCTCTTCTGTCCGGTGGACCGTCGAAGATGTTCCTTGACTGGTTTCACTTTCGGGTTGACTCACAAGCGGTGCTCAGCCAGTCCCCATGATACACCCAACATGTCAGAAGGTTTCCATGCAAAGATGTCCCAGTACTCACAGAGGAACTGGATGATCGCTTCTTCCTATTTGCTGTCGAGTGATGTTGAGATATGAGTACAAGCAGCATTAGGATCGGTCGGGTGAATATGAATCGGCTTCGTTTCACCGGACGACTGAAATGCAGAATATGTGGCAGGCTTCTTGGCTCGCAGCAAATCACTCGGATCTGCATTTTTCCGGTATTCTTGCATTTCGATTGCTGCCATTTGTGCATCAGCGATTTTGAGCCCTTCTGGAAGCACTCTTCTGCCTTCTGTCGATTGCCAGTGATTGTGATAACTCCTCTTGGACCAGACATCTTCAATTTGAGGTACACATAACATGGTCGAGCCATAAAACGTGCATAAACAGGCCTACCAGAATAGCATGATAAGCACTCTGGAAATCCACTACTTCAAATGTCAACTTTTTCTTGCAGTAATTATTGGAATCACCGAAAACCATGTCAAGGGCGATCTGGCCGAGTGATTCAGCTTTCTTTCCAGGAATAACGCCATGGAAACTCATATTGCTTTCGCTAAGCTTGGACATCGGAATGCCCATCCCCTTCAAGGTTTCAGCATAAAGGATATTCAGGCCACTACCACCATCCATTAGCACTTTGGTCAGTCGAGTGCCTTCAACAACTGGGTCGACCACCAACGCTTGCCTCCCAGGGGTGGCTATACACGCTGGGTGATCAGACTGGTCGAACGTGATGGCAGTCTGAGATCACTTCAAATAACTGGGTGTTGCTGGAGCAACCATGTTCACTTCTCTGTTGATAACTTTCAGTCGACTTTTGCTCTCCACACCGGCAAAAATCATCAAAGTGGAATTGACATTGGGAAAGCCGTCACCATCTTCTTCCTTATCCTCATCCTTGTCCAACTCCTTTTCCTTCTCATTGGATTGCTTTTCGCGGAACTGCTGGATCAAAACTCGACACTGTCGAGTGGTATGTTTAGGATAAATCAGATTACCCTCTTCATCCTTCTTGGTGTGAATGTGGCATGGTAAATCCAACACATCATTTTTGGCTTGATCTTTCACTTTCTTGGGGGTCCAGGGCCCTTTGGGCTTCCCCTTGAACTTTCCTTGAGCCACGACTAAAGCTTCACCATGAGCAGCTGGCTTGGCCTTGCGCTTCTGTTTTCGATTGGAAGTGCCCCCACCGGTGTCTTGACCGATTGGTTTGCTCTTCCCACTGCGGAGTCGATCCTCTTCTTCTCTGTTAGCGTACTAAGTGGCTATCTCCATCATTCGAGTCAGGGACATATCCCCTGTCCAACCGAATTTCAGATTCAACTCTCGATACTTAATACCTTCTTTGAAGGCACAAACTTCTTGATGCTTAGACACATTTTCCACTGTGTGATGTAAAGTGGTCCACCTCTGAATGTAATCTCTCAGAGTTTCACTCGGTTTTTGCACGCAATGCTGCAATTCTGCTAACCCTACTGGCCGTTTGCATGTACCCTCAAAAGTTCTAACAAACACTCGGGCGAGTTCCTCCCAATTGAATATACTGCTAGGTGCTAACTGAGTCAACCATGCCCTGGCCGAGCCTTCCAACATCAGAGGAAGGTGCTTCATGGCCACTTCATCATTGCCGCCGCCAATTTGTACAGCCACTCAGTAATCCTCAAGCCAAGTGTCAGGCTTGGACTCACTGGTAAACTTCCTGACTCCAGTCGCCAACCTGAAGTTGGGAGGAATCACTGCGGCCCTGATGGCTCTGCTGAAACACTCTGGACCTGAAACATACACTCTGCTGCTAGTCGGGTGATCTCTGTCATGACCCTCTCTGTGTGCTCTGTTCCTGTCAACCAGACCTTGAACGAGAATAGATCTCGCATCAAAGCCTGGCTCCCTTGGGTCGACTGGTATTCTTCGCTCGCCAATGTGAGGGCGTCTGTCATCATGTTGCCGAGGCACATATGATCCACTTCTCGGAGGGGGTGTGGGAACTTGACGACGATCATCGCGACCGAGTCGGTGATCATACTTCTCGTGGTTTCTGTACTGATCTTGTCGGTGCCCACGTCCCTCACGCCGTGGGCGATCTTGGGCTGTGGGCCGACTGAACTGTATCTGCCATCACATACCTGCTATGAATCCTATTCCGCGATTGAGACACTACTGTGTTCTGTTCTCCGGCTGCCCGGAGTAAGGCCCGGATCTGCATCAAACCTCTGCCACCTTTCGACTGGGAAGGTTGAATTGACTCTACGATTCGGGCTGCAACTATGAGATTTTGAATCGAAGTGCGGTATACCTGAGGTTGAGGCGAAAAAAGTTGTCGTCGACTGGATTCAGGGATCCGTTGCCAAGAACGCTCGTCGAGAGAATGATGAAGGTTCTCTAGTCGGGTGTGCTCAGCCAAGTTGGCCAGGTGAGCCTCCTCCAAGGCCCGGGCCTCAGGGGTTTCTCCAATGATGGGAGTGTGGAGTGCATCCATATTGTGGCGGCGAAGTTCTTCCCTCTGCTGTGAAGAAAGGGTCTCGGGGCGGTACTCCTCGTGAACGCGCGACAGATCACCGCCATCATCACCGCCATCGTCGCGGGGGAAGCCAGGAGGACTACGCGATCCTTTGACCATCAAGACTTCAGCCGCGGGATCGCTACTATCTTACCCGGATGCGGTCTCGACGGAGCCAGTCGACAAGTCGAACAGGCCATAGAGAGTTTCGTCGGGCTCGATTGCCGCAACTTGTGGGGTGGCCGACTGACGGGCCATCGCATGTCTCAGCCACCACTGATGTCGCGAACGACCGGATCGCTTGCACCGGCGAACAGCGGGGAGCGAGGACACCACAGGAGATGACTGATACTGGGTCGACGGCTGCCGGAGAAGGACGTCGCGGACGCACGCACAAAAGTGTGTCGCCCCGCGGACGGGGAGCGCATCGACGTTGAGGGGAGCTTCCTGAAGCCAGGCGGAGTCGTCGGCAACGAAGACGAGCGCGCCGAGACGGATCTCGCGGCCGTCAGCCGATCCATCACCGGAAACCATGATGATGGGAAACGGAAAAATCGCAACTTCACCAAAAAGTCGCTAAGACACCTGCCCCAAGGTGGGCGCCAACTGTCGTGGTACTAAGACTAAGAGTAGAATGGGGGGTAGGTATGAAGAGGCAAGATCCTAGCTATGGAGAAGTTGTACACACAAGTTTTATGAGTTCAGGCCCTTCGCGGAGGAAGTAATAGCCCTACGTCTCGGTGCCCAGAGGCGGTCGACTGGATTATGCGTGTGTGTGTTACACGGGGTGCGAACCCTTGTGCCAGTGGAGGGGCTGGCTTATATAGAGTGCGCCAGGACCCCAGCCAGCCCACGTTACAAGGGGTTCAATGTACATAAAGATAGGGCGTTACTGGTAACGCCAATAATAAAGTGACATAAATGATCATTAAGTCTATGGAGTAAACGTACGACCATTGTTGTGCAGAGTGACTTTAGATCTGCTGTCTGCCGAGTGATAATTGTTGTCGTCGAGTGGCTTCAGGAAGGAGGGTTCTTCGAGTAGTTGATCGTTCGAGTGGATTGCACTCGACACCTTTGTTGGGCCCTCCCTGTTGTCTCTTGAGCTTCTTTGCTTCTAGGATAGTGACCTTGGATAGGGTGCATAGGTCAGGCCTATGACCCTACCCCAAGTCTATATCATCATCACCGATTTCCTCCACGACCAGCGTGAACAATATCTCCTACTCACTAATATTTTCATGCAAAATTTTTATTTCCATGCTAAGAAATCACCACCTTTAGTGGAGTTTCACTTATATGATGAGGTTAAGGAGATGTCACTTCACGATTTTTGTCGGGTCTGCAAGATACCCTTTGTGGGCAGCATCGAGGAACCACACCGTGGTGATGTGGATGAATTTATTGATAGAATTGCTGTAGGGGAAACGAGGAAAGTTTTAGATGCAAGAATTACTAGTATACATTTTCCTGTTCTATGTTACTTTGCAATATTTGCTAGTAGATGCTTAACTGGCCCCGGGAACAGTGGAAATCTTAGTGCTCCCAATCTTGTCATTTTGCGCCATGCTTTGTTTCGCGATACAACTTTCAGCTTAGGCGCTATTATTGCTAAACGATTAAGTCTGAACCATACGAAGGGCCCCATCTTCGGGGGCATCTTTGCTTCACGCCTTGCTGAACACTATAAGATAACTATTAGGCATTGTGAGAAAGATGAAAAGTTGTTGCCCCCTGTTTTTCTAGATTATAAGAGTATGGTAGAACATGATTTTATCGTTAAAAATAAGAAGAATATGCTTAAGTATAATTTGATATTTGATAAAACTCATTGTGAGATTATTACCTTGCCTGCACCCTCTTTGTTTAACATACTATCAGGCATGTACCTCATCTTGCCGGAGGCCATTTATGCATACTGGGGGCTGACACAAGTCCTAGAGCCTGAGCCACCACTTGACCCTTATCGTCAGTCTGTTTATCACTTGGATCCGGAGAAGATCGCCAACCAGTGGCACCCAGAGGACCCTCCTCAGTACACCGGAGAGAGTACCTTCGATCCGTGGGCATAGACCAACTTAGGCCAAAAGCCTAAGCTTGGGGGAGTACGTACTTCTCACCGACATTACATTCATGTTCACACACTCAATTTAGTTGTCGGTGCTCATACTTTTTCATTGTACTATCCATGCTAGTTTATTTTCTATTTTAAGCCTTCTTCTTATGTGTTTGAAAAACCTTAAGAAAAAAAATAGTTGTATCTTTTAGCTAGTTTACTTTCCATGCCTGTAGTGGTAGTAATTAAAAAGAAAACCCAAAAATATTTCTCGTTCTTTTTTTGCTTGTTGGGAGCTTTCCCATGTAAATAGTTTTATTTCTTTTCTTATTCTTTTGGGGTCGAGAGGAGAAGACCATGATGAAAATGTTGAGTGGCTCTCATATGCATTATTGTTGATTTAGCCAAGAGCCCATATTACCTTGTCTTCTCCCTTGTACTAAATGCTTGCAGATTCCAGCTTAGTCCAATGCATGTGCACTATTATTATTATCCACACCGTTCGGTCGTGCGAGTGAAAGGCAATGGCGACGATATGTGATGGACTGATTGAGATGAGAGAAGATGGTATGAACTCAACCTATCTTTTTTTTGTAAATATGATTAGTTCATCATTCCTAATTCAGCCTATTATGAATGAAACATGTTTGCGATGAAAATTAGAGATTATAGTTTCTCATGCCATGCTTAATTTGCTAGGAGTTTATAATGGTTTACCTTGCGTGCCAACATGCTATTAAGATGGTTGTGATGTGGTATGATAGGGTGGTATACTCCTTTGAACGATTCGAGTGGCTTGACTTGGCACATGTTCACGCATGTAGTTGAAACAAAATCAACATAGCCTCGACGATATTTATGTTCCTGGTGATTTATATCCTACTCATGCTTGCACTCATTGTTGTTTAATCTTAATGCATGTTCATGACTGTTGTCGCTCTCTAGTTGGTCGCTTCCCAGTCTCTTTCTAGCCTTCACTTGTACTAAGCGGGAATACTTCTTGTGCATCCACTTCCATAAAACCCCAAAGTTATTCCATATGAGTCCACCATACCTTCCTATATGCGGTATTTACCTGCCGTTCCAAGTAAACTTGTATGTGCCAAACTCTAAACCTTCAAATGAAATTTTGTTTTGTATACTCGAATAGCTCATGTATCAACTAGGGCTGTATATATCTTCCATGCTAGGTGGGTTATTCTCACGATGAGTGGACTCCACATCACTCACGAGAAAATGGCTGGTAACTGGGATGCCCAGTCCCATGCTCAAATCAAAATAATTGCAAACAACCCCCCCCAGGATTGTTGCTAGTTGGAGGCACCCGTTGTTTCGGACAAGCCATGGATTGATGTTTGTTGGTGGTGGGGGAGTGTAAACTTTACCATTCTGTTTGGGAACCACCTATAATGTGTCTAGCATGGAAGATATAGAGATCTCTAGGTTTTTATGTTGACAATGAAAGTATGCCACTCAAAATATTATTTATCTCTGCTTCAAAACTCGAGCTCTGGCACCTCTGCAAATCTCTGTTTCCCTCTGCGAAGGGCCTATCTATTTACTTCTATGTTGAGTCATCATCCTCTTATTTAAAAAGCACCAGTTGGAGAGCACCGCTGTCATTCACATGCATTGCTATTAATTTACATTGAGTATGACTCTGAATGGATCTCTTTTACCATGAATTACAAAGTCTAGTCAGTCCTTGATCTTCAGGGGTGCTCTGCATTTATGTTTTGTGGTCTCAGAAAGGGCTAGCGAGATACCATCTTGTTATATCATGTTATGATTGTTTTGAGAAAGTGTTGTCATCCGAGATTTATTATTATTGCTCGCTAGTTGATTATGCCATTGATGAGTAAATATGAGACCTAAATGTTATTGTGAATATGGTTAGTTCGTAATCTTTGCTGAAAACTTGAATGCTGGCTTTACATATTTGCAACAACAAGATCAAACAGAGTTTGTAGAGTTTTTCTTTATCACTTTCAGTTTGTCAACTGAATTGCTTGAGGACAAGCAAAGGTTTAAGCTTGGGCGAGTTGATACGTCTCCAACGTATCTACTTTTCCAAACACTTTTGCCCCAGTTTTGGACTGTAACTTGGATGATTTGAATGGAACTAACCCAGACTAACGCTGTTTTCAGCAGAACTGCCATGGTGTTATTTTTGTGCATAAATAAAAGTTCTCGCAATGACCTGAAAATCCACGGAGACACGTTTTGGAATTAATAAAAAATACCGGTGAAAGAATCAGCATCATGGGCCCCACACCCTGTCCACGAGGGTGCAGGGCACGCCCTGGGGCGCGCCCCCTGCCTCGTGGGCCCCCTGGGACTCCACCGACCTCAACCCCAGCACCATATATTCACGTTCGGGGAGAAAAAATCAGATAGAAGGATTCATCGCATTTTACGATACGGAGCTGCCGCCAAGCCCTAATCTTCCTCGGGAGGGCTGATCTGGAGTCCGTGCGGGGCTCCGGAGAGGGGAATCCGTCGCCGTCGTCATCATCGACCATCCTCCATCACCAATTTCATGATGCTCAGTGCCGTGCATGAGTAATCTCATCGTAGGCTTGCTGGACGGTGATGGGTTGGATGAGATTTACCATGTAATCGAGTTAGTTTTGTTAAAGTTTGATCCCTAGTATCCATTATGTTCTAAGATTGATGTTGCTCTAACTTTGCTATGCTTAATGCTTGTCACTAGGGCCGGAGTGCCATGATTTCAGATCTGAACCTATTATGTTTTCATGAATAGATGTGAGTTCTTGATCCAATATTGCAAGTCAATAGTCACCTACTATGTGCTATGATCCGGCAACCCCGAAGTGACAATAATCGGGACCACTCCCAGTGATGACCGTAGTTTAAGGAGTTCATGTATTCACTAAGTGTTAATGCTTTGGTCCAGTACTCTATTAAAAGGAGGCCTTAATATCTCTTAGTTTCCAATAGGACCGCGCTGCCACGGGAGGGTAGGACAAAAGATGTCATGCAAGTTCTTTTCCATAAGCACGTATGACTATATACGGAATACATGCCTACATTACATTGATGAACTGGAGCTAGTTCTGTGTCATCCTATGTTATAACTGTTGCATGAGGAATCGCATCCGACATAATTATCCATCACTGAACCATTGCCTATGAGCTTTTCACATATTGATCTTTGCTTAGTTACTTTTCCGTTGCCACTGTTATGATTGCTGCAAAAAATGCTACTGTTACTTTTGCCACCGTTACTGTTACTTCCATACTACTTTGCTACTAAATAATTTACTGTAGATATTAAGTCTTTCAAGTGTGATTGAATTGAAAACTCAACTGCTAATACTTGAGAATATTCTTTGGCTCCCCTTGTGTCGAATCAATAAATTTGGGTTGAATACTCTACCCTCGAAAATTGTTGCGATCCCCTATACTTGTGGGTTATCAATGAC
The DNA here is from genome assembly GCA_032464435.1 of Aegilops umbellulata. Classification (NCBI taxonomy): domain Eukaryota; kingdom Viridiplantae; phylum Streptophyta; class Magnoliopsida; order Poales; family Poaceae; genus Aegilops; species Aegilops umbellulata. The sequence continues at coordinate 380,887,347 of CP136056.1, read as the reverse complement.
ACGGATGCCGAGGCTCGGGAGTCGTCGCCATCCCTCCGTGCTAGAGGAGGCGCGACAGCAGCTGGCTGCTGGGCCTTAGGGGTTGTGGTCGTCTCCTTCTTCTTCTTCACCACCAACGGGGGCCTATCAATGCGGAAGGAGACATCAAGAAGCTATGGCAAGGACATAAACGAAGGATTGGGGCGAAGCACTTACTGGTCTACGGCGGCATACTCCCTCGGCCTTTTCTGAAGCACCAAGCCTAGAAGCTTCGTGGGCTGGGGCGCCGGCACGCGAGCCCCATAGGCAGACAAAGGCGCAGTGGCCGGACCCACGACAGCGCAGGCTGGCGGCAGAGCAGAAGCGTCGCCTCGGGGGATCAGCGCCGATCTGCCCTTCTTTGGAATCCCGGTCGGCGGCTTTTTCGGTGGGGTGCCCCCGGACCTTGTCATGACCCCGGTGGGGATCGGCGACTCCCCCACCGTATGCTCGCCGGACTCATCATCGTCGGGGAAGGTGCGGAGGAGATCCGCCGCACGAAAAGGGGAAGTCTCCCCTGACCCTTCTCGGGTCGCCTCCGAGTCAGGCCTATCCTCCTCGCCGGACTCGCTGGAGGACACCACCACCGGGGCCACCGCCCGCACTCGTTGAAGCCAGGCATGGCGGCAGCGATCTTTGCCCCATCCAGGCGGCGGTACAACGGAAGAAGGGTATCCGGTGGGTACCTGTGATCCTCTGCAACCAGGAGGTGGAAAACCTTGCCCAGCACCTCGTCGGACAGGGCTTTCGGACACAGGCGGAGGTCGCCTTCCTTGTCCGAGAGCTTCCATAGGGAGCACGAGAGCTCTTGGAGCGGAGCCAGGCACTGCGACAGGAACTCCTTGGCGATCATGGCCCTCGTCAGCTTCTCCACCCTTGGATCACCAGGCTTCAGGTCGTCGCCATCTTCACCAACACCTGCTCCGCCCGCGGATCGGTAAGCTTCGTGCTGCTCCGCCCGTCATGAGGCTTGGGCATCCCCGTCGGTAGCACCAGCCGGGGGTAGGGGCTCCTGCGTCCATAAGGACCCACTTGTTCCGGAAGCCATCTGCCTTCTTCCCTGCTCTCGAGAGTGCGTTGCTTCCGTTGGCCGCAACAAAGTTGGCGCACCCCGAGCAAGGTCCATCCTTGTTCCGGAGGTAGAAGAAGAGGCGAAGCAGCACCACGGACGGCATCACCCCCACGAATGCTTCGCAGTAAAAGGTCAAGATCGACAGGAGAAGGACAGAGTTGGGATGAAGATGGAGGGTGTGAAGCTTGTAATGGCGGAGGACGACATAGAAAAACTCGGAGAAAGGGGGACCAGCCCCGCGGAGATACTGTGCATGAAGAAGGGGTAGAAGGTACTACTGGCGGCCTCCGGCTCGGTGGAGCCGACCCGAAGCACTGATGACCCACAAGTATAGGGGATCTATCGTAGTCCTTTTGATAAGTAAGAGTGTTGAACCCAACGAGGAGCAGAAGGAAATGATAAGCGGTTTTCAGCAAGGTATTCTCTGCAAGTACTGAAATAAGTGGTAACAGATAGTTTTGTGATAAGGTGAATTGTAACGAGCAACAAGTAACAAAAGTAAGTAAAGTGCAGCAAGGTGGCCCAATCCTTTTTGTAGCAAAGGACAAGCTGGAATAAACTCTTATATAAGGAAAAGCGCTCCCGAGGATACATGGGAACATCGTCAAGCTAGTTTTCATCACGTTCATATGATTCGCGTTCGGTACTTTGATAATTTGATATGTGGGTGGACCGGTGCTTGGGTGTTGTTCTTAGTTGAACAAGCATCCCACTTATGATTAACCTCTATTGCAAGCATCCACAACTACAACAAAAGTATTAAGGTAAACCTAACCATAGCATGAAACATGTGGATCCAAATCAGCCCCTTACGAAGCAACGCATAAACTAGGGTTTAAGCTTCTGTCACTCTAGCAACCCATCATCTACTTATTACTTCCCAATGCCTTCCTCTAGGCCCAAATAATGGTGAAGTGTTATGTAGTCGACGTTGACATAACACCACTAGAGGCTAGACAACATACATCTTATCAAAATATCAAGCGAATACAAAATTCACATGACTACTAATAGCAAGACTTCTCCCTTGTCCTCAGGAACAAACATAACTACTCACAAAACATATTCATGTTCATAATCATAGGGGTAATAATATGCATATAGGATCTGAACATATGATCTTCCACCAAATAAACCAACTAGCATCAACTACAAGGAGTAATCAACACTACTAGCAACCTACTAGCACCAATCCCGGACTTTGAGACAAGAATTGGATACAAGAGATGAACTAGGGTTTGGTAATGAGATGGTGCTGGTGAGGATGTTGATGGAGATTGCCCTCTCCTGATGAGATGAGTGTTGGTGATGACGATGGTGATGATTTCCCCCTCCCGGAGAGAAGTATCCCCGGCAGAACAGCTCTGCCGGAGCTCTAGATTGATTTCGCCTCGGTTCCGCCTCGTGGCAGCGGAGTCTCGTCCCGAAAGGTTGCTTCTGAGTTTTTCTCATCGAAAGACTTCATATAGCATAAGATGGACGTCGGAGACCCACCGGGGGCCCACGAGGTAGGGGGCGCCCCCACCCTCATGAGCAGGGTGTGGGCCCCCTGGACTTCATCTTTGGCGAGGATTTTTCTTTATTTATTCTTAGATATTCCGTGGAGTTTCAGGACTTTTGGAGTTGCGCAGAATAGGTCTCTAATATTTGCTCCTTTTCCAACCCAGAATTCCAGCTGCCGGCATTCTCCCTCCTTATGTAAACCTTGTAAAATAAGAGAGAATAGCCATAAGTACTGTGACATAAAGTGAAATAACAGCCCATAATGCAATAAATATTGATATAAAAGCATGATGCAAAATGGACGTATCAAGCATGTTTTCTCCCACTTCATTGCTGTCGCCTGCCGCCGTTAGGAGCGTGGTGGCGAGGTTCTTCTTCGAGACATTGGGCGCGCCCAGGGCGGGCTCGTACTAGGAGGACAATTGTGTGGCCTTCGCCTTGTCGGTCGCCATCGGCTGCAGGCTCAGAGAGGAGTTCGTGCGGATCTGGAGTCTCTAGGGGCAAAGAACAGGAAAGGGGATCTGGAGCAAGGCGAAGGAAGGTAATGAAGACTCTGCAGCGTGCACCAGCCTTTTTTCAGGTAAGAACGGTTGCCGAGGCAGCATGGGGAAGCGGATACGTCCACGTCCCATAAATCGCCACGCATCAATCAAGTCCGCAGGAAGTTGGGGCCCACGGCGCTCCGACTTGCCCTTTGGCTTCGCCTCTAAGCCATGTGCGAGCGCGCCTTGGGACCTGGGGCTACTGTCGGCGTTCTGGGAATGGGGGTGCCCAGACTTTCCTGCATGCAGGCTTGTGCGTGGCTCCACCAACGGCCTGGTATGGCCCGTCTTCAGCAGCAACCACTGAAGACCCTCGCGAGGGACCAAGCCTCGCGAGGCGGACGACACCAAGACCTCCTCAGGGGCAGCCTCACTAGGCTGGCTCCTGAGGAGCGGAGATCTCTATGCAAGGGGTACCTGGCGAGGTTCACGTGACGTGAGCCATGACGACCAAGGCCAGGCGGGCGCCAACGGGCGCAATGTACCAGTTTCCTCTTTGGTGCTAAAGAGGCAAGCGCAGGCGAGGAGTCCCGAGGCGTTAGACAAAGGTTTCCATATCGGTGCAACAAGACCAAGGCCAGTAGGACTGTAGGACGGATGTCACCGCGGAGCCCACGACAGCGTCACCACCAGAGCCTTTGGCAGGCGAAGACCACCTTTTGCCAGGATAGCTTGTACTAGTTGTCCCCCCTTCAAACTTGGCCATTTTCGGATCCCTTCCCGCCTAACATTTGGGAAGAGGACCAGGGCCTCTATAAATAGGACCTAGCCACCATCGTAGCAAGGGGACAGATCATTCAGATCACCCTCACACCCACCAGCTCATCGAGCTCAAGAACACCTCACCTCCTGAGGCTGCTCATCCACTGTACTAAGTTCATCCTCAGCCCCTCGAGGCAATCCACCACCACACTGGAGTAGGGTATTACACCGCAAGGTGGACCGAACTAGTATAAACCCTTGTGTCTCTTGTTACTTGGGTTCGCTGAGCTAGGCTGTGAGATCGTTGAGCGGGCGAGCTAGGAAGAGAGTGTTCCTCGTGCGCACCCCAGAGTTCGAACCTCAAGGGTTTACCGGAACCCACAATCCGTCAGTCTCGCCAACTATTGCTTCCACAACTATCGCTAGCGCATAGTGATAAAGTAAAGCAATTACATGGCATTTGCATTTCACACAATAAAGCAACAACCATAAGGCTCCTGCCGGTTGCCGATAACTTTTACAAAACATGACCATCTCATACAATAATGTATAGCACATCATGTCTTGATCATATCACATCACAACATGCCTGCAAAATTAAGCTAGACGTCCTCTACTTTGTTGTTGCAAGTTTTACGTGGCCGCTACGGGCTTCTAGTAAGAACCACTCTTACCTACGCATCAAAACCACAACAGTGATTTATCAAGTTTGTTGTTTTAACCTTCAACTAGGACCGGCCGTAGTCAAATTTAATTCAACTAAAGTTGGAGAAACAGACACCCGCCAGCCACCGACATGCAAAACTAGTTGCATGTCTGTCGGTGAAACCGGTCTCATGAACGTGGTCATGTAAGGTTGGTCCAGGCCGCTTCATCCAACAATACCGCCGAATCAAAATAAGACATTGGTGGTAAGCAGTATGATGATCACCGCCCACAACTCTTTGTGTTCTACTCGTGCATATCATCTACGCATAGACCTGGCTAGGATGCCACTGTTGGGGAACGTAGCATGCAATTTGAAAATTATTCCTACGCTCACGCAAGATCTTGTTGGGGAACGTTGCAGAAAATAAAAATTTTCTACGCTTCACCAAGATCAATCTATGGACTCATCTAGCAACGAGAGAGAGGAGTGCATCTACATACCCTTGTAGATCGCGAGCGGAAGCGTTCAAGTGAACGGGGTTGAGGAAGTCGTACTCGTCGTGATCCAAATCACCGATGACCAAGTGCCGAACAGTCGGCACCTCCGCGTTCAACGCACGTACGGTTGGGAAGACGTCTCCTCCTTCTTGATCCAGCAAGGGGGAGGGAGAGGTTGGTGGAGATCCAGTAGCACGACGGCATGGTGGTGGAAATAGCGGGATCCCGGCAGGGCTTCGCCAAGCGCAAGCGGGGAGGAGAGGTGTTACGGAGGGAGAGGGAGGCGCCAGGAGCAAGGGTGCGGCTGCCCTCCCTCCCCCCTCTTTATATAGGGGCCCTGGGGGGTGCCGGCCCTAGGAGATCCAATCTCCAAGGGGGCGGCGGCCAAGGGGGTTGCTTGCCCCCCAAGCCAAGTGGGGCGCCCCCACCCCTAGGGTTTCCAACCCTAGGCGCATGGGAGGCCCAAGGGGGGCGCACCAGCCCACCAGGGGATGGTTCCCCCTCGCACTTCAGCCCATGGGGCCCTTCGGGATAGGTGGCCCCACCCGATGGACCCCCGGGACCCTTCTGGTGGTCCTGGTACAATACCGATGACCCCCCAAACTTTCCTGATAGCCGAAACATGACTTCCCATACATAAATCTTTACCTCCGGACCATTCCAGAACTCCTCGTGATGTCCGGGATCTCATCCGGGACTCCGAACAACTTTCGGGTTACCGCATACTCATATCTCTACAACCCTAGCGTCACCGAACCTTAAGTGTGTAAACCCTACGGGTTCGGGAGACACACAAACGTGACCGAGACGACTCTCTGGTCAATAACCAACAACGGGATCTGGATACCCATGTTGGCTCCCACATGCTCCTCGATGATCTCATCGGATGAACCACGATGTCGAAGATTCAAGTAATCCCGTATACAATTCCCTTTGTCAATCGGTACGTTACTTGCCCGAGATTCGATCGTCGGTATCCCAATACCTCGTTGAATCTCGTTACCGGCAAGTCACTTTACTCGTACCGTAATCCATGATCCTGTGACCAAACACTTGGTCACATTGAGCTCATTATGATGATGCATTACCGAGTGGGCCCAGAGATACCTTTCCGTCATATGGAGTGACAAATCCCAGTCTCGATTCGTGCCAACCCAACAGACACTTTCGGAGATACCCGTAGTGCACCTTTATAGCCACCCAGTTATGTTGTGACGTTTGGTACACCCAAAGCACTTCTACGGTATCCAGGAGTTGCACAATCTCATGGTCTAAGGAAATGATACTTGACATTGGAAAAGCTCTAGCAGACGAACTACGCGATCTTGTGCTAAGCTTAAGATTGGGTCTTGTCCATCACATCATTCTCCTAATGATGTGATCCCGTTATCAAGGACATCTAATGTCCATAGTTAGGAAACCATGACTATCTGTTGATCAATGAGCTAGTAAACTAGAGGCTCACTAGGGACATGTTTAGGTCTATGCATTCACACATGTATTACGATTTCCGGATAACACAATTATAGCATGAACAATAGACAATTATCATGAACAAGGAAATATAATAATAATCATTTTATTATTGCCTCTAGGGCATATTTCCAACAGTCTCCCACTTGCACTAGAGTCAATAATCTAGTTACATTGTGATGAATCGAACACCCACAGAGTTCTGGTGTTGATCATGTTTTGCTCGCGGAAGAGGTTTAGTCAACGGATCTGCGACATTCAGATCCATATGTACTTTGCAAATATCTATGTCTCCATCTTGAACATTTTCACGAATGGAGTTGAAGCGACGCTTGATGTGCCTGGTCTTCTTGTGAAACCTGGGCTCCTTGGCAAGTGCAATTGCTCCAGTGTTGTCACAGAAGAGAGTGATCGGCCCTGACGCATTGGGTATGACTCCTAGGTCGGTGATGAACTCCTTCATCCAGATAGCTTCATGCGCTGCCTCCGAGGCTGCCATGTACTCCGCTTCACATGTAGATCCCGCCACGACGCTTTGCTTGCAACTGCACCAGCTTACTGCCCCACTGAGGGAGTCCTGGATTAGGGGGTGTTCGGGTAGCCGGACTATACCTTCGCCGGACTCCTGGACTATGAAGATACAAGATTGAAGACTTCGTCCCGTGTCCGGAAGGGACTTTCCTTGGCGTGGAAGGCAAGCTAGGCGATGCGGATATTCAAGATCTCCTGCCAATGTAACCGACTCTGTGTAACCCTAACCCTATCCGGTGTCTATATAAACCGGAGGGTTGTAGTCCGTAGGACAGAACCATCATCATACACAATCATACCATAGGCTAGCTTCTAGGGTTTAGCCTCCTTGATCTCGTGGTAGATCTAATCTTGTACTACCCATATCATCAATATTAATCAAGCAGGAGTAGGGTATTACCTCCATCGAGAGGGCCCGAACCTGGGTAAAAACATCGTGTCCCTTGTCTCCTGTTACCATCCGGCCTTGACGCACAGTTCGGGACCCCCTACCCGAGATCCGCCGGTTTTGACACCGACATTGGTGCTTTCATTGAGAGTTCCTCTTTGTCGTCGCCTTTAGGCCCGATGGCTCCTCTGATCATCAACAACGATGAGGTCCAGGGTAAGACTTTTCTCCTCGGACAGATCTTCGTTTTCGGTGGCTTCGCTCTGCGGGCCAATTCGCTTGGTCATCTGGAGCAGATCGAAAGCTACGCCCCTGGCCATCAAGTCAGGTTTGGAAGCTTGAACTACACGGCTGATATCCGCGGAGACTTGATCTTCGATGGGTTCGAGCCACAGCCAAGCGCGCCGCACTATCTCGAGGGGCATGATCTAGCTCTGCCTCCGAACAGTGTCTTGGAGGCCGCATACGCACCGATTCCGACCCTTAACTCGGAGCCCGTTGCGCCAAGCGAGGATGAACGGTTGGACGTCACCTCGGGGGCTGCGATCTCAAAAGCGATTGAGCCGAACGCCAGCCCCGCACTCCGCGTGACCCGTGACCCCGAGGGTCCGGACTCCTCCCCGGACTCCGAACCCCCCGCGCCCCTGCCGGTCGAATCCGATTGGGCGCCGATAATGGAGTTCACCGCCGCGGACATCTTTCAGCACTCGCCTTTTGGCGACATCCTGAATTCTCTCAAGTCTCTCTCTTTATCAGGAGAGCCCTGGCTGGACTACGGTCAGCGAGGATGGGATACGGACGATGAAGAAATTCAAAGCCCACCCACTTGGTAGCCACTGTCGACGATTTAACCGACATGCTTGACTTTGGCTCCGAAGACTTCGACGGTATGGACAACGAGGTAGGAGAAGAACAGGAACCAACACCTGTAGGGCACTGGACAGCCACCTCGTCATATGACATATATATGGTGGATACTCCAAAAGATGGAGATGGCGATGGAACAGCGGGGGAGGACACCTCCAAGAAACAGCCAAAACGCCGGCGTCAGCGGCCCCGCTCTAAATCCCGCCAAAGCAAAAACGGTGATTCCGGCACGGGAGATAATACTACCCCGGATAGCGCCGAATAGCACCATCCCCAGCAAGATTTGGCGCAGGAAGATGGAGAAGCCATCCCTCATGAGAGAGCGGCAGACCGAGAGGTTGAGGATGATAACTATATGCCTCCCTCCGAAGACGAGGCAAGCCTCGATGACGACGAATTCGTCGTACCATCAGACCCCTCCGAACAAGAGCGTTTCAAACGCAAGCTTTTAGCCACAGCAAACAACCTCAAGAAAAAGCAGCAACAACTTAGAGCTGATCAAGATTTGCTAGCTGATAGATGGACTGAAGTCCTTGCGGCCGAAGAGTATGAACTCGAACGCCCCTCCAAGAGTTACCCAAAGTGCAGGCCGCTACCCCGATCAGAGGAGGAAGCGCCTACATCACCAGCGCACGGCATGGCAGACCGGCCACCTAGCGGCCGCGACAGAGAGGCCTCTCGGCCCTCCACCCAAGCCATGTCCCGACGCCGCTCAACTAAGGCACGGGAAAATGCGCCAGACCTGCAAGACGTACTGGAGGATAAGGCAAGACAAACAAGATCGATCTACGGATCGCGCAGGCGCCTGACGACACGTGATGATGATCTTCACTCCGGATACAACAAATCCGGCCGGGCCGAACACAACAGACATAGCTCTTCCGAGCTGCGTCGTGACATAGCCCGGTACAGGGGCGCCGCACACCCATTATGCTTCACAGATGAAGTAATGGATCATAAAATCCCAAAGGGTTTCAAACCCGTGAACATCAAATCATACGATGGCACCACAGATCCGGCGGTATGGATCGAGGATTATCTCCTTCACATCCACATGGCACGTGGCGATGATCTACACGCCATCAAATACCTCCCGCTCAAACTCAAAGGACCGGCCCGACACTGGCTTAACAACTGCGGACTCAATCGGTTCTTGGGAGGACCTGGAGGCCGCATTCCTTGACAACTTCCAGGGCACCTACGTGCGACCACTGGACGCCGACGACTTAAGCCACATAATTCAACAGCCAGAAGAATCGGCCAGGCAATTCTGGACACGGTTCCTAACAAAGAAAAACCAGATAGTCGACTGTCCGGACGCAGAGGCCCTAGCAGCCTTCAAGCATAACATCCGCGACGAGTGGCTTGCCCGGCACCTGGGACAGGAAAAGCCGAAATCTATGGCAGCCCTCACGACACTCATGACCCGCTTTTGCGCGGGAGAAGATAGCTGGCTAGCTCGCAGCAACAACTTATCAAAGAACCCTGGTAATTCGGATACCAAGGACAAAAGTGGCAGGACATGTCGAAATAAGCAAAAGCGCCGAGTAAGCAGCAACAACAATGAAGATACGACAGTTAATGCCGGATTCAGAGGCTATAAATCCGGTCAGCGGAAAAAGCCATTCAAAAAGAATACTCAGGGCCCGTCCAGTTTGGACCGAATACTCGACCGCTTGTGCCAGATCCATGGTACCCCCGAAAGGCCAGCCAATCACCAACAGGGACTGTTGGGTGTTCAAGCAGGCAGGAAAATTAAGAGCCGAAAATAAATACAAGGGGCTACATAGCAACGACGAAGAAGAGCCCAGGCCGCCGAACAACAATGGACAGAAGGGGTTTCCCCCACAAGTGCGGACGGTGAACATGATATACGCAACCCACATTCCCAAGAGGGAACGGAAGCGTGCGCTGCGGGACGTATACGCGATGGAGCCAGTCGCCCCAAAGTTCAACCCATGGTCCTCCTGTCCGATCACCTTTGATCGAAGGGACCACCCCACTAGCATACGTCATGGCGGCTTTGCCGCATTGGTTCTCGAACCAATCATCGACGACTTTCACCTCACAAGAGTCCTCATGGACGGCGGCAGTAGCATGAACCTGCTTTACCAGGACACAATGCGGAAAATGGGCATAGATCCCTCGAGGATTAAGCCCACAAAAATGACCTTTAAAGGCGTTATGCCAGGTGTAGAAGCCAATTGTACAGGCTCCATAACACTTGATGTGGTCTTCGGATCTCCGGATAACTTCCGAAGCAAAGAGTTAATCTTCGACATAGTCCCGTTTTGCAGTGGTTATCACGCCCTGCTCGGACGAACCGCATTCGCAAAGTTCAATGCGGTGCCGCACTACGCATATCTCAAGCTCAAGATGCCAGGCCCTCGAGGAGTAATCACGGTCAACGGAAACACCGAATGCTCCCTCCGTACGGAGGAGCACACGGCGGCTCTCGCAGCGGAAGTACAAAGCAGCCCTTTCAGGCAACTCTCCAGTCCGACCGTTAAAAAGCCGGACACTGCCAAGCGCGCCCGGAGTAACCTACAACAAGACCGCCTGGCACGTTCTGAGCAGGCGTAGCAATGCGGCCCCAACCCCAGACATCGCGACATAGCAAAGCTAGTACCTCGCGTACATAATTACGCCCTTGAAATACCATGGGCACAGGGGAAGGGGCACAGTAACGGCATGCCCGAAATACGGCCTAAAACGTACTAGGGGCTGCCGAATTCTTTTTTTTCCAGGACTCCACACTTTGGACGACCTGTTCGGCAATTCGACTGCCGCACAAACGCTACAAGATCCAGGAAAGCAGAAAAAAATCTACGCCGCATTATGGAACTCTCAGGTGGTCTCTATTATATCTGTTTCGAATACAATTCCTCGGCCTGCCCCTGGTCAGGACATGTTAAATAGTCTAATATCTTTTGCTTATCACACTACTTGTATCGTTCGGCTTTGATAAATAGCCTCTTTGTAAACAATGCATAGCTTTTTGTCTATTTTTTGCATTATCCTCTTTTAATATATGTTTATTAAATAACATGATCGCACCCGTACACCATGGTACGGCAAACACGCCAGGGGCTCCAGTACCCTTCTATATGGTGTGAGAAGTCCATACACTTTCACAAGTGCGGCACCCCGAACTTATAGCACTATATGCATCGGCTCCGAATCATGATTTGGGTCAATAGTTGGGTTTGGCCGGCTCCTATGTTTTGGTGCCTTACGTTCCGCTATATCGGCTAAGGTAGCACTAGGAGAACCACTGCGATTGGGCCCCGGTTCAGCTGGGTTAAGCACCTCAGTGGAGAAAGCTAAAACTAACTGTCATGATAAGGCGAGAGACCGGTCGCTGTTCGAGAGGTTTTTCGAGTCCCTAAAGACTTATGCCGCTTCGAGCGAGGAGCTGGCTTTGTCCAGCCAAAGGCGTGGATAGCGCCCCGAATTCGGTCTTCCGAACTAGGGGCTTCGCCGAAATTTAAAATTATAAAGTTCTATGGCTAAGTGAAAGTGTTCAAGCATTATAGTCCGATTGCCTGGTTCGTTGTGCTGAGCGCCTCCCTCGAAGGACCCAACCATGGGAAAAAGAGAGCTCAGGTTTATCCCGAACACCCCAGCACTAGCGGCATGGGGGCAGAAGCCGACGATTGGCCATCTCTCAATTTTTGATAAACGGCCGCACAGAAAATAATATTTTAAATTCAATAAGCATTGCTTAGCGCACATGAACAAGTTTTCAGTGCACAGGATAAACACGAGCGAGTTCATTCAATAATTACATCTTTGGTACATTCATCCGCAATAAGGCGGGCACCTGCAAGAACATCCTTGTAATAGTTCTCGGGCTTGCGATGCTCCTTCCCCTGCGGTGGCCCGTCCTTCACCAGCTTCTCACCGTCAAGCTTACCCCAGTGCACCTTTGCACTGGCAAGGGCCCTCCGGGCACCTTCGATGCAGACGGAATGCTTGATGACCTCAAGCCTGGGACATGCCTCCACTAGCCGTCGCACCAGCCCGAAGTAGCTCCCAGGCAGGGCCTCTCCGGGCCACAGCCGAACTATGAAGCCCTTCATGGCTTGTTCGGCCGCCTTGTGGAGCTCGACCAGCTGTTTCAGCTGGTCGCTCAAGGGCATAGGGTGTCCGGCCTCAGAATACTGAGACAAGAACACACTCTCCGTCGAGCTGCCCTCTTTAGCTCGGTAGAATGCGGCGGTGGCGGATACGCTGCGGGGAAGATCTGCGAACGCCCCTGGAGAACTCCAGATTCGGGTAAGTGACAGGTAGTTTACTTTTATATTTCTATTTTGCATTAAGAATGACTTACCCGCTGCTATCTTTTTCATCTCCTCCAATTCTTGGAGGTCCTTTTGGGCTTCGGCCTTGGCACCCTTGGCGGTCTCAATGGCCAACGTGAGCTCGGATGCTTGCGCCTTTGACTCAAGCTCCAAGCTCTCATGTTTCCTCATGAGAGCCTGCAGCTCTTGCTGCACCTCGCCAACCTGAGCCCCAAGTCTTTCTCGCTCGGTGCGCCCCTCGGCCATTTTCTTTTCGGCCTCAGATAGCGCCTGCTTGAGGGTCGCCACCTCAGTTGCGGCCACTACAATAAGCAGTACGATCCTGTTATTCTTCGCAATCACGCCTCTCTATTGGCACCATTTTAGGGTATTTCTTACCTTCTTTTTCCTCGAGCTGCCGTTTGGCCAGGCCGAGCTCTTGCTCGGTCCGCCCGAGGTCCTTTTTTAGGACATCCACCTGTGCAGTCAGTGAGGCGGTGGATAGCAGCGAAGCCTGCATACGCATATTGACTCTTTATTGTTAGACTCCTGCGAAAATTAATAGATCCTCTATCCGGCTTTTCTTTCCGAACGCCAAACAGAGCATCAGGGGCTACTGTCTATGCGGTACTATCTTGACATATTTTAACTTACCTCGAAGCCCGTCAGAAGGCTAGCGCAAGCTTCAGACAGTCCGCTCTTGGCGGACTGAACCTTTTGGATCACCGTACTCATAATAGTACGGTGCCCCCTGTCGATGGAGGCGCCGTCAAGCACCTCCAGCAGATGGTCCAGCGACTCCGGTTGGACGGAGGTCGCTGAAGGCTTGCTCCTTTTGGAAGGAGTTCGCCTACTGCGGCTCGAAACTGTTGAAGATTCCGGCGCGGGGTCCGGCACAAAGCCGGACTTGGAGCCCTGGGGGGTCTTGTCCCCTTCACTCCTGGAGTCCGGGAGGTGGCCTTGCGGCTCCTCCGGGACCACCTCTTCCTGCCCCGGGGCTTGTCGTGACGCCACTTTGGCGTCATCCGTGGTGCGGGGGGAGACAGCGGGCGGAACGAAGTTCAAGTCCGACGAGTCCAGGGAGCCGCCCGACGATTCGTTGTATTCGGCCTGGGGCGGGCTGCATGTTCACATTCCACATTAAGGAAAGCTGCACAACGAAGGAACATCATGAGTTACTCTGATGTCCGAACTTACGATTTCGCCGGACGCTTGGCCCTGTTCGGCCACTCCTCTTCGATCTCTTCGGCGTCATGGGAGTCGTCCGGCGGGGGGGGGGGGGGTCTTCCTTTTCCTAGACCCCTCGGCCTCCCCTGATGGGGCGGCCTTCTTCTTCTCTTCTCCCTCCGCTGGGGGGGGGGGAGAGCTTTCTTCTTCCTCCTCGTTTTCACGAGAGGAGGGCATCTCGGACTCGTCAGATGACGAGTCCGCCACCACCAAGTTACATGCACTCTTTCGAGTCCCGGTGGTCTTCTTCTTCTTGACCTTCCTCTCCGGCACCACATATGGTGCCGGAGTCAGCAGCTTCACTAGGAGAGCTGGGGCTGGGTCTTCGGGCAGGGGAGCCGGACAGTTAATTGGTCCGGATATCGCCTGCCATGCCTGTCAAAGGTAAGGGAGTTTAGATCCCGCATAGATTTAATCTATCAAAAAGAGCTTAATAATCCTGTCAAAGGCATAGATAGCTTACCTCGCTAGCGTGACGCTGCGTGCTGTAGCTGCGATCCTCGAAAGCGGATGCGGGGGCCTCGGCGCCTTTGATCAGCACCTTCCAGACGTCTTCATACGACGTGTCGAAGAGCCTGGTGAGGGTTCGGTGCTGCGCCGGGTCGAACTCCCACAAATTGAAATCCCGTTGTTGGCACGGGAGGATCAGACGAACGAGCATGACCTGGACTATATTAACAAGCTGGATTGGCTTGTTTATCAGGGACTGGATGCAGGTCTTCAGTCCGGTCACCTCTTCCTCGTTGCACCACGACAGGCCCGTCTCTTTCCAGGACATAAGCCGCGTGGGGGGGGGGGGTCCGGATCTGAACTCGGGGGCTGCGACCCATTTCGGATCGCATGGCTCAGTGATGTAAAACCACCCGGCTTGCCACCCCTTTAGGGTCTCCACAAAGGAGCCCTCGAACCATAGGACGTTGGCTATCTTGCCAGCCATAGCACCTCCGCACTCCGCTTGGCTGCCGCGCACCACCTTGGGCTTGACGTTGAAGGTCTTGAGCCAAAGGCCCAAATGGGGGCGGACGCGGAGGAAGGCCTCACACACGACGATAAACACCGAGATGTTGAGGATGAAGTTCGGAGCCAGATCGTGGAAATCTAGGCCGTAGTAGAACATGAGTCCTCGGACGAATGGGTGGAGTGGAAAACCCAGTCCGCGGAGGAAGTGGGGAAGGAAAACTACCCTCTCATGGGGCCTTGGGGTGGGGAGAAGCTGCCCCTTCTCGGAAGCCGGTGCGGGATGTCCTTGGACAGGTATCCGGCCTTCCTTAGCTTTTTTACTTGAACCTCCGTGACGGAGGAGACCATCCACTTGCCTCCCGCTCCGGACATTGCTGGAGAAGGTTGAGGTGGGAAGAGCGGGCTTGGGCGCTGGAGCTTGAGTGTGTGAGAGATGGATTGGCAAAGGAGGAAGAAGGCGCATGTAAAAAGGTGGATCCTTATCCCCTTATATGGGCGGATGCGGTTCTGCGTCCCCACCTACCTAATAAAACTTGTTTGCCTCCCAAGCGCCGTGATAAATGGCGCGGTCGGGTTACCCACGTCCGTATTGATGAGAATCCCATAAAAGAGACACACGATCTCTGCTTTGACAAGACGTGCCAAGGAAACCGCCTCGCTAAATGTGCTGAGGTGGAAAAGTGAAAACAATTTGTATAAAGAGCTTGGTCGTGGTGTGATGACGCACTGCGGAATACGTCAGCAGATTTGATTTGTGTTAATATTATTCTCTCTATGGCGATATGTGGAAACTTATTTTGCAGAGCCGGACACTATTTTTGGTGTTTATAATCTTCTATGAAGGACTTGGAGGAGGAACCCGCCTTTCAATGCCGAAGACAATCTGCGCGCCGGACTCGTCGTCATTGAAGCCTGGTTCAGGGGCTACTAAGGGAGTCCTGGATTAGGGGGTGTTCGGGTAGCCGGACTATACCTTCGCCGGACTCCTGGACTATGAAGATACAAGATTGAAGACTTTGTCCCGTGTCCGGAAGGGACTTTCCTTGGCGTGGAAGGCAAGCTAGGCGATGCGGATATTCAAGATCTCCTGCCAATGTAACCGACTCTGTGTAACCCTAACCCTATCCGGTGTCTATATAAACCGGAGGGTTGTAGTCCGTAGGACAGAACCATCATCATACACAATCATACCATAGGCTAGCTTCTAGGGTTTAGCCTCCTTGATCTCGTGGTAGATCTACTCTTGTACTACCCATATCATCAATATTAATCAAGCAGGAGTAGGGTATTACCTCCATCGAGAGGGCCCGAACCTGGGTAAAAACATCGTGTCCCTTGTCTCCTGTTACCATCCGGCCTTGACGCACAGTTCGGGACCCCCTACCCGAGATCCGCCGGTTTTTACACCGACACCCACCATTCAAAATATACACGTATCTGGTTTGTGACTTAGAATCATCCAGATCTGTGTCGAAGCTAGCGTCGATGTAACCCTTTACGACGAGCTCTTCGTCACCTCCATAAACGAGAAACATATCCTTAGTCCTTTTCAGGTACTTCAGGATGTTCTTGACCACTGTCCAGTGTTCTGTACCGGGATTACTTTGGTACCTTCCTACCAAACTTACGACAAGGTTTACATCAAGTCTGGTACACAGCATGGCATACATGATAGACCCTATGGCTGAGGCATAGGGGACGACACTCATATTTTCTCTATCTTCTGCCGTGGTCGGACATTGAGCTGAGCTCAATTTCACACCTTACAACACAGGCAAGAACCCCTTCTTGGACTGATCCATATTGAACTTCTTCAATATCTTATCATGGTATGTGCTTTGTGAAAGACCTATGAGGCGTCTCATCTATCTCTATAGATCTTGATGCCTAATATGTAAGCAACTTCTCCAAGGTCCTTCATTGAAAAACACTTATTCAAATAGGCCTTAATGCTATCCAAAAGTTCTATATCATTTCCCATCAAAAGTATGTCATCCACATATAATATGAGAAATGCTACAGAGCTCCCACTCACTTTCTTGTAAACGCAGGCTTCTCCATAAGTCTGCATAAACCCAAACGCTTTGATCATTTCATTAAAGCGAAGGTTCCAACTCCGAGATGCTTGCACCAGCCCATAGATGGAGCGCTGGAGCTTGCATACCTTGTTAGCATTCTTAGGATCAACAAAACCTTCCGGCTGCATCATATACAATTCTTCCTTAAGAAAGCCGTTAAGGAATGCCGTTTTGACGTCCATTTGCCATATCTCATAATCATAATATGCGGCAATTGCTGACATGATTCGGACGGACTTCAGCTTCGCTACGGGTGAGAAGGTCTCATCGTAGTCAACCCCTTGAACTTTTCGATAACCCTTAGCGACAAGTCAAGCCTTATATATGGTAACATTACCATCCGCGTCCATCTTCTTCTTAAAGATCCATTTATTCTCTATCGCTCGCCGATCATCGGGTAAGTCTGTCAAAGTCCATACTTTGTTTTCATACATGGATCCTATCTCGGATTGCATGGATTCAAGCCATTTGTTGGAATCTGGGCCCGCCATTGCTTCTTCATAGTTCGAAGGTTCATCATTGTCTAACAACATGATTTCCAGGACAGGGTTGCCGTACCACTCTGGTGCGGAACGTGTACTTGTGGACCTACGAAGTTCAGTAGCAACTTGATCTGAAGTTTCATGATCATTAACCTCCTCTCTAGTCGGTGGAGGCACCACAGAAATATTTTCTTGAGCTGCGCTACTCTCCGGTTCAAGAGGCAATACTTCATCAAGTTCCACTTTCCTCCCACTTACTTCTTTCGAGAGAAACTCTTTCTCC
The DNA here is from genome assembly GCA_032464435.1 of Aegilops umbellulata. Lineage (NCBI taxonomy): Eukaryota > Viridiplantae > Streptophyta > Magnoliopsida > Poales > Poaceae > Aegilops > Aegilops umbellulata. The sequence continues at coordinate 380,869,792 of CP136056.1, read as the reverse complement.
AGAAAAGACCCGTTCTTGGCAACAAAGATCTTGCCTTCGGATCTGAGGTAGAAGGTATACCCAATGGTTTCCTTAGGGTATCCTATGAAGACGCATTTTTCCAACTTGGGTTCGAGCTTTTCAGGTTGAAGTTTCTTGACATAAGCATCGCATCCCCAAACTTTTAGAAATGACAGCTTTGGTTTCTTCCCAAACCATAATTCATACGGTGTCGTCTCAACAGATTTAGACAGTGCCCTATTTAAAGTGAATGTAGCTGTCTCTACAGCATTTCCCCAAAATGATAGCGGTAAATCAGTGAGTGACATCATAGATCGCACCATATCCAATAGAGTGCGATTACGACATTCGGACACACCGTTACGCTGAGGTGTTCCAGGCGGCGTGAGTTGTGAAACGATTCCACATTTCCTTAAGTGCGTACCAAATTCGTGACTTAAATATTCTCCCCCAAGATCTGATGGTAAGAATTTTATCTTTCGGTCACGTTGATTCTCCACATCATTATGAAATTCCTTGAACTTTTCAAAGGTCTTAGACTTGTGTTTCATCAAATAGACATACCCATATCTACTTAAGTCATCAGTGAGAGTGGGAACATACCGATAGCCACCACGAGCCTCAACGCTCATTAGACCGCACACATCAGTATGTATAATTTCCAATAAGTTGGTTGCTCGCTTCATTGTTCCGGAGAACGGAGTCTTGGTCATTTTACCCATGAGGCATGGTTCGCACGTGTCAAATGATTCAAAATCAAGAGACTCCAAAAGTCCATCTGTATGGAGCTTCTTCATGCGTTTGACACCTATGTGACCAAGGTGGCAGAGCCACAAGTATGTGGGACTATCATTATCAACCTTACATCTTTTGGTATTCACACTATGAATATGTGTAACATCACGTTCGAGATTCATTAAGAATAAACCATTCACCAGCGGGGCATGACCATAAAACATATCTCTCATATAAATAGAACAACCATTATTCTCAGATTTAAATGAGTAGCCATCTCGCATTAAACGAGATCCAGATACAATGTTCATGCTCAAAGCTGGCACTAAGTAAAAATTATTGAGGTTTAAAACTAATCCCGTAGGTAAATGTAGAGGTAGCGTGCCGACGGTGATCACATCAACCTTGGAACCATTCCCGATGCGCATCGTCACCTCGTCCTTCGCCAGTCTCCGCTTATTCCGCAGCTCCTGTTTTGAGTTACAAATATGAGCATCCGCACCGGTATCAAATACCCAGGAGCTACTACGAGTACTGGTAATGTACACATCAATTACATGTATATCACATATACCTTTAGTGTTGCCGGCCTTCTTGCCCGCTAAGTATTTGGGGCAGTTCCGCTTCCAGTGGCCCTTTCCCTTGCAATAAAAGCACTCGCTCTCAGGTTTGGGTCCATTCTTTGGCTTCTTCCCGGCAATTGGCTTACCGGGCGCGGCAACTCCCTTGCCGTCCTTCTTGAAGTTCTTCTACCCTTGCCTTTATTGAAACTAGTGGTTTTATTGACGATCAACACTTGATGTTCCTTTTTGATTTCCACCTCCGCTGATTTCAGCATTGAATATACATCAGGAATACACATCATTTCCATCCCCTGCATATTGAAGTTCATCACAAAGCTCTTTATCTCGGTGGGAGCGACTGAAGGATTCTATCAACGACCGCGTCATCCGGGAGATTAACTCCCAGCTGAGTCAAGCGGTTGTGCAACCCAGACATTTTGAGTATGTGCTCACTGACAGAACTATTTTCCTCCATCTTGCAACTGTAGAACTTGTCAGATACTTCATATCTCTCGACCGGAGCATGAGCTTGGAAAACCATTTTCAGCTCTCAAAACGCTTTTGGAGCCCCGGTTCTAAGCTGTAAAAAGCATGCCGCACTGAACGAGGGAGTAATCATCAGCACGCTGCTGCCAAGCGTTCATAACGTCTTGGTTCTCTGGGATGGGTGCTTCACCTAGAAGTGCTTCTACGACATATTGTTTCCTGGCAGCTATGAGGATGATCCTCAGGTTCCGGACCCAGTCCGTATAGTTGTTGCCATGATCTTTCAGCTTGGTTTTCTCTAGGAACGCGTTGAAGTTGAGGTTGACATTAGCGTGAGCCATTTGATCTACAAGACATATTACAAAGATTTTAGACTAAGTTCATGATAATTAAGTTCATCTAATCAAATTATTTAATGAACTCCCACTCAGATTAGACATCCCTTTAGTCATCTAAGTGATACATGATCCGACTCAACTAGACCGCGTCCGATCATCACGTGAGACGGACTAGTCATCATCGGTGAACATCTCCATGTTGATCGTATCTTCCATACGACTCATGTTCGACCTTTCGGTCTCTTGTGTTCCGAGGCCATCTCTGTACATGCTAGGCTCGTCAAGTCAACCTAAGTGTTTTGCATGTGTAAATCTAGCTTACACCCGTTGTATGTGAACGTTAGAATCTATCACACCTGATCATCACGTGGTGCTTCGAGACAGCGAACTTTCGCAACGGCGCACAGTTAGGGGAAACACTTTCTTGAAATTATTGTGAGGGATCATCTTATTTACTATCGTCGTTCTAAGCAAATAAGAAGCAAAAACATGATAAACATCACATGCAATCAAATAGTGACATGATATGGCCAATATCATATTGCTCCTTTGATCTCCATCTTCGGGGCGCCATGATCATCTTCGTCACTGACATGACACCATGATCTCCATCATCGTGTCTCCATGAAGTTGTTCGCCAACTATTACTTCTACTACTATGGCTAACGGTTTAGCAGAGAAGTACAGTAATTACATGGCGTTATTCAATGACACGCATGTCATACAATAAATAAAGACAACTCCTATGGCTCCTGCCGGTTGTCATACTCATCGACATGCAAGTCGTCATTCCTATTACAAGAACATGATCAATCTCATATATCACATATAATTCATTCATCACATCCTTTTGGCCATATCACATCACAAGGCATATGCTGCAAAAATAAGTTAGACGTCCTCTAATTGTTGTTGCATGTTTTACGTGGCTGCAATAGGGTTCTAGCAAGAACGTTTCTTACCTATGTCAAAACCACAACGTGATATGCCAATTTCTATTTACCCTTCATAAGGACCCTTTTCATCGAATCCGATCCGACTAAAGTGGGAGAGACAGACACCCGCTAGCCACCTTATACAACTAGTGCATGTCAGTCGGTGGAACCTGTCTCACGTAAGCGTACGTGTAAGGTCGGTCCGGGTCGCTTCATCCCATGATGCCGCCGAGTAAAGATAAGACTAGTAACGGCAAGTAAATTGACAAAATCGACGCCCACAACATCTTGTGTTCTACTCGTGCATAGAAACTATGCATAGACCTAGCTCATGATGCCACTGTTGGGGAACGTTGCAGAAAATAAAAAATTTCTACGCTTCACCAAGATCAATCTATGGAGTCATCTAGCAACGAGAGAGAGGAGTGCATCTACATACCCTTGTAGATCGCGAGCGGAAGCGTTCAGTGAACGGGGTTGAGGGAGTTGTACTCGTCGTGATCCAAATCACCGATGACCAAGTGCCGAACGGACGACACCTTCGCGTTCAACACACGTACGGTTGGGAAGACGTCTCCTCCTTCTTGATCCAGCAAGGGGGAGGGAGACGTTGATGGAGATCCAGCAGCACGATGGGGTGGTGGTGGAAGTAGCGGGATCGCGGCAGGGCTTCGCCAAGCGCAAGCGAGGAGGAGAGGTGTTACGGAGGGAGAGGGAGGCGCCAGGAGCAAGGGTGCGGCTGCCCTCCCTCACCCCCTCTTTATATAGGGGCCCTGGGGGCGCCGGACCTAGGAGATCCAATCTCCATGGGGGGCGGCGGCCAAGGGGGTGGCTTGCCCCCCAAGCCAAGTGGGGCGCCCTCACCCCTAGGGTTTCCAACCCTAGGCGCAGGGGAGGCCCAAGGAGGGCGCACCAGCCCACCAGGGGCTGGTTCCCCTCCCACTTCAGCCCATGGGGCCCTCCGAGATAGGTGGCCCCACCCGGTGGACCCTCGGGACCCTTCTGGTGGTCCCGGTACAATACCGATGACCCCCAAAACTTTCGCGATAGCCGAAACATGACTTCCCATACATAAATCTTTACCTCCGGACCATTCAAGAACTCCTCGTGACGTTCAGGATCTCATCCGGGACTCCGAACAACTTTCGGGTTACCGCATACTCATATCTCGACAACCCTAGCGTCATCGAACCTTAAGTGTGTAGACCCTACGGGTTCGGGAGACACGCAGACATGACCGAGATGACTCTCCGGTCAATAACCAACAGCGGGATCTGGATACCCATGTTGGCTCCCACATGCTCCTCGATGATCTCATCGGATGAACCACAATGTCGAGGATTCAAGCAATCCTGTATACAATTCCCTTTGTCAATCGGTACGTTACTTGCCCGAGATTCGATCATCGGTATCCCAATACCTCGTTCAATCTCTTTACCGGCAAGTCACTTTACTCGTACCGTAATGCATGATCCCGTGACCAAACACTTGGTCACATTGAGCTCATTATGATGATGCATTACCGAGTGGGCCCAGAGATACCTCTCCATCATACGGAGTGACAAATCCCAGTCTCGATTCGTGCCAACCCAACAGACACTTTCGGAGATACCCGCAGTGCACCTTTATAGCCACCCAGTTACGTTGTGACGTTTGGCACACCCAAAGCACTCCTACGGTATCTGGGAGTTGCACAATCTCATGGTCTAGGGAAATGATACTTGACATTGGAAAAGCTCTAGCAGACGAACTACACGATCTTGTGCTAAGCTTAGGATTGGGTCTTGTCCAACACATCATTCTCCTAATGATGTGATCCCGTTATCAATGGCATCTAATGTCCATAGTCAGGAAACCATGACTATCTGTTGATCAACGAGCTAGTCAACTAGAGGCTCACTAGGGACATGTTGAGGTCTATGCATTCACACATGTATTATGATTTCCGGATAACACAATTATAGCATGAACAATAGACAATTATCGTGAACAAGGAAATATAATAATAATCATTTTAATATTGCCTCTAGGGCATATTTCCAACAGATCTATCTAAGAGATGCATAGTAACCATAGGGGGGAGTGTGTCTGTACCCTCGCAGACTGAAAATGGAAGCGTTTGACAACGCGGTTGATGTAATCGAACTTCTTCTCGTTCCGACCGATCAAGCACCTAATGTAAGGCACCTCTGAGTTCTGCACACGTTCAGCTTGATGACGTCCCTCGAACTCTTGATCTAGCAAAGTGTCGAGGGAGAGTTCTGTCAGCACGATGGCATGGTGACGGTGATGGTGAACTAATCCGCGCAGTGCTTCGCCTAAGCACTACGTGAATATGACCGGAGGCATAAACCGTGGAGAGGGGCGCCACACACGGCTAAGAATCAATGTTGTGTATTTTGGTGGTGCCCCCCACATATATATAGGTGGGAGAGGGAGAGGGGCTCCAAGGTACGCCCCAAGTAGTAGTAATCCTACTTGAGAGCCTCCTCCAAGTCGGCCTCCCCCTTCCATATCCATCGGAGGGGGAAGGAAAGAGAGGGGGAGGGGAAGGAAAGGGGGAGGCCGAATCCTTCCCTTTCCTTCTCCCTTCCCTTTCTTTCCTTCTCCTCCTATTCGGCCTATAGGGGGGCACCAGACCCTTTTGGGGCTGGTCTGTCCAACTCTTGGCCAATTAGGCCCATATAGCTTGTCGGGGGTTGCCCCGAACCCCTTCCGGTGAACTGATACGTATCCGGTACCCCCAGAACACTTCCGGTGTCCGAATACTATCGTACTATATATGAATCTTTACCTCTCGACCATTTGGAGACTCCTCATCATGTCCGTGATCTCATTCGAGACTCCGAACAACCTTCGGTCACCAAATCACATAACTCATAGAATACAAAATCGTCATCGAACATTAAGCGTGCGGACCCTACCGGTTCGAGAACTATGTAGACATGACCGAGACACCTCTCCGGTGAATAACCAACAGCAGAACCTGGATTCTCATATTGGTTCCCACATATTCTATGAAGATCTTTATCGGTCAAACCGTAATGACAACATACGTTATTCCCTTTGTCATCGGTATGTTACTTGCCCGAGATTCGATCATCAGTATCTTCATACCTAGTTCAATGTCGTTACTGGCAAGTCTCTTTACTCATTCTGTAATGTATCATCCTGCAACTAGCTCATTAGTCACATTGCTTGCAAGGCTTATTATGATGTGCATTACCGAGAGGGCCCAGAGATACCTCTCCTATACTAAGAGTGACAAATCCTAATCTTGGTCTATGGCACCCAAAAAACACCTTCGGAGATACCTGTAGAGCATCTTTATAATCACCCAATTATGTTGTGATGTTTGATAGCACATAAGGTATTCCTTCGGTATCCGGGAGTTGCATAATCTCATAGTCGAAGGTATATGTATTTGACATGAAGAAAGCAATAGCAATAAAACTGAACGATCAACATGCTAAGCTAACGGATGGGTGTTGTCCATCACATCATTATCCTAATGATGTGATCCCGTTCATCAAATGACAACACATGTCTATGGTTAGGAAACTTAACCATCTATGATTAATGAGCTAGTGTAGTAGAGGCTTACTAGGGACACGGTGTTTTGTCTATGTATCCACGCATGTATCAAGTTTCCGGTTAATACAATTCTAGCATGAATATTAAACATTTATCATGATATAAGGAAATATAAAATAACAACTTTATTATTGCCTCTAGGGCATATTTCCTTCACAATGGGGAGGCGCCACCGAAATCCTGTCTCGGAACGAGGTAGATCATGGAGAACGTACCAATCTACACATCCTCGGGCTGTCCGTGGAAAATGCTGGACAATTCGAAAGAGCTGTGGTGATAAATATGCAATTGAATGCATATTTATCGATGCAGCCCTTTCGGACGGGAGACACCTAGGTTACGTGACTTGAATTGAAAATAAAATCTAGTGACATGAAAAATATGGAGGAGATGGATTTGTAGCTCACCCTCGGCTATAGGGGAGCTAGTCGAACAACAAGGGATGCTCAGGGACCAACGCGTCGGACTACGGTCACTCCGATGAAATGCGACACCACAAAGCCTGCAAATTCCATCACGATAAAAATTTAGAACATCAAAACTCATAGAACATCACAATATCATCATCATCTAACGATCATCGAATCATAAAAAAAATCATCGTCTATCATCATCATCATCTATCATCATCTAACAATCATCTATCATCTATCATCATCATCATCTAAAAATTACCGAAGGATAAAAATACATCATCATCTATCATCAACATCATCATCTAACAATCATATATCATCGATCATCTATCATCATCATCATCTCAAAATCATCGAAGCATAAAAAATCATCATTATCTCTTCTCATCTAACAATCATCATCATATAAAAAAATCCGTATGAACAAATTATCTATGTAACTACCATCTATCTGTCTAACTATCACATCTAGCCCTCTTATCCTCTGCAAAATCATGAAAAAAATAGGAAAAGAAGTTTCAGGGAGGGAAGGGATCGGACCGAACGGAGAGGAGGTCGAGGCGGCGTCTGCTCCGGGGAGGGAGCACGACGACTCCGGGCAGGAGGCCCTCCTCTCACCACCGAGTGGCGGAGGCAACCGGCGTATGGGCCGGTGGCTGTTCGGGCGGCGGGGGTGACCGGACGCGACGGCGTGGGGCAAAGGTGGACGCCAGGCGGGGCGGAGACAAGGTCGGGGTGGGGTAGCGGCCGAGGCAGGGACGAGGTCGGGGCGGGTGTCGGTGTCAAAACCGGCGGATCTCTGGTAGGGGGTCCCGAACTGTGCATCTAGGATCAATGGTAACATCAGACAGGGGACACAATGTTTACCCAGGTTCGGGCCCTTTCTATGGAGGTAATACCCTACTTCCTACTTGACTGATCTTGATGAATATGAGTGTTACAAGAGTTGATCTACCACGAGATCGTAATGGCTAAACCCTAGGAGCCTAGCCTATGTGAATATGGTAATGAATGTGCCTATCCGAACTACGCTCTTCGGTTTATATAGACACCGGAGAGATCTAGGTTTACATGGAGTCGGTTACATCAGAGGGAATCTACATAGTCGGTTGCCAAGCTTGCCTTCCACGCCAAGTAGAGTCCAATCCGTACATGGGTACAATCTTTGGTCTTCGCGTCTTCACAGCCCACCAGTCCGGCCCAGGGATAACAGGTCGGACGCCCGAGGACCCCTTAGTCCAGGACTCCCTCAGTAGCCCCCGAACCAGGCTTCAACGACGAGGTGTTGGGCGTGCAAATTGTATTCGGCATTGCAAGGCGGGTTCCTTCTCCAAGTAATATATTCGTCCATTGATCCAATATCGCTCCCCTCGGCTTCTGTGCGCTAATAACTTCGTCTTCCACGTGTCGAGCGAATGCGGAGAGTCATGGTATTTTTGCGAATAACACCCCATCCACATAAGGCAGAGTGCCTATTTAAAGATATTAGATCTTAGATCCAGGCGACACTACACCGAGAAAATCTTCGAAGACTGCCAGGAGAAACCATTCCATCATGGCTAGCGTTCCCAGCTCCTCCTCCCGCTCCAGCCCAAAGAGAAGCGAGTGGGAGAAGTGCTCTGTGACTCATAGTCAACTAGCAAAGTTGCAAACGCAGGGATTTCTTCCTCCCGTGGATCTGGTCCCTGTCCGGGTAGGGTCGGCCTCCTTAAATGGCGTGACTCAGGCGGAGGAGTTCCCTAATACATCCGGGGGAACGAGTGTGCTTCATCCCCTACCTGCTAAGAGGCGTTGGATTTCCCGTCCATCCGTTCCTCCGGGGGCTTCTGGAATATTATGGCCTCCAGCTGCACAACTTCACTCCCGCCTCCATCCTGCACATCGCAGGTTACGTCACTCTATGCGAGTTATTTCTGGGTGTTGAAGCCCATTTCGAATTGTGGAGAAAATTGTTTTGTCTTGTTCCGCGCAACCATGAGGGGTCAATATTTGAAGTGGGCGGAGCCGAAGTGTGGCGCATCGCCAATATCAGATACCTGTCCGGCACACCAAGGAGGACAACAAAGGAATGGCCTTTCGAATGGTTCTACATTGAGGAGATTGCGCTTCCCGATCTTGTTCGAAAGGGTCTCCCTGAATTTGCAAGCGTCCCACTAAAGAAATGCCATAGTTGGTGTCCCCGGAGCCTTGAAGAGGATGACAGTGCGGAGGTTCATCAGCTCCTGGGCATGCTAAAGACGCTCGCCCAGTCCAGCTTAACAATGGTTGAGGTAGTGGCGATCTCCCTAGTGCGAGGGGTTCAGCGCTTCAATATAGAGGGCTCCCGATGTGGCACTACAACGGGGAGGACGACGCCTCCCGCTGTGGTCGGAAAGGTCCGGACACCCCTGCTGCTCTAGCCAAGATACTAGCCGAGTTGTTCAAAGGGAGGAAGAGGAATTTCTTCGCATGAATCGCAGAGATGGATATTCTATGTATAATCTTCCCAGTTGGGTAAGCCCCAGTCCTTCTGCTCTACTCATTCTGCCTCCCGGATTACCTTTGATAAATTTTGAATCTGCTTATAACAGCATTGGCAAAAAATCACCGAGGGGTTTCACAGCCCCGCCCCACAACCTGAGAACCACAACTGGGAGCTGGATCCTGGGTTCGAAGAAGATCCGGATATATCCGTGGTACTCGTGGAAGACCCTGAGTTCTCGGAAGAGGCATTCAATGCCTTCAGCTCGGCTGATGCGTACATCCGGGCTGCTTGAAACGGGCTTAGTATAGCCACAAAGCAGCATTTAACAGACGTGCGGGTAAGTTTTCTTTGTCTGAATAGAGTAGCCAGATGCCAGTAGCCCCCGAGACTGAAAGAAGTTGGTACAACTGATTTAAGGACTGTTGTATCACCAGGTTCTTACAGGGAAGAACAACCCGCTAATCCAAGAGCTGGAACAGTGTCGGGTGCAGTTAAATGCTGCTACCGCCGAACTGGAAGGCTTCAAGAAGCTGTCCACTAGTAACGTTCCCCTCCATCGAGGAACAATAATTGTATACCAACTGTGCTAATACCGCCACTGATCGCATAATACGGTCGCCTCATCAACTTGAGAAGAAGTTGAAGATCGCCCAAGAGGGAGAAAGAGAGGCAAAGAGGCAGCACACCGCAGGCGAGCGTGTGCTGACCCACGTCAGGGACGAGAAAAACAATCTACAGGATTCCAACACCAGGTTGGCTGAAGAGTTGAAAGATGTGTGGGCCTAGCTAGCCAACTCAGTGAAGGAGAACAAGAAGCTGCGGGGTGGCATATTCAGTACGTTTCCAAACCTGCTTTTTTTGTTAAGTAGTTCGGAGATAAATGGAACTAATATAGCTATGTGTGTAGGTATATTGACGGGCCGTCCGGAAGAGGAGGTGTCCGGATCAGCAAGTGATCTACTGCAAAGACTGTCGCAGGTGCACGAGCATGCTCGGCTGGCCATGCGGAGTGTTGCCAAGGCCTTATGGCCATCCGCTTCCCCTTCATGAAGTATGGAGGAGCTTGTAGAGCTGTTCAAGGGAGCGCGGCGGCGTATCCGATTATGGAACATATCGGTCTACCGAGAGGGTGCGCGAGAGGCCTTGGCCATGGTGAAAACGCGATATACCAAGCTGAATCCTAATCACATGGCCCGGGTTGGACCGTTAGGGACAGATGGGGAAGAAGTTCCCGTTAGTTTAGTATATGACCAAGTAGAGGTGGCCGCCAAATATTCCCAACAGGATTGTAAGTTAGACTGCCTGTTAGATGGTATAGAGGAGGAAGTGTTTGAGTCCACGTGACTATGTACTTTCCTCACCATGTGGAATTCTAGCTGAATTGTATATCATTTGTCATGGCAGATCTTTTCACTTCAACCTCTAGACCCGAAGGTGCGGAGTGTTTCCGAATACCATCATGGCCGAACAGGCGGGGTATGCGTGGAAAACTAAGCGTAGGGGTCATAGTTGCTTGAACAGACAAGTTATATCCGGCTAGTTACGTTATATTACATTGATATTGTAAGAAACATCTTCCAGGGAGAATAGTTCAGTTAAGGGTTCCTTTCCCTAGGTGTGCATGCATTAGTAGACATGTCCGAATTGTGATGTAAAAATCACAGTGTGTATAGCTTCTCGGGGTTCACAATAGAGTGAGTGCAAATAATATTTTTCACCCACGAACCGAATATTTCCTTAAGAATGCTAGCTTTCGGCTTCACCCAGTCGAAGGTACACATCCGGATGACTTGACAGTAACAATCGCAGAGGTGCTCCCTTTACCACCTAGCCGAACAATCGGGAACGTAGGGGTAAGCGCAGGAGCCAGGCAACCCAGCTTGGCCAAAACTTAAGTCATATCGATGCATATAATGGTGAAGAAAAGACATACGGGAAAACGCCTATGTATGATGAGCTTGACGCTCGACAAATAATATTAACAAGCTTCTGTTAAAAAAGCCCCCAGGTATAGTGGAGGTACATATGTAAAGATGTGTACGTCAGCGATGTTCGGTCGAGCCATATGAGAGCTTTAAAGCAAAAAAAGTAAAGGTGGAAAAGAGAGAAAAAGTAATGGAAACTACAGGGGAGAAGGGGACGGACAAAGAATTCGGCGCTAGGCATAAAATCTTCGGAGTCTGGCCGCGTTCCAGGGGTTCGGCTCTTGGCGATTGTCTGATGCATCACGATGACGGTACGCTCCGCCGGCAAGAACTTCGTCAATTATGAAGGAACCCTCCCATTTGGGCTTGAGTTTGTACTTTTTCTTCTCCGACAAGCATAGAACAAGTTCGCCAACATTGTAAGCCTTGGCCCGTACTTCTCTGCTTTGTTATCTTCGAGCCTATTGTTGATAAAATGCTGAACGGGCTTTGGCAATGTTGCGCTCCTCCTCCAGGGCGTCTAGGCTGTCCTGCCGATCCAACTCGGCCTCTTTCTCTTCGTACATATGCACTCGAGGTGAGTCATGTATAATATCGCAGGGCAATACAGCCTCTGCACCGTACACCATGAAGAAAGGTGTATATCCGGTAGTACGGTTGGGCGTGGTCCGCAGCCCCCAGAGTACGGAGTCGAGCTCCTCGACCCGGTGCTTGTCTGATTCTTTCAAAGACCGCACTAGCCTTGGTTTGATGCCACTCATAATAAGACCGTTGGCTCACTCGACTTGATCGTTTATTTGCAGGTGGTAGACAGAGGCGTAATCGAGCTTAATGCCCAGATTAGCACACCGGGTTTTCACCTCATCGGCTATGAAATTGGAACCGTTATCACTGATGATGTTGTGCGGGACACCATAATGGTGCACCACATCGGATATAAATGCAATCACCGGTCCAGACTCGGCCGTTTTAACTGGTCTAGCCTCTATCCACTTGGTGAATTTGTCCACCATGACTAGCAGATATTTTTTCTTATGGCTTCCCCCTTTAAGGGGTCCAACCATGTCCAAGCCCCAGACCGCAAAGGGCCATGTAATGGGGATTGTTTGTAGGGCGGTTGGGGGCATATGGCTTTGGTTGGCGAAGAGTTGGCATCCAACATAGCGCTGGACATGGTCCTGTGCGTCTGCTCGAGCCATAGGCCAATAAAATCCTGTCCGGAAGGCCTTGCTGACAAGTGCCCAGGCTGCGGCATGGTGCCCACCGAGACCGGCGTGAATTTCTGCCAAGAGTTACCGCCCCTCCTCCTCGGATATGCACCTTTGAAGGACTCCGGTAGTGCTTTTCTTGTAGAGCTCTCCTTCGTGAACTTTATAGGCCTTCGAACGCCGGACAATGTGGCGAGCCTCGTTCTGATCTTCTGGGAGCTCCTTCCTATGAAAGTATGCCAAGAATGGTTCGGTCCACGGGGCAATTACTGCCATGATGAGCTGGGACGATGGTGTTATTTCGGTGGCTAAGCCTCCGATGATATCGGCGTGTTCGCTATCTATGTTTGTGTTTGGAACGGGACTGTCGTTGCTATCCCCCCTTGCCACACCACGGATGGCTTAAAGAGCCTTTCGAGGAAGATGTTAGGTGGGACGGGGTCACACTTAGCACCGATGCGAGCAAGGACGTCTGCCGCCTGATTACTTTCGTGGGCGACGTGATGAAATTCGAGCCCCTCGAACCGAGCCGACATCTTTAAGACGGTATTGCGATAAGCTGCCATCTTTGGATCTTTGGCGTCAAAGTCTCCATTAATTTGGGATATTGCGAGGTTTGAGTCCCCGCGCACCTCCAGGCGTTGTATGCCCATTGATACGGCCATCCGAAGGCCATGTAGCAAGGCCTCGTATTCCGCTGCGTTGTTGGAGTCCGTGTATAATATTTGGAGTACATACTGGACAATATCTCCTGTGGGGGACATTAATACAATGCATGCCCCTAGCCCTGCCAGCATTTTGGAGCCATCAAAGTGCATAACCCAGTTGGAATACGCGCCATACTCTTTAGGGAGTTCGGCCTCTGTCCATTTGGCGACGAAGTCAGCCAATACGTGGGATTTGAAGGCTCGACGTGGTTTGTACATGATGCCGAATGGCAGGAGCTCAATGGTCCATTTGGAAATCCGGCCTGTTGCATTCCGGTTGTTGATTATATCATTCAGGGGCACTTCGGAAGCCACCGTGATCGAGCACTCCTGAAAGTAGTGTTCCAATTTTCGAGATGCCATGAAGACTGCATATGCTATCTTTTGATAGTGAGGGTACCGGGATTTACATGGTGTGAGGACGGTGGATACGCAGTATACCGGCTTTTGGAGAAAAAATTGTGTCCGTCCTGTTCTCGCTCGACGACGAGCACGACGCTCACCACCTGGTGTGTTGCCGATATATGTAGGAGCATTGGTTCACCGACGTTTGGCGCGGCCAGGATTGGGTTGCTTGCCAAAAGGGCTTTTATTTCTTCCAGTCCGGCTGTCGCCGCGTCTGTCCACTCGAAGTTATCAGTGCACCGTAGAAGGCGATAAAGGGGCAGCGCGTTTTCCCCCAACCTGGAGATAAAGCGGCTTAAAGCTGCCACGCACCCGACGAGTTTTTGGACCTGTTTAAGTTCGGTTGGCGTGGCCAATTGTGACAGAGCTCGGATTTTGGCCGGATTAGCCTCAATTCCTCTATTGGAAACGATGAAGCCCAGTAGTTTATCGGCGGGGACGCCGAAGATGCATATTTCTGGGTTAAGCTTGATGTCGTATGCGCGGAGGTTGTTGAATGTGAGACGCAAGTTGTCTATTAGTGTTTTGACGTGTCTAGTTTTGATGACGACGTCGTCCACGTAGGCCTCCACTGTCTTGCCAATCTATTTCTTGAGGCATGTTTGGATCATGCGCTGGTAGGTGGCACCGGCGTTCTTGAGCCCGAAAGGATGGTGTTGAAGCAAAACGGCCCGTATGGTGCAATGAATGCTGTTGCGGCTTGATCGGTCTCCTTCATTTTGATTTGATGGTATCCGGAATATGCAACAAGGAAGCATAGCGAGTCGTGTCCTGCGGTAGCGTTAATGATTTGATCAATGCGAGGAAGGGGGAAGGGATCTTTAGGGCAAGCCTTGTTAAGGTCTTTGAAATCGACGCATAGGCGCCAGGATTTATCCTTCTTTGGTACCATTACCAAGTTTGCCAGCCAGTCCGGATGTTTAATATATTTGATGAATCCGGCTTTGATGAGTTTGGCTAGCTCCTCCCCCATAGCTTGTCGTTTGGGTTTGGAAAAGCGCCGTAGGGTTTGTTTGACCGGTTTATATCCCTTTAGTATGTTGAGGTTATGTTCGGCCAACTCGCGGGGGATTCCTGGCATATCTGAGGGGTGCCAGGCGAATATATCCCAGTTTTCGCGCAAGAAGTCTCGCAGTGCTGCATCGACTGAGGGGCTGAGTTGCGCTCGGATAGAGGCTGTCTTCTTCGAGTCTGTTGGATGGACCTGAAATTTGACCGTTTCTTCTGCTGGCTTGAAGAAGGTAGATTTGGGTCGTTTGTCCAGGATAACATCGTCTCTATCCACAGTGGAGCGTAGTGCGGTTAGTCTTCAGCCGCAAGGGCCTCAGATAATGCCTCGAGGGCCAAGGATGCAGTTTTGTTCTCGGCGCGGAGTGCTATATCCGGATCGCTGGCGAGGGTGATTATTCCATTTGGCCCGGGCATTTTTAACTTCATATACCCATAATGAGGTATGGCTTGAAAGCGCATGAAGGCCTCTCGCCCTAACAGGGCGTGGTATCCGCTGTTGAAAGGGGCCACCAGGAAAGTTATTTCTTCGAACCAATAATTCTCTGGCGAGCCGAATACCGCATCGAGTGTAATTTTTCCCGCACACCGCGCTTCCTGACTGGGAATGATACCTCGAAAGGTCGTGCTGCTTTTCTCGATGCGGCTCCTGTCTATTTTCATCTTGCGGAGCGTGCCCTCATAGATGAGGTTTAGTCCGCTGCCGCCGTCCATGAGGACTTTTGTAAGTCGAAAACCGTCCACGATGGGACTGAGGACTAATGCAGCTGGCGCTCGGACTGTTCTGTATTTGGGTTCGTCACTGGCGTTAAAGGTTATGGCCGTGTCGTTCCAGAGGTCAACTGCGGTGACCTGGCAAACTTCGGCAAGATCGCACAGTGCCCTTTTACGCTTATTGTTTGAAGCAAATGTCTCGAAGACTGCCAATACTCTAGTGTCGTCGTTTGCTGGAGGGTGCTGTTTTGGGGTGTCCTTGATAAGGATGTCCTCGCCGCTCTTGGCTACCTGCCGAAGTATCTAACATGCTCTAAGGCTGTGGGTTGCCACGATATCATGCGTTGTGTGTATTTTGCATGGGCCATTGAGCCATCCCTCCAGAACGGTGTCATGCAGCGTGATGGGTTTAGCCTCCTTGATCTTGTGGTAGATCTACTCTTGTACTACCCATATCATCAATATTAATCTAGCAGGAGTAGGGTATTACCTCCATCGAGAGGGCCCGAACCTGGGTAAAAACATCGCGTCCCTTATCTCCTGTTGCCATCCGGCCTTGACGCACAGTTCGGGACCCCCTACCCGAGATCCGCCGGTTTTGACACCGACATTGGAGCTTTCATTGAGAGTTCCTCTTTGTCGTCGCCTTTTAGGCCCGATGGCTCCTTTGATCATCAACAACGATGAGGTCCAGGGTGAGACTTTTCTCCCCGGACAAATCTTCGTCTTCGGCGGCTTCGCTCTGCGGGCCAATTCGCTTGGTCACCTGGAGCAGATCGAAAGCTACGCCCCTGGCCGTAAAGTCAGGTTTGGCAGCTTAAACTACACGACTGATATCCGCGGAGACTTGATCTTCGACGAGTTCGAGCCACACCCAAGCGCGCCGCACTATCGAGGGGCATGATCTAGTTCTGCCTCCGAACGGTGTCCTGGAGGCCGCACAGGCACCGGTTCCGACCCCTAACTCGGAGCCTATTGCGCCAATTGAGGATGAGCGGTTGGACGTCACCTCGGGGGCTGTGATCTCAAAGGCGATCGAGCCGAACACCAGCCCCGCACTCCGCATGACCCGTGACTCCGAGGGTCCGGACTCTTCTCTGGACTCCGAAACCCCCGCGCCTCTGCCAATCGAATCCGATTGGGCGCCGATAATGGAGTTCACCGCCGCGGGCATCTTTCAGCACTCGCCCTTTGGCAACATCCTGAATTCTCTCAAGTCTCTCTCTCTATCAGGAGAGCCCTGGCCGGACTACGGTCAGCAAGCATGGGATACGGATGATGAAGAAATTCAAAGCCCACCCACCACCCACTTTGTAGCCACTGTCGATGATTTAACCGACATGCTTGACTTCGGCTCCGAGGACTTCGACGGTATGGACGACGAGGTAGGAGACGAACAAGAACCAGCACCTGTAGGGCGCTGGAAGGCCACCTCGTCATATGACATATATATGGTGGATACTCCAAAAGATGGAGATGGCGATGGAATAGCGGGGGAGGACACCTCCAAGAAACAGCCAAAACGCCGGCGTCAGCGGCCCCGCTCTAAATCCCGCCAAAGCAAAAACGGTGATTCCGGCACGGGAGATAATACTACCCCGGATAGCGCCGAAGAACACCCACCCAAGCAAGATTCGGCGCAGGAAGATGGAGAAGCCAGCCCTCATGAGAGAGCGGCAGACCGAGACGTTGAGGATGATAACTATATGCCTCCCTCCGAAGACGAGGCAAGCCTCGATGACGACGAATTCGTCGTACCATCAGACCCCTCCGAACAAGAGCGTTTCAAACGCAAGCTTTTAGCCACAGCAAACAACCTCAAGAAAAAGCAGCAACAACTTAGAGCTGATCAAGATTTGCTAGCTGATAGATGGACTGAAGTCCTTACGGCCGAAGAGTATGAACTCGAACGCCCCTCCAAGAGTTACCCAAAGTGCAGGCCGCTACCCCGATCAGAGGAGGAAGCGCCTACATCACCAGCGCACGGCATGGCAGACCGGCCACCTAGCGGCCGCGACAGAGAGGCCTCTCGGCCCTCCACCCAAGCCATGCCCCGACGCCGCTCAACTAAGGCACGGGAAAATGCGCCAGACCTGCGAGACGTACTGGAGGATAAGGCAAGACAAACAAGATCGATCTACGGATCGCGCAGGCGCCCGACGACACGTGACGATGATCTTCACTCCGGATACAACAAATCCGGCCGGGCCGAACACAACATACATAGCTCTTCCGAGCTGCGTCGTGACATAGCCCGGTACAGGGGCGCCGCACACCCATTATGCTTCACAGATGAAGTAATGGATCATAAAATCCCAAAGGGTTACAAACCCGTGAACATCGAATCATACGATGGCACCACAGATCCGGCGGTATGGATCGAGGATTATCTCCTTCACATCCACATGGCACGTGGCGATGATCTACACGCCATCAAATACCTCCCGCTCAAACTCAAAGGACCGGCCCGACACTGGCTTAACAACTGCGGACTCAATCGGTTCTTGGGAGGACCTGGAGGCCGCATTCCTCGACAACTTCCAGGGCACCTACGTGCGACCACTGGACGCCGACGACTTAAGCCACATAATTCAACAGCCAGAAGAATCGGCCAGGCAATTCTGGACACGGTTCCTAACAAAGAAAAACCAGATAGTCGACTGTCCGGACGCAGAGGCCCTAGCAGCCTTCAAGCATAACATCCGCGACGAGTGGCTTGCCCGGCACCTGGGACAGGAAAAGCCGAAATCTATGGCAGCCCTCACGACACTCATGACCCGCTTTTGCGCGGGAGAAGATAGCTGGCTAGCTCGCAGCAACAACTTATCAAAGAACCCTGGTAATTCGGATACCAAGGACAAAAGTGGCAGGACACGTCGAAATAAGCAAAAGCGCCGAGTAAGCAGCAACAACAATGAAGATACGGCAGTTAATGCCGGATTCAGAGGCTATAAATCCGGTCAGCGGAAAAAGCCATTCAAAAAGAATACTCAGGGCCCGTCCAGTTTGGACCGAATACTCGACCGCTTGTGCCAGATCCATGGCACCCCCGAAAGACCAGCCAATCACACCAACAGGGATTGTTGGGTGTTCAAGCAGGCAGGCAAGTTAAGAGCCGAAAACAAAGACAAGGGGCTGCATAGCGATGACGAGGAGGAGCCCAGGTCGCTGAACAACAATGGACAGAAGGGTTTTCCCCCACAAGTGCGGACGGTGAACATGATATATGCAACCCACATTCCCAAGAGGGAGCGGAAGCGTGCGCCACAGGACGTATACGTGATGGAGCCAGTCGCCCCAAAGTTCAACCCATGGTCCTCCTGCCCGATCACTTTTGATCGGAGGGACCACCCCACTAGCATCCATCATGGCAGCTTTGCCACATTGGTTCTCGACCCAATCATCGACGGATTTCATCTCAGAAGAGTCCTAATGGACGGTGGCAGTAGCCTGAACCTGCTTTACCAGGATAGTGCGGAAAATGGGCATAGACCCCTCAAGGATTAAGCCCACAAAGACGACCTTTAAAGGCGTTATACCAGGTGTAGAGGCCAATTGCACAGGCTCAGTAACACTTGACGTGGTCTTCGGATCTTCGGATAACTTCCGAAGCGAAGAGTTAATCTTCAATATAGTCCCGTTCCGCAGTGGCTATCACGCCCTGCTCGGACGAACCGCATTCGCAAAATTCAATGCGGTGCCGCACTACGCATATCTCAAGCTCAAGATGCCAAACCCTCGAGGAGTAACCACGGTCAACGGAAACACCGAACGCTCCCTCCGTACGGAGGAGCACATGGTGGCGCTCGCAACGGAATTACAAAGCAGCCTTCTTAGGCAATTCTCCAGTCCAGCCGTTAAAAAGCCAGACACTGCCAAGCGCGCCCGGAGTAACCTACAACAAGACCGCCCGGCACGTTCTGAGCAGGCGTAGCAATGCGGCCCCAACCCCAGCCCTCGCGATATAGCGAAACCAGTGCCTCGCGTACATAACTACGCCCTTGAAATACCATGGCCACAGGGGAAGGGGCGTAATAACGGCACACCCAAAATATGACTTAAAACGTACTAGGGGCTGCCGGATTCTTTTTTTTCTTACTTTCAGGACTCCACACTTCGGACGACCTATTCGGCAATTCGATTGCCGCAAAACGATGCAAGATCCAAGGAAGCAGACTAAGTCATGCCGCATTATGGAACTCCCAGGTGGTCTCTGTTACGAGCGGTATACCTGTTTCAAATACAATTCCGCGGCCTGCCCCTGGTCAGGACATGTTAAACAGTCCAGTATATTTTTGCTTATCGCACTACTTGTATCATTCGGCTTTGATAAATAGCCTCTCTATAAACAATGCATAGCTTTTTGTCTATTTTTTGCATTATCCTATTTTCATATATATATTTTAACATAATTGCACCCGTACACCATGGTACGGCCAACACGCCAGGGGCTTCAGTACCCCTTAATATGGCGTGAGAAGTCCATGCACTTTCACAAGTGCGGCACCCCGAACTTATAGCACTATATGCATCGGCCCTGAATCATGATTTGGGTCAATAGTTGGGTTTGCCCGGCTCCTATGTTTTGGTACCTTACGTTCCGCTATATCGACTAAGGTAGCACTAGGAGAACCACTGCGATTGTGCCCCGGTTCAGCTGGGTTAAGCACCTCAGTGGAGAAAGCTAGAACTGACTGTCATGATGAGGCGAGAGACCGGTCGCTGTTCGAGAGGTTTTTCGAGTCCCTAAAGACTTATGCCGCTTCGAGCGAGGAGCTGGCTTTGTCCGGCCAAAGGCGTGGATAGCGCCCCGAATTCGGTCTTCCGAACTAGGGGCTTCGCCGAAATTTAAAATTATAAAGTTCTATGGCTAAGTGAGAGTGTTAAAGCATTATAGTCCGATTGCCTGGTTCGTTGTGCTGAGCGCCTCCCTCGAAGGACCCAACCATGGGAAAAAGAGCGCTCAGGTTTATCCCGAACACCCCAGCACTAGTGGCATGGGGGCAGAAGCCGACGACTGGCCATCTCTCAATTTTTTGATAAACGGCCGCATAGAAAACAATATTTTAAATTCAGTAAGCATTGCTTAGCGCATATGAACAAGTTTTCAGCGCACAGGATAAACACGAGCGAGTTCATTCAAAAATTACATCCTTCGTACATTCATCCGCCACAAGGCGGGCACCTACAAGAACATCCTTGTTGTAGTTCTTGGGCTTGCGATGCTCCTTCCCCGGCGGCGGCCCGTCCTTCACAAGATTCTCTCCGTCCAGCTTACCCCAGTGCACCTTTGCACGGGCAAGGGCCCGACGGGCACCTTCGATGTAGACAGAGCGCTTGATAACCTCGAGCCTTGGACAGGCTTCCACCAGCCGCCGCACCAGCCCGAAATAGCTCCCAGGCAGGGCCTCTCCGGGCCACAGCCGAACTATGAAGCCCTTCATGGCCTGTTCGGCCGCCTTGTGGAGCTCGACCAGCTGTTTCAGCTGGTCGCTAAGGGGTACAGGGTGTCCGGCCTCAGAATACTGAGACCAGAACACACTCTCCGTTGAGCTGCCCTCTTCAGCTCGGTAGAATGCAGCAGCGTCGGATACGCTGCGGGGAAGATCTGCGAATGCCCTTGGAGAGCTCCGGATTCGGGTAAGTGACAAGTAGTTTACTTTTATATTTCTGCTTTGCATTAAGAATGCCTTACCCGCTGCTATCTTTTTCATCTCCTCCAACTCTTGGAAGGCCTTTTGGGCTTCGGCCTTGGCACCCTTGGCGGTCTCAAGAGCCGACGCGAGCTCGGATGCTTGCGCCTTTGACTCAAGCTCCAAGCTCTCATGTTTTTTCATGAGAGCCTGCAGCTCTTGCTGCACCTCGCCGACCTGAGCCCCAAGTCTCTCTCGCTCGATGCGCTCCTCGGCTGTTTTCTTTTCGGCCTCAGATAGCGCCTGCTTGAGGGTCGCCACCTTAGTTGTGGCCCCTATAATAAGCAGTACGATCCTGTTATTTTTTTGCAATCACGCCTCTCTATAGGCACGTTTTCCTGTAAGGTATTTCTTACCTTCTTTTTCCTCGAGCTGCCACTTGGCAAGACCGAGCTCTTGCTTGGTCCGCCCGAGGTCCTGTTTCAGGACACCCACCTCCGCAGTCAGTGGGGCGGTGGATAGCAGCGAAGCCTGCATACGCATATTGACTCCTTCTTGTTAGACTCCTGCGAAATTTATTAGATCCTCTATTCGGCTTTTCTTTCCGAACGCCAAACAGAGCATCAGGGGCTACTGTCTATGTGGTAATATTTTGATATATTTTTGCTTACCTCGAAGCCTGTCAGAAGGCTAGCGCAAGCTTCAGTCAGTCCGCTCTTGGCGGACTGAACCCTCTGGATCACCGTACTCATAATAGTACGGTGCTCCTCATCGATGGAGGCGCCGTCAAGCACCTCCAGCAGATTGTCCGGCACCTCCGGTTGGATGGAGGCCGCCGGCTCAGAAGGCTTGCTCCTCTTGGAAGGAGTTCGCCTACCGCGGACCGGAACTGTTGAAGAGTCCGGCACGGCGTCCGGCACAAAGCCGGACTCGGAGCCCTGGGGGGTCTTATCCCCTTTATTCCTAGGGTCCGGGAGGTCGCCTTTCGGCTCCTCCAGGACCACCTCCTCCTGCCCCGGAGCTCGTTGCGACACCACTTCGGCGTCGTCTGCAGTGCGGGGGGAGACAGCGGGCGGAACTGAGTTCACGTCCGACGAATCCAGGGAGCCGCTCGACGAATCATCGAGTTCGGCCCGGGGCGGGCTGCACAATTATGTTCAGCATTATGGAAAGCTGAACGACCTAGGAATATCATGAGTCACTCTGGTATCCGAATACTTACGATTTCGCCGGACGCTTGGCCCTGTTCGACCACCCCTCGTCGTCCTCGTCGGCGTCGGGGGAGTAGTCCGGCGGAGGAGTCTTCCTCTTTCTGGACCCTCCGGCCTCCCCCGTTGGGGCGGCCTTCCCTTTTTCTCCTCCCCCCGCTGGAGGGGGAGAGGTTTCTTCTTCCTCCTCCTCGTTCTCACGAGGGGAGAGCGTCTCGGACTCGTCAGATGACGAGTCCGACACCGCCACATTGCGGACACTCTTTCGAGTCCTCGTGGCCTTCTTCTTCTTGGCCTTCTTCTCCGGCACCACATAAGGCGCCGGAGCCAGCAGCTTCTCTAAGAGAGTAGGGGCTGGGTCTTCGGGCAAGGGAGCCAGACAATTAATCGGTCCGGATATCGCCTGCCAAGCCTGTTAAAGGTAAGGGAGTTTAGATCCCGCACAGAGTCAAAACTGTGAAAGGAAAAAAGAGCTTAGTATCCTGTAAAAGGCGAAAATAGCTTACCTCGCTAGCGTGACGCTGCAAGCTGTATCCGCGGTCCTCGGAGGCGGATGCAGGAGCCTCGGCGCCCTTGAAAAGCACCTTCCAAGCAT
Source organism: Aegilops umbellulata (assembly GCA_032464435.1). NCBI lineage: Eukaryota > Viridiplantae > Streptophyta > Magnoliopsida > Poales > Poaceae > Aegilops > Aegilops umbellulata. Next base: position 380,846,858 of record CP136056.1, on the reverse strand, counting down.
CTTCGTACGTCGTGTCGAAGAGCCTGTTAAGGGTTTGGTGCTGCGCCGGGTCGAACTCCCACAAATTGAAGCCCCGTTGTTGGCACGGGAGGATCCGGCGGACGAGCATAACTTGGACTATATTAACAAGCCGGATTGGCTTGTTCACCAGGGGCTGGATGCAAGTTTGCAATCCGGTCACCTCTTCTTTGTTGCCCCACGACAGGCCCGTCTCTTTCCAGGACATTAGCCGCGTGGGGGGTCCGGATCGGAACCCGGGGGCTGCGACCCATTTCGGATCGCGTGGCTCGGTGATGTAAAACCACCCTGCTTGCCACCCCTTTAGGGTCTCCACAAAGGAGCCCTCGAACCATAGGACGTTGGCCATCTTGCCCGCCATGGCGCCTCCGCACTCCGCTTGGCTGCCGCGCACCACCTTGGGCTTGACGTTGAAAGTCTTAAGCCAGAGGCCGAAATGGGGGTGGATGCGGAGGAAGGCCTCGCACACGACGATAAACGTCGAGATGTTGAGGATGAAGTTTGGGGCCAGGCCGTAGTAGAACATGAGTCCCCGGACGAATGGGTGGAGTGGAAAGCCCAGTCCGTGGAGGAAGTGGGGAAGGAAAACTACCCTCTCATGGGGCCTTGGGGTGGGGAGAAGCTGCCCCTTCTCGGGAAGCCGGTGCGGGATGTCCTTGGACAGGTATCCGGCCTTCCTCAGCTTTTTCACTTGAACCTCCGTAACGGAGGAGACCATCCACTTGCCTCCCGCTCCGGACATTGCTGGAGAAGGTTGAGGTGGGAAGAGCGGGCTTGGGCGCTGGAGCTCAAGTGCGCAAGAGATGGATTGGCAAAGGAGGAAGAAGGCGTAGGTAAAAAGGTGAATCCTTATCCCCTTATATGGGCGGATGCGGTTATGCATCCCCACCTGCCTAATAAAACTCGTTTGCCTCCGAAGCGCCATGGTAAATGGCGCGGTTGGGTTACCCACGTCCGTATTGATGAGAATCCCGTAAAAAGGGCACCCGATCTCTGCATTGACAAGACATGCCAAGGAAACCACCTCGCTAAACGTGCCGAGGTGGAGGAGTAAAAACGATTTATGTAAAGAACTTGGCCGTAGTGCGATGATGCACTGCGGATACGTCAGCAGATTTGATTTGTGTTAATATTATTCTCTCTATGGCACTATGTGGAAACTTATTTTGCAGAGCCGGACACTATTCTTGGTGTTTACAATCTTCTACGAAGGACTTGGAGGAGGAACCCGCCTTGCAATGCCGAAGACAATCTGCGCGCCGGACTCGTCGTCATTGAAGCCTGGTTCAGGGGCTACTGAGGGAGTCCTGGATTAGGGGGTGTTCGGGTAGCCGGACTATACCTTCGCCGGACTCCTGGACTATGAAGATACAAGATTGAAGACTTCATCCCGTGTCCGGATGGGACTTTCCTTGGCGTGGAAGGCAAGCTTGGCGATGCGGATATTCAAGATCTCCTACCATTGTAACCGACTCTGTGTAACCCTAACCCTATCCGGTGTCTATATAAACCGGAGGGTTGTAGTCCGTAGGACAATCATCTTCATACACAATCATACCATAGGCTAGCTTCTAGGGTTTAGCCTCCTTGATCTCGTGGTAGATCTACTCTTGTACTACCCATATCATCAATATTAATCAAGCAGGAGTAGGGTATTACCTCCATCGAGAGGGCCCGAACCTGGGTAAAAACATCGTGTCCCTTATCTCCTGTTACCATTCGGCCTTGACGCACAGTTCGGGACCCCTACCCGAGATCCGCCGGTTTTGACACCGACAACGCCGAAGCCCTAGCAGACTACAAACACAACATCCGTGATGAATGGCTCGCCCGCCACCTCGGCCAAGAAAAGCCGAAATCCATGGCAGCCCTCACAACACTCATGACCTGCTTTTGCATGGGTGAAGACAACTGGCTGGCTCGTAGCAAAAACACAGCCAGCGAGGGAGGCCCCTCCGAGGCCAAGAACAGCACCGGCAAGCTCCGGCGCAATAGACACAAACGCCGAAGCAATGGCGATAACACCGATGACACCACAGTTAACGCCGGATTCAGCGGCTCCAAGTCCAGCCAACGGAAGAAGCCCTACAAAAAGAACAATGAGGGACCATCCAGCCTGGACCGCAAACTCGATCGTCCATGCCAGATACATGGCACCCCACACAAACAAGCCAATCATACCAACAGAGATTGTTGGGTTTTCAAACAGGCTGGCAAGTTAAATGCCGAGAACAAAGAAAAGGGATCACAAAGTGAGGACGAGGACGAAGAGCCCCGGCAGCCAGACACTGGGGGGCAGAAGAAATTTACCCCTCAAGTCAAAACGGTGAACATGATATACACTACACACATCCCCAAAAGGGAGCACAAGCGAGCACTCAGGGACATCTATGCGGTAGAGCCAGTCGCCCCAAAATTCAATCCGTGGTCGTAATTCCCGATCACCTTCGATCGCCGAGATCACCCAACTAGTATCCGCCATGGCGGTTCGGCCGCACTGGTCCTTGACCCAATCATCGACGGATTTCACCTAACACGAGTCCTAATGGACGGTGGTAGCAGCCTCAACCTGTTCTATCAGGATACAGTGCGGAAGATGGGCATTAATCCCTCACGAATCAAACCCACAAAGACTACCTTTAAAGGAGTCGTACCAGGCGTAGAGGCCCGTTGTACGGGCTCAATCACGCTGGAGGTGGTCTTCGGCTCTCCGGACAACTTCCGAAGCAAAGAGTTAATCTTCGATATCGTCCCCTTCCGCAGCGGCTACCACGCACTGCTCGGACGAACCGCGTTTGCTAGATTCAACGTAGTGCCACACTATGCTTATCTCAAGCTTAAGATGCCCGGTCCACGCGGTTTCATAATAGTCAATGGCAACACTGAACGCTCCCTCCGAACAGAGGAGCACACAGCCGCCCTAGCAGCAGAGGTACAGAGTGGCCTTCTCAAGCAGAACCATAATTCGGCTGCCGAGCCCCTGGACATCACTAAGAAAGTCCAGACCACACTGCAATAGGACGGTTCGGCTCGTCAAGAGCTTGATTAGCAATTCGACCCCCGTCCCAGTCCCAATGAGGTAGCGGCATCCGCACCACGCGTACATAATTACACACCCAAAATCCCATGGGCATCGATGGAGCCACAGCTAGCTTGTAGTTCGGCTACACTGATCCCGGACTCACCGGTATTTTTACTATTCCTTCTTTTCTTCCTTCCTTTTTCTTTCAGGTATCTTTTATAAAGGCCTCCTTTGATGACCTGATTACAGGTCCTATCAAAGGACAAGTACACCAGATTAGCACATGGCACAAGCATACAGGGGAAGCTCTAGAGGACAACCTAACGATCACTCTACCTGTTTTCAATACTGTAGGATCGGAAGTATGTCTAGTGGGGGTGATTAGACTACTTGACCAAATAAAAACTTAACCTTTTCCCAATTTTAGTTCTTGGCAGATTTTAGCAACTATAGGACAAGTCAAGCAATCATCACACAATTCAAGCAAGCATGCAAAGAGTATATAGCAGCGGAAAGTAAAGCATGCAACTTGCAAGAATGTAAAGGAGAGGGTTTTGAGAATTCAAACGCAATTGGAGACACAGATGTTTTTCCCGTGCTTCGGATAGGTGGTGCTATCCTACATCCACGTTGATGGAGACTTCAACCCACGAAGGGTAACGGTTGCGCGACTCCACGGAGGGCTCCACCCACGAAGGGTCCACGAAGAAGCAACCTTGTCTATCACACCATGGCCATCGCCCACGAAGGACTTGCCTCACTAGCGGTAAATCTTCACGAAGTAGGCGATCTCCTTGCCCTTACAAACTCCTTGGTTCAACTCCACAATCTTGTCGGAGGCTCCCAAGTGACACCTAGCCAATCTAGGAGACACCACTCTCCAAGAAGTAACAAATGGTGTGTTGATGATGAACTCCTTGCTCTTGTGCTTCAAATGATAGTCTCCCCAACACTCAACTCTCTCTCATAGGATTTGGATTTGGTGGAAAGAAGATTTGAGTGGAAAGCAACTTGGGAAAGGCTAGAGATCAAGATTCATATGGTAGGAATGGAATATCTTGGTCTCAACACATGAGTAGGTGGTTCTCTCTCAGAACATATGAGTTGGAAGTGTAGATGTGTTCTGATGGCTCTCTCCACGAATGAAGAGGAGGTGGAGGGGTATATATAGCCTCCACACAAAATCCAACCGTTACACACAATTTACCAATCTCGGTGGGACCGAATCAACAAACTCGGTCGGACCGAAAAGGTAAACCTAGTGACCGTTAGAGATTTTCGGTGGGACTGACATGCAACTAGGTAGGACCGATATGGTTAGGTTTAGGGCATAACGTAATCTCGGTGCGACCGATTACACAAACTCGGTGAGACCGATTTTGCTAATTAGCTAACCAGAGAGTTGGTCAGGTAAACTCGGTGGGACCGATTTGCTCTTTCGGTGAGACCGAAAAGTTACAAAGGGGAAAGAGAGAGTTTACATTGCAATCTCGGTGGGACCGATTTGCTCTTTCGGTGAGACCAAAAAGTTACAAAAGGGAAACAGAGAGATTGCAACCCCATCTCGGTGAGACCGAGATCCCTATCGGTAGAACCAAATTGCTAGGGTTTGGCAGTGGCTTAAGACAAGTGAAACTCGGTGGCGCTGGATGGAAAGAATCGGTAGGACCGAGTTTGGCTTGGAGTTTAGGTCATATGTGGAAATGGGAAAGTAGCTGAGGGTTTTGGAGCATATCATCAAGCACATGGAGCAAAAGGCTCATTAAGCAACACCTCATCCCTCCTTGACAGTATTGGCTTTTCCTATGGACTCAATGTGATCTTGGATCACTAAAATGTAAAATGAAGAGTCTTGAGCTTGAAGCTTTAGCCAATCCTTTGTCCTTAGCATTTTGAGGGTTCCACTTTCACCATCCATGCCATGCCAATCATTGAGCTTTCCTGAAATAATTATCTTGGAATAGCATTAGCTCAATGAGCTATATGTTGTTATGAATTACCAAAACCACCTAGGGATAGTTGCACTTTCAATCTCCCCCTTTTTGGTAATTGATGACAACATATAGATCAAAGCTTCGACAAATGATAATAAGAATGAATTATATCGTCGCTTTGAGAAGTATGTGATAAGTAAGAGCTCCCCCTAAATTTGTGCATATTTAAAGTTTGCTTTGGACTTCAAATGCACAAAGAGTTAGAATTATGGGTTACTCTTCCATGTCACATACATCTTGGTGGAGCGCTCAAAATGATAATAATGAAATACATGCACTCATCACCAAGGAAAAGTGAATGACCACATAAGATAGATAAGATATATCAAGCATCCATAAGTGTAGCTTATGATCAAACACATGATCATCAATGTCTCACAAGCATATCAAAGTATCTCGACCAAAAGCAAACAATGTTTGAAAAACCACCAAATAAAGCAAGAGAGAAAAACAACACTCTCTCTCTCGAAGCCTATGATCTATACATTTTTCTCCCCCTTTGGCAACAAGTTACCAAAAAGTTCCTGGAAAATGCATAGTGCTAGATCGACACTCAGGCTTGATCTTCTCGTGGTGGTGGAGTCCTGATCACTCCAAGGATGAAAGCTTCCGTAGACGTGGTTGGAGTTGGAGCTGAAGTAGATGCTGGAGCTGGTTGGGCTGGTGCTGTGGCTGGAACTGAGGCGGTGGCTCTTGTGTCAGGAACTAGCACTGCACTGGACCTCTGAGCTCGTGGCACTCTGGCAAATGCATCAGTGGTAGTCTTCCCTTTCCTCTCCTGCATGTCATCTTGGAGTTGCTCCACTGCAGTCTTAATCTCTGTCACCTTGATATCCAGGTCATAGAACTTTTGTTCTACGATTCTCTCTAGGCTTCCCTGGTTCTGAGTTAGGGTGGCCAGTCCTTGCTCAATCCTCAGGGTGCATGCAATCAGGTAACTGAGCTGCTCTTGCTTGTTCTTCAAGAAGTACTCAGATGCCTCTTCTTGAGTTGGCATCTTGGCAGCTTTCTCCTTCCTTGCCTTCTCCTTCTTAGCTTGTGCCTGGACTGATGATGGTTCATTTTCATGCATCACAACTTGGTTGTCCTCGAAATCTGGATGGATAGGTAAATGTTCCTTGTCCAACAAGTATGTGTCTGTGCCCATTCTTGAGTTGATCAACATCTGGATCTGAGGGGCATATCCACAGCTCCTCTTCTGATCTGCTGCAGTTCTCTTGATAGTTTCTATTATGAGGCTCATGACCTTAAACTTTTGAGGCACATCAAAGATATGTAGCAGGTTGATGGCATGACCTCTCATCATCTTGTGATCTCCAGACTTGGGCAAAAGTGTGTGCCTAAGGATCTAGTTGATCGTAGGCAGTCCTGACAACAGGTGTTTCACAGACCCAAACTGGTGAGTGTCAAGATCATCTGCAGGAATCTCCTTGTACATATTTTCCATAGTGTTATGATCCATCTTCTTCTTGGCATAGACATCCAAGTCATCTTCATTCTCTTCTGGGGCATTGATCAACCTTGCCCATTCCTCAACAGTTGAGTGGTACCTTGTACCTTTAGACATCCATGTGATCCTTCCATCTGGGTAGAAGTGTGCTGTGGAGTAGAATTGCATAATCAGCTCCTCATTCCACTTTGTGAGCTTCTGCCCAACAAAGTCAGCTACTCCACAAGCTCTGAAGCTATCTTGCACTCCAGGGTAGTGCTCTTCATTTTCCTTGATATATTCCCAGTCGACCCATCTCATGTCACAAACAATGGGCTTCTTGTCCAATAAGACTGTCTCATAGAAGTCCTGCTGTTCCTTAGTGTGGAACCTGTAGTCAACAGCAATCCTTCTCCTGGTAGCATATGGATCCTCTGCTTTCCATTTTCTTAGCCCAGAGTCTCTTATGATCTTCATGTCCTCAGCCACAGGATGGGCATCATTGTGGTCTGGGATCTTGGGCTTCAACTTTCTCAGCACTTGGCCTTCCTCTTCTTCAACAGCAGCTTCAGGCACTTGGGCCTTGTTCTTCTCAGCAGCTGGTATGCTCCTTGTATTTCTCTTTGGTTTTGGCTTTGGAGCTGGCTTGGCTTTGGATGCAGCCTTGGGGGCTTCCTTGGGCTTAGATGCAGCTACCCCTGTTCTTATAGCATCACCCATCAGCTTGGGTGCCTTAGGTGCTGGTGCAGCATCCTCTTCTTCTTCCTATTCTTCATCAAAAGAATCTTTCCTCATGGAAGGCTTGCCAACAACTCTGGCAGTGGTTGTTCTAGCTCTCTTCTTTTTCTTGTCCTGGCCAATTTCTTCCTCTTCAGATTCCATAGTGAATTTTATAGTTTCCTCAGGAATAGCCTTCCTTGGCTTGGAGGTAGGAACTCTCCTAGCAAGTGCTTTCTTGTGCATTCCTGGCTTGATGGCTGCAGCTGATCCATACTCCTTTTTGAGCACAACTCTCTTGGAAGTTGCTTCCTCCTCTGCCACATAGTCCTCATCCTCTGATTCTAAGGTTCTCTTCTTCCTTTGTCTTGTGGCAGCTTTTGGTAGGTTGCTGGGGGTGCTCCTGCTGCCTTCATCTGAAGAGCTGGAGGGACTAGTGCCCTCACTCATCTGCACTGGCTGCTCTGACAGGTTCTGGCTATCACTCTGGTCTGACATGATGAACAAGCTGACTGCTGACCCTCTGAATAGTTTATAGATGAGATAGAGTGGATGAGCATCACAAAATGCAGAGATTTTTGCAAAAGAATGATTCAAAAACTTAGTTTTAGTTTCCCACAGAAAGCATTTCGGATCTACCGATTTTTAAACTCGGTGATACCGAAGCAGTTTTTGGAACCTAAACTAGTGAACTCGGTTGGACCGAGTCACAGTTCGGTGGCACCGAGACTGCTAGGGTTTCACAAAGTTCCAAAATCGATCACACCTATTAGCAATACTCGGTCAGACCGAGTTTTACTTGTGCAATGGCATAAGCCAAATCGGTGGGACCGAGTTTTTCAACTCGATGGGTCCGAGATGGTTTCGGCGGAAACCTAACCCTAAAATTTTCGGATCAAACCTATTCTACGAGTTCGTTGACTGGATAGGAGTTTATCAAACATGGCAAGAATCCATCTGATCACAATGTGCTATGAATCGGATTGGGGAATAGTACAAAGATCGAGTCCATACCCTAGTTCGGCGGAGACTCGCTACGGCGGCAACGGCGGGGTTGATTCCCGTTGACGGCGATGGAGACCAGTGACTGGAGGCGGCTGGCGGCGAGAAGACGATCCGGAGACCACGTAGGCAGAGCGAGCTATTGCACGGGCGAAGGAGTTCGGAGAAATTTCCAAATTTTTGCCCGTGTCTATATATAGCCCGACCCTGTCGGTGTGACCGAGTGGAACAACTCGGTGGCACCGAGATGCAAAACTGTATACAGTTATTGCAACTCGGTGTGACCGAAAGGTTCAAATCGGTTGCACCGAGATCGAAAACATAGATCAACTTAATGATCTCGGTAAGACCGAAAGTGGGGTATCGTCAGACCGAGAATCACAAAGAGGTTTTGGAAGTTTAAGTCTATGACGAATCGAGGACTCCGAGTGCTCCTCAAACAGAGTGGTTTGAATCTGACTTGATCAATTTTGTGATGTAGCATGAATAGAGTTTGAGACGAGAAAAGCATAGATAGCTAGAGAAGGTTCTTAGGCATTCTTGTCCATCCACTTGGCAAAAGAAAAATAAAGCCAAACAATCAAAACAGCAAGTGGATGTCCTCGAATGAGTAAAATATGCAACCAACATGCTCACACAATAAAATGGCAATTGAAATATGTGACAAAGCATGCACAACCAATTCTAGAATCTATCAAGCAATTGGCGATGACTAGGTCATCTATATATGAGTATATTGACATAGGAGTCAAATGAAAACATTTGATCATAGGTCATACTCATCGTTTAAGCTCAAGTGGGGTTACCACTTTTACATAAAGCATTGTTGTGTTCACATCATTAGAGTTGCTTTTACTCAAGTCTTAGAGTAAAGCTCCCCTAGATGTGATATCCCCCCTAAGAGGGATGAACTAACCTTGGGTTTTGTCGATGATGACTTCATGTAGATGTTGAAGATGTGGATGCTCAATGTTGATGTAGATCACTTGGAGCTATCCTTTTGAGTGATTTGCACTTTCAATACCTACATGGGTTAGTCCCACAAGGAACAAACAAGGATATCCATAGACATAGAGTGATGCACACACAAGATGATGTCTATGAAGGCTTTTAGGTCACCTTGTCCCTTGTCTTACCAACACGAGGGTTTGTGACTCCTTGAACTAGTGCAAGATGTGGAAGTTGATTGCACTTGTTCTTGCCAAAATGATAAGAGTGAAGTATGTTGGCGGAGTCACCCTCAAGAACTCTCTAGTTCTTCTTCTTTTGGATCCACACCATCTTGATGGGAATCCTTGGAGTTGTAGTCGTACTTGATGAAGTGGAATTTGAAGTAGTCTTGGGAATCCACTTGACTAAGGTCTTAGGAGCTTCTTCAAATGCATCAATTTCCTCTTGAAGCTTGTCCTTCCCTTTTTGCTTGTAGTCTTGTGGTGGAGGATCATCTTGAGTTTGTGTCCCCTTGAAAGAAGTAGGATCATACTTCTCTTGTTGAGGAACAAACTTTGTCTTGGGGTATTGATCTTCTTCCCACTCAACTCCATTGGCATTGAACTTTCGTTCAAAACCAACACCTTGATTCTTCCAGTGCCTTCCTTGCTTGCGTACAATCTCCTCGAATTGCTTACTTCCGGCAAGGCTTTTGTACACTCCTTTCTCTATGATTCCCTTCAATAAGCTATTTTCTTGCTCAAGTGTAACTTGGCTAAGAGAATCGTTACTGGAATCAAGAGAACTACTAGAAGCAACAATATTGGATTTAACATGATCATTGTTACTACTAGAGGAAGAATCTTCCTTGTTCTTGTTATTAGACTTGACTTAAGGCATATAAGTGGATAAGAGTAAACGCTTGGCAATGTAAGAAGAACTTTTCTTGCGGAGATCATCATTGATTGCCTTTAAAAACTCATGCTCTTGCTCAAGATTTAGCTTTTCAAAGCGTAGCTTCTCATGAGCTCTTAAAAGTTCTCGATGATCTTCGAAGATAGTTTCATGAGCTAACTTAAGAGTGTTTAGTTCTTTAGTTAGAGCCTCAATTTTCTCCTTATCATTTTCATTCGTTTTATCTTGATTAGCATGATTAATTGACGTTTCATCATAGTATTCATCACTAGAGTTGTCAACAAGTAAATCATCATCACCTAACAAGTCATCCTCATCACTATTGAAATCAACATACTCAGGGTGAGTTACCTTAGGACCTTTGGCCATGAAGCATCTTCCAATTCCTTCATTTGGTGAGTCAAATATGTCGAAGGAGTTGGTTGACACAAGTTCTAGACCGGCAACACCTTCTTCTCGAGTATATTCGGAATCGGAGTGATAAGTTCTCTCAGAGTGGTTTTCGGAGTCGAAGCCGGATACCCATTCACCAACATGAGCTTGATGTCTTCGTTTTGTGTAGCTCCTTGATGATTTTTCCTTTCTTTCCGAATCCTTGCTCCTCCGTGAGTATCTCCGTCCATAACGATCATCTCTACTCCTTCTCTCTCTTGATGGTGATTCTTCTCTTTTGCCTCTTCTTTTTGGAGAATCTCCTCTTCTTTTGTAGGGAGCCGTACACTCATTGGAATAGTGTCCGGGTCTTCCACAATTGTAGCAGTTTCGTTCTCGACTAGAAGATCTTTTGTCATTGTAGGACCTTGAATTGGAGCTTCTATCTTTGCTTCTGCTCTTGTAGAACTTGTTGAATTTCTTCACCATTAGGCTCAATTCTTTGTTGAAGTTTTGTTTCTCACTTGATGATGTGGGTACTTCACATGAGGCTTTGTAGGCACCACTTGATTTGTTGTGAAGTTCCTCTTTATCCTTGAGCGACATCTCATGAGCAACAATTCTTCCAATGACCTCCATTGTCTTGAGTTCTTTGTAATTGGGCATCATTTGGATCAAAGTGCACACGGTATCATATTTTCCATCCAAGGCTCTTAGGATCTTCTTGATGATGAATCCGTCGGTCATCTCTTCACTCCCTAAGCCGGCAATCTCGTTTGTGATGAGAGCAAGCCTAGAGTACATTTCAGCGATACCTTCACCATCCTTCATTTTGAACTTGTCAAGTTGACTTTGAAGCACATCCAATTTGGATTCCTTGACGGAGTCGGTACCTTCGTGCATATCAATCAAAGTATCCCAAATTTCCTTTGCATTCTCAAGACGGCTGATTTTGTTGAATTCTTTGGGGCACAATCCGTTGAAGAGAATATCACAAGCTTGAGCGTTGTATTGTAGCATCTTCAACTCATCCGCGGTAGCTTCACGGTTTGGTTCCTTCCCGTCGAAGAAATCACCTTGCAAACCAACACACACAATAGCCCAAACGGCGGGGTTATGTCCAAGAATATGCATTTTCATTTTATGCTTCCAACTAGCAAAATTAGTACCATCAAAGTAAGGACCTCTACGGTGATAATTTCCCTCGCTAGACGCCATACTCTCCTAGGTTGTGAAACCAAGGCTATGACCACCAAAAGCTATGGAAATCAAAGCAAATGGAGACCAAAGCTCTGATACCACTTGTAGGATCGGAAGTATGTCTAGAGGGGGGGGGTGATTAGACTACTTGACCAAATAAAAACTTAACCTTTTCCCAATTTTAGTTCTTAGCAGATTTTAGCAACTTTAGGACAAGTCAAGCAATCATCACACAATTCAAGCAAGCATGCAAAGAGTATATAGCAGCGGAAAGTAAAGCATGCAACTTGCAAGAATGTAAAGGAGAGGGTTTGGAGAATTCAAACGCAATTGGAGACACGGATGTTTTTCCCGTGGTTCGGATAGGTGGTGCTATCCTACATCCACGTTGATGGAGACTTCAACCCACAAAGGGTAATTGTTGCACGAGTCCACGGAGGGCTCCACCCACGAAGGGTCCACGAAGAAGCAACCTTGTCTATCCCACCATGGCCATCGCCCACGAAGGACTTGCCTCACTAGCGGTAGATCTTCACGAAGTAGGCGATCTCCTTGCCCTTACAAGCTCCTTGGTTCAACTCCACAATCTTGTCGGAGGCTCCCAAGTGACACCTAGCCAATCTAGGAGACACCACTCTCCAAGAAGTAACAAATGGTGTGTTGATGATGAACTCCTTGCTCTTGTGCTTCAAATGATAGTCTCCCCAACACTCAACTCTCTCTCATAGGATTTGGATTTGGTGGAAAGAAGATTTGAGTGGAAAGCAACTTGGGAAAGGCTAGAGATCAAGATTCATATGGTAGGAATGGGATATCTTGGTCTCAACACATGAGTAGGTGGTTCTCTCTCAGAACATATGAGTTGGAAGTGTAGATGTGTTCTGATGGCTCTCTCCACGAATGAAGAGGAGGTGGAGGAGTATATATAGCCTCCACACAAAATCCAACCGTTACACACAATTTACCAATCTCGGTGGGACCGAATCAACAAACTTGGTCGGACCGAAAAGGTAAACCTAGTGACCATTAGAGATTTTCGGTGGGACTGACATGCAGCTCGGTAGGACCGATATGGTCAGGTTTAGGGCATAACGTAATCTCGGTGCGACCGATTACACAAACTCGGTGAGACCGATTTTGCTAATTAGCTAACCAGAGAGTTGGTCAGGTAAACTCGGTGGGACCGATTTGCTCTTTCGGTGAGACCGAAAAGTTAACAAGGGGAAACAGAGAGTTTACATTGCATTCTTGGTGGGACCGATCTGCTCTTTCGGTGAGACCGAAAAGTTACAAAAGGGAAACAGAGAGATTGCAACCCCATCTCGGCGAGACCGAGATCCCTATCGGTAGAACCGAATTGCTAGGGTTTGGCAGTGGCTTAAGACAAGTGAAACTCGGTGGCGCCGGATGGAAAGAATCGGTAGGACCGAGTTTGGCTTGGAGTTTAGGTCATATGTGGAAATGGGAGAGTAGCTGAGGGTTTTGGAGCATATCATCAAGCACATGGAGCAAAAGGCTCATTAAGCAACACCTCATCCCTCCTTGATAGTATTGGCTTTTCCTATGGACTCAATGTGATCTTGGATCACTAAAATGTAAAATGAAGAGTCTTGAGCTTGAAGCTTTAGCCAATCCTTTGTCCTTAGCATTTTGAGGGTTCCACTTTCACCATCCATGCCATGCCAATCATTGAGCTTTCCTGAAATAATTATCTTGGAATAGCATTAGCTCAATGAGCTATATGTTGTTATGAATTACCAAAACCACCTAGGGATAGTTGCACTTTCAAATACCCGAATGCAGCTCTCCTTTGGTTATGGCATGTCAAATAGCCGGTTGCTTATCGCACTATTTGTATAAATGCGCTTTGACGCATTAACCCAACTATAATGGAAACAGTTCACGACCCAAGTAAAGGGACCCCAGATACTAGCTCTGCTCTCCTTCTGTTTTCCTTTGCCATTAATTACTTATATTTTCACACCCGTGTAATTTGGTACATTTTATATTCGCCAGGGGCTTCCCATCACCCCATAATACGGAAACAAAGTCCGGACACTCCTTAAAGATAAGTTCGGCACCCCGAATTTAGCATTACATGCATTGGCTCCAAATCATGTCTTTGGTCAATAGTTGGGTTGCCCGGCTCCTGTGCTTGCTACCCTACGTTCCACTACATTGGCTAGGGTAGTAAAGGGAGAACTACTGCGATTGTGCCCTGGCTTAGACCAGATGAGCACCTCAGTAGAGAAAGCCAAAAACTGACGAGAGCCGGTCAGCTGTTCGGAGGTCTCAAATCGTTGGAGATTTTTTCCGCATTCCACGAAGGATCGATACTTCCCGATCAGACGCTGACATCACTCTGGTTCGTATACCAGGGGTTGCGCCTATGTTTTATTATAAAACTCCTATGGCTAAGTGAGGGCATTTAAGCCGCATAGTCTGATTGCCTGGTTCGTTGCGCTAAACAACTCCTTCAAGGACCATATAATTGGATCAAGATTTTTTAGATTCCATCCTGAACACCTCCATACTACCTACGTGAGGGCAGAAGCCGACGACTGGCCAACCCTCAGATTTCATACAACACGGCCGCACAGGAGGAAACAATCAAAACATAACAAACATTATATTACAAACCGGATTTGTTTTCATCATACAAGGCAAAGACAAAAAATGAATGCATTCGTTTGAAAATAATGTCCTGCCCGCATTGCGCTGCTACAAGTCGAGATCCCTCCAGGACATCCGCAAAATATCGCTCGGGTGTGCGGTGCACCTTGCCCTCTGGCGGCCCCCTGGACACCTCGCGACATCCATCTTCGCCCACCACATCTTGCAGCGAGCGAAGGCCATGCGAGCACCTTCGATGCAGACTGATCATTTGACGACGTCTAGCCGCGGACAAGCCTCCATCACCCGCTTCACGAGGCCAAAATAGCTGCTAGGTATAGCTTCGGCTGGGCACATCCGGATTATTAAATCCTTCATGGCCAGTTCGGCCACCCTGTGCAGCTCGACCAACTGTTTCAGTTGATCGGCAAAGGGCACCGGATGTTCTAGCACAACATACTGCGAGCAGAACAACTTCTCCGTGGAAACCCCTTCTCTGGCTCGGAAGAACTCCGCAGCATCGGACACGCTGCATGGCAGATCCGCAAAAGCCCCTGGGCAACTCCGAATCCGGGTTAGTAAAAGGTACTTCCTCTCCGCATACTAGCTTTGCATGTTAAAAGCCTTACCCGCTGCAACCTTCTTGGCCTCCTACATCTCCTGGAGAGTATCCCAGGCCTCATGTCGTGCATTCTCCGCGCTCTGGCGAGCCTTGGTAAGTTCGATCTCTCGAACCGACGCCTCGCGCTCCAAGGCTTCGCACTTCTTCACCGCGTCCTGGAGCTCCTGCTGGACCTCGCCAACCCGGGCCTTGAGCTTCTTACGGGCGGCTTGCTGCTGGGCAGCCTTCCCCTCAGCTTCGGCCAGACATTCTTTAGGGCCTCGACCTCGGTCACCGCTCCTACACATATTATGACACTCCGGTCAATACTTACCGCTTATTCTTTCCGAACACATAGCAAGTCGTCACTCACCTTGCTCTCCTGGAGCTAAATCTTCACCTTGCCGAGCTCGTTCTCGGCCCGCTCCAACCTCTACTTCAGTTCAGAGACTTCAACAGCATGCAAGGTCGCGGCTAACATCGACGCCTGCTTATTTATAAATATCAAATTAGTCTCCTATAAAGGGTTGGTCCTCTGTCCGGTCCTTCTTTTCGAATACCGGACAGTGTCTCAGGGGCTACTGTCAGCATGGGGTGTTCTCTTTCTGCATGACTTACCTCGAAACCTGTCAACAGATTGCTGCAGGCCTCGTTTAGCCCGCTCTTGGCAGACTGAACCTTCTCGATCACCGTACCCATATGGATACGGTGCTCGTTCACAATGGAGGCACCTTGTAGTACCTCCATCAGGTTATCCGGCACCCCTAGTTGGACAGGGGCCATCGGTGGAATTAGCGCACCCCCTCCTTTGAAGGAAGGCGCGCGCCGGATCCCGGGGCCGTATCGGCCCCCAGAATCGTATTCGGCTGAGGACCGAACTAAATACGTCCCTCTTCACCAGTCTCCATTGGGATTTGCTCCCCCATATGTCCGGCAGCGGAGGTCTCGCCTTGCGGTGCCTCCTGGACAACGTCCTGGGCCCCTCCCCGGCTTGGAGCGGTCCTCCGGGACAACACTTCGGTGTCGTCCTTGGCCTCAGGGGAATAAGCGGGCGGCGGCAACATACTGGACATTTCCACCGGATCCAACGAACCTCCAAATGAGGATCGTTGGATGCTGCCATGAGCCGGACTGCAATGGTACAATTAACCATGTCAAAACAATAAAAAGGAGAGGCTGGATACACTTATGTACGAGAGTCATAGTGCTTACTATGCGGCCCGAGGCTTAGTGTGGAGGCGTCGCTCCGGACTACTGTCAACGTCCCATGTGGTGTTGACCGCAGGGGCGCCCTTCCCCCTCTTGGGCGTTCCCGCCTCCAGATCCGTGGAGGCCCCCCTCTCTTTTTCTCCTTAGGGGGAGGGTTCTTCTCCACCTCATCCTCCTGGATTACATGGATTACATCGAACTAGCATCACCTGGATTACATCGACAAGCTTGACGTTCTTCGCAATCAGCTCATCGGGCGAACACCAGTCCAGACTCTTCTCGACCTAGGAGGTGAGTCGCATAGGAGCACCAGAGCGGAATTTGGCAGCCGTGGACCAGGTGGTGCCGCGGGGTTCTGTGATGTAGAACCATTGTTTTTGCCACTCCTTTACTGTCTCCACGAAAGTACCTTTCAGCCAGGAGACATTGGACAGCTTACTCACCATGGCTTCTCCGCATTCCGCATGCTGGCCGTTCACCACCTTCGGGTTCACATTGAAGACTTTGAGCCATAGCCCGAAGTGGGGCTGAATGCGGAGGAAGGCCTCACACACGGCGATAAACGCTGAAATGTTGAGGAAGGAGTTCGGGGACAGATCGTGGAAATCTATCCCATAATAATACACCAGCCCGAGGACGAAAGGGTGGAGTGGGAACCCTAGTCCACGGAAGAAATGAGGGATGAAAACCACCCTCTCGTTGGGCTTCGGCGTGGGGACGATTTGTCCCTTGGCCGGCAGACGGTAGGCGATTTCCTTCGCCAAATGTCCTCCTCCTTAACGGAGGAGACCATCCACTTTCCCTGACATCCGGATCCGGACATGGTTGAACGCTAGCTTGAGTGGAAAGAAGATGAGAACTTGGGCGCTGGAGCTCGAGATTAGAAGGGCGGAGATAGAGAGAAGGCGTAGAGAGGAAGAAGGAATCCTTATCCCCTTATAAAGGCAGTGAATATTGAACGCCTCCCCACTTGTCTTATAATTCGCCTATTCCCAAGGGCTGTATAAACGACACGGTTGGGTTACCCATACCCGCATTGATGAGAATCCCGCGATAAGGGGACACGATCTCTGCTTTGACAATACGTGCCAATGGCAACCGCGTCTCGGGACGTGGGGCGTCAAACACAAAACGGTTTGGAATTATGATCGGTCAGACGTAATGTCGTCTACAAAAAGTTGTCAGCGGATGGAACTCGTGTAAAATTATATTCTCTCTACGGTGGTGTATGGTGTGTGTGACATGTCCGGATACTATGATCGCATCCGAAGGCTATCATGGAGTTCGGAAAGGGGAACCCGCCTTGCAATGCCGAAGACAACCTGCACGCCGGACTCCTCGTCATTGAAGCCATGTTCAGGGGCTACTGAGGGAGACCTGGACTAAGGGGTCCTCGGGCATCCGGCCCGTTATCCATGGGCCGGACTGATGGGCTGTGAAGACGCGAAGGCCGAAGACTATACCCGTGTCCCGATTGGACTCTCTTTGGTGTGGAAGGCAAACTTGGCGATTAACTATGAAGATTCCTTCTTATGTAACCGACTCTATGTAACCCTAGATCCCTCTAGTGTCTATATAAACCAGAGGGCGTAGTCCGCACTGGATATACTCACTACCATAGTCATACAGGCTAGACTCCTAGGGTTTGGCCATTACGATCTCGTGGTAGATCAACTCTTGTAACACTCATATTCATCAAGATCAATCAAGCAAGAAGTAGGGTATTACCTCCATAGATAGGGCCCGAACCTGGGTAAACATCGTGTCCCCCATCTCCTGTAACCATTGATCCTTGACGCACAGTTCGGGACCCCCTACCCGAGATCCGCCGGTTTTGACACCGGCAGGGGGGGTGAGACAGAGAGGGAATAGGTGGAGGAGGATGAACAGAGATTGGATAAGGAGGGACTATGCCGATGGCTTAGCCGTCGGCATAGCAAGGGTGCCACGTGTCCTGTCTATGTCGTCGGCTTAGCCGCCACATTTTTTTAAATAGTCCCACCTCGCCCAAAGACAAGCAACATGACCAGTTTAAATAGTTAGCCAATCCATACGAAGTAAGCACCGGTATTCATTAAATTTCAGTTAAGAAAATTAACAATTATGGTGAAACTTTCAGTGCCTGGCTCGGCGCGCGGGCACTGAAGGTTTCACAGTGAAAGTCCGTTTTCCATGATGGATGCCGGTGTTTTTATAAATTCAATTATGACAATTTTTAGTTTGCTGACTGTATGAGGACCCGGTGCGAATCTCTGGTGGCCGTTTCCCCCTCCGTGCGACAGTGGCAGCAACACTCGTGAGGGGGGGCACACCCCGGAGCCACGTGTCGGGTGCTTGCGCCTGCCACCACGCTTCCACAAGCGTAGGAGGGCCCACCGCAACACCTGGCGGCATAGCTACCCCCCAAGTACCCCGTCCTGTCTAACCCTGACACAGACGACCGTCGGATCTAGCCCTTTGACTTTTCTCGGATGGGGTTTGACTAGTGGAACTTTTCACTGGGTTATCATAGCCCAGCCCATAGTTACACCCCCGAACACGACCCCGGCCCAACCCACCCCAAGATTCCCTCCATGTCAGCCCGACGTGGTTGTTTCCCCCTTCCGTGATACGGCGGCAGCGACGCCTGTGAAGGGGGGGGCACACTATGGAGCCGCGTGTCGGGTGCTTGCGCCTGCCACCATGCTTCCACATGCGTAGGAGGGCCCATCGCAACACCTCACGGCATTGCTAGCCCCCAGGTACCCCGTCCCGTCTAACCCTGACACAAACGACTGCCAGATCTAGGCCTTTGACTTTCGCCAGATGGGGTTTGACCGGTGGACCTTTTCACCAGGTTGACATAGCCCAGCCCATAGCTACACCCCCGAA
The DNA here is from genome assembly GCA_032464435.1 of Aegilops umbellulata. Lineage (NCBI taxonomy): Eukaryota > Viridiplantae > Streptophyta > Magnoliopsida > Poales > Poaceae > Aegilops > Aegilops umbellulata. The sequence goes on along the minus strand of CP136056.1, from coordinate 380,827,965 downwards.
CACGGCCCCGGCCCAACCCACCCCAAGCTTCCCTCCGTGTCGGCCCGACGTGGCCGTTTCCCCCCTCCGTGACACGGCAGCGACGCCCGTGAGGGGAGTGAGGGGGCAATTGATATATAATCAAGGTATGTTTTTTTACATGATGCACATTTAAGTTAATCAAATTAGTTTTTAAAAAATAAAAAATAAAAAAGAGAAAATAAATAAAACATGAATTCTTTTGTACAAATCTATGCCGACGGCAAGCCATCGACATAGCTACAGCCACGGATCGCCGGTGCCCTGGATTGATGATGTGGCATAAGGCGCGGATCGATGAGGTGGCAGAGGCCATGGGCCAGCCCTATGCAGATGGCAAGGCCGTCAGCACACCTATGCCACCCCACGGACCGGTGAGGGGCTCAGATCGATGACATGGCGGTCTCGTGGATCAATGATGTCAGCAAATCTATGCCGACGACCCACGTTAGCCCCGTCGGCGTAGGCCTCACGCCGTTAGACGACTGTCACCGCCCGGGTAGCCGGGCCCACAGGTATGCCGACGGCGCTTATTATGCCGACGGCCACCGTAGGCATATATCCATCGATGCCGAGGCCCCCGTCGGCATAGATGGATATATGCGAACGACTTGTCTATGCCTACGGCTTGACCTAGGCCGTCGGGATATCTCCATCTATGCCGACGGGAGCCGTCGGCATAGATCAAGCCATCGGCACTGAGGGGACTTACCATGGCTAACTGGTCGGCTGCACGCGAGGTTCTTCGCTTGCTTGGTGTGCTTCTTTCGTGAAGGGGCTCGAGCTGCAATTGCAGAGCACAACGGCCATGCTAGTGGTGGATGGGTTGTTTAAGTGGCCGAGCAGCCAGAGAGAGAGAAGCAAAGCGATCGACTCGATCGGCATGGGGCTGCCCCAACACCCACTACTTGTCGAGCAGTCGCAGCGTGAGCTGCACGCACGCGCACACACACACAGACACACAAGCACACACAGCAAGCATGTGATGGTCTTCCCATGTCAATGACAAAGGGAAACTGTCGCGAAGTTGCTCCTATACCCTGTTTGGCAATGCAGTGGTGGGACGACGCCCATCAGACTCAGCACGCGCACATGCATGCATGCCAGCTCTTTTTATTAGCTGCATATACGCAAAATAACGCCCGCTTCGTGCACGGCGCACACCAGCCACACCACTCCAACGACTGGCGGTGGCTCATATCCACATTTTGATCAGCTAGCTAGCACAATGATTAGCGTGATGGGGAAGAAAGAAGAAGGCCCCGCTCCCCGCTCCCGCTCCCCCGATCTAGGGTTCCTCCCTCCCTCCCCCCGCCGCCGCCGGCCGTCCTAGGCCCCGCCGCCGCCCTCTCCCCCCCCTCTCACCCTCCCCCCGGATCCGCTCCGCGCCGCCTCCCCGGGAGGTGGGCGGGGCGGCGCGAGCCCTGCTCCCCCTTCGGCCGCCCTCGTCGCTCCTTTCCTCCCTGCCGCCGCCGACGGGCACCCCCGGCGCTGGCCGGTTGGTGTTGGCGGCGGCGGGGCCTGCCTGTTCCCGTGCGCGCGGCTCCCTGCCCGGGGCATGGGGGCGGCGGCGGTGCCCCTCGGCCTGATGACGGCCCGGCATCCCGGCGTGGTGGCCGGCGGCTCGCTCGGTGGTGCCGCGGCCCCTTGGCGGCGTGACGGCGTGGTGGCGCTGGTTGGCCGGTGGCGCGCCCCCGGCCCAGATCAGGGCCCGCGGGCCCCATCTGGGTCCTAGCGGGCCGGCCCCCGGCGTGGCTTCGTCGTCCTCTGTGTGGTGAGGTGGTGGAGCAGCCCGGACGGGGTGCAGCTTTGCCAACGGCATGCCAGCTGTGGCGCGGAGGCGGGAGTTGTCCGGGCCTCTGAGGGCCCGGCCGGGCCTGTGGGGCCACGGGCTCGGCAGGCTCCCGCTTTGGCTTCCGGTCGGCTACCGCCGTGAACGGTGGAGGTGGGGCCCTCCAGTATGCTGACGGTGCTGCTGCCCTAGTCCCGTCTCCCCTTCCTCGTTGTGCAGGCCATCTTCACGGTGCCGTGGTGAGACAGCGTGGGAAGCTTCGTGTCCATGTGCGCAGGGTGGTGGTCAGTTTGGTGGCGGGCTCCGGAGTGCCTGAGGTGGAAGATGGGATCAGGAGAAATCCCTGTTGGTTTGGCCGACACCGACGCGGTGGCGCCTGAGGGTGCCATCGGACCTTCCTGGAGGGCGTCGGGGCTACCCTTCTTATTTCCTCACTGTGTACCGGGGGAAACCCTTGGCAGCAGCGTCGTCATCGTCGCGTCCCTTCTTGGAGGTGTTGATTGGTACCGGCGCTTCGGAGTCTCGGAGCTTGGGGGACGATTTTCGGTGGAAGCAGGGGTTGCGAGGCTTCGTCGTCTTTGTCGATCCGCCGTTATCGGCATTTGTTTCTTTTTTTCCTCTTTCTTTTCTTTTGGGCGTGGTTGTGCTGCTTCCGCCCCAGCACCTATCGTTGGTTGTATCAGATGTTTGCTTTGTAATACAAAGCGGGGGAAACCCTTTTTCTCAGCTAGCACAATGATTTGACTGAATTATATTGTTAATCTTTTTTGACGCTTAGATCAGTTGGATGAGTTACATTGTTAACCGTCATCAAAAGGCTCATTCATCAACTTGTTTACTTCGTTGGGAATGGGAGTTGGAGCTTCACCAAAAGGCTCCACCTACCATCAAAGGCCTACACGGTTCAACTTGACCCTTGACAAAAGAAAGAATCCACGTCAAAAAACAAAAGAAAGAAAAACATGATTGATGACATGCATCTGCCAAGGCATAAAGCAACCATACCCTTTGTGGCAATGCAGTGGGCCGCCGTTATTTTCTTAGCAGACGTACACACATGTGAATGAATGGTCATGACAAACTAGCTAACCGTTGGGACATTAATTTCATTGCAGTGGATGGCTTCAGCACGCGCAGATATACACATTGTACATGGTAGTAAAAAGCTACCTAGCCAGCTCTTTTTAATTAGCTGCACGGGCACGGTTTCTTTGTTTGTCAGATTCAATTGTTCATGGAATAACAAAAATTTTGTATTACTCACACACGACGTAGTCAAAATCTTTGTAAGCCATTTACTAGAAGCATTTGATGGAAATTCTGGCCTGATAAGGCCATTAGGAAATGTAATTATCCACGTCGATCAGTAACAAGTAATTTCCTAAAAAACGTTTCAACTAATTGGATTTCTAGTAGTATACTGCATACGCATGTAATAACCCCGGTTCGTTGACATTACACCAGCCACACCACTCCAATGACTCGAGGTGGTCGTCCACTTTTTGAGCAGCAACCTAGTACAACAATATTTTCTATGGTTTAAATGCAACATGAACGGTCACTAGCTATCCTAAATGCCACATCATGCAAAAACACCCTCCAACACCTTAGCCGGCAAATTGAATCAAAAGTTCAGGGTAGTGTCCTAACCGGTTTTGGAGTTGAGGTTGTAAATTAAACTAGGCCATTAGTTCAAGGTTGAACCATGCACTTCTCTCTTGAGTGAACTATATATGTCTAACAAAGTTCGACACCTTTCGGATACCCATTAATTTGATGTGTTCCCGAAGGTGTAAGCTGTGGGACAATTCCACAACTCTTTACATGATTGCTAAGACTCAAATATTCGACTCCATGGCCGGATCGAAGAAACTTAATTTTTAAGGTTTAAGGAGGATTATTGTGCTTCTTTTCATTTTTTTATAAAACATTAAGCAGATGTGGGTACGAAGTCAAGTGTCGGGGAGTGGATTCCAAAGGAAAAATGGGCATAAGAAAGGGACCTCACTTGGCACGAGGGCATTCCAAGCCATAGCGTCCCATACATCAAACCGTGGTTGCATGGTCACATGGGTCACTCAATCTCAGCCGAGAGGATACGCCAGCAGATGCCGGAATTAATGAAAAAAAAACATTTTTTAACACCAGCAACAACATGTGTGTGCATGGATATACAATGCAGCAACAATTTCACCAACATATAGCATATAACTCATGTCTGACGATCACATAGAGAAAATTAAGGTCGAATACATAAGATAACTACTACTAGAATCCATCCAGTCTAATTATATAGCCAGCGAGCATTGCCCAAATGGAGTAACATAATTAACTAGTAGAGTCGATCTGGATATTAACACTGCACTAGATACGGCACTACTCCATCAACCGTCACAGCAGAATGAATGCATACTCTGCGCTCTCATCAGTACTGATCCACGAACATGATCAGAAGAAATAGGTTACGTACTTCATGCCCCACCCATCACCTCCCAGGAGGGCCCGGAAGCTGAGGAGGTCGCCCACCACGATGAAGCAGAAGCCCGCGGTGAAGTAGATCCTGCCGAAGATGTATCCTGGGTCGGCGGCGAGGAAGATCCAGACGGCGCTGGCGTACATGCAATGGAAGAGGACGGTGACCGCAAGGGCGAGGTAGGCGAGGGCACGGCGGGCCCGGCGACGGCGGCATGGGAGCAGCAGCGCCAGCTCCGCCGCGGCCGCCAGGGTTGGGGCGCAGCACATCATCCCGATGCAGAGGGCGATTACCCTGGCGGCCTCCGCGTACGTCTGTCAGCTCGATGCAGGGCAGAATGAAGGAGGACTGCAGAGGACACCATACCAGCTTGGCGCATGATGGATCGGTCTCAATGTCAAGCATCGGAGGGGTAGTACACGGGTAGGTGGTTACCTGGCTGCACGAGACATGGATGTACTCGGCTATGTAGCCGCTTGCTACGCCGCAGACCGTGGCGAAGGCGTTGAGGAGCGCCCATCCGCAGACCAGTGGGACGTCATCCCGGATCTTCTTTTTGGCCTCGCTCAGACTCAGAGGCAGCAGATGAGGCGTCTTGCCGTCCATGGAGATCCAACCTAGGTAGGAGTAGGATAAGATCAGTAGATCACGAGATCAGCAACAACGTATGGTTAGTCCTCTTCTCTAATTTCATGTCCCCATTCGACATAAAAGAAGAAGAAGAGGAGAAAGAAGAGGAAAAGCACATTAGCAGACTAGCAGTAGGAGGAGATCACGAGATCAGCAACAACTTATGGTTAGGTTCCTCTTCTCTAATTTCATGTCCCCATTCAACATGAAAGAAAGATTAGCAAGACGACCGGAGATGAAGGGGACTCACCGTCACTCACTCGTCGGATGGCCGGAGATGGAGGGGACTCACCTTCACTCGCTGGTCGGATGCATGGGAGAGGTTCTTCCTAGCTTGGTGTGCTTCCTTGTGAAGGGGCTCCTTCTTTAAGTGCCCGAGCGGCGAGCAGCGCAGCAGCGAGAGAGAGAGAGGAGCAAAGCGGCGTGGGGCCGCCCAAACACCCATTACGTGTCGAGCAGCCGCAGCCTGAGCTACACACACACACACACACGCACGCACACACACACACACAGAGAGAGAGAGAGAGAGAGAGAGAGAGAGAGAGAGAGAGAGAGAGAGAGAGAGAGAGAGAGAGAGAGAGAGAGAGAGAGAGAGAGAGAGAGAGAGGGAGGGAGGAGGCATGTGACGGTTTCATCTCAGGGCAGTGACAAGGGAAACTACCGCGAAGTTGCGGGACATGCCTATACCCTCTTTGGCAATGCAGTGGGACGCTCAATTTATTTGCAGGTCTACCCCAATGTGAATATGCATACATGCATGGCAGTAGCTAGCCAGCTTTTTTTTATTTTTGAGTAGCTGCACGGGCACGGTCATTTTCAATTCAACTAGTGTGATTCCCAGCAGCAGCATGCATGCTGCATATGCATGTAAGAAGTGATAATGCTTCGGCTTCCTGCAAGGCGCACCAGCCTCCAACGACTGGCGATGGCTCATCTACATTTTGATCAGCTAGCTAGCACAATGATTTGGCTGAGTTGTCTGGCTTAGTTAATCTTTTTTTACGCTTGGATCATTTACATTGTTGACGGTCACCGATTAGGCCTTTTGAGGAGCTAGCCCATTCATCAACTTGTTTATCTTTGTTGAGAATGGGAGGTGAAACTCCACCAAAAGGTCTACAACACTCAGCTTGACCCTTGTCAAAAGAAGGAAAAAGTGGCGACTTGCATCTACCAAGGCATAAAGAACCTATACCCTTTTTGGCAATGTAGTCGGACGCCCTAATTTCTTTGCACAAGTGTAGAAAAGCTAGGTAGCCGCTGGGGCGCTTAATTTCTTTGCAGTGGACGGTCTCAGCAAGCGCACACATGCAAATGCGTATATGGCAGTAAAAGACTACCTAGAGAGCTCTTTTCAATTAGCTGCACGATCAGTTTCAACTCGGATAGCGGTCGGGCGGGGGCGACTGCGCACGGCGGCGGTGTTGGGGGCGACGGCGCACGACGGCGGGGTTGGGGGATATAGTGATGCTATTCATCATTCAGGATGCAGAATAAGTTATTTTTCACCCGAGGCAATCTTACGATCATTTCATAATTAAATTACGTTTGAAATTCAAATAGTTACATTCATATTGATTCACTACAAAAAATTTGGCATCAGAAAAATAAAAATATAGGTCATAAGATAAATTTTTTTGCAGTTTATGTGTATTTTACACTATGTTTTTACATTTGTAATTTTACATAACATAAAATATTTTTACGACGATTATATATTTTCTTACGGTCTCTTTTTACGTCCGAAATAAGGCAAAACTTACGGAACGTAAAATTACGGTGTATTGATGGTAAAATAGAGGGGGGGGGGGAGGGGTGAAGAATAACTATTCCTCACCCAGGATGATGAATAGTCACTATTCGTCACCCTGGATGAGGAATAGTTATTCTTCACCCTCCTCTATTTTAATAGCAATGCACCGTAATTTTACATTCCGTAAATTTTGTCTTATTTTATACGTAGAAATAGATCGTAAGAAAATATATAGTCGCCGTAAAAAATATTTTATGTTACGTAAAATTACAAACATAAAACATAGTGTAAAATATACATAAAATGCATTTTTTCTAATCTTATCACCTATATTTTTGTATTCTGATGCCAAATTTTATGTAGTAAATCAATATGAATGTAACTATTTGTATTTCAAACGTAATTTATTTATGATACGATTGTAAAATTACCTTGGGTGAAGAATAACTTATTCTGCACCCTGGGTAATGAATAGTAACACTATGTATATATATGTGTGTGTGTGTCTATATATATATATATATATATATATATATATATATATATATATATATATATATATATATATATATATATATATATATATGTAGAGAGAGAGAGAGAGAGAGAGAGAGAGAGAGAGAGAGAGAGAGAGAGAGAGAGAGAGACTGAACATTGTGAGGCAAAAGCCCCACAACCCTTTATTAAAACAAAAGAGCTAAAGTAAACTAAGAAAAACTAGCTACAAAAACTTAGAAAGCCTACCTATTTACAACTAGGTATTACAAAAATACAATCAGGGATCATGGGCAGAGCATAGATCCATTGCATCAACAAGGGTTTAATCGAAGCCTTCATCCTGTGAGAGTGTAAGATGATATCATGGACAAACTTAGCCTTCCATGCTCCAAAGGTTGGCCAGATGTGCGTGAAATTTTTGTCATTCCTAGTAGTACAGATACTCCATGCTGCAAGGTAGACTAATTCAAAGAAAAAAGATTTTTGAAACCTCCTTTTGGTGGCCATGATGCATTCCCTAGTAGATAACCCTGCATACCATTGGATTTGTAAGTAGTTCCAAACTCTGGTACTAAAAGTGCACTTGAAGAAGAGGTGATCTCTGTATTCATGTAAATGGGCTACACACATAGGGCATCGATTATCATCATCCTCAGACCTCCAATACCTTGTAAGAAGCATATGTCGTTTGTTCAGCCTGTCATTAAGCATTAACCATGCAAAAACCTTGATTTTCATGATACATCTGCTTTGCCAGATCCATTTACCAGGGTCATCATTAGGCAATGAAGTATGCACCATTGCATAATAGCTCTTGGCAGTGTAGGTTCCTTTACTAGGTGTCCAAGCCCAGGAATCAGGCTCATTGTGATTCCTCTGTAAACCCTGAATGGCATCCTGGAGTGAGTCCAGCTCATCCATTGCTTCATGGGAAAGAGGTAGCTGAAAGTAACTATCAATATCAAGATCTTCAACAAAAGCCTTAACTGAAACCTTGTCATAAAGTGCAAATGAGAAAAGTCTAGGGAAGCTCTCCTTGATAGGTGTATAACAACCATCTAACTTCCATGAATCATGCCAAAATAGTGAGCTGTTTCCGTCATTGATTGTGATTACACAGTGTAATCTATATACCTCATTCAATTTCATAATATCCCTCCACCATGAGGACCCACACTGCACAGTTGCATGTGGAACTACTCAATTATAGTAGGTATCCAGATCAAAGAGACCCAAGGAATATCAGCCTTGTTATAGAACTTGTGTAGGTGTTTAGTAAGCAAGGCTTTGTTCTGCACTTCAAGGTTGATGATACCCATGCCTCCTTTATCCTTTGGCCTGCAAACCATTAGCCAAGGTGCCAAAGATTGATTTGGGGTTCAGTATTTCCTCTCCATAAGCATTATTTCCTTATTCTTTCCAATTGCATTATAATTCTAGTAGGCAGACTGAGGCTACATAGGAAATATATAGGTATAGATGATAAGATTGATTGTACTTACTGCAATATAGCACCTTGAGATAACATGGCAGAGCTAGCAAATAGTCTCCTTTCAACTCTATCAACCACAGGAACTAGGTCTTGGATTCTGGGTTTGGTGGTACCCACAGGAAGACCTAGATATGTGAAAGGCAGTGTCCCAACTTTACAACCAAAAACTGCTGCTAGCCTGTTGGTTTCTTCAGGGGTAACATTGATGGGCAAAATGCATGATTTGTGAAAATTCACCTTTAAACCAGTGGACTTAGAGAAAGCAACCAACATTTCTTTGAGAGCTATCAAGTGTGTTTCGTCAGCTTGAACTATGAGCAGTGTATCATCAACATATTGGACAATTGGAAAGTTAGGATAATTTGATGGGATCGGGAGTGAAAGAAGGCCTTGCCAGAGCATTTTGTTGACCAGAGTTTGTAGTAAGTCAACAACAATGAGAAAAAGAAGAGGTGAAAGTGGGCCCCCTACCTGACACCTCTTTTACAAATGAACTGTTTACCTCGTACTCCATTGAGTAAAATGGAAGATGATCCAGAAGAGAGAAGCTCCTTGATCCAACCAATATATTTGGCATCAAAACCCTTATATTTCAACATCAGCAAAATCAGGTCATGTTCAATAGTGTCAAAAGCTTTAGCAAAATCAAGCTTTAGAATGAGTATTGGTCTCTTAGATTGGTGGCACTGATGAATATATCACTGGTACAGTGAGGTGCTATACAAACGGTTTTTAACCCCTTTCTGCGACGACATTTGGAATCGTTGCCTAGTGAGTGACTGTGATAAGGGGGTCCTTCCCACACGACCCAGAAACCATCGGGGATATGCCCTTCTGGCACACACGCTCGGCAAAATAAGGTCGTGTGCGACCGGCGAGCGATCAAATAAGGTTATACGTACATCAGTGTTAAAAAAACAATTATGCAGGCGAAATCATTTCCGGCCATAATTACATCCCACACAATCAGTCCCCGCTAGACGTTTTTGTTCGTATGTACATTCCACACAGTCAATCCAAGGAATACGTTTCCGTTAGTATGTACATCACACACGATGCGTGGAAGAAACTGTGTGGCAAAGGTTGTCCATCAGACACACTTTTTATGTGGTAATCGTTTGCGTAATGTGGCCTAACGCAAACAATTTTCAAGAGGATGTCGTGTGTGATTGTTCATTGATCCAACACGATTTAATACTAAAAACTGTTTGCGTTGTCTGAGGTTATCGCCCACGGTGTTTTCTCCGTTTGCAATAGAAAAACCCAATTAGCAGGCTAATTGTCCTATTATTAATAATCCATTTATTAATCTAATTTACATTTCATATTAAGCACACAATATATTTCATTTCCATATTAAGGAAGAAGGATTTCATAATTGAAATACATCAGAGTACAACATCATATACCTTCAGCACTCAGCTACCCCATTACACAGCTGCACTAGCACCAAGTTTCAAATGCAACATCTACAACCTTTCGAAATTAGCATCATAGACGGAACATAGACAGATGAATCTCATCTGGAAAACTGCTGACGCGGAAGGCGAATATTGAGCCTTCATTGATTTTGAGGGTCTTTGCAACTTTAGGCCAGTTCATGTGGATGATTGACCGTCCATCCTTCGTCCTATTCAGGAACACTTCAATACTGCACCGTGGGTGTTGTATGAAAACCTTCCTCACCTCCTGACCATACAGGTGGTTTGAGAGGTAGTCATCAGTGAACTGCTTCGGAAACGCGTGAAACAAGGATATGCATTAACATCTTCTCAAGATTTGAAATGGCGCAAAGGAATTAAAAAGACAAGGTATACCAGTTAGTACCATCACGTAGTGAACTGATGTCTTTTTAATTGTGCAGACAAAGATTTTGTTGTTTTTGTCGCTAATTTCTTTATCGTAACAATCTTTCGGAGTGTCTTGACTTGACTGATATTAATGGGCAACTCATTTCCACATATGCAAAAAGGGTCAAACAGTGGGTCAAAACCTGTGACAGCAGGACCTACACGTGCAAGACCAAATTGTTAAAAACCTAATATTTAAAAACAAGAAGTGGAAAGGTGTGTTATTAACAACATGCCTAATATTTAAAAACAAGCTAACATAGTCATTCAAACTTGTATTGTGCAGGTCTAAGTATGATAGTTATTAGGCCTGTTTGGATCCATGGATTAGAGTTAGTTTGAGTTAGTTTGGGCTCAAATAGCCCTAAAGTATTCAAACATGAAGGCTAGTTTGAGCTAGTTGTGTCAAACCCACCCAAAGCAACTATCACACCCAAGAGGTGATGATTGGGGCTAGTTCTCCTAGTGCATTTATTGCCAATCTAACATTGTCATCCAAACACCTCTTTGGCTAGAGTTAGTTCAGGGTTAGTCGCTGTTGAGTATCTTTGTTATTTAGGAAACGTAGGATATCATAGGATTTATTCTAGCTTGACTTGTACTCCAAGATGACCATGTACTCCTATATATATGCCCATGAGGCTCAAGCAATACAATCAACTATTCCACCAATCTCTCTCCATCCCTTTTAACTGTCATAAGCTAGAAACTAACTCTAACCTCTAGCTTAGTTAGAGTATCCAAACAGTGCCATTGTTAAATAAAATGGAAAGGCGTGTTCAATACTCCCTCTGGTCCTTTTTACTCTTCATATAAGAATTGTCTGAAGTCAAGCTTCATAAAGTTTGACCTTATTTATGTGAAAAAATATCAACATCTAGCACGCTAAAGTTATACAATATGAAAATTTAAGTCATGACACATGTACTGATATTTATTTCATATTGTGAATGTTGGTATTTTGTTTGTGATAGCCTAGGTTTTGCCTTCTCTCTTTTTTCGGACTTGTCTTCTCTCTTTTTTCGGACTTGATTTTCACCGTGGTTTTTGCCCTGATTTGATTTAGTTTTGAATCACTTTGTATGGACTTGTCACTTGGGCATATCCTTGGCTTTCACCCAAGTGACCTATCTATATTATTCTACTAACAAATTCCCAAAATAATCAAATGAATATTTTCCTAAAAGAAAAATATTCATTTTCCTCTCTAAAACTCACTTCAGAACTTGTGCTCCAAAGCAACCTCAATTTTTCTTGCTCAGAAATATTTGAGGTAATTCATGAATATTCTTAGGACCCTGGCACACCTTCCCATGCAAAAATATTGCACCACTTTTTGGAATAATTTTGCTGTAGAAAATCATTTCTCTTCTGACCTAAAATCCCAGTTTGTACAGCAAGTACATTTTTCCTTGAGCTTTTAGCCTTGATTTTTCTTGAGCTTAAACACCCTTCTAAGAAACGCTAAACCCCAGGAGATTAGCCCTAATGGCCATCTAGAAGGTGGCCAAACTTGGCGACCAAGTTTCTGACCAGAAACTTGCCAGCTTGGTAGAGTCACATCTGTTCGGCCTGGGTATGATCCATCACCCCTCCTAGACGTAACGCTGCACGGTCGAGCGCATAGACAAGGTTTGGCTGCTCCTGGCCGCCGTTTTGACCATGCCAGCTTGGTGACCGCGCGAGGACACGGCGCCTCGCAGCGTCTCGACGCGCTCTGGCTCTTGCTCTCTATTTCGCGCGTGCTCGTTCCAGCGCTCGCCTCCGACTGTCGCACCGTGCCACAACCCTCGACTCATCAAGCTTGACCCCTCCCTGGCGCTCGCCGACGCCGGAGCGGCCGCAGCAAGCATGGGCGCGTCGCGGCCAAAACGCCACAATGCGCGTGTGTGCTTGTCTGCTTCCCCAACCGCCTCTTGTGCGCGTCCGCAAGCATGGGCAAGCCCTTGAGTCGAAGCAGCACCTTGCCCCCTCACGTTGGAGCTTCTCGTTGACCTTCGCCGCATGTCCAGAACGCTCCGGCGGCGACACGTCCCCCCCTCTTGCTCCGGCTATATAAAGCCACCCAAATCGAATCCTGGCCACGCACCACTCCACACAACCACCACGAACACGTAGAACGACCGCAATTCGGTCGGACAGGCCTCTGGCCGTCGCCCCAATCCAAGGACTCCGGCGATCCCCGCAGGCCAGCTGCCGCTCTCCAGGGCCTCTCGAGCTCAGGCACCTGCTTGGGTAGGGCCTTGGTGGTCTGTTGGTGCTACTTGGAGGCCGCCGTCTTCAACCTCTCCGGGGAACCCCGTCCGCCACCGAAGCTTGCGGGCTCAACCCCGAGCTACTCCGTCCACCTCTTGCCAAGCCACGGGTACGGGCAGGTGCACCGCGAGCCCCGCTTCCAATCTATCCCTCTAGCCTAGCGCCAAACCTCCTCGTCGCCGACGTGAGCTCCGGGGAAGTGCCGCCTCCCCTCTGATCTCGATCCCCCTCTCACTCTCTCTCCTGACGGGCGGGGCCCAGTGTCAGCCACACCACTCGCGCCCGGAGCGGTACGAGTGGAGGCGCACTCCCGTTTTACATCTTCGATGTCACCCCCCAGGATTTTCTATTTATTCAAATTTAATTCAGAAATTTCACTAAACTTTGACCTGCCACCATTTCTAAACCATAAGTCCAAATGAGTTGATTCTTTTCACATTGTCTTTGTTACACAAAGCTCTAGCAGCACACTAAAAGGTGGATTTTTCCTTGCTGTCTAGAATTTCTGGTGATTTTCAGAATGTGTTTTGACATTTATTTTTGTCGTTTTAAATTATTTTTCAGAAGGAGAAGGTTGTCTTGAAGCAAACCAAGTGGGGTGTGATCCTCCTCTACACTAAGGCAAGCTACACCAACATTTGGATGGTGTTATTTCAATATCTATGATTTTCTACTTGAATATGAGTTCTTATTTGCATTTAAAATTTGGTAAATAATTTTGGTAAATTGCTAGTTACTTTATTCTGTTAGAAATGCTTGTTTTAGTTACTGGTTGCGTGCAATGAACTTGTTTGGTTAAGTAGAGAAAGATTTTGCACTATGCATATTGCCATGGAACACTGGTGGAAAAAGGGCCTTTGGTCGCGGTTCGCAACTGCCATTAGTCGCGGTTGCGCAACCGCGACCAAACAGGCGGGACTAAAGGCTCCACCCTTTAGTCGCGGTTGCTTAAGAACCACGACTAAAGGCCCGTCCACGTGGGCGCCAGGTGGCCGCCGGGGCAGAGGACTTTTAGTCGCGGTTCTTATGGCCAACCGCGACTAAAGACCGCCGCAGGTTTAGGGTTTTAGCCCTGCCCCCCCCCCCTAAACCTGTTTTCTGTTTAATTTGTATTGTTTTACTTCTTTTATGCTTTATTTTAATTTTGAAGGAGTTTCACATATTCTACGCTACTACATACATGCATATGATTGTACAATTTCAAACAAATTTGAAATTAGAACCAAAAAGAATTCAAGAGGAATATATAGTATATATTAAATATCATCGGATGACCATATACAATTTTGAACAAGTTTCCATACATAATTTAAGGCATATAAAGTTCTACGTCCTCGTAATGGTGTTCTCCTTTAGGATGGAGGACTTCCCTCCTGAACCATCCAGCTAGTTCCTCTTGAAGTGGTCGGAAGCGAGCTTCTGGACTAAGCATCATCCGGAGGTTATTCCTCTGAGCATTGGTATCACTCGGAACCCGCTCAGAGGTGTATCTCCGGATCATCTCACAGACATAGTATCCACATAGATTGGTCCCCGCTGGCTGAATATCCCCAGCATTCTTAGCCTTTGACTTTTTGAATTCTAGCTCTTTTTTGAATTCACCGACCTTTGTATCTATGAACCGTCTCCAAACCCTACGAGGCAAAGAAAATTAAATGAACAAGAGAGTTATTAGTTACTTGATATTAGGAAATGAACGAAATAGGCCGATCGATATAGAGCGCAAATGAATGAAAATAATTACTTCTGCATCATTTTTCTCAGGTCGCCCCAAAGCTTTGGATCCATATTCAGAGAGTCGTGGACGAGACATTCTGAGGTGTCAACTTTAATTACTAGCAGAATCCAGTGGAACCTGCGGACACGATACATGCACAGTACGTCATGCATAACTCATCGATTAGCCGGCCACATACCATGCATGGAGTAAACAAAAGAGAATGTGCTCAAGACAGAAACACTCACCCAAAATGGTAAGGAAATAGAATATCACTTTTGAGTTCCTGCTTTGTAAGAAACTGCCACAGGTCTGCCTCCATGTCGTCGGGGTGATGCCGCAACACATATCCATTAACGATGTGTGGGTCAATGAACCCAACATCATGGATGTTCCTTACTCTGCATTCCTTAATCTTCATTCTGCATGTATAATAGCGGACACAACAATATAGTTAGGACATATATATAGTGCAGGCAATATGAACGAGATGGGGTAGAAATAAATCACTTACAGAACGTAGCAACTGATGATAGATTTGTCGAGCTCGCGCAGATTGAAAAGCTGGAACAATTCACTCAGATGAATTTGTACATAGTAATGTTTGAAGTGATGCTCATGTCTAACTTCCGCATAAATATATTCGTTGGCGTTTTTATTTTTTATGTAACCCTTGTACCATTTCAGCAGACCTTTCATTTGTGGAGGTAGATCCTGTTCCTGCGCAGGCTCGACGAGAGGCCCATTCTTCACATATGTAATTACTACCTCCTTCACTGGCGCCTCATCAAGGCCTAACAGTTCACGAAGAGTAATACCTAAGTTGGCCGCTTGTTCTCTGGCACTCGTTGCAGTCAATCCAAGTGCTGCCGCAGCTGCTATGATATCGGGGTCATCCGGACCGGCGGCTTTCACTATAAGCGGGGCAATTGATTGTTTACTTTGTTCCCCGAGCTGGGCAACTCGTTTACTTTGTTCCGGATCGGGGTCATCCGCCCGCCCTTTCTTCTCCTTCAACATGAGTGCCTGCCTACGAAGTTCACATGCATAGTCCTCAGGCAGATTCTTCGCGGCTTGGGACGGTGTGCTCAAAAATGACTTAGCCCACTTCTTTTGCTCATCAGAAAATACTGGCTTGGGCTCGGGCTCTCTTTTCTTCTTGCAGTCCGCCTTCCATTTCTCAAGATCAGCAGCCGCGGCCGCGGCAGTTTCCTCGGCACTACGTTCCCAAGGCCTTGTGGGGAGAGGCTTCAGTGATGGCTCCGGTACCTTTGTGGTCTTAGGTACATAAGGGTCCGGGTTAATAATCCAGGACTGCTTCTGCTTCTTTGCCGGAGGTGGATTGGGGGGCGGCGTCTGATCACCCGCCGGACGAGGACTGGGGGGCGGCGTCTGATCACCCGCCGGACGTTGTGGACTGGGAGGCGTCGGCTGACGTGACGGAGGTGTAGCTGAACCGCCACCACCACCACCACTGCCGCCGCCGCCACCGCCACCACCACCACCGTAGGGGGGTGGACTTGTTGTCCTTGGCGCCTCGCCTGGAAACTTGATAAACTTCTTTTGCCATAGAATGAAATGGCGCTTGACATCTCCAAGTCTTTTCTCCCCTTCAGGTGTAGCAATGTCAATCTCCAGGTCCTCAAACCCTTGGACTATGTCCTCCACCGTGACACGAGCATAGCCATCTTGAATGGGGTTGTTGTGGTGGAGTGCTCCAGGTAAACATGGTAAAGCACTGCCGATGGCTACCTTCATGGACATGTTCCCGATAGGATAATACATATGACATTCTTTCCTCTCCTTTATATCGTCCACGGGGTAGCGAGGAGGCTCCGGTGCAGTAATTTCGACCACCAGAGGCTCCGGTGCAGTAATTTCGATCGTCGGTGCATCTGCACCAGCCGGTGGGGCCTCCGTGGAAGCCACGCTGCTTCTCCGCTGCCGGCTATCGAGATCCGCTGGATGATCTTCATGCTGCGCCCAAGCTGCATCTCTTTCGGCTACTAGTACACTCACGGTTTTCTTCATCACATCCATTTCCGATGCCAACCGCGCCACAACATCTGCTTCCCGATCCATCTTTCTCTTACGGCTTCTGTAACCGTACGGGTCATCGTTCTGGGGGAACCCTATTTTCCACGGAATGTGCCCCATGCCTCGTACACGTCCTCCGTGTTCAGGATTCCCGAGGGCTTTTGTCAGTGCGTCGTTCTCTCTGTTGAACTTGATCTTCCCCTCTTGAGCATCCCTCATTGCGTCAATAAGGGCTTGGGTGGGTTTCATTATTTTGCCCTGGTAAACACACTCCCCTGTCTCCGGGTTCAGCGTTCCCCCATGCCCGTACCACCAACTTTTGGCCCTTGGGTCCCATCCCGTACCTGGACGGATTCCTCGCGCCCTCAGCTCGTTCTCCATCTTCGCCAACCTAGGCTGCCAAAGGCGATACCCTCCTGGCCCCATAATATGATTGTACTCCTTCTTAGCCGCATTTTCCTTATTTTTTTTCGATATTTGAATGAACTGCTCCGATTTCTTTTGCTTCACAAATTCTGGCCAATCATGTTTCAGTTTCTCATATTGTCCTTTGAAATCCGGAGTCTTGTTCTGCTTCACAAAGTCATGGTTTAGATTTTGCTTGAATTTTCGGAATGCGTCGGCCATCTTATGAAGAGCGAACTGTTTGACTAGCCTCCTCCTCTCCTTGTTTTCCTCAATCTTGTTACCCTCCTCATCGAATTTGTTGTATTCCGGAGGTAGAACGAAATGTTCCATAAGCTTCTTGAAGCAATCTTTTTTTGTTCTCTTATCGACAAAAGTGAAACCAGCAATTCGTGCCTTCTTTGGCTCATTCCACTCTTGGACGGTGATCGAGACGTTGTCTCTAACAACGGCTCCGCATTGGCTGACAAACTTGATGGCGTTCTTGCGGGGCTCCAGCGGCCTGCCGGTTGCACTGTCGACAACCTCGATGGTGCATGTTTCCCCTTGTTTCATCGTCTTGGTTGCGCCACGCTTTGACGACGTACTCGATTGTTTCGACGATCCGGCCGAGGGCTAAAATAAGAAAGAGAGTCGCGCCCGTTAGTACACACATATTTATTCAAATCAGTTAGTTTGTATCACCAGAGGCTCAATGTATATATATACCTCGGCGCCGGAGGTGGTTGCTACTTCCATTTGAAGATCGTCGTTTATCGACGTTTGTTCGGCATCATCTTGCTGACGGCGCCCTTCATCTTCACCGTCAAGGTTCAGATAAGAAGAGACATCATCTTCTTCTTGTCCGGTCGGCACATATTGAATATCGCCGTTTATGATGCCGAACATATGTGCTTCACCGTCCGGATCATAGTTGTCCATAATCGGGTCAGCTCTATCGTCCGCCATTATGTCAGTCCTGAAAACATGTAGTAAAAACAAATTAATTAAGTGAAGAAGGGGGGCGATGGCGGTGGCGGTGGCGAAAGGGCGGTGGCAAAAGGAGGGGGCGAGGAAGGGGTGGGAGAGGGTGTCGCGGTAGAGCGCGAGACGGGGCGGCAGACGACGGCGCCACGGAGAGGGAGGCGAGGACAACACACATGTATAACCCTCGCCATTTGGTTAATTATCAAATTTTACGGTTTTTTGTTAATTATCAAGTTTTAAGTTACTTATTTTCTTCTTCCTTTTTCCTTTCTTCTTCTTTCTTTCTTCTTCTTCCTTTCTTCTTCTTTCTTTCTTCTTTCCTTTCTTCTTTCTTTCTTCTTCTTCCTTTTCTTCTTATTCCTTTCTATTCTTTCTTTCTTCTTCTTTCCTTTTTCTTTTTTCTTTCTTTCTTCTTCTTCCTTTCTTCTTCCTTTCTTCTTTTTTTTTTCTTCTTCCTTTTCCTTTCTTCTTTCTTTTGGTTTTCATTTGGTTTTCATTTTTTTTCTTCCTTTTTCTTTCTTGTTTTTTCTTCTTCATTTTTATTTCTTCTTTCTTTCTTCTTTCTTTTTTTCTTCTTCCTTTTTCTTCTTTCTTTTTTTCTTCTTCCTTTGTTTTTCTTCTTCCTTTCTTTTTTCTTCTTTCTTTTTCTTTCTTGTTTTTTTTCTTCTTCCTTTTTCTTTCTTCTTCATTTGTTTTTCTTCTGTTTTTTTGTTTTCTTTTGTTTTTTCTTCTGTTTAATTTGTTTTTTTTTTGTGTTTTCCTTTTTCCTTTTTCCTTTTTCCTTTTTTTCCTTTTTCTTCTTCTTCCTTTTCCCTTTTTCTTTCTTCTTCTTCTTCCTTTTTCTTCTTCTGATCTTCTTCTGCCGGCGGAGGACGGCAGGGCCAGCGGGCGGCGGGCGGCGCGCGGAGGACGGCAGGCAGGGCCAGCGGGCGGCGGGCGGCGGGCGGCGCGCGGAGGACACGGCAGGCAGGGCCAGCGGGCGGCGGGCGCGGCGGGCGGCGGGCGGCAGGGCGTCGGGCGGCGGGCAAGGGCGCAGGGCACGGGCGGCTCTCACTGGGGACGGGGGGCGGCGGCGCGCAGGGCTTCGGCGTCGGCGTCGGCGTCGATCGGCGTCGGGGCAGGGCTTCGGCGTCGGCGTCGGCGTCGATCGGCGTCGGGGCAGCGCTTCGGCGTCGAGAGAGAGGAGAATGGGAAGTGGCAAAACTGCCAAGTGCAGTATTTATAGACGCACCTTTAGTCGCGGTTGGTGTGGCGGACCGCGACTAAAGCCTAGCTTTAGTCGCGGTCCGCAACACCAACCGCGACTAAAGATAGCCTTTAGTCGCGGTCCGCCACACCAACCGCGACTAAAGGTTTTTGGCGCCGCTTCATTCCCGCGCAGGAAGAGCCTTTAGTCGCGGTTGGTGTGGCGGACCGCGACTAAAGGCTATCTTTAGTCGCGGTCCGCCACACCAACCGCGACTAAAGGTCTGTGCTGGCACTGGCGCGGTGCGGTGGGATGTTTAGTCCCACCTCGCTAGCCGAGAGGCTTCGACAGTGGTTTATAAGCGCGGCTGCGCTGACCACTTCGAGCTCCTCTCAAATGCAGGCTTACGGGCCTATTCTGTTACTACTAGCCTGTGGGCCTACTGGGCCTTCCTGCGGGCCTGAATCCTGGCCCAATAATGGGTTTCTAGTCGTATTCAGGCCGTGGTGGCCCAGTAGGTGGCATACTTTTTATTTTTTGCCTGTTTTTTGTTTTCATTTTTGCTTTATTTATTTTGTTTTTTTCTACTTACAACAAAAAACTTATTTATTTTATTTTATTTTGTTTCTAATTACTTAATTATTTTACTTTATGATAATTATTTTTGCTATTAAAGTTTCTAATTACTTATTTATTTATGTTATTAAAATCTTAAAAATACAATTATATATCAAAAAAATCAGAAAATAAAACTAATTCATTTTAAATTCTTGTTTTTCTTCTGTTTTTTTCTTCCTTTTTTCTTCTATTTTTTTCTTCTGTCTTTTTCTTCCTTTTTCTTGTTTTTCTTCTTTTTTTTCTTCCTTTCTTTCTTTTTCCTTTTTTCTTCTGTTTTTCTTCTGTTTGTTTTTTTCTTATGTTTTTCTTCTGTTTGTTTTTTCTTCTATTTTTCCTTTTTTCTTCTGTTTGTTTTTTTCTTCTGTTTTTCCTTTTTTCTTCTGTTTTTTTTCCTTTTTCCTTCTTTCTTCTTCTTCCTTTTTCCTTTTAAAATCAGAAAAATAAAACTAATTCATTTTAAAATCTTAAAAATACAATTATATATCAAAAAAATCAGAAAAATAAAACTAATCCCTTGAAGGTTTGACAAAAGGTTTGATACATCATTCAGTTCATCGACCAAATACAAAGTTTGGTACAATAAATTATTACACATCAATTCTTCCCTTGTGTCCCTGCTTGCTTACGATTGTGCCGTATCCATGGAGCATCCTCATCATTTAACTTAATGCTTGGGTCGGTGTTCACTTTGAAGGGCGAAATTTCACCAAACATATTATAATCTTCTGACATGTCTGTCTTGTCCTCCACTCCCACGATGTTTCTTTTCCCTGAAAGAACAATGTGGCGCTTTGGATCATCGCATGATGTACTGATCGTTTTCTTATCTTTCCGTTTCCTCGGTTTGCTACTCATGTCCTTCACATAGAAAACCTGAGCGACATCTTTCGCTAGGACGAATGGTTCGTCAAGGTAACCAAGATTGTTGAAATCCACCATTGTCATTCCGTATTGCTGGTCCACCTTTACCCCACCTCCTGTTAGCTTGAACCATTTGCACCGGAACAAAGGGACCTTAAAGGAGGGTCCATAGTCAAGTTCCCATAGTCAAATTCCTCTTGTTTGTGCTCATCCCACACACGGACACCAGGTCTGCCCCACAGCTGTAAAAGTTCATCAACTAATGGCCTTAGGTACACATCGATGTCGTTGCCGGGTTGCTTAGGACCTTGGATGAGCACTGGCATCATAATGAACTTCCGCTTCATGCACAACCAAGGAGGAAGGTTGTAGATGCATAGAGTCACGGGCCAGGTGCTATGGCTGGAGCTCTGCTCGCCAAAAGGATTCATGCCATCTGTACTTAGACCAAATCTTATGTTCCTTGCGTCAGCTGCAAAATCTTTGAACTCTCTGTCGATCTTTCTCCATTGCGTTCCATCTGCGGTGTGTCTCAACTCCCCGTCCGACTTACGGTCCTCTTTGTGCCATCGCAACAACTTGGCATGCTCTTTGTTCCTGAACAGACGTTTCAACCGTGGTATTATAGGAGCATACCACATCACCTTGGCGGGAACCCTCTTCCTGGGTTTCTCGCCCTCAACATCGTCACCAGGGTCATCGCCTCTGATCTTATAACGCAATGCAGTGCATACCGGGCATTCATTCAAATTCTCGTATTCACCGCGGTAGAGGATGCAGTCGTTGATGCATGCATGTATCTTCAGAACCTCTAAACCTAGAGGGCAGACAACCTTCTTTGCTTCGTACGTACTGGCGGGCAACTCGTTATTCTTTGGAAACATATTCTTCAACATTTTCAGCAAGTTTTCAAATGCCGAGTCAGCTACACCTGCCTGTGCCTTCCATTTCAGCAAATCCAGTGTGCAGCCCAGCTTTTTCAGACCATCATCGCATCCGGGGTACAACGACTTTCTGTGATCCTCTAACATGCGATCCAAATTCTCCCTCTCCTTTTCAGTTTCGCAGCGTCTCCGTGCATCAGCAATGGTCCGACCAAGATCATCAACGGTCTCATCACGTGCCTCTTCTTCACCTTCACCTTCCCCTTCACCTTCCCCTTCACCTTCCCCTTCACCTTCAGCATCCTCCATGAAAGTATCACCGAAATCAGCAAGATAGCTTTCATCGATGAAATCATCCCCTTCTTCATCTTCTTCCATTATAACCCCTCTTTCTCCATGCTTGGTCCAACAATTATAGCTTGGCATGAAACCGTGCCGAAGCAGGTGCAGGTGAACTTCTCTTGAGGAAGAGTAACCCTTCTGATTCTTACAGTCAACACATGGACAGATAACAAAACCCTTCTGCTTGTTCGCATTAGCCACTACGAGGAAATCTTTCAAACCCGTAGTGAACTCGCGGGAGAGTCGGTTACCGTACATCCATTGCCGATTCATCTGCATTATTACAATATAAAATATATAATTAACCATCATGCATTTGTTAAACTAACTAGCTATAAACAATAGAAATTAAACAATGAACAACACACATGCATATTTTATCAATGACACACATGCATGAAAGGTTCAAGTTGCTAACCGCGATCGAGGAGGAAAAAAATGAATGAGGAACCTCAAGTGTGGCTCTTGGGGCATTTCATCAAACACCTTGTGTGCATAAGAGGAACCAAAAGCAAACCTACACCCCCTTGTGAAGCTTGTGAAGAGAAGTGGCACCAAATGGCTAAGTGAGTGCGCTGAACTGGTATATATAGGGGAGGAGCTTTAGTCGCGGTTGGCCTGGCCAACCGCGACTAAAGGCCTTTGGGCACCTTTAGTCGCGGTTGGCCTGGCCAACCGCGACTAAAGCCCCTCACGTGCACCAGCTGGCCACCGAGCGCCCTGGGCGCAGGCATTTGGTCGCGGTTCGTCTGCCGAACCGGGACTAAAGGCTTCATTAGTCGCGGTTCCTACAGTTCCGCGACTTATGGGGCTGGACGGAAGCCTCTTTTTCTACCAGTGGAAATTAATGGTAGTAATTTTACTAAGTGATATTTTCATTTAAATAAAGAGCTAATAAAAATGTTGCTTGCTGATAAAAATGAGTTATAACCAGAGATTTTTGACCTTTAGTGTTGCAGTCATGTAAAGAGCTAGTACAACAATATTTTCTATGGTTCAAATGCGGCATGAACGGTCACTAGCTATCCTAAATGCCACATCATGCAAAATCACCCTCCAACACCTTAGCCGGCAAATTCAATGGAAAGTTCAGGGTAGTGTCCTAACCGGTTTTTTTGGAGTTGAGGTTGTAAATTAAACTAGGACATTAGTTCAAGGTTGAACCATGCACTTCTCTCTTGAGTGAACTATATATGTCTAACAAAGTTCGACACCTTTCGGATACCCATTAATTTGATGGGTTCCGGAAGGTGTAAGTTGTGGGACAATTCCACAACTCTTTACATGATTGCTAAGACTCAAATATTCGACTCCATGGCCGGATTGAAGAAACTTAATTTTTAAGGTTTAAGGAGGATTATTGTGCTTCTTTTCATTTTTTTATAAAACATTAAGCAAATGTGGGTACGAAGTCAAGTGTCAGGGAGTGGATTCCAAAAGAAAAACGGGCATAAAAAGGGACCTCACTTGGCACGAGGGCATTCCAAGCCATTGTTGGAAATATGAGCAATTTACCAAATGATTTTATTAACAGAAATAGTATATAAAGCATGACTAATATAATAGTGATAAAACTAGTCATGCGATCCGACGGAGAGAAGGTAAATAACATCTGCATATATGAACTGTAGCCAAGTTTATCTAGAGTAGACAATAGAACAAATTTCATATATGTAGCAGAACCTAACATATGTAGGGCAAACAATAGAAGAAGGAACTGTGGCAGAACCTCGAACAGAAAGGACAAGGACACATACGGGACAGCAGTAGCAGTTGCACTGGACTTGGGGTCGATGTCGTCGCCGGCCATGTCGTCGAGGAGGTTGTCGACGTCGGGGAAGTAGTCGTCGGAGTCCGTGATGAAGAAGTCAGTAGTCGCGCGGAGTGTTCCCCAAAAACCTTATCACCCTTCTCCCGTACAGGACTCAAAGAGGTGCGGTTTCGGAGGCCTACTGTCCCGACCCGCGGTGCACGCTGCAAGCCGGGATGGGAAGATCGTAGCAGCAGCGCAGTGCTCAGGAACTTGTGGCGAGAGGAGGAAGAGATTCTGGTGCGTCTCTCTGGGAGGAGCGACCTCCCTTTTATAGGCGCAAGAGAAGGAGGCGAGAGGCTGCACCGGGAGCTGAAGGGATCAAGGGAGACGAAACAAAGAGGTAGCAGCCGAAGGGTGCTGCGTTCGTAGTCAATATCCACTACAGCAAAACTTTCCAGCTCCCGAATGGCCTTTCGTATACCCGTAGTGCGTGGCAAAAATTTAGACATCGGCTCGACTCATTCCCGCAACCCGCGGCGCGTCATGACGAGGCGTGGCGTGGCGTGGCGAGGCGGGTGGCGGAGGAGGAGCGCGCGTGGATGTCCCTCTTGTTCTCATGCTCATACAAGTGGGGAATGAATCTCCCTTATAAGGAGGTCCAACTCCCACTAAACTAGCAATGTGGGACTAAACTTTAGTAGTATCCCTTGCCTTGCACAAATGGGCTAAGTGGGCCTCTAGGATTTATTAGGAATTTCTAAAATAGTTATTGGGCTGCCCAAAATATACTAAATTCCAGCAATCCCACACCAGATCCCAGAGGCACATAGAAATTTGCCTTTGGTTGCAAAACACTGTTTTATATACCGGTTCTGCAGTGGAGACTGTTAAGTTGAACATCCACCTAGAACTCTATGCTACACTAGTAAGCAACTTGAACAGTGGACTGGACCTTGCACTGCAAGTTTTCTGCGAATCTAGCTTCACATAAAGCCTTGACCGGTACGTGGCTACCGTGGGTCTTCCCCGCGGGTGGAGCTTATGCGTCATACTCCGTGACCTTTCTTGAGTTTACTAGAGAGAACCCTACTCTCATAGATTGCAACGTTTGGCAATCAGACTCATATAGTTGTGTTCTTCAAAAGATGTTCTGGAGGATAACATCTCTGCTTAAATAAGCCACTTAGAACACATTAAGATATACATCAACCTGCCATGCAGTGGTATTGTGAATAGTAAGGATACTCTCCTCTAAGTTGACCAACAACTTGTCTTCCACATCTAATTCATGGGATCTCCGATCACAAAGAATAGGTTACCACTGTGAACAACTCATATTGTGTGTCTCATACCCATCTCCCTCGACGCATTATCTATCATATTACGTGATAGACCCTTAGTAAAAGGATCTGCCAGATTTTTAGACGTTTGGATATAATCCAACGCAATAACTCCGGAGTTTCTCATTTTCCTGACAGACCTTAACCTTCTCTGACCGTGTCTTGATGACTTCATGTTATCCTTTGAGCTGCTCACTTTCGTGATCACAGTTTGATTGTCGCAGTTCATAAGGATACCCGGTACATGTTTCTCAACAACCGGCAAGTCATTCAAGAGCCGACGAAGCCAATCTGCTTCAATCGTAGATGTATCTAGTGATGTGAGTTCTGCTTCCATTGTTGACCTCGTTAAGATGGTCTTCTTGCAAGACTTCCAAGAAACAGCGCCACCTCCATGAGTGAATACATAACCGCTCGTGGCCTTTATCTCATCAGCATCTGAGATCCAGTTTGAGTCAGTATACCCTTCAAGCACCTTTGAGTGCCCGGTGTAGTGAATTCCATAATTCGCAGTGCCTTTCAAATAACGCAAAACTCTCTCTAGAGCTTTCCAATGCACATCTCCTGGTTTTGAGACAAACCGACTCAGTTTGCTAACAACAAAAGAGATGTCAGGTCTTTTAGCACTGGCTATATACATAAGCGAGCCAATAATCTGAGAATATTTCAATTGATCTCTAGCAATTCTTCGATTCTTTCGAAGTAACACACTCACATCATATGGTGTTGGAGAGGGCTTGCAGTCACTATAGCCAAAGCGACTCAAGATCTTTTCCACATAGTGAGACTGAAACAATGTTATCCCACCATCATCGTCTCTCAACAACTTGATGTTCCGAATGACATTTGTCACTCCTAAATCCTTCATCTCAAAACAACGAGATAGGAAATCCTTGACCTCCTTAATAACATTCAAATTTGTTCCGAAAATTAGTATGTCATCAACATAAAAGCACAGGATAACTCCCTCACCCCCACCATAGCGATAGTACACACATTTGTCAGCTTCGTTCACAATAAAGCCTGCAGCTGTTAAAGTTCATTCAAACTTCTCATGCCACTGTTTGGGTGCTTGCTTAAGTCCGTACAAAGACTTCAGCAACTTGCACACTTTCCCTTCCTGACCATCTAGTACAAACCCATCTGGTTGTTCCATATAAATTTCCTCGTCCAACTCTCCATTTAGGAAAGCAGTCTTAACATCCATTTGATGAACAAAAAGACCATGTGAGGTAGCTAGTGAAAGTAGAACTTGAATAGTGGTCAGTCGAGCCACAGGTGAGTAAGTATCAAAGAAGTCTTCACCTTCCTTTTGGGTATAACCCTTAGCCACGAGCCGAGCCTTGTACTTTTCAATAGTACCATCAGGCCTAAGCTTCTTCTTGAATACCCATTTGCATCCTATAGGTTTGCACCCATAAGGACGATCAGTTATCTCCCAGGTTTCATTCGTCAAGATGGAATCCATCTTGCTACGAACCGTTTCCTTCCAATAGTCAGCGTCTTCAGATGCATAGGCCTCTGAAATAGAACTGGGAGTGTCATCTATGAGATACACAAGAAAATCATCACCAAAAGACTTTGCAGTCCTCTGTCTCTTGCTCCTAGTAGGAACTTCATTGTTCTCCTCCATAGGACTTTCAAAGTGTTCCATCGAAATGGCAGGTTCAGTAATTGTAACTGGTTCCTGATTCGATGAACTAGGCACCTCTTGATTAGATGAGGTAGCCATATCCTTCATGGGAAAGATATCTTCAAAGAAAGTTGCATCATTCGACTCCATGATCGTACCGACATGCATGTTAGGTACCTCAGATTTTACAACCAAGAATCTATAGCCAATGCTATGAAAAGCATATCCCAGGAAAACACAATCCACAGTCTTTGGTCCAAGCTTCCGCTTCTTTGGAATTGGAACATTGACTTTCGCCAAACAACCCCATGTTCGTAGATAAGAGAGTTTTAACCTTTTCTTCTCCCATTCCTCGAATGGAGTTATCTCTTTGTTCTATGAGGGAACTCGGTTTAGGACATGACATGCAGTCAATATCGCCTCCCCCCCACCATGCCTTGGAGAGACTCGAAGTGTCTAACATGGCGTTAACCAAATCTGTTAGAGTACGGTTCTTTCTTTCGTCGTCGGGGAAGTAGTCGTCGGATTCCGTGATGAAGAAGTTAGTTGTCGCGTGGAGCGCTCCCCAAAAACCTTATCACCCTTCTCCCGTACAGGACTCAAAGAGGTGCGGTTTCGGAGGCCTACTGTCCCGACCCGCGGTGCACGCCGCATGCCGGGATGGGAAGATCGTAGCAGCAGCGCAGTGCTCAGGAACTTGTGGCAAGAGGAGGAAGAGATTCTGGTGCGTCTCTCTGGGAGGAGCGACCTCCCTTTTATAGGTGCAAGAGAAGGAGGCGAGAGGCTGCACCGGGAGCTGAAGGGATCGAGGGAGACGAAACGAAGAGGCACAAAGAAATTTGCCTTTGGTTCCAAAACACTGTTTTATATACCGGTTTTGCAGTGGAGACTGTTAAGTTGAACTTCCACCTAGAACTCTATGCTACACTAGTAAGCAACTTGAATAGTGGACTGGACCTTGAACTGCAAGTTTTCTGCGAATCTAGCGTCACATAAAGCCTTGACCGATACGTGGCTACCGTGGGTCTTCCCCGTGGGTGGAGCTTATGTGTCATACTCCGTGACCTTTCATGAGTTTACTAGAGAGATCCCTACTCTCATAGATTGAGACGTTTGACAATCAGACTCATATAGGTGTGTTCTTCAAAAGATGTTCTGCAGGATAACATCTCTGCTTAAATAAGCCACTTAGAACACATTAAGATATACATCAACCTCCCATGCAGATTGGGAGAGTATTGCATCTTCATGGAGTGGTATTGTGAATAGTAAGGATACTCTCCTCTCAGTTGACCAACAACTTGTCTTCCACATCTAATTCACGGGATCTCCGATCACAAAGAATAGGTTACCACTGTGAACAACTCATATTGTGGGTCTCATACCCATCTCCCTCGATGAACTATCTATCACATTACGTGATAGACCCATAGTAAAAGGATCTGCCAGATTTTTAGACGTTTGGATATAATCCAACGCAATAACTCCGGAGTTTCTCATTTTCCTGAAAGACTTTAACCATCTCTGACCGTGTCTTGATGACTTCATGTTATCCTTTGAGCAGCTCACTTTCGTGATCACAGTTTGATTGTCGCAGTTTATAAGGATACCCGGTATAGGTTTCTCAACAACCGGCAAGTCATTCAAGAGCCGGTGAATCCAATCTGCTTCAACCGTAGATGCATCTAGTGATGTGAGTTCTGCTTCCATTGTTGACCTCGTTAATATGGTCTACTTGCAAGACTCCCAAGAAACAGCGCCACCTCCATGAGTGAATACATAACCGCTCGTGGCCTTTATCTCATCAGCATCTGAGATCCAGTTTGAGTCACTATACCCTTCAAGCACCTTTGGGTGCCCGGTGTAGTGAATTCCACAATTCGCAGTGCCTTTCAAATAACGCAAAACTCTCTCTAGAGCTTTCCAATGCACATATCCTGGTTTTGAGACAAACCAACTCAGTTTGCTAACAGCAAAAAAGATTTTAGGTCTTGTAGCACTGGCTATATACATAAGCGAGCCAATAATCTGAGAATATTTCAATTGATCTCTAGCAATTCTTCGATTCTTTTGAAGTAACACACTCGCATCATATGGTGTTGGAGAGGGCTTGCAGTCACTATAGCCAAAGCGACTCAAGATCTTTTCCACATAGTGAGATTGAAGCAATGTAATCCCACCATCATCGTCTCTCAATAACTTGATGTTCAGAATGACATCAGCCACTCCTAAATCCTTCATCTCAAAACAACGAGATAGGAAATCCTTGACCTCCTTAATAACATTTAGATTTGTTCCAAAAATTAGTATGTCATCAATATACAAGCACAGGATAACTCCCTCGCCCCCACCATGGCGATAGTACACACATTTGTCAGCTTCGTTCACAACAAAGCCTGCAGCTGTTAAAGTTCGTTCAAACTTCTCATGCCACTGTTTGGGTGTTTGCTTAAGTCCGTACAAAGACTTCAGCAACTTGCACACTTTCCCTTCCTGACCATCTAGTACAAACCCATCTGGTTGTTTCATATAAATTTCCTCGTCCAACTCTCCATTTAGGAAAGCAGTCTTAACATCCATTTCATGAACGAAAAGACCATGCCAGGTAGCTAGTGAAAGTAGAACTCGAATAGTGGTCAATCGAGCCACAAATGAGTAAGTATCAAAGAAGTCTTCACCTTCCTTTTGGGTATAACCCTTAGCCACGAGCCGAGCCTTGTACTTTTCAATAGTACCATCAGGCCTAAGATTCTTTTTGAATACCCATTTGCATCCTATAGGTTTGCACCCATAAGGACGATCAGTTATCTCCCAGGTTTCATTCGTCAAGATGGAATCCATCTCGCTACGAATCGCTTCCTTCCAGTAGTCAGCATCTTCAGATGCATAGGCCTCTGAAATAGAACTGGGGGTGTCATCTATGAGATACACAAGAAAATCATCACCAAAATACTTTGCAGTCCTCTGTCTCTTGCTCCTAGTAGGAACTTCATTGTTCTCCTCCACAGGACTTTCAAAGTGTTCCATCGAAATGGCAGGTTCAGTAATTGTAACTGGTTCCTGAGTCGATGAACTAGGCATCTCCTGATTAGATGAGGTAGCCATATCCTTCGTAGGAAAGATATCTTCAAAGAAAGTCGCATCATTTGACTCCATGATCGTACCGACATGCATGTCAGGTACCTCAGATTTTACAACCAAGAATCTATAGCCAATTCTATGGAAAGCATATCCCAGGAAAACACAATCCACAGTCTTTGGTCCAAGCTTCCGCTTCTTTGGAATTGGAACATTTACTTTTGCCAAACAACCCCATGTTCGTAGATAAGAGAGTTTTAACCTTTTCTTCTCCCATTCCTCGAATGGAGTTATCTGTTTGTTCTTTGTGGGAACTCTGTCGGTGTACTAGAGTAGGGGTACCGTAGTATCCTGAACTTGTGCACGGGCAGTCGCAGCACCCCGCGGCATGGCTTGCCGGGTGACCGCCAAGGTCCTCTGTGGTTCCTTTGGAGCCATTCAAGAGCAAAGTATTCAAGCCAAGGAGACAAGGCCCCGGCAATAGGAACTTGCCGGGAGGGCCACTCAAGGCACAAGACCCCGGCAAGAGGAGCTTGCCGGGAAGGCCAACCAAGGCATCTCAAGGAACTTGCCGTGACGCGCCACGCGTCCCGGCGAGGCCCGGTGAACAGCAAGCCTCCGTACGCGACAAGACAACGACCGCGGCAAGGCGTTTGCCGCGGCAAGCTACCACTCCGTACCCATGCTCCAGCACATCCACCAACGTGTCGCTCTGGGACCCCTCCAGGCGTACGTGGCGGGAGGCTGCGCAGCCAGCGGTACGCGGTGGCAAGCGGCGCTAACAAGATTGCCATCGTGGCGAACGGTGGCGTCTCTGACGGTCCCTTTTTGCACTGTTTGGGCGACGCAGATGGGCATTTAATGCCCTTGTCCCCTGCCGTCAGGGTTAGGTATGATACACTGTACAGGTAGCTGTACCAACCACAACACCTTTCCATTTTTACCCCTGTCTACGTTGCCACCTGTCGGTGACCCCTTGAGCATATAAAAGGAGGCCCATGCGCAATGTAGAAAGGGGGAGAAGAACACTCACGCTCGGTCTCGTTAGCTGCTGGTATGTACTGTAGCATTCAGCGCTCCCGAGCAAGAACTCAATACAAACCACAAAGCAGGAGTAGGGTTTTACGCATCCATGCGGCCCGAACCTGGGTAAACTGCTCGTGTGCTCCGCCTCGATCTGCTCTTCGTGCGATCTCCGCCCCCGCCGAACCGAAAGGGGCTTGGTCCCCATAGGTGCTCGTGGACCAGTTTCCCCGACAAACTCGGTTTAGGACATGACATGCAGTCAATATCGCCTCCCCCCACCATGCCTTGGAGAGACCTGAAGTGTCTAACATGGCATTAAACAAATCTGTTAGAGTATGGTTCTTTCTTTCGGCCACCCCATTTGACTAAGGTGAATAGGGAGGCGTCCTCTCATGGATTATACCATGTTCCGCACAAAAAGCATCAAATTCATTGGAAAAATACTATCCACCACGGTCGGACCTAAGCCTCTTGATTTTTCGATCAAGTTGGTTTTCCACTTCAGCTTTATAGATCTTGAAAAAGTTCAAAGCCTCATCCTTAGATTTCAGAAGATACACACGGCAGTATCTAGTGGAGTCATCAATTAACGTCATGAAATATTTCTTTCCACCTTTTGTCAAAACACCATTCATTTCACATAGATCTGAATGTATGAGTTCTAGTGGTGCAAGATTTCTCCTTTCCGCAGTCACATGAGACTTACGAGGTTGCTTAGCTTGCACACACACTTGACACTTGCATCCCTTGACAGTGGTGAAACTAGGGCTTAAGTTCAACTTTGCTAGTCGCGACATGCAACCAAAGTTAACATGACAAAGACGTGAATGCCACACATTGGATTCACTATTGTTGCAAATATGATTAACAACTTTATTGCAAATGTCTGATAAGGATAAACGAAACAGACCTCCTGACTCATAGCCTTTACCAACAAAGGTTCCATACTTGGATATTACAAATTTATTCGACTCAAAGACAAGCTTGTAGCCATCTCTACACAGAAGAGATCCGCTAACAAGATTTTTATTGACGGAGGGGACATAATGTATGTTCTTCAGTCGCACGATCTTCCCCGAAGTAAACTTCAGATCGACCATGCCAACACCATGAACAGAAGCACTTGAACCGTTGCCCATCAGCACGGTTGAAGTCCCTACGGTCTGATAAGACGAAAACATGGAAATATCATCGCATACATGCACATTAGCACCCGTGTCAATCAACCAGTCAGGAGAATGACATAATGAAAGAATAGTGGGAAATATACCATACCCATCATCCTTCATGTCAGTGTCTCCAATGACAACATTAGCAGTCTTGCCGCCTTTCCCAGGGTGACGCTTGTCATAGCGATTAGGGCAACTAGGAGCCCAATGATCAGGATCCCCACACACATGACAAGCACCTTTCTTCTTGTCATTCTTCTTCTTGAAATTCGTGTGTTGCATAGCCTTGTTCTTCCTATCAAACTTTGCTTTACCATCAAACTTGCCCTTGTTCTTGAACTTGTGGGGCTGGAAGTTCTTCTTGTACAAGATTGGCACTAGATCCTCCCTCAATACCTCGAGCACGTGTGTCCTTTGCTCTCGCCTTTTCTTCCACATCAAGAGTGCCAATGAGATCCGGAACAGAAAACTCCTGCCTCTTATGCTTCAGCATGGTAGCAAAGTTCCTCCATGAAGGAGGAAGCTTAGTGATGATACCTCCGGCAACAAACTTGTCCGGTAGCATACAACTGAAGTGCTCAAGTTCTCTAGCAAATGACTGTATATCTTGAGCTTGCTCAACCACGGAGCGCTCTTCAGTCATCTTGTAATCATAGAATTGCTCCATGTTGTACAGCTCAGTGCCAGCATCCGAGACCCCAAAGTTGGCCTCGAGTGCATCCCACATATCTTTTCCACTATCAATTGACGCATAAGCATCAACTATGTTCTCACCAAGAACACTCAAGAGAGCAGCCTTAGACAGAGTATCCATTTTCTGAAAAGCTTGTGCCTGTTGAGCATCAAGTTGTCCTTCAGGTTTGCCAAGAGTGGCGTCGTAGCAACTCATGGTTTGAAACCATAAGACTGCTCTCACGCGCCACCTCTTATAGTGGATACCCTCAAACATAGGAGGTCTCATGGAAGCAGCAAAACCACTTGGGGTAAATTGCCTATAATAAGGTTTTTGGATTGTTGGAAATATGAGCAATTTACCAGATGATTTTATTAACATAAATAGTATATAAAGCATGACTAATATAATAGTGATAAAACTAGTCATGCGATGTGACAGAGAGAAGGTAAATAACAACTTCATATATGAACTGTAGCCAAGTTTATCTAGAGTAGACAGTAGAACAAATTTCATATATGTAGCAGAACCTAACATATGTAGGGCAAACAATAGAAGAAGGAACTGTGGCAGAACCTCGAACTGAAAAGAGAAGGACACATACGGGACAACAGCAGAAGTTGCACTGGACTTGGGGTCGATGTCGCCGCCAGCCATATCGTCGAGGAGGTTGTCGACGTCGGGGAAGAAATCGTCATCGGGGAAGTAGTCGTCGGAGTCCGTGATGAAGAAGTCTGAAGTCGCGCGGAGCGCTCCCCAAAAACCTTATCACCTCAAAGGGGTGCGGTTTCGAAGGCCTACTGTCCCGACCCGCAGTGCACGCCGCAAGCCGGGATGGGAAGATCGTAGTAGCAGCGCTGTGCTCAGGAACTTGTGGCGAGAGGAGGAAGAGATTCTGGTGCGTCTCTCTGGGAGGAGCGACCTCCCTTTTATAGGCGCAAGAGAAGGAGGCGAGAGGCTGCGCCGGGAGCTGAAGGGATCGAGGGAGACGAAACGAAGAGGCAACAGCCGAAGGGTGCTACGTTCGTAGTCAATATCCACTACAGCAAAACTTTCCAGCTCCCGAGTGGCCTTTCGTATACCCGTAGTGCGTGGAAAAAATTTAGACATCGGCTCGGCTCATTCCCGCAACCCGCGGCACGTCGTGACGAGGCGTGGCGTGGTGAGGCGGGCGGCGGAGGAGGAGCGCGTGTGGATGTCCCTCTTGTTCTCATGCTCATACATGTGGGGAAAGAACCTCCCTTATAAGGAGGTCCAACTCCCACTAAACTAGCAATGTGGGACTAAACTTTAGTAGTATCCCTTGCCTTGCACAAATGGGCTAAGTGGGCCTCTAGGATTTATTAGGAATTTCTGAAATAGTTCTTTTGCTTCCCAAAATAGACTAAATTCCAGCAATTCCCCACCAGATCCCAGAGGCACACAGAAATTTGCCTTTGGTTCCAAAACACTGTTTTATATACCGGTTCTGCAGTGAAGACTGTTAAGTTGAACTTCCACCTAGAACTCTATGGTACACTAGTAAGCAACTTGAACAGTGTACTGGACCTTGAACTGAAAGTTTTCTGCGAATCTAGCTTCACATAAAGTCTTGACCGATACGTGGCTACCGTGGGTCTTCCCCGCGGGTGGAGCTTATGCGTCATACTCCGTGACCTTTCATGAGTTTACTAGAGAGAACCCTACTCTCATAGATTGCGATGTTTGACAATCAGACTCATATAGGTGTGTTCTTCAAAAGATGTTCTGTAGGATAACATCTCTGCTTAAATAAGCCACTTAGAACACATTAAGATATACATCAACCTGCCATGCAGATTAGGAGACTATTGCATCTTCATGGAGTGGTATTGTGAATAGTAAGGATACTCTCCTCTTAGTTGACCAACAGCTTGTCTTCCACATCTAATTCATGGGATCTCCGATCACAAAGAATAGGTTACCACTGTGAACAACTCATATTGTGGGTCTCATACCCATCTCCCTCGATGAACTATCTATCACATTACGTGATAGACCCTTAGTAAAAGGATCTGCCAGATTTTTAGACGTTTGGATATAATCCAACGCAATAACTCTGGAGTTTCTCATTTTCCTGACAGACTTTAACCTTCTTTGAACGTGTCTTGATGACTTCATGTTATCCTTTGAGCTGCTCACTTTCGTGATCACAGTTTGATTGTCGCAGTTCATAAGGATACCCGGTACAGGTTTCTCAACAACCGGCAAGTCATTCAAGAGTCGGCGAAGCCAGTCTTCTTCAACCGTAGATGTATCTAGTGTTGTGAGTTCTGCTTCCATTGTTGACCTCATTAAGATGGTCTTCTTGCAAGACTTCCAAGAAACAGCGTCACGTCCATGAGTGAATACATAACCGCTCATGGCCTTTATCTCATCAGCATCTGAGATCCAGTTTGAGTCACTATACCCTTCAAGCACCTTTGGGTGCCTGGTGTAGTGAATTCCATAATTCGCAGTGCCTTTCAAATAACGCAAAACTCTCTCTAGAGCTTTCCAATGTACATCTCCTGGTTTTGAGACAAACTGACTCAGTTTGCTAACAGCAAAAGAGATGTCAGGTCTTGTAGCACTGGCTATATACATAAGCGAGCCAATAATCAGAGAATATTTCCATTGATCTCTAGCAATTCTTCGATTCTTTCGAAGTAACACACTCGCATCATATGGTGTTGGAGAGGGCTTGTAGTCACTATAGCCAAAGCGACTCAAGTTTTTTCCACATAGTGAGACTGAAGCAATGTAATCCCACCATCACCGTCTCTCAATAACTTGATGTTCAGAATGACATCAGCCACTCCTAAATCCTTCATCTCAAAACAACGAGATAGGAAATCCTTGACCTCCTTAATAACATTTAGATTTGTTCCGAAAATTAGTATGTCATCAATATACAAGCACAGGATAACTCCCTCGTCCCAACCATGGCGATAGTACACACATTTTTCAGCTTCGTTCACAACAAAGCCTGCAGCTGTTAAAGTTCGTTCAAACTTCTCATGCCACTGTTTGGGTGTTTGCTTAAGTCCGTACAAAGACTTCAGCCAGTTGCACACTTTTCCTTCCTGACCATCTAGTACAAACCCATCTGGTTGTTCCATATAAATTTCCTCGTCCAACTGTCCATTTAGGAAAGCAGTCTTAACATCCATTTCATGAACGAAAAGACCATGCGAGGCAGCTAGTGAAAGTAGAACTCGAATAGTGGTCTGTCAAGCCACAGGTGAGTAAGTATCAAAGAAGTCTTCACCTTCCTTTTGGGTATAACCCTTAGCCACGAGGCGAGCCTTGTACTTTTCAATAGTACCATCAGGCCTAAGCTTCTCCTTGAATACCCATTTGCATCCTATAGGTTTGCACCCATAAGGACGATCAGTTATATCCCAGGTTTCATTCGTCAAGATGGAATCCATCTCGCTACGAATCGCTTCCTTCCAGTAGTCAGCATCTTCAGATGCAGAGGCCTCTGAAATAGAAATGGGAGTGTCATCTATGAGATACACAAGAAAATCATCACCAAAAGACTTTGCAGTCCTCTATCTCTTGCTCCTAGTAGGAACTTCATTGTTCTCCTCCACAGGACTTTCAAAGTGTTCCATCGAAATGGCAGGTTCAGTAATTGTAACTGGTTCCTGATTCGTTGAAGTAGGCATCTCCTGATTAGATGAGGTAGCCATATCCTTCATAGGAAAGATATCTTCAAAGAAAGTCGCATCATTCGACTCCATGATCGTACCGACATGCATGTCAGGTACCTCAGATTTTACAACCAAGAATTTATAGCCAATGCTATGAAAAGCATATCCCAGGAAAACACAATCCACAATCTTTGGTCCAAGCTTCCGCTTCTTTGGAATTGGAACATTTACTTTCGCCAAACAACCCCATGTTCGTAGATAAGAGAGTTTTAACCTTTTCTTCTCCCATTCCTCGAATGGAGTTATCTGTTTGTTCTTTGTGAGAACTCGGTTTAGGACATGAAATGCAGTCAATATCGCCCCCCCCACCATGCCTTGGAGAGACCCGAAGTGTCTAACATGGCATTAACCAAATCTGTTAGAGTATGGTTCTTTCTTTCGGCCACCCAATTTGACTAAGGTGAATAGGGAGGCGTCCTCTCATGGATTATACCATGTTCCACACAAAAAGCATCAAATTCATTGGAAAAATACTATCCACCATGGTCGGACCTAAGCCTCTTGATTTTTCGATCAAGTTGGTTTTCCACTTCAGCTTTATAGATCTTCAAAAAGTTCAAAGCCTAATCCTTAGATTTCAGAAGATACACACGACAGTATCTAGTGGAGTCATCAATTAATGTCATGAAATATTTCTTTCCACCTTTTATCAAAACACCATTCATTTCACATAGATCTGAATGTATGAGTTCTAGTGGTGCAAGATTTCTCGTTTCCGCAGTCACATGAGACTTACGAGGTTGCTTAGCTTGCACACACACTTGGCACTTGGATCCCTTGACAGTGGTGAAACTAGGGATTAAGTTCAACTTTGCTAGTCGTGACATGTCACCCTGGGAAATATCACCGCATACATGCACATTAGCACCCGTGTCAATCAACCAATCAGGAGAATGACATAATGAAAGAATAGTGGGAAATATACCATACCCATCATCCTTCATGTCAGTGTCTCCAATGACAACATTAGCGGTCTTGCCGCCTTTCCCAGGGTGACGCTTGTCATAGCGATTAGGGCAACTAGGAGCCCAATGATCAGGATCCCCACACACATGACAAGCACCTTTCTTCTTGTCATTCTTCTTCTTGAAATTCGTGTGTTGCACAGCCTTGTTCTTCCCATCAAACTTTGCTTTACCATCAAACTTGCCTTTGTTCTTGAACTTGTGGGGCTGGAAGTTCTTCTTCTGTACCAGATTGGCACTAGATCCTCCCTCAATACCTCGAGCACGTGTGTCCTTTGCTCTCGCCTTTTCTTCCACATCAAGAGTGCCAATGAGATCCGGGACAGAAAACTCCTGCCTCTTATGCTTCAGCAAGGTAGCAAAGTTCCTCCACGAAGGAGGAAGCTTAGTGATGATACCTCCGGCAACAAACTTGTCCGGTAGCATACAACTGAAGTGCTCAAGTTCTCTAGCAAATGACTGTATCTCATGAGCTTGCTCAACCACGGAGCGCTCTTCAGTCATCCTGTAATGATAGAATTGCTCCATGTTGTACAGCTCAGTGCCAGCATCCGAGACCCCAAACTTGGCCTCGAGTGCATCCCACATATCTTTTCCATTATCAATTGACGCATAAGCATCAACTATGTTCTCACCAAGAACACTCAAGAGAGCAGCCTTAAACAGAGTATCCATTTTCTGAAAAGCTTGTGCGTGTTGAGCATCAAGTTCTCCTTCAGGTTTGCCAAGAGTGGCGTCGTAGCAACTCATGGTTTGAAACCGTAAGACTGCTCTCACGCGCCACCTCTTATAGTGGATACCCTCAAACATAGGAGGTCTCATGGAAGCAGCAAAACCACTTGGGGTAAATTGCCTATAATAAGGTTTTTGGATTGTTGGAAATATGAGCAATTTACCAAATGATTTTATTGACAGAAATAGTATATAAAGCATGACTAATATAATAGTGATAAAAATAGTCATGCGATCTGACAGAGAGAAGGTAAATAAGAACTGCATATATGAACTGTAGCCAAGTTTATCTAGAGTAGACAGTAGAACAAATTTCATATATGTAGCAGAACCTAACATATGTAGGGCAAACAACAGAAGAAGGAACTATGGCAGAACATCGAACAGAAAGGAGAAGGACACATACGGGAGAGCAGCAGCAGTCGCACTGGACTTGGGGTCGATGTCGTCGCCGGCCATGTCGTCGAGGAGGTTGTCAACGTCGGGGAAGAAGTCGTCGTCGGGGAAGTAGTCGTCGGAGTCCGTGATGAAGAAGTCAGTAGTCGTGCAGAGCGCTCCCCAAAAACCTTATCACCCTTCTCCCGTATAGGACTCAAAGAGGTGCGGTTTAGGAGGCCTACTGTCCCAACCCTCGGTGCATGCCGCAAGCCGGGATGGGAAGATCGTAGCAGCAGCGCAGTGCTCAGGAACTTGTGGCGAGAGGAGGAAGAGATTCTGGTGCGTCTCTCTGGGAGGAGCGACCTCCCTTTTATAGGCGCAAGAGAAGGAGGCGAGAGGCTACGCCGGGAGCTGAAGGGATCGAGGGAGACAAAACGAAGAGGCAGCAGGCGAAGGGTGTTGCGTTCGTAGACAATATCCACTACAGCAAAACTTTCCAGCTCCCGAGTGGCCTTTCGTATACCCTTAGTGCGTGGCAAAAATTTAGACATCGGCCCGGCTCATTCCCGCAACCCGCAACCCGCGACGCGTCGTGACGAGGCGTGGCGTGGCGAGGCTGGCGGCGGAGGAGGAGCGCGCGTGGATGTCCCTCTTGTTCTCATGCTCATACAAGTGGGGAAAGAACCTCCCTTATAAGGAGGACCAACTCCCACTAAACTAGCAATGTGGGACTAAACTTTAGTAGTATCCCTTGCCTTGCACAAATGGGCTAAGTGGGCCTCTAGGATTTAT
This sequence comes from Aegilops umbellulata, assembly GCA_032464435.1. Taxonomy (NCBI): domain Eukaryota; kingdom Viridiplantae; phylum Streptophyta; class Magnoliopsida; order Poales; family Poaceae; genus Aegilops; species Aegilops umbellulata. The sequence goes on along the minus strand of CP136056.1, from coordinate 380,788,932 downwards.
TAGGAATTTCTGAAATAGTTATTGGGCTGCCCAAAATAGACTAAATTCAACCAATCCCCCACCAGATCCCAGAGGCACACGAAAATTTGCCTTTGGTTCCAAAACACTGTTTTATATACCGGTTCTGCAGTGGAGACTGTTAAGTTGAACTTCCACCTAGAACTCTATGCTACACTAGTAAGCAACTTGAACAGTGGACTGGACCTTGAACTGCAAGTTTTCTGCGAATCTAGCTTCACATAAAGCCTTGACCGATACGTGCCTACCGTGGGTCTTCCCCGCGGGTGGAGCTTATGCGTCATACTCCGTGACCTTTCATGAGTTTACTACAGAGAAACCTACTCTCATAGATTGCGACGTTTGACAATCAGACTCATATAGGTGTGTTCTTCAAAAGATGTTCTGCAGGATAACATCTCTGCTTAAATAAGCCACTTAGAACACATTAAGATATACATCAACCTGCCATGCAGATTAGGAGAGTATTGCATCTTCATGGAGTGGTATTGTGAATAGTAAGGATACTCTCCTCTCAGTTGACCAACAGCTTGTCTTCCACATCTAATTCACGGGATCTCTGATCACAAAGAATAGGTTACCACTGTGAACAACTCATATTGTGGGTCTCATACCCATCTCCCTTGATGCATTATCTATCACATTACGTGATAGACCCTTAGTAAAAGGATCTGCTAGATTTTTAGACGTTTGGATATAATCCAACGCAATAACTCCGGAGTTTCTCATTTTCCTGACAGACTTTAACCTTCTATGAACATGTCTTGATGACTTCATGTTATCCTTTGAGCTGCTCACTTTCGTGATCATAGTTTGATTGTCGCAGTTCATAAGGATACCCGGTACAGGTTTCTCAACAACCGGCAAGTCATTCAAGAGGCGGCGAAGCCAATCTGCTTCAACCGTAGATGTATCTAGTGTTGTGAGTTCTGCTTCCATTGTTGACCTCGTTAAGATGGTATACTTGCAAGACTTCCAAGATACAGCGCCACCTCCATGAGTGAATACATAACCGCTCATGGCCTTTATCTCATCAGCATCTGAGATCCAGTTTGAGTCACTATACGCTTCAAGCACCTTTGGGTGCCCGGTGTAGTGAATTCCATAATTCGCAGTGCCTTTCAAATAACGCAAAACTCTCTCTAGAGCTTTCCAATGCACATCTCCTGGTTTTGAGACAAACCGACTCAGTTTGCTAACAGCAAAAGAGATGTCAGGTCTTGTAGCACTGGCTATATACATAAGCGAGCCAATAATCTGAGAATATTTCAATTGATCTCTAGCAATTCTTCGATTCTTTCGAAGTAACACACTCGCATCATATGGTGTTGGAGAGGGCTTGCAGTCACTATAGCCAAAGTGACTCAAGATCTTTTCCACATAGTGAGATTGATGTAATGTAATCCCACCATCATCGTCTCTCAATAACTTGATGTTCAGAATGACATCAGCCACTCCTAAATCCTTCATCTCAAAACAACGAGATAGGAAATCCTTGACCTCCTTAATAACATTTAGATTTGTTCCAAAAATTAGTATGTCATCAATATACAAGCACAGGATAACTCCCTCGTCCCCACCATGGCGATAGTACACACATTTGTCAGCTTCGTTCACAACAAAGCCTGCAGCTGTTAAAGTTCGTTCAAACTTCTCATGCCACTGTTTGGGTGTTTGCTTAAGTCCGTACAAAGACTTCAGCAACTTGCACACTTTCCCTTCCTGACCATCTAGTACAAACCCATCTGGTTGTTTCATATAAATTTCCTCGTCCAACTCTCCATTTAGGAAAGCAGTCTTTACATCCATTCGATGAACGAAAAGACCATGCGAGGCAGCTAGTGAAAGTAGAACTCGAATAGTGGTCAGTCGAGCCACAGGCGAGTAAGTATCAAAGAAGTCTTCACCTTCCTTTTGGGTATAACCCTTAGCCACGAGCCGAGCCTTGTACTTTTCAATAGTACCATCAGGCCTAAGCTTCTTCTTGAATACCCATTTGCATCCTATAGGTTTCCACCCATAAGGACGATCAGTTATCTCCCAGGTTTCATTCGTCAAGATGGAATCCATCTCGCTACGAACCGCTTCCTTCCAGTAGTCGGCATCTTCACATGCATAGGCCTCTGAAATAGAACTGGGAGTGTCATCTATGAGATACACAAGAAAATCATCACCAAAAGACTTTGCAGTCCTCTATCTCTTGCTCGTAGTAAGAACTTCATTGTTCTCGTCCACAGGACTTTCAAAGTGTTCCATCGAAATGGCAGGTTCAGTAATTGTAACTGGTTCCTGATTCGATGAACTAGGCATCTCCTGATTAGATGAGGTAGCCATATCCTTCATGGGAAAGATATGTTCAAAGAAAGTCGCATCATTTGACTCCATGATCGTACCGACATGCATGTCAGGTACCTCAGATTTTACAACCAAGAATCTACAGCCAATGCTACGAAAAGCATATTCCAGGAAAACACAATCCACAGTCTTTGGTTCAAGCTTCCGGTTCTTTGGAATTGGAACATTGACTTTCGCCAAACAACCCCATGTTCGTAGATAAGAGAGTTTTAACCTTTTCTTCTCCCATTCCTTGAATGGAGTTATCTCTTTGTTCTTTGTGGGAACACGGTTTAGCACATGACATGCAGTCAATATCGCCTCCCCCACCATGCCTTGGAGAGACCCAAAGTGTCTAACATGGCATTAACCAAATCTGTTAGAGTACGGTTCTTTCTTTCGGCCACCCCATTTGACTGAGGTGAATAGGGAGGCATCCTCTCATGGATTATACCATCTTCTGCACAAAAAGCATCAAATTCATTGGAAAAATACTATCCACCACGGTCGGACCAAAGCCTCTTGATCTTTCGATCAATTTGGTTTTCCACTTCAGCTTTATAGATCTTGAAAAAGTTCAAAGCCTAATCCTTAGATTTCAGAAGATACACACGGCAGTATCTAGTGGAGTCATCAATTAAAGTCATGAAATATTTCTTTCCAACTTTTGTCAAAACACCATTCATTTCACATAGATCTAAATGTATGAGTTCTAGTGGTGCAAGATTTCTCGTTTCCGCAGTCACATGAGACTTACGAGGTTGCTTAGCTTGCACACACACTTGACACTTGGATCCCTTGACAGTGGTGAAACTAGGGATTAAGTTCAACTTTGCTAGTCGCGACATGCAACCAAACTTAACATGACAAAGGCGTGAATGCCACACATTGGATTAACTATTGTTGCAAATATGATTAGCAACTTTATTGGAAATGTCTGATAAGGATAAACGAAACAGACCTCCTGACTCATAGCCTTTACCAACAAAGGTTCCATACTTGGATATTACAAATTTATTCGACTCAAAGACAAGCTTGTAGCCATCTCTACATAGAAGAGATCCGCTAACAAGATTTTTATTGACGGAGGGGACATAATGCATGTTCTTCAGTCGCACGAGCTTCTCCAAAGTAAACTTCAGATCGACCGTGCCAACACCACGAACAGAAGCACTTGAACCGTTGCACATCAGCACGGTTGAAGTCCCTGCGGTCTGATAAGACGAATACATGGAAATATCACCGCATACATGCACATTAGCACCCGTGTCAATCAACCAATCAGGAGAATGACATACTGAAAGAATAGTGGGAAATATGCCATACCTATCATCCTTCATGTCAGTGTCTCCAATGACAACATTAGCGGTCTTGCCGCCTTTCCCAGGGTGACGCTTGTCATAGGGATTAGGGCAACTAGGAGCCCAATGATTAGGATCCCCACACACATGACAAGCACCTTTCTTCTTGTCATGCTTCTTCTTGAAATTCGTGTGTTGCACAGCCTTGTTCTTCCCATCAAACTTTGCTTTACCATCAAATTTGCCCTTGTTCTTGAACTTGTGGGGCTGGAAGTTCTTCTTCTGTACTAGATTGGCACTAGATCCTCCCTCAATACCTCGAGCACGTGTGTCCTTTGCTCTCGCCTTTTCTTCCACATCAAGAGTGCCAATGAGATCCGGGACGGAAAACTCCTGCCTCTTATGCTTCAGCAAGGTAGCAAAGTTCCTCCACGAAGGAGGAAGCTTAGTGATGATACCTCCGGCAACAAGCTTGTCCGGTAGCATACAACTGAAGTGCTCAAGTTCTCTAGCAAATGACTGTATCTCATGAGCTTGCTCAACCACGGAGCGCTCTTCAGTCATCCTGTAATCATAGAATTGCTCCATGATGTACAGCTCAGTGCCAGCATCCGAGACCCCAAACTTGGCCTCGAGTGCATCCCACATATCTTTTCCATTATCAATTGACGCATAAGCATCAACTATGTTCTCACCAAGAACACTCAAGAGAGCAGCCTTAAACAGAGTATCCATTTTCTAAAAAGCTTGTGCCTGTTGAGCATCAAGTTCTCCTTCAGGTTTGCCAAGAGTGGCGTCTTAGCAACTCATGGTTTGAAACCATAAGACTGCTCTCACGCGCCACCTCTTATAGTGGATACCCTCAAACATAGGAGGTCTCATGGAAGCAGCAAAACCACTTGGGGTAAATTGCCTATAATAAGGTTTTTGGATTGTTGGAAATATGAGCAATTTACCAAATGATTTTATTAACAGAAATAGTATATAAAGCATGACTAATATAATAGTGATAAAACTATTCATGCGATCTGACAGAGAGAAGGTAAATAACATTTGCATATATGAACTGTAGCCAGGTTTATCTAGAGTAGACAGTAGAACAAATTTCATATATGTAGCACAACCTAACATATGTTGGGCAAACAACAGAAGAAGGAATTGTGGCAGAACCTCGAACAGAAAGGAGAAGGACACATACGGGACAGCAGCAGCAGTTGCACTGGACTTGGGGTCGAAGTCGTCGCCGGCCATGTCGTCGAGGAGGTTGTCAACGTCAGCGAAGAAGTCGTCGTCGGGGAAGTAGTCATCGGAGTCCGTGATGAAGAAGTCAGCAGTCGCGCTGAGCGCTCCCCAAAAACCTTATCACCCTTCTCCCGTACAAGACTCAAAGAGGTGCGGTTTCGGAGGCCTACTGTCCCGACCCGCGTTGCATGCCGCAAGCCGGGAAGGGAAGATACTAGCAGCAGCGCAGTGCTCAGGAACTTGTGGCGAGAGGAGGAAGAGATTCTGGTGCGTCTCTCTGGGAGGAGCGACCTCCCTTTTATAGGCGCAAGAGAAGGAGGCGAGAGGCTGCGCCGGGAGTTGAAGGGATCGAGGGAGACCCGTAGTGCGTGGCAAAAATTTAGACATCGGCTCGGCTCATTCCCGCAACCCGCGGCGTGGCGTGGCGAGGCGGGCGGCGGAGGAGGAGCGCGCGTGGATGTCCCTCTTGTTCTCATGCTCATACAAGTGGGGAAAGAACCTCCCTTATAAGGAGGTCCAACTCCCACTAAACTAGCAATGTGGGACTAAACTTTAGTAGTATCCCTTGCCTTGCACAAATGGGCTAAGTGGGCCTCTAGGATTTATTAGGAATTTCTGAAATAGTTATTGGGCTGCCCAAAATAGACTAAATTCCAGCAATCCCCCACCAGATCCCAGAGGCACACAGAAATTTTCCTTTGGTTCCAAAACACTGTTTTATGTACCGGTTCTGCAGTGGAGACTGTTAAGTTGAACTTCCACCTAGAACTCTATGCTACACTAGTAAGCAACTTGGACAGTGGATGAACCTTGCACTGCAAGTTTTCTGTGAATCTAGCTTCACATAAATGCCTGAATGATAAGTGGCTACCGTGGGTCTTCCCCGCGGGTGGAGCTTATGCGTCATACTCCGTGACCTTTCATGAGTTTACTAGAGAGAACCCTACTCTCATAGATTGCGATGTTTGACAATCAGACTCATATAGGTGTGTTCTTCAAAAGATGTTCTGCAGGATAACATCTCTGCTTAAACAAGACACTTAGAACACATTAAGATATACATCAACCTGCCATGCAAATTAAGAGAGTATTGCATCTTCATGGAGTGGTATTGTGAATAGTAAGGATACTCTCCTCTTAGTTGACCAACAGCTTGTCTTCCACATCTAATTCACGGGATCTCCGATCACAAAGAATAGGTTACCACTGTGAACAACTCATATTGTGGGTCTCATACCCATCTCCCTCGATGCATTATCTATCACATTACGTGATAGACCCTTAGTAAAAGGATCTGCCATATTTTTAGACGTTTGGATATAATCCAACGCAATAACTCCGGAGTTTCTCATTTTCCTGACAGACTCTAACCTTGTCTGAACGTGTCTTGATGACTTCATGTTATCCTTTGAGCTGCTCACTTTCGTGATCACAGTTTGATTGTCACAGTTCATAAGGATACCCGGTACATGTTTCTCAACAACCGGCAAGTCATTAAAGAGTCGGCGAAGCCAATCTGCTTCAACGGTAGATGTATCTAGTGCTGTGAGTTCTGCTTCCATTGTTGACCTTGTTAAGATGGTCTGCTTGCAAGACTTCCAAGAAACAGCGCCACCACCATGAGTGAATACATAACCGCTCGTGGCCTTTATCTCATCAGCATCTGAGATCCAGTTTGAGTCACTATACCCTTCAAGCACCTTTGGGAGCCCGGTGTAGTGAATTCCATAATTCGCAGTGCCTTTCAAATAACGCAAAACTCTCTGTAGAGCTTTCCAATGCACATCTCCTGGTTTTGAGACAAACCGACTCAGTTTGCTAACAACAAAAGAGATGTGAGGTCTTATAGCACTGGCTATATACATAAGCGAGCCAATAATCTGAGAATATTTCAATTGATCTCTAGCAATTCTTTGATTCTTTCGAAGTAACACACTCGCATCATATGGTGTTGGAGAGGGCTTGCAGTCACTATAGCCAAAGTGATTCAAGATCTTTTCCACATAGTGAGATTGAGGCAATGTAATCCCACCATCATCGTCTCTCAACAACCTGATGCTCAGAATGACATCAGCCACTCCTAAATCCTTCATCTCAAAACAACGAGATAGGAAATCCTTGACCTCCTTAATAACATTCAGATTTGTTCCGAAAATTAGTATGTCATCAACATACAAGCACATGATAACTCCCTCGCCCCCACCATGGCGATAGTACACACATTTGTCAGATTCGTTCACAACAAAGCTTGCAGCTGTTAAAGTTCGTTCAAACTTCTCATGCCACTGTTTGGGTGTTTGCTTAAGTCCGTACAAAGACTTCAGCAACTTGCACACTTTCCCTTCCTGACCATCTAGTACAAACCCATCTGGTTGTTCCATATAAATTTCCTCGTCCAACTCTCCATTAAGGAAAGTAGTCTTAACATCCATTTGATGAACGAAAAGACCATGCGAGGCAGCTAGTGAAAGTAGAACTCGAATAGTGGTCAGTCGAGCGAGAGGTGAGTAAGTATCAAAGAAGTCTACACCTTCCTTTTGGGTATAACCCTTAGCCACGAGCCGAGCCTTGTACTTTTCAATAGTACCATCAGGCCTAAGCTTCTTCTTGAATACCCATTTGCATCCTATAGGTTTGCACCCATAAGGACGATCAGTTATCTCCCAGGTTTCATTCGTCAAGATGGAATCCATCTCGCTACGAACCGCTTCCTTCCAGTAGTCAGCATCTTCAGATGCACAGGCCTCTGAAATAGAACTGGGAGTGTCATCTATGAGATACACAAGAAAATCATCACCAAAAGACTTTGCAGTCCTCTGTCTCTTGCTCCTAGTAGGAACTTCATTGTTCTCCTCCGCAGGACTTTCAAAGTGTTCCATCGAAATGGCAAGTTCAGTAATTGTAACTAGTTCCTGATTCGATGAACTAGGCATCTCCTGATTAGATGAGGTAGCCATATCCTTCATGGGAAAGATATCTTCAAATAAAGTCGCATCATTCGACTCCATGATCGTACCGACATGCATGTCAGGTACCTCAGATTTTACAACCAAGAATCTATAGCCAATGCTATGAAAAGCATATCCAAGGAAAACACAATCCACAGTCTTTGGTCCAAGATTTCGCTTCTTTGGAATTGGAACATTGACTTTCGCCAAACAACCCCATGTTCGTAGATAAGAGAGTTTTAACCTTTTCTTCTCCCATTCCTTGAATGGAGTTATCTCATTGTTCTTTGTGGGAACTCGGTTTAGGACATGACATGCAGTCAATATCGCCTCCCCCCACCATGCCTCGGAGAGACCCGAAGTGTCTAACATGGCGTTAACCAAATCTATTAGAGTACGGTTCTTTCTTTCGGCCACCCCATTTGACTGAGGTGAATAGGGAGGCGTATTCTCATGGATTATACCATGTTCCGCAAAAAAAGCTTCAAATTCATTGGGAAAATACTATCCACCACGGTCGGACCTAAGCCTCTTGATTTTTCGATCAAGTTGGTTTTCCACTTCAGCTTTATAGATGTTGAAAAAGTTCAAAGCCTCATCCTTAGATTTCAGAAGATACACACGGCAGTATCTAGTGGAGTCATCAATTAAAGTCATGAAATATTTCTTTCCACCTTTTGTCAAAACACCATTCATTTCACATAGATCTGAATGTATGAGTTCTAGTGGTGCAAGATTTCTCGTTTCCGCAGTCACATGAGACTTACGAGGTTGCTTAGCTTGCACACACACTTGACACTTGGATCTCTTGACAGTGGTGAAACTAGGGATTAAGTTCAACTTTGCTAGTCGCGACATGCAACCAAAGTTAACATGACAAAGACGTGAATGCCACACATTGGATTCACTATTGTTGCAAATATGATTAGCAACTTCATTGCAAACGTCTGATAAGGATAAACGTAACAGACCTCCTAACTCATAGCCTTTACCAACAAAGGTTCCATACTTGGATATTACAAATTTATTCGACTCAAAGACAAGCTTGTAGCCATCTCTACATAGAAGAGATCCGCTAACAAGATTTTTATTGACGGAGGGGACATAATGCATGTTCTTCAGTCGCACGAGCTTCTCCAAAGTAAACTTCAGATCGACCGTGCCAACACCACGAACAGAAGCACTTGAACCGTTGCACATCAGCACGGTTGAAGTCCCTGCGGTCTGATAAGACGAATACATGGAAATATCACCGCATACATGCACATTAGCACCCGTGTCAATCAACCAATCAGGAGAATGACATACTGAAAGAATAGTGGGAAATATGCCATACCTATCATCCTTCATGTCAGTGTCTCCAATGACAACATTAGCGGTCTTGCCGCCTTTCCCAGGGTGACGCTTGTCATAGGGATTAGGGCAACTAGGAGCCCAATGATTAGGATCCCCACACACATGACAAGCACCTTTCTTCTTGTCATGCTTCTTCTTGAAATTCGTGTGTTGCACAGCCTTGTTCTTCCCATCAAACTTTGCTTTACCATCAAATTTGCCCTTGTTCTTGAACTTGTGGGGCTGGAAGTTCTTCTTCTGTACTAGATTGGCACTAGATCCTCCCTCAATACCTCGAGCACGTGTGTCCTTTGCTCTCGCCTTTTCTTCCACATCAAGAGTGCCAATGAGATCCGGGACGGAAAACTCCTGCCTCTTATGCTTCAGCAAGGTAGCAAAGTTCCTCCACGAAGGAGGAAGCTTAGTGATGATACCTCCGGCAACAAGCTTGTCCGGTAGCATACAACTGAAGTGCTCAAGTTCTCTAGCAAATGACTGTATCTCATGAGCTTGCTCAACCACGGAGCGCTCTTCAGTCATCCTGTAATCATAGAATTGCTCCATGATGTACAGCTCAGTGCCAGCATCCGAGACCCCAAACTTGGCCTCGAGTGCATCCCACATATCTTTTCCATTATCAATTGACGCATAAGCATCAACTATGTTCTCACCAAGAACACTCAAGAGAGCAGCCTTAAACAGAGTATCCATTTTCTGAAAAGCTTGTGCCTGTTGAGCATCAAGTTCTCCTTCAGGTTTGCCAAGAGTGGCGTCGTAGCAACTCATGGCTTGAAACCATAAGACTGCTCTCACGCGCCACCTCTTATAGTTGATACCCTCAAACATAGGAGGTCTCATGGAAGCAGCAAAACCACTTGGGGTAAATTGCCTATAATAAGGTTTTTGGATTGTTGAAAATATGAGCAATTTACCAAATGCTTTTATTAACAGAAATAGTATATAAAGCATGACTAATATAATAGTGATAAAACTAGAGTAGACAGTAGAACTTGTGGCGAGAGGAGGAAGAGATTCTAGACATTGGCTCGGCTCATTCCCGCAACCCGCGGCTAGGCGGGCGGCGAAGGAGGAGCGCGCGTGGATGTCCTTTTTGTTCTCATGCTCATACAAGTGGAGAAAGAACCTCCCTTATAAGGAGGTCCAACTCCCACTAAACTAGCAATGTGGGACTAAACTTTAGTAATATCCCCTGCCTTGCACAAATTGTCTAAGTGGGCCTCTAGAATTTATTAGGAATTTCTAAAATAGTTATTGGGCTGCCTAAAATAGACTAAATTTAAGCAGACATAGCGTCCCATACATCAAACCGTGGTTGCATGGTCACGTGGGTCACTCAATCTCAGCCGAGAGGATACGCCAGCTGATGCCGGAATTAATGAAATAAAAACATTTTTTAACACCACCAACAACATGTGTGTGCATGGATATACAATGCAGCAACTATTTCACCAACATATAGCATATAACTCATGTCTGACGATCACATAGAGAAAATTAAGGTCGAATACATAAGATAACTATTACTAGATTCCATCCAGTCTAATTATATAGCCAGCGAGCATTGCCCAAATGGAGTAACATAATTAACTAGTAGAGTCGATCTGGATATTAACACTGCACTAGATACGGCACTACTCCATCAACCGTCACAGCAGAATGAATGCATACTATACGCTCTCATGAGTACCTGGTGAGCTGATCCACGAACATGATCAGAAGAAATAGGCCACGTACTGCATGCCCCACCCATCACCTCCCAGGAGGGCCCGGAAGCTGAAGAGGTCGCACACCACGATGAAGCAGAAGACGGCGGTGAAGTAGATCCTGCCGAAGATGTATCCTGGGACGGCGCCGGCGTACATGCAATGGAAGAGGACGGTGACCGCGAGCTCGAGGTAGGCGAGGGCTCGGCTGGCCAAGCGACGGCCGCATGGGAGCAGCAGCGCCAGCGCCGCTGCGGCCGCCTGTAATGGGGCGCAGCACAGAATCCCGATGTAGAGGGCGATTACCCTGGCTTCCTCCGCGTCCGTCAGCTCGATGCACCGCAGAATGAAGAAGGACTGCAGTGCAGACGGCGCGAATCGCCATGCAAAAATGAGTGGCTAGATAAGGGATGTCTCAAAACCTGTACTCTACAGAATATTTTCCGCTCGAGCTACAACTACAGAGCGCAACGACCACGCTAGTGGTGGAGCGGCTCCTGTTTAAGTGCCCGAGCGGCGACGAGCGCAGCAGCGAGAGAAAGAAGCAAAGTGACTCGATCGGCGTGGGCCTGCCTCAACACCCACTACGTGTCGAGCAGCCACGGCCTAAGCTGCACACACACACGACTTAGCACGCGCACATGCATACGGGGCAGTGAAGGGCTAGCTAGCCTGCTCTTTCTAATTAGCTGCACGGTCAGTTTAAGTTTCAAAGTAGTGCGATTTCTAGTAGCTAGCATACTGCACACGCATGTAATAATACCCCGGCTTCCTGCACGGTACACCAGCCACACCGTACCACTCCAACGACTGGCGGTGGCTCATCCACATTTGGATGAGCTAGCTTACAATGATTTGACTGAATTGTTTGGTTCAGTTAATCTTTTGTGATGCTTGGATGAGTTACATTGTTGACGGTCATCCATTAGATTTTTGATTTAAGGAGCCCACTCATCAACTTATTTACCTTTGTCAAGAATGGGAGGTGAAGCTCCACCAAAGGTCTACACGCTTCAACTCCACCCATTGTCAAAAGAAGGGAAAACACCATTGGTGATACGAATTTACCAAGGCATAAAGCACCCATACCCTCTTTGGCAATGCAGTGGGACGCTTAATTTCTTTGCAGTGGTCGGTCTAGTCTCAGCATGCGCACACATGCACATGCGTACATGGCAGTAAAAGGCTACCTAGCGAGCCAGCTATTTTCAGTAGTTGCGCCATCAGTTTCAACTGGTACAACTTCATTGTTGGTGAGATTCAATTGTTCATGGACCAAGAAAAATTTTCTATTACTCCCACATGCGACGAAGTAAAAAATCTTTCTAAATCATTTTTTAAAAGGAACCCCTGGTCTCTACACAGGGGATTTGGGAATTGAAAATCTCGAAATAAAGAATAAGTGTCTCCTTAGCAAATGGTTATATCGGCTATCCTTAGAGGAGGAAGGGGTGTGGATTGAGTTATTGTGCAACAAGTATCGGCAATTCAAAACTTTAGCACAAGTTACGGTCCAGTTGAATGATTTCCCTTTTGAAATTCGTTAACGAGAACTAAGGTCGCTTTCTTTAACAGAAGTAAATTCATCATTGGGGAATGGACACACAACTAGATTCTGAGAGGACACTTGACTGAGGGAGACGCCTCTAGTTTTGTAGTATCCAACGCTTTAAAATATTGTAGATTGTAAAGACGGACTTGTAAGTACAGTATCAGGTTATGTTCCCTTCAATATTCAGGTCAGGTGGGCTTTAGTTGGGGAACGATGGGATAGATGATAGCATTTAGTGCGTAGATTGATGGAGGTCAATCTATCTAGCCAGTCAGATGTATTCCAATGGAAACTTCAGTTTCAGGCATGTTCTCACTAAAATATATGTATGTGGACTTGACTAATAGTGGACCAACCCCAGATCTATTGATATTTGGAAAATAAAGGTGGCCTTCAAATAAAAAAGTATGTGGTTTGTGCATAAGAGAGTGATTCTGGCTAAGGACAATTTGGCAAAGCGTAGGTGGGAGGGGAGCAAACGGTGTTGCTTTTGTGATCACAAGGAAACGATTCAGCATTTGTTTCTCATATGTCCACTAGTCAGATTATTGTTGCGAATAATACATGTGTCAATACATGTGTCCTTTAATGTTTCTCCAGTCACTAGTATCTTTCATTTGTTTAGCAATTGGCTACGTGGGATTGAGCTTAATACAACATCATGAATTCGTGTGGGAGTTTGTGCATTATTTTGGGCTACTTGAAACTGGAGGAACGATGTTGTATTTAACATGACAAATATCACAAACTTTTTGCAGATTACCTATCAGGCGTCTAGATGGATCCTGCTACGCCATGCTGAGGAGATGGAGCATATGGCATTTGGGTGCAACCGATGGGAGACAATAGCACGGGCTATATACAATCAGTTTGGATGGCGGTCCAATAATAGGATAGGGGTTGTGTCCTATTTTTTCTCTTGCTAATTGTGGCTATTTATATTCTTAATTTTGTTCACATACTTGAGATGTTACTCGTACTTTGATACTTCATTCAGTTAAATAAATCATTATGTGCATCTCTTGATGCAGAGGCCAGGGGTAGTACTCCTTTCAAAAAAAAGAACAACTACTTGATGCCCTTAATATTCAGTTTGGATAGTAGAAAGTTTCTCTGTCTTTTCTCCAAGGACACCTATAGTACTCCAATTGACCGTACGCAAAATATTGACAGAAAAATTGGGCATGACCATTTCTACAAATTTAAACATAACGAGTGCCAGAAATTTGCCGAAATAAAAATAATCAATGTTCGCCAAAACATGGTCACTCATTTGATCCCTACAAATACGAACCAACATTACTCCAATTGACACTAAACAAAATATCAATGAAAAAATTGGACACGACCTTTGTAAAAAAATGGACATAACGAGTGCTAAAAATTTGGCACAACATAACTTAATCGATGTTTCACCAAAACATTGGCACTCGTCCTGATACCTGCAAATTTAAAAATAAAAATCATGAATCCATCGCGAGCAACACAAGCACTCATTTTAATCAACTATTATTTGTGTCTACTGTTTAATGAACTTAACTCCCTACGTGTATTCCTAGAACAGAGAATGTGAGTAAGCAATGTACAATGTACCATACTTACGCTATTTATTCAAAAGGGTCAATTAAGGAGTTTTATACATTTTGAAGGCGAAGCTAGTGTATGCCTAGAACATGCTCATCTAGCTAGCCTTATAATCCACAAGACCATCCAAACATGTCAAATCCAACCGTCCACAAATTAAACTAGTAGAGGGCCACACATTGGTATGGTGGTGTGGAACCCTAGCTGATAGATTGCTATTGATTACCAAAGTGAATAGGGAGAGGGAGAGGGTGCTCTTCTTACTAGAGAGAAGAGGCTCACGAGCATGACAACGACGCGGTGGAGGAGCCGGCGCAGGCAGGCATTACGGTGCTGGAGGTGCACTTCCACGACAACACGGTGAAGGAGGCGGCAGTGATGGGCACAACGGCAGTGGGTGGAGGAGGCAGCGGCGGCAGGGATACACACCATTGGAATTCTCATGCTTAAATTTATTTATTTTTGAGTTGGTTTGCTATTTTTGAAGAATTAACTCTTTTTTCAGACACTAAAAAAGGCCAGAGCGCATTTCCGTTCAACATAACATACAAATGAGCTCACAAAAGGATGAAACTTGGCATGGTGTTTTCTACGTGTGAGTTGCCTTGGGTTTTTTCCCGAAGAGGAGGGGATGATGCGGTATAGTAGAGATAAGTATTTTCCTCGGTTATGAAACCGACGTTATCAATCCAGTAGGAGAATCACACAACAACTCATTAGCAGTACCTGCACACAAAATAACAAATTCTTGCACCCAATGCGAACAAGGGGTTGTCAATCCCTTAGCGGTCAATTGTAAGATTAATATGTATGGTGATAGATAGATATATCAAACAAAAATAACAAATAAAATAAATAAAGTAAAATTGCAGCAAAGTATTTTTGAGATTTTTAATATATGATAGAAGTAGACATGGGGGGCCATAGTTTTCACTAGAGGCTTCTCTCTTGAAAATAGCATATAATGGGTAAACAAATTACTGTTGGGCAATTGATGGAAAAGCAAATAATCATGACGATATCCAAGGCAATGATCATATATATAGTCACCATATCTTAGACAAGTATACCGAAATGATTCTGCATCTACTACTATTACTCCACATATCGACCACTATCCAGCATTCATCTAGAGTATTAAGTTCATAAAGAACCGAGTAACGCCTTAAGCAAGATGACATGATGTAGACAAAGTAAACTCACACATAAATAAACCTATTTTTATCCTTAATAGCAACGATACATACGCGTCATGTCCCTTTGTGTCATTGGGATTGAGCACCACAAGATCAAACCCATTACAAAGCACCTCTCCCATTGCAAGATAAATCAATCTTGTTGGCCAAACCAAATCAATAGATCAGGGAGAAATACGAATCTATAACAATCAAGCATAAAATAGTTCAGAGAAAACTCAAATAATATTCATGGATAATCTGATCATAAACTCACAATTCATCGGATCCCAACAAACACACCGCAAAAAGGCATTACATCGGATAGAACTCCAAGAACATCGAGGAGAACATTGTATTGAAGATCAAATAGAGAGAAGAAGCCATCTAGCTATTAACTATGGACCGTTAAATCCTATTATATTATCTATTTTGGATGTTTTATATGCATTAATATGCTATTTATATGATTTCTGGGACTAACTTATTAACCTAGAGCCCGGTGCAAGTTTCTGTTTTTTTCCTTGCTTTAGAGTTTCGCAGAAAAGGAATACCAAACGGAATCCAAATGAAATAAAACTTTCGCCATGATTTTTAATTATTGGACCAGAAGACAACCAGGAGACTTGGAGTGCAAGTCAGAGGAGCCTCGAGGCGGCCACAAGGGTGGAGGGCGCGCCCAGGGGGTGGGTGATGTCTACTACACAACCTTCTTCTTGTGGACGTTGTTGGGCCTCCAAGTGCAGAGGTTTGTAGGACAGTAGCAAATTTCCCTCAAGTGGACGACCTAAGGTTTATCAATCTGTGGGAGGCATAGGATGAAGATGGTCTCTCTCAAGCAACCCTGCAACCAAATAACAAAGAGTCTCTTGTGTCCCCAATACACCCAATACAATGGTAAATTGTATAGGTGCACTAGTTTGGCGAAGAGATGGTGATACAAGTGCAATATGGATGGTAGATATAGGTTTTTGTAATCTGAAAATATAAAAAGAACAAGGTAACTAATCTTACATTCTTAAGGAGTTGCTCCCCACTTCTACCAATTCTCTCAACATGCACACTATCCACATCATCTTCATGCCATGTCAGCATTCACATGACTCTAATTCTTAACATGCATGTGCCATGTCATCCTGCAGTCACCACTCACCAGCGTACAAAACGGACCGTGGACCAGCCCTGATGGACGCGGCTTGCCTGCGGCCGCTGCGTGCGACCATCCATGCGGCGTGTCCATCGCACGGCCCTGGCTCCATGCACGCCCCGCAACACGCACGCAACGATTGATCCTGATTTTAAGTGAAAAAAACAAAATACACATCGTAATATTGATTCCCTTCTTCAATACACTTCTATCCACATCTTTCCCCTTCTGTCTGAACAGAGCTCGAGCTGAAGCCTTACAACCTACCATATCTCATCCCGTCCCCGCTCGGCTGGTCGCCGCCCCGTGCGCGTGCGCTTGCCGGACCTGACCGTGCAGCAGCTTGGCCGGCACCGAAGCCCCCATCGGAGTCGGCCGGACCTGCGTCGCTTGGCTGGCCGCGGCCCATGTGCGCTTGCCGGACCTAGCCGTGCTGCAGTTTGGCCAGAATCGACGCCTAAATCGACGTCGGGCGGACGGCGGACCAGCGTCGCCACCCCGTGGCGCGGAGGTTGGCGAGCCAGCACGGGGGGACTACACAAGAGGGCGGCCCCTCGGGCTTGTGGAGGAGCTTGGAGGAGGGGTCGAGGGAGCGAGATGAAGGACGTCGAGGACCGCAGCTAGAGCGCCATGGATTTGATATGCCCTTGGAGAGGAAGAAGGGGATGGGGATGCTTGGAGGGGGGAGAGGGACTACAATCTTTGTCTCCAGCTCGGGTCATCTATTCCGTCCTCAAGAAAGCCGCCGGGCTGCAGTTCGTGTACTCAACATCACCTACACAGGACACAGGTAAATCTCGTTTTCTTCTTGTGTTGCTCCCATCTAATGCAAATTGAATTGGGATAAAGACGAGAGCAAATCCATTCTGTTTAAATAAAATTATTTTCATGCAATTGTCAATCTAGTGCTCACAATGCTCCCTACTAAACTCAGAGTCTTGGACCAATTGATCTGTTCTCTGCTTGCTCTATGCCTCTAGGTTTGACATTTGGATAGATGGTTATGTCCGCACTTCTGTCAATGGAATTAAAATTGATTCCTGCCATCCCTATCATCATACGTAAGCTGAAGGATAGCTGACAGGTCAGATGCGCATGATGCCTGTGGACATTGTGCATAGATATTTCTGTGAACGATTATATTTGAATGGGGAGATGGATTAGCATTCAAAAAGAAAAAAAACTAGTTCATACAAGTTCAAATAAAAATCACTTGTGGCTTGGAAGTCTAACACACATGCGATAAAACTATTCCTTTTACAGAATAGATTAGGTTGGCTTCGGTTGATTGAGAAAGAATTGATTTTGTCCTGTCATCAAACTAGAGTCAGAGGTCCCAATGCTCCCTTGCAGTGAGGTATTCAGCGTGGAATGTTGCTGTTGTAAATATGTATACATGTGATTTGTTGGATGACCCTGTGCAAAAAATTAGAGAAGTTTAGTTTCATTGAAGTTCTGAAACTATACTTGAAATGAAAGTGTGGACTGCTTATACCACTAGAGTATTGCCGTGTTCTTGGATCTGTGGTGGCATTGGGATGGTATGACCACTGGATTGCAGCATTGAAGCATTTAGGATAGATGTTGGATTCGATTGATGGAGGAAGTCTTGATTTTCTCCTGTCATCAAACCAGAGTTAGAGGCCCCAATGGTACCCTGCAGCGAGGTGTACATGTTATTTGTCGGATGACCCTGTAGAGAAAGCAAAGTTCAGTTGCACTGAAGTTTAAAAAATAGGAAAAATGAAAGTGTGGACTGCTTCTACCATTGCTGTATTGTATGGTTGGAATCCAGCCAACAGTTGTTGGGTCTGTGGTGGCAAAGGGATGGCATTACCAGTTGATGGTTGCATTGGAGCACTTAGCATAGCATTATAGTTTAATTGATATGCAGCCATTTGATTTGTGAAAAATTCCATAGGACCCTATAGAAAATGATAGAGAAAGGTTAGTATAGTTGAGGTTTTATAAGAAACAAGCAACATTATATTATTACCGTCGGTGGGTCATGAGGCTGTAGTTGTATAATATCATGTGTGTTCTTTTTCTTCTTTAAAGTTGCTTTCTTTAAAGGACCCTATCGAAAATGATAGAGAAAGGTCAACACATTGAATATTTTATATGAATCGAGTGACTAAATATTATACCGTTGAGGGGTCATGAGGCTCTAGATGCACAGTATCATTTGTGTTCTTTTTCTTCTTTGAAGTTGGTTTCTCAAATCCACCAACGGGGCTTTTTGATCCTTTCACAGTCTTCTCCTTGACCTTCATACCTTTTGGTTTTGCAAGCCCCTCACCGTGTTCTGAAATTCTACTAGAGGTGATGTTCGTTCCTGCCAGTATAATGCCAAATATCAGTCGTTGTTCAACAATAGTGTAGCTAATTATTGTTAGTATAGTTTGTACCTTCTTTAGTACTGGAGTTACCCAAATCTGGATTAGCACTAACCAAATCTGGATCAGCGCGAACCAAATCTGGATCAGCGCGAACCAAATCTGGATCAACATGAACCAAATGTGGATCGGTGCTAACCAAATCTGGATCAGCTCTAATCTTCAAGCATTTCTCCACATCTTGTGCTAATTGCTCTGCACACTTAGCAGCCTTATAGTATGATTCTTCGGACTCAGCGGCACGAGCAGCTATTTTCACAAATATTCTGCATAGTTCCTTGTAGCGGTTAGACATTCTTGCTTTTAGGTTATCATTCGGGTTGCATTTGCTTGTTATATCTAGAACTTTGGCATCAATTTTCCATCTTTTCAAGATAAATTCCCCAGGGATATGCTTGATATTGTTAATATCAAGTACCTTTAAGCAATGAGAGCAAAGAATTCCAGCAAACTCAAACCTTTTGCAACTGCAGCTAACCTTTTCTTCTTTTGGAATGAATCTAACAACATGTTCACGTTGTGTGCCATGAAATTTTACTACATAAATCTTCACCTTTGTGTCACTTTCATCACAAAGCATTGTGTCGTAGTTCAGAGTCAGAAGCACTTGATCTTGAACCATCTTGAATATTGCTGGAGTATATGTAGCTGCAGCTTGTTTTAACATATAGCTAGATTCAGCCTTCAACTTGGGAGTAGTCTGTGTTGCTTTAAAGTCATACTTCACCTCTTCACATCTTTTATCCGAAACTAGCCGTTCAAAATGCTCAAAGAAAGTAAGCATGTCATACTTAATACTAATGTATCTCTTCAGTTCATTGTTCATGCTTTCACTTCTTTGGGTAGTGCTCATGTGGGCAGAGAACGTATTTTTACCGTACACTAGTGTCCAGCGTTCCTTTTTCTCAAATAGCCTTTGCAGCCATTCATTGTCATGCAGTCCATACTTGTCAATCATTTTATCCCATGCACCTACAAATTCATCCTCCTCTTCTATATCATATATACAGTGCTGAGAATCAACATTGAACTTGTTATATTCGTCAACAACTCCGGCGAGGTGCTTGCAAGCATTTTGATTCATATGCCACACACAAAGTCTATGGTGAGAGTGAGGAAAGACTTCACGAATTGCCTTCGCCATTGCCGCATCTTCATCAGTGAGAATTGTACGTGGATGTTTTCCTGACATAACTTTTAGGAAAGTTCTGAAAAGCCAAGCAAAACTAGCAGCGGTTTCATCATATAGAAGTGCAGCACCAAAGACAATAGTTTTCTTATGATTATTCACCCCGACAATCAAACCAAATGGACGTCCATCATCTAGTTTTCTGTATGTGGTGTCAAAGCATATAACATCGCCGAACATTGCATAGTCTGAAACCATTTTGGAGTCGGCCCAAAGAATATTAGTTATCAACTCATCCTCATCCACTTGAATTGAATAGAAGAAGTTGACATCTTCTGAGACCTTTTTCTCCATGTATTCTAATACCCCCCCTGTGTCACCTACCTTTGCTTTTATTGTTCTCTTTGATTACAAACAATTTTTCATATCTTGAGGTGTAAAGCCAAGGTTTTCACTTCCACCTACTTCTTTAGCCATCAAATCGATTGTTGCTTTATTTGAAATGCCAACTGACTTTGCAACCTCTGCGTTTGCTATCTGTGCTTCTGTCACTTTTCTCTGGGATCTCAAGTATTGGGCCATGAGTCCATTAGCAAGAGTGTGGTTATGTGACACCTCGAATTCATATACATAAAAAAATCCATCTCTAAGGCTAATCTTCATACGGGCATCACAACCACATCGTGTTTCAGGCCTACTGTAAGTGAATGTCTCCTCTCTTTTATCTTCCCGGCGATGGCCTATAAGTTGTTGTAATTGTCTTAGAGCATAAATAAATTATTATAATTTTAAAAAATGAAAATAACCCATACCTTTACGAGAGCATGTAAATGTCCGTTGCTGAAATGTAGAAGAGTTCATCACTTTATGACCACTACTTCTTCTGATGCTAAAACTGATGGTTTTAGCATACTTGTTATAAAATAAATAAGCTTCCTCTTCAGATAAAAATTTCATGCCAAGCTTTGGTACCCTTTCATCGGTGTGATCTACTGCAGTTTCTTGATCCTATATCAGTTAGGATTCAATTTAGTTAATACACACATATAGCAATCATATTTGCGTATCATGAGTTTTTATGAACTGCATCATAAATCATATTTATATCTCTTACAATCGTATTTGTCTTAAGAAACATGGAGTGCATCGAGACATCAGGAGTCTTAAGTTTTAGAGAAGAAATCATGATGCACTCTAGAATCCTTGTTCTGTTTATATTTCATATCAGTACACGGTTTGTGCAAGTATATTCAACTATCTCTTATGTTTGTCCATGAACTATATGTATTGTAAAAGGAATAGAAAAAACTGTAATGCATGTTTTCCAAAACCTGAAATCAGAGATGGTACAAGAACGTCTGAAATTGGCTACTGTACATGACACTGCTTTGTTTTTCTAAATTTAAAAAAAAACTAACTTTCCGTTGTTGTTTGGCTTTTGCAGAATGCGGTCACAGATTCCTGTAGAAGTTCTACAAGGGTGTAGCACACTGCTTTTTCCCGGCCAACACTCTGGATCGTGTCACAGTTGATGGAAAGTGGATCTTTTAGGCAAACATATTTGTGTGCACTGCTGGATGTGAAGTCTCCCGCAATGCTTCAAAACAAAGAAATTAGAGAATTTGCCGCATATTCATTGTCAGAACCGAATGAGATTTCTTACTTTTGGTTCATTCACATCCAGCAGCAAATTCTCTAATTTCAATCAACTTTCCATCAACTGTGACACGATCCAGAGTGTTGGCCGGGAAAAAGCAGTGTGCTACACCCTTGTAGAACTTCTACAGGAATCTGTGACCGCATTCTGCAAAAGCCAAACAACAACGGAAAGTTAGTTTTTTTTTAAAATTTAGAAAAACAAAGCAGTGTCATGTACAGTAGCCAATTTCAGACGTTCTTGTACCATCTCTGATTTCAGGTTTTGGAAAACATGCATTACAGTTTTTTCTATTCCTTTTACAATACATATAGTTCATGGACAAACATAAGAGATAGTTGAATATACTTGCACAAACCGTGTACTGATATGAAATATAAACAGAACAAGGATTCTAGAGTGCATCATGATTTCTTCTCTAAAACTTAAGACTCCTGATGTCTCGATGCACTCCATGTTTCTTAAGACAAATACGATTGTAAGAGATATAAATATGATTTATGATGCAGTTCATAAAAACTCATGATACGCAAATATGATTGCTATATGTGTGTATTAACTAAATTGAATCCTAACTGATATAGGATCAAGAAACTGCAGTAGATCACACCGATGAAAGGGTACCAAAGCTTGGCATGAAATTTTTATCTGAAGAGGAAGCTTATTTATTTTATAACAAGTATGCTAAAACCATCAGTTTTAGCATCAGAAGAAGTAGTGGTCATAAAGTGATGAACTCTTCTACATTTCAGCAACAGACATTTACATGCTCTCGTAAAGGTATGGGTTATTTTCATTTTTTAAAATTATAATAATTTATTTATGCTCTAAGACAATTACAACAACTTATAGGCCATCGCCGGGAAGATAAAAGAGAGGAGACATTCACTTACAGTAGGCCTGAAACACGATGTGGTTGTGATGCCCGTATGAAGATTAGCCTTAGAGATGGATTTTTTTATGTATATGAATTCGAGGTGTCACATAACCACACTCTTGCTAATGGACTCATGGCCCAATACTTGAGATCCCAGAGAAAAGTGACAGAAGCACAGATAGCAAACGCAGAGGTTGCAAAGTCAGTTGGCATTTCAAATAAAGCAACAATCGATTTGATGGCTAAAGAAGTAGGTGGAAGTGAAAACCTTGGCTTTACACCTCAAGATATGAAAAATTGTTTGTAATCAAAGAGAACAATAAAAGCAAAGGTAGGTGACACAGGGGGGGGGGTATTAGAATACATGGAGAAAAAGGTCTCAGAAGATGTCAACTTCTTCTATTCAATTCAAGTGGATGAGGATGAGTTGATAACTAATATTCTTTGGGCCGACTCCAAAATGGTTTCAGACTATGCAATGTTCGGCGATGTTATATGCTTTGACACCACATACAGAAAACTAGATGATGGACGTCCATTTGGTTTGATTGTCGGGGTGAATAATCATAAGAAAACTATTGTCTTTGGTGCTGCACTTCTATATGATGAAACCGCTGCTAGTTTTGCTTGGCTTTTCAGAACTTTCCTAAAAGTTATGTCAGGAAAACATCCACGTACAATTCTCACTGATGAAGATGCGGCAATGGCGAAGGCAATTCGTGAAGTCTTTCCTCACTCTCACCATAGACTTTGTGTGTGGCATATGAATCAAAATGCTTGCAAGCACCTCGCCGGAGTTGTTGACGAATATAACAAGTTCAATGTTGATTCTCAGCACTGTATATATGATATAGAAGAGGAGGATGAATTTGTAGGTGCATGGGATAAAATGATTGACAAGTATGGACTGCATGACAATGAATGGCTGCAAAGGCTATTTGAGAAAAAGGAACGCTGGACACTAGTGTACGGTAAAAATACGTTCTCTGCCCACATGAGCACTACCCAAAGAAGTGAAAGCATGAACAATGAACTGAAGAGATACATTAGTATTAAGTATGACATGCTTACTTTCTTTGAGCATTTTGAACGGCTAGTTTCGGATAAAAGATGTGAAGAGGTGAAGTATGACTTTAAAGCAACACAGACTACTCCCAAGTTGAAGGCTGAATCTAGCTATATGTTAAAACAAGCTGCAGCTACATATACTCCAGCAATATTCAAGATGGTTCAAGATCAAGTGCTTCTGACTCTGAACTACGACACAATGCTTTGTGATGAAAGTGACACAAAGGTGAAGATTTATGTAGTAAAATTTCATGGCACACAACGTGAACATGTTGTTAGATTCATTCCAAAAGAAGAAAAGGTTAGCTGCAGTTGCAAAAGGTTTGAGTTTGCTGGAATTCTTTGCTCTCATTGCTTAAAGGTACTTGATATTAACAATATCAAGCATATCCCTGGAGAATTTATCTTGAAAAGATGGAAAATTGATGCCAAAGTTCTAGATATAACAAGCAAATGCAACCCGAATGATAACCTAAAAGCAAGAATGTCTAACCGCTACAAGGAACTATGCAGAATATTTGTGAAAATAGCTGCTCGTGCCGCTGAGTCCGAAGAATCATACTATAAGGCTGCTAAGTGTGCAGAGCAATTAGCACAAGATGTGGAGAAATGCTTGAAGATTAGAGCTGATCCAGATTTGGTTAGCACCGATCCACATTTGGTTCATGTTGATCCAGATTTGGTTCGCGCTGATCCAGATTTGGTTCGCGCTGATCCAGATTTGGTTAGTGCTAATCCATATTTGGGTAACTCCAGTACTAAAGAAGGTACAAACTATACTAACAATAATTAGCTACACTATTGTTGAACAACGACTGATATTTGGCATTATACTGGCAGGAACGAACATCGCCTCTAGTAGAATTTCAAAACACGGTGAGGGGCTTGCAAAACCAAAAGGTATGAAGGTCAAGGAGAAGACTGTGAAAGGATCAAAAAGACCCGTTGGTGGATTTGAGAAAGCAACTTCAAAGAAGAAAAAGAACACAAATGATACTGTGCATCTAAAGCCTCATGACCCCTCAACGGTATAATATTTAGTCACTCGATTCATATAAAATATTCAATGTGTTGACCTTTCTCTATCATTTTCGATAGGGTCCTTTAAATAAAGCAACTTTAAAGAAGAAAAAGAACACACATGATATTATACAACTACAGCCTCATGACCCACCGACGGTAATAATATAATGTTGCTTGTTTCTTATAAAACCTCAACTATACTAACCTTTCTCTATCATTTTCTATAGGGTCCTATGGAATTTTTCACAAATCAAATGGCTGCATATCAATTAAACTATAATGCTATGCTAAGTGCTCCAATGCAACCATCAACTGGTAATGCCATCCCTTTGCCACCACAGACCCAACAACTGTTGGCTGGATTCCAACCATACAATACAGCAATGGTAGAAGCAGTCCACACTTTCATTTTTCCTATTTTTTAAACTTCAGTGCAACTGAACTTTGCTTTCTCTACAGGGTCATCCGACAAATAACATGTACACCTCGCTGCAGGGTACCATTGGGGCCTCTAACTCTGGTTTGATGACAGGAGAAAATCAAGACTTCCTCCATCAATCGAATCCAACATCTATCCTAAATGCTTCAATGCTGCAATCCAGTGGTCATACCATCCCAATGCCACCGCAGATCCAAGAACACGGCAATACTCTAGTGGTATAAGCAGTCCACACTTTCATTTCAAGTATAGTTTCAGAACTTCAATGAAACTAAACTTCTCTAATTTTTTGCACAGGGTCATCCAACAAATCACATGTATACATATTTACAACAGCAACATTCCACGCTGAATTCCTCACTGCAAGGGACCATTGGGACCTCTGACTCTAGTTTGATGACAGGACAAAATCAATTCTTTCTCAATCAACCGAAGCCAACCTAATCTATTCTGTAAAAGGAATAGTTTTATCGCATGTGTGTTAGACTTCCAAGCCACAAGTGATTTTTATTTGAACTTGTATGAACTAGTTTTTTTTTTTCTTTTTGAATGCTAATCCATCTCCCCATTCAAATATAATCGTTCACAGAAATATCTATGCACAATGTCCACAGGCATCATGCGCATCTGACCTGTCAGCTATCCTTCAGCTTACGTATGATGATAGGGATGGCAGGAATCAATTTTAATTCCATTGACAGAAGTGCGGACATAACCATCTATCCAAATGTCAAACCTAGAGGCATAGAGCAAGCAGAGAACAGATCAATTGGTCCAAGACTCTGAGTTTAGTAGGGAGCATTGTGAGCACTAGATTGACAATTGCATGAAAATAATTTTATTTAAACAAAATGGATTTGCTCTCAGCTTTATCCCAATTCAATTTGCATTAGATGGGAGCAACACAAGAAGAAAACGAGATTTACCTGTGTCCTGTGTAGGTGATGTTGAGTACACGAACTGCAGCCCGGCGGCTTTCTTGAGGACGGAATAGATGACCTGAGCTGGAGACAAAGATTGTAGTCCCTCTCCCCCCTCCAAGCATCCCCATCCCCCTTCTTCCTCTCCAAGGGCATATCAAATCCATGGCGCTCTAGCTGCGGTCCTCGACGTCCTTCATCTCGCTCCCTCGACCCCTCCTCCAAGCTCCTCCACAAGCCTGAGGCGCCGCCCTCTTGTGTAGTCGCCCCGTGCTGGCTCGCCAACCTCCGCGCCACGGGGTGGCGGCGCTGGTCCGCCGTCCGCCCGACGTCGATTTAGGCTCCGATTCTGGCCAAACTGCAGCACGGCTAGGTTCGGCAAGCGCACATGGGCCGCGGCCAGCCAAGCGACGCAGGTCCGGTCGACCCCGATGGGGGCTTCGGTGCCGGCCAAGCTGCTGCACGGTCACGTCCGGCAAGCGCACGCGCACGGGGCGGCGACCAGCCGAGCGGGGACGGGATGAGATATGGTAGGTTGTAAGGCTTCAGCTCGAGCTCTGTTCAGACAGAAGGGGAAAGATGTGGATAGAAGTGTATTGAAGAAGGGAATCAATATTACGATGTGTATTTTGTTTTTTTCACTTAAAATCAGGATCAATCGTTGCGTGCGTGTTGCGGGGCGTGCATGGAGCCAGGGCCGTGCGATGGACACGCCGCACGGAAGGTCGCACGCAGCGGCCGCAGGCAAGCCGCGTCCCTTGCCAGGTTGATTATTTCCCCCGACTTAAACTTCTTGCGCCTGGGCTTTTTTGTCCCGCATGTTGCCTCGGACGACTCGACTCGATTTATTGTCGTTGGGCTGTACTACAACGCGCATCATACTCAGGCCCACATCTTCCCATCCGACCGATTCCCTTCCCCTACCTGAGTCGCTCACCTTCCCGTCCGATCCCCTTCCACTGCAAGGCTACAATCTTGGCAACCGAATAGGCGATGGTCCCTTCAGCTCTCCCCTCCGATCTGAAACGGTGCACGGTTTCATGAACTACAAGTGGGAAATTAAGAGCACCAAGCAGCACTACTCCTCTTCCGGTTGTCTATATATGGTAGAATTTTCTCTCCAAGCAGCACCAAAACTTGAAGTAATCAATCTCTTTCGATTATCTTTCCTTTTATTGCGAAATTCTCTCCAACCCTCTCGGCCCTGCCGTATATTCTTGGCCAAAGAAAAGGAAACTCGAGAGGATGACTTGCAGCGACCAAATCTGTCAATCTGTCTCGCCTCGGCGGTCGTTCTCTTCGGATTGACAATGGATGATGGAGGTGGTGCGCTAGAGGAGACTTTAGAGTTGTGCTTAGGATTTTTCGGGTGGTACATATCAGGTAGAGGACAGAGGAATATCGCCCTCAGACTCAATCCCTGTCATGGTCGTGTAAACTGTTGTGCTCCATGATGCTGTGCCTGGCTGCCTGCAGGTACGTGGGTATAATCAAATCAGAGAATGTACAGTAGTCCCTTTTTCTTGCAGGGTGCTCTTTGCGAATGGCTTGGACATCTGTCCTTGGTGGTATGTACTGTATGTACGCGGGACTGTATGTGTATGTGGTATTATCATCCATGGCGATGTTCTCATGAAACCGTGCAGTACTTTTCTTGAGAAAAGGAATCTTTGTTGCTATAGCGGATGATGATCCCTTGATAGAAGACACATTTGTAATTAGGACGGTGATAGAAGAATATGGATTCCATCAAATTAGTTCAGTCGCCGGTAGTGATTTTATTATCAGAATTAGTTATATTCAATACTTCATTTGTAATTAGGAGGGTAACAAGTAATGCGTGTTATATCTTTTGACAGCAGCAGATTATAAAATCCTGTTTTTTGTATGTCCACATTCCTCTATCCTATTTTTGTTCACATTCTTTCCTTTTATTATAGAGGCCAGCCTGATGTTATGGACACATGCGAATGGTTCATATGTAGCTTACATATATAAGATGCAGTGTTCTCTATTATTTGTTTAAGAAGATAACTACCATGGCGACCTCGTGTACTACATGGTCAACCACGCATAGAAACATCTCAGAAAATACACTACGACCTCTACATAAAATTAGTAAATCCGTTGCTTAAATTTAAAATTAGTTATCACTAGAATGATCATCATCATTTCTAATCGAGAAGAACTCTCATTACTACTCTTTGGGAAATTTCTATTTCCATACCAAATCTTTAATATTCCTCTCCATATGGTAATCACTTTGATCTGTATTCGTTAAACTATTGGCAGACCTGGCAGACCCTGCAACTACAATCTAGAGCTCATAGTTTCACTATTTGCCACTCAATGGATTTTCCTTCAATACTTCAAAAATTCCCGCCGCAACGCGCGGGGTATCATCTAGTGATAAAAGTGAGCACAAACGATATTGCAATGTGTTGAAACAAGGCCTGGGGTTCATACTTTCAGTAGTGCAACTTCTCTCGATAATAATAACATAATTTGATCATATAACTATTCCTCAACATGCAAGAAAGAGTCACTCCAAAGTCACTAATAGCGGAGAACAAACGAAGAGATTATGATAGGGTACGAAACCACCTCAAAGTTATTCTTTCTGATCGATCTATTCAAGAGTCCGTAGTAAAATAACACGAAGCTATTCTTTCTGTTCGATCTATCATAGAGTTTATACTAGAATAACACCTCAAGACACAAATCAACCAAAACCCTAATGTCACCTAGATACTCCAATGTCACCTCAAGAATCCATGGGTATGATTATACGATATGCATCACACAATCTCAGATTCATCTATTCAACCAACACAAAGAACTTCAAAGAGTGCCCCAAAGTTTCTACCGGAGAGTCAAGACGAAAACGTGTGCCAACCCCTATGCATAAGTTCACAATGTTACGGAACCCGCAAGTTGATCACCAAAACATACATCAAGTAGATCACGTGATATCCCATTGTCACCACAGATAAGCACATGCAAGACATACATCAAGTGTTCTCAAATCCTTAAAGACTCAATCCGATGAGATAACTTTAAAGGGAAAACTCAATCCATTACAAGAGAGTAGAGGGGGAGAAGCATCATAAGATCCAACTGTAATAGCAAAGCTCGCAATACATCAAGATCGTGTCGAATCAAGAATACGAGAGAGAGAGAGAGAGAGAGAGAGAGAGAGAGAGATCAAACACATCGCAACTGGTACATACCCTCAGCCCCGAGGGCGAACTACTCCCTCCTCGTCATGGAGAGCACCGGGATGATGAAGATGGCCACTGGTGAGGGTTCCCCCCTCCGGCAGGGTGCCGGAACGGGTCTAGATTGGTTTTCGGTGGCTACAGAGGCTAGCGGCGGCGGAACTCCCGATCTAGGTTTCTTTCTGGAAGTTTGGGGTTATATAAGAGGTGTTGGAGTCGGGAACAAGTCAGGGGGGTCTTCGGGTTGTCCACGAGGTAGGGAGGCGCGCCTAGGGGGTGGGCGCGCCCCCCACCCTCGTGGGCAGCCCGGGACTCTTTTGGCCCAACTCTTTTACTCCATGGCCTTCTTCTCGTCCCAAAATAAGTTCCTGAAGTTTTAGGTCAATTGGACTCCGTTTGGTTTTCCTTTTCTGCGGTAATCAAAAACAAGGAAAGAATAGAAACTGGCACTTGGCTCTAGGTTAATAGGTTAGTCCCAAAAATCATATAAAATAGCATATAAATGCATATAAAACATCCTAGATGGATAATATAATAGCATGGAACAATCAAAAATAATAGATACATTGGAGATGTATCAGTGGGGTGCGCCGCCCCGACCTTGTGGGCCCCTCATAGCTCCCCTCACTACTAGGAAAAGGCCTACTAATGGCGCACCTAATTTGGCCATTAATGGCGCATTAGTGGTGCGCCATTAGTGCCACGCCATTAGTATATTTTACTAATGGTGCATCACTGGTGCGCCATTAGTATCTGGTATACTAATGGCGGGCCTCAGATGCGCCATTAGTATATACAACAGTGCGCCATTAGTATGCCTCCCAGGGGGCCATGTATACCCAGATGCTTTGGCATACTAATGGCGCACAACAACAAGATGCGCCATTAGTAACTTCGGCATACTAATGGCGCACTGTTTAATGATGCGCCATTAGTATCATTTGGCATACTAATGGCGCACTGTGATGTGATGCGTCATTAGTATGAATATTAGGTTTTTTTTATTTTTTAATTTTCTATTTTTTGCACAGGTTACAAAATGTATAATTGGACAAAATATAGACAACACACATCAACAACAGATTCATCGAATACAGTAGAAGATTAGTCTCTGAATACAATTCATCATATTATTCTCCGAATACAATTCATCATATTAGTCTCCGAATTGAAAAGACCGAACAAAGATAGAACATTATATTACAAGTCTCGAGACCGCGAGTAGCGAGTTTGTCTTCACATTACAAGTCGATATCGATCATCTAAACTACCATCACATAGAAGAGAGCTACGGTCATCACGATGAGCATCATCATGATGAAACTCGTCTTCGTCCGGTTCCTCCAACGCTCCCTCCCCTCTCCCGCTAGATAGTGGGCGTATCTAGATTCGGCCTCGGCCCTAGTGGTGTACCCTTTGTAATTGTTACCGCTGAATCGGTGAACCTGTCTCCGACACTCCTCCCAGTCGTCGTAGACTCCGGGAACCTTACCCTTGTACACGACATACGACGGCATTGCTATGCACTAGCCAAACGAAACGTTAGTACCAATTCACAGACAATACATAAGCAATATATAAGTATGCAACAGAACGATCGGAAGAGAAAAGCAAGGCATTAATAGCATCGATTACATCTAAGTTGAACGACTCTCGAAACAAAAGAGACATACTACAAGTTCATTAAAGTTTAATTACAACATGAGCCAATCGATGTTTCAGAACTAGACACAGCATCACTGCTTTCGACTCGACTCAAGGGACCGGAGCATGGATGAAGCCGCCGTCTATCGTGGGAGTCATGAAATAACGGGCATTGTCAGCCTGCATTTGTAGCATTATGTCGATGTCACTGTTGGACGGTTGATTTCTGAGGTAGAACTGCCCCGAGGTACGAAGGACATCTTGATGGATGATTTCCGCAAACTCTGACTGGATGCGAAAGAATTCTTGTCTGATGTCCGCGTCCTAGATTGCCGACACGCTCGCGGCCCAATCTTTGAGTTTACTCGGTAGCAGAAGTTGATGATGGTCCCGTACGATCGCCCGCATGTGATGGATGGCGTAGTAGACACCGAGGCATCCTAAAAGCTAAGCTTTTATCATTGAGGGTCTTTCGACGCTGAGGCACCCTAAAAGCCTAAGCTTTCATCATTTCGGTTTTTATCGACACCGAGGCACCCTAAAAGCCAAGGTTGTATAATTAATGGTTTGTCGACACCGAGGCATCCTAAAAGCTAAGCTGGGAAGGAGAATTCTCAAGCTCGCATAGTATCACCACGATCTCTTCCTGTAGCCTTCTGAGTTGCCTCACGCCAACAGACTTCCGAGAGATGACGTCGAAAAAGTTGCATAGGCCAAATAGGGTTTCACGGACGTGCACGTCCATGATCCCATGGATTACAACTGGAAGTATCTGCGTCATCAGCACGTGACAGTCGTGAGACTTCATCCCGCTGAACTTCAGCTTCGCTGGGTCTAGGTATCTGCTTATCTTCCCCGCGTAACCGTAAGGAAGTTTTACTCCTACGAGGCAGGTGAAAAACTGCTCGATCTCCTCCTGACTTAGAGTGAAGCACGCGGGAGGGTAGTCATTTCCGGTCTTCTTGGCCTTTTTGCCTTTGCGACGACTTTCCGTGTCCTGCTTCGCCTCATCATCATCATCATCATCATCATCATCATATATAGCGTGAAGCTCCTGCCTGATGCCCATTGATTTCAAGTCTGCCCTTGCTTTCAGCCCATCTTTGGTCCTCTTTGGCATGTTGAGCAGGGTACCAAGCAGACTCTCGCACACGTTCTTCATGATATGCATGACATCAAGGCTGTGAGGCACACGGTGGATCTTCCAGTACGGCAAGTCCCCGAAAACACACCTCGTTTTCCATACCTTCAGCAGCGGCTCTGGCGTCTTTCACTTCTTTCCCGGCTCTGGCGCCTTTTGCTTCTTTCCCGTCAGTGGGCAGTCTTTCCAATTTTTCAACAGCTTGTCTATTTCCTCGCCGCTCCTCGTACGCGGGCGTTTTCGGGGTTCGGTTTCACCATCGAACAGATCCTTGCGTTTCCTCCACGGGTCATCGTCGCGAAGCCACCTTTGATGTCCCATGAACACGGTTTTCGAAGACCCGGGATCTCTATCTAGCTGGCGATACGTTGTGTCATCCATGCACCTTACGCATCCAGAAAATCCGTGGACTACCTGCCCCGCGAGATATCCGTAACCGAGATAGTCGTGCACCGTCGTGAGCAGCGCGGCTCTCATAGGGAAATATTCTTTCTCTGCGGCGTCCCACGTATTGGCTGGCGTTTTCCACAGCGTGTCAAGCTCCTCTTTCAGCAGCCCCAGATACAGATTGATGTCGTTCCCTGGTTGTTTTGGTCCTTCAATTAGCATACTCATGTGAATGTACTTC
Source organism: Aegilops umbellulata (assembly GCA_032464435.1). Taxonomy (NCBI): domain Eukaryota; kingdom Viridiplantae; phylum Streptophyta; class Magnoliopsida; order Poales; family Poaceae; genus Aegilops; species Aegilops umbellulata. The sequence continues at coordinate 380,756,432 of CP136056.1, read as the reverse complement.
CTCTTCATGCACAACCAGGGGGGAAGGTTGTACATCCACACAAACACTGGCCAGGTGCTATGTGTGCTTCTCTGGCTGCCAAACGGATTGACTCCATTGGTGCTCGCGCCCAGCACGATGTTCCTTGGATCGTTCCCAAATTCTAGGTCTTCGAAGTTCAACGCTTGCCACTGGCTCGCATCCTTAGGGTGACTCAGCATCTTGTCTTTTTTATCTATCTCCGGATCATTTGCGTCATCTTCTCGCTTCTCCTCCTCCCTATCCGCGTGCCAACACAGGAGCTTTGCTACCTTAGGGTCCGCGAAATACCGCTTCAGACGAGGAGTGATCGGAAAGTACCACACCACTTTTCGAGGAGCTTTCTTCCTCTTCTTGTATCGAGTGACGCCGCACACCGGACATATGGTAGACTCCGCGTGCTCGTCCCGATAAATGATGCAATTGTTCATGCACACATGGTATTTCACGTGCGGTAAATCCAGAGGACACATGATTTTGTTCGCCTCCTCCAAACTGGTCGGGCACTTGTTCCCCTTGGGAAGACGTTCGTGCCACAATGACATGTTCTCGTCGAAGCATGCGTCGGTCATTTTGTGTTTTACCTTCATCTCCAGAGCCATGAGCGTTACTTTCAGGCGGGTATCCTCGGGCCTATATCCTTCATACAATGGAGTAACCGCGTCTAACTCAAGTTGATCCATCTTGGCTTTCTCTCGGGCAGCAGCTCTTGCGTTATCCGTCTGCTTGAGAAGCAGCTCTTGAATATGAGGGTCCTGCACCCAGCCCATCGATGGTCCAGCGTCGTCTGCTCCGCCGGCATCATCATCTTCATGATCATGCCCGTCGTCTGCTCCGGCATCTTCCTCATCATCATGTCCTGCATCTTCTACATGATGAATGTGTACAACATCACCGTCGTGATCATCTCTTGGGGATTCTTCGTCTTCTCGCCCGCCCAAGCCGCGGTGGTTGTCTTGCTGCCCTTCCTCATTTCTTGCCCGGCCCCCATGGACTTCTTCGTAGTCATCTTCATCACCTTGCCACCAATAGCCATCCATGAAACCACGCAAGAGCAGGTGGTCCCGCACCTGCCCGGAATCGGGGTCCACAATAAGGCTCTTCAGCTTGCATCTTCGACACGGACATATTATATCCGTCTCGTTCTTTTGAAGCATCTCGGCCTTCGCGGACCTCAAAAACCTATTCACGATGCCTTCGGTCATTGTGCGGACCATGATCGCCTGCAAGGTAGAGCAAAACGATATTTTAGAACCAAGAAAATATTTGGCATGACTTTCCCTAAAAATAGGACAAAAAAGAATGCTTAATGCCAAAATTCTCGCCGAAACGGAAATGAATCAACATTCCGGCAAAATATTGGCAACTATCGCATTTCAAATACCGGTACACCTCCAAACACAAACACATATGCAACACCACAAACATATGCAACACCACGAACATACATAGATCTAGCTAGGCCATAAAAAGTGCATGTGCACATTGTTGTAGGGAGAACAACATAAATATAGCTTCCCCCTTACTTACCTATCAAAACAAGGTAATTTAACCACTTAATTTGAATGAATCTATGGTGGAAATGAGGTGAAAAAGAGGAGGCACCCGAGACAAGGAGGAGGTGGAGAGAATGAAGTGGGGAGAAAGTGAGTGTGGGTAGAGGTTGTCCAAAATATATTGTTGCTGCCCACTTACTAATGGCGCACCTTCCGGTGGTGCGCCATTAGTAGTTTTGCAAAAAAACATACTAATGGCGCACTGTTCCACAGTGCGCCATTAGTATGTTTTGCAAAAAAGGGAATAAAAAATATAACAAAAAAAACAACATTAGTGGCGCACTTTCTGACAGGTGCGCCATTACTAGTTACAACTAGTAATGGCGCACTATGTCTGGATGCGCCATTAGTATGTTTGGACAGGCGCACTAGTTTAAAAAAAATTGATACTAATGGCGCACCCTGGGCCTGCTGCGCCATTAGTAGTTTCAACTCTAATGGCGTATCAGAAGGTGGTGCGCCATTAGTATATACTAATGGCGCACCGCTTGTCTGGTGCGCCATTAGTGTCAATCCCATCTATAGCCCTTTTTCTAGTAGTGCCTGACCTAATTCTTCCTCCTATATATATACTCTTATACCTAAAAAACATACAGGGGCCATGAAACCACTTTTCCACCGCCGTAACCTTCTGTACCCGTGAGATCCCATCTTGGGGCCTTTTCCAGCATCCTGCCGGAGGGGGAATCGATCACGGAGGGCTTCTACATCAACACCATTGCCTATTCAATGAAGCGTGAGTAGTTTACTTCAGACCTATGGTTCCATAGATAGTAGCTAGATGGCTTCTTCTCTCTCTTTGATTCTCAATACAAAGTTCTCCTCGATGTTCTTGGAGATCTATTCGATGTAATACTCTTTTGCGATGTGTTTGCCGAGATCCGATGAATTGTGGATTTATGATCAGCTTATGTATGAATATTATTTGAATCTCCTCTGAATTCTTTTATACATAATTTGGTATCTTTACAAGTCTCTTAGAACTATCGATTTGGTTTGGCCAACTAGATTGGTTTTTCTTGCAATGGGATAAGTGCTTAGCTTTGGGTTCAATCTTGCGGTGTCCTTTCCGAGTGGTAGTAGGGGCAGCAAGGCATGTATTGTATTGTTGCCATCGAGGATAACAAGATGGGGGTTTCATCATATTGCTTGAGTTAATCCCGCTACATCATGTCATCTTACTTAATGTGATACTCTGTTCTTATGAACTTAATACTCTAGATGCAGGCAGGAGTCGGTCGATGTGTGGAGTAATAGTAGTAGATGAAAAATTGTTTCGGTCTACTTGACACGGACGTAATGCCTATATTCATGATCATTTCTTTAGATATCGTGATAACTTTGCGCTTTTCTATCAATTGCTCGACAGTAATTTGTTCACCCACCGTAATAATTTCTATCTTGAGATAAGCCTCTAGTGAAACCTATGGCCCCCGGGTCTATTTTACATCATATTAGTTACCTGTCAACTTTCCAATTTCTGTCGCCGTTCCTTTACTTTGCAATCTTTACTTTCCGCTGCATAAACCAAAAATAGCAAAAATATTACTTTACCATTTATTCATCTCTATCAGATTTCACTTTGCGAATAACTGTGAAGGAATTGACAACCCCTTTGTCATGTTCGTTGCAAGTTGGTGTTTGTTTGTGCAGGTATTCGGTGGTTTGTTGCATAGTCTCCTACTGAATTGATACCTTGGTTCTCAAAACTGAGGGAAATACTTACGCTCCTTTGCTGCATCACCCTTTCCTTTTCAAGGGAAAAACCAACGCAAGCTCAAGAGGTAGCAAGAAGGATTTCTGGCGCCGTTGCCGGGGAGATCTACACCAAGCCAAGACATACCAAGTACCCATCATAAACTCTCATATCTCACATTACATTATTCGCCATTCGCCTCTCGTTTTCCTCTCCCAACTTCTAAAACGATTTTTTAAAAGATTCGCCTTTTCTTCGCCTCTCTTCCATTCGTCTTCTTCATTTGCTCATTTGCCGTCACCATGTCTGAAACTGGGATGCTATTGTTGAAAAGGATAGTAGTAACAATGGGGGAAACCTTGATGCTTTTGCTAATTCTAATCCTCATGAAGAATCTACTATCTTGCACACAAAGAAAATCTGCATAGGTAGCGGAAATTTTATTGGGAAGGGGGTTATTCAAGATTTCTTTACTTGTGTCGGTGCACTCCCCACTATGGGTGGATCTATCCTCCATAAAACTAGTAGCCTTGCGGATGCTATATCTTTGCTTGTTGTTGAACTTGAAAGACAATTTGTTCACATGCATCCATCTATACAAAGGATTTTTCTATAGTTTTGTAATATCGATCATTCTTCTGTTAAGCGCGTCACCACCATATTCCTAGCTCATGAGTTTAGATTTATTATGAAAGAAGCTAGTGAAATTTTCGCTCATTATAAAGTAGATGGTGGTCCCCCTCCCATAGAGGGAATTATCTTTAATCAAGAGGATATAATGCGTTTACGATCTTTAGATCATATGGCTTATAACGAAAATCTAAGAAAGAGGGTTCCTATCGATGTTGTAGTGAATAAGATTTCTGAACTTAATGATGGTTTTTCTATTCAAAATAACGGATTGGGTTTCTCTCTTGGACACAAGCTCATGACTTTTTGCCAAAAGAATGCTTATAATGATGAGTTGGTCATACAATATGAAGGGCCGAAGGAGGAACCAATTCCTCCCAAGATCGATCTTGGGGATTCTTATCCCATTAAATTTAGCCATTTTGATTAATTTTGCTTGCCTCAAAGAAAACTTGCTGCTGAACAAAGAGAGTATGAGATGAGTTTTTGAGACTTGCCTTATCATTATTACGAGAATATTAGATCTATTCGTATTTTTATGCCTAGCTAGGGGCGTTAAGCAATAGTGCTTGTTGGGAGGCAACCCAATTTTATTTTTGTTCTTTCTTTTTAGGTTCTGTTTTACTTTGAATAAATCATCTAGCCTCTGGTTAGATGTCATTTTGTGTTTTAATTAGTGTTTGTGCCAAGTAAGCCCTTTGGGATAGCCTACGGTGATAGTTAATTTGATCATGCCGAAAACCAGAAACTTTTGCACTCACGTAAACAATTATCATTTTTAACAGAAGCGTGATAATATACTGATTCTTTTTGCAGAGGATTAATAAATAAATTGTCTAGGACTTCCTAATTTTTCAGGATTTTTGGAGTTACAGAAGTATTTGAAATATCCAGATTGCTACAGACTGTTCTGTTTTTGACAGATTCTGTTTTTCGCGTCTTGTTTGCTTATTTTGATGCATCTATAGCTAGTATCGGGGGGCATAAACCATGGAAAATTTGGAATACAGTAGATATTACACGAATATAAATAAAGAATGAGTTCACAACAGTATCAAAAGTGGTGATTTATTTTCTTATACTAACGGAGCTAACGAGATTTTCTGTTGGAGTTTTTGTGTTGTGAAGTTTTCAAGTTTTGGGTACGGATTTGATGGGGAGTGGCAAGAGCCTAAGCTTGGGGATGCCTAAGGCACCCCAAGGTAATATTCAAGGATGTCAAAAAGCCTAAGCTTGGGGATGCCCCGGGAAGGCATCCCCTCTTTCGTCTTCGTCTATCGGCAACTTTACTTGAGGCTATATTTTTATTCACCACATGATATGTGTTTTGCTGGGAGCGTCTTGTATGATTTGAGTCTTTGATTTTTAGTTTGCCACAACAATCCTTTTTGTACACACCTTTCGAGAGAGACACGCATGAATCGTGATTTATTAGAATGCTCTATGTGCTTCACTTATATCTTTTGAGCCAAGCAAAATTTGCTCTAGTGCTTCACTTATATCTTTTTAGAGCACGTTGGTGGTTTTATTTTATAGAAATTGATGAACTCTCGTACTTCACTTATATTATTTTGAGAGTCTCTAAACAACATGGTAATTTTCTTTGGTTATAAAATTAGTCCTAATATGATAGGCATCCAAGAAGGATATAATAAAAACTTTCATATAAAGTGCATTGAATACTCTGAGAAGTTTGATTCCTTATGATTGTTTTGAGATATGAAAATGGTGATATTAGAGTCATGCTAGTAAGTAGTTGTAAATTTGAGAACTACTTGTGTTAAAGTTTGTGAGTCCCGTAGCATGCACGTATGGTGAACCGTTATGTGATGAAGTCAGAGCATGATTTATTTATTGATTGTCTTCCTTATGAGTGGCGGTCGGGGACAAGCAATGGTCTTTTCCTACCAATCTACCCCCCTAGGAGCATGGGCATAGTACTTTCTTTCGACAAATAATAGATTTTTGCAGTAAGTATGTGAGTTCTTTATGACTAATGTTGAGTCCATGGATTATACGGCATCGCTAGCCTCTCTAGTACCGCGCAACTTTCATCGGTACCATAAACCCACCAGATATCCTTCCTCAAAACAGCCACCATACCTACCTATTATGGCATTTTCATGGCCATTCCGAGATATATTGCCATGCAACTTTCCACCGTTCCGTTTATTATGACACGCTCCATCATTGTCATATTGCTTTGCATGATCATGTAGTTGACATCGTATTTGTGGCAAAGCCACCGTTCATCATTTTTTTATACATGTCGCTCTTGATTCATTGCACATCCCGGTACATCGGCAGAGGCATTCACATAGAGTCATATTTTGTTCTAAGTATCGAGTTGTAATTCTTGAGTTGTAGATAAATAAAAGTGTGATGATCTTCATTATTAGATCATCGTCACATGTGAGGAAAGGATGATGGAGACTATGATTCCCCCACAAGTCGGGATGAGACTCCAGACTAAAAAAAAGAGGCAAAAAAATGAGAGAAGGCCCAAATAAAAAAGATGAGAGAAAAGAGAGAAGGAACAATGTTACTATCCTTTTTTTACCACACTTGTGCTTCAAAGTAGCACCATGATCTTCATGATAGAGAGTCTCCTCACTACATGAATTAGGTAATTTGCCATCTGTAGATCACAGATGGCAAAGACCTAAATACAGACGGCAAAGATTTTGCCGCCAGGAAGCATACGACAAAGAATACTTTGCCGTCAGCATTTCATCGGGCAGACGACAAAGATTTTGTCGTTAGCCAACTACGGATTTGCCGTCTGTCGAAAAAATAATAGATGGCAAAACCCTTTTCTTTGCCGTAAGTCAAAACTTGTTCTTTTCTGTCATCTAGACTAAAGTACATACGGTAAAGATTGTTTTTCATTTAAAAAAATTGACGTCAGACAAGAGCATCTCGCCGGACACATGAACGTCAAACCAAGACAGCAGGTTCTGCTCAAGTAGATTTTGGATTCGACACGGCGTGCTGCCTTTCATTCATCGTAGGTGGAGTTACAAAGAATAAACAAAGCTGTCCTAAAAATTTACACAAAGGACCCTACACGCCACCCCGCAGCACCAATAGGAGATGAACGGAGGAGACGCTATCCGCTTTGCCCGCGCCGGCCTGAAGCACTAACCGGAGCTGTTCCCCTCCCCGCAGCGGCCTCCCGCGCCGGCTGTGCCCTGCTCACGCCGCCCGCCCGTCACCCGCCCGCGCGTCGCATGCAGTGGCCTCCCGCAGCGGCCATCTCCTGCTCGCGCCGCCCGCCCCGTTGGAGAAGCTGTTGTGGCCTCCCGCGCCGGCCGCTATGCCCGCACCGGCCAAGCCCGGCTCGCGCCGCCCGCCCTACTGGAGGATCCCAAGCGGCCTCCCGTGCTGGCCGCCCTGTCCATAGGAGGAGGAGGAGGGATACGAAGGAGGCGGAGCAGAGGAAGGGGAGGATGAAGGCCTGCCGGCGGTGGCGGAGGGTACGCTGGCCAGAGGAGCCACGACTGGTGGCGCTGGCGAGTGTGGATCGGGACGCTGGCGAGGTGGTGGGTGTGGGATGCGTGCGTGAGTCGGAGAGAGATAGGTATGAGAGAGAGGCAGAGATCGTGCAGGATAAGGGAGAGAGATCGTGCGGGATAAGGGAGAGAGAGCACGGTGGGGTCAGGCATGGGAGAGTGTTGGGGTGGGCTGCGATTGTGCCTGGGGCTGTGTGGGTTGAGATACTGCCACGTCATCGATCCGCGTGATCGATCCGCGCGGTATGTTTTCTCCTTGCCGTCTGCATTTTCTATTACAGACGTCAAAGAGCTCACTTTGCCATCTGCAAAAAAAATACAGATGGCAAAGAGCTCACTTTGCCGTTTGTAATTTCTTTGCAGACGGCAAAGCCTATTTTACCGTTAATTTTTCTTTGCCGTCAGCTGATGACGGCAAACCCTCTCTTTGCCGTCTGCCCCGATGAAATGCTGATGGCAAATCTCCTGTTTCCCGTAGTGCCTATATAGTATCACTTTCATATACTAGTGGGAATTTTTCATTATAGAACTTGGCTTGTATATTCCAATGATGGGCTTCCAAAAATTGCCCTAGGTCTTCGTGAGCAAGCGAGTTGGATGCACACCCACTTAGTTTGTTTTTGACCTTTCATAAACTTATAGCTCTAGTGCATCCATTGCATGGAACACTAGTAGGAAAAGGGCTATAGATAGGATTGATACTAATGGCGCACCATGGAAGCAGTGTGCCACTACTATATACTAATGGTGCACCGGTTGGTGATGCGCCATTAGTGTGGAAGACACTAATGGCGCACCAAAAACAGGGTGCGCCACTAGTATTTTTTTTTCCATTTTTCCATACATACTTATGGCGCATCAGGTCGAAGTGCGCCATTACTAGTTCTAACTAGTAATGGCGCACCAAGAAGACAGTGCGCCATTACTGTAATTTTTTTTATTCTTTTTCTTGCAAAACTACTAATGGCGCATCGTTTCACAGTGCGCCATTACTAGTTTAAACTAGTAATGGCGCACTAGTTCACGGTGCGCCATTAGTATATATATTTATTTTTTTTACTTTTTTGCAAAACTACTAATGGCGCACCACCTGCAGGTGCGCCATTAGTAACCAGGGTTACTAATGGCGCATTTGCTGGTTACTAATGGCGCACCTGCAGGTGGTGCGCCATTAGTAACCTGGGACCCCAACAAGATATTTTGGATAGCCCCACACCTACCCACTCACTTTCCCCACTTCATTCCCTCCACCTCCATGTCCAAGCTTTCGGCCATCTCCTCCTCCTCACGACGGTGATGCTGTACACAGTCATCATGTAGAAGATGTCGTACATGATGATGGGGAAGATCAAGACGAAGGGCATGATCATGAAGATGAAGATGCCGGAGCAGACGACGATGGAGGCTGGGTGCAGGACCCTCATATTCAAGAGCTGCTTCTCAAGCAGACGGATAACGCAAGAGCTGCCGCCCGAGAGAAAGCCAAGCTGGATCAATTGGAGATAGACGCGGTTACTCCATTGTATGAAGGATGCAAGCCCGAGGATACCCGCCTGAAAGTAACGCTCATGGCTCTGGAGATGAAGGTAAAACACAAAATGACCGACGCATGCTTCGACGAGAACATGTCATTCTGGCACGAACGTCTTCCCAAGGGGAACAAGTGCCCGACCAGTTTCGAGGAGGCGAAGAAAATCGTGTGTCCTCTGGATTTACCGCAAGTGAAATACCATGTGTGCATGAACAATTGTATCATTTATCGGGACGAGCACGCGAAGTCTACCATATGTTCGGTGTGCGGCGTCACTCGATACAAGAAGAGGAAGAAAGCTCCTCGAAAATCGGTGTGGTACTTTCCGATCACTCCTCGTCTACAGCGGTATTTCGCGGACCCTAAGGTAGCAAAGCTCCTGCGTTGGCATGCGGAGAGGGAGGAGAAGAAGCGGGAAGATGACGGAAATGATCCGGAAATAAATAAAAAAGACAAGATGCCGAGTCACCCTAAGGATGCGAGCCAGTGGCAAGCGTTGAACTTCGAATACCCAGAATTTGGGAAGGATCCAAGGAACATCGTGCTGGGCGTGAGCATCGATGGAGTCAATCCGTTTGGCAGCCAGAGAAGCACACATAGCACCTGGCCAGTGTTTGTGTGGATGTACAACCTTCCCCCCTGGTTGTGCATGAAGAGGAAGTACATTCACATGAGTATGCTAATTGAAGGGCCGAAACAACCAGGGAACGACATCAATCTATATCTGGGGCTGCTGAAGGAGGAGCTAGACATGCTGTGGAAAACGCTAGCCAATACGTGGGACGCTGCAGAGAAAGAATATTTCCCTATGAGAGTCGCACTGCTCACGACGGTGCATGACTATCTCGGTTACGGATATCTCGCGGGGCAGGTAGTCCACGGATTTTCTGGATGCGTAAGGTGCATGGATGACACAATGTATCGCCAGCTAGATAGAGATCCCGGGTCTTCGAAAACCGTGTTCATGGGACATCGAAGGTGGCTTCGCGACGATGACCCGTGGAGGAAACGCAAGGATCTGTTCGATGGTGAAACCGAACCCCGAAAACGCCCGTGTACAAGGAGCGGCGAGGAAATAGACGATCTGGGAGCTGAGCTACGCTGGAGAGAAGGTGCCGATGTTCCGTGTTAGATGGGCCAAGAGCGTCCTAAAAGAAGACCAATATTTCACCACCATGGTTATACCCGAAGCCAAATACAAGACCGCGGGCGCAAACGTCACCGCGAAAAATGATCCGTGGGTACTGGCTTCCCAAGGACCAATGCTTCTTCATTACCGACCCGTCAAAGCCCAGTCGTGTTGTCGTGAGGAGAGGCAAAAGGAAGATCATCGGAATGGATGGAGTAGCCAATGAGCAAGAGTTCGACAAGTACGGCGACCCGAAGATCGAACATGACGACGACGATGAAGTAGCAGCACACACCACAAGAAGAAGCAGGACCACCCTACCTAAAGGACGTCCGTTCCACAGAAGAACTCCATTTGCGAAAAAGAAGGGCAAGAAGATTGTGAACAGATAGCTAGATAAGATCGATTGTATTTAAATCGTAGTCTTCATTTCTCGATTGTATTTCATGGGCACTTTTTGATATCATGAATATTTTTAAATTTCATGGGCACTTTTTGAATTCATGTGGACACTTGATCTCGATCCCCCTCCATCTCGATCTCGATTCCCCCTCCATCTCGATCTCGATTCCCCCTCCATCTCGATCTCGATTCCCCCTCCATCTCGATCTCGATTCCCCCTCCATCTCGATCTCGATCCCCGCACCCAAGACCTCCTGGTGTGTGTGCTGCGTGCTAACCAGTCGGGCTAGTGGGTGGGTTCTATTGTAGATAGGGTTAGGTTGTAGATATGGTTAGTGGGCTAGATTAAAACAAAATTCTAATGGCGCACCGAGGGGAGGTGCGCCATTAGAATAGTCATACTTATGGCGCACGACTGGATGGTGCGCCATTAAAACCCTCCCCCTAACTATCCTCCCTCTCCCTCGCCAGATCCCCTTCGACCCTCTCTCCCTCGCCAGCAGATCCACCCGCGCGCTGCCCCGACCCACGATGCCGCCGCCCCGACCCTCACCAGACGCCACCCGCACGCCCCCACCCCCGCCGCCCCGACCCTCGCCGGACTCCTCCTCGCCGTCAGCGCCTTCTTCCACCTCCGGCCACCGCGGCCTCACCGTCTGTGGAGGTATCTGCTCGACGGACGCGCTCCTCGACGGCAGCGCGAGCCTCCCCGCGCGGCTGCTGCTCATCGACGACGGTTAGTCTCTGTCCCTCCCTCCCTCTCTCCCCCGCTCATCCCCATGCCCCCACGGGGCGGCGACCTAGGGTTAGGAGCAGGAGCTCGTCGCCGCCACCCCGTCGTGCCACTGCTGCTGCTTCTTGCGGCCGCCTTTCCCGCGCTCTCGTGCGCGGACGCCGGGCCCCATGTGCTCGTGCGTTGCCGCCGCCGCCTTCACGCGGCTGCTGCTTCTTGTTGTCAGTTTGCTGCCATACCTTAAATTCCTGCCATGCTTATCTTCAATTAACCATAGGGTTCCTAAGGTTTCTTAGATAGAGATATAAGTAATGGCCATTATAGATAGATGTGTGCAAGTCACATGTTTCCTGGAGGATGACTAAGGAACTAGTGCTTTGTTATGAATTCTTTGGCGCTTAATTGGTTATTTGTCTGAAGTAGTGTTAGTTCCGATCATGATTGTTGTGCTTATGGCTTTAGAAAATGATAAACTGTTTGAATCTGATAGGCAGGTGTCCTTTTAGATTTTGTTGGTAAATCTGCTTTATTCAATGGTTATTGACAGTAGATTATCATTCCTATTTTAGGAAGGTCTATTCCTGCAATATCATTTCTTTTAGGATTTGTTTTCTTCTAGGACTTGCTCCAGATTTTAGGATTTCTTTTCTTTTAGGATTTATTTTCTTCTAGGACTAGGTTTTTATTATTTTTCTGTTGTGATTGTTTTTTGAGCTCTTTCATTTTCATTTCCTACTATCCTTATCCTAATTATCTTAAATTGTTATGATGTGTGTAACAGGATTAGATCTTGGATTTGCTAGTGGTCTTTGGGACTTTCTTAGCCAGCTTGGTGACTCCATATTTTTCACTATTTCAGCAAGTCTTTTGTAAGCATTAAACTTTCAGCACTACATTTCTATCTTATGTGTACATGTGTTTGCTTCCAATTGCTATATATGTATTGTTGTTACTAAACATGATGAAGCTCTTGTCAATTGCTATACATATATATGTGTATGATGATCCTCCTTTCCTGCAGTAGTATAACTAGGATATATACCAAAAAAGATTGTTATATTCCTCCCTGGTACAATAAATAATAAAATAAAATAGTTCCTGGTACAAAAATAATAAACTATACATAGTTAATTTCTTCTCTTCACCATCTTTCTGAATGACCCTAATTGTCACTGACAATATTTGGACAGATTGAAAACAATTTAACTTCAGTACTTCAAGTAATTTGCATGAAAGATTTTTGAAGTCCAACTTCTGAATCCAGAATTTGATTAGTTCCATAAATTTGTATGACCATAGATTTAGAAAATTTTCAGAGATTTGTATGACCAAAGATACAGTTCAGATTTGATTAGTTCCATAAATTTGTATGACCAAATATATATTTCAGATTTGTATAGTTTCAGAGATTTGTATGACCAAAGATACATTTCAGATTTGAATTGTTTCAGAAATTTGTATGACCAAAGATGCTATTGTATATAAATGGGCTGCTGTAGAACTGTTCTTCATCTTTACAGTGCTGTTGTATAGAAATATGCTGAATTTTCTGCTCTGATTGTTGCTCAAAGAAATTTAGCAAAAAATGGGGTCCTGGGAGACGCCGCTGCTGCTTGAGGCCCTTGAGAGGCCCTTCGTGTCGTGATGATTTTGCAGGTACCCCGAGAGGCCCTTGAGTTTGCCAGAATGTCGATTAACTTCCGTTCCGGCAAATTCGGGCACTCCATATGTCCTATTTTCAGCAAAGGTCATGCTGAAATTTTCCGTGAATTTTAGCATGACTTTGCTAAAAATCGGACATATGAGGTACTTGCTACTAATGCATGGGCCGGGGTATCTTAGTACTTAATTAAGTAGGATCAACTGCCCCTTTATTCTTGCTGTATTAAACCATAGGTGGCAATAGAGCCAAGTGATTAGTGCCAAGTGATTAGGCCAAGTGATGTCATGTCTCTACCGTAGATTAAAATAAATGGAAGTTTAAAAATATGAGAGAAGTTGTCTTGACTAATTGCATGTTTATGTAAAAAAGAGTAGCAGGGATATTTTACAACTCCTGTGTGTGTAGTTGCTTGTTTTAACTGTCGTTGTGGCTTCTTTCTTCTTGTATCATAAAAATATCTCTTCTGCTGCTTATCAGAGATGGCGGGAAGCAGCCACCGCCGCTTTGCAACACCGCAGTACGAGTTGGATGCTTCCGAGTTCTTCACTATCATACTTGGGACTTCAGTATCATCCATGATGCAGGTATATAAAATGAGAGATCTCCCCTTCACCCATCTCATTATGATATCTGTTGTTTGCCTACATCACTCATTGTCCCAAACTGCAGAGGCTGCCTGACAGTTTTAAGAACATGCTGATGGGTGAAGATCCGCCAAATAATGTGAAGGTGCGACAGGCCGGCAGCGGGTTTCGCAGGCTGTGGGATGTGGAGTTGGTGATCAAGGAGGGCCACATGTACTTGTCTCGTGGGTGGGAGAAGTTCTACCGTGCCTACGACCTGCGGCTGGGGTACTTCCTTCTCTTCAGGTACGACGACGACGCCACCATGCTCATCGTGAAGGTGTTCAACGCGACTATGTGTCGCATGCGCTACGCTGAAGATTATGATGCCGGTACGTTCTGCCTCTTCTTATTCCTCTACATTTGGCTTTGTCTCACATCAATTGTTAACGGTCATTGTTGCATTTGGACAGGTAATGGGAGGAGCAGCAGCGACAATGGCTACAGCCAAAGTAGCAGCAACCATGGCTGTAGCGAAAGCAGCAGCGACCATGGTTGTAGCAAAAGCAGCAGCGATTCTGGCTGTAGCGAAAGCAACAACAATCCTGGCAGCAGCATAGACAACAAGAAGGATGATCCGGACTGGAGTGTGGGAGAAGAGGAGCAGAGTGGGGATGAGGAGCTGCAGGATGACGATGGGCATCAGGCTGAGGATGACCTAGCGCTGGTGGTGGCTGACCAATGGCAAGAGATGGTGGTGGCTGGCCAAGGGCAAGAGATGGTGGTGGCTGACCATGGGCAAGAGATGGAGGTGGCTGAGGATGACCTAGCGATGGTCGTGCCTGAAGGTGGCCTCGCGATGGTGGTGGTGCCTGACAATGACCACGCACCGGTGGTGGCGCCGACGATCCCACAGCTGGGCGACATGACCACGCCAATTGAGCTAGAAGACTACATCCCACTGCCTCCACCGCCTCCATCGCCTCGCCGCTCTTGGCGCATCAGGCTGAGGAAGGAGAAGGAGAAGAACAATGCATGAGAACTGAACTTTGTCAGGTATGTCAGATCTCCAAAATGATATATATATATATATATATATATATATATATATATATATATACTTAGTTACCTATGTTATCTCTAATATGCTTAGTTTCCTATAGGTTAGCTTCATTTTACCTAAGTTGTCTCTAATATGCTAACTTAGAGCTTATATGCTTAGTTTCCTATAGGTTAGCTCCAAAATAACTTATGTTAGCACAAAATGATCAAGTTTACATAATAAGCTTATAGTCTTTTTCTTATTCTTCTTCTTTTCCAAAATGACATAGGTTAGCTTCATTTTACCTAAGTTGGCTCTAATATACTAACTTAGAGCTTATATGCTTAGTTTCCTATAGGTTAGCTCCAAAATAACTTATGTTAGCACAAAATGATCAAGTTTACATAATAAGCTTATAGTCTTGTTCTTATTTCTTTTCCAAAATTCTTCTTATTCTTCTTCTAGTGTTCTTCTTCTTCTAGTATTCTTCTAGTCTTCTTCTTTTTCTTCTTCTAACTTCTTGTTTATCATTTTGCAGATTTGATTTAATTCACGGAAGCTTGCGTGGATGGAGTGCTTCTTTTCCATTTGTGTTTTTATTTTGTATCAATGTGAAACTTTTGTGAATTGATGGATAACGGTGTTGGATGAATAATGTGAAACTTTTGTAATATGTAACGATGGAACTATGTGTTGGCTATGTATGTATATATGATGGAACTTGTGTGTTGGCTATGTATGTATATATGATGGAACTTGTGTGTTGGCTATGATTGTTATATGGATGCTTGTTGTATATATATATGTGTTGGATATCTCATAGGTGAAATAGTGACCTGAGATTAAAAAAAATAAAAAAATGTTACTAATGGCGCATTACCATGCGGTGCGCCATTAGTATAGCAGACACTAGTGGTGCACCATTGGCAAAACTAATGGCGCACTGCCTGGTGCGCCATTAGTATACCAGAGACTAATGGCGCACCAGTGATGCGCCATTAGAAAAAATTATAGTGGCGTGATACTAATGGCGCACCAGTGATGCGCCATTAGTAGACAAAACTGGTGCGCCATTAGTAGCCCTTTTCCTAGTAGTGGAAATCCCTACTCACTCACATTGATATATATTAATGGGCATCTCCATAGACCGTTGATATGCCTAGTTGATGTGAGACTATCTCCCTCTTTTTATCTTCTCCACAACCACCGTCTATTCCACCTATAGTGCCATGTTAATGGCTCACGCTCATGTATTGCGTGAAAGTTGAAAAAGTTTGAGAACATCAAAAGTATGAAACAATTGCTTGACTTCTCATCAGGGTTGAGCATGATTTAAATATTTTGTGTGATGAAGATGGAGCATAGCCAGACTATATGATTTTGTAGGGATAAGCTTTCTTTGGCCATGCTATTTTGAGAAGACATAATTATTTTGTTAGTATGCTTGAAGTATTATTGTTTTTATGTCAATAGTAAACTTTTGTTTTGAATCTTACTGATCTGAACATTCATGCCACAATAAAGAGAATTACATGGATAAATATGATAGGTAGTGTCGTGGAATTGTCACGGCAAATGTCCTAGCAGAAGGACTTAGTCGTGGAGCCATCGCAACAGGGTTAGCTTAAAGGGGTAAAATGGGACAAAGGACACAAGGAGTTTATACTGGTTCGGCATCTTGCGGTGAAGGTAAAGGTCTAGTCCAGTTTGAGGTGGTATTGCTTATGTCGTGATTACCAGGGAGCAAATACGCTTGACCTAGCTTTCGATATGTTGTCCCTTTGCCTAAATCGTCGCCGGGTCGTTCCTTTATGTACACAGGTTGACACCCAGCGGCTTACAGAATCCTGGTCGGCTCATAAACAACGTGTCCGGCCTGGTGACTAATTACACTTGCCTTACAACATAAGTTATACATATATGGTGGTTTACACTTGTGGGCTTTATGCCGCCTTTGGACTTTGGTCCCTTTAACAAGTCTGCTTCCTAAACCGCCATCTTCAGCATTTTCATGGGCTTCATCTTGATGAACCGCCATTGGGATAACCCAGCCCCTCCTGGGCGGGTCATATTCATATACCCAACATTAGGCCCATGTTGATTTGATGTTGTTCATGTCAACCTTCAACACTTATAAAAAATCCTTCTTTGTTTGTTCTTGCGAGATATTGTAACCCACCATGACGTCATCTCCTGGAATTATGGAAACCCGCCATGACATAATCTTTCATTAATTCTGCACAATACCCATCATATCTTAACAAATCCTTATCTTTAATAACCATCCCGAAAATCAAGGCATTTAAGCGACTGGATAATCATTCTTTGGCCTCCTCGTTTTTCGCGTCTGCCTATTACCCCTTTCCTTATAAATAGGGTCAGGCAGTCTTTTCATTTTCCACCTTTTCCTTCTCGTCTTCAACCTCTCTCTCTCTCTTCATAACGCATCTGCACACCTTAGCACTGCCACCGCCGAGCTCGTCAGCTTCCTCGACCCTGGCCGCTGCATCGACCAGAACGAGACCAGAGAAACTGCAGCACCTCTCCATTGCTCAGTGGATCCAGTAAGTACCTCTCCTTTCTCTGCAGTAAATCTCCACTAGGTTTTTCTGAAGTTCTTTGGAGTTCATCGTTGTTCTTTATGATACCTTGGTTTGATCCTTTCTTTAATCCATAATAACCTTTGAAATATGTGGAAACTATTTCCGGATCTTCTCTTAATCACTGAATACACTTCCTAGAAGCAGAAATCTTGCCAATATGCTAGTTCCTCTGCTGCTGCGATATTTAGGTTTTGATTTACTTTCTTTATCCACACAGCGTTAGATCCAAATTATCTGCTCCAGTCTGTAAAACCTATTTGTCCAACACTTAGCAGATTTCACTCTTGATAGATCTCAAATACCATTATGGTCATGGCGGCTTACATCACCATTAAATAGTCATATATCATTAGGCCCCATTTAAGCCGCCAATGTAAACATATGCCGCAGCGTTTACCTCTGGCCTAACGAGTCAACTTAAACCGACATATTTTCTTTCTTTTAGGCTTCTTCCTTCACCATGCCAAAGATAGTCACTTCGTGCAATTGGGTTCCCTCTATTGTTATTGAAGACACACTCAAATATTTTGTCAAAACTGGCTATTTACCAGCAAAAAATGTCATGCACTGGCACGCCCCCAAACAAGGCGAAGAAAGACCTCAACCAAAGGATGGTGAGGTCATTGTTTTTACTGATCACATGAATCGAGGCTTCTCACCGCAAGGTTCTAAATTTTTCGAGACATTCTGCACTTCTTCCAACTCCATCCCCAAGACATCGGACCCAATTCCGTGTCCAATATCTGCAATTTTCAAGTTTTCTTTGAAGTGTACTGATACGTCTCCAATGTATCTATAATTTTTGATTGTTCCATGCTATTATATTATCTGTTTTGGATGTTTGATGGGCTTTATTATGCTCTTTTATATTATATTTGGGACTAACCTATTAACCGAAGGCCCAGTGCAAATTGATGTTTTTTTGCCTATTTCAGTGCTTCGCCAAAAAGGAATATCAAATGGAATCCAAATGGAATGAAACCTTCACGAGGATCGTTTTAGGAACAAACGCAATCCAGGAGACCTGGAGTGGAAGCCAAGGAAGAAGCGAGGAAGCCACGAGGCAGGAGGGCGCGCCCCAGGGGGGTGGGCGCACCCCCACCCTCGTGGGCCCCTCGCAGCTCCACCGACCTACTTGTTTGGCCTATATATACTCTTATGCCCTGAAAACATCCATGGGAGCCACGAAACCACTTTTCCACCGCCGCAACCTTCTGTACACGTGAGATCCCATCTTGGGGCCTTTTCCGGCGCTGCACCGGAGGGGGAATCGATCACAGAGGGCTTCTACATCAACACCATAGCCTCTCCGATGATGTGTGAGTAGTTTACCACAGACCTTTGGGTCAAGAGTTATTAGCTAGATGGCTTCTTCTCTCTCTTTGGATCTCAATACAAAGTTCTCCTCGATCTTCTTGGAGATCTATTCGATTTAATACTTTTTGCGGTGTGTTTGTCAAGATCCGATGAATTGTGGGTTTATAATCAAGATTATCTATGAACAATATTTGATTCTTCTCCGAATTCTTATATGCATGATTTGATATCTTTGCTAGTCTCTTTGAATTATCGGTTTAGTTTGGCCTACTAGATTGATCTTTCTTGCAATGGGAGAAGTGCTGAGCTTTGGGTTCAATCTTGCGGTGCTCGATCCCAGTGACAGAAAGGGAAACGACACGTATTGTATTGTTGCCATCGAGGATAAAAAGATGGGGTTTATACCATATTGCTTGAGTGTATCCCTCTACATCATGTCATCTTGCCTAATGTGTTACTCTGTTCTTATGAACTTAATACTCTAGATGCATGCTGGATAGCGGTCGATGTGTGGAGTAATAGTAGTAGATGCAGAATCACTTCGGTCTACTTGACACGGACGTGATGCCTATGTTCATGATCATGCCTAGATATTCTCATAACTATGCGCTTTTCTATCAATTGCTCAACAGTAATTTGTTCACCCACCATAATATATGCTATCTTGAGAGAAGCCACTAGTGAAACCTATGGCCCCCGGGTCTACTTTACATCTTATAAGTTTTCGATCTATAATTCTAGTTTACTATTTTGAAATCTTTATTTTCCAATCTATACAACAAAAATACCCAAAATATTTATCTTATTATCTTTATCAGATCTCACTTTTGCAAGTGGCCGTGAAGGGATTGACAACCCCTTTAACACGTTGGTTGCAATGTTCTTGATTGTTTGTGTACGTACCAAGCTATTTGCGTGTAGTCTCCTACTGGATTGATACCTTGGTTCTCAAAAACCGAGGGAAATACTTACGCTACTTTGCTGCATCACCCTTTCCTCTTCAACGGAAAACCAACGCATGCGCAAGAGGTAGCATGTACCGTCAAGAAGAGCCCAGTGTTGAACTCTTCAGTGAATATTTTTATCTGAACCGGCAAAACCAGTTTACTAACGGACCCAGCTTAGAACTTGGCGGGGTCTCAATTCAATGAAGAAGAGTTGATGTCTTCCGCTACTTTGCTGCATCACCCAAAAGATTGGAACCATACATGGTTCTATTCTAAGGATAATTCTCTCGCTGATGAAAATCCACTGTCGGGTTATCGTGTCCAGTGGCTCGACCCAAAGCATCATCTTCACGAAAAGCTTACCACTGCTGAATGTGCAAAGCTTGCTCCCACTATTGCAAAGGTCAAGGCCCTACTGGGAAATGGGTTAACCGACATTGTTCGGTGCTAGGTTTCTTGTCGAATCATACCTTTTGAGCCGCCGGTCCGGCTTAATGTGCACTTATACGGGCGGTGCAAAAGATACCCTACGCCACAGCCCCGTGTGCCTTACTGACGATGGAATCAATGAAATGACAAAGACCCTTCTGAATGAGAGCCTAGGAAGCTGTAGCAAAGTGGGGTTGAACCCTTTTTGCAAACTTAACCGGCCACCAGATGTGAGTCTCTACATCACTTACTTCACCTTATCATTCAAATGTTCTATTAACTCAACTTTGACGATTTTCACAGGCTGGATCCGATTTTTGGAACAAGGAGTATGATCATGAAGCTGCCAAGAAAGCCAGGGCTAAAACGAAAGCCGTCAATAAATCCACTAAGAAGAATAAGAAGAAATTATTTGCTTCCGAGATGCTTGAACTAGACGACAATTCTGAGTCGGAGGTAGCCCTTGATTCCCTTGTGTCCTTTTTCAACTATCTTATTGACACTGATTATCATCAGGATGACACGGGGGCCAGTCAAGCGGTTGAAGTAGAGGTAACGATTATTTCCTCCGACTCAGAGCCTTTGCCCAGACAGAAAATTCAACGGGTAACCCGGAAAGTAAGCTTTCCACACCCCTTAGATCATTTGGATCCTGACTTTGTTTTGAAGCAACAGCAGCACGAGAGCCAGCAACAAACTCAGACCAGCGGAGATGAAGATCCGTGAGGGAGTCCTGGATTAGGGAGTATCTGGACAGCCGGACTATATCCTTTGGCCGGACTGTTGGACTATGAAGATACAAGATTTAAGGCTTCGTCCCGTGTACGATGGGACTCTCCTTGACGTGGAAGGCAAGCTTGGCAATACGTATATGTAGATCTCCTTCTTTGTAACCGACTCTGTGTAACCTAGCCCCCCCCCCGGTGTCTATATAAACCGGAGGGTTTAGTCCGTAGGACAACAACATATCATCAATATCAATCAAGCAGGAGTAGGGTTTTACCTCCATCGAGAGGGCCTGAACCTGGGTAAAAACATCGTGTCCCTTATCTCCTGTTACCATCCGCCTGGATGCACAGTTCGGGACCCCCTACCGGAGATCCGCCGGTTTTGACACCGACATTGGTGCTTTCATTGAGAGTTCCTCTGTGTCGTCACCATCAGGCTTGATGGCCCGTTTGATCATCGATGGCGATGCAGTCCAGGGTGAGACTTTTCTCCCCGAACAGATCTTTGTATTCGGCGGCTTTGCACTGCGGGCCAACTCGCTTGGCCATCTGGAGCAGATCGAGAGTTACGCCCCTGGCCACCAGGTTAGATTTGGAAACTTAAACTACACGGCCGACATCCGCGGAGACTTGATCTTCGATGGATTCGAGCCCTTGCCGAGTGCGCCGCACTGTCACGATGAGCATGATTTAGCTCTGCCATCGGATAGTGTTCTGGAGATCGCACCTACAACCGCTCCGACCCTCAATTCGGAACCAATTGCGCCACCCATGGATGGATGGCTAGACCTCGCCACGGAGGCCGCAGTCTCAGCGGCGATCGAGCCGAATACCACCCTTACCCTTCACGAGAGCCATGATGCCAAGT
Organism: Aegilops umbellulata; assembly: GCA_032464435.1. Classification (NCBI taxonomy): domain Eukaryota; kingdom Viridiplantae; phylum Streptophyta; class Magnoliopsida; order Poales; family Poaceae; genus Aegilops; species Aegilops umbellulata. The sequence goes on along the minus strand of CP136056.1, from coordinate 380,735,065 downwards.
TACCGGATTCCTTTCCGGCCACGGACTCCGAACCGCCTGCGCCGGTGCCTGTCGAGTCTGACTGGGCGCCGATCATGGAGTTCACCTCCGCGGATATCTTTCAGCACTCGCCCTTCTGCGACATACTGAACTCGTTAAGGTCCCTCTCCCTGTCAGGAGAAACCTGGCCGAACTATGTCCGGCAGGATTGGGATTCGGATGACTAAGAAATTCGCCGCCCACCCACCACCCACTTAGTAGCCACTATCGATGATTTGACCGACATGCTCGACTTCGACTCCGAAGACATCAATGACATGCACGACGATGTAGGAGACGAACAGGAACCACTGCCCACAGGGCACTGGACAGCCACCTCATCCCATGATGTATACATGGTGGACACACCCAAAGAAAACAACGACGAGGAACGGAAGGACGCAGCGAAGGATCGTTCCCTCGAGAAGCAGTCAAGACGGCAGCGTAAACGTCGCTCCAAATCCCGCCTCAGCCGAAACAGCGATCACATAGGCCCAGCGATAGGGCAGGGTGAGCCAGCGGACGACGAACACGGCATTGAACAACCGTCCGACGAGGGCAACACTGAGAATCGAACCGAACAACCCGTCTCCGGCAAGGATAACAGTCCGGATGACATCACACCGGACAAGCTCCTGGAGCAGAAGAATCTCCATCAAAGGCTTGTCACCACCGCGCGGAGACTGAAAAAGCAGAAGCGAAAGCTCAGGGCTGCGGAAGATACACTCAGAATCAGATGGAGTAAAGTATTCAACACCGCAGAAAAGTATGGTGTCAGTTGCCACATAAAGAGCTACCCGAAGCGAAAGCTACTACCTGAATTCGATGTTGAGGCCTTAGAGCCCCCGCAATCAAAAAACAAAACAGCCACCTGGTCGGATAGACAACCTCGGGGCCAACATAGAACGGCAAATGATGCCGCACACAAGCCAGTACGCGATCCACGTAAGGACTCGCATCATAAGGATGGCCCAACCCGATCAATCTACGGGCCAAGAAAGCGCGCTCCAGCATGCCATACAACGCAATAAAAATCCGAACACCATGGTACACCCAAATACAGGGGTGGCGCACACCCCCTATGTTTCACCGACGAGGTGCTGGATCATGAATTTCCAGAGGGATTTAAACCCATAACATAGAGGCATACGACGAAACGACAGACCCTGGGGTCTGGATTGAGGACTACATCCTCCATATCCACATGGCTCGAGGAGACGATCTCCATGCCATCAAGTACTTACCCCTTAAGCTCAAAGGGCCAGCCCGACATTGGCTTAAAAGCCTCCTCGAAAACACCATTGGAAGTTGGGAAGAGCTCGAGGACACTTTTCGGGTAAATTTTCAAGGGACCTATGTCTGACCACCGGATCCAGACGATCTAAGTCATATAACTCAACAGCCCGGAGAGTCAGCCCGAAAGCTTTGGAACAGGTTTCTCACTAAAAAGAACCAGATAGTCGACTGTCCGGACGCCGAAGCCTTAGCAGCTTTCAAACACAGTGTTCGAGATGAATGGCTTGCCAGACACCTCGGCCAGGAAAAGCCAAGAACAATGGCCGTATTAACAAGCCTCCTGACCCGCTTTTGTGCGGGCGAGGATAGCTGGTTAGCCCGATGCAGCACCAGCGACCCAAGTACATCCGAAGTCAGGGACGGAAACGGGAAGCCACGACGTAACAAAAACAAGCGCCGGAATAAAGAAGACAGCCCGAAGAGCACGACAGTAAACGCCGGATTCAAAAGCTCTCGGCCGGGTCAGCAAAAACTATGTCAGATCCACAGCACCCCAACGGCAACAGAGACGAACTGTCCAGCCTAAACAAGATTCTGGACAAACTATGTCAGATCCACAGCACCCCTGATAAACCTGCCAATCATACCCATAGAGAATGTTGGGTCTTCAAGCAGTCCGGCAAACTCAACGCCGAACACAAGGGGCTGCATACACCAAGTGAAGACGAGGACGAGCCTCGCAAACAAAGCACTGGGGAACAAAAGAAATTCCCACCAGAAGTCAAAACAGTAAACGTGTTACACGTGATAAAGAAAAACAACGTGGCACTCATAGAGACACGTGCCCCAGGGCCTATCACTGCGGAGTTCCGCCACTGGTCGTCCCAACCGATCACCTTCGACCATCAGGATTACTCAGCAAGTATCCAGCATGCAGGATGGGCCGCCTTGGTGTTAGACCCGATAATTGACGGATACCACTTCACGCGAGTCCTGATGGACGGCGGCAGTAGTTTAAACCTGATATATCAGGATACAGTCCGCAAAATGGGGATAGACCCAACAAACATCAGCCACGGCAATACTACCTTTAAAGGAGTAACGCCAGGCCCAAAATCCCATTGCACGGGCTCCCTGCTACTAGAGGTTATATTCGGCTTTCCCGATAACTTCCGCAGAGAAAATTTAACCTTTCACATCACTCTGTTCCAAAGTGGCTATCAAGCACTACTCGGACGCGAAGCTTTTGCCCGCTTTAACGCAATACTGCATTACGCTTCTCTCATGCTTAAAATGCCTGGTCCATGTGGCATCATTACAGTAAATGGAAGTATTGAGCGCTCCTTGCGCGCGGAAGACCGTGCAGCCGCCTTGACAACCGCACACTAAACGGCCTCACCAACTAGAACATTTGATAGGTCGTTAAGACCACGGACACGGTTAGACGAGTCTGATGTAGCTATACATAATTGACACAGGTTTGATGGCTATTCCCCTATAACAATACAAGGGGCTCAACGCATGTAAACAAGTGACAATCATGCTCAATTTTACTCATCTTGAACAGTACTTTGTTTACTTAGTATAACCTGCCTTTTGCACCACAACTTTTCAGCTAAAAGTTCCTCTCATTTACAGATGACCATCGTGCTACACCCGTCCAGGATATGGCACAACGGAGACACAGGCGCAGACGTGCAGCAGGGACCCGTTCCAAGGATTCTCTTTAGATTAAGACTCTGCGTAAACCTTTTTTACTGTCTCTTGTTGATACACATCCGTTGGATTCTCAGTACACACCGAGATGGATGCTGACGTATTGGCATGTGGCCACGTCAGAATGACGCACTGTCGGTGTACAAAAAGGGGGCCACGCTTTTTGTACCCCTATAACTATGCACGGGCAGTCCAAGCCACGGGCGCCGCCACACTGAGCACGGCAAGGGAGGTAAGCCAAGGTAAGGCCGAAGCTAAGGAGAAGCAGAACGACGCCAAGACCAAGACCACAAAGAGGGAAGGGGACGAAGCAGGCCCCCCCGGAAAGATCCTTGCCGGGAGGCGGTTTTCACAAACCCGGCAAGACCCTTGCCGTGGCAGCTCGCCCCACACCTACGGAGCGGGTCACCCTTGAGTCCACTGCCCCATGGGGCAAGGATTCGGGAGGCATCCCCTTGGTGGAATGCAGATCTTTGTGAAGACATTCAAGATCAGATGCGCACTTTAGAAGACGATGATCCTTGGCGGGATCCCAGCCAAGGAGGACCACAAGGCCCCCGGCAAGAGCCTTGCCGGGGATGACAGCAGGAGCCGCGGCAAGACCCTTGCCGGGGGCCCGGCAAGGCCCTTGCCGGGGCCGCGGCAAGGCCCTTGCCATAAACACCCGTGGGGCCACCACCAGGCCCACGCCAGTTGCACCTCCGCCACCGCTCGCATGCAGCTGCCGACCCAACCAGCTGGGCAGGCACCTGCATGGCGGCATGCAAATCCTCGTGGAGACCCACCGCCGTGCCACTTCAGCTGCATGCCCGCCTACATGGCATCGTGAGCACTGCTGGCCAGGGTGCGTGTCGACGCAGGAGGGAGCGGCAACGGACAAGATGGGGCTCTCCCTCGCCCCCGATAAAGCAAGGACACCTAAGCAAGGCGCATTAAATGCGCCTTGTCATGTAATGCGAGGGATAACCTCGCATCACTGTACCCTTTCCACCTCCTATGTGCCACTGTGGCAACCCCTTTCTCTATAAAAGGAGGCCCCAGGCGACCAGGAGGGGGATTCGGCTGTTTGGAGCTCTCGACGCCCCATTGCTAGCTCAAGAACACAGATATACAATCCACCAAAGCAGGAGTAGGGTTTTACGCATTCCTGCGGCCCGAACCTGGGTAAAGGAGCCGCGTGCTATCTGTTTGATCCGCTCTTTTCACAACCCCGCGCCCCGCAACCGTAGTAGGGATTGTTGTGATCCCATAGGTGTCGTTTCCACCGACATCTTTGACGCGCCAGGTAGGGGGCGCAGTTGTGAGAATCGGCTTTGGCAGTTAGCCCGGCGCTCCTTCGTCCTCGTGACCCTCGGAGAAGAAAGGAGGCCAGAAGGTCGATGCTCGAGCAATCGCAGACAGAAGCTAAGTTGCACTGAACCCTTGTTTTGTGCTACCTTTCTTATTTGAAGTTATTCCCCCCTGGAGATGTTCGCTTTGTATGAAAAACCTGCACGCCAGGGGGCTCTACCACGATCGGCAATGCCCTTGCCCTGTTTCGAGTCAGCTCAACAGCTCGAGCGGCTGCGTCGGGAGTGGCAGAGTAGCCTTCCGCGACCAACGACACCCTCGACTCTGACTCTAGTCAAGCGCGACAGTTCGAGCGGCCGCGTTCGGAACGGAAAGGTGACTTGTCCGGCAGTACGCGTACCCAGCAGGCCATGGGGATCCGTCCCCAAGACACCGTTGGGGATTTCGCGCCGGCAAGCCTTCCCGATCGGCGTAGGACACACATACAAAGAGGAATTGAACGAGGAAATAACATGCATGGAAATTAAGAGTACTTCAAAGTTATATTACATCACATCATTGTTGCGGTCCTAACTGAAGATAAAATTTGTCTTGGTCGGGAAGCTGCAGCGGCGAAGAAGAACGGGACGCCTAGTCCCGGTGCTGGCCTTCCACCCTATTGATTTCGTCGATGCAGTCGGTGATAGGCTTGATGCGCTCCTTGAGTGCCGTGAGGTCAACACCATCCGGCAAGCTTGTCATCGCGGCCGCGAAGTCAAGGTCGGGATTCCAGCGCGCCACCTTGGTGAGGACCTTGGTCACGACTCTCCGGCAAAGCCGCCGAGCCTCCTCGGCCAGCGTGGCCATCCTGTTGGAGTGAAGATAGGCCAGGGCTCCGAGGACGCCTTCGAAGAACTGGGTCAGCTTGGCGTTGACGGTCCCGCTGCGCTTAGGGGCGTACCTCACGTTTGGCATCCCCATGGTGGCCAATTGCGAGGTGACCCTGCCGGCGACGACCTCCAGATGGCTGATCCACCTGTTCTCGCCCGCCACGTATTCTTGGTGGGGGGCGGCCTCGTTTGCCCGCAGCTATTTCTCCTCCTCTAGGCTCCTGGTCAGGGTCTCCTCCTGAGCCCTGCCCTCCGACGACAGCTTCTCGAGATCCTCCAGCTTCAGCCTGAGGTCTCTGATGGAGTTCCGCGCCTCGGAGAGCTCTCCTGTCCTGCTGATGACCGTTCCTTGCGCCCCTAGCAAGGCGCGGTTGAGCGTGTCCTTCTCGCGAGACATCTTGAGGGCCTGCTCCTTCAGCTCGTCCCACTCTGCCTCCAGCTCCTTCACCTTGCCGGCGTGGGCCAGGGCTAGGGCATCGAGCGCCTCTCTGTGCCTCTGCTCCAGCTCCTGAGTCCGCCGCGCGACAAGGGCCTCGAGCTCCTCGTCCTTGTCGCGGAGCGTTGCGGCAAGTTTTGCCTCGCGCGCGCGGAGGTCCTCCTCCTGGGAGTCCAAGGTGGCTTGGTGCTGGTTCCGGACGGCTTCGGCCGCGGCAGCCGAGTTCGCCGCCTTCTCCTGGGCCTTCTCGATGTCGGCCATCCTCGGGGAGAGCTCCACATCGCGCTGGGCCAACTTCTCCTGAAAGGCCCTCTGCTCCTCACGAGTCTGGTGGAACCAGGCCTGCGCCACGGCAACGCGCGCCTTGAAGTCCACCTCCGCGTTATCCACCGTTGCCATCCTGGACTTGGGCTTGTCCAGACGGGCACGGTGGAGCGCTTGGAGCTTCCGGAAGTTGGCCCCCATGGCGCGAAAGAGCTGCTCTTCGGGGGACCCATCGCCGCCAACGTCCGGCGTGTCGACAACTTCAAACCCGGTGGCGGCAAGCACCTCGCCATCAAAAATTTCCCCTTCGGCGGGCGCTCGGCTTGGCGCCCCTGGGAGGTGCACGAAAAGATCATCGCCCACCTTCAGATACTTGTCGGGACCCGAGGTTGAGGAGGAGGGAGGCTGTTCATTCATCACCTCTTCCTCGGCGGGGGCCTTGCCGGCCTTCCCGGCAAGACCACCGCTAGCACCCCCGGTGGGAGCCTTGCCTGTAGCCTCGGCGGCCCCAGCGGCAGCATCCTCGGCCGCACCCTTGGCGGCCTCACCAGCGGCGGCCTCGTCAACGTTCTTGGCGGCCTCCTCGGCGGCAATTTTATCGGCCTCGGCCGTGGCCTCTTCGGCAATATCCCTGACAACGGTGTCCACGTCCTCTGTGTACATTGAAGGAGGGCCTGGGTAGCAGCGGCAACAATGAAGCCAAGAGAAGTATAAGGAAAAAAGACAGAGACGAAGGACGGGCGGCTCACCAGTGCCGGGCTTTGAAGCAGAAGTCCCCTCTCCACCAGCATTTGGCGCCGAGGTGGAGCCACCAACACCTAAGTTCCCCTCTTCCTCCATGGGTGTGGACTCCGTGCCTGACGCCCTTGCCGGGGACGCCCCCCGCGGCGGCGTAGTCGATGGGGGTGGTGTGTTGGGAGTAGCCCTCTGCGGCTCCTCCTACTGCCGCTCCCCTCCTGCGAACCCGACAAGGTCAGCGTCGTGGCATCGAGCGCCTATCGCATGTCGAGTGAAAAGAGGGTGATGAACTTACGTTGGGGGCTACACCGGGGGCTGCTGTCCGGGCTGCTCAGCACCACCAGTGGTGTCTTTGGAGCTCCAGCCGGGGGCTGGCCGCTGGCCGAGATCCTCGCCCTCTTCACCCGCTGGGCCAACGTCTCTGCATCCCTACAAAGACAAGAAGGGGTCAAGACAAGCGATCCAATTCAGGGAAATAGGAATGGCGATAGGGAACAGAGTACTTACTCGTGATCCGTTTCCTCCTCCTCCGCCAGCTTCCTTTTCCTCTCCTGGCTGAGAGGCCCGAGATAAAAAGGGAGCTCCGCGTCATCGTCCGAGTCGACGCCTGCCGGGAGAGGCGAAGAAGGCTGCGGGGTCTGTGTGTGCCCAGATGAGGAGGGGGTTGTCACCTTCTTCTTCTCAGCGGCCTTCGTCAGCCCCTTCGCTGCCGAGGCCCTCGTATGCCGCCCGGACCCTTCCAGGGTCAATTGAGGCCGCGTGGCCCTGCCGGGCCGGACCGGCTCGCCGGAGCCAGCCCGCCGCAGGACTCGCCCTCTTCCCCTGGTTGGTGTCGAACCCGCCACAACGCCCTCCTCCTCTGATGACTCGCCGGCCGCGTCCTCGACGAGCGGAGCTCCGGTGTGGGCGCCGCTGGCCTCCCCAGTGGCTGCCGCCCACAGGGTGAGATGCTCCTCCTCCGCAGCCGCGGCGACCTCGTCTTCCACGCCCCCGGCGCTGCAGGCCTCCAGAGCAAGTTGTGCCTCCCTCGCCCTGGCGGCGATGTAGTCCAGCTCTTCCTGGGTGGTTTCCTTGACGAGCCGCCGCTCGGCGTCAGCATTGACGTACACCTCGATCAAGGTGTCGAAGAATTTCTGCACTTCCGCGGCCGACGGCTCCCTCCAGCTCGGAACGGGGCCGTGCGCGTTGCAATCCGGCATCATGGCAATGATCTCAGACCGCCGTGAGTTATTGCACAGCGGGACCACCCCCGCTGGAAACTTGAAGAGCGGCCCCTTGACGGCCTTGCCGGCCTTTGCGGTGACCCTTGCGGCCTTGCCGGTCAGCTCGACCTCACCGTCGCGATCCACTTCCAGCTGGAAGAGCCGCTGGCAGAAGTGGGCATGCCCCATCACCGTGAAGTTGTGGTCGAGGCCGGGGCGGAGCCGCATGATGTCAGCCGGGTTCTTGAAAAGCCAAGCTGGCCTCCCCTTATTATGCAGCGGGGCGATCAGGCGGCGAAGAAAATCCGCCCCGATCATCTCGAGGGTGAGCCCCGCCCGGGTCAGCCGGAGAATCCTGGTGGTGGCGACAGCAATCCTCCCGTCGGCGGCGTCGACATCGCCCCAATCATTGCCGCGATCCGGCGGCGCTCGGCGGACCTTGCAAACTTCCGGCGGGTCTTCATCTTCAATCCAGCACCACCAGTCGCAGCATTCGTCCCACCTCTCCCTCACGGCACCATTCGGGTACGCCTCCTTGGATCTTGAGATCCAGGTGACGCAACCAGCGACGGCACCTCCCGTTTGGATTCGAGGATAAAAGTAATGGCGGAAGAGCGCTGTGTTGGGCTGCACCCCGACAAAGCCCTCGCAAAGATACGCAAAGCAAGCCATGCACGCCACCGCATTCGGAGTAAAATCCAGGAGGCGAAAACCAAAGGTGTGCATGATGTCGCAGAAGAACTCGGAGAAAGGAGGGCATAGCCCGCAAGAAAAGTAATCAACAAAGAAGGGATACCGATTTGGGGCAGGATCGGCACAGGCGGCAGGGATGACGCGCGTCGCCGGGTGCCCCGAATTCACTCCTCCCGTCTTCACTCCCCACAAGGGCTTAAAGGCGGCCCGGAGCTCATGAACGTCGACCGTCGAGGGGAATAAGAAGGAGGACCTCGTCTTGTCCCCCGACAACATGCCTCCGGCGGCTCCACGGTCCCGGAGCCCTTGGCCACCCCCTTGCCCTTGGCGGATTTAGGCGCCATGGCGGCCAAAGAGTCCAGAGGGTTGAGGAAGGGGGTGGCGAAGCCGCGACGATGGGCGGCGGCGAAAGCTTGCAAGAGAAGGGAAAAAGGGAACGACGACTCTGAGATTGGAAAAGGCACGAAAGAAGAGGGGAAAGTGAGCAGCGCGCCCGCGGTTATTCCTTCTTATGGGGGAGAACACGGGCGCCTGCTTTCACATTAACTGTGATGTGACGCATGCCCGCGGGGAGCAACCCCACGCATGCCGCCCACGTCACACACGCCTCCCCACGCCGCGCCACGCGCGGGAAGCGTGGGAGGCACAGAGCGCGAAGAACTTACCGCGGTAAAAACCGCCCCGCCTGCCTGCACACCGTTTTTGGGCCTAGCCCAACAACGCGTTGCGCTTATGTGTGGCCCAGGCCCGGGGGCTCCTGTCGGTGTACAAAAAGGGGGGCACGCTTTTTATACCCCTATAACTATGCACGGGGAGTCCCAGCCACGGGCGCCGCCACACTGAGCACGGCAAGGGAGGTAAGCCAAGGTAAGGCCGAAGCTAAGGAGAAGCGGAACGACGCCAAGACCAAGACCACAAAGAGCGAAGGGGACGAAGCAGCCCCCCCCCCCCCGGCAAGATCCTTGCCGGGAGGCGGTTTTCGCAAACCCGGCAAGACCCTTTCCGTGGCAGCTCGCCCCACACCTACGGAGCGGGTCACCCTTGAGTCCACTGCCCCCATGGGGCAAGGATTCGGGAGGCATCCCCGTGGTGGAATGCAGATCTTTGTGAAGACATACGAGATCAGATGCGCACTTTAAAAGACGATGATCCTTGGCGGGATCCCAGCCAAGGAGGACCACAAGGCCCCCGGCAAGAGCCTTGCCGGGGATGACAGCAGGCGCCGCGGCAAGACCCTTGCTGGGAGCTCGGCAAGGCCCTTGCCGGGGCCACGGCAAGGCCCTTGCCGGGGCCGTGGCAAGGCCCTCGCCATAAACACCCGTGGGGCCACCACCAGGCCCACGCCAGTTGCACCTCTGCCACTGCTCGCATGCAGCTGCCGACCCAACCAGCTGGGCAGGCACCTGCGTGGCGGCATGCAAATCCTCGTGGAGACCCACCGCTGGGCCACTTCAGCTGCCTGCCCGCCTACATGGCATCGTGAGCACTACTGGCCAGGGCGCGTGTCGACGTAGGAGGGAGCGGCAACGGACAAGACGGGGCTCTCCCTCGCCCCCGATAAAGCAAGGACACCTAAGCAAGGCGCATTAAATGCACCTTGTCATGTAATGCGAAGGATAACCTTGCATCACTGTACCCTTTCCACCTCCTATGTGCCACTGTGGCAACCCCTTTCTCTATAAGAGGAGGCCCCAGGCGACCAGGAGGGGGATTCGGCTCTTTGGAGCTCTCGACGCCCCATAGCTAGCTCAAGAACACAGATATACAATCCACCAAAGCAGGAGTAGGGTTTTACGCATCCCTGCGGCCCGAACCTGGGTAAAGGAACCGCGTGCTATCTGTTTGATCCGCTCTTTTCACAACCCCGCGCCCCGCAACCGTAGTAGGGATTCTTGTGATCCCATAGGTGTCGTTTCCACCGACACGCACGTACCTGGACACCAGGGGTTTATTACAAAGGGTATTGCTTAGCCCGGTTTACATAATAAAGACCGAATACCTTAGGGAGTATTCGGCATCGCGAGTTTGGCCTGATATGCATCAGCTCCGAATCATGTCTTTGGTCAAATGTTGGGTTTGCCCGGCTCCTGTGTTTTGCTGCCTTATGTTCCGCTCTATCGTCTAAGGAGGCCCCAGGAGAACTACTATGATTGTGCTCTGGTTCATCGGGACGAGCACCTCAGTAGAGAAAGCCGAAAACTGACTGTCATGATATATCGTGAGACTGGTCAACCACTCGATGACCTAGCGGAATCTTCGGGATTCCTCCGCCTTAACGAAGGGCCGTTTCCTGGCCAGGCATGTACGCGCCCCGAATTCGGATGAGCGCGGAGCCACCAGGGCCTATATAGTAGCCCCATTGTCAAACTCCTATGGCTAAGTGAAAGTGTTAAAGCATTATAGTCTGATTGCCTAGTTCGCTACGCTATCACCTCCTTAATGGACCAAGACGTTGGATCAAGTGTGAATATGCGTCTTCTGCGAGCACCCCCACATTATTTGCGTGGGGGCTGAAGCCGACGACTACCATCTTTCAGGTTATATACATATATACATGAACGGCCGCACAGGAGGTATTATAATTCTTGCAGGCACAAGTATAAAATAGCCTTTACAATTTAGCAAAACATTGTTTTCAATGGGAATACATGTCATTAGAACATAATATTCTTCGAGCACAGCGCCTCTATCGAACGAGCGCCCTCAAGAACCTCTTGAAAGTAACGCTCGGCAGGTACTCGGCTCTCGCCCGAATCTTGGGTTGCAATCACGGTGGCCTCCATCTCTGCCCAGTATGTCTTCACACGGGCAAGGACCATACGCGTACCCTCCACGCACGCCGACCTCTTCATTGCGTTGATATGCGGCACCGCACCAAGGAACTGTTGCAACAAACTGAAATAATTGTTCGGTTTTGGCCTTTCCGACCACAGATGATCCACAACAAACCTCATGGCAAGTCCGGACAATCTGTTCAGCTCGGCCCATTCGGCCAACTAATCTATCAATGGAAGCGGATGCTCTGGAACATGAAACTGTGACCAGAACAGCTTTTCCACTTCACGATCTTTTTGATCTCGGAAGTATTCGGCCGCATCGGCAGCGCTCGCCGCCAAGTCCAGATATGCATCCGCCGAACTACACAGCCGGTCCAAAGGGCCGTACTTCGGATCACCGAACTTCATCTGTAGCATAAAGGGCTTCCCAGCCACAATATCACTGGCCTGACGCAGCTCCTCCTTCATCGCTCTCATTGCAGAGCGGGTGTATTTGGCAGCCATCGTGGCCTTTTCTAGGTCTGTCCTCTTCGCTTGATCTTCCTTTTCAAGAAGTTTGCAACGGTTAGCGGTGTTCTTCAATTCCACAGCCATCCTGGCTATTTCCTCCTTGCTTTGGCAGTGAGCATCCTGTTCGGCTTTCAGCTCCTCGATTGCCTTTAGGGCAGCCGCATCGCTTTCCCTGGCTCATTCTTTGGCTCGGGCAAGTTCCGCTCGAAGGTTCTCCACGGCCGCAGCTCCATCTGCATTAAAAAAAACATGTTACAGATACTGGCATCATGCTCCTATTATCATGTGTCACTTGAGAAAGTACATACCTTGCGCCTCGTCCAGCCGTTTGTTCAAAACTACGATGTCGGCATCTGCCATGTCAAGCTGCCGCTTTAACTCGGCAAACTCATCAGTCCGGCGGGCCGCCGGACACTTCGCCACCTGCACATTAAGGCGGCACTATTATTCCTGGGATTAAGATCCTCTGTGCGTCGTCGTCTTCGACAGCACTCAGAGTCTCAGGGGCTACTATCTACACAGGGCACATTTAAAATGTGCGGTACTGTAAAAAATGTACATCATTTCACGTACCTCAAAACCCGTCAGTAGACTCATAACAGCTTCATGCAACCCTCTTTCGGCGGACGAAATTTTGTCAATCACCGCACCCATCAATGCGCGATGCTCTTCTGAGATAGCCGATCTCTCCAGCATATCCCTCAGTACATCCGACCGCATACCAGACGGAGCCGGACTCTTTCGATTGCTTGCTTCGAGAGCCGGATGCTAAGGACTTCGGGTGGCCATATGACTACCTTCTGGCCTTGGCGGATCTGGAGAAACCCTCCACGACGATACCTCGGGGTCGCCCGCCTCATGAGGCGGTACAGTAGGAGGAGGCGTTCCGCTCTCCATCATCTCTGGAAGAAGGTCCCCCGAAGATGAACTCTGCTCAGAAGGGCTAAGATCCAAAATGCAAGATAAATGCTTCGGTTGCTTTCCTCAGAAGTAAGGCAAGGCTTTTTCATTATTAATTACCCTTTTTTACTTACGGCTCGCTGGAGGGTTGATCCCCTTGAGGGCGTAGTGCGGCCGGGGTATCCCCCGGTGCAGGACCCTCTGGCAAAGATTTCTTCCCCCTTTTAGAGACCTTTGTCTCCGGGTTCTCAGAGGTGGTCCTCTTTCTTCCCTGGGAAGAGGAAGTTTTAGTTCCTCCTTCCTGGCTCACCTCCTTTGTGTAGGCGCTAGCCTCTTTGTTCCCCCCTTTATCTTCTCCTCAAGGCGCTTGGTAAGGCGCGATCTCTAGCATCCTGGTTAATACGGGATCCGATGAGGTCTCAGGAAGGGGGGCGGACACCTGATCAACTTTGCCTTCGCTATCCAATCCTGGTCAAAGAGCAGCTTTTTTAGGGCAACGTTGCGATAAATAAACAGACAGTGTGTTCAAATGCGGGGCTACTTACTTGGGTATCCGGGCGATTGCTGCTTAGACCCGCATCCTAAGTGATGTCCGAACACGTTATTTGTGGTCTGAAGAACAATCTTTACATATCCTTAGGCGTCATGCTGAGGAAGTGTTGAAGAGCTCGTGGTCCCTCCGGATTGAACTCCCATAGGCGGAGGGGACGACGTTTGCATGGCAGGACCCGGCGAATTAACATAACTTGCATCACCGTGACCAGACTAACATCTCTCTCAAGGAGGTCTCGGATGCGGCTCTGCATTGTGGGCACATCCTTTACTGGCCCCCTGTCCAGCCCCTTGTTGACCCACGACGTTAGTCGTGGCGGGGGACCCGAGCGAAAGACCGGGGAAGCTACCCACTTGGTACCCCTGGGAGCTATGATATAAAACCACTCTTGTTGCCATAAATTGGACACCTCCTGGAAAGAGCCCACGGGCCATGGGGCGTCGACATTTTTGCTTATTACGGCGCCTCCGCACTCTGCGTGTCGCCCCTCGATCATCTTCGGCTCTACTTTGAAGGTCTTGATCCATAGTCCGAAGTGATGGGTAGTTCGGAGGAAAGCTTCGCATACAACGATGAACGATGAGATATGGAGGATGGACTCCGGAGCTAGATCATGGAAGTCCAGCCCATAATAAAACATAAGCCCCCTCACGAAGGGATCTGTCGCGAAGCCTAGCCCTCGGAGGAAGTGAGATACGAACACGACGCTCTCACCGGGCTTGGGAGTGGGAATAACCTGCCCTTGAGCAGGCAGCCTATGCGGGATTTCGCCGGTCAGGTACCTGGCCTCCCGCAGCTTTGTTACGTCTTCCTCCGTGACGGAGGAGGGCATCCACCGACCTTGAAGATTAGATCCGGACATAATCGTAGGTCCGAAGCGCCTAAATCTAAGCTTTGGGTGTTGGAACTCGAGGCGGGAGCACTACAAGAAATATGTCAACTTGTGACCTTTTGTCAGTGACCCTGGAATAATTGGTCATAGATCTATGACCATTTCAGACCAATTGGTCAAAAGCTGTTCGGGGGGCTCCAAACCCTAAACCATTGTGACCATTTTGGTCAGAAAGGTCGTAATTTCCTTACACGAAATGGTCATAAAGCAAACAACGCTAGTCCGTTGCCTTATTTCTAGTTGTTAACGACCAATATAGATGGTCATAGCCTTGTAAATTGTGGTGGGTTGCTATGACTAGGCGCCACCTCATCAGTTTTGCCTATGTGTCATGTCCATGTGGCAGTTTTTGCCCTAGGTTGTGAAGAAACCTATATTTCTGTCATTCCCAAAATTCCCAAAAAAATCTCATAAATTCTTTGGGTCATATCTTCGTCAAATATGTAAAAAGCTTCCTTGCCTAGTTCAAAAATAATTCAAAAATATTCATTTTCCTATTCTGTTCAGAGTAACAGTTCGTGAAGGAAGTACCACTTTGGCATGTCCAAATAGTATCCATTTTCTACAGTGCTTTCCTATGCCCAAATAACCATCGTCCACCAAATGCCAGCTCAATCCATTCATTATTTTGAGCCGAGCTTCAACATTCGTATTTATGTCCAGTGTGGTGGTTTGCAAAGCAAGTACCACCTAGGCTCCTCCTTTTGAGCTGAAAATTTGTGAAGACGGTCTTCTTAGTAACTGATCATCCTCAGCCAAAACTCACGCCCATTAGCCATGTGCATTTCCCGTACCGCTAATCAAACACTTGGCTGCTTATTCATGTTTGAGCATCGATCGGTCTCCTCGTGAGTATCTTATGTTTTGATTTTCTTCCTAGCACCTACCTGGGGAGTGCCGAACCCACTAGACATGCCTAGGACGCCCAGACCAGATGGCAACACCACGGTCACGCGGTGACCACGCGGCGGGCATGCGAGCTTACGCGCTCTAGAGTTGGGGCCCTCGGCCACCGTCAAAACCTCGATGTCTCTTCATAAAACCATGTATTTCTGATTAAATAGATACTTATTTACCTAGAAATGATTTTTGAAAAAAATAAAGAGCAAACTATGACGTAGCTGCAGTTAAAATTTGACCCGCTTCCAAATGAATCGACGGGAATTTGTCTTTTTCACGAGAGGTGGATCAAAAATTTTGACACCCAACCATTTTGTCAATTATGAATTAAATATGGCCTGGTATTTTAAAAAATTGATTAGGTCCAATTTTGCAACAAATATATGGTAGGTCCTTCACAAAAAAAACTCATTTCAAGCACTCGGAAAATGGAAAATGGTTTTTTGTCCAAAGAAAATGAAAACTTCCTGAGGCAACATTTTTTGCCATTTCAATATGCACCCTTGTGCACAATATGAGATCATTTGAACAAACTATGCCATGAATGTGGCCATAAGATTGATCATTTGGCTTGAAAGCCATGAATCTTCACACCTGATAGCTCATTTCTGAGAACACTTTTTAAAAATAATTACTGCATTACAATTTTGTTATTTTTCCTAGAAACTTTATCACATATAATGACACAATGCGAAGGTTTTCCAATTTTTTATTTTTTTTTATTTTTTATGCCCGTTTCAAAATGCGGTCAAAACGGCGGGCTTGACCGTTCCTAACTAGTGGTTGAATATTGGAATTTTTTTTGGTGTTTCTCTGATTAAGTAGATACTTATGTACCTAGAAATGATTTTTGGAAAAAATAAATAGCAAACTATGAGGCAGCTGCAGTTCAAATTTGACCCGCTTCCAACTAAATCGGCGGGAATTTGTCTTTTTCACCAGAGGTGGATCGAAACTTTTTACACCCAACCATTTTGTCAATTGTGCATTAAATATGTCCTAGTGTTTTATAAAAATGATTTGGTACAATTTTGCAACAAATATATGGTAGGTCCTTCACAAAAAAACCTCATTTCGGGCACTCGAAAAATGGAAAATGAATTTCCCGTGCAAAGAAAATGAAAACTCCCTTTGGCAACATTGTTTGGAATTCCAAGATGCACCCTTGTGCACAATATGAGATCATTTGAACAAACTAGCCATGAATGTGGCCATAAGATTGATCGTTTGGGTTGAAATACATGAATCTTCGCACATGATAGCTCATTTCTGAGAACACTTTTTTAAAATAATTACCGTATTACAAGTTTATTATTTTTCCTGGAAACTTGGTCTCATATAATGACACAATGCGAAGGTTTTCCAATTTTTTGATTTTTTTTGAATTTTTTATGCCCGTTTCAAAATGCGGTCAAAACGGCGGGCTTGACCGTTCCTAGCTAGTGGTTGAATCTTGGAATTTTTTTGGTGTTTCTCTGATTAAATAGATACTTATGTACCTAGAAATGATTTTTGGAAAAAATAAATAGCAAACTATGAGGCAGCTGCAGTTCAAATTTGACCCGCTTCCACGTGAATCGGCGGGAATTTGTCTTTTTCACCAGAGGTGGATCAAAACTTTTTACACCCAACCATTTTGTCAATTGTGCATTAAATATGTCCTAGTATTTTATAAAAATGATTTGGTACCATTTTGCAACAAATATATGGTAGGTCCTTCACAAAAAAACCTCATTTCGGGCACTCGAAAAATGGAAAATGAATTTTCCGTGCAAAGAAAATGAAAACTCCCTTTGGCAACATTGTTTGCAATTCCAAGATGCACCCTTGTGCACAATATAAGATCATTTGAACAAACTATACCATGAATGTGGCCATAAGATTGATCGTTTGGGTTGAAATACATGAATCTTCACACATGATAGCTCATTTCTGAGAACACTTTTTAAAAATATTTACCGTATTACAAGTTTATTATTTTTCCTGGAAACTTGGTCACATATAATGACACAATGCGAAGGTTTTCCAATTTTTTGATTTTTTTGAATTATTTATGCCCGTTTCAAAATGTGGTCAAAACGGCGGGCTTAACCGTTCCTAGCTAGTGGTTGAATATTGGAATTTTTTGGTGTTTCTCTGATTAAACAGATACTTATGTACGTAGAAATGATTTTTGGAAAAAAAATAAAGAGCAAACTATGAGGCGGCTACTGTTCAAATTTGACCCGCTTCCAACTGAATCGGCGGAAATTTGTCTTTTTCACGAGAGGTGGATCAAAACTTTTTACACCCAACCATTTGGTGAATTGTACATGAAATATGGCCTAGTATTTTAGAAAAATGATTTGGTCCAATTTTGCAACAATAATTTGGGAGGTCCTTCACAAAAAAACCTCCTTTTGGGCACTCGAAAAATGATCAAAAATTACTAGAAAGATCAGAAATGCATACAAATTGGTACTTATCCATAAAATGTGGTCTAATTCTAGTGAAAATTTGTGGGGTGCCCTTTTGCAAAATATTTTGATAGCTACTTCACAAAATCCCTCTATTTTTTAGTACTTGGAAACTATTTAAATCACTGGTTTTCTGAACCAATCGTTACTCGGATCGATGACATGGCGCCCATCCATCCATCCATCTCTCCATCCCACATCCATCCATCCATTTATCTACAGAAAAAATATAAAAAATGGAAAAGAGATACCCCAGCCGCAGCCCAACCCTAGCTCAGATCCCCCTTCCTCCGTCTCATTCCCCTCGTCCCTGGCGGCGGCGCACCACTCGTATCTTCCTCTATCCACCAAACCCTACCCACCAACGCGAGCTCCTATCCCCCGCACCACTCCTCGCCGCCGCCACCACCACCACCTACGGCGCCCGATCCCGCCCTCCGGTGGCGCCGAGCTCACCACGGTGACCCCATCCCTCCGCTCCTTCCTCTCATCGGGCCAGATCGGGCACGCGCATCCTCAAATCGCCAGGCGCGACCCCCGATTCAGCCGAGGCCGCCGCCCGCGCCCGCGCGCCACCACCCGCTCCTCCTCGCCTCCTGTAGGACGCAAACCCCGCGCCGCTCTTCCTCCGCCCGCCGACCCACCCCGTCCCTGATGCCTCACT
The DNA here is from genome assembly GCA_032464435.1 of Aegilops umbellulata. Taxonomy (NCBI): domain Eukaryota; kingdom Viridiplantae; phylum Streptophyta; class Magnoliopsida; order Poales; family Poaceae; genus Aegilops; species Aegilops umbellulata. The sequence continues at coordinate 380,716,951 of CP136056.1, read as the reverse complement.
CGGCGCCTTCCGCTACAGGGCCGCCACGCTCGCAACACCCTCGGCGCCGCACCTCCACCGCCACCTCCGCTGGCTCCTCGTCGACGCCCCCGCCTCGTGCACGAGCAGCCGGAGCACGCCGTCCACCCCGCGCACGCAGCACTCGATGCGCTCGACGTCTTTGGTAATGGAAGCGCCCGGATCCCTCGGTTTCCTTCTTTGGTTTTTTTCTCCATTGATTTGCTTAGCTTCACTGACTGACGGGGAACTGATTTGGGCATTTGCAGATATGGTGCAGGACATCAAGGACCTGGAGCACCCATACTCGCTGGAGCAGATACGGTGTGTGCTCTCCCAGGAGCCCGTCTCCGTCTCCATATCCGGTACGTATACCTGCAAGAATGTGCTACTCAAGGTTTCTAGTGATTATTAGGAGTTCGGTTTGGGGCTAGAAGGTGTTGCTCAAGGTTTCTAGTCCGTCTCTGTCTCAAGGTTTCTACTGTTAATTTTCAAGAAGCCAGAATCATTGTGGGTTTGTGGTGGAAATGTAGATTTGCATTCATGATAAGATAATTAGCACAAATGGCCATTTCTCATTGATATCACAATAGAGATTCAGAGTGTGATCTTGAAAGCACGCTGCATACAAAAACACAATTCTAAGTGCCTTTATTAAATAGATTAAAAATAAGTCGCGCGGGTTTGCTTGCTTGTTGGGATTATATTTCCCAGTAGCTTGCTGATCCTACATAACTTCATTCTGTATGCGGATCTGCGACCTTCATGATGCATTTACTTATTGCAAGCAAAGCATCCTATATTATTCTCATCCTATATTATTCTTATTGCAAGCCCGAGGTGTCTCCTCATCATCTACAACAAAGGATCCCCATTGCCCGCCACCAGCCTGTAGCAGAGGATCCCCGCTCTGTTGGGCACAATACAAACACCCAAAACAGGTAAACAATTGGTAGCATGTCCAGCATCATCTCCTATCTGCACTGTGCTCTGTCAATTTCTTCAGTCTGTATGTAATATAACTGCAGAAGACATCTGAAACTTTGTAACCTATCTGCACTGGAGCCGCTGTTAGTTTCTCAGTAATTTTACCGACATTTAGCAGACTAAATTAATAAAACAAGAATGTTGGTTTGTACTTGGTAACCCCATCTCCTGTCTCATTTTGGGGAGGAATTTCAGTAATAGCTGATAGAGTTTTGTTGTGCCGTAACAGATCATCAGCATACACAACCAGTGGAACTGCTACAAACCACCAGAAGAAGGCGAAGAAAAGAGGGCAAGATCACAGCAGCTCTTCTCGGTGAGGAAATGCTCGGCCCTGCAGAACAACCGTGAAGCAGAAGTTAACTACGTGCTCGTCTGCGGGGTGCTTCTGGTGGTCTCGCTCTTCGAGCACTTCTGGAGGCTGCTCAAGTGGTTCGCCGTGGCGCACCATGGACGTCAACATACTCATGCTCATCGCAGTTACGACCAACACTTGCCACCTTCTGAACTATTCTGATGTTGATGTTCATTGTGGGCTGTACTGAAGTTTCCACACGCACGCACGCAGCATGTGTTTCGTGTGACTTAGGCTTTGCCTGTTTTCTAACTAGATTCATAGTGTGCGATCAATATATCAATATTAGGCAGCCATGGTGTTTATCCTTAAATCCATGAATCTTTTGGTTCACCCCACTAGCCTGGCTACTTGCAGAGGAAGCCAAGAATAATAAATCTCATCCATTTTCTAAATATAAATAAACAAAAAAATGTCATGCTAGGTGCAGAGCATAAGGTGCCCTGCTTATGGTTCGTGTTGAATCTAGTTAGGCAGAGGAATCCTTGCTAATTCTGGCAAGTTTTTTGCTTTCACATCCGAGTTAAAGAAAACTGGAATTGATCTTACAAGTGGCTCAAAACGTAAGACTGTCTGATTCCATTTTAAGGGTTTCACTAACCTGGTAGTTTTATTTGGTGATGCAGTTTGTAAGTTAAAATGATGCCCAGGGTTCATGCCATGTGTGATTTCTCTTGACATAGGTGCTCCTCCCATGCTATGTCTCTCTGTTGAATAGATAGGTTCTGTTTTGCTTTGTTCTATTTCTAGTTTAAGCATAAGCAGGTTCTAGTAAGTGTCTATGCATGTGGCTCATGAGTCAGAATATCTAATCTAATTAGGGACTGTAGACCTACTGTGTCATGTGCAAACTAGCTTGCATTCAGTTCAGAAATTTCTAAATTCTTTGATGTGTCACTGTATCCCAGTAAAGCAAGATGCTTGTTATACTCATGTTCCTGATGATATTGGTGTACACTCAATTTGGTTATTTCTTCTAGTTCTGCTACTAGTTGCTATGTACTCCTAGTGTTGTAGTTGCTGCGTAGTAATACAGAAATATTAATGCTCAAATATGATGATCTGGACTGCAGCACACCTACAGTTTTCATTTCTATGATCAATTTAGAGTTGCACATGTCAGTATATTGTATACTAAAAAAATCCTAGCTAGTGAGAACATTTTAGTCACTCCATGAACACATACTAGTTGTATTAGTCATACTATTTATGTACATCTCATTTGTTGTCAATTCTTGCTTATAAGTTATTGGATCCCTCATTGGCTACTGTTTGATGTTCTATACACATTCTTATTCTTATATGTTCATTCTTGTTTTTTGCACAGGTGAAGTGCGAATCCAAGTTCGAAGCTGTGAAGCATATCAACAAAGACTAGCATATTATTGTAAATGTAGGTAGTAGTAGGCTTATCTGGGCTGTAGTATACTGTAACGTTTGTAATAGACTAATGTCGTGTTGTTTTGGACGAATTTCATTTGCTATTTGGATTGTGTGAAATAATGATTGTGTATGTGATTTGAATACCCATCAAATGGAAAGACAAGGGGGTCCAAGTTATAATGGTTGTTTGATAGATTTTGAAATTTTTGATGTGTGGGATCAATTTTGTGATAAGCATGACAAGTGGGACCAATCTGATTGGTGGGACCAGTGGCAAAAAAGGACGAAAATAAAAAATCAGTAGATTGTAAAAGGCTGCATCTTAGAAAAAAAGGCCGAATTAATGGCCCAAGCCCATGTAGCTAGCGAAAATTAACAAGAAAAAATACATTAAAAAGGCTGAATTGTTGGGCTAGGCCCATGTAGAAAACCGAATTGAACCGGGCTGAATCTTGTGCCACATCAGCTTGCCACGCTGGATGCCTACGTGGCCTGGGGAGGTTGCTAGTGACCAAAACGCCACAGTAGGAATATTTTGGTCGTAAACGTCCACGACCTTCTCACAGAGAAGGTCGCTATAGTCAGTTTGACCGCCAGCTTTGGACCTTCTGTTTTTGGTCAAAAAAAGGTCGCAAATGAAAAACAATGACCTTTCAGTGCCCAATAGTCAGGGTACAAGTTGACATATTTGTTGTAGTGGAGGCGGATTCGATTAAGATCGAGAGGAAAAAGAATAGGGCTTGGTCTCTTTATAAAGAGGTTGAATACCAAGAGCCTTCCTCGTGACCGTTTGGGACTTACCTTCAATCGAGGGGTCATACCAATAGGCATGATTGGGTTACCCACGTCCGTGTTGATGAGAATCCCGTAACAAAGGGGACACGATCTCTGCTGCGACAAGACATGCCGAGGAAACCGCCTCGCAAAACACGCTGAGATTGGTTATAAAAACGATTCGAATAAAGACCTGGCCATGGTGTGATGTCACACTACAGGATACGTCAGCAGATTAGATTTGTGGTAATATTATTCTCTCCACGGTTGTATGTGGAACTTGTTTTGCAGAGCCGGACACGATCCTCGTGTTCAAAAGTTTATGACGTATTCGGAGGAGGAACGCGCCTTGCAATGCCGAAGACAAATATGCGCGCCGGACTCATCGTCATTGAAGCCTGGTTCAGGGGCTACTGAGGGAGTCCTGGATTAGGGGGTATCCGGACAGCCGGACTATATCCTTTGGCCGGACTGTTGGACTATGAAGATACAAGATTGAAAACTTCGTCCCGTGTCCGGATGGGACTCTCCTTGACGCGGAAGGCAAGCTTGGCAATACGGATATGTAGATCTCCTTCTTTGTAACCGACTCTGTGTAACCCTAGCCCCCTCCGGTGTCTATATAAACCGGAGGGTTTAGTCCGTAGGACAACCACAATCATACCATAGGCTAGCTTCTAGGGTTTAGCCTCTTCGATCTCGTGGTAGATCAACTCTTGTAATACCCATATCATCAATATCAATCAAGCAGGAGTAGGTGTCGGTGTCAAAACCGGCGGATCTCGGGTAGGGGGTCCCGAACTATGCGCCTAGGCCGGATGGTAACAGGAGACAAGGGACACGAAGTTTACCCAGGTTCGGGCCCTCTCGATGGAGGTAAAACCCTACTCCTGCTTGATTAATATTGATGATATGGGTAGTACAAGAGTAGATCTACCACGAGATCAAGGAGCCTAAACCCTAGAAGCTAGACTATGGTATGATTGTTCTATTATGAAGTTGTCCTACGGACTAGAACCCTCCGGTTTATATAGACACCGGATAGGGTTAGGGTTACACAAAGTCGGTTACAATGGTAGGAGATCTTGAATATCCGCATCGCCAAGCTTGCCTTCCACGCCAAGGAAAGTCCCATCCGGACACGGGACGAAGTCTTCAATCTTGTATCTTCATAGTCCAGGAGTCCGGCTGAAGGTATAGTCCGGCTACCCGAACACCCCCTAATCCAGGACTCCCTTAGTAGCCCCTGAACCAGGCTTCAATGACGACGAGTCCGGCGCGCACATTGTCTTCGGCATTGCAAGGCGGGTTCCTCCTCCAAGTTCTTCATAAAAGATTGTAAACACCAAGAATAGTGTCCGTCTCTGCAAAATAAGTTTCCACATATTGCCATAGAGAGAATAATATTAACACAAATCAAAGCTGCCGACGTATTCCGTAGCGTGACATCACACTACAGCCAAGTCCTTATTCGAATCGTTTTCACTTCTCCACCTCAGCGCGTTTTGCGAGGCGGTTTTCCTTGGCACATCTTGTCAATGCAGAGATCGTGTCCCATTTATTTACGGGATCCTCATCAATACGGTCGTGGGTAACCCAATCGTGCCCGTTCAGCATGTTTTCTCGATTAAAAGCGAGTCCCAAACAGTCACGGGGGGGGGGGGGTTCTTGGTATTCATCCTCTTATAAAGAGACCAAGGCCTTACTCCTTTTTTCAACCTCAAACGAGTTCGCCCATCGCCTCGAGTTCCAACACCCTAGGCTCCAGATTTCAGGCGCTTCGGATCACCGATAATGTCCGGTTTTGACCTTCAAGGTCGGTGGATGCCCTCCTCCGTCACGGAGGAGGACACGCTAAAGTTGAGAGAGGCTAAGTTCTTGACCGGCAAAATTTCGCACAGGTTGCCTGCTCAAGGGCAGGCCATTCCCAGTCCCCAGTCTGGTGAGAGCGTGGTGTTTATATCCCACTTCCTTCGGGGGTTAGGCTTCCCAATGGATCCCTTTGTGAGGGGGCTGCTATTTTATTACGGGTTGGAATTCCACGACTTAGCTCCGGAGTCCATCCGCCATATCTCCTCATTCATTGTCGTGTGTGAAGCGTTCCTCCGTGTTAGCCCTCACTTCGGTTTGTGGCTCAAGACTTTTAAAGTGGAGCCGAAGATGATCGAGGGACGGCACGTAGAGTGCGGAGGCGCTGTTGTAAGCAAGAATGCTGATGCTCCATGGCCCGAGGGCTCTTTTCAAGAGGAGCTTGGCTTGTGGCAACGAGAATGGTTCTATATCACCACTCCCAGGAGCACCAAGTGGGTGGCGCCTCCTGCCTTTCACTCGGGTCCCCCACCACGGCTAGCGTCATGGGTCAGCAAGGGGTTAGATTGGGGGTTACCCAAAGACGTGCCTTTGTTGCAGAGCCGAATCAGGGATCTCTTGGAAAGAGACCTCAACTTGGTCAAAGTGATGCAAGTTATGCTGATCCGCCGGACCTTTCCCGGCAAACGTTGCTCCCTCCGCTTGTGGGAGTTTAATCCGGAGGGACCACGAGCTCTCCAACATTTTATGGGCGCAACGCCCATGGATATGTACAAATTGTTCTTCGGATCGCAAGCAATGTGTCCGGATTTGACCGAGGATGCAAGTTTAAGCTGCAATCGTCCGGATACTCAAGTAAGTAACCGTGTGCCCGGACTCGCTATCCGTATAATTGTCATAAACCTGCCCTTAAAAGAGCTGTCCTTTTAAACAGGAGTGGATAGCGAAGGCAAAGCTGATCAGGTGTCCGGCTCCCCTTCCCGAAACCAGGCCGGATCCCGTGCTTGTCAGGATGCTAAAGATAATGCCTTTGGAGGGAAGTAAGGGGGAGGACAAGGAAACTATGGCCTCCTCGAAGGAGGCTGCTCCGAAGGGAGGAACCGACAACCCCTCTCCTAAGGGGAAGAAGAGGGCCGCCTCTGATGATCCGGAGACCATGGCCTCGAAGCAGGGGGGGAATCCTGGTCAGAGGGCCCGACCCCGGGGAGTTCCTCGGCCGAACTATGCCCTCAAAGGGATCAGCCCTCCAGCGAGCCGTAAGTAGAGAAAGATTTTCCTTTTGAGGTATGAGAAGAATCCTTGATTTATATCTGAGAAGATTAACCAAAATTTTACCTTGTAGCTCGGACCTCAGCCCTTCTCAGCAGAGCTCGTCTTCGGGGGATCTTCTTCCGGAGATGATGGAGAGCGGGACGCCTCCCCCTGCCGTACCGCCTAGCAAGGCGGGCGACCCTGAGGTGTCGTCGCGAAGGGTTTCTCCGAATCCAGCAGGGGCGGAAGATAGCTATGTGGCCCCCCAAGATTCTCCGCGTTCGGCCTTCGAAAGAAGCCATAGGATGAGTCCGGCACCGCCTGGTTCTCGGCCGGAGGAGCTAAAGATTCTGCTGGGGCGAGCTTCCATCTCAGAGGAGCACCGTGCATTGATGGGCACGGTGATTGAAAGGATTTCATCCGCAGAAAGCGGATTGCATGAGGCCGTCAAGAGTTTACTGACGGGTTTTGAGGTACGTTAGATAATGTACACTTTTATCAGTTGCACATAAGTAGGATGCGCCCTGTGTAGATAGTAGCCCCTGAGACTCTGTGTGTCGTCGAGAAATGACGGCACGCAGAGGATCATAATCCCAGGTCTAAGGTGTCGCCTTTGAATGTAGGTGGCGAAGTTTCCGGAATCGATCCGAACTGATGATTTGGCCGAACCTAAAGCGGCAACTAGATGTGGCAGATGCCGACATCGCGCATGTCAACAAGCGGCTTGATGAGGCTCAAGGTATGTAATTCCTCGGGCGGCACCAGGTAAGAGGAGCTTCATGCCAGTGTCTTACAATGTGTGTGCTTGACGCAGATGGTGCGGCCGCCGTGGAGAGTCTTAAGGCAGAACTTGCCCGAGCTAAGGAACAAGCCAGGAAAAGTGATGCGGCTGCCGAGAAAGCCCTTGAAGAGCTGAGAGCCGAACATGCTGCTCACTGCCGAAGCAAAGAGGAGATGGCCGAAATGGCCGTGAAATTAAAGAGCGCTGCAGACCATTGCAAACTTCTTGAGAAAGAAGACCGGGAAAGACAGACGGACTTAGAGAAGGCCGTTGCCGATGCCAAGGACGCTCGCTCTGCGATGAGAGATGCGAAGGAGGAGCTGCGTTAGGCCGAACAGATTGCGGCTGGAAAGCCCTTTATGCTGCGGAGGAAGTTTTGCAATTCGAAGTTTGCTCTGTTGGACCGGATGTGGAGTGTAGAGGACACCTATCTGGATTTGGCAGCAAGTGCTGCTGATGCGACCGAACACTTTCGAGATTAAAAAGATCGCGAAGTGGAAAAGCTTTTCTGGTCGCAGTTCCACAATCCAGAGCGTCCGCTGGCAGTGGACGATCGTCTGGCTCAATGGGCCGAACTGAATAGGTTGTCCGGACTTGCCATGAAGTTCGTCATGGGTCATTTGTGGTCGGGGAGATCGGAGCCGAAGAGTTATTTTGGCTTGGTGCAGCAACTCCTTGATGCGGTGCCCCGTATCGATGCAATGAAGAGGTCAGCATGCATAGAGGGCGCACGGACGGCTCTTGCCCATGTCAAGACATATTGGGCAGAGATGGAGACCACCGTTGTTGCGTCCCGAGATTCGGACAGAAGCCGAGTACCCTCTGAACACTATTTTCAGGAAGTCCTTGAAGGCGCTCGTGTAATAGAGACGCAGTGCTCGAAGGATGCTATGTTCTGATAGCATATGTAATTAGAAAACAGTATTTTGATGAATTGTAATAGGCTTTTATACTTGTGCCTTGAAGTGTAGGGAACACCTCCTGTGCGGCCGTTTTTGATATATATATATATATATATATATATATATATATATATATATATATATATATATATATAATCTGAAAGATGGCAGTCGTTGGCTTCAGCCCCCACGCACATAGTGCGGGGGTGCTCGCAGAAGGCGCTTTTTCACACTTGATCCAACGTCTTGGTCCTACAAAGGAGGTGATTACGCAGCGAGCCAGGCAACCGCACTATAATGCTTTAACACTTTCACTTAGCCATAGGAGCTTGACAGTGGGACTCTTTAGATAGCCCATGGTGGCGACTGCGCTCGCCCGAATTCGGGGCGCGTGTGTGCCTGGCCGAGAAACGACCCTTCGTTAATGCGGAGGAATCCTATAGATTCTGGTAGGTCATCGAGTGGCTGACCAGTCTCACGCTACATCATGACAGTTAGTTTTCGGCTTTCTCTACTGAGGTGCTCGCCCGGCCTAACCGGGGCACAATCGCAGTAGTTCTCCTGGTGCTACCTTAGCCGATAGAGCGGAACGTAAGGTAGCCGAACTCAGGAGCCGGGCAACCCAACATTTGACCAAAGACATGATTCGGAGCTGATGCATATAATGCCAAAACTCGCGACGCCGAACACTCCCTAAGGTGTTCGGTCTTTATAACTGCGGGCAAAACAACACTCTTTATTAAAAAGCCCCTAGTGTCCAGGTACGTGCAAAAATTCTGACGTGGCCACATGCCAAGACGCGAGCCTCCTCCTTGGTTATAGCAGAGAAAACCAGGGGATATGTAACAACAAGAGACAGTAAAAAAGGTTTACGCAGGGTCTTAATCTAAAGTGAATCCTTAGGACGGGTCCCTACTGCATGTCTGCGCCTGTGTCTCCGTTGTACCGTATCCTGGACGCACGCCACACGACGTTCATCTATAAAAGAGAGGAACTGAGTTGAAAATGGGTCGTGCCGAGCAAAAGTTTAAAATAAACAAAGTATAATGTGTAAAATTGAGCTTTATTTTCTCTTATATATGTGGAGCCCCTAGGGCATGCCGGGCTCGTATATCCGTGCACGTGGTTTTAATGACCTGATCGGATGCTCTGGCTGGTTGTGGGGCCGTTAAAGCAGCCGCACTATCCTCCGCTCGGGGGAGGAGCGCTCACTGCTTCCCCTTCAAGGAGATGATGCCTCGTGGACCGGGCATTTTAAGCATGAGAGACGCATAACGCGGTATTGCGTTAAAGCGGGCGAAAGCTTCGCGCCCCAGTAGTGCTTGGTAGCGACTTGAGAATGGGACGATGTGGAAATTTAGCCTTTCGCGGAGGAAGTTATCGGTAGAGCCGAATATAACTTTGAACCGGATAGAACCCATGCAATGGGTGTCCGGACCGGGCGCTACCCCTTGAAAGGAGGTCTTGCTATGGCGGATTGTTGTTGGGTTTATCCCCATGTGACGGATTGTATCCTGATATATCAGGTTTAGTCCACTGCCGCCGTCCATTAGGACATTAGAAAATTGGAGCCCGCAGATTATTGGATCAAGTACCAAGGCAGTCTAGCCTGCGTTCCTGGTACTTCTTGAATAATCCAGATGATCGAAGATGATTGGTTTTGACAACCAGTGGCGGGACCCCTTTGGGATGGGTCGTGTGGCGCATACTTTTATGGGCGCCGCACGTCTTGTTATATGAAGTAGGTTTACTGCTTTTACTTCTTGTGGGAAATTCTTCTGTTTCCTGGTGCTCTGCTTTTGGGGTTCGTCCTCGTCTTCACTTGGTGTTTCGAGCCCCTTGTGTTCGGCGTTGGGTCTGCCGGATTGTTTGAAAATCCAACAATCTCTATGGGTATGGTTAGCAGGCCTCCCTGGAGTACTGTGTATTTGGCATATCCTGTCCAGGATTTTGTTTAGGTTGGATAAATCAACTCTGTTATCCTGGATGGGCGGCTTTTTCTGATTATGTCGTGAGCCTTTGAATCCGGCGTTTACTGGCGTGCTCTTTTGACTGTTTTCCTTAGTCCGGCGGCGTTCCTTGTTGCGTCGCGGTTTTCCGTTTCCATCCCTTGTTCCGGATGTACTTGGGTCATTGGTGCTACATCTTGCCAACCAGCTGTCCTCTCCTGCGCAAAAGCGGGTCATGCGGCTTGTTAATGCGGCCATTATTCTTGGCTTTTCTTGGCCGAGGTGTCTGGCGAGCCACTCGTCTCAGACATTGTGCCTAAAAGCTGCTAGGGCTTCGGCATCCGGACATTCGACTATCTGGTTCTTTTTAGTAAGAAATCTATTCCAAAACTGCCGAGCTGACTCTCCGGGCTGTTGTGTTATGTGACTGAGGTCGTCAGCATCCGGAGGACGGACATAAGTCCCTTGAAAATTTACTTGGAAGGCGTCCTCGAGCTCTCCCCAGCTTCCAATTGTGTTTTCAGGAAGGCTTTTAAGCCAATGTCGGGCTAGTCCTTTAAGCTTTAGTGGTAAATATTTAATGGCGTGGAGATCATCTCCTCTAGCCATGTGTATGTGGAGGATGTAATCCTCTATCTAGACTCCAGGGTCTGTTGTTCCATCATATGCCTCTATGTTTACGGGTTTGAATCCCGCTGGAAATTCATAGTCCAGGACCTCATTGGTGAAACATAGGGGATGTGCGGCGCCCCTGTATTTGGGTGTGCCGGATTCTGATAATGGTTTTATTGCACTGGTTACGAGAGCTTGCTTTCTTGGCCCGTAAATGGACTTGGTTGGGCCATCTTTTTGATGCGAATCCTAAGTGGGTCGCGTGCCGGCTTAAATGCGGCACCGTTTGCCGCTTTATGCTGGCTATGGGGTCGTCTATCCGATCGTGTGGCCTTCTTACTTTTTGAGTGCGAGGGCTCTAAGGCCTCTTCGTCGAATTCAGGCAGTAGCTTTCGCTTCGGATAGCTTTTAGTGCGGCGACTATCGCCGTATTTGTCTGCGCTGTTGATTACTTTACTCCATCAAATCCTGAGCGCATCTTCTGCAGTCTTGAGCTTCTGCTTCTGTTTTTTCAGGCTACGTGCGGTTGCAACGAGCCTCTTGTGGAGGTTCTTCTTCTCCGCGGGTTTATCCAGCGTAAGGTTGTCCGGAATCCCATTTTTGCCAGGGGAGGGATGCTTGGTTTCTTCATCCGGGCTGCCCTGTTCGGACGGTTGCTCTAGGGCATGTTCGTTGCCTGCTGGTTCATCCTGCTCTAAGGCTGGATCTGCATCGAGGCGGGGCTTGGGTCTGCGTTTACGCCGATGCTTTGATTGTTTTTCGAGGGATTGATCCTTCGTTCTATCCCCGTTTTCCTCGTGGTCGCTACCTTTAGGGGTATCCACCATGTACACATCATGAGGTGTGGTGGCCGTCCAATGCCCTATAGGCGTTGGTTCATTTGTGTCTCCTGCCTCGTCGTCCATACCGTCGATGTCTTTGGAGTCGAAGTTGAGCACGTCGTTTAGATTGTCGACAGTGGCTACCAAGTGGGTGGTGGGTGGGCTTTGAATTTCTTCATCGTCCGTATCCCATCCTCGCTGACCGTAGTCTGGCCAGGGCTCTCCTGACAAAGAGAGAGACTTTAGAGAATTCAGAATGTCGCCGAAGGGCGAGTGCTGAAAGATGTCCGCGGCGGTGAACTCCATTATCGGCGCCCAATCGGATTCGATTGGCAGGGGCGCGGGGGGGGGGGGTTCGGAGTCCAAAGAGGAATCCGGATCCTCGGAGTCACGGGTCATGCCGAGTGCGGGGCTGGCGTTCGGCTCGATCGCCTTTGAGATCACAGGCCCCGAGGTGATGTCCAACCGCTTATCCTCGCTTGGCGCAATGGGCTCCGAATTAAGGGTCGGAACCGGTGCGTGTGCGGCCTCCAGGGCGCTGCTCGGCGGCAGAGCTAGATCATGCCCATCGAGACAGTGCGGTGCGCTTGGCTGTGGCTCAAACCCGTCGAAGATCAAATCCCCGCGGATATCTGCCGTGTAGTTTAAGCTTCCAAACCTGACCTGATGGCCAGGGGCGTAGCTTTCGATCTACTTCAGGTGGCCAAGCGAATTGGCCCGCAGTGCGAAGCCGCCGAAGACAAAGATCTGTCCGGGGAGAAGAGTCTCACCCTGGACCACCTCGTCTTTGATGATCAAAGGAGCCATCGGGCCCAAAAGTGACGACACAGAGGAACTCTCAATGAAAGCACCAATGTCGGTGTCAAAACCGGCGGATCTCGGGTAGGGGGGCCCGAACCTGGGTAAACTTAGTGTCCCTTGTCTCCTGTTACCATCCGGCCTAGGCGCACAGTTCGGGACCCCCTACCCGAGATCCGCCGGTTTTGACACCGACAGTAGGGTTTTACCTTCATCGAGAGGGCCCGAACCTGGGTAAAATCATCGTGTCCCTTGTCTCCTGTTACCATCCGCCTAGACGCACAGTTCGGGACCCCCTACCCGAGATCCGCCGGTTTTGACACTGACACTCCCTCTTACCAAATACTCCAGGTCCGCGAAAACGTCGAAATGAGGTCCTTCCAAATTTAAACTCTTTTTATCCACTGGCGGGTCTCATTCGTCAGCCACTTAATTCTTCTGATTCAAGTTATCAGGAGGCTTCTCGCTCTTCTTCCGGCGACTCATCACAGACCCAGCTACCGGCTTTCAAAACTGGCTTTGGGTAACACCAACTACTTTTATTCTCTACCTCCTTATGCTCTTATTCTTGCACTGACCTCTCATAACCCATGCAGTGGACAAGCCAAGCCTAGCAAGAAGGCAAAGGTGATTAAGCCGGCTGAAAACCCCAAAGTCCATGAATCGGAACAACAAATTCCAGCCTCTGGCACCTCTGTGCCACAACCAAAAGAACCTGCCCATGATGTTCCACCAGAAATTCCTGACCTATCCAGCGACCATACAAACCTCAATCCTTTGAACACTGAATCATCAAGCCCAATTAAACCATAAAAAACACATGCCGACGATGTTGTGATCACTAACAGCGGTTTCAAAGAAACGGGACAACCTACTGTCTTGGCCAAGCACTCCGCCAAAGAGGAGTTCATTGAAAGGCGGAAAGTGAGATTTGACATTGCCAATTATTCTCAGCTAAACATCAGTGAAGTACTTTCTGGTTATCTCAACCAAGTGCATACCGGCTGTGATCTTGAAATTGACATGGTGAAGCAGATGCATCAGAAATATGAGGTATGAACTCCGGCTTGATACATTATGCATATCCTGTCAGCCCCCAAGTCTACTGCGTATGATAATATTGACTATGCTATAGACTTAGAATAGCCATGAGTATAAAAAAGCATCTATTGTAGAATCCTCCAAAGGCCGGCTTCCCCTTCAGAATTAAGCCGGATCTTTAATGATTAACATTGCAACCGTAGCCCCCAAGGACCGGTTTAATCAGCATGAATGAACCGGTACTTGTTCATCATTGTTTTTTAAATCAAAGCTTACTCGTATAGCCCCTATGAGCCGGCTGTGGTCATGTGCAGCACAACCGGGTCATCATAAAGTAGTAATGAAAACGCGAGCAATATGCATTAGCCCCCAAGTGCCAAGTACTCTTGCTTGCAAGGTACTTGGGACTTAATCATATGAGTCGTTGTATGAAGAATTTTTTTGGTACACAGTAGCCCCCAAGTGCCAAGTGTTGTAGCTTTGCAAAAGACTTGGGACTTTTATTACTGTCACCCAAATATGAATATGGTTGCAAATCTGTGCATGTACAGGATGCCACTGCTCAACTTCAAGCACAATTGAATGATGCAAAGATCCAGCTAGAGAATCAAGAATCCAAGGCCCTGAAAGCCGACTCAAAGTTCCAATTTTGCGTCGCTGAAATGGAAAAACAAAAGACCAGTTTTGATGCTGAAAGAACCGCCTGGGCTGTAGAGAAAACTGCTCTGACGCAGCGAGCTGAAAAGGCGGAAGCTGCTCTTGAAGAGGTGACTACTGAGCTTACCAATTTAAAACACCATATATCCCAGATGGTTTCTGCTATCTTTGGTGAGTAACTTTGCCAGCGTCAAAATTTAGTCTTATCTTTAATGTTATAACCCGTCTCTGATCAATCCATAATTATTTATACAGGTCCCAGGAGTAGCAATCTTGGTCAAGAAATGCTTGTAAAGCTCAAGGCTGTATATACGCTTGTTGAACAGCTATATACCGGAACTTAGCGCACGCTAGCCACGATTTCTCCAACCAATCAGGCCCCCACTCTGTTGAGTGACGTCTTGAAGAAACTTTTTGTTTTGCCTGCTAGAATTGAAGAGATAAAGCAGTCATTTGCAAGAGCTGGTGCCGTGATGGCCTTGAGCCGGGCTAAGGCATGGTTACCAGAGCTAGACCCGACCGAGGTAGCTACTGGATACCTAAGCTTGAAAGAAGATGGCACTCCTTTTGACCAAAAAGACTTTGCTGCCTATGTGAAGGAAATACGTCCTCTGGCGACTTTGATTGCTGATGAGACAAATCTATCAAAATATTAGCCGGCTTATGATACAGAAAATCAGAAGATGCCCACACCGGCTTATAAAGTGATGGATCTGATTCCCCCTATCCGTAAGCATACTTTTGCCCCTGAAGTTGATCCGTCCGACCGTATAGATGATGAAGCTGAATTCCAAGCCTTGTGTGGCATTGATTGGTCATCACCAAACTTCCAGACGGCGGAGGAGGACGAAGAGCCATAGAAGGATGATCTAGAAGCTTCAAGTCGTCAAGGCCAAGAAGATTGATCCGCTAGGTGGTTCAAGTATTTGATCTTCTGAAAAACACTTGATCTTTTTGGCTCACTGAGTCATGTAATAGGTTAGTGAAACTTTGATCTGCCACGCCATCGTGCGCGTTTTGTTTTGCGCAAACTGTTGATCCGCCAGTTGGAAAACTACCACTTTATGCTTATGAAAGCGTCGATTTATGCAGATCAGATTTAGCAATACCCTGCACACAAAAAGATCACAAGTGCCCTGGCGGTTTACCGCGGGGCGGGTCATAATACCCTATATAAACGACTGGTGACTAAAACAGTTCATAACCAGGGCCGGCTTAATCATAACCATATATAATCAAAAAAATATCATACCTGTGATATTCGATGATACTGTCGGTTTATCATACCGGTGCAGTAAGGGGTAATATCCGAAGACTGAAAATACAATGCTTCCAAGTAGTTAATATCATCATATACTGGCGACTTATAGTCTGCCATCATGGCGGGTTAATAAACTTTGGATATGCTCAAATATGAGCCATAGAGATGAAGGCTACATGGCCTCAATTGTCTTAAGCCATATGTTAATACGGCGTAAATATATGAATACCAAAAAATGCTTAGAAAAAGATAATGAATCAAAATCAAGAAAATGAGGCTTTCATAGGCCACCAAGCCTAAAGCTCCAAGGCTTTCATGGGCCGCTGAGGGAGTCCTGGATGAGGGGGTGTCCGGGTAGCCGGACTATACCTTCAGCCGGACTCCTGGACTATGAAGATACAAGATTAAAGACTTTGTCCCATGTCCGGATGGGACTTTCCTTGGCGTGGAAGGCAAGCTTGGCGATGCGGATATTCAGATCTCTTGCCATTGTAACCGACTTTGTGTAACCCTAACCCTCTCCGGTGCCTATATAAACCAGAGGGTTTTAGTCCGTAGGACAGAACTCCAACATACAACAATCATACCATAGGCTAGCTTCTAGGGTTTAGCCTCCTTGATCTCGTGGTAGATCTACTCTTATACTACCCATATCATCAGTATTAATCAAGCAGGACGTAGGGTTTTACCTCCATCGAGAGGGCCCGAACCTGGGTAAAACATTGTGTCCCTTGTCTCCTGTCACCATCCGCCTAGACGCACAGTTCGGGACCCCCTACCCGAGATCCGCCGTTTTTGACACCGACATTGGTGCTTTCATTGAGAGCTCCTCTGTGTCGTCGCTTTTAGGCCCGATGGCTCCTTTGATCATCAACAACGATGCGGTCCAGGGTGAGACTTTTCTCCCCGAACAGATCTTCGTCTTCGGCGGCTTCGCACTACGGGCCAATTCGCTTGGCCACCTGGAGTAGATCAAAAGCTACGCCTCTGGCCATCAGGTCAGATTTGGAAGTTTAAACTACACGGCTGACATCCGGGGGGACTTGATCTTCAACGGATTCGAGCCACAGCCGAGCATGCCACACTGTCTCGATGGGCATGATCTAGCTCTGCCGCTGAACGGTGCCCTGGAGGCCGCACACGCTGCGGTTCCGACCCTTAATTCAGAGCCTACTGTGCCAATCGAGGATGAGTGGTTGGACGCCGCCTCGGGGGCCGCGATCCCAAAGGCGATCGAGCCGAACACCAGCCCCGCACTCCGCAAAGCATGTGACTCCGCGGGGCCGGATTCCTCTCCGGACTCCGATCCCTCTGCGCGCCTGCCGATCGAATCCGATTGGCGCCGATCATGGAGTTCACCGCCGCGGACATCTTTCAGCACTCGCCCTTCGGCGACATCCTGAAATCGCTAAAGTCTCTCTCTTAATCAGGAGAGCCCTGGCCGGACTACGGTCAGCAAGGTTGGGATACGGACGATGAAGAAATTCAAAGCCCACCCACCACCCACTTCGTAGCCACTGTCGACGACTTAACCGACATGCTCGACTTCGACTCCGAAGACATCGACGGTATAGACGACGATGCAGGAGACGACCAAGAACCAGCACCTGTAGGGCGCTGGAAGGCCACCTCATCATATGACATATATATGGTGGACACTCCAAAAGACGGAGATGGCGATGGAACAGCGGGGGATGACACATCCAAGAAACACCCCAAGCGCCGGCGTCAGCGGCGCCGCTCTAAATCCTGCCAAAGCAAAAACGGTGATTCCGGCACGGGAGATAATAATACTCCAGATAGCGCCGAAGAACACCCCCTCCAGCAAGATTCAACACAGGTGGATGGAGAAGCCAGCCCTCACGAGAGAGCGGCAAACAGAGAGGTTGAGGATGACAATTACATGCCTCCCTCCAAAGACGAGGCAAGCCTTGACGACGACGGATTCGTCGTGCCAGAGGATCCAGCCAAACAAGAGCGTTTTAGATGCAGGCTTATGGCCACGGCAAGCAGCCTCAAGAAAAAGCAGCAACAACTTAGAGCTGGTCAAGATTTGCTAGCTGACAGATGGACTGAAGTCCTTGCAGCCAAAGAGTATGAACTCGAACGCCCCTCCAAGAATTACCCAAAGCGCAGGGTGCTACCCCGATTAGAGGAGGAAGCACCTACATCACCAGCGCATGACATGGCCAACCGGCCACCTCGGGGCCGTGACAGAGAGGCCTCTCGGCCCTCCAATCAAGCCGTGCCCCGGCGCCGCTCAAAACACACTAAGGCACGGGAAAATGCGTCAGACCTGCGAGAGATACTGGAGGACAAGGCAAGACAAACAAGATCGATCTACGGATCGCGTGGGCGCCCTACGGCACGTGACGGCGATCGTCACTCCGGATATAATAAATCCGGCCGGGCCGAACACAGTAGACAAAGCTCATTCGAGCTGCGTCGTGATATAGCCCAATACAGGGGCGCCGCACACCCACTGTGCTTCTAAGATGAAGTAATGGATCATAAAATCCCTGAGGGTTTCAAACCCGTGAACATCGAATCATATGATGGCACAACAGATCCTGAGGTATGGATCGAGCATTATCTCCTTCATATCCACATGGCCCACGGCGATGATCTACACGCCATCAAATACCTCCCACTCAAACTTAAGGGACCAGCCCGGCATTGGCTTAACAGCTTGCCAGCAGATTCGACCGGTTCTTGGGAGGACCTGGAAGCCGCATTCCTCGACAATTTCCAGGGTACCTATGTGTGACCACCGGATGCTGATGACCTAAGCCACATAATTCAGCAGCCAGAGGAATCGGCCAGGCAATTCTGGACACGGTTCCTAACAAAGAAAAACCAAATAGTCGACTGTCCGGACGCAGAGGCCTTAGCAGCCTTCAAGCATAATATCCGCGATGAGTGGCTTGCCCGGCACCTGGGACAGGAAAAGCCGAAATCTATGGCAGCCCTCACGACACTCATGACCTGCTTTTGCGCGGGAGAAGACAGCTGGCTAGCTCGCAGCAACAACTTAACCAAGAACCTTGGTAATCGGATACCAAGGACAAAAGTGGCAGGTCGCGCCGGAACAAGCAAAAACGCCGCGTTAGCAGCGACAGCAACGAGGATAGGGCAGTCAATGCCGGATTCAGAGGATACAAATCCGGTCAGCAGAAAAAGCCATTCAAAAGAAATACGCAGGGCCTGTCCAGTTTGGACCGAATACTCGACCGCTTGTGCCAGATACATGGCACCCCCGAAAGACCAGTCAATCACACCAACAGGGATTCTTTGGTGTTCAAGCAGGCAGGCAAGTTAAATGCCGAAAATAGAGACAAGGGGCTGCGTAGCGACGACGAGGAGTAGCCCTGGCCGCCGAACAACAGTGGACAGAAGGGTTTTCCCCCACAAGTGCGGACGGTGAACATGATATACGCAACCCACATCCCCAAGAGGGAGCAGAAGCGTGCATTACGGGGCGTATATGCGCTAGAGCCAGTCGCCCCACAGTTCAACCTGCCCGATCACTTTTGATCGAAGGGACCACCCCACTAGCATCCGTCATGGCGGGTTCGCTGCATTGGTTCTAGACCCAATTATTGACGGATTTCAGCTCACAAGAGTCCTTATGGACGGCGGCAGCAGCCTCAACCTGCTTTACCAGGATACAGTGCGGAAAATGGGCATAGATCCCTCGAGGATTGAACCCACCAAAACGACCTTTAAAGGCGTCATACCAGGTGTAGAGACCAACTGTACAGGTTTAGTCACACTTGAAGTGGTCTTTGGATCTCTGGATAACTTCTGAAGCGAGGAGTTAATCTTCGACATAGTACCGTTCCGCAGTGGCTATCACGCACTGCTCGAACGAGCCGCATTCACAAAGTTCAATGCGATACCGCATTATGCATACCTCAAGCTCAAGATGCCAGGCCATCGAGGAGTAATCACGGTCAATGGAAACACCGAACGCTCTCTCTCCGAACGGAGGAGCACACGGCAGCGCTCGTAGCAGAAGTACAAAGCACCCTCTCCAGGCAATTCTCCAGTCCGGCCTTCAAAAAGCCGGACACTGTCAAGCGCGCCCGGAGTAACCTACAACAAGACCGCCTGGCACGTTCCGAGCAGGCGTAGCAATGCGGCCCCAACCCCAGCCCTCGCGAAATAGCGAAACCAGCACTTCGCGTACATAACTACGCTCTCAAAATACCATGGGCGCAGGGGAAGGGGCATCATCACGGCACGCCCAAAACACGACTTAAACCGTACTAGGGGCTGCCGAATTCTTTCTTTATTTTCTCTTACTTTCAGGACTCCATACTTCGGACGACCTGTTCGGCAATTCAACCTCCGCACAAACGATGCAAGAACCAGGTAAGCAGACAAGCCATGCCGCATTATGGAACTCCCAAGTGGTCTCTATTATGAGCAGTATACCTGTTTTAAATATAAATCCGTGGCCTGCCCCTGGGCAGGACATGTTAAATGGTCCAATTTCTTTTGCTTATCGCACTATTTGTATGGTTCTGCTTGGATAGCAGCCTTCTTATAAACAATGCATAGCTTTTTGTCTATTTTTTGGCATTATTCTCTTCTTATATATATGTTCACTAATGACATGTTGCACCCGTACACTGTGGTACGGCAGATACGCCAGGGGCTCCAGTACCCCTTAATATGGTGTGAGAAGTCCGAACACTTTCACAAGTGCGGCACCCCGAACTTATAGCACTATATGCATCGGCTCTGAATCATGATTTGGGTCAATAGTTGGGTTTGCCCGACTCCTATGTTTTGGTGCCTTACGTTCCGCTATATCGGCTAAGGTAGCACTAGGAGAACTATTGCGATTGTGCCCCAGTTGAGCTGGGCTGAGCACCTCAGTAGAGAAAGCTAAAACTGACTGTCATGATAAGGCGAGAGACCGGTCGCAGTTCGAGAGGTTTTTCGGGTCCTTAAAGACTTATGCCTCTTAGAGCGAGGAACCGGATTTTGTTCGACCAAGGCATGGATGGCGCCCCGAACTCGGTCTTCCGAATACTAGGGGCTTTGCCAAAATTTAAAATTATAGAGTTCTATGGCTAAGTGAGTGTGTTCAAGCATTATAGTCCGATTGCCTTGTTCGTTGTGCTGAGCGCCTCCCTCGAAGGACCCAAACATGGGAAAAAGAGCGCTCAGGTTTATCCCGAACACCCCAGCACTAGTGGCATGGGGGCAGAAGCCGGCGACTGGCCATCTCTCAATTTTTGATAAACGGCCGCACAGAAAGTAATATTTTAAATTCAACAAGCATTGCTTAGCGCAAATGAACAAGTTTTCAGCGCACAGGACAACACGAGCGAGTTCATTCAAAAATTACATCCTTCGTGCATTCATCCGCCATAAGGCGGGCACCCTTCAGAACATCCTTATAATAGTTCTCGGGTTTGCGATGCTCTTTCCCCAGCGGAGGCCCGTCCTTCACAAGCTTCTCGCCGTCCAGCTTGCCCCAGTGCACCTTAGCGCGGGCAAGGGCCCTCCGGGCACCTTTGATGCAGACGGAGCGCTTGATGACCACGAGCCTTGGACAGGACTCCACCAGCCGCCGCACCAGTCCAAAGTAGCTCCCAGGCAGGGCCTCTCCAGGCCACAGCGGAACTATGAAGCCCTTCATGGCGTTTTCGGCCACCTTGTGGAGCTCGACCAGCTGCTTCAGCTGGTCGCTCAAGGGCACAGGGTGTCCGGCCTCAGCATACTGAGACCAGAACCCCTTCTCCGTCAAGCTGCCTTCTTCGGCTCGATAGAATGCGGCGGCATCAGATACGCTACGGGGAAGATCTGCGAACGCCCCTGGAGAGCTCCGGATTCGGGTAAGTAACAAGTAGCTTACTTTTATATGTATGCTTTGCATAAAAAATGCCTTACCCGCCGCTATCTTTTTCACCGCATCCAATTCCTGGAGGGCCTTCTGGGCTTCGGCCTTGGCAGACTGAGCAGTCTCGATGGCCGCGGCAAGCTCGGACGCTCGCGTCTTCGAGTCAAGCTCCAAACTCTCATGTTTTTTCATGAGAGCCTGAAGCTCTTGCTGCGCCTCGCCGACCTGCGCCTCAAATTTCTCCCGCTCGTTGCGCTGTGAGGCCGCTCTCTTCTCGGCCTCGGACAGCGCCTACTTGAGGGTTGCCACCTCAGTTGTGGCCCCTGCAATAAGTAGCATAATCCTGTCATTTTTTGCAATTGCATCTTTTTATATATTTCTATAAGGTATCTCTTACCTTCTTTCTCCTCGAGCTGCCGCTTGGCAAGGCCGAGCTCTTGCTCGGACCGCTCTAGACCCTGCTTCAGGGTGCCTACCTCTGCAGACAGTGCGGCGGTAGCAAGCAGCGAAGCCTGCACACGCATATTGACTCATTTTTTGTTAGACTCCTGCGAAATTATTTGATCCTCTATTTGGCTTTTCTTTCCGAACGCCAAACAGAGCATCAGGGGCTACTGTCTATGCGGTAATATTTTTACACATATTTACTTACCCCGAAGCCTGTTAGAAGGCTGGCACAAGCTTCAGTCAGTCCGCTCTTGGCGGACTAAACTTTCTGGATCATCGTACTCATAATAGTACGGTGCTCCTCGTCGATAGAGGCGCCGTTAAGCACCTCCAGCAGATTGTCTGGCGCCCCCGGTTGGACGGGGGCCGCCGGCTCAGAAGACTTGCTCAGCTTCGAAGGAGTTCGCCTACCGCAGTCCGAAACAGTTGAAGATTCCGGCGCGATGTCCGGCTCAAAGCCGGACTTGGAGCCCGGGGGGTCTTGTCCCCTTCACTCCTGGAGTTCGGGAGGTCGCCTCGCGGCTCCCCCAGGACCACCTCCTCTCGGCCCGGAGCTTGTTGCGACGCTACTTCAGTGTCGTCCGCAGTGTGGGGGGAGGTAGCGGGTGGAACTGAATTCATGTCCGACGAATCCAGGGAGCCGCTCGACGACTCGTCGAGCCCGGCCTTGGGCGGACTGCATAATTATATTCAATTAAGGAAAAGATGTGCAACAAAGGAATGCTATGAGTTACTCTGGTATCCGAATACTTACGATCCCGCCGGGCGCTTGGCCCTTTGCGGCCACTCCTCTTTGCCCTCGTCGGCGTCGGGGGAGTAGTCCGGAGGAAGGGTCTTCCCCTTCTTGGACCCTTCGGCCTCCCCTGTTGGGGCGGCCTTCCTCTTCTTTCCTCACCCGCTGGAGGGGGAGAGGTTTCTTATTCCTCCTCCTCATTTTCACGGGAGGAGTGTGTCTCGGATTCGTCGGATGAAGAATCCGACACCTCCTGGCGCCGGGAACTCTTTCGAATCCCCGTGGCCTTCTTCTTGGCCTTCTTCTTCGGCACCACGTAAGGTGCCAGAGCCAGCAGCTTCGATAAAGGAGCATCTGCTAGGTCTTCGGGCAAAGGGGCCGGACAGTTGACCTGTCCGGACTTCGCCTGCCACTCTTATCAAAGGTAAGGGAGTTTAGATCCTGCATAGAGTCAAACTATGAGAAACAAATTTCCTATAAAAGGTAAAGATAACTCACCGCGCTAGCTGGACGCTGCGTGCTGAATCCGCGGTCCTCGGACGCGGATGCGGGAGCTTCGGCGCCCTTGAATAGCACCTTCCAGGCACCTTCGTATGTCGTGTCAAAGAGCCTGCTCAAGGTTTGGTGCTGTGTCGGATCGAACTCCCACAGAGTGAAAGCCCGTTGTTCACACGGGAGGATCCGGCGGACGGGCATGACCTGGACTATATTGAAATGCTTGAGCCGCTTGTTCACCAGGGATTGGATGCATGTTTGCAGTCCGGTCACCTCTTCCTCGTTGCCCCATGACAGGCCCGTCTCTTTCCAGGACGTGAGCCACGTAGGGGGTCCGGATCGGAACTCGGGGGCTGCGACCCATTCAGGGTCGCGCGGCTCGGTGATGTAAAACCACCCCGATTGCCACCCCTTCAGGGTCTCCACAAAAGAGCCCTCGAGCCATAGGACGTTGGCTATCTTGCCTGCCATGGCGCCTCTGCACTCCGCCTGGCTGCCGCGCACCAGCTTCGGCTTGACGTTGAAAGTCTTGAGCCAAAGGCCGAAATGGGGGCGGATGCGGAGGAAGGCCTCGCACACGGCGATAAACGCCGATATGTTGAGGATGAAGTTCGGGGCCAGATCGTGGAAATCCAGGCCATAGTAGAACATGAGCCCCCGGACAAATGGGTGGAGTGGAAAACCCAGTCCATGGAGGAAATGGGGAAGGAATACTACCCTCTCATGGGGCCTTGGGGTGGGGAGGAGCTGCCCCTCTTCAGGAAGCCGGTGCGCGATGTTGTTGGACAAGTATCCGGCCTTCCTTAGTTTTTTGACATGGCCCTCCGTGACGGAGGAGACCATCCACTTGCCTCCTACTCCCGACATGGCTGGAGAAGGTTGAGGTGGGAAGTGCGGACTTAGACGATGGAGCTTGGGTGCGCAGGAGATCGATAGGAAAAGGAGGAAGAAGGCGTAGGTAATTATTTTCGATTTTTTTTATTATTTTATTATTTTAATTATTTTTTTAAATTATTTTCGGATTAAGTTAATTAACGATTAATCTGTTCGTCGTTTTTCTTTTTCGTCGGATTTTCCGCGGTTATTTTCGGATTTTCGTCGAAATTATTTTCGATTTTTTTATTATTATTTTATTATTTTAATTATTGTTTTTAAATTATTTTCGGATTAAGTTAATTAACGATTAATCTGTTCGTCGTTTTTCTTTTTCGTCGGATTTTCCGCGGTTATTTTCTGATCGCGATTTCTGATCCGATTTTCATTTTAGTATAACTTCTCGCTCGTTTATCGGAATCAGGCGATTCAAGTGCCTGGAGTATCGTCTCGAAACCCTCTTTCCGAATAATCAACTTAAACAAGTTTTTGCTACTGTAAAATTTGACTTAGATCCAGATTACTAGAACGAAGTTGAATTCTTTCGCCGTTTGATTTTCTTTGCTTCGTTCGATTTGATTCTTTTTACAAACCAGGTTTCTTAAGTTGAACTTTCTGGTTAGATCTCTTATTTGAGTTTTACCTGTGCATTAGATGAGTACTTATTGTATGCTTGTTTGTTTGTCTGCGATAGAATACCCGGAGTGCGCCGCATGTTACTTCGAATCTCTAGGTTTCGCGGATCATCAGCAAGGCAAGTAACACTTCGATCATACTTTTTCTACTACCCCGTTTTATTGCATTAGATCAATCCTCAAACACTGCATGATTAGGATCTAATCAAATTGTGGGATGGGAAGTAGATGAGGTAGTACCTATTACCTGTTTTATTATGAAACCCTTGGGAGTTACTCTACGTTGCTTATTATGCCATGCTATGCTAGTAGACGTGGATTGGGTGAGTGATATCCATGACAGGTGTGAGTTTGTTAATTTTAATGGTTTACTTAAGGTGGCAACTTAAACACACATCTGGGTGGATTGAGGCACCTGGTTTCTATCAGGACTTGCCTGTTTTTCTTTTGGACCGCCACCCAGGCTCAAAGGGATCATAAGATTATTCATGCTAGAAACTTCCGTGTGCAGCCGCAAGCCATTATGGGCTCTGGCATAGTTGACTAAGTCATGCGAACTCTTACAGTGGTAGACTAGCTGATGTAGGGGTTGTAGGTTGGTACGGTCTATCACAACGTAAGGTGCTAGCGCTTCTGAAAGACTATGTCTCGGTCATCCGGTTCTCAAATACCCTGTAATGCGAGAAACCAAACGGAGGCGATCGAGTCTTGTGGGGAAAAGTGCGCAAACCTCTGCAGAGTGTACAAACTAATCATGATTAGTCGTGTCCCCGGTTATGGACAACTTGAGTATCTAGTACTTGGATATCATGTGAATCTCATCATGTTACTTCTAAATTAATATTGTTGGGTTATTGATGATTACTTTTAATTGGGATTGAGGATGCTGTCAACCATTCTCAATGTTTAACAACCACCATGATAGTAAACAAATTTATTCCTTTGCAGTAGGGAAAAATTGGCTTTACGCAAAACTGTAACCATAGAGCTTTTCCACCGGCCATATATGCATGTAGTATAGGCTTATCATTCATTATTCTCTATGTGTTACATTGCCAGCATATTCCATGTGCTGACCCGTTTTCGGGCTGCAACGTTTCATGTTGCAGACTTTTCAGACGACGAGTAAGGTTCCTTTTAGGTCGTGGTTCTATACTCAGTGATGTCGTTGGAGTTGATGGACTCACTTATCTTCCAAGCCTTCCGCTGTTATCGATATTAGATGGCCTTAAGCCATATTTATTTTAATAAGTTCTCTTTGAGACATCGATGTAATAAGTGTGTGATTGCTACTCTGTTATAAATCCTTTGAAGTACTGTGTGGTGTCAGCATTACTGATCCAGGGATGACACCTGAGCACAGAGACTTGACCATCTGAGGTCGGGTCGCTACAGAGATGGTATCAGAGCACACGCTGACTGTAGGACACGACCACTAAGCTAAAGCCCTAGTTCACTACTCTCTTCTCATTTCTCACTCCTCATCTTTTCTACTCTTTAGAATGACGAAAGCGAGGATCAAGTACATTCAGCCAGATGAAGATACACCTTTTCGACGACACCTGAAGGAAGTCACTAAGTATCTGAACATTGGAATACCAAACTTCACCGGGACCTACAACACCACTTTACCCGAAGAGGAGCGTTGGAAGATTCAAGCTATAGTTCCAGGAAGGACGTTCGCACCAATCACGGGGCCCATAGAGTGTGTTTTCAATGCACCAACATGGAGTCTGGGAAAGAGCATGACAGCTCATATCACCATGGGACGCATTGGAGAAGGTTATCAAGAAGACCTCAAGGACACTATCTACCAGATTTGCGGACGCCGAGATGAACAATGGGAGATAGTCAGCACCAAGAAGGATAGATCCATTACAGCTTTCATCCAGGAGTTAAACCAGCACATTCGACGCCACGAGAACCAGATGTGCAATGATATGATAGAGTTGAAGAATGCGAAGGCAAGAATCATCGAGCTAGAAGGAGAACTGAAGACTACACGCAAGGACTACATGGACGAGATCGTAGCTCTAGCAAGGCACAATGGCGATCTTAAGCAGAAGATTGAAGAACTCAAGGGGAAATTAGCATCCAAGAAGGAAGACAAGTACGTCGCATGTCCGGACAACTACATCATCATCGACGACACCGATTCGGATCCAAGTGAACCCGACTTTGAAGACGAAGCTGGAGCAGACATCATGGAGTCTTCCACCGATTCAAATTTCTAGATGACCACCAAACATTAGTAGTATTTCCCCCATGTATATATTATAGTTTGAGCACTTTTGCGATAGTTCTAGACCATTTGTATGCCCTTGTTTGAATTGAATGAAGTGATTTTGTGTGCATTTGCTCATGTGCATTGGGGTAGTGTTTTCTCTTTAGACCTCACTCTATTCTTAATTCTCGTCTTTTCTAAACCCTCAGATGCCTCCGAGACGTGACAATGGATTTCCACCGGAGCTCACTCAGTTGATCCAGCAGCAGAATCAATTGATGCAGTTGTTAGTCCAGAACCAGCAGAACAACAACAACAACAACAACAACAACAACAACCCTCCACCGCCGCCACCTGTTGATCACCTAACCCGTTTCCTTAGGCTGAATCCGCCGGTGTTTTCCAGTAGCACCGAGCCAATAGTAGCAGACGATTGGCTCCGCAAGACAGGAAGGGAGTTGACCACTGCAGGATGCACAGATGGTGAAAAAGTGAAGTTTGCCGCACATCAGCTTGACGGACCCGCGGCAACATGGTGGGAGAATTTCACAGCCACTTACCCAGTTGACACTGTCACATGGGATCAGTTTCAGCAAGCTTTCCGCACTGCCCATGTTTCAGCATGAGCTATGCCCATGAAGAAGCGTGAGTTTCACAACTTACGCCAAGGAGGAAGGACAGTTGGCCAGTACGTTGACGACTTCAGCAAGTTAGCACATTATGCCCCAGATGACGTTGCTACGGATGCAGCTAAGCAGGAGAAGTTTCTGGAAGGACTGAATGATGAGCTAAGCATGCAGTTGATGGTAGCAAGTTTCAACAACTACCAGGAGTTGGTAGATCGTGCCATCATGATTGAAGGGAAGCAACAGCAGATTGAGAACCGCAAGAGGAAGTATGGACAGGGGAAGTATAACTCTGGAGCCCAGCAGAAGCCCCGTTTTACCCCTAAACCGGGAGTTCAGTTTCAGCATACCCATGGAGGAGGTAGTTCTCACAACCATAATGGCCACAAGAATGGTAATGGGAATGGAGGAAGCAACGGCCAGAACCGTACCACCCCATCAACCCCAGCCAAGAGAGATCTGAGTCAAGTCACCTGTTTCAAGTGTTCGAAGACCGGACATTATGCCAATGAATGTCCTGAAGGCCAGAATGGAAATGGCAATGGAAGCCCTGGAAGAAGCCGAACCCTTTCAATAGGGGACAAGTGAACCACGTTAGCGTGGAGGAGGTTGAAGCTCAGCCTGATGCAGTAATCAGTAAGTTTTTGGTTAAGTCATTTACTGCACTTGTTCTTTTTGATACTGGTGCATCGCATTCATACATATCAAGGGGATTTGTGGATAAATATAACCTGCCAACCCAAGCCCTTAGGTCACCCATGTTAGTAAGCTCACCAGGAGCGGAGTATATGGCTAGACGATGGTGTGATCGGTTACCATTAAGGATTGGTAACTATGTGTTTCCCTCAGACCTAATAGTATTGGAATCTCAAGGATTGGATGTGATATTAGGCATGGATTGGTTATCAAAGTACGAAGGGAACATTGAATGCGCTAGTAAGACAATCTTACTCACGACGCCAGAAGGAAGATGGATCAAGTATGTATCACGACATGGATCAAATAGGAATCAAGTGAATTCTTTATCAGGAGTTGTGCAGGAAGAAGTACCAGTGGTGAAGGATTACCCTGATGTATTCCCTGAGGAATTGCCAGGAATGCCACCTGATAGAGATATCGAGTTCTTAATTGAGCTTTTGCCAGGTACAGGCCCAATATCGAAGCGACCATACCGGATGCCAGCAAAGGATTTGGTAGAAATCAAGAAAAACAGATTAAGGAGTTATTGGATAAAGGTTACATACGCCCAAGTTCTTCGCCTTGGGGATCACCCGTACTTCTAGTGGAGAAGAAGGATGGATCATTAAGGATGGTTGTTGATTACCGTGGATTGAATGAAGTAACCATCAAGAACAAGTACCCACTACCAATGATTAATGATCTGTTTGATCGTTTGCAAGGAGCTAAAGTGTTTTCCAAGATTGATTTACGATCAGGGTACCATCAGTCGAAGATTCGGGAGCAGGACATACCCAAGACAACTTTTACCACGAGATACGGATTGTACGAGTATACCGTTACGTCATTTGGTTTGACTAACGCACCTGCCTATTTTATGAACCTGATGAACAAGGTATTTATGGAGTTTTTGGATAAGTTCGTCGTAGTGTTCATTGATGACATTCTGATTTTCTCAAAGAATGAAGAGGAGCATAAGGAACATTTGCGTTTGGTTTTGGAGAAACTAAGGGAACATCAGTTATATGCCAAATTCAGCAAATGTGAGTTTTGGTGAAAGGAAGTTGGATTTCTTGGACATGTTATATCCGGAGAAGGGATAGCAGTTGACCCCACAAAGGTTGAGACCGTAACCGAATGGGAAGCACCAACGACAGTTGGAGAGATCCGGAGTTTTCTTGGACTCGCATGATACTACCGGAGATTCATTGAGAATTTCTCAAGGATTGCAAAGCCTATGACTGAATTGTTGAAGAAGGATACCAAGTTCAATTGGACTGAGGAATGTGAGGCCAGTTTTCAGGAGTTGAAGAAACGATTGGTTTCTTCACCAGTATTGATTCTGCCAGATAGAGAACAAGGATTATGAGGTGTATTGCGACGCTTCTCGTCGAGGACTTGGAGCAGTGCTTATGCAGGAAGGAAGAGTTGTTTCGTATGCCTCACGACAACTGAAACCTCATGAATTAAATTATGCTACGCATGATTTGGAGTTAGCAGCCGTAGTGCATGCATTGAAAACTTGGAGACATTTTCTCATTGGGAATCATTGTGAAGTATATACGGATCACAAGAGTTTGAAGTATATTTTCACGCAGAAGGAGTTGAACCTCAGACAAAGGAGATGGTTGGAACTCATCAAGGATTATGATATGAGATTGCATTACCATCCAGGAAATGCTAATGTTGTAGCTGACGCATTGAGCCGTAAGAGCCATGCCAATACATTGATGACCGGAGAGTTACAGAGGGAATTGGCCGAAGATCTTCGTGAGCTATGTTTGGAAATAGTTCTGAAAGGCTATGTAACAGCATTGGAAATTCAATCTACCTTGATGGATAAAATCAGAGAAGCCTAGAAAACTGACAAGGAGATTGCAGATATAAAGAAGAAAATGAGCGAAGGAAAAGCAAAGGGATTTCGTGAGGATGAGCATGATACCCTATGGTTTGAGGACAGTGTTTATGTGCCCAATGACCCGGAGATCAGGAAGTTGATTCTGCAAGAGGCACATGATTCACCCTATTCGATTCACCCAGGAAATACCAAGATGTATTTGGATTTTAAGGAAACATTGTGGTGGACCGAAATGAAGAAGGATATTGCAGCATATGTAGCAGTTTGTGATGTGTGTCATAGTGAAGGCAGAACATCAGAAGCCAGCCGGATTGTTACAACCATTACCGATACCCGAATGGAAGTGGGATAAGATAGGCATGGATTTTATCACAGGACTACCCAGGACGAAGGCAGGCTATCACTCGATATGGGCAGTAGTTGATCGTTTGACGAAGGTAGCACATTTCATCCCAGTTAAGACCACTTACACCAGTGCTAAGTTGGCAAAGATATACATGACCAGGATCATTTGTTTGCATGGAGTTCCGAGGAGTATCGTATCAGATAGAGGAACCCAATTTACCTCAAAGTTTTGGAATCAGTTGCATGAAACTTTGGGAACCAGACTAGAGTTCAGCACAGCTTTTCACCCACAGGCGGATGGACAGACTGAGAGAGTCAATCAGATTTTGGAAGATATGCTGAGAGCTTGTGCGCTAGATTATGGATCTAGTTGGGACGATAACTTGCCGTATGCGGAGTTTTCTTATAACAACAGTTACCAAACCAGTTTGAAGATGGCACCTTTCGAAGCTTTATACGGAAGGAGGTGCAGGACACCGTTGTCATGGGACGAAGTTGGAGACCGTCAGTTCTTTGGACCAGATCTGATTAAGGAGTCTGAACGGAAAGTTAAGTTGATTCGCGATAGGCTCAAGGTAGCCCAGTCCAGGCAGAAGAGCTACGCAAATTCTAAACGCAAGGAGACAGTTTACGAAACCGGAGACAGAGTTTATCTTCGAGTATCCCCACTTCGAGGAGTTAAGCGCTTTGGAGTTAAGGGAAAATTAGCACCGCGTTTCGTTGGACCGTATAAGATCTTGCAACGTGTGGGAGAAGTCGCTTATAAGTTGGAATTACCAGAGGGACTGTCAGGAGTTCATGATATATTCCATGTTTCTCAGCTGAAGAAATGTCACGCCGAGATGGCGGAGGTACCGCTAAGAGATACAGCGCCGCTTGAAGCGATTCAGTTGAAGAATGACTTAATGTATGAGGAGGAACCAGTCAAGATTCTCGATTATGCCAGAAGAGTTACCCGCAGCAAGGTTATCAAGTTTTGCAAAGTTCAGTGGAACCACCACTCAGAGGATGAAGCCACCTGGGAGAGAGAAGAAGATTTGCTCAAGGACCACCCTCACCTATTTTCTAGCCAACCCAAATCTCGAGGACGAGATTCATCTTAAGGGGGGTACGTTTGTAACATCCCAAATTTTCAATTTGGAATGTTATACAACAGATCATCATGCATATCATATTTATTTTGCTTTTGGTTTTGATCCTAGAAAATCCTAAGCAACTCAAGGACCCACGGAGAGAGTTGGGGATTTCGTTATTTTCATATTTGAGTTTTCACAAATTTTGAAAATAGGATCACGTGATTTTATTTATTTTATCGTCAATTATTTCTATTACAAAAATATGAAGAGGGAATAAAATGACTTTCCCAAAATATAGAAATATTGAGGATTTAATAAGAAAATCAAATACGATTTATTTCGGAGTTTTTTGGTATTTTTAATTGAATTAAGGAAAAATACGTGTTTTTCATAATTGTATTTTGGGCCCAAAAAAATGTTCACTTTATCAGGCTCGATTTTAGAAACCCGGGAAAATTAATTTAACGATTTTTGGAGTCCGTTTGGTACTCTTTTTCATTTTTTTTCGAGCGTAATTAAAAAAAATGAAACCGACCTTGGGCCGTACCCGAGCGGGACTCCGCCCGGGGGGCGCCTTTATATACCGAGCGCCCGAGCCCCCAGAGCACCCCAGCCCACCCGAGCCCGCCGCCGCCACCCACCGCCGCCGCCGGAGCCGCCGCCGCCGCCGAGGTTCGCCACCGCCTCGAATTCCGTGCCAAATATTATTATTATTATTTTAAAAAAATAATAATATTTTTGTAGAAATTATTTTCGATTTTTTATTATTATTTTTTTATTTTTTTATTTTTTTAATTATTTTTTTTAAAATTATTTTCGGATTAAGTTAATTAACGATTAATCTGTTTGTCGTTTTTCTTTTTAGTCGGATTTTCCGCGGTTATTTTCTGATCGCGATTTCTGATCCGATTTTCGTTTTAGTATAACTTTTCGCTCGTTTATCGGAATCAGGCGATTCAAGCGCCTGGAGTTTCGTCTCGAAACCCTCTTTCCGAATAATCAACTTAAACAAGTTTTTGCTGCTGTAAAATTTGACTTAGATCCAGATTACTAGAACGAAGTTGAATTCTTTCGCCGTTTGATTTTCTTTGCTTCGTTCGATTTGATTCTTTTTGCAAACCAGGTTTCTTAAGTTGAACTTTCTGGTTAGATCTCTTATTTGAGTTTTACCTGTGCATTAGATGAGTACTTATTGTATGCTTGTTTGTTTGTCTGCGATAGAATACCCGGAGTGCGCCGCCTGTTACTTCGAATCTCTAGGTTTCGCGGATCATCAGCAAGGCAAGTAACACTTCGATCATACTTTTTCTACTACCCCGTTTTATTGCATTAGATCAATCCTCAAACACTGCATGATTAGGATCTAATCAAATTGTGGGATGGGAAGTAGATGAGGTAGTACCTATTACCTGTTTTATTATGAAACCCTTGGGAGTTACTCTACGTTGCTTATTATGCCATGCTATGCTAGTAGACGTGAATTGGGTGAGTGATATCCATGACAGGTGTGAGTTTGTTAATTTTAATGGTTTACTTAAGGTGGCAACTTAAACACACATCTGGGTGGATTGAGGCACCTGGTTTCTAACAGGACTTGCCTGTTTTTCTTTTGGACCGCCACCCAGGCTCAAAGGGATCATAAGATTATTCATGCTAGAAACTTCCGTGTGCAGCCGCAAGCCATTATGGGCTCTGGCATAGTTGACTAAGTCGTGCGAACTCTTACAGTGGTAGACTAGCTGATGTAGGGGTTGTAGGTTGGTACGGTCTATCACAACGTAAGGTGCTAGCACTTCTGAAAGACTATGTCTCGGTCATCCGTTTCTCAAACACCCTATAATGCGAGAAACCAAACGGAGGCGATCGAGTCTTGTGGGGAAAAGTGCGCAAACCTCTGCAGAGTGTACAAACTAATCATGATTAGTCATGTCCCCGGTTATGGACAACTTGAGTATCTGGTACTTGGATATCATGTGAATCTCATCATGTTACTTCTAAATTAATATTGTTGGGTTATTGATGATTACTTTTAATTGGGATTGAGGATGCTGTCAACCATTCTCAATGTTTAACAACCACCATGATAGTAAACAAATTTATTCCTTTGCAGTAGGGAAAAATTGGCTTTACGCAAAACTGTAACCATAGGGCTTTTCCACCAGTCATATATGCATGTAGTATAGGCTTATCATTCATTATTCTCTATGTGTTACATTGCCAGCATATTCCATGTGCTGACCCGTTTTCGGGCTGCAACGTTTCATGTTGCAGGCTTTTCAGACGACGAGTAAGGTGCCTTTTAGGTCGTGGTTCTATACTCAGTGATGCCGTTGGAGTTGATGGACTCACTTATCTTCCAAGCCTTCCGCTGTTATCAATATTAGATGGCCTTAAGCCATATTTATTGTAATAAGTTCTCTTTGAGACATCGATGTAATAAGTGTGTGATTGCTACTCTGTTATAAATCCTTCGAAGTAATGTGTGGTGTCAGCATTACTGATCCAGGGATGACACCTGAGCATAGAGACTTGACCATCTGAGGTCGGGTCGCTACACTAAATCATGCTCATCATGGTCGTGCAGCGCACCTGACATGGGCTCGAATCCGTCGAAGATCAAGTCTCAGCGGATGTCGGCAGTGTAGTTTAATTTTCCGAACCTGACCTGGTGGCCAGGGGCGTAGCTCTCGATCTGCTCAAGATGGCCAAGCAAGTTGGCCCGCAGTGCGAAGCCGCCGAATACGAAGATCTGTCTGGGGAGGAAAACCTTACCCTAGACCGCATCGTTACCGATGATTGAAGGGGCCATCAAGCCTTATGGTGACGGCACAGTGGAACTCTCAATGAAAGCACCAATGTCGGTGTCAAAACCGGTGGATCTCGGGTAGGGGGTCCCCAACTGTGCGTCTAAGGCAGATGGTAACAGGAGGCAGGGGACACGATGTTTACCCAGGTTCGGGCCCTCTCGATGGAGGTAATACCCTACTTCCTGCTTGATTGATTTTGATGATATGAGTATTACAAGAGTTGATCTACCACGAGATCATAGAGGCTAAACCCTAGAAGCTATCCTATGGTATGATTGTTGTTGTCCTACTGACTAAACCCTCCGGTTTATATAGACACCGGAGGGGGCTAGGGTTACATAGAGTCGGTTACAAGGGAGGAGATCTACATACCCGAATAGCTAAGCTTGCCTTCCACGCCAAGGAGAGTCCCATCCGGACACGGGACGAAGTCTTCAATCTTGTATCTTCATAGTCCAACAGTCCGGCCAAAGGATATAGTCCGGTTGTCCGAGGACCCCTAATCCAGGACTCCCTCAGTTGCCGTGTAAGAACTCGAAACCACCGTGCGCTGACCCCATGGTGGGCGCCAACTGTCGTGTAATTGTCACGGAGCCATCGCAACAGGGTTAGCTTAAACGGTTTAAACGGGACAAAGGACACAAGGAGTTTATACTGGTTCAGCCCCTTGCGGTGAAGGTAAAGGCCTAGTCCAGTTTAAGGTGGTATTGCTTATGTCTCGATTACCAGGAGCGAATATGCTTGACCTAGCTCTCGATTTGTTGTCTTTTGCCCTAAACCACCGTTGGGTCGTCCCTTCATATAAACAGATTGACGCCCTGCTACCTCTTGAGCATGTGTTGGTTTTCCCTTGAAGAGGAAAGGGTGATGCACCAAAGTAGCGTAAGTATTTCCCTGAGTTTTTGAGAACCAAGGTATCAATCGAGTAGGAGACTACAGGCAAATCGCCTCGTACCTGCACAAACAATCAAGAACCTTGCAACCAATGTGATAAAGGGCTTGTCAATCCCTTCACGGCCACTTGCAAAAGTGAGATCTGATAAAGATAATAAGATAAATATTTTTGGTATTTTCGTTGTATGGATTGAAAATAAAGATTGAAAATAAACCGCAACAGAAATAACACGTTGGTGGGAGATTAATATGATGGAAAATAGACCCGGGGGCCATAGGTTTCACTAGTGGCTTCTCTCAAGATAGCAAATTCTACGGTGGGTGCACAAATTACTGCCGAGCAATTGATAGAAAAGCGCATAGTTATGAGAATATCTAGGCATGATCATGAACATAGGCATCACGTCCGTGACAAGTAGACCGAAACGTTTCTGCATCTACTACTATTACTCCACACATCGAACGCTATCCAACATGCATCTAGAGTATTAAGTTCATAAGAACAGAGTAACGCATTAGGCAATATGACATGATGTAGAGGGATAAACTCAAGCAATATGATATAAACCCCATCTTTTTATCCTCGATGGCAACAATACAATACATGCCTTTCTGCCCCTACTGTCACTGGGAAAGGACACTTCAAGATTGAACCCAAAGTTAAGCACTTCTCCCATTGCAAGAAAGATCAATCTAGTAGGCCAAACCAAACTAATAATTTGAAGAGACTTGCAAAGATATCAAATCATGCATATAAGAATTCAGACAAGAATCAAATATTGTACATAGATAATCTTGATCATAAACCCACAATTCATCGGATCTTGACAAACACACCGCAAAAAGTATTACATCGAATAGATCTCCAAGAGAATCGAGGAGAACTTTGTATTGAGATCCAAAGAGAGAGAAGAAGCCATCTAGCTAATAAGTATGTACCCAAAGGTCTGTGGTAAACTACTCACACATCATCGGAGAGGCTATGGTGTTGATGTAGAGGCCCTTCATGATCGACTCGCCCTCCGGCGGAGCGCCGGGAAAGGCCCCAAGATGGGATCTCATGGGTACAGAAGGTTACGGCGGTGGAAAAAGTGTTTCGTGGCTCTCTTGGATGTTTTCAGGGTATAAGAGTATATATATAGGCGAAAGAAGTATATCGGTGGAGCTATGAGGGGCCCACGAGGGTGGGGGCGCGCCTACACCCCTGGGCGTGCCTCCCTGCATCGTGGCCGCCTTGTTGCTTCCTTGACGTCCACTCCAAGTCTCCTGGATTGCGTTTGTTCCAAAAATGATCCTCGCGAAGGTTCATTCCATTTGGATTCCGTTTGATATTCCTTTTCTATGAAACACTGAAATAGGCAAAAAAAATAGCAATTTGCACTAGGCCTTCCGGTAATAGGTTAGTCCCAAAATTAATATAAAAAGGTATATTAAAGCCCATTAAACATCCGAAACAGATAATATAGTAGCATGGAAAAATAAAAATTATAGATACATTGGAGATGTATCAAGCATCCCCAAGCTTAATTCCTGTTCGTCCTCGAGTAGGTAAATGATAAAAACAGAATTTTTGATGTGGAAAGCTACCTAACATAATTTTTCAATGTAATTCTCTTTATTGTGGCATGAATGTTCAGATACAAAAGATTCAAGATAAAAGTTTAATATTGACATAAAAATAGTAATAGTTCAAGCATACTAACCAAGCAATTAAGTCTTATCAAAATAACATAGACAAAGAAAGCTTATCCCTACAAAATCATATAGTTTGGCCATGCTTCATTTTCGTCACACAAAATGCTCCCATCATGCACAACCCCGATGACAAGCCGAGCAATTGGTTCATACGTTTTAATGCGCTTCAGCCTTTTCAACCCTTACGCAATACATGAGCGCAAGCCATGGATATAGCACTATGGGTGGAGTAGAGTATGATGATAGGGGTTATGTGAGAAGACAAAAAGGAGAAAGTCTCACATTGACGTGGCTAATCAACGGGCTATGGAGATGCCCATCATTTGATGTCAATGCGAGGAGTAGGGATTGCCATCCAACGGATGCACTAGAGCTATAAGTGTATGAAAGCTCATCAAAAAAGAAACTAAGTGGGTGTGCATCCAACTTTCTTGCTCACGAAGACCTAGGGCATTTTGAGAAAGCCCATCATTGGAATATACAAGCCAAGTTATATAATGAAAAATTCCCACTAGTATATGAAAGTGTCAAAATAAGAAACGCTCTGTCATAAAGATCATGGTGCTATTTTGAAGCACAAGTGTGGAAAAAGGATAGTAACATCGTCCCTTCTCTCTTTTTCTCTCATTTTTTTCATTTGGGCTTCTTTGACCTCTTTTTTTTTATTTGGGCTTCTTTGGCCTCTTTTTTTATTTGTTTTTTTATTATTTTTAGTCCGGAGTCTCATCCCGACTTGTGGGGGAATCGTAGTCTCCATCATTCTTTCCTCACATGGGACAATGCTCTAATAATGAAAATCATCACACTTCTATTTACTTACAACTCAAGAGTTACAACTCGATACTTAGAACAAAATATGACTCTATGTGAATGCCTCCGGCGGTGTACTGGGATATGCAATGAATCATGAGTGACATGTATGAAACAATTATAAAGGTGGCTTTGCCACAAATACAATGTCAACTACACGATCATGCAAAGCAATATGACAATGATAGAGCGTGTCATAATAACCGGAACGATGGAAAGTTGCATGGCAATATATCTCGGAATGGCTATGGAAATGCCATAATAGGTAGGTATGGTGGCTGTTTTGAGGAAGATATAAGGAGGCTTATGTGTGATAGAGCGTATCATATCACGGGGTTTGGATGCACCGGCGAAGTTTGCACCAACTCTCAAGGTGAGAAAGGGCAATGCACGGTACCATAGAGGCTAGCAAATTGTGGAAAGGTAAGAGTGCGTATAATCCATGGACTCACATTAGTCATAAAGAACTCATATACTTATTGCAAAATTTTATTAGCCCTCGAAGCAAAGTACTACTACGCATGCCCCTAGGGGGGATAGATTGGTAGGAAAAGACCATCGCTCGTCCCTGAGCGCCACTCATAAGGAAAGCAATCAAAGAACACCCCATGCTTCAAATTTGTCACACAACGTTTACCATACGTGCATGCTACAGGACTTGCCAACCTTAACACAAGTATTTCTCAATTTCACAATTACCCAACTAGCATGACTCTAACATTACCACCTTTATATCTCAAAACCATTATCAAGTATCAAATTTATCATAGTTTTTAATGCACTCTATATGAAAGTTATTATTATACCCATCTTGGATGCCTATCATATTAGGACTAAATATATAGCCAAAGCAAACTACCATGCTGTTCTAAAAGACTCTCAAAATGATATAAGTGAAGCATGAGAGATCAATAATTTCTACAAAATAAAACCACCACCGTGCTCTAAAAAGGTATAAGTGAAGCACTAGAGCAAAATTATCTAGCTCAAAAGATATAAGTGAAACACATAGAGTATTCTAATAAATTCCGATTCATGTGTGTCTCTCCCAAAAGGTGTGTACAGCAAGGATGATTGTAGTAAACTAAAAAGAAAAGACTCAAATAATACAATACGCTCCAAGCAAAACACATATCATGTGGTGAATAAAAATATAGCATCGAGTAAAGTTACCGATAGACGAAGACGAAAGAGGGGATGCCTTCCGGAGCATCCCCAAGCTTAGGCTTTTGTTTGTCCTTGAATTTTACCTTGGGGTGCCTTGGGCATCCTCAAGCTTAGGCTATTTCCACTCCTTGTTCCAAAATCCATCAAATCTTTACCCAAAAACTTGAAAACTTCACAACACAAAACTCAACAGAAAATCTCATGAGCCCCGTTAGCGAAATAAAACAAACCACCACTTTAAGGTACTGTGATGAATTCATTCTTTATTTATATTGGTGTTAAACCTACTGTATTCCAACTTCTCTATGGTTCATTACCCCCCCCTCCCCCTATTCTAGCCATAGATTCATCAAAATAAGCAATCAACACACGAAAAACAGAATCTGTCAAAAACAGAACAGTCTGTAGTAATCTGTATCAAACGTAAACTTCTGTAACTCAGAAAAAACTGCACAAATAGGAAGACCTATATAATTTGTTTATTGATCTACTGAAATTGGAATCAGTATTTTCTCACTTTCTGGTGATTTTTAACAATTGTTTTCGAGAGCAGAAAGTTTCTGTCTTTTTCAGCAAGATCAAATAATTATCACCCAAGAAGATCCTATAGGTTTTACTTGGCACAAACACTAATTAAAACATAAAACCACATCTAACCAGAGTCTAGATGAAATATTTATTACTAAACAGGAACAAAAAGCAAGGAACAAAAATAAAATTGGGTTGCCTCCCAACAAGCGCTATCGTTTAACGCCCCTAGCTAGGCATAAAAACAAGAATAGATCTAGGTATTGTCATCTTTGGTATGCAATCCATAAGTGGCTCTCATAATAGATTCATAAGGTAATTTAATTTTCTTCCTAGGAAAGTGTTACATGCCTTTTCCTTAATGGAAATTGGAATCTAATATTTCCTTCTTTCATATCAATAATTGCACCAATCGTTCTAAGGAAAGGTCTACCAAGAATAATAGGACATGTAGGATTGCAATGTATATCAAGAACAATAAAATCTACAGGCACATAATTCCTATTTGCAACAATAAGTACATCATTAATCCTTCCCATAGGTTTCTTAATGGTGGAATCCGCAAGGTGCAAATTTAAGGAACAATCATCAAATTCACGGAAAACTAACACATCGCACAAAGTTTTAGGAATCGTGGAAACACTAGCACCCAAATCACACAAAGCATAGCATTCATGATCTTTAATCTTAATTTTAATATTAGGTTCCCACTCATCATAAAGTTTTCTAGGGATAGAAACTTCTAATTCAAGTTTTTCTTCATAGGATTGCATTAAAGCATCAACGATATGTTTGGTAAAAGCTTTATTTTGACTATAGGCATGAGGAGAATTTAACACGGATTGCAACAAGGAAATACAATCTATCAAAGACAACTATCATAATTAAATTCCTTGAAATACAAAATTGTGGGTTCATTGCTATGTAAAGTTTTGACCTCTTCAATCCCACTTTTACCGATTTTTCCATCAAGATCTAAAAACTCTGAATCATTGGGACGCCTTTGAACTAAAGTTGACTCATCTCCAATCCCATCTTTATCAAGATTCATATTGGAAAATAAAGATTTAATAGGATACACATCAATCATTTTTAGATCTTCATCATTATTATCATGAAAACTAGAAGAACGCGCTTTCACAAAGCAATCTTTTTTAGCACCCACCCTAGTGGTTCTTTCTTTACACTCATCCATGGAAATTATCATGGCTTTGAGAGACTCATTGATATCATGCTTAGGTGGTATAGATCTAAGTTTCAAAGAATCAACGTCGAGAGAAATTCTATCCACGTTCCTAGCCAACTCATCAATCTTAGGCAACTTTTCTTCAAGCAAAGTATTTAAATTCTTTTGCGAATTCATAAATTCTTTAACACTAGTCTCAAAATCAGAGGGCATCTTATTAAAATTTCCATAAGAGTTGTTGTAGGAATTACCATAATTATTAGAGGAATTACTAGGGAACGGCCAAGAATTAAAGTTTCCCCTATACGCGTTGTTACCAAAATTGTTCCTACCAACAAAATTCACATCCATAGATTCATTATTATTCTCAATCAAAGTGGACAAAGGCATATCATTAGGATCATAAGAAACACTCTTATTAACAAAAAAATTCATAAGTGCATCGATCTTTCCACTCAAAACATTAATCTCTTCAATTGCATGAACCTTTTTACTAGTAGATCTTTTGATGTGCCATTGAGAACAATTAACCATAATATTATCTAGGAGTTTAGTAGCTTCTCCTAAAGTGATTTCCATAAAAGTGCCTCCCGTAGCCGAATCTAAAAGATTTCTAGAAGCAAAATTCAATCCGGCATAATTTTTTTGTATAATCATCCATAAATTCAAACAATGTGTAGGGCAATTACGTATCATTAATTTCATCCTCTCCCAATCTTGTGCAACATGCTCATGATCAAGTTGCTTAAAATTCATGATATCGTTTCTAAGACAGATGATCTTAGCGGGAGGAAAATACTTAGAGATAAAAACATCTTTGCACTTATTCCATGAATCAATACTATTTTTAGGCAAATAAGAGAACCAAGTTTTCGCACGATCTCTAAGCGAAAACGGAAATAGCTTCAATTTAAATATATCATTATCCACATCTTTCTTCTTTTGCATATCGCAAAAACCAACAAAGTTGTTTAGATGGGTAGCGGCATCTTCACTAGGCAGGCCAGAAAATTGATCTTTCATGACAAGATTCAACAAAGCAGCATTAATTTCACAAGATTCAGCATTGGTAATAGGAGCAATCGGAGTGCTAATAAAATCATTGTTGTTGGTATTGGAAAATTCACACAATTTAGTGTTGTCTTGAGCCATCATGACAAACAATCAATCCAACACACAAGCAAACAAGAAGCAGGCAGAAAGAAGCGAACGGAAAAGGGCAAATAAAATGGCAAGGGTGAAGTGGGGGATAGGAAAACGAGAGGCAAATGGCAAATAATGTAATGCGAGGGATAAAAGTTTGTGATGGGTACTTGGTATGTCTTAACTTGTGCGTAGATCTCCCCAGCAACGGCGCCAGAAATCCTTCTTGCTACCTCTTGAGCATGCATTGGTTTTCTCTTGAGGAGGAAAGGGTGATGCAGCAAAGTAGCGTAAGTATTTCCCTCAGTTTTTGAGAACCAAGGTATCAATCCAGTAGGAGACTACACGCAAATGGTAACAGGAGGCAGGGGACACGATGTTTACCCAGGTTCGGGCCCTCTCGATGGAGGTAATACCCTACTTCCTGCTTGATTGATCTTGATGATATGAGTATTACAAGAGTTGATCTACCACGAGATCATAGAGGCTAAACCCTATAAGCTAGCCTATGGTATGATTGTTGTTGTCCTACTGACTAAACCCTCCGGTTTATATAGACACCGGAGGGGGCTAGGGTTACATAGAGTCGGTTACAAGGGAGGAGATCCACATACCCGAATAGCTAAGCTTGCCTTCCACGCCAAGGAGAGTCCCATCCGGACACGGGACGAAGTCTTCAATCTTGTATCTTCATAGTCCAACAGTCCGGCCAAAGGATATAGTCCGGTTGTCCGAGGACCCCTAATCCAGGACTCCCTCAGTTGCCGTGTAAGAACTCGAAACCACCGTGCGCTGGCCCCATGGTGGGCGCCAACTGTCGTGTAATTGTCATGGAGCCATCGCAACAGGGTTAGCTTAAACGGGTTAAACGGGGCAAAGGACACAAGGAGTTTATACTGGTTCAGCCCCTTGCGGTGAAGGTAAAGGCCTAGTCCAGTTTGAGGTGGTATTGCTTATGTCTCGATTACCAGGAGCGAATACGCTTGACCTAGCTCTCGATTTGTTGTCTTTTGCCCTAAACCACCGCTGGGTCGTCCCTTCATATACACAGATTGACACCCTGCTACCTCTTGAGCATGTGTTGGTTTTCCCTTGAAGAGGAAAGGGTGATGCAACAAAGTAGCGTAAGTATTTCCCTGAGTTTTTGAGAACCAAGGTATCAATCGAATAGGAGACTACAGGCAAATCGCCTCGTACTTGCACAAACAATCAAGAACCTTGCAACCAACGTGATAAAGGGCTTGTCAATCCCTTCACGGCCACTTGCAAAAGTGAGATCTGATAAAGGTAATAAGATAAATATTTTTGGTATTTTTGTTGTATAGATTGAAAATTAAAGATTGTAAAATAAACGGCGACAGAAATAGCATGTTGGTGGGAGATTAATATGATGGAAAATAGACCCGGGGGCCATAGGTTTCACTAGTGGCTTCTCTCAACATAGCAAATTCTACGGTGGGTGAACAAATTACTGTCAGCAATTGATAGAAAAGCGCATAGTTACGTGAATATCTAGGCATGATCATGAACACAGGCATCACGTATGTGACAAGTACACCGAAACGATTCTGCATCTACTACTATTACTCCACACACCGACCGCTATCCAGCATGCATCTAGAGTATTAAGTTCATAAGAACAGAGTAACGCATTAGACAATATGACATGATGCAGAGCGATAAACTCAAGCAATATGCTATAAACCCCATCTTGTTATCCTCAATGGCAACAATACAATACGTGCCTTGCTGCCCCTGCTTTCACTAGGAAAGGACACCGCAAGATTGAACCCAAAGCTAAGCACTTCTCCCATTGCAAGAAAGATCAATCTAGCAGGCCAAACCAAACTGATAATTCGAAGAGACTTGCAAAGATATCAAATCATGCATATAAGAATTCATAGAAGAATCAATTATTGTTCAAAGATAAACTTGATCATAAACCCACAATTCATCGGATCTCGATAAACACAATGCAAAAAGTATTACATGGAATAGATCTCCAAGATAATCGAGGAGAACTTTGTATTGAGATCAAAAGAGAGAGAAGAAGCCATCTAGCTAATAACTATAGACACGAAGGTCTGTGGTAAACTACTCACACATCATTGGAGAGGCCATGGTGTTGATGTACAGGCCCTCCATGATCGATCCCTCCTCCGGCGGAGCACCGGAAAAGGCCCCAAGATGGGATCTCACGGGTACATAAGGTTGCGGCGGTGGAAAAAGTGTTTCATGGCTCTCTTGGATATTTTCAGTGTATAAGAGTATATATATAGGCGAAAGAAGTAGGTTGGTGGAGCTACGAGGGGCCCATGAGGGTGGGGGCGCGCCTCCCTGCCTCGTGGCCGCCTTGTTGCTTCCTTGACGTCCACTCCAAGTCTCCTGGATTGCATTTGTTCCAAAAATGATCCTCACGAAGGTTTCATTCCATTTGGATTTCGTTTGATATTCCTTTTCTCCGAAACACTGAAATAGGCAAAAAAAATAGCAATTTGCACTGGGCCTTCGGTTAATAGGTTAGTCCCAAAAATAATATAAAAAGGTATATTAAAGTCCATTAAACATCCAAAACAGGTAATATAATAGCATGGAACAATCAAAAATTATAGATACGTTGGAGATGTATCACACCTAGCGGCTTACAGAGTGCTGGCCGGCTCATGAACAACAAGTCCGGCCTGGTGACTAATTACACTTGCCTTACAACATAAGTTATACATATACGGCGGTTTACACTTATGGGTTTTATGCCGCCTTTAGACTTTGGACCCTTTAACAAGTCTGCTTCCTAAACTGCCATCTTCAACATCTTCATGGGCTTCATCTTGATGAACCGCCATTGGGATAACCTGGCCCCTCTTGGGCGGGTCATACCCAACAGTCATATCCCCAACAGGTAGCATTCCACATCAAAAATTATGTTTTTATCATTTACCTACTCGATGACGAGCAAGAATTAAGCTTAGGATGCTTGATACGTCTCCAACGTATCTATAAATTTTTATTGTTCCATGCTATTATATTATCTGTTTTGGATGTTATATATGCATTAATATGCTATTTTATATGATTTTTGGGACTAACCTATTAACCTAGAGCCCAGTGCCAGTTTATGTTTTTTCCTTGTTTTAGAGTTTCACAGAAAAGGAATACCAAACGAAGTCCAAACGGAATAAAACTTTCGCCATGATTTTTCTTGGACCATAAGACACCGAGGAGACTTGGATTGCAAGTCAGAGGAGGCCAAAAGGGTGGAGGGCGCGCCCAGGGGGGTGGGGCGCGCCCCCCGACCTTGTGGGCTCCTCGTAGCTCCCCTGACCTAATTCTTCCTCCTATATATACTCTTATACCCCAAAAACAT
The DNA here is from genome assembly GCA_032464435.1 of Aegilops umbellulata. Classification (NCBI taxonomy): domain Eukaryota; kingdom Viridiplantae; phylum Streptophyta; class Magnoliopsida; order Poales; family Poaceae; genus Aegilops; species Aegilops umbellulata. Next base: position 380,672,135 of record CP136056.1, on the reverse strand, counting down.
CCAGGGGAGCCACAAAACCACTTTTCCACCGACGCAACCTTCTGTACCCGTGAGATCCCATCTTGGGGCCTTTTCCGGCATCCTGCCGGAGGGGGAATCGTTCATGGATTGCTTCTACATCAAGACCCTTGCCTCTCCGATGAAGCGTGAGTAGTTTACTTCAGACCTACGGGTCCATAGCTAGTAGCTAGATGGCTTCTTCTCTCTCTTTGATTCTCAATACAAAGTTCTCCTCGATGTGCTTGGAGATCTATTCGATGTAATACTCTTTTGCGGTGTGTTTGCCGAGATCCTATGAATTCTGGATTTATGATCAGCTTATCTATGAATATTATTTGAATCTCCTCTCAATTCTTTTATGCATTATTTGATATCTTTGCAAGTCTCTTCGAATTATCGATTTTGTTTGGCCAACTAGATTGGTTTTTCTTGCAATGGAAGAAGTGCTTAGCTTTGGGTTCAATCTTGCGGTGTCCTTTCCCAGTTACAGTAGGGGCAGCAAGGCACATATTGTATTGTGCCATCGAGGATAACAAGATGGGGTTTTAACCATATTGCTTGAGTTAATCCTGGTACATCATGTCATCTTAGATAATGCGTTACTCCGTTCTTATGAACTTAATACTCTAGATGCAGGCAGGAGTCGGTCGATGTGTGGAGTAATAGTAGCAGATGCAGAATCATTTTGGTCTACTTGACATAGACGTGATGCCTATATTCATGAGCATTGCTTTAGATATCGTCATAACTTTGGGCTTTTCTATCAATTGCTCGGCAGTAATTTGTTCACCCACCGTAATAATTTCTATCTTGAGAGAAGCCTATAGTGAAACCTATGGCCCCGAGGTCTATTTTACATCATATTAGTTTCCCGTCAACTTTCCTATTTTTGTCGCCATTCCTTTACTTTGCAATCTTTACTTTCCGTTCCATAAACCAAAAATAGCAAAAATATTACTTTACCGTTTATCCATCTCCATCAGATCTCACTTTGCGAATAACCGTGAAGGGATTGACAACCCCTTTGTCGTGTTGGTTGCAAGTTGGTGTTTGTTTGTGCAGGTATTCGGTGGCTTGTTGCGTAGTCTCCTACTGGATTGATACCTTGGTTCTCATAACTGAGGGAAATACTTATGCTCCTTTGCTGCATCACCCTTTCCTCTTCAAGGGAAAAACCAACGCAAGCTCAAGAGGTAGCAGACAACACGGTGAAGGAGGCGGCAGGGATGGGCACAATGGAAGTGGGTGGAGGAGGTAGCGGCGACAGGGATACACACCATTGGAATTATCATGCTTAAATTTAAAAAAATTTGAGTTGGTTTGCTATTTTTGAAGCATTAACTCTTTTCTCAGGCACTAAAAAAGGGTAGAGCACATTTTCGTTCAACATAACATACAAATGAGCTCACAAATGGATGATACTTGGCATGGTGTTTTCTACTTGTGAGTTCGTTGGGTTTTTCCCCGAAGAGGAGGGTATGATGCAGTATAGTAGACATAAGTATTTTCCTCAGTTATGAAACCGAGGTTATCAATCCAGTAGGAGAATCGCGCAACAACTCATTAGGAGTACCTGCACACAAAATAACAAATTCTTGCACCCAATGCGAACAAGGGGTTGTCAGTCCCTTAGCGGTCAGTTGCAAGATTAAAATGTATGGTGATAGATAGATATATCAAACAAAAATACAAAATAAAATAAATAAAGTAAAATTGCAGCAAGGTATTTTTGGGATTTTTAATATATGATAGAAGTAGACACGGGGGCCATATTTTTCATAGAGGCTTCTCTCTTGAAAATAACATACAATGGGTAAACAAATTACTGTTGGGCAATTGATAGAAAAGCAAATAATCATGACGATATCCAAGGAAATGATCATATATATAGTCATCTCATCCGAGACAAGTAGACCGAAATGATTCTGCATCTACTACTATTACTCCACATATCGACCGCTATCCAGCATGCATCTAGAGTATTAAGTTCATAAAGAACAAAGTAACGCCTTAAGCAAGATGACATGATGTAGACAAAGTAAAGTCACACATAAATAAATCCCATATTTTTATCCTTAATAGCAACGATACATACGCGCATGTCCCTTTCTGTCATTGGGATTGAGCACCACAAGATCGAACCCATTACAAAGCACCTCTCCCATTGCAAGATAAATCAATCTTGTTGGCCAAACCAAATCAATAGATCACATAGAAATATGAATCTATAACAATCAAGCATAAAATAGTTCCGAGAAAACTCAAATAATATTCATGGATAATCTGATCATAAACTCACAATTTATCGGATCCAACAAACACACCGCAAAAAGTCACTACATCGGATAGAGCTCTAAGAACATCGAGGAGAACATTGTATTGAAGATCAAATAGAGAGAAGAAGCCATCTAGCTATTAACTATGGACCCGTAGAACCATGGTGAACTACTCACACATCATCAGAAGGGCAGCAAGGTTGATGTCGAGCCCCTCCGTGATTGATTTCCTCTCCGGTAGAGTGCCAAAAAGGCTTCCAGATGGGATCTAGCGAGAACAAAGACTTGCAGTGGTTGAAAAAGTATTTCGTGGACTCTATTGGTTTCCGATTTAGAGAATTTATGGAGGCGGAGTCAGGTCAAATGGAGCCACGTGGGGCCCACTAGCCACCAGGGCGTACCCTACCCCTCGAGGCGTGCCCTGGTGCCTCGTGGGCCTCTGCTCCATCTTCTCGTCCCCTCCCGAAGCTTACAGGGTCTCTTATGTCCAGAAAAAATCTCTAAAAAGATTCGTGGCATTTGGACTTCGTTTGGTACTGATATTCTGAGAAATCAACAATAAGCAAAAAACAGCAACTGGCACTGGGCACTAAGTTAATAGGTTAGTCCCAAAAATTATATATAATTCCTTGCAAATGTATATCAAACATCCAAGATTGATAATATAATAGCATGAAACAATAAAAAAATATAGATACATTGGAGACGTATCAGTGTTTTATCGGACCCCTGTAGGGTGTGTGGTAAATATTTGAGAGCGATATGGCAAAAACTTGATGCACTTCGTGTACAAGCTGAACACCTCTCCTACGAAGTATCAGAGTTTCAAATGAAAACCACCGCCTTCCACAGACAACTCAACTTTTCTACATCATTTTGACTTAATTATTTTATTATGTTTAATGCACACCACTGGAAGTCCCCTGCTCAAATTTTAGAACTTTATGAGTTGGTTTGCTACTTTTGAAGCATTAACTGATTTTGTGGCCACTAAAAAGGACTAAACACATTTTCGTTTGACATAATGTGCAAACGAGCTCGGAAAGGGATGAAACTTGGCATATGGTATCTTCATAGGACACATGAAGGGTGTGGTAAAAATTTGAGAGTATTATAACAAAAATTAGGTGCATTTCATGTACAAACTGAACACTCTCGGTTGAAATAGTAGGTTTCGAACATAAATCATCATCTTTCACACACATTTCAATTTTCCACATCATTTCAAATTCAAAGTTTTAATATGTTTAAGACACACCATTGGAGTCCCATTCTCAAAATTTAGAATTTTTTGAGTTGGTTTGCTATTTTTTGAAGCATTAATTGATTTTTCGGCCCCTAAAAAGGGCAGAACGCATTTCCATTCAACATAACGTGCAAAAGTGTTCGGAAAGGGTGTCTTCATAGGACACTTGTAAGGTGTTGGCATGGTGTCTTCATAGGACCCTTCTAGGGTGTTGTAAAAATTTGAGAGCATTATGGCAAAAACTTGATGCACTTTGTGTACAAACTGAACACACTCGAACGAAGTATCAGAGTTTTCGAACGGAAACCGCCCCCTCCCAAAGACAACTCAATTTTTCAACATCATTTCAAATATTATGTGTTTAGAAATATGATTTGTTTCAACCATATTTCTTAATTACTATATCTGTGGCGGGCTTCCTGGGTCTCCCGCCACTGCTAAATTTTAAAAACATTTGGGGTGGGCTAGCAAAAATATTACGGTGGCAGCCAAACTTTTCACCCGCCACTGGTGGATGACAAACCAGTGGCGGGATAAAGTTTGTCGCCTGCCACTGCTTCTTTTATGCCACGGCTAAATTTGTACAAATTTATGAGTGGCGGCTGGCTTTCCTTGCCCGCCACTATTGTCCAGCGACATTTTTTACCCACCACTAATTTGAGACCACTTATAAGACTTTTCCGAGTAGTATTAGTGGCGTGCTGAACATGTCACACGGATGACTTCGACACTACTATCAGTTGGGCCCGACTTAGGACCCCAATATTGGAGCCCACTTAATATATTGGCGGTTTGATGAAAAGTAACATGCCATACCTATTTACAATAGGGGAAAAATTGCCACTCTAATTTTTTTCCACTTTGCTTATGCCACTCTACAATTTGACATTGCACTTTGGTTACTCTTAGCTTTTGACAATATATCACAAATGTCATTTTATGGCAAAAGAAAAAAAATCGATTCACTTTTACCATTCTTAGCTTTTGACACCGCATCGCAATTGCTACTCTGAACTTTTTAGCTTTTGCCACAGAATGGTAATTGTGATGTATTGTAAAAAGCTAAAAGTGGCGAAAACAAAATGGCAAATTCTAGAGTGGCATATGCAAAGTGGGGAAAAACAAGGTTTTCCCTTACAATAGTGGTGGCATGGTAAAATTTTACACGCCAGCATTAATCTTGCAACCTACCCAGACTACTGGGTCCCACATACTGATGGTGTACCATTTTGTTTCCATGCCACCAGTAATGCATTACATAGGGCGTACGAAATATGCCCACGCCACTGCTATTTTGGAAAATCAATGATGGCCTGGATTGAAACTGGTGCGCAACCAATTTTTATTGTGAGTAATTATTTCTCTACTAGTGATACTATGCATGAGCTAGCCCGACACGAGGCCAAAGTGGCCCTAGAGAATCGTGGGATGCCGGGACATGCTACCGAGTCACTATCCATGTCTTTCTGGGCACAAAGCCCCTACATTCCCAAGTGGAGGAGCGCTGGTCCAGGGAGGAGTTTGTGGCGTTGCATGGGACCCCATATAGGCGGGGCGGGGAGGTACTCGTGGCAACACGTGTGACCAAGGACTTGTGCGGATGAGGTCGATGCAGTGGGATGGGCAACACGAAGGAGATGACATTGCACTAAAGTTGAAGAGAAATATGGATATAGAAGGGGGATAGAGGATGGAAAGATATGATTATGGTATGATATGTTGGACAAACAAAATATCTTTTACTCCTCCACCTTGGGAATGTAGGGGCTTTGTGCCCAGGAAGGGGGATAGAGGATGGAAGGATATGATTATGGTATGATATGACCTAGCTACCATCAACCTTGACTAGTTAGCCTAGATGCTACATCATGCAGAACCACCCTCCAATCCAATCGTCCTATGCGGCTAATTGAATGGTGTTCTAACCATATTTGGAGTTGGGGTTGTAAATTAAAATATATTTTTCGCGAATACGCAAAAGGCTTGCATATCATTGCATTGATAGGGGGAGAGTTAGCAGTTACAGGGGTAGTCTCACAAGCACGTACACAGGGGGGCGTGAGTGAGAACTACGGTGGCGCATACAAGGGAGAGGGGTGCGCATGGGCCCCAAGAACAAACAAGCTACGGCATGGGGAGTAGGTTACTGAGCCCTTTGGCTCCGGCGGTGGCCCAACCGCGGGCGTCTTCCGTAATGTCGTTGACGAGGAGAGTGACCGAGGGCGCTGCAGCGTTGAAGACGCAGGCGTTCCGTGCCTTCCAGATGCGCCAGGCCGTGAGGATGACCAGCCAGGCGAGGCCGCGGCGCAGCGAGGTCGGCGTGTTCTGCACCGCCGGGGAGAACCAGTCGCGGAAGTCTGAAGAAGAGTCCAGGAGCGGGCTGTCTGTGATGCGGTACCAAGAAAGGATCTCGTGCCAGGACTGCCGGGAGAAGGTGCAGCCAGCAAGGAGATGCTCCATGGTCTCAGGCTCCTGGTCGCAGAGAAGGCAGAGCGGTGCGTGGGCGAGGCCACGGCGTGCAAGACGGTCGGCAGTCCAGCAACGTCCCTAGAAAGCTAGCCAGAGGAAGATCTTGACGCAAAGCGGAGCCCAAGATTTCCATGTGAGTTTCCAGGAGGGCTCGATCATGGACCCAGCGAAGAGGGCCTTGTAGCAGGATTTGGCAGAGTACACACCATTCGAGGTCTAGCGCCAGGTGATGGTGTCTAGGCCGTCTGTGAGGGCGAACTGGCCGAGCCTAATCCAGAGGTGGATGTATTGCACAAGAGCCTCTGGCCCAGGCGAGCTCAGGATGTTATGGATCCAAGCGCGGGAGTCAAGGGCCGCAGCCATCATGCGCGTTTTACGGCGCTGATGGGGCACCGCGGCAAGGACAAGAGGCGCCAGCTCGGCGATGGAGGCACCATCGATCCAGTGATCCTCCCAGAAGATGCAGGTTTTGCCGTCGCCAACAGTCCAGGAGGTGGATGCCCGAAAGATGGCCTGCACGGCCGAGCTGCTGGGGATGTGGAGGTGGGTCCACGGGCGGGTGGGGTCAGTCTTGCGGAGCCAAAGCCAGCGGGTCTGCAGGGCGTGAGCACAGCGCTGGAGGTCCGGGATGCCGAGGCCGCCATTGGCGAGCGGCCGGCAGATCCTGCCCCAATTGACAAGGCAGTGCCCTCCGTTGGTAGTTTTTCAGCCCTGCCATAGGAAAGCGTGGATGAGGCGGTTCACCTGTCGGAGGATGGAGCCATGCAATGACATGGCGATCAAGATGTGGGTCGGCATCGCGCAAAATACATGGCGGACGAGGGCCAGACGCTCGCTCGGGAGAGCATGGACGCCCACCAAGGGGAGAGCTTCTTCTCCAACCTCTCCACAAAGGGTTGGAAAGCGGAGGAAAGCACCTTGTGGATGGATAGAGGGAGGCCGAGGTACTTGACGGGGAACTCGCCAAGAGGGCACGGAAAGAGACCGGGGAGGGAGCCGCGGAGCTCGGGGTTGCACCGGATGGGAAGCGCGGCGCACTTGTCCAAATTGGTTTGGAGACCCGAGGCGGTGCCGAAGATCCGCAGGATGCAGGGGACTGCAGAGAGGTCACGCTCGTCGGGGTGGCAGAACAGCACGATGTCGTCGGCATAGAGCGAAAGGCTCGTGGACATGTGGCGATGGGTGAGCCGCTGAAGCAGCCCGCAGCTGGTGGCGTGCTGGAAAAGGCGGTTCAGGACGTCGATGACGATGACGAAGAGCATAGGGGACACATGGTCGCCCTGCCGTAGCCCATTGCAGTGACAAATCGGCGGCCCTGGGGAACCGTTAATTAGCACACGGGTGCTGGCCGTGGAAAGGAGGATGGAAATCCAATTGCGCCAGCGCGGCCCGAAGCCCAGGTGCTGGAGCACCTCGAGGAGGAATGGCCAGGAGACGGAATCGAAGGCGCGGGCAATGTCGAGCTTGAGCAGCACGCGAGGAAGACGGAGATTGTGCAGCTGTCTAGCGGTTTGCTGCACAAGCATGAAGTTGTCATGGATGGTCCGGTCGGCGATGATCGTGCTCTGGTTGGCGGAGATGAGATCGCCTAGACGTGGAGCAAGCCGGAGAGAAAGGACCTTGGCAACAAGCTTGGCGAAGAGATGAATGAGGCTGATCGGTCTGTACTCTGAGAGCGTTGAGGCATCCGGTCCTTTGGGGATGAGCGTGAGAAGCGCCTCATTGAGCTTATGGAAGCCATGGCCGTTCAACTCGTAGAGCTTGCCGAAGGCTTCGACGAAGTCATCGTGAATGATGTCCCAGGCGGCGAGCAAGAATTCGGAGGTGAAGCCATCGGGGCCGGGGGCCTTGCCGCGGGGGAGATGCCGGATGGCGGCCCAAATCTCCTCGGCCGAGAAGGGCTGATCAAGCGCCGAGAGGTCGAAGTGGCGATCGTCGATCTCCTCAAGGGAAAGGGCGTGTTCTCGGTGGTCAGCAGTGCCAAGGAGGGCGGAGAAGTGGTTGTATGCAGCCTCAGCCAAGGCCACTGGGTCGGTGATCACGGAGTCGTGAACGCGTAACTCGTGGATGTGGTTACGGTTCTTGCGATGAGCAGCATGCAAGCGAAGGTAGGCAATGTCGGTGTCGCCTGCCTGCAGCCAGGATAGGCGGACGCGCTGGCGGGCAATGGAACGGTGGAGGGAGGCAAGCCCAAGATAGGTCCGTTTAAGCTGGCGCCGCAGCCAGGCCTCCACCGGGGAGAGCTGCCTGAAGTCCTGGGCCGCGTCAAGGCACGCAATCAGCTCGTGCGAGATAGAGAGGCGGAGCACAACATGGCCAACGGAGCGCGCGCTCCAGCTCTGAAGACGGCGGGCGGTGGATTTGAGCCGAGAGAAAATGCGCCGGAATGGGTCGGGGTCGCGGGGCGTCTGGTGCCACGCGGTCGCCACGGTCTGATGAAAACCCTCGAGCTTGGGCCAGAAACACTCAAAGTGAAAGCGCCGGGGGCCAGACGGGGACGTGGCACAGTCGATGAGGAGGGGCGCGTGATCCGAGGCAACTGAAGAGAGGCAGCGCAAGAGGCAGTTGGGGTGGGTGGTCTCCCAACTAGGTGAGCAAAGAACGCGATCAATGCGCACAAGGGTGGGGGGTCACGCTCGTTGGACCAGGTATAGCGTCTACCATGAAGATAGATGTCACGCAGCTCAGCATCGGCCATGAAGCACCGAAATCTTCTCATAGATCTCTGGTTGAGCCGATCATTGTTCTTGTCGGCCGCCGAGGCAATCATGTTGAAGTCACCGCCAATGATCCAAGGACCGATACGCGAGGCATGAAAATCGTGCAAGTCGGCGAGGAAGGAAGCTTTGTCGGGCTCGTCCTGGGGGCCGTTAACGCCCGTGAACCACAAGTGGGAGTCGGTGCCGGGGGAGGTGGCACAGGCAGCGACGAAATTGGCTCCGATGTATGGGTTAGACAGGGAGATCTCCGAGGGGCGCCAAGCGAGAATGATACCACCGCGCGTACCCTCGGCCAGCAGGTGGAAGAAGGCGGAGAACTCTGGCCCGAGGGAGTCAGAGACGAGGAAAGGCATGACGACGGTGAGCTTCGCCTCCTGCAAGCAAACTATGGTGGGACGGACACCCGCAATGACGGATCTGACGGCGCTACGCTTAGCCGGGCAGTTAAGCCCACGCGCGTTCCAGAAGATGATGCGGAGCTTGCAATCCATAAAAACAGGAGGGGTGTCATAATACAAATGAGGGCACTAGGCCTCGATGAGACGGCTGGAGGTGGCGGGCTACGATGCAAGACCTAGCGCAAAACTAGCAGGGACGTCCCACCCGTAGAAATCAGCAAGAGCTTGCACGGTCTGAGCGGCGAGCGGCTCCTCGAATAGCTTGGAGTATTTAGCCACGATGTCGGTCGACAAGGGTTCGTCATCACCAAGCAATCCGAGACAGCGTAGGAGGACACGACGCGGCTTGGACTCGGAGTCGAGGCCACGGTCGGAGCGAGCCAGACGATGGCTGCGACGGGGGGGGTGAAGTTGGGCGGCACCGCATTCCGTCGGCGCGGTGTAGGGGCGGGCAGGAGCGAGCTGGCGGGGGCTTGGACCTGCCGAGAGAAACTAGCCAGGGCAGTCGAAGGGTCGTTGCAGGGGATGCCGACCGGGTTGGGCGCAGGGGTGCATGCAGGGGGTGGCGCGGGGTGGCCAGCGCCAATGGCTGGTGCGGGGGCTACCTGCGGGGCCCGCGCAGCAACGTGGCCGACCAGGTCGGGCACAAGGGCGCATGCAGGGGATGGTGCGGGGAGGACCGCACCAACGGCTTGTGCGGGGAGGACCGCACCAACGGCTGGTGTGGGGGCGGCCTGCGGGGCCAGCGCATCAGCGTGTCGCGAAGCGGCAGCCTGGTTGCCGGCCAACGCAGGTGACGAGGCCACAGGAGTGGGGCGTGGCCCCGGGCCGGGGGAATCTGCAGCAGGCACGAATTCGGCAGTAGGCTCGGGATCGGCGGCAGGTTCGGGATTGGCAGCCGGCTCGGGGTGACAGCTGTGACGAGCGGGGCGGGTGGGGGAGCCGATGGGAATATGCGGGGTGGGTTCCCGCGCCATCGAGCCAGCCTGGTCAAAAGCGTGGTCAGACAGGAGTAGGGGCGCGGAAGGGGCCCCATGCAGCAGGGGCTGGGAGGCCGGTGGAGGATCGCGCGCGGCCGTTTGAAATAAAGGCGAAACTGTCGGGTCCACGGTGACATCAGGTGGCGACGACGGACCAATACGCAGCGTGGCCATGCAGCGACGTGCAGCGCCAGGAGGGCCCGCGGCCGGGTGGGCCCTGAGCACGCCCTGTCAAACGCGCACGGGGGGAGGCGCACCGCGGCGCTGGCGAGGACCGCCGCCTGGGGAGGGCGCGCAGCGAGCGTCACCACCATTGGTCCCGGAACGACGTGGGAAGTCGTGGTGCTGCGGCCATGGCTCGGGGAGGGGGAAGCGTCCGCAGCCCCAGCATTGTCGCTGCCAGGATCGGACTGAGCTGTTGGCGTGGGGCAGCGGAAGTCGGCGCAGTGGGTGACGAAGATCTGGACGGGGTGGTGGAGGGTGTGCAGCGCAAGCCGCTCGGCGGACGCGGGGTCGGCCTCCGGCAGCACGGCGTCCGACACGGGGAGGAAGAGATCCGCCGGGCGAGGGATAGCGTCGGGGTTAGGAGCCCAGGCAGAGAGGCGGAACGTCGACATGTCGGTGCCAGAGCGCGTCTCGGGCGCCATGTTGGGGAACGTAGTAATTTCAAAAAAATTCCAACGCACACGCAAGATCATGGTGATGCATAGCAACGAGAGGGGAGAGTGTTGTCTACGTACCCTCGTAGACCGAAGCGGAAGCGTTGACACAACGTAGAGGAAGTAGTCGTACGTTCTCCTCGCGATCCAACCGATCACAGCACCGTTACTCCGGCACCTCCGAGTTCTTGGCACACGTTCAGCTCGATGACGATCCCCGGGCTCCGATCCAGCAAAGCGTCGGGGAAGAGTTCCGTCAGCACGACGGCGTGGTGACGATCTTGATGTGTTACCGACGCAGGGCTTCGCCTAAGCACTGCAACGATATGATCGAGGTGGAATTTGGTGGAAGGGGGCACCGCACACGGCTAAGGAAAGATCTCAATGATCAATTGTGTGTCTTTGGGGTGCCCCCTGCCCCCGTATATAAAGGAGCCAAGGGGGAGGGGCTGGCCGGCCAAGCCAGGCGCGCCAGGAGAGTCCTACTCCCTCTGGGAGTAGGATCCCCCCCCCCAATCCTAGTTGGACTAGGATTCTCCAAGGGGGAGAGAGAGAGAGAGGGGGGCGCCCACCTCTCCTAGTCCTAATAGGACTAGGGGAAGGGGGGGAGGCGCGCAGCCCATGGGGCATCCCTCTCACCTCTCCTCCAAGGCCCATGTTGGCCCATTATGCTCCCGGGGGGTTCCGGTAACCCTCCCGGTATTCCGGTAAAATCCTGATTTCACCTGGAATGCATCCGATGTCCAAACATAGGCTTCCAATATATAATTCTTTATGTCTCGACCATTTCGAGACTCCTCGTCACGTCCCTGATCTCATACGGGACTCCGAACTCCTTCGGTACATCAAAACTCATAAACTCATAATATAACTGTCATCGAAACCTTAAGCGTGCGGACCCTACGGTTCGAGAACAATGTAGACATGACCGAGAAACGTCTCCGGTAAATAACCAATAGCGGGACCTGGATGCCCATATTGGCTCCTACATATTCTACGAAGATCTTTATCGGTCAGACCGTATAACAACATACGTCGTTCCCTTTGTCATCGGTATGTTACTTGCCCGAGATTCGATCGTCGGTATCCAATACCTAGTTCAATCTCGTTATCGGCAAGTCTCTTTACTCGTTCCGTAATACATCATCTCACAATTAACACATTAGTTGCAATGCTTGCAAGGCTTATGTGATGTGCATTACCGAGAGGGCCCAGACATACCTCTCCGACAATCGGAGTGACAAATCCTAATCTCGAAATACGCCAACCCAACATGTACCTTCGGAGACACCTGTAGAGCACCTTTATAATCACCCGGTTACGTTGTGACGTTTGGTAGCACACAAAGTGTTCCTACGGTAAACGGGAGTTTGCATAATCTCATAGTTAAAGGAACATGTATAAGTCATGGATAAAAGCAATAGCAACATACTAAACGATCGGGTGCTATGCTAATGGAATGGGTCATGTCAATCAGATCATTCAACTAATGATGTGATCTCGTTAATCAAATAACAACTCTTTGTTCATGGTTAGGAAACATAACCATCTTTGATTAATGAGCTAGTCAAGTAGAGGCATACTAGTGACACTCTGTTTGTCTATGTATTCACACATGTATTATGTTTCCAATTAATACAATTCTAGCATGAATAATAAACATTTATCATGATATAAGGAAATAAATAATAACTTTATTATTGCCTCTAGGGCATATTTCCTTCAGTCTCCCACTTGCACTAGAGTCAATAATCTAGATCACATCACCATGTGATTAACATCAATAGTTCACATCATCATGTGATTAACACCCATAGTTCACATCGCTATGTGACCGACACCCAAAGGGTTTACTAGATTCAGTAATCTAGTTTACATCGCTATGTAATTAACACCCAAAGAGTACTAAGGTGTGATCATGTTTTGCTTGTGAGAGAAATTTAGTCAACGGGTCTGCCACATTCAGATCCGTTATGTATTTTGCAATTTTCTATGTCTACAATGCTCTGCACGGAGCTACTTTAGCTAATTGCTCCCACTTTCAATATGTATCTAGATTGAGACTTAGAGTCATCTAGATTAGTGTCAAAACTTGCATCGACGTAACCTTTTACGACGAACCTTTTTGTCACCTCCATAATCGAGAAACATATCCTTATTCCACTAAGGATAATTTTGACCGCCGTCCAGTGATCTACTCCTAGATCACTATTGTACTCCCGTGCCAATCTCAGGGTAGGGTATACAATAGGTCTGGTACACAGCATGGCATAATTTATAGAACCTATGGCCAAAGCATAGGGAATGACTTTCATTCTCTTTCTATCTTCTGCCGTGGTCGGGTTTTGAGTCTTACTCAATTTCACACTTTGTAACACAGGCAAGAACTCTTTCTTTGACTGTTCCATTTTGAACTACTTCAAAATCTTGTCAAGGTATGTACTCATTGAAAAAACTTATCAAGCGTCTCGATCTATCTCTATAGATCTTGATGCTCGATATGTAAGTAGCTTCCCCGAGGTCTTTCTTTGAAAAAACTCCTTTCAAATACTCCTTTATGCTTCACAGAATAATTCTACATTATTTCCGATCAATAATATGTCATTTACATATACTTATCAGAAATGCTGTAGTGCTCCCACTCACTTTCTTGTAAAATACAGGCTTCATCGCAAGTCTATATAAAACTATATGCTTTGATCAACTTATCAAAGTGTATATTCCAACTCCAAGATGCTTGCACCAGTCCATAGATGGATCGCTGGAGCTTGCATATTTTGTTAGCACCTTTAGGATTGACAAAACCTTCTGGTTGCATCATATACAACTTTTCTTTAATAAATCCAATGCAGTTTTGTTTATCCATTTGCCAGTTTAAAAAAATGCGGCAATTGCTAACATGATCGGACAGACTTAAGCATAGATACGAGCGAGAAACTCTCATCGTAGTCAACACCTTGAACTTGTCGAAAACCTTTTGCGACAATTCTAGCTTTGTAGATAGTAACGCTACTATCAGCGTCCGTCTTCCTCTTGAAGATCCATTTATATTCTATGGCTTGCCGATCATCGGGCAAATCCATCAAAGTCCATACTTTGTTCTCATACATGGATCATATCTCAGATTTCATGGCCTCTAACCATTTCGCGGAATCTGGGCTCATCATCGCTTCCTCATAGTTCGCAAGTTCGTCATGGTCTAGTAACATGACTTCCAGAACAGGATTACCGTACCACTCTGGTGCGGATCTCACTCTGATTTACCTACGAGATTCGGTAGTAACTTGATCTGAAGTTACATGATCATCATCATTAGCTTCCTCACTAATTGGTGTAGTAGTCACAAGAACAGATTTCTGTGATGAACTACTTTCCAATAAGGGAGAAGGTACAATTACCTTATCAAGTTTTCTACTTTCCTCCTACTCACTTCTTTTGAGAGAAACTCCTTCTCTAGAAAGGATCCATTCTTTAGCAACGGTTTTTGCTTTTGGATCTGTGATAGAAGGTGTACCCAACAATTTCCTTTGGGTATTCTATGAAGACGCATTTCTCCGATTTGGGTTCGAGCTTATCAGGATGAAACTTTTTCACATAAGCATCGCAACTCCAAACTTTAAGAAACGACAGCTTTAGGTTTATTGCTAAACCATACGGTGTCGTCTCAACGGATTTAGATGGTGCCCTATTTAATGTGAATGCAGCTGTCTCTAATGCATAATCCCAAAAACGATAGTGGTAGATCGGTAAGATACATCATAGATTGTACTATATCTAATAAAGTACGGTTATGATGTTCGGACGCACCATTATGCTGTGGTGTTCCAGGTGGCATGAGTTTGTGAAACTATTCCACATTGTTTTAATTGAAGGACAAACTCGTAACTTCAAATATTTGTCTCCGCGATCAGATCGTAGAAACCTTATTTTCTTGTTACGATGATTATCCACTTCACTCTGAAATTCTTTGAACTTTTCAAACGTTTCAGACTTATGTTTCATTAAGTAGATATACCCATATCTGCTTAAATCATCTGTGAAGTTCTGAAAATAATGATACTTGTCGCGAGCCTTAATATTCATCGGACCACATACATCAGTATGTATGATTTCCAACAAATCTGTTGCTTGCTCCATTGTTCCGGAGAACGGCGTTTTAGTCATCTTGCCCAAGAGGCATGGTTCGCAAGCATCAAGTGATTCATAATCAAGTGATTCCAAAATCCCATCAGCATGGAGTTTCTTCATGCGCTTTACACCAATATGACCTAAACGGCAGTGCCACAAATAGGTTGCACTATCATCATTAACTTCGCATCTTTTGGTTTCAATATTATGAATATGTGTATCACTGCGATCGAGATCCAATGAACTATTTTCATTGGTGTGTATGACCATAGAAGGTTTTATTCATGTAAACAGAACAACAATTTATTCTCTTACTTAAATGAATAACCGTATTGCAATTAACATGATCAAATCATATTCATGCTCAACGCAAACACCAAATAACACTTATTTAGTTTCAACACTAATCCCGAAAGTATAGGGAGTGTGTGATGATGATCATATCAATCTTGGAACCACTTCCAACACACATCGTCACCTTGCCCTTTAACTAGTTTTTGTTCATTCTGCAACTCCCGTTTCGAGTTACTAATCTTAGCAACTTGAACTAGTACCAAATACTGAGGGGTTGCTATGAACACTAGTAAAGTACACATCAATAACATGTATATCAAATATACTTATGTTCACTTTGCCATCCTTCTTATCCGCCAATCACTTGGGGTAGTTCCGCTTCCAGTGACCAGTCCCTTTGCAGTAGAAGCACTTAGTCTCAGGCTTAGGACCAGACTTGGGCTTTTTCACTTGAGCAGCAACTTGCTTGCCGTTCTTCTTGAAGTTCCCCTTCTTTCCTTTTGCCCTTTTCTTGAAACTAGTGATCTTGTCAATCATCAACACTTGATGTTTTTCTTTGATTTCTACCTTCGCTGATTTTAGCATCGCGAAGAGCTTGGGAATATTCCGTTATCCCTTGCATATTATAGTTCATCACGAAGTTCTACAAACTTGGTGATGGTGACTAGAGAATTCTGTCAATCACTATCTTATCTGGAAGATTAACTCCCACTTGATTCAAGCGATTGTAGTACCCAGACAATCTGAGCACATGCTCACTAGTTGAGCGATTCTCCTCCATCTTTTAGCTATAGAACTTGTTGGAGACTTCATATCTCTCAACTCGGGTATTTGCTTGAAATATTAACTTCAACTCCTAGAACATCTCATATGCTCCATGACGTTCAAAACGTCTTTGAAGTCCCGATTCTAAGCAGTTAAGCATGGTGCACTAAACTATTAAGTAGTCATCATATTGAGCTAGCAAAACGTTCATAATGTCTGCATCTGCTCCTGCAATAGGTCCGTCACCTAGCGGTGCATCAAGGACATAATTCTTCTGTGCAGCAATGAGGATAAACCTCAGATCACGGATCCAATCCGCATCATTGCTACTAACATTTTTCAACACAATTTTCTCTAGGAACATATCAAAATAAACACTGGGAAGCAACAATGCGAGCTATTGATCTACAACATAGATATGCTAATACTACCAGGACTAAGTTCATGATAAATTAAAGTTCAATTAATCATATTACTTAAGAACTCCCACTTAGATGGACATCTCTCTAATCCTCTAAGTGATCACGTGATCCAAATCAACTAAACCATGTCCGATCATCACGTGAGATGGAGTAGTTTCAATGGTGAACATCACTATGTTGATCATATCTACTATATGATTCACGCTCGACCTTTCGGTCTCCGTGTTCCGAGGCCATATCTGTTATATGCTAGGCTCGTCAAGTTAAACCTGAGTATTCCGCGTGTGCAACTGTTTTGCACCCGTTGTATTTGAACGTAGAGCCTATCACACCCGATCATCACGTGGTGTCTCAGCACGAAGAACTTTCGCAACGGTGCATACTCAGGGAGAACACTTCTTGATAATTTAGTGAGAGATCATCTTATAATGCTACCGTCAATCAAAGCAAAATAAGATGCATAAAAGATAAACATCACATGCAATCAATATAAGTGATATGATATGGCCATCATCATCTCGTGCTTGTGATCTCCATCTTCGAAGCACCGTCATGATCACCATCGTCACCGGCGCGACACCTTGATCTTCATCGCAGCATCGTTGTCGTCTCGCCAATCTTATGCTTCCACGACTATCACTACCGCTTAGTAATAAAGTAAAGCATTACATCGCGATTGCATTGCATACAATAAAGCGACAACCATATGGCTCCTGCCAGTTGCCGATAACTCGGTTACAAAACATGATCATCTCATACAATAAAATTTAGCATCATGTCTTGACCATATCACATCACAACATGCCCTGCAAAAACAAGTTAGACTTCCTCTACTTTGTTGTTGCAAGTTTTACGTGGCTGCTACGGGCTTTAAGCAAGAACTCATCTTACCTACGCATCAAAACCACAACGATAGTTTGTCAAATAGACTCCGTTTTAACCTTCTCAAGGACCGGGCGTAGCCACACTCGGTTCAACTAAAGTTGGAGAGACAGTCTTCCGCAAGCCATCTATGTGCAAAGCACGTCGAGGGAACCGGTCTCGCGTAAGCGTACGCGTAAGGTTGGTCCGGATCGTCTCGTCCAACAATACCGCTGAACCAAAGTATGACATGCTGGTAGGCAGTATGACTTGTATCGTCCACAACTCACTTGTGTTCTACTCGTGCAAATAACATCAAACCATAAAAACCTAGGCTCGGATGCCACTGTTGGGGAACGTAGTAATTTCAAAAAAATTCCTACGCACACGCAAGATCATGGTGATGCATAGCAACGAGAGGGGAGAGTGTTGTCTACGTACCCTCATAGACCGAAGCGGAAGCGTTGACACAACGTAGAGGAAGTAGTCGTACGTTCTCCTCGCAATCCAACCGATCACAGCACCGTTACTCCGGCACCTCCGAGTTCTTGGCACACGTTCAGCTCGATGACGATCCCCGGGCTCCGATCTAGCAAAGCGTCGGGGAAGAGTTCCGTCAGCACGATGGCGTGGTGACGATCTTGATGTGTTACCGGCGCAGGGCTTCGCCTAAGCACTGCAACGATATGATCGAGGTGGAATTTGGTGGAAGGGGGCACCGCACACGGCTAAGGAAAGATCTCAATGATCAATTGTGTGTCTTTGGGGTGCCCCCTGCCCCCGTATATAAAGGAGCCAAGGGGGAGGGGCTGGCCGGCCAAGCCAGGCGCGCCAGGAGAGTCCTACTCCCTCTGGGAGTAGGATTCCCCCCCCCCCCCCAATCCTAGTTGGACTAGGATTCTCCAAGGGGGAGAGAGAGAGAGAGGGGGGGGCGCCCACCTCTCCTAGTCCTAATAGGACTAGGGGAAGGGGGGAGGCGCGCAGCCCATGGGGCATCCCTCTCACCTCTCCTCCAAGGCCCATGTTGGCCCATTATGCTCCCGGGGGGTTCCGGTAACCCTCCCGGTATTCCGGTAAAATCCTGATTTCACCTGGAATGCATCCGATGTCCAAACATAGGCTTCCAATATATAATTCTTTATGTCTCGACCATTTCGAGACTCCTCGTCACGTCCCTGATCTCATACGGGACTCCGAACTCCTTCGGTACATCAAAACTCATAAACTCATAATATAACTGTCATCGAAACCTTAAGCGTGCGGACCCTACGGTTCGAGAACAATGTAGACATGACCGAGACACGTCTCCGGTCAATAACCAATAGCGGGACCTGGATTCCCATATTGGCTCCTACATATTCTACGAAGATCTTTATCGGTCAGACCGCATAACAACATACGTCGTTCCCTTTGTCATCGGTATGTTACTTGCCCGAGATTCGATCGTCGGTATCCAATACCTAGTTCAATCTCGTTACCGGCAAGTCTCTTTACTCGTTCCGTAATAAATCATCTCACAACTAACACATTAGTTGCAATGCTTGCAAGGCTTATGTGATGTGCATTACCGAGAGGGCCCAGAGATACCTCTCCGACAATCGGAGTGACAAATCCTAATCTTGAAATACGCCAACCCAACATGTACCTTCGGAGACACCTGTAGAGCACCTTTATAATCACCCAGTTACGTTGTGACGTTTGGTAGCACACAAAGTGTTCCTACGGTAAACGGGAGTTTGCATAATCTCATAGTTAAAGGAACATGTATAAGTCATGGATAAAAGCAATAGCAACATACTAAACGATCGGGTGCTATGCTAATGGAATGGGTCATGTCAATCAGATCATTCAACTAATGATGTGATCTCGTTAATCAAATAACAACTCTTTGTTCATGGTTAGGAAACATAACCATCTTTGATTAATGAGCTAGTCAAGTAGAGGCATACTAGTGACACTCTGTTTGTCTATGTATTCACACATGTATTATGTTTCCAATTAATACAATTCTAGCATGAATAATAAACATTTATCATGATATAAGGAAATAAATAATAACTTTATTATTGCCTCTAGGGCATATTTCCTTCAGTCTCCCACTTGCACTAGAGTCAATAATCTAGATCACATCACCATGTGATTAACATCAATAGTTCACATCATCATGTGATTAACACCCATAGTTCACATCGCTATGTGACCGACACCCAAAGGGTTTACTAGATTCAGTAATCTAGTTTACATCGCTATGTAATTAACACCCAAAGAGTACTAAGGTGTGATCATGTTTTGCTTGTGAGAGAAATTTAGTCAACGGGTCTGCCACATTCAGATCCGTTATGTATTTTGCAATTTTCTATGTCTACAATGCTCTGCACGGAGCTACTTTAGCTAATTGCTCCCACTTTCAATATGTATCTAGATTGAGACTTAGAGTCATCTAGATTAGTGTCAAAACTTGCATCGACGTAACCTTTTACGACGAACCTTTTTGTCACCTCCATAATCGAGAAACATATCCTTATTCCACTAAGGATAATTTTGACCGCCGTCCAGTGATCTACTCCTAGATCACTATTGTACTCCCGTGCCAATCTCAGGGTAGGGTATACAATAGGTCTGGTACACAGCATGGCATAATTTATAGAACCTATGGCCAAAGCATAGGGAATGACTTTCATTCTCTTTCTATCTTCTGCCGTGGTCGGGTTTTGAGTCTTACTCAATTTCACACTTTGTAACACAGGCAAGAACTCTTTCTTTGACTGTTCCATTTTGAACTACTTCAAAATCTTGTCAAGGTATGTACTCATTGAAAAAACTTATCAAGCGTCTCGATCTATCTCTATAGATCTTGATGCTCGATATGTAAGTAGCTTCCCCGAGGTCTTTCTTTGAAAAAACTCCTTTCAAATACTCCTTTATGCTTCACAGAATAATTCTACATTATTTCCGATCAATAATATGTCATTTACATATACTTATCAGAAATGCTGTAGTGCTCCCACTCACTTTCTTGTAAAATACAGGCTTCATCGCAAGTCTATATAAAACTATATGCTTTGATCAACTTATCAAAGTGTATATTCCAACTCCAAGATGCTTGCACCAGTCCATAGATGGATCGCTGGAGCTTGCATATTTTGTTAGCACCTTTAGGATTGACAAAACCTTCTGGTTGCATCATATACAACTTTTCTTTAATAAATCCAATGCAGTTTTGTTTATCCATTTGCCAGTTTAAAAAAATGCGGCAATTGCTAACATGATCGGACAGACTTAAGCATAGATACGAGCGAGAAACTCTCATCGTAGTCAACACCTTGAACTTGTCGAAAACCTTTTGCGACAATTCTAGCTTTGTAGATAGTAACGCTACTATCAGCGTCCGTCTTCCTCTTGAAGATCCATTTATATTCTATGGCTTGCCGATCATCGGGCAAATCCATCAAAGTCCATACTTTGTTCTCATACATGGATCATATCTCAGATTTCATGGCCTCTAACCATTTCGCGGAATCTGGGCTCATCATCGCTTCCTCATAGTTCGCAAGTTCGTCATGGTCTAGTAACATGACTTCCAGAACAGGATTACCGTACCACTCTGGTGCGGATCTCACTCTGATTTACCTACGAGATTCGGTAGTAACTTGATCTGAAGTTACATGATCATCATCATTAGCTTCCTCACTAATTGGTGTAGTAGTCACAAGAACAGATTTCTGTGATGAACTACTTTCCAATAAGGGAGAAGGTACAATTACCTTATCAAGTTTTCTACTTTCCTCCTACTCACTTCTTTTGAGAGAAACTCCTTCTCTAGAAAGGATCCATTCTTTAGCAACGGTTTTTGCTTTTGGATCTGTGATAGAAGGTGTACCCAACAATTTCCTTTGGGTATTCTATGAAGACGCATTTCTCCGATTTGGGTTCGAGCTTATCAGGATGAAACTTTTTCACATAAGCATCGCAACTCCAAACTTTAAGAAACGACAGCTTTAGGTTTATTGCTAAACCATACGGTGTCGTCTCAACGGATTTAGATGGTGCCCTATTTAATGTGAATGCAGCTGTCTCTAATGCATAATCCCAAAAACGATAGTGGTAGATCGGTAAGATACATCATAGATTGTACTATATCTAATAAAGTACGGTTATGATGTTCGGACGCACCATTATGCTGTGGTGTTCCAGGTGGCATGAGTTTGTGAAACTATTCCACATTGTTTTAATTGAAGGACAAACTCGTAACTTCAAATATTTGTCTCCGCGATCAGATCGTAGAAACCTTATTTTCTTGTTACGATGATTATCCACTTCACTCTGAAATTCTTTGAACTTTTCAAACGTTTCAGACTTATGTTTCATTAAGTAGATATACCCATATCTGCTTAAATCATCTGTGAAGTTCTGAAAATAATGATACTTGTCGCGAGCCTTAATATTCATCGGACCACATACATCAGTATGTATGATTTCCAACAAATCTGTTGCTTGCTCCATTGTTCCGGAGAACGGCGTTTTAGTCATCTTGCCCAAGAGGCATGGTTCGCAAGCATCAAGTGATTCATAATCAAGTGATTCCAAAATCCCATCAGCATGGAGTTTCTTCATGCGCTTTACACCAATATGACCTAAACGGCAGTGCCACAAATAGGTTGCACTATCATCATTAACTTCGCATCTTTTGGTTTCAATATTATGAATATGTGTATCACTGCGATCGAGATCCAATGAACTATTTTCATTGGTGTGTATGACCATAGAAGGTTTTATTCATGTAAACAGAACAACAATTTATTCTCTTACTTAAATGAATAACCGTATTGCAATTAACATGATCAAATCATATTCATGCTCAACGCAAACACCAAATAACACTTATTTAGTTTCAACACTAATCCCGAAAGTATAGGGAGTGTGTGATGATGATCATATCAATCTTGGAACCACTTCCAACACACATCGTCACCTTGCCCTTTAACTAGTTTTTGTTCATTCTGCAACTCCCGTTTCGAGTTACTAATCTTAGCAACTTGAACTAGTACCAAATACTGAGGGGTTGCTATGAACACTAGTAAAGTACACATCAATAACATGTATATCAAATATACTTATGTTCACTTTGCCATCCTTCTTATCCGCCAATCACTTGGGGTAGTTCCGCTTCCAGTGACCAGTCCCTTTGCAGTAGAAGCACTTAGTCTCAGGCTTAGGACCAGACTTGGGCTTTTTCACTTGAGCAGCAACTTGCTTGCCGTTCTTCTTGAAGTTCCCCTTCTTTCCTTTTGCCCTTTTCTTGAAACTAGTGATCTTGTCAATCATCAACACTTGATGTTTTTCTTTGATTTCTACCTTCGCTGATTTTAGCATCGCGAAGAGCTTGGGAATATTCCGTTATCCCTTGCATATTATAGTTCATCACGAAGTTCTACAAACTTGGTGATGGTGACTAGAGAATTCTGTCAATCACTATCTTATCTGGAAGATTAACTCCCACTTGATTCAAGCGATTGTAGTACCCAGACAATCTGAGCACATGCTCACTAGTTGAGCGATTCTCCTCCATCTTTTAGCTATAGAACTTGTTGGAGACTTCATATCTCTCAACTCGGGTATTTGCTTGAAATATTAACTTCAACTCCTAGAACATCTCATATGCTCCATGACGTTCAAAACGTCTTTGAAGTCCCGATTCTAAGCAGTTAAGCATGGTGCACTAAACTATTAAGTAGTCATCATATTGAGCTAGCAAAACGTTCATAATGTCTGCATCTGCTCCTGCAATAGGTCCGTCACCTAGCGGTGCATCAAGGACATAATTCTTCTGTGCAGCAATGAGGATAAACCTCAGATCACGGATCCAATCCGCATCATTGCTACTAACATTTTTCAACACAATTTTCTCTAGGAACATATCAAAATAAACACTGGGAAGCAACAATGCGAGCTATTGATCTACAACATAGATATGCTAATACTACCAGGACTAAGTTCATGATAAATTAAAGTTCAATTAATCATATTACTTAAGAACTCCCACTTAGATGGACATCTCTCTAATCCTCTAAGTGATCACGTGATCCAAATCAACTAAACCATGTCCGATCATCACGTGAGATGGAGTAGTTTCAATGGTGAACATCACTATGTTGATCATATCTACTATATGATTCACGCTCGACCTTTCGGTCTCCGTGTTCCGAGGCCATATCTGTTATATGCTAGGCTCGTCAAGTTAAACCTGAGTATTCCGCGTGTGCAACTGTTTTGCACCCGTTGTATTTGAACGTAGAGCCTATCACACCCGATCATCACGTGGTGTCTCAGCACGAAGAACTTTCGCAACGGTGCATACTCAGGGAGAACACTTCTTGATAATTTAGTGAGAGATCATCTTATAATGCTACCGTCAATCAAAGCAAAATAAGATGCATAAAAGATAAACATCACATGCAATCAATATAAGTGATATGATATGGCCATCATCATCTCGTGCTTGTGATCTCCATCTTCGAAGCACCGTCATGATCACCATCGTCACCGGCGCGACACCTTGATCTTCATCGCAGCATCGTTGTCGTCTCGCCAATCTTATGCTTCCACGACTATCACTACCGCTTAGTAATAAAGTAAAGCATTACATCGCGATTGCATTGCATACAATAAAGCGACAACCATATGGCTCCTGCCAGTTGCCGATAACTCGGTTACAAAACATGATCATCTCATACAATAAAATTTAGCATCATGTCTTGACCATATCACATCACAACATGCCCTGCAAAAACAAGTTAGACGTCCTCTACTTTGTTGTTGCAAGTTTTACGTGGCTGCTACGGGCTTTAAGCAAGAACTCATCTTACCTACGCATCAAAACCACAACGATAGTTTGTCAAATAGACTCCGTTTTAACCTTCTCAAGGACCGGGCGTAGCCACACTCGGTTCAACTAAAGTTGGAGAGACAGTCTTCCGCAAGCCATCTATGTGCAAAGCACGTCGAGGGAACCGGTCTCGCGTAAGCGTACGCGTAAGGTTGGTCCGGATCGTCTCGTCCAACAATACCGCTGAACCAAAGTATGACATGCTGGTAGGCAGTATGACTTGTATCGTCCACAACTCACTTGTGTTCTACTCGTGCAAATAACATCAAACCATAAAAACCTAGGCTCGGATGCCACTGTTGGGGAACGTAGTAATTTCAAAAAATTTCCTACGCACACGCAAGATCATGGTGATGCATAGCAACGAGAGGGGAGAGTGTTGTCTACGTACCCTCGTAGACCGAAGCGGAAGCGTTGACACAACGTAGAGGAAGTAGTCGTACGTTCTCCTCGCAATCCAACCGATCACAGCACCGTTACTCCGGCACCTCCGAGTTCTTGGCACACGTTCAGCTCGATGACGATCCCCGGGCTCCGATCTAGCAAAGCGTCGGGGAAGAGTTCCGTCAGCACGATGGCGTGGTGACGATCTTGATGTGTTACCGGCGCAGGGCTTCGCCTAAGCACTGCAACGATATGATCGAGGTGGAATTTGGTGGAAGGGGGCACCGCACACGGCTAAGGAAAGATCTCAATGATCAATTGTGTGTCTTTGGGGTGCCCCCTGCCCCCGTATATAAAGGAGCCAAGGGGGAGGGGCTGGCCGGCCAAGCCAGGCGCGCCAGGAGAGTCCTACTCCCTCTGGGAGTAGGATTCCCCCCCCCCCCCCCAATCCTAGTTGGACTAGGATTCTCCAAGGGGGAGAGAGAGAGAGAGAGGGGGGCGCCCACCTCTCCTAGTCCTAATAGGACTAGGGGAAGGGGGGAGGCGCGCAGCCCATGGGGCATCCCTCTCACCTCTCCTCCAAGGCCCATGTTGGCCCATTATGCTCCCGGGGGGTTCCGGTAACCCTCCCGGTATTCCGGTAAAATCCTGATTTCACCTGGAATGCATCCGATGTCCAAACATAGGCTTCCAATATATAATTCTTTATGTCTCGACCATTTCGAGACTCCTCGTCACGTCCCTGATCTCATACGGGACTCCGAACTCCTTCGGTACATCAAAACTCATAAACTCATAATATAACTGTCATCGAAACCTTAAGCGTGCGGACCCTACGGTTCGAGAACAATGTAGACATGACCGAGACACGTCTCCGGTCAATAACCAATAGCGGGACCTGGATGCCCATATTGGCTCCTACATATTCTACGAAGATCTTTATCGGTCAGACCGCATAACAACATACGTCGTTCCCTTTGTCATCGGTATGTTACTTGCCCGAGATTCGATCGTCGGTATCCAATACCTAGTTCAATCTCGTTACCGGAAAGTCTCTTTACTCGTTCCGTAATAAATCATCTCACAACTAACACATTAGTTGCAATGCTTGCAAGGCTTATGTGATGTGCATTACCGAGAGGGCCCAGAGATACCTCTCCGACAATCGGAGTGACAAATCCTAATCTTGAAATACGCCAACCCAACATGTACCTTCGGAGACACCTGTAGAGCACCTTTATAATCACCCAGTTACGTTGTGACGTTTGGTAGCACACAAAGTGTTCCTACGGTAAACGGGAGTTTGCATAATCTCATAGTTAAAGGAACATGTATAAGTCATGGATAAAAGCAATAGCAACATACTAAACGATCGGGTGCTATGCTAATGGAATGGGTCATGTCAATCAGATCATTCAACTAATGATGTGATCTCGTTAATCAAATAACAACTCTTTGTTCATGGTTAGGAAACATAACCATCTTTGATTAATGAGCTAGTCAAGTAGAGGCATACTAGTGACACTCTGTTTGTCTATGTATTCACACATGTATTATGTTTCCAATTAATACAATTCTAGCATGAATAATAAACATTTATCATGATATAAGAAAATAAATAATAACTTTATTATTGCCTCTAGGGCATATTTCCTTCACGCCAGATCCTCGATCTCGTTGTACGGCGCCAGGAGCGTGTCAATGAACGAGCAGGACCAGGCGTGCTCCGGCACGCCGTTGATATCCAGGTCGACCCTGAAGCGGAGGACGACGGTCTCTGCGCCGGCAGCGCGGCTCCAAGGGTGGATGAGCAGGCGAAAACGTGGAGAACGCACGTTGGAGAGGGCGACGCGCGCGCGCGTCTCGGAGGTGGCGAAACGGAGCAGGAACTCCCCGGACTGACGGCGATGCACCAAAAAATCCACAACGGTGAGCGAGAACTTGGTGGCGAGCAGGGCGGCCACCTCATCGCCGGAGACACGCGTGCGGTTGCCGGCCAGAACGGCCACGAGCGCGCGCTGCTCCAATGCCTCCTCGGCCGCGCGAAGCTCGTCGGAACGGGGGAGGAAGCACAGCATCGAGGCCGGGCGCAGGGCGGGGTGTCCCGACAGGGGGACCACGGGGGGGTGGGAGGAGCCGGATGAATGCGGCCGGGAGGCGCCTGAGGTGCGGGGTGTGGGGTCGCCGGAGGAGCGCGGCGAGGGAGGGCCGGAGGAACACGGCGGGGAGGGGGTCGATAGAGGCGCCGAGGTGGTGGTGGTGACGTCCCTGGACGAGGACGGCGCTGCAGGAGACACCGGGCGCGCACCGCCGAGGCCGCTCCCGCTGGAGGACACAGGGGAGGCGGACCGTGGCGCGGCGGGTGGGCGAGCAGGCGCACGGCGGCGCTTGGCCGGGGGGACTCCGCGGACCTGCGCATCCAAGTGCAGTACTTGGTGACGTGCCCGTCGAAGCGGCAGCGGCGACAGCAGACGTCTCGGCGGCACTCGTTGAGGGGGTGGCCTGAATGGGGGCAGCGAGGGTAGGCGTCAGCTGGGATGGGGGAGGCGCGTGAGGCGCCGCGAGGAGCCGGCCGGAGGCCGGCGCAGGCGAGGGCTACGAGGATGCTTGTGGCGGCGGGCCGGCAACCAGGGCCCCGAGCTGTCGTCGTCATGCGCAGGCACGGCGTCGTCGATCCGGTGGATCTCGGACCGGGGGGCGGCGTGGGGAGCGGAGGACGCCGCCGAGGGGGAGCGGGGCGAGAGCCAGCCAGCCGGCAGAGGAGGGGCGACGGGACGAACCCGCAGAGGACGGGCTCTCATCGAGCAAGCGCCTCTCGCGGTCGCGTTCGCCGGTGGCAGGGGTGGAGTCCATGGGGTGGCCAGCGGGGCCGGAGTGGCCGTCGCCGGGGAGGGAAGGGGTGGGCGCCGGGGCCGGAGTGGCCGTCGGCGTGGGAGTGGGAGCTAGGCTAGAAGTTGAGAAGGTTGAAATATGTATTTCTCTCTTAGTTGAACCATGTCCAACAAAGTTCGATTACGCCTTTCGGATACCCCATTAGTTTGAGGCGTTCCAGATGTGTAAGTTGTTAGAATAAATCCGGGGCACCGTTGATCATCCAAGGACCAAGCAATCACACGAGCACGACATCGATATTTGTTAACGAGGTTCACCGATATGGCTACATCCCGGGGCTTGACTATGGGCGCTCCTCCCCGTAACACCGTCACAATACCGCACCCGGTCGCCCTGGACACCGGCACATGTCGCCGGCTTCCCCTGCGTTCCGGTGCTATTATGTTGGCATAGGTTACATCGTGTGTCTACCCTCGCTATATATGAGAGGCCTAGGATACAAGTGTCCTACTAGGACACGACTATATATCCTATGTAAACACAATACAACTACAAGTCCAACTGTAACCTACCTTGTACACTATATTCGACACAACTCTAACAAACTCCACCTTGGCGAATATTCTCCACCACCTTGAATTCGTCAATGCGTCAAACTTCCATGTACATTGGACTTGAGCTTATCTCATGAGTACCGCTGCTACTCCAAAGACTCCATGTGACTCGACCTACAACTTGTAGTCCCTTCTTTTCTTGGCCACAGTCAACACTCGAGCAAGATTAAGTTCCTTGTTACTCTAGTTTGTGCTCCCAACTTTCAGAGTATCAGTCCAACATCATCACACACTGATCACTGACCTGCATTAAAGTGAACAACTCACATATTGGGTGTCACACATAAGAGTTACCTGAACTCAACATCACCGCTCCTTTCTTGACCGTCTGTCTGAAACTTGAAGAAATTTCACCATTGCTTGTAATCATCCGAGTCCAATTCGCAGTTGTCTCACCACATGTATGACCACCAGAGCCCTGGTCCGTCTCCATGTCCCGTGCGTACTGCACGCCTCGCCGCTATTACCGCGTCGAGCCTCCGCTGTCCCGGTTGAGTCTCAAGGGTCGCGACCCACACCACTCAACCTCCACTGCAGAGTACCACCGATCATCACCGACCGATGACGAGTTTCACGCTTCCATCAGACCACTGGGCTCCAGTCCAAACTGCATGTCACTCGCTTTTCCCCCTAGCTGAATAGGCTTTGATTCCCTGGATCCTTACATCGAAGCCCCTCAATCCAGCTCCACCTTCAACATGACTCCATGGTAGATGATCAGTCCACCCTCGCGCCTCATCGACTTCAAGCTCAGTGTATACACCACCTTGAATCAATCCCGCGCCATAGTCTTTTCGAAGTCACACAAGCCCTCGGGCCTGCGTCACGTGTTTCCACGCCCAGAAGTCGGTCACCATCGGCATCACGCTCCTATGTCGTCGTCGCCGATCCCACCACCGTCTTCTGTACCAATCGACTTGTGTCGATCCGTCAGACTGCCTAGTCCAACCCAGCCTCCCAAATCACCTTCCGCGGATTCTCATCCATCACATAATATTTCCATCTTAACTGGCCTGGCTTCCCGCAACGCCTTCAAGCATCCCTGTCGTGCCAACAAATTTTTCACCCTTGTCTATCATAATCCAAAGCTTTCAGTTCTATCAAACTTCTCCACCTCAAACCTGGTATCCATTGACGCCATGGTTCTTCATATGACTGACCCTGTGAAAAAGTAACCAAGCTTCAAGAGAATGTCCCGCAATTCGCGTGCACTTAGCAAAGCCCCAAGTCTCGAATACACTTCACGTGTGCAAGCAGCAAAACCAGATCAATTGATTGAATCCTGCTACTCACAAGAAAGTCCTGTACTACTTGATGCTCTCGCTAACTCCAGCCCTGGAATTGCCTTTGATGTTCTACTTGTCGCCAGGCACAACCCAATGCACCGTTGTTGCTGCCAATAGCCCCTCGTCTCCCCGATGGATGCATACCACGATGAAGTTTTCTCCGCTTGAATCGATTTGCTCTCGTCCGAGGACCTGCCTTGCCGCTGCAGCGCTGTGCAAGTCTACGCGTCGGACACGAGAGGCCGCCGCCAGGTACTCGGTCCGAATTTTCTTTCCAAAACAAATCTCACTTTTTACTGTTTCCGATTGCACCAAGATAACCATTGAATCCACAAGCCACGTCGAATCATGTACGACGCTGCTGACCCTTCCAGCCGTGCGCCTGCTTGGGCCGCCTGACCGCGTGCCCCCGCTGGACCGCACCTTGGCCCAGCTGCCAGCTGCGTTGCCGCACGCTACGTCCGGACCTCGCCGACTCGACGTTTTCATCAACGACATTGACCACGATTGTAACGTTGTGTCGTTTCTTCTGATCTCGGCGACGACTGATTCTTGCACGGTATCTTCACCTCTAGATCAACAATCCACAACCTTCTCTTAACCTTGCTCATGATACCACTTGTTAGAATAAATCCGAGGCACCGTTGATCATCTAAGGACCAAGCAATCACACGAGCACGACATCGAGATTTGTTAACGAGGTTCATCGATATGGCTACATCCCCGGGGCTTAACTACGGGGGCTCCTCCCCGTGACACCGTCACAATACAGCACCCGGTCGCCCTGGACACCGGCACATGCCGCCGGCTTCCCCTGCGTTCCGGTGCTATTATGTTGGCATATGTTACATCGTGTGTCTACCCTCGCTATATATAAGAGGTCTAGGATACAAGTGTCCTACTAGGACACGACTACATATCCTATGTAAACACAATACAATTACAAGTCCAACTGTAACCTATCTTGTACACTATATTCGACACAACTCTAACATAAGTTGCGGAACAATCTCATAACTCTTTGGATGATTGATAACTCATGACCCAAATACCGACTCCACGGTCAGAAGAAACTTAATTTTTAAAGGTTCAAGGAGGATCTTTGCGTTCTTTATTTTTGCAAAGACATCCAAGATATGTTGCTACACGCGGCGTTGTGGTGAAACCGCTCCCACAAGTCAAGTGTCGGCGTGTGGATCCCCATAGGAAAAGCCATAGAAAAAGAACCTCAATCGGCAGGAGGGCATTCCAAACCATGGTCTCCCATACATCAAATCGTGGTTGCATGGTCGGGACGAGGGTCACTCAACCTCAGCCGAGAGCACCACCACGCAGCCCAGCCGAGAGGACAAGGCAGCGGTTGCCGGAATGAATGAAAATCAAAATTTAACACCAGAAACAACATGTGTGCATAGATTTACACTGCAGCAGCAATTTCAGAAACATCAAATTATAGCGAAGCTGGACCTATATAAGCATATAACTCATGTCTGACGATCACATGCATATAGAGAAGGTTGAATAATACAGCAAAGATAACCGCAATCTACCAATCCATCCACTCTAAATATATACTAGCCAGCAAAGCATTGCCCAAATAGAGTAACTACTACTAGAGTCGATCTGGATACTAATTAACACTACACCACAGCTACTAGATTCGCAAATATGGCACTACTCCATCAATCGTCACAGCAGAATTAATGCATACTCCACGCTCTCATCAGTACGTAGTGAGCTGATCCACGAACATGATCAGAAGAAATAGGCTACGTACTTCATGCCCCACCCATCACCTCCCAGAAGGGCCCGGAAACTGAGGAGGTCGCCCACCACGAAGAAGCAGAAGCCTGCGGTGAAGTAGATCCTGCCGAAGATGTATCCTGGGTCGGCGGCGAGGAAGACCCACACGGTGCTGGCGAACAAGCAATGGAATAGGACGGTGACCGCCAGCGCGAGGTAGGCGAGGGTCCGGCGGGCCCGGCGACGCTGGCATGGGAGCAGCAGCGCCAGCGCCGCCGCGGCCGCCTGGGATGGGGCGCAGCACAGAATCCCGACGCAGAGGGCGATTAGCCTGGCGGCCTCCTCGTCCGTCAGCTCGATGCACGGCAGAATGAAGGAGGACTGCAGAGGAACACCATGCCAGCTTAGCGCATGATGGACCGGTCGCGATGTGAAACATCCGAAGGGTGACGGGTAGGTAGTTACCTGGCTGCACGACACATGGATGTAGTCGGCTATGTAGCCGCTTGCTACGCCGCAGACCGTGGCGAAGGCGTTGAGGAGCGCCCATCCGCAGACCAGCGGGACAGCATCCCGGATCTTCTTCTTGGCCTCGCTCAGACTCAGAGGCAGCAGATGAGGCGTCTTGCCGTCCATGGAGATCCAAGCTAGGTAGGGGTAGGAGGAGATCACGAGATCAGCAACAACGTA
Source organism: Aegilops umbellulata (assembly GCA_032464435.1). Classification (NCBI taxonomy): domain Eukaryota; kingdom Viridiplantae; phylum Streptophyta; class Magnoliopsida; order Poales; family Poaceae; genus Aegilops; species Aegilops umbellulata. The sequence goes on along the minus strand of CP136056.1, from coordinate 380,640,482 downwards.
TGGTTACTGTAGCTAAATCGTCTCTAATTTCATGTCCCCGTTCGGCGTGAAAGAAGAAGAGGAAAAGCACATTAGCCAGATGGCCGGAGAGATGGAGGAGACTCACCATCACTCGCTCGTCGGATGCAAGGAGAGGTTCTTCCTAGCTTGTTAGCTTGGCGTGCTTCCTTCTGAAGGGGCTCGAGCTACAACTACAGAGCGCAATGACGACGCTAGCTAGTGGTGGAGTGGCGAGTTTAAGTGGCCGAGGGCACCGCAGCAGCGACGTGGGGCCGCCCCAAAACCCACTACGTGTCGAGCAGCCGCAGCATGAGCTGCACACACACACACACACACACACACACACACACACACACACACACACACACACACACAGGGAGGAGAGTCCGGTTCATCTCATGGCAATGGCAGTGAGAAAGGAAACTACCGCGAAGTTGCGTCCGCGAAGCACCCATACCCTCTTTGGCAACGAGGTGGCACACTCAGTTTCTTTGCAGGTTGACAAAAACGTGAATGAACGTAGCACGCGCACATGCATGCGGGGCAGTGAAAAGCTAGCTAGCATGCTCTTTCTAATGAGCTGCTCGGCCAGTTTAAGTTTCAAACTATAGCTAGTGTGATTTCTAATAGCTAGCATACTTCATACGCATTTAATAATACCCTGGCTTCCTGCACAGTGCACCAGCCACACCGTGCCACTCCGACGACTGGCGGTGGCTAGTACAATGATTTCACTGAATAGTTTTGGTTAATCTTTTGTGACGCTTGGATGAGTTACACTGTTGACGGTCATCCATTAGATTTTTGATTTAAGGAGCCCACTCATCAACTTATTTACCTGTGTCAAAAATTGGAGGTGAAGCTCCACCAAAGGTCTACACGCTTCAACTCCACCCATTGTCAACAGAAGGAAATACACGGACAAAATCACTGTTTTGACCTTATAAGTGAAGATTAACACGAATTGACCTCGTTTGAAAAATATTTTCGAATCTGACCTTTTTTGGTCACGCCAACATTTCTGGCGTTTGGTTTGCACTGCAGACGCCACGATCAACGGCGTTTGGCCCTGGCCCACACTTACACAGCTGGCGCTGACGTGCCAGGCAAACGCCATACTCCTTGGTGTTTGGTAATAGACACATAACTGTGTCCTTGTCTGGCCTAGCTAAAACTACCGAGAGCTGGCTGGCTAAATCGTTTGGGCAAGCTTGCATGTTAGTATCAAACATGCGTTTTGGGTAAACGCCATATTCCTTGGGCAAGCTTGCATGTTAGTATTATCTCTTCTTTCCATGCAAGTGTCCATGACACCTTGCACGTATTGTGAGCGGAACAGGAATTACGATTGCCTTCGTTGAATTATTACTCCTAGTCAAGCATGAACTGCACGGTTTCGTGCCATTAACTCGGTGCTGCTAATTGCCGGCAAAAATTCCAACCCGACTTTTTTTTTCATTCAACATGGTGTTGTAAATAAAGTCGTCTGAATTTTCACAAATCGACATCAAATTTAGGGAAGATTTGCAGGCGTTCAAACTCACGCCACTTACGGGTCCGACTACACGATCTGATCCCAACCACTACTGGAATTTCTGTATACGCCGGGTGTCAGGCTCTTCGCCGAGAGCCAAAACACGGACACTCAGCAATGTAAACAACGTTGAGAGCCACACTCGGCAAACCTTGTTTCACGACAACTAGCTGACGTTGCCGTCACGGGCTCACGGCGAACAAGCACCGTACGACAAACAGCGCAGATGCCGAGAGCCACACACAACAAAGAGGAGCCACGTGGCATCCCCGTTCACAATTGACGGCTCCGTCAGTTTCTTTCCACATTACCGAGAGCGGACGTGATTGGATGCAGCCGTTCTAGAGCAATGTGACCCGACGGGTGGGCGTCCACACTGCACATCACCGGTGCCTTTCCTCTCCGTTCTAACCCTATCCGTTCCTCTCCACTCCCTCGCCGTCTAGACCAAGATCTCCACCATGCCCAAGTCTTGGTTTTCTGCGGTGGCGGCTTTGGATCTCCCTTCAGATCATGGCACCGTCGTCGTCGGTCTCCGGACTCCTTGACCTCCATGGCCACCAACTCCTTCAAGATGAAGGAAATTGTCATCTTCTCTGACGACAAGGAGGATTAGCCGACGGAGCAGTCACGCTTCCTCTCGGAGGCGGCAAGAACGAACCAAGAGTACCAACGATAGATTGTCCACTACCTCGGTGGCCGCGGCGGCTCGTCGTCCTCATGGGGCATCGTCGCGGCGGCAAGGCAGAAGTGAATAAACACGTCGTGCCGCTCGGCCTTTGCAAAGTCTGACGAGGCGCTGACTAGGTCCGCGCTGACCACGGCGGAGACGGTCACGTGTCATCATGACTGCTTCGACGCGGAGCTTACAAAGATCAGCTAGGAGTGACCGCTCGGCGACACCCCCACCACTATCGGCAGGGGCAAGGCAGCCAGGGCACACCGACCAGGGTCGGCATTAGCCGAGGCGGCCCTCGGCACGACGCAGGAGAAAGCGAAGCGGCTCCTTCTCAAGCGCCACGTGGCGATCGGATGGGGCTGCTGCACCCCGTGCCCTTCCGTCGCTGGAAGGACTACTCTGATGATGACGACGACGGCGACGGCGACATGAACGGCAATGGTGGTTCCACTGTAAATTACTCCCTCCGTCTCATAATGTAAGACTTGTTTTCACAGTAGTGTAGTGTCAAAAACGTCTTACATTATGGGACGGAGGGAGTACTGTCTCCTACCTGGTTTATTGGTCCCCTTCGTATTTTATGCCAAAATTTGATCTTAAATTTAAAAAACAAAATATTAATGCATGTCATAAAAAATAATATTGTTGAAAACTATGTTCACATATGAATAGAAGGATATATTTTTAATGGCATGCATTAATATTTTTTTAGTTAAATCTATGATCAAAATTTAGCAAAATACGAAGAGGACCAATAAACCAGGACGGAGTTATTATGCGTGAACTTAAGTGAATTTTGTTGTCTTTGCAAATTCGTTCGATTTACCATGCAAAAAAAATCATTCGATTTGTTAAATCACGTTTCTAAAGTATGTGAACACGATTGGATGGCCGGCTCTCATATTCTTGTATGCGGACTGGTTCGAACCTGTCGCTGACAAATACAATATTGTTTTAGGAGTCAGTGTTGGTGATGTCTTACTACTTACTCCTATGACTAGTTTTACGCATAGCATGTGTCACACTCTCCAATGCAAATCATCCGATCGACTGTATTTAATATGTTGCATCACTCTACATCTGATTGACTCTGTTGAATGTACAAACCAACACTTTAATTACTACATACTCCATTGTACGTTCTCTATCTAGCCAGCCAAGTTCTCAGTTAGTTTTTTTTACATGAGCTCTCAATTAGCTTTAGCTAAGGTAGGCTATAGGACATACTTGTGTTTGACACCAAACGACCAAGGAGTATGGCGTTTGCCCAAACGCCAAGGTTCATGGCGTTTCGCCTTCGCCACATCAACGCCAGCTGTGTAAGTGTGGGCCAGGGCTAAACGCCATTGATCGTGGCGTCTCCAGTGCAATCCAAACGGCAAGGATGTTGGCGTGACCAAAAAAGGTCAGATTCAAAAGTATTTTTCAAACAAGGTCAATTCGTGCTTGTCGGTGTCAAAACCGGCGGATCTCGGGTAGGGGGTCCTGAACTGTGCGTCTAGGCGGATGGTAACAGGAGACAGGGAACACAATGTTTTACCCAGGTTCGGGCCCTCTCGATGGAGGTAAAACCCTACGTCCTGCTTGATTAATATGGGACATTTACATTTGAGCCCCTAGTTGTGTCACACCCGTGTGTTTTACCCCTAAATTCAAAAATCCCTCGTTTCTGCCTGAGCTCGTTTGCTCTTCTTATGCTTTTACCCTTTGACCTTTTGACCGTAACTTTGAAAACTTCATAACGAATTCATACTAACTCAGAAAAATGTATATAAGATATCAAAATGTTCGGAAAAACATCACCTGTATGTGCATGTCATTTGCATTCATGAAAAAAGTGCATTCATGAAAAAAGACATCATATGAGCTCAAACTGAGATAGGGACTTTTCAGCACTTTTGTCATGAATGCAAATGACATCACATATAGGTGACATTTTTCCGATCATTTTGATATCTTATTTGCATTTTTCCGAGTTAGTATGATTTAGTTATGAAGTTTTCAAAGTTGCAGTCAAACGGTCAAAGGGCAAAAGTATAAGAGGAGTAAACGAGCTTGGACAGAAATGAGGGTTTTTTGAATTTAGGGGCAAAACACACGGGTGTGACACAACTAGGGGCTCAAATGTAATTGTTCCGATTAATATTCATGATATGGGTAGTACAATAGTAGATCTATCATGAGATCAAGGAGGCTAAACCCTAGAAGCTAGCCTATGGTATGATTGTTGTATGTTGGAGTTCTGTCCTACGGACTAAAACCCTCCGGTTTATATAGGCACCGGAGAGGGTTAGGGTTACACAAAGTCGCTTACAATGGTAGGAGATCTAAATATCCGCATCGCCAAGCTTGCCTTCCACGCAAGGAAAGTCCCATCCGGACACGGGACGAAGTCTTCAATCTTGTATCTTCATAGTCCAGGAGTCCGGCTGAAGGTATAGTCCGGCTACCCGGACACCCCCTAATCCAGGACTCCCTCAGTAGCCCCTGAACCAGGCTTCAATGACGACGAGTCCGGCGCGCAGATTGTCTTCGGCATTGCAAGGCGGGTTCCTCCTCCAAGTTCTTCATAAAAGTTTGTAAACACTAAGGGTAGTGTCCGGCTCTCCAAAATAAGTTTCCACATATTGCCATAGAGAGAATAATATTAACATAAATCTAATCTGCTGACGTATCCCATAGCGTGACATCACACTACGGCCAAGCCTTTATTTGAATCGTTTTTACTTCCCCACCTCAGCGCATTTTGCGAGGCGGTTTCCTTGGCACGTCTTGTCAAAGCAGAGATTGTGTCCCCCATTTACGGGATTCTCATCAATACGGACGTGGGTAACCCAACCGCGCCATTTATCACGGTGCTTGGGAGATAGGTGAGTTTTACCAGGCTGGTGGGGACGCATAGCCGCATCTGCCCATATAAGGGGATAAGGACCCACCTTTTTACCTACGCCTTCTTCCTCCTTTGCCTATCGATCTCCTGCGCACCCGAGCTCCAGCGCCCAAGTCCGCACTTCCCACCTCAACCTTCTCCAGCCATGTCCGGAGCGGGAGGCAAGTGGATGCTCTCCTCCGTCACAGAGGGCCATGTCAAAAAACTAAGGAAGGCTGGATACTTGTCCAACAACATCGCGCACCGGCTTCCTGAAGAGGGGCAGCTCCTCCCCACCCCAAGGCCCCATGAGAGGGTAGTATTCCTTCCCCATTTCCTCCGCGGACTGGGTTTTCCACTCCACCCATTTGTCCGGGGGCTCATGTTCTACTATGGCCTGGATTTCCACGATCAGACCCCGAACTTCATCCTCAACATATTGGTGTTTATCATCGTGTGCGAGGCCTTCCTCCCCATCCGCCCCCATTTCGGCCTTTGGCTCAAGACTTTCAACGTCAAGCCGAAGGTGGTGCACGGCAGCCAGGCGGAGTGCGGAGGCGCCATGGCGGCCAAGATAGCCAACGTCCTATGGCTCGAGGGCTCTTTTGTGGAGACCCTGAAGTGGTGGCAATCGGGGTGGTTTTACATCACCGAGCCGCGCGACCCTGAATGGGTCGCAGCCCCCGAGTTCCGGTCCGGACCCCCTACGCGGCTCACGTCCTGGAAAGAGACGGGCCTGTCGTGGGGCAACGAGGAAGAGGTGACCGGACTGCAAACATGCATCCAATCCCTGGCGAACAAGCGGCTCAAGCTTGTCAATATAGTCCAGGTCATGCTCGTCCGCCGAATCCTCCCGTGTCAACAACGGGCTTTCACTCTGCGGGAGTTCGATCCGACGCAGCACCAAACCTTGAGCAGGCTCTTCGACACGACGTACGAAGATGCCTGGAAGGTGCTATTCAAGGGCGCCGAAGCTCCTGCATCCGCGTCCGAGGACTGCGGATTAAGCACGCAGCGTCCAGCTAGCTCGGTGAGTTATCTTTACCTTTTACAGGAAATTTGTTTCTCATATTTGACTCTATGCGGGATCTAAACTCCCTTACCTTTGACAGGAGTGGCAGACAAAGTCCGGACAGGTCAACTGTCCGGCCCCTTTGCCCTAAGACCCAGCAGATGCTCGTTTATCGAAGCTGCTGGCTCCGGCACCTTACGTGGTGCCGGAGAAGAAGGCCAAGAAGAAGGCCACGGGGATTCGAAAGAGTTCCCAGCGCCATGAGGTGTCGGATTCTTCATCCGACGAATCTGAGACGCGCTCCTCCCGTGAAAACAAGGAGGAGGAAGAAGAAACCTCTCCCCCTCCAGCGGAGGGAGGAAAGAAGAGGAAGGCCGCCCCAACAGGGGAGGCCGAAGGGTCCAAGAAGGGGAAGACCCTTCCTTCGGACTACTCCCCCGACGCCGACGAGGGCGAAGAGGAGTGGCCGCAAAGGGCCAAGTGCCCGGCGGGATCGTAAGTATTCGGATACCAGAGTAACTCATAGCATTCCTTTGTTGCACAGCTTTTCCTTATATCGAATATAATTATGCAGTCCGCCCAAGGACGGGCTCGACGAGTCGTCGAGCGGCTCCCTGGATTCGTCGGACGTGAATTCAGTTCCGCTCGCTACCTCCCCACACACTGCGGACGACGCCGAAGTGGCGTCGCAACAAGCTCCATGCCGAGAGGAGGTGGTCCTGGAGGAGCCGCGAGGCGACCTCCCGGACTCCAGGAGTGAAGGGGACAAGACCCCCCAGGGCTCCAAGTACGGCTTTGAGCCGGACACCGCGCCGGAATCTTCAACGGTTCCGGACTACGGTAGGCGAACTCCTTCCAAGAGGAGCAAGCCTTCTGAGCCGGCGGCCCCCGTCCAACCGGGGGCGCCGGACAATCTGCTGGAGGTGCTTAACGGCGCCTCTATCGACAAGGAGCATCGTACTATTATGAGTACGGTGATCCAGAAAGTTCAGTCCGCCAAGAGCGGACTGACTGAAACTTGTGCCAGCCTTCTAACAGGCTTCGAGGTAAGTAAAAATGTGTAAAAATATTACCGCATAGACAGTAGCCCCTGATGCTCTGTTTGGCATTCGGAAAGAAAAGCCAAATAGAGGATCAAATAATTTCGCAGGAGTCTAACAAAAATGAGTCAATAGGCGTGTGCAAGCTTTGCTGCTTGCTACCGCCGCACTGACTACGTAGGTAGGCACCCTGAAGCAGGGTCTCGAGCGGTCCGAGCAATAGCTCGGCCTTGCCAAGCGGCAGCTCGAGGAGAAACAAGGTAAGAGATACCTTATAGAAATATATAAAAAGATGCAATTGCAAAAAATGACAGGATTATGCTACTTATTGCAGGGGCCACAACTGAGGTGGCAACCCTCAAGCAGGCGCTGTCCGAGGCCGAGAAGAGAGCGGCCTCAGAGCGCAACGAGCGGGAGAAATTTGAGGCGCTGGTCGGCGAGGCGCAGCAAGAGCTTCAGGCTCTCGGTGACATCCGGAGTCCTGCCTAGCCTGCTACAGCCCGGGTTACCGGAGTCCTGTTAGCCCAGTGCTACAGCCCGGATTCACACGCTGCTGATCGACATGCTCTAAGTTGATTCATGTATGTCTGTCCCCATGGGTTAGTGCCGCTTTGGGTTCACGACTAGTCATGTCGGCCCGGGTTCTCTGTCATATGGATGCTAGCGATACTATCATATACGTGAGCCAAAAGGCGCAAACGGTTCCGTGCCATGGTAAGGCGACACCCGTGGGAATACCGTGCGTGAGGCCGCAAAGTGATATGAGGTGTTACATGCTAGATCGGTGTGACTTAGAATCGGGGTCCCGACAGCTTTGGTAAAAACATGAGAGTTTGGAGCTTGACTCGAAGACGCGAGCGTCCGAGCTTGCCGCGGCCATCGAGACTGCTCAGTCTGCCAGGGCCGAAGCCCAGAAGGCCCCCGAATCCGGAGCTCTCCAGGGGCGTTCGCAGATCTTCCCCATAGCGTATCTAATGCCGCCGCATTCTATCGAGCCGAAGAAGGCAGCTCGACGGAGAAGGTGTTCTGGTCTCAGTATGCTGAGGCCGGACACCCTGTGCCCTTGAGCGACCAGCTGAAGCAGCTGGTCGAGCTCCACAAGGCGGCCGAAAACGCCATGAAGGGCTTCATAGTTCGGCTGTGGCCTGGAGAGGCCCTACCTGGGAGCTAGTTCGGACTGGTGCGGCGGCTGGTGGAGGCCTGTTCAAGGCTCGAGGTCATCAAGCGCTCTGTCTGCATCGAAGGTGCCCGGAGGGCCCTTGCCTGCGCTAAGGTGCACTGGGGCAAGCTGGACGGCGAGAAGCTTGTGAAGGACGGGCCTCCGCCGGGGAAAGAGCATCGCAAACCCGAGAACTATTATAAGGATGTTCTGAAGGGTGCCCGCCTTGTGGCGGATGAATGCACCAAGGATGTAATTTTTGAATGAACTCGCTCGTGTTGTCCTGTGCGCTGAAAACTTGTTCATTTGCGCTAAGCAATGCTTGTTGAATTTAAAATATTACTTTCTGTGCGGCCATTTATCAAAAATTGAGAGATGGCCAGTCGTCGGCTTCTGCCCCCATGCCACTAGTGCTGGGGTGTTCGGGATAAACCTGAGCGCTCTTTTTCCCATGTTTGGGTCCTTCAAGGGAGGCGCTCAGCACAACGAACAAGGCAATCGGACTATAACGCTTGAACACTCTCACTTAGCCATAGAACTCTATAGTTTTAAATTTCGGCGAAGCCCCTAGTATTCGGAAGACCGAGTTCGGGGCGCTATCCACGCCTTGGCCGGACAAAATCCGGTTCCTCGCTCTAAGCGGCATAAGTCTTTAAGGACCCGAAAAACCTCTCGAACAGCGACCGGTCTCTCGCCTTATCATGACAATCAGTTTTAGCTTTCTCTACTGAGGTGCTCAGCCCAGCTCAACTGGGGCACAATCGCAGTAGTTCTCCTAGTGCTACCTTAGCCGATATAGCGGAACGTAAGGCACCAAAACATAGGAGCCGGGCAAACCCAACTATTGACCCAAATCATGATTCGGAGCCGATGCATATAGTGCTATAAGTTCGGGGTGCCGCACTTGTGAAAGTGTTCGGACTTCTCACACCATATTAAGGGGTACTGGAGCCCCTGGCGTATTTGCCGTACCACAGTGTACGGGTGCAACATGTCATTAGTGAACATATATATAAGAAGAGAATAATGCCAAAAAATAGACAAAAAGCTATGCATTGTTTATAAGAAGGCTGCTATCCAAGCAGAACGATATAAATAGTGCGATAAGCAAAAGAAATTGGACCATTTAACATGTCCTGCCCAGGGGAAGGCCGCGGATTTATATTTAAAACAGGTATACTACTCGTAATAGAGACCACCTGGGAGTTCCATAATGCGGCATGGCTTGTCTGCTTCCCTGGTTCTTGCATCGTTTGTGCGGCAGTTGAATTGCAAAACAGGTCGTCCGAAGTATGGAGTCCTGAAAGTAAGAGAAAATAAAGAAAGAATTCGGCAGCCCCTAGTACGGTTTAAGCCGTGTTTTGGGCGTGCCGTGATGATGCCCCTTCCCCTACGCCCATGGTATTTTGAGAGCGTAGTTATGTACGCGAAGTGCTGGTTTCGCTATTTCGCGAGGGCTGGGGTTAGGGCCGCATTGCTACGCCTGCTCGGAACGTGCCAGGCGGTCTTGTTGTAGGTTACTCCGGGCGCGCTTGACAGTGTCCGGCTTTTTGAAGGCCGGACTGGAGAATTGCCTGGAGAGGCTGCTTTGTACTTCTGCTGCGAGCGCTGTCGTGTGCTCCTCCGTTCGGAGAGAGCGTTCGGTGTTTCCATTGACCGTGATTACTCCCCGAGGGCCTGGCATCTTGAGCTTGAGGTATGCATAATGCGGTACCGCATTGAACTTTGCGAATGCGGTTCGTCCGAGCAGTGCGTGATAGCCACTGCGGGACCGTACTATGTCGAAGATTAACTCCTCGCTTTGGAAGTTATCCGGAGATCCGAAGACCACTTCAAGTGTGACTGAACCTGTACAGTTGGCCTCTACACCTGGTATGACTCCTTTAAAGGTCGTTTTGGTGGGTTTAATCCTCGAGGGATCTATGCCCATTTTCCGCACTATATCATGGTAAAGCAGGTTCAGGCTGCTGCCGCCGTCCATAAGGACTCTTGTGAGATGAAATCCGTCAATAATTGGGTCTAGAACCAATGCGGCGAACCCGCCATGACGGATGCTAGTGGGGTGGTCCCTTCGATCAAAAGTGATCGAGCAGGAGGACCATGGGTTGGACTTTGGGGCGACTGGCTCCAGCGCATATACGTCCCATAATGCATGCTTCCGCTCCCTCTTGGGGATGTGGGTTGCATATATCCTGTTCACCGTCCGCACTTGTGGGGGAAAACCCTTCTGTCCATTGTTGTTCGGCGGCCTGGGCTCCTTCTCGTCGTCGCTACGCAGCCCCTTGTCTCTATTTTCGGCATTTAACTTGCCTGCCTACTTGAACACCCAACAATCCCTGTTGGTGTGATTGGCTGGTCTTTCGGGGGTGCCATGTATCTGGCAGAAGCGGTCGAGTATTCGGTCCAAACTGGACGGGCCCTGAGTATTTCTTTTGAATGGCTTTTTCCGCTGACCGGATTTGTAGCCTCGGAATCCGGCATTGACTATCGTATCCTCGTTGTTGTCGCTGTTAACGCGGTGTTTTTGCTTGTTCCGGCGTGACCTGCCACTTTTGTCCTTGGTATCCAAATTACCAAGGTTCTTGGTTAAGTTGTTGCTGCGAGCTAGCCAGCTGTCTTCTCCCGCGCAAAAGCGTGTCATGAGTGTCGTGAGGGCTGCCATAGATTTCGGCTTTTCCTGTCCTAGGTGCTGGGCAAGCCACTCGTCGCGGATATTATGCTTGAAGGCTGCTAAGGCCTCTGCGTCCGGACAGTCAACTATTTGGTTTTTTCTTTGTTAGGAACCGTGTCCAGAATTGCCTGGCCGATTCCTCTGGCTGCTAAATTATGTGGCTTAGGTCATCAGCGTCCGGTGGTCGCACATAGGTACCCTGGAAATTGTCGAGGAATGCGGCTTCCAGGTCCTCCCAAGAACCGATCGAATCTGCTGGCAAGCTGTTAAGCCAATGCTAGGCTGGTCCCTTAAGTTTGAGTGGGAGGTATTTGATGGCGTGTAAATCATCGCCGTGGGCCATGTGGATATGAAGGAGATAATCCTCGATCCATACCGCAGGATCTATTGTGCCATCATATGATTCGATGTTCACGGGTTTGAAACCCTCAGGGATTTTATAATCCATTACTTCATCTGTGAAGCATAGTGGGTGTGCGGCGCCCCTGTATTGGGCTATATCATGACGCAGCTCGAATGAGCTTTGTCTACTGTGTTTGGCCCAGCCGGATTTATTATATCCGGAGTGACGATCCCCGTCACGTGCCGTAGGGCGCCCACGCGATCCGTAGATCGATCTTGTTTGTCTTGCCTTGTCCTCCAGTATCTCTCGCAGGTCTGGAGCATTTTCCCGTGCCTTAGTGTGTTTTGAGCGGCGCCGGGGCACGGCTTGATTGGAGGGCCAAGAGGCCTCTCTGTCACAGCCACGAGGTGGCCGGTCGGCCATGTCATGCACTGGTAGCAGCCTGCGCTTTGGGTAATTCTTGGAGGGGTGTTCGAGTTCATACTCTTCGGCCGCAAGGACTTCAGTCCATCTGTCAGCTAGCAAATCTTGATCAGCTCTAAGCTGTTGCTGCTTTTTCTTGAGGCTTCTTGCCGTGGCCATAAGCCTGCGTCTAAAACGCTCTTGTTCGGCTGGATCCTCTGGCACGACGAATCCGTCATCGTCGAGGCTTGCCTCGTCTTTGGAGGAAGGCATGTAATTATCATCCTCAACCTCTCTGTTTGCCGCTCTCTCGTGAGGGCTGGCTTCTCTATCCTCCTGTGCTGAATCTTGCTGGAGGGGGTGTTCTTCGGCGCTATTCGGAGTATTATTATCTCTCGTACCGGAATCACTGTTTTTGCTTTGGCGGGATTTAGAGCGGCGCCGCTGACGCCGGCGCTTGGGGTGTTTCTTGGATGTGTCATCCCCCGCTGTTCCATCGCCATCACCGTCTTTTGGAGTGTCCACCATATATATGCCGTATGACGAGGTGGCCTTCCAGCGCCCTACAGGTGCTGGTTCTTGGTCGTCTCCTGCATCGTCGTCCATACCGTCGATGTCTTCGGAGTCGAAGTCGAGCATGTCGGTTAAGTCGTCGACAGTGGCTACGAAGTGGGTGGTGGGTGGGCTTTGAATTTCTTCATCGTCCGTATCCCAACCTTGCTGACCGTAGTCCGGCCAGGGATCTCCTGATAAAGAGAGAGACTTTAGCGATTTCAGGATGTCGCCGAAGGGCGAGTGCTGAAAGATGTCCGCGGCGGTGAACTCCATGATCGGCGCCCAATCAGATTCGATCGGCAGGCGCGCGGAGGGCTCGGAGTCCGCAGAGGAATCCGGCCCCTCGGAGTCACAGGCTTTGCGGAGTGCGGGGCTGGTGTTCGGCTCGATCGCCTTTGAGATCGCAGCCCCCGAGGCGGTTGTCGGCGTTCTGGGAACAGGGGTCCCCAGACTTGCCTGCCTGCGGCCTGCGGCGTGGCTCGAAAGGGGGCCCAGCATGGCCCATCTTCATCAACACGAGACCCAAGACCCTCGCAAGGGGCCAAGCCTCGCAGGGCGGACGACACGGCACTTCCTCAGGCGCGGCCTCGTCAGGCTGGCTCACGAGGAGGCGGAGAGATCAAGGCAGGGTACCTCATGAGGTGCCCATGACGCAAGCCATGACGACCAAGGGTGCCAGGCGGGCGCCAGCCCGCACAGTGTCTCCCTTTTCTCTTTGGTGCAAAGGGGGCAAGCGCAGGCGAGAGGATCAAGCAAAGGCACCCATTTCGGTGCAACAAGACCAAGACCAGTCCAACGGCGGGAAGGAGGTCATCATGGAGCCCAGAACGGCGTCACCACAGGGCCTTTGGCAGGCGAGGACCAACTTTAGTCAGGATAAGTGTACCAGATGTTCCCCTTCAAATTGGCCAATTGTTGGCGCCCTTCCCGCTCAATATTTGGGAAGAAGCCCAGGGCCTTTGCCTATAAATAGGACTAGCCACCCCCAGGGTAGGGGGACACACAGTGAGGATTGGGTACCTAGAATCTGAGCAAGCAGAGAACAAGTGAGAGAGAGATAGAGAAGGGAGGCTGAACTCCCCCTAGCAGTTCATCGTCATAGCTAAGAGCAGACCCTCGCGAGGCTGTTCTTCCTTGTATTGTTCATCATTATCAGCCCAAGAGGCAATCCACCCACCACAAACTAGAGTAGGGTATTACACCACAATGGTGGCCCGAACTAATATAAACCCTATGTCTCTTGTGTTGTTCTTTCAGTAGTTAGATCTTTGCGAGATGGAGAGGTAGAGGGCATAATCTCCGCGCGCACCCCAGAGTTCGAACCTTAAGGGTCTGCCGAAACCGAAACCCGACATTTGGCGCGTCAGGTAGCGGTGCGCCGGAATCCACCTTTCTACCACTCCGCGTCCAGTCGCATCGTCATCACCATGTCCGGCGACCAGGCGGGCAACCAAGATCCATGGGCGGCGTGGCCCGCCCGCGCGGAGCCACCCGCCTCGGGCGACCCCGCGCCCCAGGCAGCTCGTGGTCCGCAGGGCGCTGCGGGCCGCGGGCGACGCGGACAGGCTTCAACAACCCTCACGCCGCGGCAAGCGCGGTCGGCGGCAAGGGCCTCCAATCACGCCGCGACCACGACACCATACACCCGCCAGGAGCAGGCGAACTCGAGGGCCGCGCTCACGGTGGCCCGAGAGCTGCTGTAGTGCAGGCTGCTGGAAGGCGGCCGCGACGTGCTGCTAGAGCGGGTTGCCGAACTCCTGGGCTTTGCTGCTTCGGGGGCTCGCCCCTTCTGCATCCAACTCCCGTCTCAAGCTCAGGGCGGCACGCGCGGGGGCCCCGCCCGCTCCCGCGGGCCCCAAGGCTACCCCAACACCAGCAAATCCGTCGGCGCCGGACTGACGGGGGTGCGACCCTCGCCCCTGACGCGTGAGGGAGAGGGACTCAGCGTGGCCCACGGCGCCAACGGGCAGCCGCGCTACCACCCCGCGGTGGGCACGTCAAGCAGCGCTGCATGGCACATGGAGCACTACAGCACAGCCTTCGGGATCACGGCGCCAGAAGAATACGTGCCCCACATGATGGACCAAGGGCACGCTCACGAGGGTGAACAGGGCTCGCTTCTCAGCCCAAGCTGGGGAGACGAGACACCAGAAGTTGAGCTTTTCCAGGAGCCCCGGGACGGCTCCATCGGCCACGCTGGAGGCGACAACTATCGGGTACCACTAATTCCTCAGGAGCAGGCGTACGCTAATCATGGATCGCAGGAGGCGCAGATCGCCGCAGCAAGCAGCTGCCCCGCTCCCACAGTCTCCTACCCCTCGGGAGGAGGGCGCAGGGGGCTGCAGGAGAGGGGCAGAGATCCGACATCACCACCGCGGCGTTCGGAGCAAGGCGTTCTCAAGAGGTAGGCCCTCCGCAGGGGAGGCGCCTAAGGGCCTGCCCCTGGCGGAGGACCCGTGGTCGTCGGGGGAACCGATGGCGACCGCTCTACCCCACCGGCGGCGTCCTGGTTTCCGGTCGTCGTTGGTGGCACTAGAGTGTGGCGCAAGGTGGGGCCCTCGTCTAGCGATATGAAGCAAGGCCGGTACCTGTGAAGAAGGCCCAGTGCCTATGAAGCTCGCCGCCCTATGACACTCTCACGTAATAATGAGTGGGGATGTACACGCCCCGGAGTCTCAGGGGTGCCGGCCTCAGGCCCTGGGGCTCCCTGCCACGCCCAGTGGACAGCACTTAGCTCCGCGCTGGTGAGAAGATGTCCAAGACTAGATTAGGTGCCGGACGCGGCCTTTTGTCTGTTTTCATTGACTTCTTCTTTGGTTGTAACTTTTCCCCTGCTGGATTTAAGTTGGATTCTAATTTGAGATTTGCGTGTGTTCGGGGAAGGGGTGCTTAGTCTCGTTCGAGCCATTTCTCGCGTTCTGGTTACAGCTTCACCACAGCTGCCTCCCTTCGCGAGCCCCTCGCGGGTCGGGCCGGGCCTGGCTCGTGCGCAGCCCAGACTGCCGCTATTGCTCCTTCTCGGGAGGACTTTCCGGTACCTGCGGAGGATGTCCCTTCAGGAAAAGGCCCAGAGCCTGTGAAGAAGGCGAATGCCTGTGAAGCTATCGCGTTTAGGAAAAGTCCCAGAGCCTGCGAAGAAGGCGAATGCCTGTGAAGCTATCGCATTTAGGAAAAGGCCCAGAGCCTGTGAAGAAGGCGAATGACTGTGAAGCTATCGCATTTAGGAAAAGGCCCAGAGCCTGTGAAGAAGGCGAATGCCTGTGAATCTATCGCGTTTAGGAAAAGGCCCAGAGCCTGTGAAGAAGGCAAATGCCTGTGAAGCCATCACATGCGGGAAAAGGCCCGGACCCTGTGAAGAAGGCCAGCGCCTGTGAAGCCCCCCGCCAGCGACACTTGCGCGTCCTATGAATTCAACTAGAGAACACTCAGGACACCACGTCCTCCCACGGGCTGCCTCGGGGCCTGCGCAAAACAAAGGTAAACCAGCCAGCCGCCAGGCGCGGGTGCTCGCGCAATATAATAGCTGCTAATATGATGAAAACAGGTTTTACATGAGGGGCTTCCCCTCCCAAAATGCTCTCACAGCCATCAGGCCAAACACCTGAGTTCTACTCACGCAGGGTAAAAAGACATGAGCGATACATACTCACTCGGACAAATCCCCCAATGCGTCCTCAAGAGCACCTCCCGAGTCGCCGCTGGCATCGCTGAACTCGCCATCGCTGCCTGCCTCGCCACCAGTGGCATCAGGGCCGTCCACCACACCGCCCTCGTCAGCAGCCACGATCACGTCGTCATCGTCCGAAGCGAAGGCTCTGACAAGAGCGTCCATGTTGTCTTCCACCCAGTGCGCCAGGTCGCCTCAGACGGCCTGGGGGACTAGGGCGATGGCGGCGTCAGAGTCGAAGTGGGGATCCATGTTCCGGAGATGGCTGAAGACACGAGAAAAGGCGCGCCCGAGCAGGGCACGGCTCCTCTCCTCCACCAACCTGTCGGCCCTGACCGACCGCGCCTCCAGCTGCGTCACCATGGTGGTGAAGAACTGCAGGTTGCCGGCATAGTTGATCGTGTGCGGCTCGCCGACAGCCGTCTTGCAGATGTTGCCCAAGGCTGTATTAGCCCTCTCCCTGAGCGTAGCAGGCATGGGGCCATGCACGTGCTCCAGGACCTGCCGCCAGCGTATCTCATCAGCATTCTGGCGCTCAACGGCCTCAGCCTCCTCCACCTGCTGGCGAAGACGGAGCACCTCGGCCTGGGAGGCAGTCAACTCCTTTTGCGCTGCCTCAAGGGCGGCCCGGGTGGCGTCGGCCCGCCGCGTCACCTCATCCCGTTAGGCCCTCAGGGTTGCGGTTCTTCCCTCAGCCTCGACCCGGATCAACTCCAGCCTCTCCTCGAACTCACGCTTGAGGCCTTGGCACGCCGTCGCCACCCGACGACCGACCTCCAGGACACGTGCTTCCCGTGCGGTGACATCATCTTCCGCCTGCGTCACCAGGCGCTCCCTCGTCTCCAGCCGCTCGAACTCGCGGGTGCGTTCGGCGGCTTCTAGCGTTAAAGCCTCCTCACGCTTCCGAAGCTCAGCTGGGTCGCCGGAGGCCACCTTCATCGATGCAAGGGCCGCCTCGCGCAGTTCCACTTGCTCCTCCAATGAGTGGCACCGGGCCAGGAGCTCCCGAGCCCGTTCATTCGCTACTTCTCGTCGTCGGTCAGCTCCTCGGGCCTCCTCAGCGGCCTGGGATCGAGCCGCCCGAGAGGCCTCCAGCGACGCCTTCGCCTCTTCGTCATCAAGGTCGCGCTGATGGCGCGCGAGGGCGATGGTGGCCTCCAGCTCGCGCCTCCCTGCGGCCAGGCGCAGGCCCTCGGCCTCCAGGCGCGCGTCTTCACCAGCGAGCTCCTCCCCAAGCAGGTCCACCGCGTCGGTCGCCCTCCGAAGGAACTCTTGGCGACGAGCATGGCGCTCCCGAGTGCGCTCGAGCACGTCTTCCACACCATCATCTGCCCCGAGCAAGCGTCGGGGGCCACAAATCATCGCTCCCCCTCCGGGCAGGGGGCTGGGGGCTGGCGCCCTCACGACGGCCGGGCGCGCCGTACCAGAAGCCCGACCTGGGGCCAGCCCGTCTCCAGAAGAAGGGCGCAGGGGGCGCCTCAGCCAGTCGCAGCCCGCGGCCAGGCGAGAAGCCCACGGCAGGCTGGCTATGCCAAGAGAGGGCCCGCGAAGGAAGATCGTAGGAAGAGAAGGGCTGCAGTGCGCCTCGGGACGGTCCGCCCCTTCATTCACCCTCACCACAAGAGCAGTGCTGCTCGGAGCACTTGGGGACGACGGGGGAGACGAAGCCAAAGGAGGCGGCGCCTCATCGACTCCCACGAGCTCGGCCGGAAGAAGCCTGCGGAGTAAGGATCAGTAGACGCAACAAGGGGATCAGGAGCCAGAAAAGGAGAAGGCTTACTCATCAGTAGCGAAGTATTTCTGGCGCTTCAGCAAGCGACAAGAGAAGTCATCACCCAGGGCCTTCCTTTTCCTCCGGAGGGCCTCAAAGTCCACGCGGAAGCGGCCCAAGAGAAGAGCGCAAGGATCAACCTGCGACGAAGACGGAGCATCAAAGCGATCCGTGTCAGGGGCGCCTGCCTGACGCGCGCTATTAATCGCCTCGCCAGAAGACGCGGCCGGGGCCTCAGGGGCCTCAGCCCCAGGCGCTGGGAGCGACTGCTTACCACCCTTAGCCTCAGCAGCGCGGGTCTCAGGAGCTGCCCCCTCGAGGGCATCACCAGGCGCAGTCACCTCATCGGGAGCCCTCTCGGCCTCAGCCGTCTCATGCCTCCCTGCTCCACCACTAGAGGAGGATTCGCCTTGACCGACCGGAGGGCGGTCACCACCACGGGGTTCTCGCGAGGCCCTTGGAAGCCAGCAGGGCGCAGCCCCCATTCATCAAAGGAGGGCATCTGCTTCATGAAATCGTCCCTGTTCTGGCAGAGGTACAGCAGGGCCCCTCCCCGCTGGATGCTGCCCGGGTTGGGGTCACCAGTTAGGACCAAGAGCACTGTCCTTAGCGCCCCTGGCATCAGGTCTTCTTCCTGGAGCCTCATGCGATCACCATGCCCGCTGAAGGCCCACATTCGGCGGGAGTGGCGTTGGAGAGGGGCAATGCGGCGCAACAGGAACTCCTTCACCACCTTGGGCGCTGTCACGCCGAGCGATTTCAAGAACGCGAAGCGGTGCCAGACGAAGGCGAGCCGGGGGCTCTCGAGCGTCTCTTGGCCCCAGCCCGAGTTGGGTACAGCAGGCGAAGTTGGCTTCGCCAGTAGGGGGCTGGGCACCCCGACATCAACGTACAACCACCGCTCGCGGAACCCAGCTGAAGGCGAAGGAAGCTTGAAGTAGATCCCCGGGGCCGCAGTCTCAGGCGCGGCGACAAAGTTCACACACGCCAAGCATTGAGTGGGGTCGGCAAGGCACAAAGAGAAGAAGTGGCATAGCAAGGCAATGGAAGGAGGGATGCCCATCATCGCCTCGCAAACAAAAGCGAAGACCGAAAGAAGGGTGATAGATTCAGGACCCAGATGCATCATATGGATCTGGTAATGGGAGAGGACGGCCTTGAAGAAATCGGAAAAGGGGGGAACCAGACCCGCCCACAAGGCGTCGGCAAAATAATGAACCTCAGTGATTATCCTGTCAATGGGGAAGTGAGACGTAGGCCAGGCCGTCGTCCTCCCACACTCGTTTAAGATGGTGGCCAGAGCCGGGCTGAGCTTACCCAGGCACTCACGATTGAGTATGATCGACCGGCCGACGGCGAGGGCCACCAACGGCGGCGGGCGAGACGGAGGCATGGGTTTCTTCCCTTTCTGTTTCTTCGTCGGAGCCATGGCAATGGGAAGGAATGGGAAGATGTGAGATGGGATTGGAGGCAAGAGTCGGAGTTCGAAGGGAGGAAGAATAGGGGACGGTCGAGCAACATGAAGGGGAGCGGCTGTGTACGACTGCGAGTCCACCTAGTAGGGCGCAAAATAAGGGAGCGTGGGGGAATAGTGCTGCCCACGTCCAATCAACCGCCACGCGGCGCCCAAGGCCGTAGGCTGTTAGGGCCCGCGGCGCTTCGCCCTTACCCTTTCACCTCTCAGCACAGCCAAGTCCGGGCGCGCCTTGGGCCCGGGGGCTACTGTAGGCGTTCTGGGAACGGGGGTCCCCAGACTTGCCTGCCTGCGGCCTGCGGCGTGGCTCGAAAGGGGGCCCAGCACGGCCCATCTTCATCAATACGAGACCCAAGACCCTCGCGAGGGGCCAAGCCTCGCGGGGCGGACGACACGACACTTCCTCAGGCGCCGCCTCGTTAGGCTGGCTCACGAGGAGGCGAAGAGATCAAGGCGGGGTACCTCACGAGGTGCCCATGACGCAAGCCATGACGACCAAGGGTGCCAGGCGGGTGCTAGCCCGCGCAGTGTCTCCCTTTCCTCTTTGGTGCAAAGGGGGCAAGCGCAGGCGAGAGGATCAAGCAAATGCACCCATTTCGGTGCAACGAGACCAAGACCAGTCCAGCGGCGGGAAGGAGGTCATCGTGGAGCCCAGAACGGCGTCACCACGGGGCCTTTGGCAGGCGAGGACCAACTTTAGTCAGGATAAGTGTACCAGATGTTCCTCTTCAAATTGGCCAATTGTTGGCGCCCTTCCCGCTCAATATTTGGGAAGAGGCCCAGGGCCTTTGCCTATAAATAGGACTAGCCACCCCCAGGGTAGGGGGACACAGAGAGAGGATTGGGTACCTAGAATCTGAGCAAGCAGAGAACAAGTGAGAGAGAGAGAGAAGGGCGGCTGAACTCCCCCTAGCAGTTCATTGTCCTAGCTAAGAGCAGACCCTCGCGAGGCTGTTCTTCCTTGTATTGTTCATCATCATCAGCCCAAGAGGCAATCCACCCACCACAAACTAGAGTAGGGTATTACACCACAATGGTGGCCTGAACTAGTATAAACCCTATGTCTCTTGTGTTGTTCTTTCAGTAGTTAGATCTTTGCGATACGGAGAGGTAGAGGGCATAATCTCCACGCGCACCCTAGAGTTCGAACCTTAAGGGTCTGTCGGAACCCGAAACCCGACAGTGGCGTCCAACCACTCATCCTCGATTGGCGTAGTAGGCTCCGAATTAAGGGTCGGAACCGCAGCGTGTGCGGCCTCCAGGGCACCGTTCGGCGGCAGAGCTAGATCATGCCCATCGAGACAGTGCGGCACGCTCGGTTGTGTCTCGAATCCGTCGAAGATCAAGTCCTCGCGGATGTCAATCATGTAGTTTAAACTTCCAAATCTGACCTGATGGCCAGGGGCGTAGCTTTCGATCTGCTCCAGGTGGCCAAGCGAATTGGCCCGCAGTGCGAAGCCGCCGAAGACGAAGATCTGTCCGGGGAGAAAAGTCTCACCCTGGACTGCATCGTGGTTGATGATCAAAGGAGCCATCGGGCCTAAAAGCGACGACACAGAGGAACTCTCAATGAAAGCACCAATGTCGGTGTCAAAACCGGCGGATCTCGGGTAGGGGGTCCCGAACTGTGCGTCTAGGCGGATGGTAACAGGAGACAGGGGACACAATGTTTTACCTAGGTTCGGGCCCTCTCGATGGAGGTAAAACCCTACTTCCTGCTTGATTAATATTGATGATATGGGTAGTACAAGAGTAGATCTACCACGAGATCAAGGAGGCTAAACCCTAGAAGCTAACCTATGGTATGATTGTTGTATGTTGGAGTTCTGTCCTACGGGCTAAAACCCTCCGGTTTATATAGGCACCGGAGAGGGTTAGGGTTACACAAAGTCAGTTACAATGGTAGGAGATCTGAATATCCGCATCGCCAAGCTTGCCTTCCATGCCAAGGAAAGTCCCATCCGGACACGGGACGAAGTCTTCAATCTTGTATCTTCATAGTCCAGGAGTCCGGCTGAAGGTATAGTCCGGCTACCCAGACACCCCCTAATCCAGGACTCCCTTAGTGCTAATCTTGGCGTATAAGGTCAAAACAGAAATTTCGTCTGAAATACACCATTGGTGATATGCATCTACCAAGGCATAAAGCATCCCATACCCTCTTTGGCAATGCAGTGGGGCGCTCAATTTATTTGCTAGTCTACCCAAATGTGAATATGCACACATGCATGGCAGTAGCTAGCCAGCTCCTTTTGATTTTTGAGTAGCTGCGCGGTCATTTTCAATTCAACTAGTGTGATTCCTAGCAGCAGCATGCATGCTGCATGTTAAGAAACAGTATAACTGAACGAGCTATGGATCCTCACAGCGTTTTGAGAAAAAAGATTTCCCCCCGCTTTATATTATAAAGCATACCACCAAGCATCCAACACAACAATGTCAAGTACAATAAGTCACAGAATCATGCTGGGGGCACAGCAAGACAAGCCCCAAATAAAACTAAGAAGAGAAGCTAATCCGGCTCAGGAGGTGGAGGAGGAGGCGGCGGGGGAGGAGCAAAAGACGCTGCCGAGGCACGAAGACCCGCCATGATATTGTCGATGACGCCTCGGTCGCTCTGCTTACTAAGCGGTCTCCAGAGCTGCAAGAAGCCACACATTTTGTAGATCACATCAGTCACACAAGACGGAATCACACGTTCGATGACTAATTTATTGCGGGTACACCAAAGGGACCAGGAAAGGGTACCTAGCGCGACCCAAATCGGGGTGCGCCTAGTCCCGGGGAGCCTAAATACCTCCCCGAACAGATCCGAAAGATTGTCATGGCACCACGTGCCCCCAACCACTTCCCGGAAGCAACTCCATAAGAACTGAGCTGGCGGGCACCGGAAGAAGATGTGGTTGCAATCTTCCGGTACCAAACAGATGGGGCAGAGACCATCCCCAGGTCCATTACGCTTACGGACCTCTGTGCCTGAGGGGAGGCGACCTCTAACCCATTGACATAGAAATATACGGATCTTCAGGGGGAGTTTGATCTCCCAAAGCACCGTGAGCTCCATTGGACCAGGAGTAGGCACAATCGCCTGGTACAGAGATCTAGCCGAAAATCTACCGTTTGGCTCGAGGTGCCAAGAGAGCGAATCCGGTTCCATAGAAGGAGGGTGAAGGGCAATGCACTCAATTAACTCGTCCCATTGCGCGAGTTCGACCGCCCCGAAGATGCGGCGGAAGGCAATCGCGCCTAGGTTCTCTAGGGCCGCAGCCACAGAGATCTGCGGGCGAACACAAATAGAGAATAGCGCAAAAAACGATCTACAAATGGGCGGGCGCCCGCCCATCTATCCAGCCAAAAAAGTGTGGCAGCCCCGGAGCCTATCTGGATGGAAGTCCCAATGCGCAGAACCAGTAACAAAGAGATCACCGATTGCCAGAATTGGGAACCTCCAGACCTAGAGGCAAACACTAATGGTTGCCCGCGAAGGTACTTCCCACGGATAATCTGAAGCCACAGGCCACCCTCCTCAGTCTGGATCCGCCAAAGCCATTTGGACAGGAGGGAAATATTCATTCGCTTGGAAGAAATGACCCCCAAGCCTCCCTGGTCCTTAGGTTTGCAGATCTCAGACCATTCGACCATATGGTACTTTTGCTTATTGTTCTCGCCCGCCCAAAAGAATCGGGAGAGGAGTTTGGTAACTTCCTGATGGAGGGATTCGTGTAGGATATGGAATCCCATGATATACATCAGTAAGCTAATAAGGGAGGAGTTCATTAGAATCACTCGAGCAGCTTTGGAAAGCCATCTCCCTTGCCAATGCTCCATTCTAGGTTGGAGCTTGGCGATTATTGGACGGAAATCCTTCTCCAAAAGTCGTGCGTCACTAAGGGGCATGCCAATGTAGGCCATCGGGAAGGACCCCAAGCGGCAGTTCAAACGGTTGGCAATCCGCTGGGCCTCCCCTTGGGAATATCCCAGGACCATTACTTCGCTCTTGGCAAAGTTTATTTTGAGGCCCGACATTTCCTGGAAGCAGAGGAGGAGGAGTTTGAGGTTCTGAATATCTTCATCCGAACCTTCCACCATCATAATGGTGTCATCCGCATATTGGAGATGGGTCAAACCCCCAGGGGTCACCAAATGAGGGCAGATCCCCCTAATGTGGCCCGCGCGCTTGGCCAAGTCCAGAATCGAGGCGAGCGCATCAACCACAAGGTTGAATAGAAATGGGGAGATTGGGTCTCCATGCCGGACCCCTTGGCCAGTCATGAAGTAAGGTCCAACCTCCCCATTGATGTTAACAGCCGTCCGGCCACCCGTAACTAATTGCATCACCCGGGCCACCCAATGGGGATCAAAGCCACGTTTCAGCAACACTTCCCAAAGGAAGGACCAGTGAACAGTATCATAGGCTTTGTGGAAGTCGATCTTGAAAAACACCGCACGGAGGTGTTTGCTCTTAACCTCATGGATAATCTCATGGAGGGCAAGGATCCCATCTAAGATATATCTCCCTTTCGTGAAGGCCGACTGGTTCGGATGATGAATCTGGGGAGCAATAACGGCCGCCCTAGTGGCGTACCCTTTGGCGAGAATCCAAAATATCACATTGAGGACTGTGATAGGACGGAATTGTCTAATGTCCGCCACTCTCGGCACCTTGGGAATCAAGGAGATAATCCTGTAGTTAAGTAGGGACATGTCTAGGGTGCCCCTAGAAAACTCGCTGAAGAGATCACGGATGATATCCTTGACAATCGGCCAGAAGGCCTGGAAAAAGCGAACCGGCAAGCCATCGGGGCCTGGGGCCGACGTCGGGTTCATAGCTTTGACAAAGGTCTCCACTTCCGCAGCATCGAAGGGGGCCAGCAGGATCGCATTTTCCTCGGGGGAAATCTGTTGGTCGCGTGACCAGATGTGGTCGGCAAGGGCGACACCATTCCGCGGACGACCCTGAAATAGTGACTTGTAGAAGTCGTCAACTAGCAAGCGGATAGCCTGAGGGTCTTGAAACAACTGTCCACCCTCCCAAAGGAGGGGGATGGAACAACGTCGCCTACGGCCATTAGCAATGGCCTGTAAGTAAGCAGTGTTGGCATCCCCGGATAGCACCCAGTTAATGGAACCACGTTGGCGCCAAAACTCTTCCTCCTTGGAGTAAATCTCCATAAGGGAGACCTCCAAATTATATCTATGCATCCATTCCTCCGCGGAGATCCCTGCGATATCTGCACGGAGGTCAAGGTCCCGGATCTCCTCGAGAAGGGAGGCCTTCTGAATACGAAGATCTCGCCCAATGTTCGCCCCCCATCCCTTCATAAACTATCGGGGTCGTTTGGAAAAATGATGCCATTCATCGAGGATTGACATCTGCCTATGGGGCTCGGCGCGAGCCGAGACCTAGTGGGTCTAGACGGCTTCCACAAAGCCTGGTTGCCGGAGCCAGAAGTTCTTGAAACGGAACCGTGGGGGAGGGCGCGGTCATTCATCCATAGAAGCTAAGAGGAGAGGGACGTGGTCCGATCCAATACGGGTAATAGCCTGGAGAGAGGCCAAAGGGAACCGAAGTTCCCATTCGGGGGAGACAAACACCCGATCAAGCATGCTAAGGGTCGGGGAAACCTGTCGATTAGTCAAGGTAAATCGCGCCCCGACCCTGTCTAGCTCAAGAAGACCCAGATCCGCGACCCAGTCATTGAAACGACGCATCTCGGCCAAGTCCACCCGTGAGTTATTCTTCTCTTCGGCAGATCGAAGGAGGTTGAAGTCGCCTCCAACCACGACCGGGAGGGTCGCGGAGGAGAACTTGGCATGAAGCTCCGCCAAGAAGGCGGCGGATCGACTGTGATTGGCCGGGCCATAGACCACTATGATCTCCCATTTGAAGTTCACGTCGCGTTCCCAGACTTCCATACTAACAAAGTGGGCTCCACGGTCCATAGAGCCCACCTCAAAGGTGGCATCCTTCACTCCTAAAAGGATGCCACCGGAGTGACCTGTCACCCCACTAGATGGCAACCAGTGCCAGGCGAAAAGGTGTCTGCTAAGACGCTCAAGTTCCACTAGAGAGAACTCAGTGTGCATTGTCTCGTGGATCGCCACCACATCCATGGCTTCCTCACGCATGTATTCTATGAGCTGCCTGCGGCGGCCATCATGGCCAAAGCCCCGCAGGTTCCAAAAAAGAGCATGCATGGTCACTCGCCTAACGGGTCCTCCCTGGACCCAACAGTGGAAGCAGCGCTAAGAGCACAGCATAATTGAGTAGTACGAGACCGAGTCCGGCCACGAACCTCACCTGGGTCGGCCTTAGGATGGACACGACCACGGGGACGGCGAGGTGGAGGGGTGGGGGATTCCGTAGCTGCTGCCGCCTCGCGAGCCCTAATGGCTGCGAGGTGGCCCTCTAGGATCTTTTTTGCCTGGAGGGACGCAAGCTGCTCAAGGGCCGGGCCCTTCTCGCCACGGAACACAATAGCTGAATTAGCCGCGACCTTGGCAAGGTGACCAAGGGGGATCCCAGCAAGAGTGGAAAAGGAAGCATCATAGATATCATCGGAATCAGAACAAGGGGCCTGGGAGGCAGACAGACCTGTGTCAAGGTTGCAGATGGCGGCACGTCGCGAAGCCTTCTCCACCGTGTTCGGGGACGCCTCGAAAAGTCCGAACGCTGCCCCAAGCCTGGCACTCTTCTGGGCAGAAGAAGCTGGAGTTGAGGCCGAACGAGGACGGCCCCGGGACCTGGGGAGCCTGGAGGACGGGGGAGGAGGCGGAGCCACGAGCGACTAGGGAGGTGACGACACCGAGAAGTCCACCCGGCCTGGCATCATGGACACCAGCCGCGGGGAGGACGGAGGACGAACCTCCACGCTACCCCGGCTGACCTCGCTCTCCTCCTCCTCAGATATGGACAACAGAGGCAGGAAAGGTGGAGGGAGAGTGGCGCCAGGAGGGAGGGTGGCGGCCTCGTCGAGCATGGTCGCGATCGCCGCGATGTCCTCGCACTTGTCCACGGGATCGGCGTCGAAGGAGCCGTGGCCCACATTGTGAGTGGTCGAGGGGTGGGAGGAGCCAGCGCGAGGACCATCATCCTCTGGATCAGTCGAGTCGTCGTCGGAGGCCTCAGAGCGGGGAGAGCGGCGATGAGGACCACGGGGGGAGCCCGGAGCATCAGCCCCCCATCTGATCCTGGAGCAGCGCCACCTCCCGCCTCCGGGTTGAGGGGATCAGTGGGAGTCCCACCCTCAACGGAGACGTGCAGTTCGTAGCCAACGTCATTGAAGAACATGCGGGTCGTCGTATTGAGCTTGGAGGGGTCGGGGGATTTGATCTACATCCGCACAACCGGGCCCTTGGGCAGAGAGGTACTGTCAATCGCCACAAACTTGCCCAACAGGCGGGACAAGCCACGGAGGACACCCTCGTCGCGGGCAGGGGTGGGGAGCCCACGAATCTGCACCAAAACCGTGGACAGGGTGGCCACAGCGAGAGGGTCCACCGAAGGGACCGAGATGCGGACTGAAAGCTGGTTGAGGGCGAGCGTGAGTCTGGTGCTGTGGGTGCCATACCTAAGGCTGACGGGGTCGGGGAAGATCACCGAGAACTCCCAGTCTGAGATCGGGGTGACCTCCCAATCCCAGTCCGGGTTGAACAGGTGGCGAAGCTCGTCGGAAATGATGGTCGGGGACGTCGTCTTGCCGTCCAGGACCAAGATGAGAGCGGACATGGGCGGAGCGGCCCGGGCCTCGGGGAGGTCCATTTGGAAGAAGCCCAAATCATCAAGCGCGTAGCCGAACAGCCCAAGCACCCCAATGGGCTGGTGGTCGGGGCAAAGTGCGGTGGGGTGGTCCCTCCTCGAGCAATGGAAATAGGTCGAATGCTGAGTGCAATCCACCTGGCAATGCCCGATCACCCCGTAGTTGAAGCACGTAGCCTCCGACGCGACTGGTGGAGGGACGGCTGAAACCGGAGGGTGGGTGACTGAGGAGGCCGGACCACCCGGCTGGGACTGCGCACCACGCTTCTTCTTCTTCTTGGCAAAGGCTCCACGACCATTGCGGTTGTTGCCTTTGTTGGGGCCAGCCAGAGGGAACTGGGCCTGGCGGCGGGGAGGGTCTTAGCGCCGCGGCGGGGAGGCCTTAGATCAACCAGACCGGGGCGGGTACCGAGACCGACGGGGAGAGCAATCCCGATCCCGGTCGCGGCCGCGCCATGACGAGGGGGAGCGCTCCCGGGGACGCGACGCGCGCCAGTCAGCGCCCTCGGCCGGAGCCGCATCCTTGCCGCGCACCAGGGAATCCCGCAGCTTGGTATCCTGACGCGAGCCCTCCGGCTAAGGCCGAGCGTCCACATCGCGGCTCGGCGCGCGGCGCTTGGGGCGAGACCCGCCATCACTTGCATCGCGAGCCATCGGGGGCTGGCAGACGGGAGCTGGGGCGAGGCCGCGAGGTGCGGGAGCCGGAGCGGGCGTCGCGGAGAGGGAGGAAGAGGCGAGATGGGGTGGTGGCGGGGAGGAGGCAGAACAGGGCTAGGACGAAGAGCCAGCATCCCAGGGCAGCTCTAGAAAGGGTGGCTGGGTTGGGCCGGGGGAGGGGGAAGGCCCGCTCGGCCCAGCATGGGCCAGCCCAACCGAGGAGGGCCTAGTAGAGGGGAGGAGCGCCCCTGACATGGCCGACCCACATGGCCCACGTCGTCCCAGCCCACCACACAGGGACTCATGGGGGAGGGAAGGGTTTCCGTCGGAAGGTGCGGCACCGCCGCCGCCCTGAGGGACGCGGCGCAACCACGATCAGCCGGAAAGCGCGGAACTTGGGACCCCCACGCACCGTGATGGCCGGAGCCGAGCAGGAGGGGGCCAATCCCGGCAGCAGAGACCAACAAGCACCAGAAGGATGCCGCCAAGAGAGCGCCGCCACCCCCAAATCGGCCAGTCCGGCCATCCCCCCAGTTCAAGGACCGGGCCCCATGCCCCCGACGATCAGCACCATTGCCGGCGCCAAGGGGAGGTGGGGAAGGTGGTGTAGATGGGCGGGAGCCGCCGCGCTACAAGGGACGGGGAGGGGAGGGGATAGGGGAGTCCCTCAGGGGCGCAGGGAGGCGGAGGTCGGACGAGGGTGCCGCGCCATGAGCCGGGAGGGCGGTGGGGAGAACGGCGGCGACGGCCTCGGCGAGGCGGTCACCGAAACACCGTGGAGGGAGGGGGCGCCAGCCGCAGCCGCCGGGGCGTCCGCTAAATCCTCCTCCGCAGCGACATCAGCCAACCGCAGGCCATCCGCGTGAGTAGCGGCAGAGGACATGGATGGGGAGGGCTGGGACGGCGTCGCCGTAGGAGCCGAGAGGAGCACGGGGGAGGGCGCGGGGGCAGGCCGTCGGACGCCGACGAAGGAGGCGGGGGCGGGGCCGGCGCGGTCGCCACAGAAATGAAACCCTAGTCGGTCTCTCCTCACAGCGTTTTGACGGCGCTGCCGTCTCATTAGATCGATCGATCATCGTCTGGTGTTTCTTGGGCTGCTGCTCCGTACACTTACCTAGGCACATTGTGGTTAATCAGGTCTGGACTGGTCCATCCCATCGTCTGTTCTTCTTGGGCTGCTGCTTCATACACGTATGTAGGCCCATTGTGCTTAATCAGGATTGGGCTACTGGCAGGCACCGACTAATCTTTATGTCAAAAAAAGGCATCGACCGATCTTCGTTGCAAGCCTTCCGCTCCTCTCGTGATTAAGAAACAGTATAACGGAACGAGCTATGGCTCCTCACAGCGTTTTGACGTCGCTGCCGTCTGATTAGATCGATCGGCCGTCGTCTGGTGTTTCTTGGGCTGCTGCTCTATACACTTACCTAGGCCCATTGTGGTTAATTAGGTCTGGACTGGTCCATCCCATCGTCTGTTCTTCTTGGGCTGCTGCTCCATACACGTATGTAGGCCCATTGTGCTTAATCAGGCTTGGGCTGCTGGCAGGCACCGATTAATCTTTATGCCAAGAAAAAGGCATCGACCGATCTTCGTTGCAAGCCGCTTGTTGCGAGACATGGATGTACTCGGGTATGTAGCCGCTTGTTGCGCCGGAGACGATGGCGAAGGCGTTGAGGAGCACCCATCGGCAGACCAGTGGGACGTCATCCCGGATCTTCTTTTTGGCCTCGCTCATACTCAGAGGCAGCAGATGAGGCGTCTTACCGTCCATGGAGATCCAAGCTAGGTAGGAGAGAATGAGTTCACGAGATCAACAACGTGTGGTTAGTTCCTCTTCTCTAATTTCATGTCCCCATTCTACATAAAAGAAGAAGAAGAGGAGGAGAAAGAAGAAGAGGAAAAGCGCATTAGCAAGATGGCCAGAGATGGAGGGGTCTCACCGTCACTCGCTGGTCAGATGCACGGGAGGGAGTGAGGGAGTCCTGGATTAGGGGGTGTCCGGATAGCCGGACTATACCTTCAGCCGGACTCCTGGACTATGAAGATACAAGATTGAAGACTTCGTCCCGTTTCCGGAAGGGACTTTCCTTGGCGTGGAAGGCAAGCTTGGCGATGCAGATATTTAGATCTCCTGCCATGGTAACCGACTTTGTGTAACCCTAACCCTCTCCGGTGTCTATATAAACCGGAGGGCTTTAGTCCGTAGGACAATATACAACAACCATACCATAGGCTAGCTTCTAGGGTTTAGCCTCCTTGATCTCGTGGTAGATCTACTCTTGTACTACCCATATCATCAATATTAATCAAGCAGGACGTAGGGTTTTACCTCCATCGAGAGGGACCGAACCTGGGTAAAACTTCGTGTCCCTTGTCTCATGTTACCATCCGCCTAGACGCACAGTCCGGGACCCCCTACCCGAGATCTGCCGGTTTTGACACCGACATTGGTGCTTTCATTGAGAGTTCCTCTGTGTCGTCGCTTTTAGGCCCGATGGCTCCTCCGATCATCAATAATGATGCAGTCCAGGGTGAGACTTTTCTCCCCGGACAGATCTTTGTCTTCAGCGGCTTCGCACTGCGGGCCAATTCGCTTGGCCATCTGGAGCAGATCGAAAGCTACGCCCCTGGCCATCAGGTCAGATTTGGAAGTTTAAACTACACGGCTGACGTCCGCGGGGACTTGATCTTCGACGGATTCGAGCCACAGCCGAGCGCGCCGCACTGTCGCGATGGGCATGATCTAGCTCTGCCGCCGAACAGTGCCCTGGAGGCCGTGCGCGCATCGGTTCCGACCCTGGATTCGGAACCAACTGCGTCGATCGAGGACGAGTGGTTGGACGCCGCCTCGGGGGCTACGATCCCAATGATCCAAACACCAGCCCCGCACTCCGCAAGGCCCGTGACTCCGTGGGGCCGGACTCCTCTCCGGACTCCAAGCCCCCCGCGCCCCGGTCGATCGAATCCGATTGGGCGCCGATCATGGAGTTTACCGCCGCGGACATCTTTCAGCACTCGCCCTTTGGCGATACTCTGAAGTCATTAAAGTCTCTCTCTTTATCAGGAGAGCCCTGGCCGAACTGCGGTCAGCAAGGTTGGGATACGGACGACGAAGAAATTCAAAGCCCAACCACCACCCACTTTGTAGCCACTGTCGATGATTTAACCGACATGCTCGACTTCGACTCCGAAGACATCGACGGTATGGACGCCGATGTAGGAGACGACCAAGAACCAGCACCTATAGGGCACTGGAAAGCCACCTCGTCGTATGACATATACATGGTGGATACCCCAAAATAAGGAGATGGCGATGGAACAACGGGGAATGACCCCTCCAAGAAACAGCCTAAGCGCCAGCGTCAGCGGCGCCGCTCTAAATCCCGCCAAAGCAAAAACGGTGATTCTGGCACAGAAGATAATAATACTCCGGATAGCGCCAAAGAACACCCCCTCTAGCAAGATTCGGCGTAGGAGGATGCAGAAGCCAGCCCTCACGAGAGAGCGGCAGACAGAGAGGTCGAGGATGACAATTATATGCCTCCCTCCAAAGACGAGGCAAGCCTCGACGACGACGAATTCGTCGTGCCAGAGGATCCTGTCGAACAAGAGCGTTTCAAAAGCAGGCTTATGGCCACGGCAAGCAGCCTCAAGAAAAAACAGCAACAGCTTAGAGATGATCAAGATTTGCTAGCCGACAGATGGACTGAAGTCCTTGCAGCCGAAGAGTATGAACTCGAACGCCCCTCCAAGAGCTACCCAAAGCGCAGGTTGCTACCCCGATTAGAGGAGGAAGCACCTAAACCTACATCACCAGCGCATGACATGGCCGACCGGCCACCTCGTGGCCGCGACAGAGAGGCCTTTCGGCCCTCCACTCAAGCCGCACCCCGGCGCCGTTCAAAACATTTTAAGGCACGGGAAAATGCGCCAGACCTGCGATACATATTGGAGGACAAGGCAAAGCAAACAAGATCGATCAATGGATCGCACGGACGCCCCACGGCACGTGACGGTGATCGTCACTCTAGATATAATAAATCCGGTCGGGCCGGACACAATAGACAAAGCTCATTTGAGCTGCGTCGTGATATAGCCCAATACAGAGGCGCCACACACCCCCTATGCTTCACACATGAAGTAATGGATCATCAAATCCCTGCGGGTTTCAAACCCGTGAACATCGAATCATATGATGGCACAACAGATCCCGCGGTATGGATCGAGGATTATCTCCTTCATATCCACATGGCCCACGGCGACGATCTACACGCCATCAAATACCTCCCACTCAAACTCAAGGGACCAGCTCGGCATTGGCTTAACAGCTTGCCAGCAGAATCTATCGGGTGTTGGGAGGACCTGGAAGCCGCATTCCTCGACAATTTCCAGGGCACCTATGTGCGACCACCAGACGCCGATGACCTAAGCCACATAACTCAGCAGCCAGAGGAATTGGCCAGGCAATTCTGGACACAGTTCCTAACAAAGAAAAACCAAATAGTCGATTGTCCGGACGCTGAGGCCCTAGCAGCCTCCAAGCATAATATCCGCGATGAGTGGCTTGCCCAGCACCTTGGACAGAAAAGGCCGAAATCCATGGCAGCACTCACGACGCTCATGACCCGCTTTTGCGCGGGAGAAGACAGTTGGCTAGCTCGTAGCAATAACTTGACCAAGAGCCTTGGTAATTCGGACACCAAGGACAACAGTGGCAGGTCGCGTCGGAACAAGCAAAAATGCTGCGTTAACAGCGACAGCAATGAGGATACAGCAGTCAACACCGGATTCAGAAGCTATAAATCCGGTCAACGAAAAAAGCCATTCAAAAGAAATACTCAGGGCCCGTCCAGTTTGGACTGAATACTCAATCGCTTGTGCCAAATACATGGCACCCCCGAAAAGCCAACCAATCACACCAACAGAGATTGTTGGGTGTTCAAGCAGGCGGGCAAGCTAAATGCCGAAAATAGAGGCAAGGGGCTGCGTAGCAATGACGAGGAGGAGCCCCGGCCGCCGCACAACAGTGGGCAGAAGGGTTTTCCCCCACAACTGCGGACGGTGAACATGATATACGCAACCCACATCCCGAAGAGGGAGCGAAAGCGTGCGTTAAGGGACGTATATGCGATGGAGCCAGTCGCCCAAAAGTTCAACCCATGGTCCTCCTTCCCGATCACCTTCGATCAAAGGGACCACCCCACTAGCACCCGTCATGGCGGATTCGCCGCATTGGTTCTAGACCCAATTATTGACGGATTTCATCTCACAAGAGTCCTTATGGACGGCGGCAGCAACCTGAACCTGCTTTACCAGGATACAGTGCGGAAAATGGGCATAGATCCCTCGAGGATTAAGCCCATCAAAACGACCTTTAAAGGCGTCATACCAGGTGTAGAGGCCAACTATACAGGCTCAGTCACACTTGAAGTGGTCTTCGGATCTCCGGACAATTTCCGAAGCGAGGAGTTAATCTTCGACATAGTCCCGTTCCACAGTGGCTATCATGCACTGCTCGGGCGAACCGAATTCAAAAAGTTCAATGCGGTGCCGCACTACGCATACCTTGAGCTCAAGATGCCAGGCCCTCGAGGAGTAATCATGGTCAATGGAAACACCGAACGCTCCCTCCGAACGGAGGAACACACGGCGGCCCTCGCAGCGGAAGTACAAAGCAGCCTCTCAAGGCAGCTCAACAGCCCGGCCGTTAAACGTCCGGACATCGTCAAGCGCGCCCGGAGTAACCTACAACAAGACCGCCTGGCACATTCCGAGCAGGCGTAGCAACGCGGACCCAACCCCAGCCCTCGCGAACTAGCGAAACTAGTGCCTCGCGTACATAACTACGCTCTCGAAATACCATGGGCACAGGGGGAGGGGCACCATCACGGCGCGCCCGAAACACGGCTTAAACCGCACTAGGGGCTGCCGATTTCTTTATTTTCTCTTACTTTCAGGACTCCACACTTCGGAAGACCTGTTCGGCAATCCAACTGCCGCTCAAACGATGCAAGAACCAGGGAAGCAGAAAAGCTACGCCGCATTATATAACTCCTAGGTGGTCTCTATCACGAGCAGTATACCTGTTTTGCATACTATTCCGCAGCCTGCCCCTGGAAAGGACATGTTAAAGAGTCCCACTTTTGCTTATCGCACTATTTGTATCGTTCTGCTTTGATCGCAGCCTTTTTATAAACAATGCATAGCTTTTTGTCTACTTTTAGATTACTGTTTTTTACAAATATATGTTCATTAACGACATGTTGCACCCGTACACTTTGGTACGGTCAATACGCCAGGGGCTTCAGTACCCCCCTTATATGGTGTGAGAAGTCCAAACACTTTAACAAGTGCGGCACCCCGAACTTATAGCATTATATGCATCGGCTCCGAATCATATCTTGGGTCAATAGTTGGGTTTGCCCGGCTCCTATGTTTTGGTGCCTTACGTTCCGTTGTATCGGCTAAGGTAGCACTAGGAGAACTACTGCGATTGTGCCCCAGTTGAGCTGGGCGAAGCACCTCAGTAGAGAAAGCTAAAACTGACTGTCATGATGAAGCGAGAGACTGGTCGCTGTTCGAGAGGTTTTTCGAGTCCCTAAAGACTTGTGCCGCTTAGAGCGAGGAGTCGGCTTTGCCCGGCCAAAGGCGTGGACAGCGCCCCGAACTCGGTCTTCCGAACACTAGGGGTTTCGCCGAAATTTAAAATTATAGAATTCTATGGCTAAGTGAGAGTGTTCAAGCACTATAGTCCGATTTGCCTTGTTCGTTGTGTTGAGCGCCTCCCTCGAAGGACCCATACATGGGAAAAAGAGCGCTCAGGTTTCTCCCGAACACCCCAGCACTAGTGGCATGGGGGCAGAAGCCGACGACTCGCCATCTCTCAAATTTGATAAATGGCCGCACAGAAGATAATATTTTAAATTCAAAACGCATTGCTTAAGCGCACATGAACAAGTTTTCAGCGCACAGGATAACACGAGCGAGTTTACTCCAAAATTACATCCATGGAACATTCATCCGCCACAAGGCGGGCACCCTTCAAAACATCCTTATAATAGTTCTCGGGCTTGCGATGCTCCTTCCCCGGTGATGGCCCGTCCTTCACAAGCTTCTCACCATCCAGCTTGCCCCAGTACACCTTAGCACGGGCAAGGACCCTACGGGCACCTTCAATGAAAACGGAGCGCTTGATGGCCTCGAGCCTTGGACAGGCCTCCACTAGCCGCCGCACCAGCCCGAAGTAGCTCCCAGGCAGAGCCTCTCCAGGCCACAGCCAAACTATGAGGCCCTTCATGGCCTGTTCGGCCACCTTGTGGAGCTCGACCAGCTGCTTCAGCTGGTCGCTCAGGGGCACTGGGTGTCCGGCCTCAGCATACTGAGACCAGAACACCTTCTCCGTCGAGCTGCCCTCCTCGGCTCGGTAGAATGCGGCGGCATCGGACACGCTACGGGGAAGATCTGCGAATGCTCCTAGAGAGCTCCGGATTCGGGTAAGTAACAAGAAGCTCACTTTTACATGTTTGCTTTGCATAAAGAATGCCTTACCCGCCGCTATCTTCTTCGCCGCATCCAACTCCTGGAGGGCCTTCTGGGATTCAGCCTTGGCAGACTTGGCATTTTCAATAGCTGCCACAAGCTCAGACGCTCGCGTCTTTGAGTCAAGCTCCAAACTCTCATGTTTTTTCATGAGAGCCTGGAGCTCTTGCCACACCTCGCTAACCTGGGCTTCATGCCTCTCCCGCTCGGAGCGCTCCGTGGCCGCTCTCTTATCGGCCTCGGCCAATGCTTGCTCGAAGCCTGTTAGAAGGCTGGCACAAGTTTCAGTCAGTCCACTCTTGGCGGACTGAACCTTCTGGATCACCGCACTCATAATAGTGCGGTGCTCCTCGTCGATGGAGGCGCCGTTAAGCACCTCCAACAGATTGTCCAGCGCCTCCGGTTTGACGGGGGCCGCCGGCTCAGTAGGCTTGCTCCTCTTAGAAGGAGTTCTCCTACCACGGTCCGGAACCGTTGACGATTCCAGCGAGGTGTCCGGTTCAAAGCCGGACTTGGAGCCATGGGGGGATTTATCCCCTTTACTCCTGGAGTCCGGGAGGTCGCCTTGTGGCGCCTCCAGGACCACCTCCTCCTGGCTTGGAGCCTGTTGGGACGCCACCTAGGCATCACCTGTAGGGCGGGGGGAGGTGGCGGGCGGAAGTGAATTCACGTCCGATGAATCCAGGGAGCCGCTCGACGACTCGTCGAGCCCGGCCTTGGGCGGGCTGCATAATCATATTCGACATAAGGAAAGGCTGTGCAATAAAGGAATGCTATGAATTACTCGGGTGCCCGGATGCTTACGATTCCGCCGGACGCTTGTCCCTGCGCGGCCACTCCTCTTCTTCGTCGTCGGCATCGGCGGGGTAGTCCGGAGGAAGGGTTTTCCCCTTCTTGGACCCTTCGGCCTCCCCGGTCGGGGCGGCCTTCCTTTTCTTTCCTCCCCCCGCGGGAGGGGAGAGGTTTTTTCTTCCTCATCCTCGTTTTCACGGGAGGAGCGCGTCTCGGATTCGTCGGATGAAGAATCCGACACCTCCTGGCGCCGGGAACTCTTTCGAGTCCCTGTGGCCCTCTTCTTGGCCTTCTTCTCCGGCACCACGTAAGGTGCCGGAGCCAACAGCTTCGCTAAGCGAGCATCGGCTGGGTCTTCGGGCAAAGGAGCTGGACAGTCGATCTGTCCAGACTTCGCCAGCCAATCCTGTCAAAGGAAAGGGAGTTTAGATCCCCCATAGAGTCAAACTATGGAAAACCAACATCCTGTAAAAGGTAAAAATAGCTTACCGCACTAGCGGGAAGCTGCGTGCTGAATCCGCGGTCCTCGGAAGCGGATACGGGAGCCTCGGCGCCTTTGAATAGCACCTTCCAGGCGTCTTCATACGTTGTGTCGAAGAGCCTGCTCAGGGTTGGGTGCTGCGCCGGGTCGAACTCCCACAAATTGAAGCCCCGTTGCTGACACGGGAGGATCCGGCGGACGAGCATAACCTGGACTACGTTGACAAGCTTGAGCTGCTTGTTCACCAAGGTTTGGATGCGTTTTTGCAGTCCGGTTACCTATCCTTTATTGCCCCACGACATGCCCGTCTCTTTCCAAGACGTGAGCCGCGTAGGGGGTCCGGACCGAAACTCGGGGGCTACGACCCATTTGGGATCGCGTGGCTCGGTGATGTAAAACCATCCCGATTGCCACCCCTTTAGGGTCTCCACAAAGGAGCCCTCGAGCCATAGGACGTTGGTTATCTTGCCCGCCATGGCGCCTCCGCACTCCGCCTGGTTGCCACGCACCACCTTGGGCTTGACATTGAAAGTCTTGAGCCATAGGCCGAAATGGGGGCGGGCGCAGAGGAAAGCCTCACACACGACGATAAACGCCGAGATGTTGAGGACGAAGTTCGGGGCCAGATCGTGGAAATCTAGGCCATAGTAGAACATGAGCCCTCGGACGAACGGGTGGAGAGAAAAGCCCAGTCCGCGGAGGAAATGGGGAAGGAATACTACCCTCTCATGGGACCTTGGGGTGGGGAGGAGCTGCCCCTCTTCGGGAAGCCGGTGCGTGATGTCGCTAGACAAGTATCCGGCTTTCCTCAGTTTTTTGACGTGTCCCTCCGTAACGGAGGAGACCATCCACTTGCCTCCTGCTCCGGACATGGCTGGAGAAGGTTGAGGTGGGAAGTG
Source organism: Aegilops umbellulata (assembly GCA_032464435.1). NCBI lineage: Eukaryota > Viridiplantae > Streptophyta > Magnoliopsida > Poales > Poaceae > Aegilops > Aegilops umbellulata. Next base: position 380,603,176 of record CP136056.1, on the reverse strand, counting down.
CGGGCGTGGGCGTTGGAGCTCGAGTGGGCGGAAGATGGATAGGCAAAGGAGGAAGAAGGCGTAGGTAAAAAGGTGGATCCTTATCCCCTTATATGGGCGGATGCGGTTAAGCGTCCCCACCAGCCTGGTAAAACTCGCTTATCTCCCAAGCGCCGTGATAAATGGCGCAGTTGGGTTACCCACGTCCGTATTGATGAGAATCCCGTAAATGAGGGGACACGATCTCTGCTTTGACAAGATGTGCCAAGGAAACCGGCTCGCGAAATGCGCTGAGGTGGGGGAGTAAAAGCGATTCGAATAAAGACTTGGCCGTGGTGTGATGTCACACTACGGAATACGTCAGCAGATTAAATTTGTGTCAATATTATTCTCTCTATGGCAATATGTGGAAACTTATTTTGCAGAGTCGGACACTATCTTTTGTGTTCAAAATCTTCTATGAAGTACTTGGAGGAGGAACCCGCCTTGCAATGCCGAAGATAATCTGCGCGCCGGACTCGTCGTCATTGAAGCCTGGTTCAGAGGCTACTGAAGGAGTACTGGATTAGGGGGTGTCCGGATAGCCGGACTTACCTTCAGCCGGACTCCTGGACTATGAAGATGCAAGATTGAAGACTCCGTCCCGTGTCCGGAAGGGGCTTTCCTTGGGGTGGAAGGCAAGCTTGGCGATGCGGATATTTAGATCTCCTACCATTGTAACTGACTTTGTGTAACCCTAACCCTCTCCGGTGTCTATATAAACCGGAGGGCTTTAGTCCGTAGGACAATATACAACAATCATATCATAGGCTAGCTTCTAGGGTTTAGCCTCCTTGATCTCGTGGTAGATCTACTCTTGTACTACCCATATCATCAATATTAATCAAGCAGGACATAGGGTTTTACCTCCATCGAGAGGGCCCAAAACTGGGTAAAACTTCGTGTCCCTTGTCTCCTGTTACCATCCGCCTAGACGCACAGTTCGGGACCCCCTACCCGAGATCCGCCGGTTTTGACACCGACAGGAAGGTTCAGCTTGCTAGCTTCTGAAGAGGCTCAAGCTACAAGCCTACAACTACAGAGGGCAACGACGATGCTAGGTAGTGGTGGAGGGGGGAGTTTAAGTGGCCGAGGGCATCGCAGCAGCGACGTGGGGCCGCCCCAAAACCCACTACGTGTCGAGCAGCCGCAGCACACACACACTGAGGGAGGATTGTCAGAGGTTCATCGCATGGCAATGGCAGTAAAAAAAGGGAAACTACCGCGAAGTTGCGTCCTCGAAGCACCCATACCCTCTTTGGCAATGAGGTGTGGCACACTCGGTTTCTTTGCACGTTGACAAAAACGTGAAAACGTAGCACGCGCACATGCCATACGGGGCAGTGAAAAGCTAGCTAGCCTGCTCGTTCTAAGAGCATCTCAAGCCGCGTTCCCAACAGGCCCTTCCTATGTTTTTTTATCGCCGGCGGCTGAAAATCGGTCCAGTCGTGTTCTCAGGAGCCCGATTTTCGCCAGTTTGGGCCGAAACTGGCGCCGGCGGATCCAGGCCGAACCCAGCGCACTGGGAGGCGCCAGGGATCGGTTTTTGGCGAGAACGGGGATGGGCCCGCCGAGTCAGCGAGACGCCGCTTCATCGTCCTCTTCGCCTCGGTTCCCGCAGGAATCAATGCGAAGGCTGGCCAAGGCTGTCTCGCTGCGCGCTGGTCAGCCTCCATTAATGCCTCACGGACGGCGCAGTGAAGGCGCCACCGCCACGCGTCCCGCCCTCTTCCGCCACGCGTCGCGTGGCATGCAGGCTCTCGCCGCGCGGGCCGCGCCTATAAAAAGCTGATGCCCCCACCGGTGAATGCCACAGCTGCTACACTTCGCCTCACAACGCCACACAAAGCAGCACCCTCCCCCATTCCCAACGAGAAAATTGGCAGAGAGGTTCCCAGGCGATGGCGCTGCGGCGAACGACTTCGGCCGCCGCCATCTCCAAGAGCCGGAGGCGCGCCTCCTCTACGAGGCCGAGTATCCGGCGCCACCGGACATGCGCGTGCCGGGGCGTCGAGGCTGGGTGGCAGCGGCGTCCCGGTGCCACCGGTGCCCGAAGGGGCGGCACAGCGGGCCGAGATCGCCCGCATCCGCTCGTCGTTGGGGGAGTAGCAGCGGAACCAGCCAAGGTATGCAGCCGACAGCGACATGCTGTGGACGATCTACTTCCAGCGCCGCCGCGAAGAGCAGATCGCCTCCGCCAACAGCATCATCCCCCGCGGCCGCCTCAACGCCGAAGGGCGGCGTGAGTGGTGGGGCGTGCCAGGCCGAACCCCCGAGGATGTCCTCGACTACATCGAGACCGGCAACACACCGCGCCTCGAGTACCCACTGCGGTTGTCCTTCTCTCGCCGCCGTGGCAGCTCCTGGACGCCGTGGCGAATGGAGCCTGGGTCGTCCTCCTCGTCGGGCTCCGGCTCGCTCTCCTCCATGTCCGCGCTCTCCTCCGACTCGCCGACACTCCGCCCCGTCAAGCCGGAGCCGGAGGAGACGCCTCTTCGGCGCCGCACACGCAGCGGCGCCCTCGTTGTCAATGAAGGTGCCAGCCCCTCCCCCCACAGCGACGCCCTCCCCGCGCTCCCTCTGCCTGGTCCGGCCGAAGCCCGAGCCGGAGCTGCTCCCCATGAAGCCGGAGCACCTGGGCATGGTGGCCCCCGATGACAAGTCCACCCTCAACTGGCGAGGGAGGACTACGTCCGCGAGCAGGTGCGCCGCCAGCACCCTGCATACGCGGAGCTCCAAGCCCGACGCCGCGGGCGCGAGGAGGGCGGCGTCATCGTCCTCGGCAGCGATGACGAGGAGGAGGCCGGGCCGTCCAGCGCCCCTCCGCGCGTCGGCGACCCTGGCCAGGGGTGCAGCAGGGACGGTGGAGGCTCCGGCGGGGCACGCGACGATGACGACGACGGCGACTACACTCGTTTCTACATGCTTCTCGGCATGTAGATGGAGTGCGGTGGGCGCGGCGTTGCAGGGCTAGTTGTAGCTAGGCGTAGTTTGGCGTAGATTGCATGTTTTATCTGGTTTTTGTACAAATTTCAATGAAGTTTTGCCGAATTTGTGCTAGATCGCCGAAGTTGTGCAATTTTGTGTGAAATGTCGCCGAGTTCGTGCGTTTTTTGGGTTTGGCCTGGGGGCCTTGACTGGGCACGCAGTCGCCCCCACGCGCAAAACAAGCGCCGGTTCGCCCCCAGGCGCCTCCTTTTCGGCATCCTGGGGTGCGAACGGCTGGAGATGCTCTAATTAGCTGCACGGCCAGTTTAAGTTTCAAACTATAGCTAGTGTGATTTCTATGCATGTACTCGTAATAATAACCCCGGCTTCCTGCACAGTGCACCATCCACACCGTACCACTCCGACGACTGACGGTGGCTAGCTCATCCACATTTGGATCAGCTAGCTAGTACAATGATTTGACTGAATTGTTTGGTTTAGTTAATCTTTTCTGACGCTTGGATGAGTTACAATGTTGATGTCATTGATTAGGTTTATGAGGAGCCAACTCATCAACTTATTTACCTTTGTCAAGAATGAGAGGTGAAGCTCCACCAAAGGTGCACACGGTTAGACTCCACCCCTTGTAAAGGAAAATCACCAATGGCGATATGTATCTACCAAGGCATAAAGTGGCGAGGAATTGCTGCCCCCATTCTTTTCGAATGCAGCCTCTCCATTTGTATTTGGGGCATGATTTGTGACTTCATAGGCATCATTCATATGGGCGTCCATGCTTGGGCGAATTTCAACTCAGTTGAGGATTGATTATATCACATCATTTTTTATTTTTATTTTGGGGGGATTATATCACATCATTGTGCTACATGGAAGTTGTTCTAGAGCTATGTCGTCATTGGTCATGCCTATGTTTAGGGAGTTTTTTTTTTAGAACGAGGTTAAACCCCGGCCTCTGCATCATTTTTCTTGAAAACCCCTAAAACTCTATTCATTGGAAATAAGCAATACATTATTTATGAGAATCGGTATAATTTCAATTAAGAGCTCCTCAAACCAATTATTAGAAGATAAAGAAAATCTAGCTAATCTAGGATTTTCGAGTTACACTGGTTTTTTTTTCTAAACTCACAAGGTTTTTCAAATTCATGATTTTTTTTTTGGACGAGTCAATTACACCACTGGTGCTAAAAATTGGCATACAAAATCACTTTTGTGCCAAAACTTGCAACATACATTGAACTGGTGGTACAACTTGGCTTTGGCGTGCATATACGGTGCAAATGGTGTTTGTGTACGGACACAATTCGGATTAGGCACGTCACATGGCGGGAGGCCCACTGTCAGCAAAGTTGATTTGGCGTGTGGCCTGTTATTTTGGGGAAACCACTGAGGATTTATTCTTTTCACAAAAAAAGCCTTGATGCGTGCCAGTCTGTCTGTCAGCGATCAATATGTTATGTGCAAAAATGGAGGCAGAGGGGATTCCAACACATGATCTGGGGCGTGAAGGAGCCACTGCCTAACCAATGCAATAGAAGCTGTTTTCGGTCAACGATCAAATGTACGCCATCTATCCTTTGTTCTTACGTAACTGCACTATTATTTTCTTAAAAAACTATAAACTATATTTAAATTATAATCGTGTGTTATAAATATATAGAAAAAATCTTAAAGCATATTAATGTAGTATATAAAAGTACTCATCCTTTAAGAATTTTTTAATGTTTCTATATATTTTAATAAATGCTTACATAAGTTTAAAAATATTCATAGTTCTAAAGAAATATTAATGTAGTATATAAAAGTATTCATACTTTAAGAATTTACTATATATTTTAATAAATGCTGATATAAATTTCAAAATGTCCACAATTTTAACAAAATACTCATGTATTTATAAAAGCGTGCATGCTTTAAGAAACTTATATTCACATGAAGTTGATTGGGATTCGAACCAGCGACATGTAGCCATCAGGTGCACGTGGCCACCACCCCACCCAACACTGTTAATATTTTTCAGAAACCTATGAAATATATGTAACTTATAATCTTATGTTATAAATTATATATATAATACATTATAATTCTATTGTTGTATCATTTCAAAATTAATCCATATAATAAAATATAATTAAAATATGCATGTAATATTTTTTTTGACCGGAGCATGTAATAATTTTCATATTTAATAAAAACATAAAGGTAAATTTGTTTATTTAAGTTAGTGAATATATATTTAAAATGTTCATACTTTTAATAAAATAATTATCTTGCATATAAAAGTATTCATTTTTAATTTAAAATTTATCATATTGATAACATGCAATTGTAATTTATATGTATTTGATAATTTAATTTCAAAAATTAGAGTGCAAAATGGGCCGTAGGGTCTCCAGCACGCATCAAGCTTTTTTTGTGAAAAAATTTAAATTCTCAGTGGTTTCCCCAGAATAACAGGCCACATGCCACATAAACTTTGCTGACAGTGGGCCTCCCGCCATGTGGCGTGCCTAGTCAGAATTGTGTCCGTACAGATACACCATTTGCACCGTATATGCATGCCAAAGTGATTTTTAATGCCAAGTTTTAGCACCTGTGGTGTAATTGACTCTTTTTGGACTGGTGAGTTATTTTCAAATTCAAGAACCATTTTCGAGTTCACAGTTTTTTTCAAACCATGATTTTTTTAGATTTCATGAACTTTTTCAAATTCATAAACATTTTACGAAATATAACTTTTTTAAAGTGAAAGATTTTCTAAAATTTGAATAATCGTTCTCATAGAGAAGTCCAAAAAAATTGAATTGACTGATACACGAGTAGATACTGCGAACGGGCACGGCTATGTCATGCCTGCTGCCTCGCCTCAAGGCAATGGTCTCATGCGAGGCAGTAGCTGACTTCATGTTTTTTCTTCTTATTTTTTTAGCTTTTCTGTTTCTAACTTTTATTATATTTTTTATCTTTTGCTTTTCTATTTCCATTTTCATATTTTCCTTTTAATTTTCTGAAATCATACATCGCACTTCAAAAAAAGTTAATTAAGTATTTGAGAAAATCTTAAACGTGTTTAAAAAATGTTCCTGATATACACAAAAAATATAAAATGTATATAAAACATCGTCATCAAAACATGAATTTAATTTTTTTATACATGCTTAAAAAAACTCAGGTGTACACGAAAAATGTACAACGCATATGAGAAAGGTAAACACCAAAACATATGTTTAAAGTAATTTTATATTGCATATGATAATGTTTAAAACTGTAGAAAAATATTTTACATGTATAAGAAAAATGTATAGTAAGTACTAAAAAAGTAGACATCAAAAAATATATTTGAAAAAAAATCTTAGTCATATATTTGAAAATTGCAAAACATATATAAAAACATTTCTAATGTATACAAAAAATATATAAATGTATGCAAAAAATGTAGATATGTGTGGAAAAATACATGACATCTAAGACTATATTTGAGTTTTTTTGTTAATCATCTACTTGAATTTTTTTTGAACATGTGTAAAGCTTTTTCCTAAATTATTCAAAAAATGTACAACATGTGCGAAAAATAAACATTAAAAGATGTAATAAGATAAAATTAATCATGTATTTTGAAAAATTTTAAAGTTTGCAAATAAATGTCCCTAACGTATACCAAAAAAAGTGAAGAAAACCAAAGAATGAAATATGAACAAAGCAAAGAAAAGCGAAAAGAGGCTATAACGATGAAAATTAGATAAGCATCAACAGATAAACCTACGCTAAAGTCTTGGGCCAACCCGCTATTTCACGTATGCGATTTATAATAGGAATCAATACGGACGGGAAATACCTCTCATGATCGCGAACAACCGAAGCTAGCGATCAAACTAATGGGCTGCAGCCCATCAGAGATCTTGCGAGCGCTAGTCTATTCTGGAGCCCATGAAATGAGGTGGGATATCTGAGAGTAACTAATTGAGGGGTACCCCTTGCGCGAGCCTCTCAAGGGTCACTTTGGCTTTCTCAACCGCCACCATGTGCTGTGTGCTGGTTGCTTCATCAGGTTTCCTTTTTCTTTTTAATTCAGTACATGTTTTCAAGTTTTAGATGATTTTTTTTCGGATTTTCGGCTTCTCGTTTTTTCCCCGTTTTCCCTAGGTTTTGGGGAAAAAATCAATTTCTTTATGCGGAAAAATATGTTTTTTTCTGCAAGAGGCATAGATTTATATTTCATGAAGGTACAGGTTTGCTTCTGCGAGAGGCATAACTGTGTCTCTCGAAAAAGGAAAAAAATACGTTTTTTCCTCCGTGAGAGACACAGGTTTGTTTCTCGTGGAGGCACAGATTTGCTTCGTGAGAGGTGCCTCTTGGAAACAGAAATAATGTGTTATTTTCTTTCCCAAGAGGCAAAGATTTGCTTCTCATGAAGGCACAATTTTGCATATGTGAGAGGCTTAGCTATGTCTCATGGAAAAGTAAAAAAAAACACATTTTTTTTCCTCAAGAAGCATAGATTTGCTTCTCGTGGAGGTACATATTTGCTTCCATGAAAGACACAATTGCGCCTCATGTAAAAGAGAAAAACACCTTTTTTCTTTCTTTCAAGAGAGGCACAGATTTGCTTCTCGCGAGACAGATATTTGCTTCCACAAGTGGCACAACTCTGCCTCTCGGAAAAGGAAAAAAATTAGGCTTCCGGCTTGGTTTATTTTTCTTTCAGTTTTTTTTCTTTGGTAATGCAGTGCGACACTTAATTTCTTTTCATATGTACAGAAATGTGAATGAAGCTCAAGTGCTCAAGACGCGCGTGCACACACACATGATACATCTATACCAATATAAAAAGATTCAAAGGGCCAGATCCAAATGGTCTCGGCCATCAAACTAAGTCAATCCAACGACCTAGATTGCTCGAATGGCGAGTGTTCAACGTGTTTAACGTGCAATAATATCATACCAAATATTGCACTAATCACAGAATTAACACACAAATAATAGCATACCTAATATTCGCGTGCAATTAATATATAACGTGCGTTGCACGTGCGCATTTACTAGTGACAGTAAAAAGCTAGCTAGCCGGCTCTTTTTCATTGGCTGCGCGGTCAGTTTCAACTTTCAACTACCATAGATTTTTGGTTCGTGAGATTCAATTATTCATGGAGCAACAAATTTCTTGTATTACTCTCACAGGATGTAGTAAAATTCTTGTAAGCCATTTACACTTATGATAGAAATTTTGCCTGATGTGGTTGTTAGACAATGTAATTCTCTATGTGGGTAATACAAGTAATTTCATCAAAAGAAGTTTCAACTAGTGTGATGTCTCAAGAGTAGTTGTTTTGTTCTTTCTATCGCCTTTGTGGGGTTTGTTAAGATAAACGTATAGGCTGTACAGATAAGATTCTGATAGTTAGCTATACGTGTAAAACAAGTTGTAGTATGTTGAGATTCTGTAAGTTGTTAGCCCCAGATTGTGGACGCAACAACCATTCCCTGATGGCTATATAAGCACCACGGCCGGCACCCTTGGGTGCCAGGGAGCCAAACCCCAAACCTCTCGTAGTATTTAACATGGTATCAGAGCCTAGTCGATCTCAGCCATGACTTCCGCTTCAACCTCCTCCATGACATCGCTTTCCCTTTCATCCACCACCCTCGCCCTCGGGCAGCTTCCGTCCGGCACGTCCGGCACCGCCGTCTCCATGTTCGCTGGCTCCACCTCGTCGGGACTCTTCGCTGTCCCGCCGATGGCTCAGTTGGTCACCGTTAAGCTCAGCCGTGACAACTATCTCCTCTGGAAGGCCCAAGTTATACCCATCCTTCGCGGCCAGCAAATCCTTGGCTATGTCGATGGATCGCACCCTGCACCGGCGATGCTCGTCCCGGAAACGGAGGCGGCCCGTGCGCCGATGGTGGCCAACCCTGCGTACCTCCCATGGTACACCCAGGATCAGCTGATCCTCTCTGCTCTCCTCTCCACGTTGTCACCCGAGGTACTGTCACGCACCCTCGGGCTGACCTCCTCCGCCGCTGTCTGGACTGCGGTCGAGAGGATGTTTGCGTCCCGCTCACGTACCCATGTGACGCACATCAGGAGGCAACTTGCACTCATCCAGAAGAAGGACATGAGTATGGCCGATTACTACGGCCGTGTGAAGTCTCTTGGCGACCAGCTGGCGGCCGCCGGAAAGCCACTTGCCGATGAGGAACTGATGACTTATCTCCTGACTGGCCTCGATCAGTCATATGAAGCCTTCACCACCTCCATCAATCTAAGCGGAGAGATGCCACTTGACGAGCTCTACTCCCACATGCTCGATTATGAAGCAATCCGAGAGGCGTCCAACACAAGCTATCACATCACTGCAAACGCCGCTGCACGCGGCAACGGTGGATCAAACCGTGGCAGAGGCCGCAATAGTGGTGGTCGCGGTGGCTATCCAAACCAGGGGGGGCGAGGCGGCGCCCCCCAGTTCGGCGCCCAGGGAGGCAACCCAGGAGGAAACGGCGGCGGCGGCGGCCACAGGATCGGACAACCCAACGCTGGTGGCTCCAAGCCGGTGTGTCAGATCTGTGGTAAGATTGGACATGTAGCATACAAGTGTTACAATAGGTACAATGCAGAGTACCAAGGGGCAGATCCTCGCCAAGAACAGCCGCGCTTCGCCAACCATGCCAACACCGGCCATCAAGCCTTCGATCCTGCGTGGTACCTGGACTCAGGGGCTACCGATCACATCACTGGTGATTTAGAAAAGCTTAACATCCGGGATGCCTACAACGGCAAGGATAAGGTTCACGGGCCTAATGGATCTGGTATGGAAATCTCTCATATTGGTGATTCTCGCATTATTATGTCGCATAATCAATCCTTAATCCTTAAAGATGTTCTTCTTGTACCACAAGCACAAACTAACCTCCTATCTGCCTATCGTCTTACTAATGACAACAACGTATCCATTGAACTTTTTCCTGATTGTTTTGTTGTCAAGGACCTGGCCACGAGGAGGGTGCTGGCCTACGGGGCGGCCAGTGAAGACGGTCTCTACCCAGTTTATGGCAGGCGTTCGAGTCAACATAGAGCAGCCCTGTCCATCTCCAACAAGCCAAGTCACTCCCGATGGCACCGACGATTGGGTCACCCGTCTTCTGTCATAGTCGATCATGTTCTTAGTCGTTTCAGTCTTCCTTATGGAAATAATCCTAATAAAGCATCGGTGTGCGATGCGTGTCAACAAGGGAAAAGCCATCAGCTACCCTTTCCTCGTTCAAATAGAGTGTCCACTGTTCCTTTAGAACTTGTTTTTTCCGATGTTTGGGGACATGATTGTCTCTCATCAGGAGGTTTTAAGTATTACGTGAGTTTTGTTGATGATTTTAGCAAATTCACTTGGCTGTTTTGTCTTCGTAATAAAAAGGATGTTGAACAAGTTTTTCTTCAGTGGCAAGCTCATGTTGAACGATTACTGAATCGCAAAGTATTGCAACTTCAGTCAGACTGGGGTGGCGAGTACCAAAAGATTCATCCCTTCTTCCAAAAAATTGGCATTGCACACCACGTCTCCTGCCCACACACTCACCAGCAAAACGGATCCGCCGAGAGGAAACACCGTCACATAGTCGAAACAGGCCTCACACTATTAGCTCAAGCCTCCATGCCAATCAGATTTTGGGACGAGGCGTTCAAAACTGCTTGCTTCCTCATCAATCGTATGCCCAGTAAAACTATTCATATGGAAACACCTCTTGAACGCCTCTTTCACGAAAAACCTGATTATTCTTTCCTGAAAGTGTTCGGTAGTGCATGCTGGCCCTGCCTTAGACCATATAATAACCGAAAACTTCAGTTTCGATCCAAACGGTGTGTATTCTTGGGCTATAGTTCTTTACACAAAGGCTACAAGTGTCTTCATATTTCTTCTGGTAGAGTATATATCTCGCGTGACGTGGTATTTGATGAAGAAGTGTTCCCCTATTCTGATATTCTACCACCATCAACACCTGCCTCACTTTACAATCAGCTTTTGTTGTCTCCGACATCTTTTCCATATTCATCATATTCCACTGATAGTGCGACTAATAATCAGACTTACCAAGAAAGAGATGATTTTCTATCCAATCCTGTTGCGTGTGATCCGTTTGTTCCTTCGGTGCAGGTTTCTTCCAGCAGTGGCTCAACTTCTGGGCACGTCGATCGCGACCCCGGCATGAGCCATGCTGATGCTGACGCGGAGCCGGCCGAGCCCGAGCCCGAGCCGGCCTCCCCGCCTGGGCCACCATCCCCTGTCGCGTCTCATGGGTCGCCTTCACCAGTTGTGACTCATGATGCCTACAATCAGGTTCACGGGCCTCCTTCGCCCGACGTTGCCTCGCCTGGGTCATCGGCTCCACCTGCGCTGCACCGCTACGGCACTCGTCTACGCGACAACACATGGCGGGCCAAGGTTGTCACCGACGGCACCGTTCCCTATGGTCCTACCCGTCGACGGCGTCAGGCCTCGCTGGCCACTATCGAGCCTCGCTCGCACATTGACGCTGCCACTGATGTAAATTGGCGTGGTGCTATGGATGCAGAGTACCATGCCCTCATGGCGAACAGAACCTGGCACCTCGTTCCGCTTCCGCCGCGCTGCAACCTGATCGATTGCAAGTGGGTATTCAAGCTCAAACATCGGGCTGATGGTACAATTGATCGATACAAAGCACGCTTGGTCGCCAAAGGTTTTAAACAGCAGTTTGGTATTGATTATGCTGAAACTTTCAGTCCGGTTATCAAGCATGCCACTATTCGTCTGGTGCTTTCTCTTGCCCTCTCCCGTGGTTGGTGCCTTCGCCAGCTCGATGTTCAGAATGCTTTCTTGCATGGTGTTCTTGAGGAGGATGTCTACATGCGCCAACCTCCTGGATATGTCAACTCCACCTTGCCTCGCCATGTCTGCAAACTGGATAAATCCATCTACGGCCTCAAGCAGTCACCTCGAGCCTGGTTTTCTCGTCTCAGCAACAAGCTTTTGTCCCTTGGATTCCGTCCGTCACGGGCTGACAGTTCACTCTTCGTCTATGAGCAAGGGGGAGTCACCATCTATATGCTCATTTACGTGGATGATATCATACTAGCAAGTTCCTCAGCCCGTACTGCCCAAGAACTAATTGCTGCACTTCGTGATGCGTTTGCAGTAAAAGATCTTGGCGATTTGCATTACTTTCTGGGGATAGAAGTGACACGCTCGAGGGACTCAATTATACTCAAGCAAGCAAAGTATGCTACTGATCTGCTAAATAAAGAGGCCATGATAAACTGCAAACCAGCGCCGACACCGATGTGCACTTCAGAGAAGTTAAGCCGAGGCGAGGGAAAGATACTTTCTGAAAAAGAAACGACGAGGTTCAGAAGTGTTGTCGGGGCATTGCAGTATCTGACTCTGTCCAGACCAGACATTGCTTTTGCGGTGAATAAGGTATGCCAGTATATGCATTCGCCTACAGAACTTCACTGGGGCGCTGCAAAACGGATTCTTCGGTATATTAGGGGAACCATAAACCTTGGACTGAAGATCAAAAAATCATCCTCGTCTCTGTTGAGCGCCTTCTCCGACGCAGATTGGGCAGGATCGGTGGATGATCGGCGTAGCACAAGTGGGTTTGTGGTATTCTATGGAGGCAACCTGGTGTCTTGGAGCGCAAGGAAGCAGGCGACGGTGTCCCGGTCTTCAACTGAAGCTGAGTACAAATCGCTGGCAAACGCGACTGCAGAACTCATTTGGTTTCAGTCGTTGCTCCAGGAACTGGGCGTTAGGCAAGGACAAACACCGGTGTTGTGGTGCGATAACCTGGGGGCCACGTACTTATCAGCTAACCCAGTGTTCCATGCTCGAACGAAGCACATTGAAGTCGACTTCCATTTCGTTCGAGAAAGGGTGGCTGAGAAGGCCTTACAGATTCGGTTCGTCTCCACTAAAGACCAGTTGGCTGATGGACTGACGAAACCCATCAATGCACAACAGCTTCGCAGACTATGTAACGATCTCAATCTTGGAGGATGAGATCGAGGGGGAGTGTTAAGATAAACGTATAGGCTGTACAGATAAGATTCTGGTAGTTAGCTATACGTGTAAAACAAGTTGTAGTATGTTGAGATTCTGTAAGTTGTTAGCCCCAGATTGTGGACGCAACAACCATTCCCTGATGGCTATATAAGCACCACGGCCGGCACCCTTGGGTGCCAGGGAGCCAAACCCCAAACCTCTCGTAGTATTTAACAGGGTTTATACATAACTTTAACCCCTTCTTAATTAATGAAAACAAGCCAAAGGTTTTGCCCTGAGTTTCAGAAGAAAAGCCTCCGCTGTCAGTTAACCACAAGTAGGATAGTAACATATGTGGATGCATCATATTTGTCTTGCAGACTGAAACCAAGGTAATTCCTTTTTCAGATTGTACTAGAAGATAGTGTCTTTGATTCAGTGGATATCGAGTTAGCACTTGCGACTATATTAGAATAGGTTAGTCATGTCTTAGTTAACTACGATCGGACCGAGGCTCGCACCATTTATTGGTTGCAACTGCCCCATGATTGTATTTCGCAACTTATGTTAGCTGACTATAACCCTTTACATGAGCAATAAAGATCTCACATTAGTCATAAGAAAAGAATTTGTAGCCTCAACATGACATCAAGTGTGTTTGTTTGGTTGAGCTGTGGATTTTGAAAAATCTTATGTGAGTCGTGAGAAAGTTGTTGTGAGGTGAGAATTGTGAAAAAGTTGGAAGTTGTCTGATGGGAAAACTGTGAAACTAAAAGCTCGAATTATACACTGCAGCAGCAATTTCAGCAACATCATTTATTTTTTCTTGAAAAGGAGCAACATCCATTATACCGAAACTGGTGCTAAATAAGCATATAACTCATGTCTGACGATCACATATAGAGAAAATTAAGGTCGAATACATCAAACATAGCCACAATATCCATCCAGTCTAATTATATAGCCAGCAAAGCATTGCCCAAATGGACTCGATCAAGATATTAACACTACACCAGCTACTAGATTCGCAAATACGGCACTACTCCATCAATCGTCACAGCAGAACTAATGCATACTCCACGCTCTCATCAGTACGTGGTGAGCTGATCCACCAACATGATCCATCAACCGTCACAGCAGAATTAATGCATACTCTAGATTACTTCCTAGAACTACGCTCTCATCAGTAATATCAGTACCTCACGAGCTGATCCACGAACATGAGCCCTTGCAGCTTGCTGCTAGCTGAACTAGTAGGTTGCGTACCTACTAGTGCACTACTGCTTGCCCCACCCATCACCTCGAAGGAGGTCAGACAGGCAGGTCAGGTCGCACACCAGGATGAGGCAGATGACCACGGTAAAAAAGATCCTGCCGAAGATGCATGCTGGGTCGGCGGCGAGGAAGATCCAGACGGCGCCGGCGTACATGCAATGGAAGAGGAAGGTGACCGCGAGCGCAAGGTAGGTGAGGGCGCGGCGCGCCCGGCGACGGCGGCATGGGAGCAGCAGCGCCAGCGCCCCCGCGGCCGCCTGGGTTGGGGCGCAGCACAGAATCCCGATCGAGAGGGCGGTCAACCAGGCGGACTCCGTGTCCGTCAGCTCAACGGACGGCAGAATGGAGGAGAGCTGCAGAGAAACACCATCTAGTATCAGCTTGGCGCAATGGGAAGCTGTCAAGCATGCGAGCGAGAGGGGTAGGTAGTTACCTGGCTGCACGAGACGTCGAAGTAGTCGACGGCTATGTAGGCCACTGCTGCGCCGAAGACGATGGCGAGGGCGTTGAGGAGCGCATATGTGCAGACCAGTGGGACGTCATCGCGGATCTTCTCCTTGGCCGCGCTCAGAGGCAGCAGATGAGGGGTCTTGCCGTCCATGGAATGGAGATCCACGCTAGGTAGGAGTAAGACAACGTAGGTTAGTTCCCCTTCTCTAACTTCATGTCGCCATTCAACAGGATGGAAGAAGAAGAACACATGACACGAGCTGATGGAGGGGACTCACCGATCGGATGCACGGGAGTTTCTTCCTAGCTTGTTAGCTTGGTGTGTGCTTCTTTCTGAAGGGGCTCGAGCTGCAATTACAGAGCACAACGACGACTCTAGTGGTGGAGGGGCTCCTCTTTAAGTGCCCGAGCAGCGCAGCAGCGAGGCTGCGAGAGAAGCAAAGCGACGTGGGGCCGCCCCAGCACCCACTATACGTTTCGAGAATCCGCAGCCTGAGCTGCACACACACACACACACACACACACACACACACACACACACACACACACACAGTGAGGAGTGTCCGGTGCGACATGTGACGGTCTCATCTCAGGGCAGTGACAAGGGAAACTACCGCGAAGTTTTGCTCCTATACCCTCTTTGGCAATGGAGTGGGACGCCTCATTTCTTTGCAGGTGTACAAAAACGTGAATGAACTCAGCACGCGCACATGCATTTTGACCAGCTACACCACTCCTTGGCGTTGGCTCATCCACATTTTGATTAGCTAGCTAGCACACAATGGCTTGACTGATTTACATTGTGAATCTTTTTCAACGATGATTTACACTGTTAATCTTTTTTGACGAAGATTTACACTGTTAATCTTTTATAAAAATGAGTTAGAAATGCTACCAAAGATGAAATGCAAATGCAAAATCTTGTAAACTATTTTTCCAAATTTGCAGCATTGTGATTTTTTCTTCCTTGATGAATTAGAAGAACTCTGCCCTTTATCGTCCCTAAACTAGTGCTTAGGATCAGAGTTAAACTTTCTCACGTTGATTCAATGCACACCATTAATCCTTATGTTCTTTTAATACAAAAGAAAATATATGTTGACCACGAGGATAACTTGAGATCATTCTCCCTGACGGGGCCATGACCTGGGGGTGGCTAACCAAGCCCAACCAAGTGAAGGCATGGGCCGGCGACCAGGGCCTAGCAGGGGCGAAACCGACCTAACCAAGACCTGATTCCCAAGGCAAGGGTGCCGGCAGCCAAGATCGCATCCGGTTACCCTGTAAACCTCCTAGACCTCCCTGTCTGTATAAAGGGAGGTCCTGTAGGGTAACGCAGTAGAAAACAAAAAATTTCCGACCTACGCACCAGCCCAGGACCACTATGGAGATGCATACAAGGTTTGGTCTGAGCATTAGTGACTCGTAGTGTATTGAAAGGAGAGTCGGCGGAGATCGTTGGTGTGGATCCCCGCAACTAGGATTTTACAACCTCTCATCCGCGAGGATGTACATGTACTCCCTCGGACAGCCCTTCGGGAGGCTCTGTGACAGAACCTTGGAAAACCCCTCGGACAACCCTTCTAGAGGCTCTCAGACAGAAACTCGACTAGTCACTCGGACATCCCTGCACTCGAGCTGAAAATCGGCGAGTCACTCGGACGGTCCTCCGGGAGGAACATGGTCAGATCCTTGGACAGAACCTCAGACAGAACCTCAGCGTATCTCTCGAACTGGGAACGGAACTACGACCTCTCTACCGGGTTGCAGACATCCGGTGTCAGCTATCCGGTAGGGATTCGCCGCCCAGAACTAGCCCCTGCCCGAAGACTAGACAACCTTTCGGCTCTACGAAACTATTTCGTGTGAGGGAGAGAGAGATGGCAGATCATTCATGCCTTGTGTTTGAGAGAGAATGAGTGAGTTGGAGAGCTTCTCTCCACCTCTATTTACAGGGTGAGGCAAGGGGTAGAGGTCACTTGAAAATACCAAAAAAATTATAGTATATGTCCTTCATAAGGGCAAAATGGAGCGAAAAGTGCAACCGAGCTCCATAGAGCTCTTTATTTTTGGGATTTCCCACGTATTTGTAATGCGGCGCCCACGTACACTGCAAAGTTAGGTCCATGTATTTACTCTCTCTTTTTCGAGCAAATAACTTAAAAGGATCTACACATTTTCCGTTGTGAAGTTGTTTGGTTGGGGAAACTGTGAAACTAAAAGGCCGAATTATACTCAGCAGCAACATGGATATACACTGCAGCAGCAATTTTAGCAACATCAATTATACCGAAGCTGGTGCTAAATAAGCATATAACTCATGTCTGACGATCACATATGAAGAAAATTAAGGTCGAATACATCAAAGATAGCCACAATCCATCCAGTCTAATTATATATAGCAAGCAAAGCATAGCCCAAATACTAGAGTCGATCTGGATATTAACACTCCACCAGCCAGCTACTAGATTCGCAAATACGGCACTACTCCATCAATCGTCACAGCGGAATTAATGCATATATACTCTACATTATTCCCTAGAAGTAGAACTCGGCTCTCATCAGTACCTCATGAGCTGATCCACGGACATGATCCCTTGCAGCTTGCTGCTAGCTAGCTGAACCAATAGACCGCGTACTGCACTACTGCTTGCCCCAACCATCACTTCGAAGGAGGTCGGTCAGGCAGGTCAGGTCGAGCACCACCATGTAGCAGATGACCACGGTGTAAAAGATCCAGCCGAAGTTGTATCCTGGCCCTGGGTCGGCGGCGATGGAGATCCAGAAGTGGATGGCGTACATGCAATGGAAGAGGACAGTGACCGCGAGCGCGACGTAGGTGAGGGCACGGCGGGCCCGGCGACGGTGGCATGGGAGAAGCAGCACCAGCGCCGCCGCGGCCGACTGGGTTGCGGCGCAGCACAGCATCCCGATCCAGAGGCAGGGCAGAATGGATGATGACTGCAGAGGACACCATATCAACTTGGCGCATGATGAATCGGTCGCAATGTCAAGCATCAGAAGGGTAGTACACGGGCAGGTAGTTAGTTACCTGGTTGCACGCGAGGTGGGTGTAGCCAGCTATGTAGAGGGATGCTTGGCCGCCGGCGATGGCGAAGGCGTTGACGAGAGCCCATGCGCAGACCGGTGGGACATCATCCCGGATCTGCTTTTGGGCCGCGCTCAGAGGCAGCGGATGAGGCGTCTTGCCGGCGTCCATGGCTGTCCAAGCTCAGCAACAGCGTAGGTTAGTTCCCCTTCTCTAATTTCATGTCGGCATTCAACAGGAAGGATCAAGAAGAAAAGCACATTAGCAAGGTGGCCGGAGAGGGAGGGGACTCACCGTCACTCGCTGGTCGGATGCAAGCGTGGTTCGTAGCTTGGTGTGCTTCTTTCCTCAAGGGGCTCTCGAGCTGCAATTGCAGAGCACAACGATGAAGCTGGTGGTGGAGGCCGGCCGGGGCTGTTTAAGTGCGAAAATACTACACACGCGCGCAGTAAACAACGGACTTTACGGAACCCCAATACCGACTACGTGTCGAGCAGCCGCAGCCTGAGCTGCACACACACACACACACGCACGCACGCACGCACGCACGCACGCACGCACACACACAGAGAGAGAGTGAGGAGGAGAGTCTGGTGCGGTTCGGCATGTAAACAAGCAAGCATGTGACGGTCTCATCCCATGGCAATGACAAGGGGAAACTGCCGCGAAGTTGCGTCGGCCAAGGAGCAATACCCTCCTTGGCAACACGCAGTGGGACGCTTAATTTCTTTGCAGGTCTACCGAAATGTGAATGGACTACTCAGCACGCGCACATGCATACATGCATGGCACCGGCAGCAAAAGCTAGCTAGCCAAAATCTTTGTAAGCCATTCACTGGAAGCTAATGATAGGAATTCTGGCCAAGTTCACTGGGTGCTGATTGAGATGGAGCTCTTCTGTGCAAGAATTTATTGCTGAAAATCTTTGGTTTGGGCGAGCAAACTGGGAACGGTGTTTGATTAACTTCAGCAACTAATTCCTACGGTGACAACAAGAGCGAGTTAAATTTTGGACCAGTGAACTTGTTTGACGGAATATATAGCAGAACTTGGAGGCGAGAACCATGGATTTGTTTAGAACCGTCGTGCCATTTAAAATTGAACTTCAGTTTTGGCCCAGTGAATTTCTTCAGTTTTTGGCGCTTCGATGAGTTCAGTGGCACCGCCAACTGCGCCGTGCCATGGATTTGTACGCCTCCTACATATACCGTGCGTGCACAGGGGCTTCTCATCGCCGGCGAGCCTGAGGCAGGACGTCGGCTAGTGCCGCGCCATGATGCGCAGGTTCGATCTCAGCCGAGTTTGAGACCATGATGAAGTCGTAGGGAGGGGACCCTGTACTGTACCCCGCTGCCAAGATGTACACCTGCGCCGGGTAGTGCGCCACGGCCACCACCATGGAGGCCAAGGCGTGCCCGCAGTGCGAGCTGGCGATGGCGACCAAGTTGACGTTCGTGCTGCGCCCGCTCCGAACTCCGACGTGTTGCTCCAAGAAGAAGTGACCGACGCACGTACCGACCTTTTTATTTCTATCCGAGTTATTGCCTTATGGAATGGTAAATGTTTCCAGTCGGGGCACCGGCCAACCCATTACGCCAGTCTCATGCAAGCCGCGAGATGGATCGTAATTATGCGGCCAGAAACAGCGCACCCCTTCCCTTATCTGCAGCACATATACTTCTTCCTTCTCCATCGCTCAGCTCCCCTGCCCCATCCTCACAACTCTATTCCCCGTCCTGCACCACTGGCGTCGCCGCAACTCCGGTCCCCTGGCCCGCACCACTGCCTTCGCTGCTGCGACCCCCCCCCCCCTCCGCCCTCAATCTCCCTCCTCCCTTTTGCTTTCTCTATGATGGCCAACGCTCGCCCTAAATCCCGTGATCCCCGACGACCATCTCTCATCGGAGATGGACACGACGTCAGGGGGGAGCCCTGCGCTGCTGCGATGTCGGAACCAGCATCTATTTTTGCTGCAACCTGCCGGCCAAAACGCTGGAACCGGCCAGCTCAGAAGCTGAAAACCGGCGAGACTAGATGCTACGAGCGGCGAGGTGGAGCTCAGCGACGAGCTTTAAATGAGAGGCGGCCGGTGCTGCAACCAGCGTGGATTTGAGCTGGAACCGGCCGACAAAATAGCTGCATCCAGCGTGGATTTTTGCTACTAGAAACAAGGCGTGTTCCGACCGGCACCAGGCATAATGCTGGAAGCTTCAAGCGGCAAGGAAAAAGGCTTCAACCCACATAAAAAAAAGCTTCAACCATGAAAAATCATAAACAAAAAGACCTTCAACCCGTGCAAAAAATTTTCGACTTGCGCGGCAAAAGCTTCAACCGGTGTGTAAAAAAGCTTCAACAGGCGAAGGACAAAGCTTCAACCATGGGAAAAAGCTTCAGTGGGGTGGGAAAACAGTTTCAACCATGGAAAATATCTTAAGAGCGACGCCGGAAAAAGCTTCAACCGCTGTGTGAAAAAGTTTCAACCGTTGAGTGAAGAAGCTTCAACCATGGAAAAGCTTCAATGGGCCTGGAAGAAAAGCTTCAAACGTGGAAAATGTTTCAACCGGGAAAGAAAAAGCTTCAACCGATGAGGAAAAAAGCTTCCACCAGGCGGCGGCATGATGACGATGTGCGAGCGCGGAGACGCGGCTGGCGGCATGGTGGTCCTACGACGGCGGCGGTTAATTGCTGCACCGGCGAAGGGGTCGGGCGTCTTACAACGACATCATTGCTATAGACAAGGGTGGAGTGCTACGATGAGGTCTTTCGCTGGAACCATCGAGCACGGGTGTTACGAGGACGATGATTGGCGGCGGCGAGGATGGCCGGCGACCAGCGGCGAGGACGCCCGACGAAGACACAGGAGCACGCGTGGTTGGGGTATGGCGGACGGGGCTAATCAGGCGGAAGCACATTGACTCAGATTGAAGACGACGGAAAAAAAGAAGATGGGATCCGATCGAACGGCTCTGCGCGTATGCATCGGGCGGCCGGTGCGACCGGCCGAAACTTTCGGCCGGCGCTCCGGCGCAGATTATTGCCCTTATGGAATACGGGACACAGCTCAACGTGGCAGTCGACGGAAAATTCAGCCACCTTTCCATAGTCTGAACGGACGAACCCACTACTAGTTATTCTGATGATTGCTGCACATAAAATGCTCTCATATAATAGTTTTGGCTACATAAAATGTTCTCTGTGGTTCAAAACACACTCAACACGGAAAGTCATCGTCAAAGCATGCATCAGATTGATGAACAGTTTGTTATAGAGAGTGGTTCTTCTACACCCACTCTCGATGCACCCACGATGCACCCACACAAGAAAACATATCAAAACATTTCGAAAAAATCTGACACTACGTGGAAATGATCATCAACAAATGTTATGGGGGCTTGCAAAATTTGGTGGTCAAATCACATTCGAGGAGCTCTCTACAAAAAAGACAAAATCACTGAAAATTAATCAAAATGTACGTGCACTGTTTGAGCAGATTTTGCAATTTTGTCTTTTTTGTAGAGCGCTTCTGGAATGTTATTTGACCACCAAACTTTGCAAGCCCTCATGACATTTGTTGATGATCATTTCCATGAAATTTCAGATTTTTTCGAAATGTTTTAATATGTTTTCTTGCATGGGTGCATCGAGAGTGGGTGCAGCCACTACTTTCCCTTTGTTATATGAAAAATGCACTCGCCGATCGGTAACCATTACAACAAAGAAACTCATGATTATATTGCTATCAAGACAAAAAAAACTCTTACAAAATCTATGTGCATAAATAAATTATATTTATTTGCGAAACACAAAAATATTCCAGCCTCCCTACTTGCGTGTAATTACGCCGACGTACGGCAAGTCAATAGAGCCTATGTAAAATTTCCCGTTGTCTCGTTCCATGACCTCCGCTGGTTTCACCTGCTTAGGCCCCCTCATCTCTTCGAGTATCTTGTCGTCCGCTCCGATCCTCACAGCAAGCAGACGACTATTGATGCGAAGCGCAGTTCATTCTTCTCTACATGTAACACCACCTAGTAACCTCCCCTTCTATCGAGCTAGCCTGGGAGGTCAACAAACTGCTCTGATGTCCCTGCCTGGGACCCTTTGATCTAGTACCTTAGCAACTTGCATGGCCCAGTACACGCGACAACGAGATGCGTTCGGTCGGTGCTGATAGCGACGCCATTTGCGTACGCCAGGCGTGTTTGGAGCACCGCGACATCACCGGTGTTGGATCGTACCTCATGAGACGCCCTGTTGAATACCCTGATCTCTTGACCAGCTCATGTTGCATCCTGTCGTAGTTCATAGAACTGTCGGTGAAGTAGACATGACCGGTGACCTGGTCGACGTCAACCCCGTTGACGAAGCAGAGAGATAAGTCATCAATTGCATTAACCAATACTGTGGCCTCCCCGCCACCAGGACCAACCCGCATGAGCCCCCTATAGGCGTCGGCCACGTATAGATTCCCAGGCTTGTGATGAAACTGCAAGCCGAGCGGCCGGCCACAACGACTCTCCGTTGAAATTGCCGGGCGGAATATCAAAGCCCTGCACATGTCTTCGTCGTAGCCAGGGTCGTATGCGTAAGGCTAGGCATAGTGGGGGTAACTTAGGTAGTAACTTAACACATCCCAAGACAATTTTGCTTATGTGGCAAGTATTTAATGAGGAAAGAGGTGCTTGTGGTAACATAATATGTTACTGTAACATAGCGTTTCCCAAGGCAAAATGAGTCTATGAGCTAATAAATGAAGCAACCTATGACACTACTACTATGTTACTTTGCACTATGGAGGTAGTAACTTAGACTAGTGTCATATGCATGACACTAGTATAAGTTACTCCCCACTATGACCAGCCTAAGGCTAGTCATAGTGGGAGTAACTTAGCTAGTAACATAGCGCACTCCGAGAAATTTTTGCTTATGTAGCATGTAGTTAATGAGAAGTGGTAACATAATATGTTACTGTAACATAGCGCTTCCCAAGACAATATGAGTCTACAAGCTAATTAATGAAGTTTACTATGACACTACTACTATGTTACTTTGCACTATGAAAATAGTAACTTAGACTAATGTCATATGCATGACACTAGTATAAGTTACTCCCCACTATGACCAGCCTAAGTGGTCCATCCTATCTTGTCCCGGTTCCACCTGAGAATGCGGCCGTCCGAGACGCCGCTATAAGGGCCGTTCCCTTGGGCGTCGAAGGCGACGCTCTCTGGCCCCTGAAGAAGTCCGTCCGCCAACGGCAGCTGCTGGATCCTGGTGGCATCAAAGTTGGTCGCCGCCATTGCACCGGACATGAAGATCATGACGAGCAAGACGACTGCGATGGTCGCCTTGACGAACCGGCTCATGCAGCAGCCCATCGTTTTTGCTAATTTGCTTTGTGGTCGATCTCGCCGGATGCACGTGGACGTTGGCTAAAGCAGCCCATCGTCCTGGATCAAACCGGCTGCGATTTTTTAAGAAACGACCCAGTCCACGACCGAGCGGGTAGACATCTGCCAGTTTCAAACGTAATAAAACTACGCGCACGCCGCACAACCCAGAACGCTAGGACTCTGACTGTTTTTGCTTTTCTTCCGCAAGTTTTGAGAGCGCTCTGGGTTTCTTCTTCCCGTTTCTTGTTTCTTTGTTTTTTTATTTTCTTTTATTCCTTTTCTAGTTTTCAGCTCGGTTTTATTTGTTTTTTGGTCTTTTCGTCCGGTTTCTGATTTTTATCTACATTCTCTCCTTTTATTAATTTTCCATCATCATTGTTTTCCCTATTTTTTCATTTATATAAATATGTTATATGTGCACATTGATTTTTTCAAAAACATAGTGATCATGTTTTTGAATATGCCATGAATATTTATTCTAAATAAATGATGAATATATTTTCTTATATTATACATAAACATAATATTGTGTATATTTTCCCTCCAAAATACACATTGAACATCTTTTAAATATATGATGAATATTTTTTAAATATAAGATGAACATCTTAAAAACGTGATGAAAATATTTCTTTGATACGAAGTGGAAAAAATTCAAACACGGTATTTTTTGTACATGGTGAACATTCTTCTAAATATGATGAGCATGTTTTAAACACATGGTCATCTTTCTAAAAACAGGGTGACCATTTTTTAAAATACATTGTGAACTTTTTCGAAAATATTCATGCATTTTCTATTTAAAACCTCAATGTTTTTTCAATAATTATACGAAATTTTCAAAAATTGTTCACGTAACTATAAAATGTTCACATTTTTATTTAAACGCTATGTTTTATGCTAAAAATACGGAGTGGAGAGCCTGAAGCAAACAGAAAAATCAGACAAAAATTACTACAAAAATGATTTAAACAAGAAACAATATGACTCCTCTTGACATGGCGCAAACAATAAGACGGGAGCCACAAAATATAAATCGGTCAACTCATACGGTCCACGAGGATCGCTCTGTGAGTGTTTCCTCGACTAAGGCGTGAGATAGGAGGTCTCATGGTCTGCTTCTCAAAATTAGTGCTTTTGGTATCAGTATATAGAAATCTGGAATAGCCTCGGCTTAGCCCACTTTGGGCTGGGCTCAAAGGGCAAACTTTGTCGTCACTTTAAAATGAGTTAGAAATGCTTCCAGAAATGAAATGCAAATGCAAAATCTCGTATACTATTGTCCCAAATTTGCAGCATTGTGATTTTTTTTTCCTTGATGAATTAGAAGATCTCTGCCCTTTATCATCCCTAAACTAGTGCTTAGGATCAGAGTTAAACTTTCTCACGTTGATTCAATGCACACCAGTAATTCTTATATTCTTTGTAGTACAAAGAAAACAGATGTTGACCACGAGGATAACTTGAGATCGTTCTCCCTAGCGGGGCCATGACGCGGGGGTGCCTAACCAAGCCCAACCAAGTGAAGACATGGGCTGGCGACCAGGGCCCAGTGTAAGGGGAGGAACCGACCTAACCTAGACATGTTTCCCAAGGCAAGGGCGGCGGCGGCCAAGATCGCATCCGGTTACCCTGTAAACCCTAGACCCCCATGTCGACACCCAAACGAACACGCGCGCACAGTTTGGGTTGGAGTTGCTCTTAGTATGGATGTAAACCATATGCAAATTTGGGTCAGAATGCCGGCGCTTTGATCCGTTTCGACACCCAAATGGACACGCGCACAGTTTGGGTCATCCGGTTGGAGTTGCTCTTAGACTGCGGGCTATCAGGGACTAGATAAACTCTAAACACCGGAATGTGCGAGCAACAGGACATGCATTCGGATGGAGATATTGCTACTTCGAGTTTGCTTTCGACAGCCAACTCAGATTTGAGACTTTGTCTGGAGAGTAAAAAGCAGCCTGCTCCTCAAACTCAAAGAAAGTAGAATACGGAAACAAAACGAGTTTACTTGAACTTGACCAGTTACACGATATCTGACAGCTTTAGTCCGTATCGTATTTTGCGTTCACTAAAAAAAATAAACATGTTTTTGGCATCTACATTCAGAATCTTGCATCAACACAGCTTACAAGTGACGTGCGGCTACTGTTTCTATGTACAGACCATGACGGCACACAAGTAAACGTTAAACTAGAATCAAGAAAGCAAAACCCTGGAGACACACTTATCAACTTGTCGTGATTCTGCTTCCGCGTTGTTCGCTTTGTAGTAGCTACTGAGACACGATCCTTCGTTTAACAGCGACCGTATGTCTTGAAGCCGCAGCATATGTATCAGGCACTGGGCTTGGTATATACCACCAGCCAACCCTTAATCATCATCGTCATCCTCCAGGTCGCTGAATGAAACGTCTTCGTCCTGCCCAACCGAGGTGATATTGCCTGTTTTGTTGTCGACATGGTCCATATCCTCTAGCCAATCCTCCACTTCTTTGTCGTCGTCATCCTCCGGAGTGTACAGGTTGGGTTTGTCACCTGGATTCTTGATTTCAGTTTTCACCACCAGCTCTTCTTCAATTACAGACTTGTCAATAATTTCCGGCTCGCTGGTTGAAATGGGATGCTTGTCAGCCTCAGCCCCTGGCAGAGGATCAGGAGTTGGTTCTTGGAAAGATGTTGCTTCAGCTATTCCACTCTTGTCTTGGATGCTTGAGGGTGACAACTCTCTATCTTCAGCTTGGGTAGATAGAACATTGCTGCTTTCTGATGAGCCCCCAGGACCCTCAGACGCTACATTTTTCATCCTTGGGGAGCTTTGCAATAACTCTTCTCTTGCTTCCAGGATCTGCAAGAAAAAAATTATCTCAATAAGGTGACATTTAGCAAAGGATCATCGCGAGAACCCCTTTCCAACATTACTAAAAAGTCTGAAATTTCACCATTCTCACAGGTGTTATCAATGTAAGTTTCCAAGGGTGATATATTAGTATGCATATGCTATCTTGACAACAGGATAGTATATATGGTTATGGTACGACATCGTAATATGATCCACAAGATTCCACATGCATGATGGTACGCCATTCTATAACTATATTGACGGTACAATTGTCCATGGATCATATTCATACTAGACAAAATAAGATAATCTTAGTTCACAATCCAAATTCTACCGGCCCATTAACATATCCTCCTGCTGTTCAGGTCGCTGGTTAGGGATTAGGGAGTATGCTATATTTTACACTGATATTTCCATTTGGAAGACCTTAGTTTTAAGCAATCCTAATTGTTGCCACCACAAGAATATTTAAAAAAATTAACAACGCTGAGTATATTCAACTTGATGAGCCGATAGATTCAACATGACGAGTGACTTAGCTTATCTGCAATGAGAATACAGTGTGGAGCTTGGATATGCGTAAAGACTTAAGAGAGATCATATTTAATTACATGCCACTTCTGGGCTTTGTTATGCTCGCGACCTGAAAATTAACAATCTCCTCAACTTAGCATTCAGAGTTAATATAAACTTAAGCAAGACTGTTCCAATGATGATGGTACATGGTGGATTTATCATAATTGATATTTGGCTGGAAGTGGATGTCACACTCAATCCTTGTTCATAAAGCCAACAAGGGCCACTATTAAGTTCTAGATATTCTGAAGCTGGTTTTCAGTACTCAGATAAATCGACCTGATTTCCCAGCTTAGACGTTTCAGACAAGTCTCGCAATATTATGAGACCATAGGTTCAATCCCATATTCAACTATGGAAGAACAATCCAGGTCCAATTCCATACAGTTGCATAGAACAAAGTATCAGGGAATTTCACTATCTCAAGCTTAATGAGAATGCAGATTGATGTATTCTTTCTTGTGAACATGCAATATGACGTATTGCAGATATAGAAGGGATCAAAAGATGAATTCCTGATAAAAAAAACTTCACCAATACAGCTACAACTCCAAAATTGACTCTTAACAGGTGAATTTGGAAATGAGAGGCCCCATTTGGAAACAGGTAAACACAATCAAATGCATGGGCACGTGTTTCTGTTAACAAAGCTATTTGTAGGTTTGCATGCATTGCAGCAAGATGGCATGATCATCTATAGTAACAACGAATGTTTGGAAAACACAACAGAAATAATAAGACAAAGAGAAGGGAGCGTACTTGCGTCGTTGAAAGAAGTTCAGCATCTTCCTTGTTGAGCTTTGAGTGAAGAAGCACAAAATAGATCTTCCAAAAGCATGCTTCACTCATATTGGTCGAACAAAGTTCGGTTCTGAGATATGATAAGCTTGGTACTATACGCTCTATAGCCAATGCATGTTCATATTGTGTATCTGACAGTTCAAAATCTGAACACAAAAGCATAGCAGATATAAGCGAAGGAATTGAGCAACAGTCAGGCATGATATGTAACATACGACCGACATGATGGAACAAGATGCATGAATGGCAAGTAAATACTACTCCCACATAATGAAGAGAAGGAGAGCATGATGTTAAGCATATAGTAATAAGCATTCATGATCATTCTAAAAAACACATTTATGACTGATTTCTACACCAAGTTAGTGCAAAGAAGTACAGTAGTCAATGACAGTTTCATGGTCCGCAAGTTTGGTAGGTAGGAAAAATTACGATTAAGCCATAAACAACAGGAAGATTGGCAATAAGTCTATGTACAAAAGCTAAAATCTACAAAAAAAAATGCTGGATAAATGTACTTGGTTAAATTATATTGTGTACATGTACTGATATCATCAGGAACCTTGATTCCTTGAAAACAAGCTAAATTTCCACTAAGTAAAGAAAGCAGTTAAGGTCAAGTGCTTCTTTGAGTTATTTGATCAAAGGTGTGTGTGCAATTGACACAACTCATTTATTTGTAGGGACTTCATTTCTACGTCTTAATAAGTAAAACTTTTAATGTTACAAGCAAGCAATTTGTTATAACAACCTTATTTGATGTCGTTTACATGAATCATCAGGTTAAGTTACGGTGCTTGTATATGTGCTTTGAGTCTGCATCTGGCTTTGTCACTTGAGTTTTTTGATGTTTTCTAATTCATCTCTGGCTTTGGGAGGTCTTGTAGATCAGTAAATGGCATAGTTAATCCTGATGTTTTTGCAAAAATTGTGGCTTCGTAACACTTCTTTCTTTCTTTTTTGCGAGAAGGCTTCATAACAATTCAATACTAATAATATATGGTAACTTGGTAAGCAACAAAAATTTCATCATAAGCAATTATGAGAAGGTGCATACTGATAGCTGGAACACACTGACCAACATGGACTACATTCTCTATCATTATTAAAATCTGTAATCTATACTCCAAAACTTCCTCATTAAATTCCTACTCCAGTAATTATCACTTCAATTAAACAAACAAACTCAAACCAAAGCCCGAATGAGACTAGACACAGTAACTCATTTCAGGCACCCAATCTATCGAACTGATATCCGCAGATGTAATCAGATGGCGTGCCAACGCAATTCCTTGGCAAACCTTAAAAAATGCGGAGAAACAGTCAGTTTGAACATGATGTGGTTGATTTGGCCTAAAGCTACACCCTCATGTCTCCACACTTAGCAAATACACCATTCTATTAACCACAGCATAGGCGGTATAAACATAGTTTGAGCAAAACTTCAAAGATCTAGATTAAAACACCTGATTCCACTCTAATAATCTCAGTTTCAGTATTCAGAGTCTTCTGCTGCACTTACATCTCATAACCACACAAATGCAAAGTAGACAAAAAACAATAATCTACTGCAGATAAAACTTCAGCAGAAAAGTCTGAAGCAACTGGGTCTTACCATCGGCGTGGCGGTCGTTGACGAAGAGGGGGAAGTCGCGCCACGTCTCGGGAGAGGTCGAGATGTGCCTGACGAACACCACCACCTCCTCCGTCACGCCCACCGCATCCACCTCCTCCTCCTCTTCCTCCGGCACGAAAGGCAGGAACGACGAGGCGATCTTGGAGATCTCCGCCACGGCGTTGGCGTTGGACAGCATCGAGATGCCGCTCCTCACCCTGCCCCCGATCTCAGCCAGGTCGTTCCGGATCCCGGCAACCCGCGGGGACTGGGGCCCATGCTCCCCCTCCGCCTCCGCCTCAGCCGCCGCCGTCGACGTCTCGGCCTCTGCCCCGGCCGGCGGCGGCGGCGCGAGGAAGGAGGCGACGCCCCAGAAGCGTCGGGTGAGGGACTCGGTCAGCTCGGAGATGTCGCCCTTGACCCCACGGCCGGGGGTGTCGGGCTGCTCGTCCTCCTCGGCGTCGGCGCTGGCGGCGTGATCCGGGCTTTTGTCGCCGGAGGCCGCCTCGGAGTGGTCGTCTTCGTCGTCGGAGGGGGCGGAGGAGAGGGTGGCCGCAATGGAGCGCGCGAGCCACGACATCGCCGGGAGCTCGTGCCGCAGTGGAGGGTGGAGTGGGGCGGCTGGCTGGTCAAGTGACGTGCGGTAGGCGGTAGGGGATATGGACTGGCGGCCGGCGGATCGGAGCACTGGTGCT
Source organism: Aegilops umbellulata (assembly GCA_032464435.1). NCBI lineage: Eukaryota > Viridiplantae > Streptophyta > Magnoliopsida > Poales > Poaceae > Aegilops > Aegilops umbellulata. The sequence goes on along the minus strand of CP136056.1, from coordinate 380,573,498 downwards.
TCGGCTCGCAAACGGGGTGCGCATATCCGTCCAGTAGAAGAAAAATCGACGGCGGCGATGTGGTTAATTTTCGATGTTTTTTTTTAAGGTTAATTTTCAAAGTTGACCCCGACAAACATGAGTAATTGCTCTGCTGTGCTCCAAAGTCCACATCTCCGTATGTTAACGCTTCCGTCCCTAATTGCTTTGCTTAAGGATGATGTAAATGGTAATGGTGGTGGTGTGTCCGTGTCTTCTGCTTTCTCTTTGGTCCTCTTTATGCCAAAATCAAGGGGCAATATTCCAATCAGAAATTTTAATTAAAAATAAAAAAGAAAAGAGATGGTAGCTTCCCTCAGGAGACATGGTTTACTAGCAGACAATCGAAACAGTAGAGGTTGCTGTCTTATGATATACGTGCGCTGAAACAAGCAACGGTAGAAAAGTTTTAGGACGCCGATAACTGCCACACGTGTGGGCGTTAGGAAATCTGCCCACACATTCTGTGTGGTGCCTAAAAGGACCAGCCCACACGTCTGTGTGTGGGCAAAACAACTAGCGCCCACACGCCTCTTTTTTCTCTCCCGGTCCCTCTTACACGCGTGCGTGTGGGCGAAAATAGATAACACCCACACGCCCGGTATGTCAGGCCTCGTACCTCGTGGTCCCGCACGCCCCACGTGACACTTTACCGCGCGCCCTGCAGTTGCCATGGGCCGGACCCTCGTCCATGTTCGTTTAAGTGCAGTTGCCATGTCACTGAACTACGGTTACCATGTTGGACAACTACAGTTGCCATGTTTGCTCAACTGCAGTTGCCATCTCAGGTCAAAGTTTCAGATTGCCATTTTTTGGACAATTACAGTTGTTGCCATGTGTGGTCTGGTCTACTGCAGTTGCCATGATTTTAAAACTTTAAGAGTTGCCACATACTAACACTAGGGCAGTTGCCATGTAGCGCTACAAAAAAAAGGCATGGCAAAAAACATGTTCGGATAAAAGAGAGAGTTGTCATGTGCTCACAAGCACGCTACGGCAGTTGCCATTTAAAAAGAAATAGTTGTCATCTGCTTACGTGCACGCTAGGGCAGTTTGCCATGTACCATGCCAAACATATGGCAACTGGCATGTTCGGGTAAAAAAAAGAAAGTTGCCATCTGCTTGCAATCACACTAGGGCAGTTGCCATGTACACTGCAAAACGCATGGCAACTGGCAGCTTGGGTGTGGGAGAGGAGTCGGGCGTGTGGGCGAGATGGCAAACGCCCACACACCAACCCTTGTGCGTGACTGAAAACTGGTGTGTGGGCAAACTGCTAAACGCCCACACACCGGCCCCTCCGTGTGGTAAAAAGGATGTGTGGGCGACCTTTCTCACACACCACACACGCGAGTTGTCCTACGTGGCATACAAAATCAGCTAATTCGTGCCAAGATTCGTGCAGAAGTTACTGGACGATGATGGAGGCGTGTGGGTGAGTTGGCTAACGCCCACATGTGTGGGCGTTAACATTTCCGAAGTTTTATTGGAGTACTACTAAATAAGTAAGGATATATTTGCCGGTAGAATTACAACAGACACGCCAAAAACGGCTAACATGCACGTACGCAATGATGATTCACTGGATCAACAGAAGCAGCGCGTGAGAGTTGGCCAGCCGATCAACTTGTAGCTCGACCCTATCCTCCAAACCCGTGGACAAATTCCTGCGAATCCATCAAAATACTTGCAGATTCTGACCGTTTCCCTCTTATCCACCGGTACAGAAATCTGCCGACCCCACAGATATGAACGCCAGCCCAAAAACGTCAACACCAAGCGGCGGTTCACGCGGACGCAACGGGCAACGTCGACGGAATTAATGGAAGCGTATATATATCACGAGGTGTTCGAGGTGCCATTGTGCACTCTCATTGCGTATATATATCACGAGGTGTTCGAGGTGCCATCGAGTTCAAAGGCATAGCGCTCGATCTTGTGTTTCACGTACGCATACAGAAGGATGAAGAAGGGTGGCGGGAAAACGAGCGGGTGCTTTTTCTGCCTCGGCGCGCCGATGCGCGCGCTGTCGAGGGCGTGCGGCCTCTACGTGGGCTGCATGTCCGGATGCGCGCGCCGGATGCCGGCGGGGGCTGTCGTGGGTGGCCGCGGCTCGAACGGCTTCGGCGGGCCGGCCACGACCATGCACATGCGGGCGAGCTCGGACCGCGCCGGCGACCTTGTCCGCGCCGCGTCGAAACAGCGCCGCGTCGCGCCCGAGCCGGCGGACGTCGGGGCAGCGAAGAAGAAGGTCCACCTTAGCCAGGCGCCGGCGGCCGTCCCGGAGCGCAGGAAGCGCCCGGTGACGATGGTGACCATCGCTGAGGACGGGCCGTGCGAGTTCGGCGCCTGCCCGCTGAAACGGCCAGAGCAGAGGAGTCGCGGCGCGGCGGTGGGCGGACTGGCCGCGCGCGGCGGTGGTTTTGGCGCCATCAAGGTGGGTAGCAACTAGCAAGGCACTCGAGAGCCGACCGTGACGCGTGCGTACAATACACGCGGTGATAAAACTTTAGCTTCTTTCTTCTAGGCGTCCATTGATTGATTGATTCCACTAGTTCTCTATCCCTCTTGATTACTTCTTGTTGACAGATTTTTCTGAAAAGGAATAGATTTATTATAAATATTACATCGAAATTTCGAAACCATCAAACGACCACTTATACTGTAATAATGTACGCAAATAAAACTGTCTCTAATCTGTCACAGGACGTGTCGTATAAATGCTAGCTGCTCACGACGTTGCGGTGATGGAGCAACGGTTTGAAACTGGAAATGACCTTGCCTCATTGGTTGAAGAGAACTGAACTCTCACGAGATGAGCCCATATGTAATTTTCTCTCAAAATGTGATGAGCTAGTCACTTTACTTGTTTTATGAGCACATTGGTCAGTCTGCCATTTCTCATCGTAACGAGGCAAACACAGCGTGCCGAGTCGGCATGGGGTCCATAGTCATTAATATTTGCAGGAAAAAAGGTTCATGGACAACACATGGGAGGGCTTCGCTTTTTACAATACAGCCCTTAAGTTTAATCCGAGGGGTGGTCTTTTGTAATGAGACATTAGGGGTAAAAATCCTCACTTCTCTCCCCGCTCTCACTCAAATCCCTAGCTCACATACCTCGCAAAAAAATTCCTTAGCTCACATCACTCTCACTCCGCTGTCAAACCCCTTGCTTGAGCCCCCGCAAAAAAATATCCCTTGCTTGAGATGGAGGAAGAGAATTGGTCACGAAGAATAACGAAAGGGCACATCTTTTTACCTAAGGAGTTCCATCTTTTGTAAACAGACAATAGGGGTAAAAATTCTCAGTTCTCTCCTCGCTCTCACTCAAATCCCTAGCTAACATTGCTCTCACTCCGTTGCCAAATCCCTAGCTTGAGATGGAGGAAGAGAGTTGGCGGCTGAAGAATAGGGAAGGGCACGCCTTTTTCCCTCAGGAGATCCATCGTCGCGGCGACTGGAGCAATGGTCGGAGGCTGTCTCGGAGTGGTAGTCTTCATCGTCGGAGGGGGCAGAGAATAGGGTGGCCGCATTGGAGCGCGCGAGCCATGACATCGCCGAGAGCTCGTGCCGCTGTGGAGGGTGGAGTGGGGTGGCTGGCTGGTCAAGTGATGTACGGTAGGCGGTAGGGGATATGGACTGGCGGCCGACGGATCGGAGGACTAGTAGTGCTTTGGCTCGCAAACGAGTGCGCATATCCGTCCAGTAGAAGAAAAATCGATGGCCACAATGTAGTAATTTTTCAAAGTTTCTTTTAGAAAGGTTCATTTTCAGAAAGAAGAAAAGGAAGAAAGGTTAATTTTCAAAAATGACCCGGAGAAACATGAACAATTACACTCCTCCAAAGTCCACATCTCCATATGTTAACGCTTCCATCCCTAATTGCTTTGCTTACGGTTGATGTGTACTACCTATGTCTTGGTTTATTGGTCCCCTTCATATGTTATGTTAAATTTTAACTATAAATTTAACTAAAAATGTTAATGCATGTGACCGAAAATTATATCTTTGGATTTGTATTTGAACATAGCTTCTCATGTTATAATTTTGGACACGGCTAGCCAGCACCCGTTGGCTGGCTAGTGCCCCCGAGCACACACCTCAAAAAGGCAAATTTTTGTCCACATCGTTGAGGGAGTCCTGGATTAGGGGGTTCTCGGACTGCCGGACTATATACTTTGGCCGGACTGTTGGACTATGAAGATGCAAGATTGAAGACTTCATCCCGTGTCCGGATGGGACTCTCCTTCGCGTGAAAGGCAAGCTTGGCAATTCGGATATGTAGATCTCCTCCCTTGTAACCGACTCTGTGTAACCCTAGCCCCCTTCGGTGTCTATATAAACCGGAGGGTTTAGTCCGTAGGACAACAACAATCATAATCATAGGCTAGCTCCTAGGGTTTAGCCTCTACGATCTCGTGGTAGATCAACTCTTGTAATACTCATATCATCAAGATCAATCAAGCAGGAAGTAGGGTATTACCTCCACCGAGAGGGCCCGAACCTGGGTAAACATTGTGTCCCCCGCCTCCTGTTACCATCCGTCTTAGACGCACAGTTCGGGACCCCCTACCCGAGATCCGCCGGTTTTGACACCGACATTGGTGCTTTCATTGAGAGTTCCACTGTGCCGTCACCATAAGGCTTGATGGCTCCTTCGATCATCGACAACGATGCATTTCAGGGTGAGGCTTTCCTCCCCGGACAGATCTTCGTATTCGGCGGCTTCGTACTGCGGGCCAATTTGTTTGGCCATCTGGAGCAGATCAAAAGCTACACCCCTGGCCGTCAGGTCAGGTTTGGAAGCTTAAACTATACTGCCGACATCCGCGGAGACTTGATCTTCGACGGATTCGAGCCCATGTCAGGTGCGCCGCACAGTCACGACGAGCATGACTTAGCTCTGCCAACGGACAGTGTTCAGGAGATCCCACCTGCAGCTACTCTGCCTTTCAATCCTGAGCAGATTGCGCCTCCGAGGACGGGTGGATGGACCCCGCCACGGAGGCCGCACACTCAGCGGCGATATAGCCGAATGTTGACTTCACTTCCTGTGAGACCCGTGTTGCCGGACACTCGGATTCGTCCCCGGTCACGGGCTCCGAACCGCCTGCGTCCGTGCCTATCGAATCTGATTGGGCACCGATCATGGAGTTTTCCTCCGCGGATATATTTCAGCACTCTCCACTGGGCGACGTGCCAAATTCATTAAGGTCTCTCTCCTTGTCTGGAGACCCTTGGTCGAACTATGTCCGGCTTGATTGGGAAGCGGATGACGAAGAAATTTGTTCCCCACCCACCACCCACTTAATAGCCACTGTCGATGACTTAACCGACATGCTCGATTTTGGCTCCGAAGACATCGACGGTATGGACGACGATGCAGGAGACGAACAGGAACCACCGCCCATAGGGCCCTTGACTGCCACCTCATCATATGATATATACATGGTGGACACCCCAAAGACGGCGATGGCGATAAGGCAACAGAGGATAATCCCTCCAAGAAGCAATTCAAGCACCGGCGTCAGCGGCGCCTGAAAGTGCGTTATATCGACTAGAGGGGGGGTGAATAGGCGATTTTTATGAAATTCTTCACTGAGGAATTTGCTAGAGAGGAAATTCCTTAGCGAAGAACTACTAGCAGCGGAATAAGTACTCAGATGAAAACATAATAAAATTCAAGCATAGTCATCATGATGAAATGAAGACAAACACAAAGTACAAAAAGCGTAAACACAGGATAACACAAGATGAAGACAAACAGACTGAAGAAATTGAACTGAGGAAATTGAGAGAAAGTCTTCAGTCAAAGTCTTCAAACACAGATATGAAAAAAATACACAACACAGTAATGAGGAAATGAAAGTGTTGAGGAAATAGAACCAGTAAGCTTGGTGAAGACAATGATTTGGTAGACCAGTTCCAACTGCTGTCTCAGTTGTACATCTGGTTGGAGCGGCTGAGTATTTAAACTCGAGGACACACAGTCCCGGACACCCAGTCCTGAGCACGCAGCTCGGGACACCAAGTCCTCACCGTATTCTCCTTGAGCTAAGAACACACAGTCCTCGCCCAATCACTCGTGGTAAGTCTTCAGGTGACTTCCAAACCTTCACAGACTTGGTCACTCGGCGATCCACAATTCCTCTTGGATGCTCTAGACCTTGACGCCTAACCGTCTTGAAGAAGCACAGTCTTCAAAGGTAACAAGCATCGGATCCATGCAGGATCAATCTCTTCAGTGATGCTCAATCACTTTGGGTTTGTAGGTGTTTTGGGTTTGGGGTTTGGATTTTACTCACTTGATGATTTTCGCTCAAAGTCCTCGGAGGATGGGTTGCTCTCAAATGACAAGTGTCAAGTTCTCGCGGAGCAGCCAACCAGCTAGTGGTTGTAGGGGGCGGCTATTTATAGCCTAGGGAGCAGCCCGACATGATAAGACATAAATGCCCTTCAATGATATGACCGTTAGGTGGACAAGATATTTTCGGACAACTGGCGCGCAGCACAGCAACGGTCGGAAATTTGAGGTACAAATTCCTCAGGGCTCTCATGTTCTTCACTGTGTAGGTAATTCACACTGGCGAATTCCTAACTCCTCAGTCAGAGCAAAGTCCTCAGTGACCAGAAGAACTGCGTCTCTGTCACTGAAGAAATTGACTGAACTGTATGAGATTTCCAATGGCTTCACTCGAAGGGATTGGTAGGTGTAGGATTTGAGTTGAGCATCACATGGAAATTTTCTCCTTAGTATTTCCTCGACCCCCTTTAACAGTACGGTGTTTCCTATGACTCAAGAAAGAGAAAATGAAACTATGAAAACAAAAGTCTTCACGCTTCATGTTCCTCGAATGAATACCAAGTCTTCAAGGTCACACCAATTTCTTCACCTTCAAAGTCTTCAGAAAGTCTTCGGTATATCAAAGTCTTCAGTCGAAGAATTTCATTTTTAGGGGTCGACTTTCTCTGTAAATATCAAACTCCTCATAGACTTATAGATCTGTGTACACTCATAAACACATTAGATACTTAACCTATAAGTCTTGAATACACCAAAATCACTAAGGGGCACTAGATGCACTTACAATCTCCCCCTTTTTGGTGATTGATGACAACATAGGTTAAGTTTTCAACGGGGATAAATATATGAAGTGTAAATACTGATATTGAGGAATTTGATTGCAAGATATAGAAGAACTCCCCCTGAAGATGTGCATAGTGAGGAATTTGCTTCTGTAGCAATGCACATTTGAAGAGTTGAATCATGGAGATCTCCCCCTATATCTTGTAATTCATACACGCATTTGATGTATAATATGAAGAATTTGAAATGCATGATGAAATATGGTGCCTGATGTAATTCAGCATGCATGCAATAATATTAACGAGGAATAAGCATGCAGAATAGCGCATCAAGGTATCAAAGCAAAGTGCAACAAAAGTATCAGCGCACCATCAGACTTAAGATTACAACTCGATCCAATAAAAGTTTCGGAAGAACGAGAGTTGTAACTTAAAAAAACGAATAAACCCTTATTATAGACCCGCTTGAAGACTAACTCAGATTTCTCCCCCTTTGTCATCAAATGACCAAAAGGATCGAAACTGAGGACTAACGCCCCTGAAGATTTTCAAGTTGATGAAGGAGCGCCAGCATTGTTGGGGTCGGTCGTTGAAGTAGGGCCTGCTGCAGTGTCGTCCAAGTCTTCATTTTCATCAGTCGCACGCGATGAAGAATTTGAGCTGGCCACCAAAGAAGGAACCTTGACCTTCTTGTATTTCTTCGGAGGAGGTGCAAACCAGTCAAAATCTTCTTTGAGACCCATTTTCTCCAAGTCTTCAGCACTGTACACTTGAGATAGAACAGCCCAGGTGCGGTTGAGGGTTTCATGAAGGTAGTAGTGGTTTTTCTTCACTGCATTGTGTGTGGAAGTCATGTTGTGAAGAATTGAACCAAACTGACGCTTGACCCATTTGTGATTGCGATCAACCTTTTGATGAAGACTGAGGAGTAACTCATGGTCAGTCATCACCCTGGGTGCTGTGGCTTGAGGATTTGGCTTGGCAGTGTTAGCAGCAGAGTCATGTGTGGCAGAGTCATCATTGGTGGAGTAAGATGCAGATTTGCGAAATTGGCCATCCAATGGACGAATGCCTTCATCTATCACAGCAGTGGCCTTGCCTATTTCTTCAGCTGAGGAAAATGTCCGTTTGAGGACTTCAATGGGAGGCAAGTAGCTGCAGTGGTTGAGCGTTTCAGCTTTGTAGTTGAGTGAAGACCTTATCCTGATGAATTTCATTATCCAAGGTGCATAAGGCTTTAGCTCAAATGGTGACATAGCAATGTTGGCTAGAGTCCTCATGAAGAAATCATGGAAGTTGACGGGAACGCCATGGATGATGTTGAAAAGCAGATTCTTCATGATGCCAACAACTTCTTCATCAGCCGAGTCATGGCCTTTGATGGGACTCATTGTCTTCGTCAGAATGCGATAGACAGTCCTTGGCACATACAACAATTCCTTGACGAGGAAATTGGTTCTAGGAGCCTGCCCTGGCTTCAAAGGCTTCATTAGCACTTGCATATAATGATTTGAAAGCTTAGGTTCGTTGTACACACAGCGAGCATCTTCAGTGGGTGGACTCAGAGGAAGGACCCGAAGCAATTCAGATGCAGGGGCCTTATGGTGGGTGTTGTCAGTCATCCAGTCCAAAACCCAAGAATTGATATCTTTAGAGTTGCCGGTGATGTGCAATGTTGCATAGAATTGAAGAACAAGCTCTTCATTCCAGTCGCATATATCTGTGCAGAAGTTGAGCAGCCCAGCGTCGTGAAGAACACTGAGCACTGGCGTGAAGCACGGCAAAGAATCCATATCCACGTGAGGAATATGAGCATGATCGAAGACTTTGTCTTTGTTGTAAAGCACTGAGGAATAGAAATTTGCTTGGCTGGCAGTCCAGAAACGCCTCTTCCTTATGCGAGCAGAGTCATATGGATTGTATTCAGTGAAGAACACGTGCTGGCCATAGAAGTCTTCAGCCTTGAATTTCTGTTTTCGTGAGAATGGATCCTTTGGCCTTGGCAGAGGAGTGTCAGTGAGTTGCATCACGACCTCAGGAATCACGATATCAGGTTCTTCAGGCCGAGGAATTTCAGGATTTTCCTCAGGTGCAGTCACCTTGTCTGTATCAGCAGCAGTTTCTTCAGCACTAGTGGCTGGAATATCTTCATTCACAGATGCAGTGGGACGAGTTTCTTCAGAGCCCAATTGTACTGTTGGTGAAGGGGAGTGAGGAATTTGCTGCAGGGAGTGAAGAGTGGGGAATTGGGATGCTGACTTTCCCAAAAGTCGTCATTCATCACTGGAGTGGTGCTTCCAATATCCACATCTTCATCAAGTTCTTCAACACCAGCCTCTTCAGCATCAAACTGAGGCATTGGTGATGAGACCATTGGGGTTGAAGGGATTGCATCCACTTCAATTTCTTCATCAATCTGCTCTGATGAAGCAGCAGATTGAGTTTCTTCATCTGATCCACTAGGGATCTCATAATCTTCATCAAATGGAACAAGGTCCTTTGATGGCACGGAGGAGATAGGAACGGCATCAATGGGATTTGCAAACGAGCTTGTCATTGGCTTCATCTTCTTGGGAGCTGAAGATTCTGAAGCATTTGATGCCTTCCTTTTCTTCACAGCAGCTCGTTCTGCAGCCTTTGTTTTCTTCACATCTAATGCAGATGGATGAATTGGAGTTGGCGTAGGTGGAGCTGAGGAATCTGGTTGATTTTCTTCAGGCGCAACTGATGTAGTTGCCCTGGTTTCTTCAATTTCTTCAGGCGCACCACTAGTGGATGCCCTGGCAATTTCATCAACAGCTGGAGCAGAGTCATCAGCCTTGGAACTAGCATTTTCTTCAGCAGCCTGAACTTCATCAGCGGTGCTGGCATGTTCTTCAGTTTGCCGAACAGATGCTTCAGCTTGAGGAATTTGTGGCTTTGAGGCTGCACCCTTGGTGAAGGTATCAGTCAGCCTCACAAATCTGACCTTGGCTCCTTTCCAATCAGCATAGTAGGAGTCAAATTTGTCGCTGAGGGCTTTGATCTCAGCCTGCATCTTGACAAGTTCCTCAGGCTTCATTGAGAGAACATTTTTCTTCAGTAGCTTCTCCTTGCGGTACTGTGATTTCTTGATCTCTCTGGCCTTATCATATTTCCACTTCTCCTCTTGGATGAAGTGAGTCAGCATGTGACTTTGACCAGGTGTCAGCTTGAAATCAGGCATAGGTGTGTGAGGATCCTTATGCCAGAGATCAATATAATCTAGGATCGCCTTTGGATCCAATAGCAGGGGCACATGTGTGCCTTTGGCTTTAGCAGCCCGTTCTTGTCGGTCCCTGATGATTTCAGTAAGTTCTTCTTCATCAGCTTCATCATCATCAGATGGCACAGTGAAGACTACCTGCTTCTTCTGAGGACTTGTGCGAGTGACGCGTCCAGCAGTAGCCTTTTTCTTCAGCAGTGAGGGTCTTGCTGAGGAATTTGGTGCAGCTGAAGAACTAGCTGAGACACCAGAGGCAATAGAGATGCCAGTCGTCCTTTGGCATGAGGCCAGATGCACAGGTGCTGAGGACTTTGGTGGAGCAGGAGCAGCATGAGGAATTTGCTTTGAAGATTTTGAAGATTCTGGCCGTGAGGGCGCAGCTGAGGAACTTGGCCGTGAGGGTATTGAAGATGAAGCACTTGGCTTGCGAGCGGGCTTCTTTAGCATTGCTTTCTTCGGCTTGACCGAGGCCTCAGTGGCAGTAGCAGCAGCAACAGCAGAGTCTTCATTGAATTTCCTCACTACTTCTCTGGCTTGCCTTGCCAGTTTAGCTTGGCGCTTGGCCCATTCTTTAGGAAATTCCTCACCACGCTTGATGCTGGTGGGATCAGCCACTTGGCCAGGTGCCAATGGAGGTCTTTGGCATGGAGGGTTTACAGCGAATTTCTTCATGTATTTTGGAGTAACATATCTGTACTCCCTCCATTCACGTGCCCATCTCCTTTCAATCCTCTGGATTCGCACCTTGCGCTGATTTTTATCTTCTTTGCCAAACTTAGCTTCATCAGGCGTGCAGTACTCATCATAGATATCCTCAGGTATTTCAAAAGCTGTCATCACCTCAGGCTTCTTTCCTCCTTTCTGTGGCCTTTTACCTTCAGCCATTTTCTTCAGATGAGGAATTTGAACAATTGAACTCTCTGAAGAAGTATGCAACTTTTCTTCGAGGAACGCTGCAAATGAGTTAAGTTGATGAGAACCTAATGATTCAGCAGCAGACATGTGTACCTATGAACAGAGTATAGTTGCGAGGAATTTGAAGAGGTCATATGCGTTCTCAGAGGTTTTTGCATAAAGAACAAGGTTGAGGAATTTGACCAGATTCGTCTTGAGGAATTTCACTAAGCGCTTTATATATGCTTAGGGAAATGAATCAAGAACAGATAGCATGTGAGGTGTTTTGTGTGTGAGGATTTGAAGAATAAAACACCTTTGAAGATTTTGTAGAAAAATTTCGAATCAACGAGGGCAGTAAAATTAGCTTTTAATTACCCTGAACGAAGAACACGACGAACTGGGAGTTGGAACAGTGAGGTTCGTCGATGCAGATCTTCCACGCCCTAACTTGGCGGAGGAAGACGTCTACGGCGGCGGCGGAGGTGAAGATTTCCGCGGTCGGCGCGAGTACGACGGCGATGAGGTCGTGGCAGTGAAGCTTTTCCTCACCGGCGACGATGGAGTAGCGACGGCGCTAGGGTTTGGAGAGCTCGAGCGAGGGAGTGAGATCGAGCGGGGTAAAAGAAGTGAGGATGGCGAAGGGGGGTATTTATAGCCACAGTGAAAAACTGTTTGTCCGAAGATTTGGGACGAACGTGCCCTTGGCCGTTCTCCTTCTTGCGACATGTGTCACCCACGTACTGTGTGGTTGAGATCGTGTAAGATCGTGGGTGGATAAAATAATCCATCGTGGGATGCGGAATGGTTTGAGCGGCAAATCCGAAAGTTTGGATAAGATTAGTTTTAGCTTTCCGTTCGCAATTTCTTCAGCTGACAAGGACACAGTGAAGAATTTGAACGAGTTTCAAATAGAACGCACATGAAGAATTTGTGAATAGATTGGATTGAGTGTAGCATAGAGGGGAAGGGTCCGATCACATTCACTTAGCAGAAAAGTTCCAACTTGAAGAAATAGCTATAAGTGAATGCTGTAGAGGACATAAAACCATATATATATATAGCCAATGAAGAAAAACGACGGCACAAGTGAAGACTTTGTAAAGTTTGAAGAATTTAAAAAAAACTGAAGAATTTCAAAAGTTGAGGAAAAACTCAAATTGAAGATTTTCAACTTTTGTGGTGGCGTGACCCACCGTGTAAGAATGATGATTTCAGACACCGCGTACAATTGTCGTAGGGTTCTGAGAATCAAATTCTTCATTAATTTCTTCACACTTAGAGTGTTATTCTTCATTGATTGAAGAAAAACGTTTCTTCATGTGTTGCACATCTAAGTCATCAATTTTGCATAAGTGTTAGGATGAGTGCCTTTTCAAAGTACATTCGAAGATTCTAAGATATTTAGCTCACACCACAACTTGCAAAATCTCTTCTCATCCAAGGGCTTAGTGAAGATATCGGCTAGCTGTTCTTCAGTCTTCACATGCTCAATAGAAATGTCGCCCTTCAACACATGATCACGAAGAAAATGATGACGAATTTGAATGTGCTTTGTCTTCGAGTGCTGAACTGGGTTGTGAGCAATCTTGATGGCACTCTCATTGTCACAGAGGAGAGGCACATTCTTCACGTTGATGCCATAGTCCTTGAGCGTTTGCTTCATCCATAGTTGTTGAGCACAGCAAGAACCAGCAGCAATGTACTCAGCTTCAGCAGTAGATAGTGATACGCAGTTCTGTTTCTTCGAGGACCAACAGACCAAGGATCGTCCGAGGAAATGACAAGTACCGAAAGTTGACTTGCGATCCACACGGTCACCAGCATAGTCAGAATCTGAATATCCAATGAGATCAAAATCCGAGCCCTTGGGATACCATAATCCTAGTGTTGGTGTGTGAGCTAGATATCGAAGAATATGCTTCACAGCCTTATGGTGTGATTCCTTCGGTGCAGCTTGAAATCGTGCACACATGCAAACACTAAGCATTATATCTGTCCTAGATGCACATAAGTACAATAAAGAACCAATCATGGAGCGGTATACCTTATGGTCGAAGTCAGTACCATTTTCATCAGTGCATAGTTGACCATTTGTGGGCATAGGAATTTTGATGCCTTTGCAATCTTGCATGCCGAATTTCTTCAGGACATCCTTGAGGTATTTCTCCTGAGATATGAATATGCCATTGCGCTGTTGACGAATTTGAAGACCTAAGAAGAATTTCAACTCTCCCATCATAGACATTTGATATTCTTCTCTCATCATATAGGCAAATTCATCACTATAACGTTGGTCAGTACATCCAAAGATAATATCATCAACATATATTTGGCACACAAATAGTTCACCATCATAAGATTTAGTAAAGAGAGTAGGATCGAGTGAACCGGGTGTGAAGCCTTTCTTCATGAAGAATTTCTTCAGTGTATCATACCACGCCCGTGGGGCCTGCTTGAGGCCATAGAGGGCCTTGTTAAGTCTGAAGACTTTGTCAGGATGCTTTGGATCTTCAAAACCTGGTGGTTGAGCAACATATACTTCTTCCTCAAGCTTACCATTGAGGAATGCACTTTTCACATCCATTTGGTGTAAGATCATATCATGATGGTTAGCATAAGCAAGCAATATGCGAATAGCCTCAAGTCTAGCAACAGGTGCAAAAGTTTCATCGAAATCAATTCCTTCAACCTGTGTGTAGCCTTGAGCTACTAGTCGTGCCTTATTCCTCACCACAACACCATTTTCATCTTGCTTGTTGCGGTAGATCCACTTTGTGCCAATGATGTTATGCTTGCGAGGATCGGGACGATCGACTAGTTCCCATACGTTGTTGAGTTTGAACTGATGTAATTCTTCTTGCATGGCCTGAATCCACTCAGGCTCCAGAAATGCTTCATCTACCTTAGTGGGCTCTGTGATAGAGACAAAAGCAAAGTGCCCACAAAAGTTAGATAGATGTGAAGCTTTTGAGCGTGTGAGAAGACCTGGTGCTCTAATGTCATCGATGATCTTCTCCACTTGCACTTCTTTTGCAACGCGAGGGTGAGCTGGTTGTCGTTGAGGAATTTGATTAGCATTTTCTTCACCATCAATTTCCTCAGCATTTTCTTCAGGTGCATCAGCTCGACGTTCTTCACGTTCTGGAATGAATTCTTCAGCAGATTCTTCAGTAGGAATGACATCTTCAGTAGCCTTGTGCTTGATTGAATCCTCAGGTGCAGGTTCATCTAACATAGAAGGTAGGTGCTCTCTTTGCGAGCCATTAGTTTCATCGAACCGCACATCTACAGTTTCAACAATCTTGTGAAGAACATTGTTGAAGACTCTGTAGGTGTGCGAGTCCTTTCCGTAACCAAGCATAAAACCTTCATGTGCTTTCGTTGCAAATTTAGAGTTGTGATGAGGATCTCTAATCCAGCATTTAGCACCGAAGACTTTGAAATAACTTACATTAGGTTTCTTGTCAGTGAGGAGTTCATATGCAGTTTTCTTGAAGAATTTGTGAAGATATACTCTGTTGATGATATGGCACGCAGTATCAATTGCATCAACCCAGAAACGACGAGGGGTTTTGTACTCATCGAGCATAGTGCGAGCCATCTCAGCAAGAGTCCTATTCTTGCGCTCCACGACGCCATTCTGTTGAGGAGTATAAGGAGCAGATAACTCATGAGTAATACCAAGTTCATCAAGGTAGTCATCGAGACCCGAATTCTTGAACTCAGTGCCGTTGTCACTTCTGATGTGCTTAATCTTCACACCAAAGTTGGTTGAAGCCCTCGAGGAAAATCGTTTGAAGACTTCCTGCACTTCAGTTTTGTAAGAGACAAGGTGTACCCATGTGTAACGAGAGTAATCATCAACAATAACAAAGCCATATTGAGATGCTTCATTCGAAACAGAGGAATAATGGTTAGGACCAAAGAGATCCATGTGAAGCAATTCAAATGGACGAGTAGTGGTCATGATAGTCTTCGCTGGATGCTTGGCCTTTGTCATCTTTCCAGCTTCACAGGCACCGCACAAGTGATCCTTGAGGAATTTGACATTCTCAATGTCAATGACATGTTTCTTCTTCGCAAGCGTGTTCAAATTCCTCATGCCTGCATGACCAAGTCGTCGATGCCATAGCCATCCTTCTGAAGCTTTTGCAAGTAGGCACACAGCTGGTTGTGAATCTGCAGAGAAATCAACAATATACAAGTCTCCTCTCCTAAAACCTTCGAAGACTTTGGAATTGTCAGCTTCCATAATCACAACACAACGATACTTGCCAAAGACAACAACCATATCAAGATCACAAAGCATTGAGACAGACATAAGATTATATCCTAAGGACTCAACAAGCATGACTTTGTCCATGTGTCGATCCTTTGTGATATCAACCTTACCAAGACCCAATACCTGACTTTTGCTTTTATCAGCGAAGATGATATGCTTCATGTGTGACGCTGATAAGGGAGCATCCATTAACAGATTCTTGTCACCAGTCATGTGATTTGTACATCCACTATCAAGTACCCATTCAGTGGCTTTGGGTTGATCATCCTGCAGATGAATTAGTGCAACTTACGACCTCATATACTTCAGCAGTGAAGAATATGATATCACAATTCATCAGATCAATTTCATCAAGTAGTAGACAGATAAAACAGAGGGAGGACGTGTGAAATGAAAGTTCATTTCATCATGGTTAGCCTGCGTCCTTTCAGGCACTTTTTGTTAGGTCCCCAGCAAATTCTTCAGACGTTATTTCACGTCTGGAGACCTGACCCTGCAGAAGGGATTAGTTCCTTTTCTTCACCACCCACATCTGAAGGGGTGGCAAAGAGTTCATCACTCTGCGAGCTCCATATGAGAATGGTGGCAAAGCAGCCAAACCATTTCGTTTCACATAAGAGGGGTTAGGGTAAGCATATGCATAAGCAGAGAAATTCTTCGAGGACTTATGAACATAATAATTTGAAGAATAATGCTCATATTCATAGCCCTTGGCTCTTCCCTGCGAAACAGAGTTGTTAGCACGATGATGTTCATATGAGGACTTTGATCCATGTGAGGACTTTGATCCCCTTGAGGAATTTGGTCCGTATGAGGAATTTGATCCATATGAAGAATAATGCTCATATGAAGAATTTGGTCCATATGAAGAATTTGATCTGAGATTCCTTTTCCTCACAGGTGGTGTCATGAGGACATTCACCTGAAGACTTTCAAGGCGCCTTTTGGGAACCCAGATTTTCTTCACAGGAGAACCGTTCCTGCAGTTAGTGCCAACATATCTAGCAAATACTTCACCATTCTGATTTTTGAACAGTTTATAGTCGGAGTCAAAAGACTCATCAGAAGAATGAGAAGATTCACATGTATAGCCAGATAAATTAGATGGATCAACTGGAGGTCCCTTTGCAGCAACCCATGAGGTTTTGGGGTACTGCTCAGGCTTCCAATATGTACCATCAGCATTGAGTTTCCTCTCAAAGGCAATACCCTCTTTCCTAGGGTTCCTGTTGAGGATCTGCTTTTTAAGCACATCACAAAGAGTCTGATGCCCTTTGAGGCTTTTGTACATGCCTGTTATGTACAATTCCTTCAGTCCTGCATCGTCAGTAATAATAGCAATGTCCTCAGATGAGGAATTAGTGATAGCAGAGGCAGGTGAAGAATTTGTAACATTTGAAGCATTTGAACATTCAGGTGAGGAATTAGCAGATTCTCGTTCAATGCATTTTAAACATGGAGGAATAAATTCTTCCTGAGCAGCGCTGATTTGTTGAGCAAGTAATGAATCGCGCTCCTTCTAAAGATCTTCATAACTCTCTCTTAGCTTCTCAAAATTAGACAAGAGAGAGTTATGCTGATCTTGAAGAGAGTCATACTTAGAATGAAGCCTCTGAAGACTTTTAGCCAAGGCTTGTGACTGATCCATTTCATCACCCAACATATCATTGCTCTTACTAAGCATGTCATTAGCCTTTTGCAAGGCCCTTTGTTGTTTAGCGGCAAGGGAAGCAAGTTTGACATAACTGGGTCCAAATTCATCACCAGATTCTTCATCACTAGACTCAGATAGGTAGCATTCAGTTACCTCAGCACTTTTTGCCATAAGGCATGGAGTAGAGGATGATGATTCTGGTTCGGTTGTCATTGATTTGAGCGATTCCTTGAAATCCTCAAACCAAGGATCATGACAGGTTCGATGGCCTTCATAGACATCAGAGAGACGGTCCCAGACAAGCTTCGCCTGATCGAGGTGCATGATATTTCTGAACTGGTTTCGAGACAGACTAGTGCAGATGACGGCCTTTGCTGTGATGTTGAGTTGAGTGTACTTGCGAATGTCATCAGCTTCCGCCATCTTGCACAGAACGGTCAGACCGATCTCAGTGACGGTCCACAGCTCACTGTTCATCACCATGAGACGCTTCTTCATCATGGCCTTCCATTTGGGATACTCGTGACCGTCAAAGATGGGGCATGGCACTTTCTTCATATCTGCGGTCGACATAACTAAAACTCCAGGCGGTTAAACCAAAATCACACAGAACAAGGGAGTACCTTGCTCTGATACCAATTGGAAGTGCGTTATATCGACTAGAGGGGGGGTGAATAGGCGATTTTTATGAAATTCTTCACTGAGGAATTTGCTAGAGAGGAAATTCCTTAGCGAAGAACTACTAGCAGCGGAATAAGTACTCAGATGAAAACATAATAAAATTCAAGCATAGTCATCATGATGAAATGAAGACAAACACAGAGTACAGAAAGCGTAAACACAGGATAACACAAGATGAAGACAAACAGACTGAAGAAATTGAACTGAGGAAATTGAGAGAAAGTCTTCAGTCAAAGTCTTCAAACACAGATATGAAAAAATACACAACACAGTAATGAGGAAATGAAAGTGTTGAGGAAATAGAACCAGTAAGCTTGGTGAAGACAATGATTTGGTAGACCAGTTCCAACTGCTGTCTCAGTTGTACATCTGGTTGGAGCGGCTGAGTATTTAAACTCGAGGACACACAGTCCCGGACACCCAGTCCTGAGCACGCAGCTCGGGACACCAAGTCCTCACCGTATTCTCCTTGAGCTAAGAACACACAGTCCTCGCCGAATCACTCATGGTAAGTCTTCAGGTGACTTCCAAACCTTCACAGACTTGGTCACTCGGCGATCCACAATTCCTCTTGGATGCTCTAGACCTTGATGCCTAACCGTCTGGAAGAAGCACAGTCTTCAAAGGTAACAAGCATCGGATTCACGCAGGATCAATCTCTTCAGTGATGCTCAATCACTTTGGGTTTGTAGGTGTTTTGGGTTTGAGGTTTGGATTTTCCTCACTTGATGATTTTCGCTCAAAGTCCTCGGAGGATGGGTTGCTCTCAAATGACAAGTGTCAAGTTCTCGCGGAGCAGCCAACCAGCTAGTGGTTGTAGGGGGCGGCTATTTATAGCCTAGGGAGCAGCCCGACATGATAAGACATAAATGCCCTTCAATGATATGACCGTTAGGTGGACAAGATATTTTCGGACAACTGGCGCGCAGCACAGCAACAGTCGGAAATTTGAGGTACAAATTCCTCAGGGCTCTCATGTTCTTCACTGTGTAGGTAATTCACACTGGCGAATTCCTAACTCCTCAGTCAGAGCAAAGTCCTCAGTGACCAGAAGAACTGCGTCTCTGTCACTGAAGAAATTGACTGAACTGTATGAGATTTCCAATGGCTTCACTCGAAGGGATTGGTAGGTGTAGGATTTGAGTTGAGCATCACATGGAAATTTTCTCCTTAGTATTTCCTCGACCCCCTTTAACAGTACGGTGTTTCCTATGACTCAAGAAAGAGAAAATGAAACTACGAAAACAAAAGTCTTCACGCTTCATGTTCCTCGAATGAATACCAAGTCTTCAAGGTCACACCAATTTCTTCACTTTCAAAGTCTTCAGAAAGTCTTCAGTATATCAAAGTCTTCAGTCGAAGAACTTCATTTTTAGGGGTCGACTTTCTCTGTAAATATCAAACTCCTCATAGACTTATAGATCTGTGTACACTCATAAACGCATTAGATACTTAACCTATAAGTCTTCAATACACCAAAATCACTAAGGGGCACTAGATGCACTTACAGCGCCGCTCTAAGTCCCGCCATAGCAAAAGCAGCGATACCGGCACAAGAGACAATAACGCTCCGGATAGTGCCGAAGACGAAGACAATCCCTCCCAGCCAGGCCTCGAGCGGGAGGATGGGCAAGCCAGCCCTCAAAAACAGTCAGCAGACGGAGAATCAGAGAATGACAATTACATGCCTCTCTTCGAAGACGAGGTGAGCCTCGGCGACGAAGAATTTATCATGCCTGAGGATCCCGTCGAGCAGGAGCACTTCAAGCGCCGGCTTATAGCCACAACAAATAGCCTGAAGAAAAAGCAACAACACCTTCGAGTTGACCAAGACCTGCTAGCGGATAGATGGATCGAGGTCCTGGCGGCCGAGGAATACGAACTCGAACGCCCAACCAAGAGTTACCCAAAGTGCAGGTTGCTACCCCAACTCAAGGAGGAAGCATTAAAACCTACACTACCAGTGTATGATGCGGCTGATTGGCCATCTCGTAGCCGAGACAGAGTGGCATATCAGCCCGAAGTCCAGCCCGCACCCCGCCGCCATTCAAACAAAAATACCAAGGCCCGGGGCAACACGCGGGACCTGCGAGACGTATTGGAAAATAAAGCAGGACATACAAGATCGATCTACGGATCACGGGGGCGCGCCCCAACGCGTGACGATGATCGTCACGCCGGATACACTAAAAGCAAATCCGGCCGAGCCGAATACAGCAGACAAGACTCGTATGATCTGCGTCGTGACATAGCCTGGCACAGAGGCGCCACACACCCCCTATGCTTCACCGATGAAGTGATGGATCAAAAATTCCCAAAAGGATTCAAACCCGTGAACATTGAGTCATACGATGGTACAATAGACCCCGCGGTATGGATCGAGGATTTCCTCCTCCACATCCACATGGCCCGCGGTGACGATCTACATGCCATCAAGTACCTCCCACTAAAACTCAAAGGACCAGCTCGGCATTGGCTGAATAGCCTACCAGCAAACTCCATTGGCAGTCGGGAGAATTTGGAAGATGCATTCCTTGACAACTTCCAGGGCACTTATGTGCGACCACCGGATGCTGATGACTTGAGCCACATAACCCAACAGCCAGGGGAATCAGCCAGGAAATTCTAGACTCGGTTCCTAACTAAAAAGAACCAAATTGTCGATTGTCCAGATGCCGAGGCCTTAGCGGCATTTAAACATAACATCCGGGACGAGTGGCTCGCCCGACACCTCGGCCAAGAGAAGCTGAAGTCCATGGCAGCCCTCACGAAACTCATGACCCGCTTTTGCATGGGCGAGGACAGCTGGCTGGCTCGCAGCAACAACACATCAAGAAACCCTGGCAATTCAGATGCCAAAGATACTAACGGCAGACTACGTCGCAACAGACACAAGCGCCGCAACAACGGCGACAACGCCAAAGACACGGTAGTCAATGCCGGATTCAGTGGCTCTAAATCCGGTCAGCAGAAAAAGCCGTTCAAAAGAAGCAATCCGGGCCCGTCCAGTTTGGACCGCATACTCGATCGCTCGTGTCAAATTCACGGCACCCCCGATAAGCCAGCCAATCACACCAACAGAGAATGTTGGGTGTTCAAGCAGGCCGGCAAATTGAATGCCGAAAACAAGGACAAGGGGCTGCATAGCGACGACGAGGAGGAGCCTCGGCCGCCGAACACAGGAAGACATAAGAGGTTTTCTCCACAAGTGAAAATGGTGAACATGATATACGCAACCCATATTCCCAAGAGGGAACGGAAGCGTGCACTAAGGGACGTCTATGCGATGGAGCCAGTCACCCCAAAGTTCAACCCATGGTCCTCTTGCCCGATCACCTTCGATCACAGGGACCACCCCACTAGTATCCGTCATGGCGGTTCTGCCGCATTGGTCCTTGACCCCATCATTGACGGATTTCACCTCACTCGAGACCTTATGGACGGTGGCAGCAGCCTGAACCTGCTTTACCAGGATACAACACGCAAAATGGGCATAGACCCCACGAGGATCAAACCCACCAAAACCACCTTTAAAGGTGTAATCCCAGGTGTAGAGGCATGTTGCATGGGCTCAATCACACTGGAAGTGGTCTTCGGATCTCCGGACAATTTTCGAAGCGAGGAGTTAATCTTCGATATCGTCCCCTTTCGCAACAGCTATCACGCACTGCTCAGATGAACCGCATTTGCCAGATTCAATGCGGTACCGCATCATGCATACCTCAAACTCAAAATGCCAGGACCACGCGGGGTTATAACAGTTAATGGAAACGCATAGCGCTCGCTTTGCACGGAGGAGCACACTGTGGCCCTCGCAGTAGAAGCGCAAAGCAGACTTATTAGGCAAACCGCTAATTCGGCGAAAAAGACCCCGGACACCTTCAAGCGAGTCCAGAGTACCCCACAGGAGGATCGCTAGGCACGTTTTGAGCTCGCCTAGCAATTCGGTCTCCATCCTAGTCCCAGTCAAGTGGCGAAATTTGCGCCGCGCGTACATAACTACGCACTCAAGATACCATGGGCAAAGGCAGAGGCACGGCTACGGCACGCCCCACAATGCGGCTCAACTGCCCCAAGGGCCATATACCTTTATCATCCCTACTCTCTGGAAGGCCTTTCCGGCAGTCCAATTGTTGGACCCATCGCGGGAAGGAAATACCAAGGAAGCAAGAAGCTCTGATGTACAAGGGAATCTCCATGTGGTCTCTGATAATGAGCGATATACCTATTTTACATACCCATACACAGCTTGCCCTTGGATAGGACATGTCAAATAGTCCTATTTTTTGCTTATTGCACTACTTGTATCTGTACGCTTTGACGTATTATTTAATAACAATGCATAGCGTTAGCCTATTATTGCATTCCCTTTCCTTTTTTTCCTTGTCTGCTTATTTACGACAAATTGCACCCGTACATTCTGGTACGACCAGTGCGCCAGGGGCTTCAGTGTACCCCATAACGCGGCGTGAAGAGTCCGAACACTTTCGACAGTGCGGCACCCCGAACTTATAGCATTATATGCATCAGCTCCGAATCATGTCTTGGGTCAATAGTTGGGTTTGCCCGGCTCCCATGTTTTGGTACATTATGTTCCGCAATATCGGCTAAGGTAGCACTGGGAGAACTACTGCGATTGTGTCCCGGTTCTTCCGGACGAGCGCCTCAGTAGAGAAAGCCGAAAACTGACTGTCATGATGAGGCAAGAGTTGGTCGCCGTTCGAGAGGTCTCAAGTCCTTAAAGAATTTTTCCGCTTCGGGCGAGGAGTCAGCCTTGCCCGACTTAGGCGTATATAGCGCCCCAAATTCGGCCTTCCGAATACTAGGGGCTTCGCCAAAATTTAAAATTGTACACTTCTATGGCTAAGTGAGAGTGATAAAGCTTTATAGTCTGATTGCCTGGTTCGTTGTGCTGAACACCTCCTTCGAAGGACCGAAAATTGGGATAAAGAGTGCTCAGGTTTATCCCGAACACCTCAGTACTATTTACATGGGGGCAGAAGCCGATGACTGGCCAACTCTCAGATTTTATAAATGGCCGCACAGAAGGTAATATTTTAAATTAACAAGCGTTGCATAGCGCAAATGAACTCGTTTCATATTACAGGATCACATGAGTACATTCATTCAAATATTACATCCTTAGCACATTCCTCCGCCACAAGGCGAGCACCCTTCAGGACACTGTCATAATACTTTTCAGGGTGGCGATGCTCCTTGCCCTCCGGCGGCCCCTCCTTCACCAGCTTTTCAGCGTCCAGCTTCGCCCAGTGCACCTTCGCCCGGGCAAAAGCCAGGCGCGCACCCTCGATGCAGATGGACTGCTTTATGACTTCAAACCATGGGCAGGCATTCACAAGCCGCCTCACCAGACCGAAGTAGCTACCAGGCAGGGGCTCGCCAGACCACATCCGGACTATAAGACCCTTCATGGCCTGTTCGGCCGCCTTGTGAAGCTCGACCAGTTGCTTCAACTGGTCGCTCAAGGGCATTGGGTGTTCGGTCCCAGTATACTGAGACCAGAACAGCTTCTCCGTTGAGCTCCCCTCCTCGGCCCGGTAGAACTCCACGGCATCCGACACACTGCGGGGTAGATCTGCGAACGCTCCTGGAGAGCTCCGAAATCGGGTAAGTAAAAAGAAAGTTTCCTTCACATGCTTGCTTTGCATAATGAATGCCTTACCTGCCGCTATCTTCTTAACCGCCTCAATTTCCTGGAGGGCCTTTTGGGCTTCGGACTTGGCATGTTGTGCGTTTTCGAGGGCCTTTGCAAGCTCGGACCCTTGCGTCTTCGAGTCACGCTCAAAGGACTCATGTTTCTTGATGAGAGCCTGGAGCTCTTGTTGCACCTCGCCGACTCGGGCCTCTTGCTTCTCTCACTCGATGCGCTCCTTGGTCGCTTTGTATTCGGCCTCGAACAGCGCCTTCTTCAGGGCCGCCACTTTAGTCGTGGCCCCTAAGCAAAATTCATGACGATCCTATCATTAAAAAACCACATTTTTCTTTATCAATATTCAGACGGGGTGTCACTTACCTTTGTTCTCTTCGATCTGCCTCTTGGAAAGGCTGAGCTCTTCCTTGGACCACTCAAGGTCCCGCTTCAGTGCGGCGACCTCCGCAGTACGAGCGGCGGCGGCCAGCAGTGAAGCCTGCTTGTTCACATAGACATATTCTGATTAGACTCCTACCATTATTATTTTATCCTCTATTCGGCCTTCCTTCGCGAACGCCAAACAAAGCATCAGGGGCTACTGTCTATGATGTAACATTTTCTTATAATTTGATTACTTACCTCAAAGCCTATTAGGAGGCTGGCACAGGCTTCAGTCAGTCCGCTCTTGGCGGACTGAACCTTCTTGACCACCGCACTCATAATAGTGCGGTGCTCTTCATCAATGGAAGCGCCGCGAAGCGCTTCCAGCAAACTGTCCGATGCCTCTGGATGGACAGAGGCCATCGGCACAGACGGCTTGCCCCCCCTTAGCGAGGGGTTGCCTGACAGAATCCGGAACCACTGGAGGTTCCGGCACCGTATTCGGCTTGGGGCTAGACTTGCTGCCCCCGGCGTTAGGGCCCAGGGGAGTCTTGCCCCTCGTGCGCCCAGCGCCTGGAATGTCGCCTTGGGGCGCCTCCGGAACTGTCTCCCTAGGTTCAGTTCCCTTTGAGACAACACCTCGGCGTCGTCCGTAGGGCGGGGGGAGGAGGCGGTCGGGAGTGAATCGATGTTCATATCTGACGGGCCCAAAGAAACATCCGACGAAGATACGTCGATATGGGCTCGGGATGGACTGCATAATCATGTTCGGCGTGATAAGAAGCAGTACAATAAAATGTACCAAAAATTATAATGGTATCCGGATACTCACAACTTCGCCAGGGGCTTGTCCCTGGGTAACCACTCCTCGTCGCTGAAAGCGGCCGTCGTGGAGCAGTCCGGGAGGAGGGTCCTTCCCTTCTTGGACCCTTCGGCCTCCCCGGATGGGGCGGCCTTCCTTTTCCTGTCCCCCCCCCCCGGCTGGAGGGAGAACTTTCCTCTTCCTCCTCCTCATTTTCGTGGGAGGAGTGCGCCTCAGTGTTTTCGGACGATGAGTCCGATATAACCTTGCGCCGGAGACCCTTCCTGGTCCCGTGGCCTTCTTCTTGGCCTTCTTCTCCGGCACCTCATAAGGCGCCGGAACCAGCATCTCCGTTAGGAGAGCATCTGTTGGATCTTCGGGCAGGGGGGCTGGACAATCGATCTGCTCTGTTGTCGCTACCCAGTCTTGTTAAATGGCGTGGAGGCTTAGATTCCGCGTGTGGTTATACTGGGGAAGAGAACATCTTATGAGATATAAAAAGCTTACTGGATTGGCAGGGCGCTTTGCGCTGAGTCCGCGGTCCTCGGTAAGGGGAGGAGGTACCTCGGCGCCCTTGAACAGCACCTTCCAGACGTCCTTGTGCGTCGTGTCGAAGAGCTCTCGCAGCATTTGGTGCTTAGCCGGGTCAAACTCCCACAAATTGAATGCCCGTCTTTGACACGGGAGGATCCGGCGGAAGAGCATGACTTGTACCACGTTGACAAGCTTGATTTTCTTGCTCATCATGTTTTTGACGCGGGTCTGGAGTTCGGTCAGCTCCACCGATGAACCCCAAGATAGGCCCTTCTCTTTCCAAGAGGTGAGCCGCATGGGGATTCCGGATCGAAATTCGGGGGCCGCCACCCAGTTGGTGTCGCGCGGCTCAGTGATGTAGAACCACCCCGATTGCCACCCCTTTACGGTCTCCACATAGGAGCCTTCGAGCCAGGTGACGTTGGGCATTTTGCCCACCATGGCACCTCCGCACTCCGCTTGCTGGCCGACCACAACCTTCGGTTTAACGTTGAAGGTCTTCAGCCACAGGCCGAAGTGGGGCTTGATGCGGAGGAAGGCCTCACACACGACGATAAATGTCGATATGTTGAGGATGAAATTGGGGGCCAGATCGTGAAAGTCCAGCCCGTAGTAGAACATGAGTCCACGGACAAACGGGTGGAGGGGAAATCCCAGTCCGCGGACGAAGTGGGAAAGAAATACCACCCTCTCATGGGGTTCTGGATTAGGGACGATCTGCCCCGCATCTGTGTAACACCCTCGATGCGGTTATATCTCCCAAGTGTCGAAGCACGACTTAGAGGCATAACCGCATTGAAAGCAATGTCGCAAGTGAGGTAATCTTCACACAACCCATGTAATACATAAGGGAAAGAGATACATAGTTGGCTTACAGTCGCCACTTCACACAATACATAAATAAGCATTCATCATCCAGAATACACTCAAGGTCCGACTACGGAACCAAAATGAAAGAAGACTACCCCAAATGCTACACAGATCCCCGATCGTCCCAACTGGGCTCCACTACTGATCATCAGGAAAAGACACATAGTAACGACCACGTTCCTTGTCGAACTCCCACTTGAGCTCGGTTGAATCATCTACATTGGCATCGTCGGCACCTGCAACTGTTTTGGTAGAATCTGTGAGTCACGAGGACTCAACAATCTCACACCCGCGAGATCAAGACTATTTAAGCTTAAAGGTAGGATAGGGTTGTGAGGTGGAGCTGCAGCAAGCGACTAGCATATATGGTGGCTACATTCGCAAAAGAGAGCGAGAAGAGAAGCAAAGCACGGTCCTGAAGCTAGGAGTGATCAAGAAGTGATCCTAGAACAACCTACGTCAAACATAACTCCAACACCGTGTTCACTTCCCGGACTCCGCCGAGAAGAGACCATCACGGTTACACACGCGGTTGATGTGTTTTCATTAAGGTCAACTTCGGGTTTTCTACAACCGGACATTAACAAATTCCCATCTGCCTCATAACCGCGGGCACGGCTTTCGAAAGATAATACCCTGCAGGGGTGTCCCAACTTAGCCCATTATAAGCTCTCACGGTCAACGAAGGATATTCCTTCTACCGGGAAGACCCGATCAGTCTCGGAATCCCGGACTACAAGACATTCCGACAGTAATAAAACAAGTCCAGCAAAGCTGCCCGATTGTGCCGACAAATCCCGATAGGAGCTGCACATATCTCGTTCTCAGGGCACATCCGGATAAGCTAAGCATACAGGTACCAACATAACCCAAGTTGCCAAGGGACGGTCCCGCACGGTGCTCTAGTTTGGGCCAGCAATCGAAGGAGAACTGGCCCGGGGGTTAAAATAAAGATGACCCTCGGGCTCGCGAAAACCCGGGGGAAAAAGGCTTAGGTGGCAAATGGTAAAACCAATGTTGGGCCTTGCTGGAGGAGTCTTATTCAAAGCAAACTGTCAAGGGGGTCCCATAAATCACCCAACCGTGTAAGGAACGCAAAATCAAGGAACACGACACCGGTATGACGGAAAACTAGGGTGGCAAGAGTGGAACAAAACACCAGGCATAAGGCCGAGCCTTCCACCATTTACCAAGTATATAGATGCATTAATTAAATAAGAGATATTATGATATCCCAAAATAATCATGTTCCAACATGGAACAAACTTCATCTTCACCTGCAACTAGCAACGCTATAAGAGGGGCTGAGCAAAGCGGTAACATAGCCAATCAACGGTTTGCTAGGACATGGATGGTTAGAGGCTTGACATGACAATATGGGTGGCATGATATAGCAAGTGGTAGGTATCGCAGCATAGGCATAGCAAAAGAGCGAGCATCTAGCAAGCAAAGATAGAAGTGATTTCGAGGGTATGGTCATCTTGCCTGCAATGTTCTCAGGGTTGTCGAAAGCTTGATCCTCGTAAGCGTTCTCAACAGGTTCCTCGTTCACGTACTCGTCTCCCGGCTCTACCCAAAACAAGAACACAAGAAAAGGAACAACTATCAACCACGATGCAATGCGCAATCAACATGATGCAAAACATGGCATGATATGCGATATGTGGTATGCAATGCATATGCGTGCTCCGGAAGGAAAAAGGATGAACAAGGCATAATCTTGGCAAACCAAGTATGCCACTGGATAGGTGAGGTGATTTCGGTTGAAATCGATATAAAGATCACCGGAATCGGATGCGCGGTTTGCAAATGACAAGCAAAACAAGAATGACAAGATTCTGCCATTAACAACATGATGCCACTTAGCGTGCAACAAGAAATTAAGCTACTGCACCCAAACATATCAGCAAAGCATATGGCAGTGATTTACTCAAGATGCTTGACAAAAGATAAACACTGAGCTACGGCTAAATCACACCACAACAGGTTCAAACAAGCATGGCAAAAGTGCAAAAGATAACAGGTTCACAGACTTTGTGAAAATACTATCATGCCAGAAATTAACATCAGGATGACATGTTTAGAGCAAGGAAAAAACATAACAACAGGAACACAATATAGCAAAACAAGGCATGGCATGAATCTACTCAAAGCATTTAACAAAAGTCCCTTACTGACCAATAGCCAAAAAGGAACAGAAAATATAATAACACCCATGTCAATTAAGCAAGTTTCGTTACAGTTTTCAGACTTAGCAGAAAACTGGACATGTCAAAAACAGATAGCAAGTAGGCATGTTTACGAGCTCGATGCACTCACTACAGAGCATCTCATGATAAACTAAGCATACATCCATCAAGAAGACATGGCATAGAAGCTAAATATGGCAAGAATAACATCATATCATGCAAGGATCAACTACAACAAGCTTGGCAAAATTGAATAACATGTAAACAATCTGCCAGTAACATTTTATAGCAAAAGTAGAGCTCGATTGGCTCAAGCTATGTTACTCCATAATTACAAACAAAGGCATGGACGGATAAAGAAAATCCATATGTTCCAAACACCCTTACTGATCATGCTCAAAAGAGGCATAGATCTCTCTGAAACAACATGAACACATGGCATAAAAATAACAGCAGAAATAACTTAGTGAAATTACTAAGTCTCTGAAATCAGCAACAATATGATCCCTAGTTTGCATGCTTGTGCTAGTCACCACAAAGATCACAAAAATACATGCCATACACCCCTGGAAAGATGGCATGGCATATTATAAAACACATGCAGGACTCCAATTCATAGGAAGCACACATCAATCATGGCAAAAATTACAAAAGTGCATCTACTGAAACAGATCTGAAACTAACATCACATAGCCCTCTTCTAACAACATTTCGGACATCAAGATGAGCTCAAATGAAAAATGATGCACTGATATGAAATGATGTACTCATCGAGACGAACAATTTGACATATTGTACGCATGAAACGGAGCAGTATGCAGCAAGTTATGATGCGATGAACATGCAACAAAATTACTGAAGAAAATGACAGAGGATTTCGGGGGGAGGAGAAAGTCAACCTTCGAGTTGGATCTAGATCCGGGGTAGTTCGCCGGAGTTCGTCCCGGCCGGAGCAGGAGAGGAGGAGGTCGCCGGCGAGGGGGGGACCGGCCGGATCCGACGGAGGACGGCGCGGGGCGGCGCGACGTCGCCGGAGTGGCGCGGGGCGGCGGAGTTGACGGCGGTGGGAGGACGCCGGCGAGGCGGCGCGGCACGGCGGCGCGGAAGGCGGCGGCCGGCGCGCGGGGCGGCGAACGGCGAGCGGCGGGGCGCGGTCGGGTGGCGGGGCGACTCGTTCGGCGGCGGGAGGCGGCGCGGGCCCCGCGGGCCAGCGATGGGCCTGGCGGGCCGCGGCGGCGGGCAGTGGCGGAGTGCCACGTGGCGCGCCCTGGATGGCTGCGGGCGGCGGCGCTGGACGCGTCTGGCCCGATCCGGACGTGTCCGGCGGCGCGGAGAGGAGCGGGGGCTAGGGTTTGATCCGGGATTTCGGAGGAGGGGCTATATTTATAGGTAGGAGGGGCTAGGAAGCTCCAAATGAGGTGAGGTTTTCGGCCACGCAATCGTGATCGAACGGCGATGGGCATGGAAGTGTCTTAGATGGGTTATTGGGCTGTTTTGGAGGGGTTTTGGGCTGCAACCCAAAAGAGGCTTTCACGGTTACCCGGTTAACCGTTGGAGTATCAAACGACCTCCGAATGACCCGAAACTTGACAGGCGGTCTACCGGTGCTACACCAAGGCCGCTTGACACACCTCGGTCCATTCCGAGAAAGTTTAATACCCGCTCATGGAAAAAGGTAAAAGGGGACGCCGGGGAACATAGGAGCGCCGGATTGCAAAACGGACAACGGGGAAAATGCTCGGATACATGAAACGAACACGTATGCGAATGCGATGCACATGATGACATGATATGAAATGCATGACAAGGACAAAATGCAAAAGAAGGAAAACCCAACCACGTAGGGAATATCATATCACATAGCCGAAAATGGCAAGAGTTGGAGTTACAAATATGGCAAGTTACATCCGGGGTGTTACAACACTCCACCACTACGAGAGGATCTCGTCCCGAGATCTAGGACTGAAAGAACTCCGGATATTCGGAACGGAGGTGGTCCTCGCGCTCCTAGGTGGCTTCTCGGTCTGAATGGTGTGACCACTTCACTTTCAGGAATTTGATTGACTTGTTGCGAGTCTTGCGCTCAGTTTCTTCAAGAATAGCAACGGGATGCTCATGATAGGACAAATCTTCTTGAAGATCAATCTCTTCGAAGTTGATGGTGCGCTCAGGTGTCTTGAAGCACTTGCGAAGCTGTGACACGTGGAACACATCGTGCACATTTGCAAAGTTGGGGGGAAGCTCAAGTTGATAGGCGAGATCGCCTCTTTTGCCGAGAATCTTGAAAGGACCCATGTATCTAGGGGCAAGTTTCCCTTTGATACCGAAGCGACGAGTGCCTTTCATTGGAGAGACGCGGAGGTAGACATGGTCTCCGATCTCGAAAGCCAAATCATGGTGTTTGCTATCGTAATAGCTCTTCTGGCACGATTGAGCGGCTTTGAGATTCTCACGAATGACTTTACACATATCTTCAGCCTCTGAGATCAAATCGTTGCCAAGAAGTTGGCGTTCGCCCGTCTCTGACCAATTGAGAGGAGTACGACACTTTATGCCATAGAGAATCTCGAATGGGGCTTTACCCGAGCTCGCTTGAAAGCTGTTGTTGTAAGAGAACTCAGCATATGGAAGACAATCCTCCCACTTCATGCCGAAAGAGATAACACAAGCCCTGAGCATATCTTCAAGAATTTGGTTGACACGCTCGACTTGTCCACTAGTTTGAGGGTGGAAAGCTGTGCTGAAGCGAATGTTTGTGCCCATGGCTTTCTGAAAAGAATCCCAAAACTTGGATGTAAAGATGCTTCCATGATCTGAAGAAATCAATTGTGGAATGCCATGCAAGGAGACAATTCTGGAGGTGTAGAGCTCTGCCAGCTGCGCTACTGTGATAGACTCTTTGATAGGAAGAAAATGAGCCACTTTAGTGAGCTTGTCGATGACGACGAAGATGGCATCATTTCCATGCTTGGACTTAGGAAAACCAGTCACGAAGTCCATTTCGATATGATCAAACTTCCATTCTGGAATAGCAAGAGGTTGGAGTAGACCAGCTAGTCGTTGATGTTCTGCTTTCACCCTTCGACAGACATCACATTCATTCACGAATTAAGCAATTTCTCGCTTCATTCGAGTCCACCAATACGACTGCTTGAGGTCATGGTACATCTTTGTACTTCCAGGATGAATGGACAGAAGAGAATTGTGCGCCTCGTTCATAATGACTTTACGAAGATCACCCTTTGGAACCACAATCCGGTCCTCGAAGAAAAGAGTATCTCTGTCATCAACGCGATAGCACTTGTATTTGGAAATGCCCTTGTCAATACCACGTTTCACCTTCTTCACCATGGTATCCAGCAGTTGTGCCTCACGAATTTGATCTTCCAAAGTAGGAGAGACTATGAGGTTGGCAAGAAAACCTTGAGGAACAACTTGGAGATTCAACTTGCGGAAAGCTTCACAAAGATCCGGTTGAAAGGGCTTGAGGATTAAGCTGTTGCAATAAGCCTTCCTGCTCAAAGCGTCTGCAATCACATTAGCCTTGCCTGGAGTATATTCAATACTCGGATTATACTCTTGAATCATTTCGACCCATCGAGTCTACCTGAGGTTGAGGTTGGGCTGAGTGAAGATGTATTTGAGACTCTTGTGATCGGTGAATATGTCCACTTTCCTTCCCAACAGGAGATGTCTCCATGTTATTAGAGCGTGGACAACTGCCGCCAACTCAAGATCGTGAGTGGGGTAGTTCTTTTCGTTGGGCTTCAACTGACGAGAGGTATAGGCCACAACCTTCTTCTCTTGCATTAACATAGCACCGAGACCTTGAAGAGAAGCATCACAGAAAACTTCATAAGGCTTGGATTCGTCAGGAGGAGTCAAAACTGGAGCAGTGACGAGTTTCTCTTTGATAGTGTTGAAAGCAACATCACACTCAGGAGACCAGACATACTTCACATGCTTCTGGAGGAGGTTGGAAAGAGGCTTTGCAATCTTTGAGAAATTCTCAACGAATCTTCGGCAATAGCTTGCAAGTCCAAGAAAACTGCGAAGCTGCTTGACATTCTGAGGAGGTTCCCAATTCAAAACTGCAGACACCCTCTCGGGATTAATAACAATGCCCTTGGCAGAGACGATATGCCCAAGGTAAAGAACTTCATCAAGCCAGAATTCACATTTGGAGAACTTCGCATAGAATTTATACTCTCTGAGCTTGTCGAGCACCAATCGCAAATGCTTGGCATGATCCTTCTTATTCTTGGAGAAGACCAATATATCATCGAGATAGACCAAGACAAATTCATTGGTGTAGGGGTTGAAGATGAAGTTCATCATTCGAGAGAAAGTTGGAGGAGCATTGACAAGGCCGAAAGACATGACAGTATATTCATAAGAACCAAAGCTTGTTCTGAATGCTATCTTGGGAATATCTTCTTCACGAATGCGAATCTGATGATAACCCATACGAAGGTCAAGCTTGGAGAACACTTTAGCACCTTTAAGTTGCTCGAATAGCTCATTGATGTTGGGAAGTGGGTACTTGTTCTTGATAGTCTTCTTGTTCAATGGACGGTAATCGACGCAAAGTCGGTCCGTGCCATCCTTCTTCTGGACAAAAAGAACCACAACCCCAAGGAGAAGAACTCCGTCTGATCAGACCCAGACGCTCTTGTTCATCGAGTTGCTTCTTCAGTTCCTTCAACTCTTTTGGCCCAAGCTTGTATGGACGCTTGCAAACGGGTTCCGTGCCAGGCTCAAGATCAATAACGAATTCGACTGGACGGTGAGGAGGCATACCCGGAAGCTCTTCTGGAAAGACATCTTGGTACTCACAAACGACTGGAATCTGAGAGATAGCATCCAATTCACCCTTCTCATTGAGAGAAAACAACCGAATGGTTTCGTCACGAGCGGCATAAATGATCACATCGTCAAAGGAGTGAGTCAATTGAATTTCCCTGGCAGCACAATCAAGCTGAGCCTTGTGCTTAGAAAGCCAGTCCATCCCGAGAATAAGATCAATATCAGAGTCACCAAGAACAATTGGTTTAGCCAGAAATCTATAGTCGCCCATCTTGATAGAAACATCCGGAATCATCGTGGTAGCCCTCATATGCTTGGCCGGAGAAACAACCCCCATGGGTTTACCCAACATTTCCGAAGTGAAATCATGCTTTGAAACGAATGATCTTGACATGAAACAATGCGATGCACCAGTATCAAATAAGACTTTTGCAGGAATATCATTAACAGGAAGGTTACCCATGATCACTTCTGAAGAATCCTCTGCCTGAGCCGCATTCATCATGTTCACCTTGGCATGTTTAGGATTATGCTTGACCACTTCATTGCTGGAAGATTTCACAGGAGGAGGAGGCGGAAGGCGCCTTTGGTTGAAGCACTTGTTCGCATAGTGACCCTTTTGCTGACATTTGTTGCAAGTCACCTCTGAGAGCGGACGATGATACGGTGCATTTGGCCTTGGAGCTTGATTCTAAGACTTGTTCTGATAGCCAGGGTTGGGTGGGTGGGAAGATCCACGACCACCTGAGTTCTTCTGCTGATAAGGCTGACGGAACGGAGGAGGAGGAGGCAACCAGAACTTTTGTTGCTTGGCCGCCACTAGTGAGGAAGAAGAGGACTGAACTGCGTCCCTGACTCTCTTCTTAGATGCCTCACACTCGAGCTGAGCAGCTTCTTGTTTCAGTGCCATGTTGTAGAATTCATCACACTTTAACAGCTCAAAAAGCACGAGAGCTAGTTGCAGATCTTCTCTGAGGCCACGCCTGACTTGGTAAATCATGCTCTTCTCATCAGGGATGTCTTGCCTCGCAAAACGAGAGAGCTTCTGGAACTGAGTGTTGTATTGATACACAGACATGGTGCCTTGCTTGAGATTGCGGAACTCCTCACGCTTACTCTCAACAACACTTTCTGGAATGTGATGAGCTTTGAAGTCATGGCGGAAATCATCCTAGGTAATCACAAGACCTCCTCTGGAATCTTTGTATTGTTGGAACCACTCAGCAGCTTGATCCTTGAGTTGAAAAGAGGCAAACTTGACAAAGTCCTCAGGTCTAACATTGCTACATTCGAAATGCTTGTTGATGTCCACGAGCCAATCATCGGCGTCTGTGGCCTCGACACAGTAGCTGAAAGTCTTCGGCTGATTTGCAAGGAACTGATTGAGGGTAGCAAAATGCGGCTGATTGTTGCCTTGGCCTTGATTTCCCTGATTACCTTGCCCTTGGTTGCGATCTTGCAAGAGCTGAATCAGAATCTGAGCGTTGGCATTGGTGGCTGTCATCAAGGCTTGCCATGCCTCCGGAGGCGGAGGTGGTGGCGGAGGGTTAGCCTGACTTCCTTCATTGCGTTCCGGATTCTGACGCGTTGGCGGAGCCATCCTGAAGAGGGTGACATCCATTAGCATCTTGAGAGACATATATTCAAGCTGAATCAAAGGATCGAAATTGCAACATATAGTCTTCACAATAAACATTCGAACAAGAATGAACGAATGAATTCCAAAGTAAAGCATCACACTTCCATAAGCTGAGAAGCCATTTAGATAAAGATATGGAAATCACCATCTGCCTTCGAAATAACTCGAATATCACAACTGAAAACAAAACAAAGGATTGGCTTGCAGAATAAGCCGGAACAAACATATGATAGATCCCATATCGTATCATGTGTGTGTTGGAAAGATATTCTAGGGGCTACTTGAATTCCCACTTATAAACTCCCGAAACTTTCTGGTTATGCAATCAGGTGTTGGGGATACAGGGGACACAAAATATATCACCCAAACTAACAATACCTAGATCCAGCTGTATCCGTCCTTCAACACATAACCAAGAAATCCTTGGAAATCGTCTACCTCAACCTTCGAAAAAACATCCGTTATACGAGTTATGGCAATACTCCCGCACTCGCCTCAGTACTAGGCTATCAGGGTTATCTCACCAACAACTGTACAAAAGAGATTTTCGATGTCGGCGCACTAAACTCAGGTATTCCAGAACTGCAACGATAAGATTATGAGGACAACACCTCGGAGCTCAACTCCCCGGGACACCTCCACTAAACCCCTGCTAACAGGAGGCACCAAGACAATGTTGTCATCATAAAACCATCGGAACGATTCTAAGATTCCCGCGTGATCCTAAATTTTTTTTTAGTGAAATTTGAGAAGAGAAGAGTCAAAACTCTACGTCAGGATGCCTTACCAGAGCGATGAGGAGACTGGGAAGTAAAAAGAATTCCTAAACTCTCCGATATATAATTCCTAAATGACTCAAATCATTTTTCTAGACACAACTCGGCCGCTAAAAACGATCAATCAGTGGGGGCTCCTAAGGTCGGGGAAGGCTCTGATTACCAACTTGTAACACCCTCGATGCGATAATATCTCCCACGTGTCGAAGCACGACTTAGAGGCATAACCGCATTGAAAGCAATGTCGCAAGTGAGGTAATCTTCACACAACCCATGTAATACATAAGGGAAAGAGATACATAGTTGGCTTACAGTCGCCACTTCACACAATACATAAATAAGCATTCATCATCCAGAATACACTCAAGGTCCGACTACGGAACCAAAATGAAAGAAGACTACCCCAAATGCTACACAGATCCCCGATCGTCCCAACTGGGCTCCACTACTGATCATCAGGAAAAGACACATAGTAACGACCACGTTCCTCGTCGAACTCCCACTTGAGCTCGATTGAATCATCTGCACTGGCATCGTCGGCACCTGCAACTGTTTTGGTAGAATCTGTGAGTCACGGGGACTCAACAATCTCACACCCGCGAGATCAAGACTATTTAAGCTTAAAGGTAGGATAGGGTTGTGAGGTGGAGCTGCAGCAAGCGACTAGCATATATGGTGGCTACATTCGCAAAAGAGAGTGAGAAGAGAAGCAAAGCACGGTCCTGAAGCTAGGAGTGATCAAGAAGTGATCCTAGAACAACCTACGTCAAACATAACTCCAACACCGTGTTCACTTCCCAGACTCCGCCGAGAAGAGACCATCACGGTTACACACGCGGTTGATGTGTTTTAATTAAGGTCAACTTCGGGTTTTCTACAACCGGACATTAACAAATTCCCATCTGCCTCATAACCGCGGGCACGGCTTTCGAAAGATAATACCCTGCAGGGGTGTCCCAACTTAGCCCATTATAAGCTCTCACGGTCAACGAAGGATATTCCTTCTACCGGGAAGACCCGATCAGTCTCGGAATCCCAGACTACAAGACATTCCGACAGTAATAAAACAAGTCCAGCAAAGCCGCCCGATTGTGCCGACAAATCCCGATAGGAGCTGCACATATCTCGTTCTCAGGGCACATCCGGATAAGCTAAGCGTACAGGTACCAACATAACCCAAGTTGCCAAGGGACGGTCCCGCACGGTGCTCTAGTTTGGGCCAGCAATCGAAGGAGAACTGGCCCGGGGGTTAAAATAAAGATGATCCTCGGGCTCGCGAAAACCCGGGGGAAAAAGGCTTAGGTGGCAAATGGTAAAACCAATGTTGGGCCTTGCTGGAGGAGTCTTATTCAAAGCGAACTGTCAAGGGGGTCCCATAAATCACCCAACCGTGTAAGGAACGCAAAATCAAGGAACACAACACCGGTATGACGGAAAACTAGGGTGGCAAGAGTGGAACAAAACACCAGGCATAAGGCCGAGCCTTCCACCCTTTACCAAGTATATAGATGCATTAATTAAATAAGAGATATTGTGATATCCCAAAATAATCATGTTCCAATATGGAACAAACTTCATCTTCACCTGCAACTAGCAACGCTATAAGAGGGGCTGAGCAAAGCGGTAACATAGCCAATCAACGGTTTGCTAGGACATGGATGGTTAGAGTCTTGACATGGCAATATGGGTGGCATGATATAGCAAGTGGTAGGTATCGCAACATAGGCATAGCAAAAGAGCGAGCATCTAGCAAGCAAAGATAGAAGTGATTTCGAGGGTATGGTCATATTGCCTGCAATGTTCTTAGGGTTGTCGAAAGCTTGATCCTCGTAAGCGTTCTCAACAGGTTCCTCGTTCACGTACTTGTCTCCCGGCTCTACCCAAAACAAGAACACAAGCAAAGGAACAACTATCAACCACGATGCAATGCGCAATCAACATGATGCAAAACATGGCATGATATGCGAGATGTGGTATGCAATGCATATGCGTGCTCCGGAAGGAAAAAGGATGAACAAGGCATAATCTTGGCAAACCAAGTATGCTACTGGATAGGTGAGGTGATTTAGGTTGAAATCGATATAAAGATCACCGGAATCGGATGCGCGGTTTGCAAATGACAAGCAAAACAAGAATGACAAGATTCTGCCATTAACAGCATGATGCCACTTAGCGTGCAACAAGAAATTAAGCTACTGCACCCAAACATATCAGCAACGCATATGGCAGTGATTTACTCAAGATGCTTGACAAAAGATGAACACTGAGCTACGGCTAAATCACACCACAACAGGTTCAAACAAGCATGGCAAAAGTGCAAAAGATAACAGGTTCACAGACTTAGTGAAAATACTATCATGCCAGAAATTAACATCAGGATGACATGTTTAGAGCAAGGAAACAACATGCTACAGGAACACAATATAGCAAAACAAGGCATGGCATGAATCTACTCAAAGCATTTAACAAAAGTCCTGTTCGCACACGAACACGTCACCGTGTACCTCCAACGCCGAGGGTGATGCACCGTAGCTCACGTCGAAGGAGACCCGTCCGGAAGCGCGGTACGCAAGCAATCCGGCTGGTGCTTTTCAGGACCCGAAACCCCACGCGCCCGGGATGGACCCCGTCTGGACGTGCGGCGGCTATGGGCTGCCCTAGGTCGGTTCGCCCGCCCCTAGAGCCTCGAGGATCGCTGCCCTTCAACACGAAGAACGAACGAAGAACGAGAGAGAAAGAACAAGGGAGAGATGTAAAACTAGGGTAAAAAGTAGATGTGTTTTGCGATTGTGTGTTGTTTCAATCGGCCGTCACCCCCAACATATATAAAAGGCGGCTGGACTTCCCGTACAAGCAAAGGATTTATCTAGGCTTTCCTTACAAGAAAATTACATCAATTCACGTCAAAAACCCTAGTCAAATTCGGACTGATTTTATCCGAACTTCCCAAAACAGGGGGGCAAGTGTTTCACCGGTTCTTTTGGCTTCTCGAAGATAGCATTCTTAGGACCAAAATCCAGCTGGGCTACCTCCCCTTCTTTACCTATAGCACAAAACTCGGCAGGTAAGTAATATACCATATTAATATCCATACCTTCCCGAACCGGCGTAGACTCATAATCCACCATCTCATCTTCATCCCCCAATGTGAATATTGGGCTCAAAGATTCCTCAACTGAAGGGGATGTTTCAGGTGGTGTGGACGATGTAATAGGGGTCGCAACACAGGCTATCTCCTCGCGCTACCCGTCAGACATGTGTCTGGTGGGGCGCGCCACATCTCGCCTCGTGACAGGGCTGCACTCCGATTGCTCTAACTTTTGCATACGAACTCGCATTTGAACGATTTTTATATCAAAATCGATCGTTTTGACGAGACGAAGACAACCCGTGTAGAAACTTTTCTCATATGAAGCCATCTTGCAGGCGTAATAGGCCGAATAGTGTTCTGAATATAAAATTTGAGTACTTCAAACACAACTTCGGCCTTAGAGATGGGACCGGATGGCTATGGCCCAAATATGAAAGTTTCTCCTTTTGACGATACGGAACTTTCTCACTTTGACCACTTTTCCATTTGAGGCCTTCTTAATTATGTTTTCGACCATGCCAAAACCTGGTGTCAACACATGCCCCCCTGTTTTTCGGCAAAGCTTGTGTGCCAAAAAATAACTTGCATGATGCTTTTACTAAGGACGATGTCAACACTCCATCGGCCATTTTATGTGCTTAGGGCGATAATTTGTATATCGGCCATGTTTAAGTTCTTGTTTACATCATACCCTGGAACCGATTACCACCAATCGGCTTTAAAGAGATGGGAATGAACCCGTTCCTCGTAGCACTAAGGAAATCAAACTCTGAGAGGTCACGCCCTGTTAAGAAAGTAACATCCAGATGATTCCAATCCACCGATGCATCGGCCAAAGCAACACAAGCCGAATTATCCGCGTGAATGACTTCTACCTCATCATCGACCCACTGTATTAAGAATTGATGCATGGTAGATGGCACACATTGGTTAGCATGAACCCAATCGCGGCCTAATATAACATTATAGTTACCTTGCACCTCGGCGATGAAGAATGTGGTGGCCAAAGTTTTACTTCCCACGGTGAGTTCCATGCACATCACACCTTTGGCCTCTGTTTTTTCTTTTCCCTCAAATCCATTAAGTACCATATTGGTCTTCATCAATGCATTATCGTCTAACCCCAATTTCTTGAAGACCGAGTAGGGCATAAGATTTACCATAGCACCACCATCAACGAGCATCCTAGCAACCGGTGATCCGTTAATATGACCTTTGAGGTACAATGGCTTCAAGTGTTTCACCGGTTCTTTTGGCTTCTCGAAGATAGCATTCTTAGGACCAAAATCCAGCTGGGCTACCTCCCCTTCTTTACCTATAGCACAAAACTCGGCAGGTAAGTAATATACCATATTAATATCCATACCTTCCCGAACCGGCGTAGACTCATAATCCACCATCTCATCTTCATCCCCCAATGTGAATATTGGGCTCAAAGATTCCTCAACTGAAGGGGATGTTTCAGGTGGTGTGGACGATGTAATGTAGAAGCATCTGTATTTTCTTTTTGTTTAGGCCTCCACACTTGTTTTGTGAGTGCCATGGGCCGAATTTCACTTAACAATTCGTCCCTTTGCCTCTCCTCTTTGTGCTCTACCTTCTCGTGGTTCCTCATGCGTTGTAATCTCCTTTTCATGGTCTTGGTTAAACCGGGAGGACACCACTTAGGTTGAGTATATTTGGGATCCCTTGGTTTGGCCTTTCTTGTGCTTGCCTCATGATCACTAACCATGGAACCCTGCTGAACAATAACAATATCACCATTAGAAGTAGCCAGATTACCAACAATCGGCCTTTTGATCTCCTTTTGCTTGTCACATTCTGAAATTTCTGCATTAGATGACTTAACACGCCACACTTTCTTATTGGCCTTACTTGGAGAAATTTTTGTTGGCCGATTAGCACCATAACTCAAACGGCCTTGTGTGGGATAATAAAGCCTCTCGCGAGCAGGCCTTCTAGGTGCTGCCCACCCCATATGGAAAGCGTAAGGAGCCATTGGGGGCTTCCCCCATCCTCCACTGAAGCCTCTCATGTAATATGGCGCATAGAAGAGTTGTGACATCCATGGTGTTGGTTCCCATGACCCATATGGCCTTGCATATCGTCGAAACTCTTGCTTCGGAGGCAATCTTGAACGCTTTGAATGTGATGGCCGATTAGAGCTAGAACCGGCCGCTTGACTTGCATATTTGGATAGCAACATATCAAAAGTTGGCTTGATTCTCTTGTTCTTAGTTTCATTCTTTTTCCACTTGCCAACTTCTGAATTCTTGGGCTTGATCAATTTAACATGAGCATCCTCTTGTACTTGTGGTTGCCCACCGAGTGTAGCATTTTTTATAGTGATCTTCAACACTTCCTTGCCATCGGGTTGCTTCTCAAGCACAATCTTTCTTCCCAAGACCTTGTCGCCCTCCTTGCTATTCCTGGGTTCACCAATAACAACATTATCTTTATTAGCGGATTCGGCTATGTTAGGCCGAATTAACATTTTCTTCCCTTCCAAGTCTATGGTGTTTATGGGGAAGGGCTGCTTATCAACCTGCATCTCAGCAAAATTCAATCGTCCGTCATTAATGGCCGATTGTATCTGTCATCGAAAAACATTGCAATCGTTAGTAGCATGACAAAATGAATTATGGTACTTGCAATAAGCACGCCGTTTCAGCTCCTCAAACGGCGGTATGGTGTGTGATATTCTAATCATCTTATCTTGCAAGAGAGCATCAAATATTTTATCACACTTTGATATATCAAAAGTAAACCTCATCTCCTCATCACGATTCTTGCGAATCGGCTTAAGAGCATTGCACATATAGGGTTTGGCCTTTGAGGACCAAACAAATTCAGTAGTATAGACATCAACCTCATCGTCCGAATTATCATCATTGTGTTCAACCATATGCATTCTAGGACGATCGGTTGCAGACCTATGGACCTCTTTACTTCGACTCTCTTGGGCCAAGGCTTTTTGTAAGACTTGATTAATGCTTGAAAACTCATAACTTTCTAGCTTCTCTTTAATGTGAGTTTTCAAACCATTAACAAGATCTGCCAAGTCTCTCTCAGTTATCACTAAGCTATAACATCGGTTTTTTATATCTCTAAACCACTTGACATAATCGGTGACCGATTCATCATGTTTCTGGCTAACCGATGTAAGATGTGACAACTTTAGCTCATTATCGCCGCTATAAAAGTGATCATGAAACTTTTTCTCTAATTGCGACCATAAGAGAATTGAGCCATGTGGTAAAGCAGCAAACCATGAAAATGCGGTACCAGTTAAAGATAATGGAAATAAACGCACTTTCAATTCTTCTATGGAACCTGCTTCACCCAACTGTGCTAGATACTGACTCACATGCTCCCAAGTTGTTTTTGTACCCTCACCACTAAATTTAACAAAATCAGGAACCTTATAACCTTGAGGGTAAGAAATTGCATCGAATTGTTCAGGATAAGGCTTTTGGTACACACGACTCTTTACTTTCGGCTCGTTTCCGAAAGTTTCTAGAAACATCTTATGCAAATCCTCCCTTAATTTAGCTAAAATTGGACCCGAGGTAGATGAAGATGTTTGTGGCAATGACATAGAAGCAACCTGAGTACTAGCTATTGGTGCAACTTGTGGGATGGGCGCCGAACCATAATTCAGCGGAAGACCAAACATGCCTGCACCTATGGGTGGTGTGACAAAGTGATTCGGCGTTGACGCCGAATTGGGCACACTCATAATAGGATTAGAGTATGTAGGTGCAGCCACAAGCTGGTTGGTTTGAGTAGGGTAAAAATTCAACGGCATATTATATTGTTGTTGCATAGGTGGTGCCGATGAAATAGGTAAAATTGGACTAGGGTTTTC
The DNA here is from genome assembly GCA_032464435.1 of Aegilops umbellulata. Lineage (NCBI taxonomy): Eukaryota > Viridiplantae > Streptophyta > Magnoliopsida > Poales > Poaceae > Aegilops > Aegilops umbellulata. Next base: position 380,531,024 of record CP136056.1, on the reverse strand, counting down.
AGATATACCAACAGTACCACTAGATGATGGAGGCATATTTTTCTGAGCATTAGCACTAGCCACAAAAGAATTGTATGCCATCACGTTACCCTTACTAACAAGACTTTCAATCACAGCCACTTGCTCTGGAGAAAAAACTTTACTCACAGTGATTAGATCTTGTTCGTCGATGAGGGGAGGAAAATTGGTGTTTCCAACCGGAGTGATGTTGCCTTGACGGTCCTTCTTGAAACTTGAAAGAAACGCTTCCAAATTCTCCTCCTCGCGCTTCTTCTTGAGCACCTCAAAAGCCTCTTCACGCTGCTTCTTGCGCGCTTCGTAGGCTTGGCGATGTTCATCCGATAGTTCATCAAGACCGGGCTTAATGATGTTATCGGCGTCAACTTCTGAGGGCTTGGGGAGATTAGACATGGTTGATGATGATTCTTGATCTTTCTACCCCAGCGGAGTCGCCAAAAAGTGTGTTCGCACACGAACACGTCACCGTGTACCTCCAACGCCGAGGGTGATGCACCGCAGCTCACGTCGAAGGAGACCCGTCCGGAAGCGCGGTACGCAAGCAATCCGGCGGGTGCTTTTCAGGACCCGAAACCCCACGCGCCCGGGAGGGACCCCGTCTGGACATGCGGTGGCTATGGGCTGCCCTAGGTCGGTTCGCCCGCCCCTAGAGCCTCGAGGATCGCTGCCCTTCAACACGAAGAATGAACGAAGAACGAGAGAGAAAGAACAAGGGAGAGATGTAAAACTAGGGTAAAAAGTAGATGTGTTTTGCGATTGTGTGTTGTTTCAATCGGCCGTCACCCCCAACATATATAAAAGGCGGCTGGACTTCCCGTACAAGCAAAGGATTTATCTAGGCTTTCCTTACAAGAAAATTACATCAATTCACGTCCAAAATCCTAGTCAAATTCGGACTGGTTTTATCCGAACTTCCCCAAACTGTTCGGTTTAAACTGGCTGCACCTTGCGGGTCCTTTTTGGGGTGGTAAACAATCTCGGATGAAAACAAGCCCAAAAGCAATCTTGACTGTTTCGACGAGGCGAACAACTTTCATGTTGAAGGGTTTTTGATCAGAGATCATCTTGAGGGTCAAATCTGTCTCGCAACACAGGCTATCTACTCGCGCTACCCGTCAGACATGTGTCTGGTGGGGCGCGCCACATCTCGCCTCGTGACAGGGCTGCACTCCGATTGCTCTAACTTGTGCATACGAACTCGCATTTGAACGATTTTTGTATCAAAATCGATCGTTTCGACGAGACGAAGACAATCTGTGTAGAAACTTTTCCCATATGAAGCCATCTTGCAGGCATAATAGGCCGAATAGTGTTCTGAATATAAAATATGAGTACTTCAAACACAACTTCGGCCTTAGAGATGGGACCGGATGGCTATGGCCCAAATATGAAAGTTTCTCCTTTTGACGATACGGAACTTTCTCACTTTGAGCACTTGTCCAGTTGAGGCTTATTAATTATGTTTTCGACCATGCCAAAACCTGGTGTCAACAAGTCCCTTACTGACCAATAGCCAAAAAGGACCAGAAAATATAATAACACCCATGTCAATTAAGCAAATTTCGTTACAGTTTTCAGACTTAGCAGAAAACTGGACATGTCAAAAACAGATAGCAAGTAGGCATGTTTACGAGCTCGATGCACTCACTACAGAGCATCTCATGATAAACTAAGCATACATCCATCAAGAAGACATGGCATAGAAGCTAAATATGGCAAGAATAACATCATATCATGCAAGGATCAACTACAACAAGCTTGGCAAAATTGAATAACATGTAAACAATCTGCCAGTAACATTTTATAGCAAAAGTAGAGCTCGATTGACTCAAGCTATGGCACTCCATAATTACAAACAAAGGCATGGGCGGATAAAGCAAATCCATATGTTCCAAACACCCTTACTGATCATGCTCAAAAGAGGCATAGATCTCTCTGAAACAACATGAACACATGGCATAAAAATAATAGCAGAAATAACTTAGTGAAATTACTAAGTCTCTGAAATCAGCAACAATATGATCCCTAGTTTGCATGCTTGTTCTAGTCACCACAAAGATCACAAAAATACATGGCATACACCCCTGGAAAGATGGCATGGCATATTACAAAACACATGTATGACTCCAATTCATAGGAAGCACACATCAATCATGGCAAAAATGACAAAAGTGCATCTACTGAAACAGATCTGAAACTAACATCACATAGCCCTCTTCTAACAGCATTTCGGGCATCAAGATGAGCTCAAATGAAAAATGACGCAATGAGATGAAATGATTTACTCATCGAGGCGAACAATTTGACATATTATACGCACGAAACGGAGCAGTATGCAACAAGTTATGATGCGATGAACATGCAACAAAATTACTGAAGAAAATGACTTGGAGGATTTCGGGGGGAGGAGAAAGTCAACCTTCGAGTTGGATCTAGATCTGGGGTAGTTCGCCGGAGTTCGTCCCAGCCGGAGCAGGAGAGGAGGAGGTCGCCGACGAGGGGGGGGGGACCGGCCGGATCCGGCGGAGGACGGCGCGGGGCGGCGCGGCGTCGCCGGAGTGGCGCGGGGCGGCGGAGTTGACGGCGGCGGGGAGGACGCCGGCGAGGCGGCGCGGCGCGGCGGCGCGGAAGGTGGCGGTCGGCGCGCGGGGCGGCGAACGGCGAGCGGCGGGGCGCAGTCGGGTGGCGGGGCGACTTGGGCGGCGGCTCGGGCCCCGCGGGCCAGCGATGGGCCTGGCGGGCCGCGGCGGCGGGCGGTGGCGGGGTGCCACGTGGCGCGCCCTGGATGGCTGCGAGCGGCGGCGCTGGACGCGTCCGGCCCGATCCGAACGTGTCCGGCGGCGCGGAGAGGAGCGGGGGCTAGGGTTTGATCCGGGATTTCGGAGGAGGGGCTATATTTATAGGTAGGAGGGCCTAGGAAGCTCCAAATGAGGTGAGGTTTTCGGCCACGCGATCGTGATCGAACGGCGATGGGCATGGAAGTGTCTTAGATGGGTTATTGGGCAGTTTTGGAGGGGTTTTGGGCTGCAAACCAAAAGAGGCTTTCACGGTTACCCGGTTAACCGTTGGAGTATCAAACGACCTCCGAATGACCCGAAACTTGACAAGCGGTCTACCGGTGCTACACCAAGGCCGCTTGACACACCTCGGTCCATTCCGAGAAAGTTTAATACCCGCTCACGGAAAAAGGTAAAAGGGGACGCTGGGGAACATAGGAGCGCCGGATTGCAAAACGGACAACGGGGAAAATGCTCGGATACATGAAACGAACACGTATGCGAATGCGATGCACATGATGACATGATATGAAATGCATGACAAGGACAAAATGCAAAAGAAGGAAAACCCAACCACGGAGGGAATATCATATCACATAGCCGAAAATGGCAAGAGTTGGAGTTACAAATATGGCAAGTTACATCGGGGGTGTTACAATCTGGTAGCCAGTGCGCGATATCTGCGGCCAGGTATCCGGCTCCCCGGAGCTTTGTGATGTCCTCCTCCGTAACGGTGGAGACCATCCACTTGCCTCCCGCTCCGGCCATGCTTGGAGTGGTTTTGAAAAAAAATGCAAACTTGGGTGCTGGAGCTCGAGTGCGTAAGAATGGGTGAGCAAGGAGGAAGAGGGCGTGGGTGAAAAAGATGAATCCTTGTCTCTTTATAAGGGCGGAAGAAACTATGCGCCTCCCCACCTGCCTGGTAAACTCGCTTATTCCCCAAGCGCCTTAATTGATGTCATGGTTGGGTTACCCACACCCGCATTGATGAGAATCCCGTGATAGGGGGACACGATCTCTGCTTCGACAAGACATGCCAAGAAAACCGCCTCGCAATATATGCAGTAGCTGGTTAGGAGAAACGGTTCGAATAATGACCGGGCCGTGGCGTGATGTCACGCTATGAAACTTGTCAGCAGATTAAGATTTGTGAAAATATTATACTCTCTACGGTGGTATGTGGAATTTATTTTACAGAGCCGAACACGATCCTTGTGTTCAAAATCTTCTATGGAGTATTCGGAGGAGGGACCCACCTTGCAATGCCGAAGACAATCTGCACGCCGGGCTCGTCGTCATTGAAGCCTGGTTCAGGGGCTACTGAGGGAGTCCTGGATTAGGGGGTCCTCGGACTGCCGGACTATATACTTTGGCCGGACTGTTGGACTATGAAGATGCAAGATTGAAAACTTCGTCCCGTGTCCGGATGGGACTCTCCTTGGCGTGGAAGGCAAGCTTGGCAATTCGGATATGTAGATCTCCTCCCTTGTAACCGACTCTGTGTAACCCTAACCCCCTCCGGTGTCTATATAAACCGGAGGGTTTAGTCCGTAGGACAACAACAATCATAATCATAGGCTAGCTCCTAGGGTTTAGCCTCTACGATCTCGTGGTAGATCAACTCTTGTAATACTCATATCATCAAGATCAATCAAGCAGGAAGTAGGGTATTACCTCCATCGAGAGGGCCCGAACCTGGGTAAACAATGTGTCCCCCGCCTCTTGTTACCATCCACCTTAGACGCACAGTTCGGGACCCCCTATCCGAGATCCGCTGGTTTTGACACCGACAATCATCCTAAAAGGAAAGATCCCGCCTCAACAGAAAAGATGCCGCCTTCCCGCCCCGTGGTTTCATCATGTTGTAAATCCTTCCTGCAATCATATGGAGCACACAAGTTTTAAAAAAAGCATCACTTGCATTTAATTCATTCAAAAAAAATTAAAAAGCTATTACTTTTAAATTGAGCGTCGAAATTAAGTTTCATTTTCACCGTTAGGTTTCTTGCAATGAGCTCTTCAAAACAAGACCCCATATGGGTATGTTTCGCCCAACTTTTTTTCTAGTCAACTTTGATGCTATCTTAGGCAACTTTGGTGCTACTGGAAGCAATTTGCCTATCACAATTACATATCTACAGTAAGCACTCTAAAATTGACTACCAGTGATACAAGATTGCCTCAAAAAATAAAATTAGTGATACAAGAAGACTTTGGTGCTATATGAGGCAACTTTGATGCTACAGGAAGCAATTTTGCAGAAGATTGCCTATCACAATTATATATCTACCCCCAAGCACTTGGAACTTGGCTATCAATACTACAGGAAGCAACTTGATGCTATATGGGCCAACTTTCATGTTGCCTAATATCACATATAAAGTTGTCTATCAACTCAAAATGCTTCCCCCTAAGTTGAACACCATGACTTCCAAGTTGCCTACTGTCGTATTAAAGTAGCATAACATCATATCTAAAGTTGACTAACATCATCTGAACTTGCCTACAAGTAATTTCTAGTAATATAAGAAACTTAGCTTTAGAGGTAGACAAAACTTATAGACCAGTTATTTGAAGTATAAACTTTCCTCTAACTTTGCCTACAATACTACAAAGTTAGGCAACTATAAAACGACTTTAGGCAACTTTGCCACAAAGTACTTTCCCCGAACATTATCCTAACTTGCCTACAAGTACTTTGTAGTACTATAAGGATTCTTTTCGCTAACATTTTCCATGTATAAAAAATAATGGGTGTTGATTATGTTTTGGTTTGCATATTTAGGTGGGCCAAACAAAAAACTATTTCTGTGTATCATATTAGTGGATAACAAAATATCAACAAAACTTAGGTGATTTAGGAAAGTATTGTCTAAATGTAGGAAACTTATCCTATTGAAAATAGCAACTTTGGGGCAAATTAAATTAGGTTGTTGCTAAAAAATACTGTATCTTTGGGCAACTCGTGCCGGCCTCTCTAGTAACTAATTATCATGTGTTAGGCAAGTTTTCAGCAAAATAAAATCCAACACTGTCGGGAGTGCATCACTAGGCAACTAGCACCAACATATCCAGCAACTAACTGTCATGTGTTGAACAACTTTTGGACACTTTCGACTAAAAACATTGACGATTCCAGCCCCTGCATCCCCACGCCGCAAAACCACCTGGTGCACAAAATCATCAATTCACCTAAAAATCCAAGACTGCACACACCTCTCTTCAACCTCCCTATCCTGCTTCTAACACAATCATAGATTTGAGTATAAGAACACATGCTTAGGGGGCGATTTTGAGACACTTACGGGCGATTTGCGACCCAATTCCTCGACCACTAGCAACAATGTTATTCCAGATCTAGCTCCTCCTTGCTAGGCGGTCGCGACACATAAATGGTGGCGCCCTATTGGCCCTCGCTCCTGCTTCGCTTGCTGGTTGCCACACTCCAAGACCTCTCTCCTCCAACTGCTTGTTGGCTGCCACAAATTGTATGCCAAAAATAATTAGTGTGCGCAACTTCCTGACATTATTTGGCAAGCTAGCGCAACTTATTGTAGAATCATTGACTTAGAAGAAAGCAAAATCATCAATTTTAAAAATAATCCATTCTTAGGCAACAAGTAGTGTAACTACTACATCACTCATCAAACAGAAATCAAATCACCAACCTAACATGCAGATCAAGCGCAAAGGTCTTGGTCATTCTAGTCTGCAAGAAGATCCTCTATAAGCATTGTTTCTGACGAACACCCAAACACCGACACAACTTCACCATCCTGGTACCAAGAAGCAAAAAACAAAACTATATTAACAAGTTTTCAGTGCAACTATTTTCAGTTTTTCACCCATAAGAAAACATCCCTAGGATGTTGTTAAATCAGCTTCTGTGTGAAAAATGTACAACTCACAACTCTTACAAAAAAATCAAGCTAGGAGGACCAATTCATGTACAACACAACGCCATGTTTTGTTAGGGAGGTGCCATGCTTCTCCTGCGGCTATATTCTACTCCCTCTGTAAATATATATACGAGCGTTTAGATCGCTACTTTAGTGTTCCAAACGCTCTTATATTTCTTTACGGAGGGAGTAGAAGAGTGCACCTGCTGGCCATTGCATATTTGCATTGCCCCCCGCATTGCATAGGACAACAATTCAGAGTTGACACAGAGGAAATACACAACCTCAAACTCACTGAAAGCAAGCAACAAATATCAGGAAAAGAGTGAAGAACTACGAAAAGGGCAAATTGTACATGCATGATAAACCTGAGTTCCCAAGAAGGAAAAAGGCCGGGAACATGCTGATAAACTCTATCTGATATATGCCTAGGACGGTGACATTAATCACAAAGTCTCAGGAAATGATGATGATACTTGTACCTAAACTTACAGATGGATTACGTTCACCGGTAGAGCTAGACTGAGGGCAAAAAGCAAGTGTTCATGTGAGTAGGCAATTTGCATATAAGTTTCAAGCAACTGCCTTTATTTGCTGGAACAAAAAAAAGCTAACAACCAGCTACCGGGGAGGCAGAAAAACTAGTTGGAAAGCTATTGGGGATGTGTGAAATTTACCTAGAAGTGCCTGGCAAAGCTTCTTGCTTGCAAAGAGGGAAAGTAAAAAAGCAAGTCCTGATGGGATGTAGGCAAAATGCATAACACTGAGGCAACTCCTCTTTTTTGCTGAAACAAAAAAAATGGATAGCTTGTACGAAGCTTACCTGGAAGTGTATGTTGAAGCTTCTTGCTTGGGCGTGTGCACAAAACCTCGAAACGTTGCTTTGACATCATTTTAGAATTTAGTGAGGCCCTGCAAACAAAATAAATAATTTGTTAAGGCAAGAATATCTACAAAAGCATATTTATGAAACTTAGGTGATTAGGGTAGAGTTTTGAGCAATAGTTTTGCTTTCCTCCAGCAAGAGCGTGTACTAGTAAAATATTCAAAATATGGTAGGATGGGATAGTGCAACCGTAAAAAATGACTAAGAATTTTGAATGCCTCTGCATCTCGTGTCCCTTGCTCTCTCTCCATCTCTCATGTTCATCCTCTTCTCCCTAGCCAGGGGATGAGATAGATTAGTATAGTAGCAAGTTTTTATGTCAAGTCTACATGAAGGATCTTTGTAGCCGTTGTAGGCCTCTAGACCTGTGTGGTAGTGATGCAGGCTCGAAGGAAATGCAATGGCGGGGTACGGCCAGGCGGTCAGGTCAAAGTGAGGGAGGGGGTCTGGGTCTCTTGTGCAGATTGGCCGTGATGTAAACTGCAAGTATATGTTCATGTGTAGTGCTATACATGATACGGTAAGTAGCCTCTGTACTTGTGTATTGTACACACATATTGTGTTTTCCCTCTGCTCTGAGAGAAACATGCTAAGTCAAGAGCAACTACTATAAGTAGCCATAAACTTGTATTGGGTTTGTAGGGAATTTCCATAGATTCTGCAGCTAATTCATTAGCTTGGTTACCAAAGAAAAATAAAATAGTGGAAGTCAGGAGCAACTACTACTTGGTTCGTAGGCAATTTCCCTACATGTGGATCTATGTTGTGTGGAACATCAAGTTGTGTTGTGTCCCCTGGGCAAATGCATCAGTGGTTGAACGCAAGTTGTACTCTGATCTAAACGCAAGTTGTACTCTGATCTAAGAAAATTATATAGTATATTCAGGGAACTCCAGGTTTTTTTAGAAAAAGGATTGAAGGTAGCACCTTGTATTAGGTTTGTACGCAATTTCCATAGATTCTTCAGCCAATTCATTAGCTTGCTAGCCGAACAAAACTAAATAGTGGAAGTCAGGAGAAACTACTACTTGGTTCGTAGGCAAATTGCCTACAAATTTCAGGCAAACCTATATTGTGTGGAGCATCAAGTTGTGTTGTGTTCCCTGAAGAAATGCTTTAGTTGTTGCGGGCAAGTTGTGCTTTGATCTAAGCAAATTGCATACTATATCCAAGCAAACCAGGTTTTGTTTATAAAAAGGAATAAAAGCTAGCAACTCATACTGGGTTTGTAGACCATTTTAATAGATTCTGCAGCCAACTCATTAGCTTGCTTGCCAAAGAAAATAAAATAGTGGATACAAACAACTCGTCGACCCATTGAGCAAGTCCAATAGCAGAAATGAGGCAACAACTACTTGTCAAAACATCATGCAAGTTTGAGCAAGTCCAATAGAAGAAATGAATCCAATAGCTCAATATAAATCCTGATTTTTTTCCTGCTTCATAGCCACCGTCGAAGACCCAACCAACACGCCTGACCCGTGGCTCCGAAGACATCGACGGTCCGGACGACGATGAGGGGCAACGTGTTGGTTGGGTCTTCGATGGTGGCTATGAAGTGGGTGGTGGGTGGGAAGCAAAATTCTCTGTCATCTGCTGTAAGGTCGAATCAAACATAGTTTGGCGACGAGCCGCCTGCCAGGGATAGGTTTTTTAGTGAGTTTAGTAGGTCACCCATGGGCGAGTGCTGGAAGATATCCGCGGCGCTGAACTTCAATATCGATAGCCGATCGAGTTCGGTATCCGCGGGCTCGCAGGGTTCGGAACTCGTTACCGGAGACAAGTTCGGGGTTCCGTTGATGCAAGTATCGTACGAAGTGGAATTTGCATGCGGCTCCAACGCCACCGAATTGGTAGCCCCCGTGATGCGGTTGAGTTTCCCATCTTCGGATGACTTGATCTTCTCCGGACCTAAGGCCAGAGTTGTTACAGGAGATATCTCCTGGATGCGGCCCGATGACAGGTTTAAGCCATGTTCGTCGGGGCGAAGGGGAGCGGTTGCCGCAGTCTCGAATCTGTCGAAGATCAAGTCTCCACAGATGTCCGCGACGTAGTTCAGGCTTCCGAATCTGACCTGATGGCCAGGGGCGTAGCTATCGATCCTAGACAAGGGGCGACCACTTCCTGGTATGACGTGTGTATGTTAGACACACCCAACGACGATCTCGACGATGACAAGGAGGATCCAGTCAAGGATAGGCCTCCTGGTACACAGTTCGAACACCGACACCACTCTCAGTCACGTCAGTTGATACGTCTCCAACGTATCTATAATTTTTGATTGTTTCATGCTATATTATCTACTGTTTTGGGCAACATTGGGCTTTATTATCCACTTTTATATTATTTTTAGGACTAACCTATTAACCGGAGGCCCAGCCCAGATTTGCTGTTTTTTGCCTATTTCAGTGTTTCGAAGAAAAGGAATATCAAACGGAGTCGAAACGGAACGAAAACAACTGGAGAAGTTATTTTTGGAAGGAAAGCTACCGGATGGACTTGGACCCCACGTCAGGAGATAAGGGAGGTGATGTCTACTACACAACCTTCTCCTTGTAGACGTTGTTGGGCCTCCAAGTGCAGAGGCTTGTAGGACAATAGCAAATTTCCCTCAAGTGGATGACCAAAGGTTTATCAATCCGTAGGAGGCGTAGGATGAAGATGGTCTCTCTCAAGCAACCCTGCAACCAAATAACAAAGAGTCTCTTGTGTCCCCAACACACCCAATACAATGGTAAATTGTATAGGTGCACTAGTTCGGCGAAGAGATGGTGATACAAGTGCAATATGGATGGTAGATATAGGTTTTTGTAAACTGAAAATATAAAAGCAGCAAGGTAACAAGTGGTAAAAGTGAGCGTAAACGGTATTGCAATGGTAGGAAACAAGGCCTAGGGTTCATACTTTCACTAGTGCAAGTTCTCTCAACAATAATAACATAATTGGATCACATAACTATCCCTCAACATGCAACAAAGAGTCACTCCGAAGTCACTAATAGCGGAGAACAAACAAAGAGATTATGGTAGGGTACGCAACCACCTCAAAGTTATTCGTTCCAATCAATCCGATGGGCTATTCCTATAAGTGTCACAAACAACCCTAGAGTTCGTACTAGAATAACACCTTAAGACACAAATCAACCAAAACCCTAATGTCACCTAGATACTCCAATGTCACCTCAAGTCTTCTTGGGCATGGTTATACGATATGCATCACACAATCTCAATTCATCTACTCAAACCAACACATAGAACCTCAAAGAGTGCCCCAAAGTTTCTACCGGAGAATCACGACGAAAACGTGTGCCAACCCCTATGCATAGGTTTATGGGCGGAACCCGCAAGTTGATCACCAAAACATACATCAAGTGAATCACGTGATATCCCATTGTCACCACAGATACGCACGACAAGACATACATCAAGTGTTCTCAAATCTTTAAAAGACTCAATCCGATAAGATAACTTCAAAGGGGAAACTCAATTCATTACAAGAGAGAAGAGGGGGAGAAGAAACATAAGATCCAACTATAATAGCAAAGCTCGCGATACATCAAGATCGTGCCAAATCAAGAACACGAGAGAAAGAGAGATCAAACACATAGCTACTGGTACATACCCTTAGCCGAGGGTGAACTACTCCCTCCTCGTCATGGAGAGCGCCGGGATGATGAAGATGGCCACCGGTGAGGGTTCCCCCCCTCCGGCAGGGAACCGGAACATGGTCCCGAGAGGTTTTTGGTGGCTACAGAGGCTTGCGGCGGCGGAACTCCCGATCTATTCTCTGTTCTGGAAGTTTTATGATACGTAGGTATATATGGGTCCAAGGGGTACGTCGGTGGAGCTTCGGGGGCCCCACGAGGTAGGGGGCGCGCCCTAGGGGGGTGGGCGCGCCCCCCACCCTCGTGGCCAGCTCCCGTATCTTCTGACGTAGAGTCCAAGTCTATCCGGTGGCTTTCCTTCCAAAAATAACTTCTCCAGTTGATTTCGTTCCGTTTCGACTCCGTCTGATATTCCTTTTCCTCGAAACACTGAAATAGGCATAAAACAACAAATCTGGGTTGGGCCTCCGGTTAATAGGTTAGTCCCAAAAATAATATAAAAGTGGATAATAAAGCCCAGTATTGCCTAAAACAATAGATAATATAGCATGGAGCAATAAAAAATTATAGATACGTTGGAGACGTATCAAGCATCCCCAAGCTTAATTCCTGCTCGTCCTCGAGTAGGTAAATGATAAAAAAGATAATTTTTGATGTGGGGTGCTAGTTGGCATAATTTCAATGTAATTCTCCTTACTTGCGATATGAATATTCAAATCCATAAGATTCAAAACAAAAGTTCATATTGACATAAAATAATAATACTTCAAGCATACTAACTAAGCAATTATGTCTTCTCAAAATAACATTGTCAAAGAAAGTTCATCCCTACAAAATCATATAGTTTAGTCATGCTCCATTTTCGTCACACAAGAATGCTCTCATCATGCACAACCCCGATGACAAGTCAAGCAATTTTTTCATACTTTAATAATCTCAAACTCGTAAACCTTCACGCAATACATGAGCGCGAGCCATGGATATAGCACTATGGGTGGAATAGAATATGATGATGGGGGTTATGTGGAGAAGACAAAAAAGGAGAAAGTCTCACATCAACGAGGCTAATCAATGAGCTATGGAGATGCCCATCAATTGATGTTGATGCAAGGAGTAGGGATCGCCATGCAACGGATGCACTAGAGCTATAAATGTATGAAAACTCAACAAAAGAAACTAGTGGGTGTGCATCCAAATTGCTTGCTCACGAAGACCTAGGGCACTTGAGGAGGCCCATCGTTGGAATATACAAGCCAAGTTCTATAATGAAATATTCCCACTAGTATATGAAAGTGACAACATATGAGACTCTCTATATGAAGAACATGGTGCTACTTTGAAGCACAATATATGAGACTCGCTATATCATGGTGCTACTTTGAAGCACAAGTGTGAAAAAAACAGGATAGTAGCATTGCCCCTTTTTTTTGGGCCTTCTTTTTTTTTCTTCGGCCTTTCTCTTTTTTTTGGATAATGCTCTACTGAATGATGATCATCACACTTCTATTTATTTACAACTCAATGATTACAACTCGATACTAGAACAAAGTATGACTCTATATGGATGCCTCCGGCGGTGTACCGGGATATGCAATGAATCAAGAGTGACAAGTATGAAAGAATTATGAATGGTGGCTTTGCCACAAATACTATGTCAACTACATGATCATGCTAAGCAATATGACAATGTTGAATGTGTCATGATAAACTGGATGGTGGAAAGTTGCATGGCAATATATCTCGGAATGACTATGGAAATGCCATAATAGGTAGGTATGGTGGCTATTTTGAGGAAGATATAAGGAGGTTTATGTGTGAAAGAGCGTATCATATCATGGGGTTTGGATGCACCGGCAAATTTTGCACTAACTCTCAATGTGAGAAAGGGCAATGCACGGTACCGAAGAGGCTAGCAATGATGGAAGGGTGAGCGTGCGTATAATCCATGGACTCCACATTAGTCATAAAGAACTCATATACTTATTGCAAAAATCTACAAGCCATCAAAAACCAAGGTACTACGCGCATGCTCCTAGGGGGATAGATTGGTAGGAAAAGACCATCGCTCGTCCCCGACCGCCCCTCATAAGGAGGACAATCAAATAACACCTCATGTTTCAAATTTGTTACATAATGTTTACCATACGTGCATGCTACGGGACTTGCAAACTTCAACACAAGCATTTCTCAAATTCACAACTACTCAACTAGCACAACTTTGATATCACTACCTCCATGTCTCAAAACAATCATCAATCATCAAACTTCTCTTAGTATTCAACACACTCATAAGAATTCTTACAAAACTTTTATGCTTAGCATATTATGATTTTAAGCACATTAACATGCTATTTAAGACTCTCAAAATAATATAAGTGAAGCATGAGAGTTCATCTATTTCTTAAAAATAAAACTACCACCGTGCTCTAAAAGATATAAGTGAAGCACTAGAGCAATAAAAAACTACTCCGAAAGATATAAGTGAAGATCAATGAGTAGTTGTATAATTATACAACTATGTGAAGACTCTCCCATTTAATAATTTCAGCTCTTGGTACTTTATTCAAACAGAAAGCAAAGCTAAAGAAAATAAAATGACACGACGCTCCAAGCAAAACACATATCATGTGGTGAATAAAAATATAGCTCCAAGTAAAGTTACCGATGAACGAAGATGAAAGAGGGGATGCCACCCGGGCATCCCCAAGCTTAGACGCTTGGTTATCCTTGAATATTACCTTGGGGTGCCTTGGGCATCCCCAAGCTTAGGCTCTTGCCACTCCTTATTCCATAGTCCATTGAATCTTTACCCAAAACTTGAAAACTTCACAACACAAAACTTAACAGAAAACTCATAAGCTCCGTTAGCGAAAGAAAACAAAACACCACTTCAAGGTACTGTAATGAACTCATTCTTTATTTATATTGGTGTTAAAACTACTGTATTCCAACTTCTCTATGGTTTATAAACTATTTTACTAGCCATAGATTCATCAAAATAAGCAAGCAACACAATGAAAACAGAATCTGTCAAAAACAGAACAGTCTGTAGTAATCTGTATCAAACATATAATTCTGGAACTCCAAAAATTCTAAAATAAATTGGTGGACCTGAGGAATTTTTCTAGTAATAATCTTAAAAAATAATCAACTAAATATCACTCTCCAGTAAAAAGTTCTAGCTAATCTCGTGAGCACTAAAGTTTCTGTTTTTTACAGCATGATCATAAAGACTTCACCCAAGTCTTCCCAAAGGTTCTACTTGGCACAAACACTAATTAAAACACAAAACCACATCTAAACAGAAGCTAGAAGGATTATTTATTCCTAAACAGAACCAAAAAGCAAGAAACTAAAATAAAATTGGGTTGCCTCCCAACAAGCGCTAACGTTTAACGCCCCTAGCTAGGCATGATGATTTCAATGATGCTCGCATAAAAGATAGGAATTGAAACATAAAGAGAGCATCATGAAGAATATGAATAGCACATTTAAGTCTAACCCACTTCCTATGCATAGGGATTTTGTGAGCAAACAACTTATGTGAACAAGAATCATCTTGCATAGGAAGGTAAAACAAGCATAACATCAAGATTTTAAGCACATAGAGAGGAACTTGATATTATTGCAATTCCTACAAGCATACATTCCTCCCTCATAATAATTTTCAGTAGCATCATGAATGAATTCAACAATATAACCAGCACCTAAGGCATTCTTTTCATGAATACTTGCATAGAAATTTTACTACTCTCCACATAAGCAAAATTCTTCTCATTCGGAATAGTGGGAGTATCATAAGAGACTTGAATGCTATAAATTGTTTCCACATTAAAAGAGTAATGTTCAGAGAAATGGTACTCATAATCATGACAAGTTTTATAAATATAATCATCACTACTCTTTATAGCATTAGTTTTATTACAATAATCATCATAAGTAGCAACTTTGTTCTCATCATAATCGATTGAAACCTCTTCCGAAATAGTGGATACATCACTAAATAAAGTCATAACCTCTCCAAATCCACTTTCATAAATATTATAAGATTCAACATCCTCAAATATTGTGGGATCACTACTTCCTAAAGTTGACACTTTTCCAAACCCACTTTCATCAATATATTCATCATAGGTAGAAGGCATGCTATCATCATAACTACTTTGCATATCAAAACTTGAGAGGCTAAAAATATCATCATTATTTAACATAGCATCCCCAAGCTTGGGACAAACATTAATTGCAGCAAATATATTCTCAAATATGTCATCCTCATCAAACAAAGCTTCCCCAAGCTTGGGCCTTTTCGTATCATAAGCATAATCACTCTCATCATTAATAGCATGGATAGCACCAATAGTATAGCAATTATTATATTCTTCCAAGCAAGTGCCAAAAAGATTTTCAAGATCATAAGAACTATAATTATCTTCCCAATCATAATCATCACAACAAGCAATAGGCATAACGAGATCATCATCAAGTGTATCATCTTCATTTTCATGAGGCACAACAATAATAGGAGCAACTTTATTTGGGAGAGATACCTTTTTACCTCTCTTCCTTTTCCTTTTGTTCTTCTTCACCACATCATGTGTGGGTTCAATCCTCTTTTTGGAGCTCCTTATTAATGAGATTGGTTGAATAGAAGGCTCCTCCTCGTTACCTGATTCATCATAAGAAATAATAGGAGTATATTGGGAAGTTTCTTCCCTTTCATTAGTATTCTCTTCATCTTATATTTTTTTTCTCTTCTTTATGTAATTGGCAATATAAGGATTTTCAATACAATTCACCGCACAATACATATAAATTTTCTCTGGATCAAAATCAAGAAATCTGTCAAGATTAAATTTTGGAATACCCTCAGTTATACGTTTCATTTCTTCATAACCCAAAAGAAGGCTAAGCTCTTTATGATGTTCAAGGGTAATCAAATTATCACAATATTTGTACACGACTTGATCATGAAACAAATAGCATTGGAGCTTTAAATGACCATCTTCATTACAAAGTTCACAAGGGGCACGAAAAATATTGAATCTTTTAGCACATTCATCTAGCTCTTATTGCAAAAATTTGGTTTCTAAGTACTTATGCCTCTTGCAATATCTATCTTATCTATTTGGTGTGTCCTTACAAACCCAATGCACTCCACAAAAATTGACATGTTTATAGGAGACATTTTTATCATAACTAGTTCAATCATCATTAGCATCATGGATATTCAAAGAATTCGCACTAACAACATTGCAATCATGCTCATCATTCAAATATTTAGTGCCAAACATTTTAGAGATCTCTTCTTCTAGCACTTGAGCACAATTTTCCTTTCCATCATACTCACGAAAGATATTAAAAAGATGAAGCGTATGAGACAAACTCAATTCCATTTTTTAATTTTCTTTTATAAACTAGACTAGTGCTAAAACAAGAAACAAAAAGATTCGATTGCAAGATCTAAAGATATACCTTCACTTACCTAGGCTCCCCGGCAACGGCGCCAAAAAAGAGCTTGATGTCTACTACACAACCTTCTCCTTGTAGACGTTGTTGGGCCTCCAAGTGCAGAGGTTTGTAGGACAGTAGCAAATTTCCCTCAAGTGGATGACCTAAGGTTTATCAATCCGTAGGAGGCGTAGGATGAAGATGGTCTCTCTCAAGCAACCCTGCAACCAAATAACAAAGAGTCTCTTGTGTCCCCAACACACCCAATACAATGGTAAATTGTATAGGTGCACTAGTTTAGCGAAGAGATGGTGATACAAGTGCAATATGGATGGTAGATATAGGTTTTTGTAAACTGAAAATATAAAAACAGCAAGGTAACAAGTGGTAAAAGTGAGCGTAAACCGTATTGCAATGGTAGGAAACAAGGCTTAGGGTTCATACTTTCACTAGTGCAAGTTCTCTCAACAATAATAACATAATTGGATCACATAACTATCCCTCAACATGCAACAAAGAGTCACTCCGAAGTCACTAATAGCGGAGAACAAACGAAGAGATTATGGTAGGGTACGCAACCACCTCAAAGTTATTCTTTCCAATCAATCCGATGGGCTATTCCTATAAGTGTCACAAACAGCCCGAGAGTTCGTACTAGAATAACACCTTAAGACACAAATCAACCAAAACCCTAATGTCACCTAGATACTCCAATGTCACCTCAAGTATCCGTGGGCATGATTATACGATATGCATCACACAATCTCAATTCATCTACTCAAACCAACACATAGAACCTCAAAGAGTGCCCCAAAGTTTCTACCGGAGAATCACGAGAAAACGTGTGCCAACCCCTATGCATTGGTTCATGGGCGGAACCCACAAGTTGATCACCAAAACATACATCAAGTGAATCACGTGATATCTCATTGTCACCACAGATACGCACGGCAAGACATACATCAAGTGTTCTCAAATCTTTAAAGACTCAATCCGATAAGATAACTTAAAAGGGGAAACTCAATTCATTACAAAGAGAGAAGAGGGGGAGAAGAAACATAAGATCCAACTATAATAGCAAAGCTCGCGATACATCAAGATCGTGCCAAATCAAGAACACGAGAGAGAGAGAGAGCAAACACATAGCTACTGGTACATACCCTCAGCCGCGAGGGTGAACTACTCCCTCCTCGTCATGGAGAGCGCCGGGATGATGAAGATGGCCACCAGTGAGGGTTCCCCCCTCCGGCAGGGTGCCGGAACAGGGTCCCAAGAGGTTTTTGGTGGCTACAGAGGCTTGCGGCGGCGGAACTCCCGATCTATTCTCTGTTCTGGAAGTTTTACGATACGTAGGTATATATGGGTCCAAGGGGTACATCGGTGGAGCTTCGGGGGGCCCACGAGGCAGGGGGGCGCGCCCTAGGGGGGTGGGCGTGCCCCCCACCCTCGTGGCCACGTCCCGTATCTTCTGACGTAGAGTCCAAGTCTATCCGGTGGATTTCCTTCCAAAAATAACTTCTCCGGTTGATTTCGTTCCGTTTCGACTCCGTCTGATATTCCTTTTCCTCAAAACACTGAAATAGGCAGAAAACAGCAAATCTGGGCTGGGCCTCCGATTAATACGTTAGTCCCAAAAATAATATAAAAGTGGATAATAAAGCCCAATATTGCCTAAAACAGTAGATAATATAGCTTGGAGCAATAAAAAATTATAGATACGTTGGAGACGTATCAGGAGGTGCTCACGAGGGTGAGGGGCGCACCCACCCCCCTAGGGTGCGCTCCCCTACCTCGTGGGGCCCCCGAAGCTCCACCGATGTACTTCATGCACCCATATATACCTACGTATCCTAAAACTTCCAGAACAGAGAATAGATCTGGTGTTCCGCCGCCGCAAGCCTCTGTAGCCAGCAAAAACCAATCGGGACCCTGTTCCGGCACCCTGCCGGAGGGGGGAACCCTCACCGGTGGCCATCTTCATCATCCCGGCTCTCTCCATGACGATGAGGGAGTAGTTCACCATCGGGGCTGAGGGTATGTACTAGTAACTATGTGTTTGATCTCTCTCTCTCTCTCTCTCTCTCTCTCTCGTGTTCTTGATTTGGCACGATCTTGATGTATCGCGAGCTTTGATATTATAGTTGGATCTTATGTTTCTTATCCCCCTCTTCTCTTGTAATGGATTGAGTTTTCCCCTTGAAGTAATCTTATCGGATTGAGTCTTTAAAGATTTGAGAACACTTGATGTATGTCTTGCCGTGCCTATCTGTGGTGACAATGGGATATCACGTAATTCACTTGATGTATGTTTTGGTGATCAACTTGCGGGTTCCGCCCATGAACCTATGCATAGGGCTTGGCACACATTTTCGTCGTGATTCCCCGGTGGAAACTTTTGGGCACTCTTTGATGTTCTATGTGTTTGTTTGAGTAGATGAATTGAGATTGTGTGATGCATATCGTATAATCATGCCCACGGATACTTGAGGTGACATTGGAGTATCTAGGTGACATTAGGGTTTTGGTTGATTTGTGTCTTAAGGTGTTATTCTAGTACGAACTCTAGGGTTGTTTGTGACACTTATAGGAATAGCCCAACGGATTGATTGGAAAGAATAACTTTGAGGTGGTTTCGTACCCTACCATAATCTCTTCGTTTTCTCTCCACTATTAGTGACTTTGGAGTGACTCTTTGTTGCATGTTGAGGGATAGTTATGTGGTCCAATTATGTTATTATTGTTGAGAGAACTTGCACTAGTGAAAGTATGAACCCTAGGCCTTGTTTCCTGGCATTGCAATACCGTCTACACTCACTTTTACCACTTGTTACCTTGCTGTTTTTATATTTTCAGATTACAAAAACCTATATCTACCATCCATATTGCACTTGTATCACCATCTCTTCGCCGAACTAGTGCACCTATACAATTTACCGTTGTATTGGGTGTGTTGGGGACACAAGAGACTCTTTGTTATTTCGTTGCAGGGTTTCTTGAGAGAGACCATCTTCATCCTACGCCTCCCACGGATTGATAAACCTTAGGTCATCCACTTGAGGGAAATTTGCTACTGTCCTACAAACCTCTGCACCTGGAGGCCCAACAACGTCTACAAGAAGAAGGTTGCGTAGTAGACATCAAGCTCTTTTCTGGCGCCGTTGCCGGGGAGGTGAGTGCTTGAAGGTATATCTTTAGATCTTGTAATCGAATCTTTTTGTTTCTTGTTTTATCACTAGTTTAGTTTATAAAAGAAAACTACAAAAAAATGGAATTGAGTTTGTCTCATACGCTTCATCTTTTTGATATCTTTCGTGAGTATGATGGAAAGGAAAATTGTGCTCAAGTACTAAAAGAAGGATTACATAGAATGTTTGGCATTAAATATTTGAATGATGAGCATGATTGCAATGTTGTTAGTATGAATTCCTTTAATATCCATGATGCTAATGATATGCAAAGCCACAAGCCTGGGGAAGTTATGTTTGGTGAAGATGATATTTTTTGTCCCCCAAGTTTTGATGAGCAAATTTACTATGATGAAAGCATGCCTCCTATCTATGATGATTATTGTGATGACACGTATGATCTAAAGAATAATGATAACCATGAAACTTGTCATCTTGATCTTAATTTTCAATCATATGATAGTTATTTAGTTGAGTTTGCTCCCACTACTATTGAAGAGAAGAATTTTGCTTATGTGGAGAGTAGTAAATTTTCTATGCTTGTAGATCATGAAAAGAATTCTTTAGGTGCTGGTCATATTGTTGAATTCATTCATGGTGCTACTGAAAATTATTATGAGGGAGGAATATATGCTTGTAGGAATTGCAATAATATCAAGTTTCCTCTCTATGTGCTTAAAGTTTTGAAGTTATGCTTGTTTGACCTTCCTATGCAAGATGATTCTTGTTCCCATAAGTTGTTTGCTCACAAAATCCCTATGCATAGGAAGTGGGTTAGACTTAAATGGGCTAGTCATATTATTCATGATGCTCTCTTTATGTTTCAATTCTTATCTTTTATGTGAGCATCATTGAAATAATCATGCCTAGCTAGGGGCGTTAAACGATAGCGCTTGTTGGGAGACAACCCAATTTTATTTTAGTTTCTTGCTTTTTGGTTCTGTTTAGGAATAAATAATCCATCTATCTTCTGTTTAGATGTGGTTTTATATTTTAATTAGTGCTTGTGCCAAGTAGAACCTTTGGGAAGACTTGGGTGAAGTCTTTATGATCATGCTGTAAAAAACAGAAACTTTAGTGCTCACGAGATTAGCTAGAACTTTTTACTGGAGAGTGCTATTTAGTTGATTATTTTTTAAGATGATTACTAGACAAATTACTCAGGTCCAACAATTTATTTTAGAATTTTTGGAGTTCCAGAATTATACGTTTGATACAGATTACTACAGACTGTTCTGTTTTTGACAGATTCTGTTTTCATTGTGTTGCTTGCTTATTTTGATGAATCTATGGCTAGTAAAATAGTTTATAAACCATAGAGAAGTTGGAATATAGTAGGTTTAACACCAATAGAAATAAAGAACGAGTTCATTACAGTACCTTGAAGTGGTGTTTTGTTTTCTTTCGCTAACGGAGCTTACGAGTTTTCTGTTAAGTTTTGTGTTGTGAAGTTTTCAAGTTTTGGGTAAAGATTCGATGGACTATGGAATAAGGAGTGGAAAGAGCATAAGCTTGGGGATTCCCAAGGCACCCCAAGGTAATATTCAAGGATAATCAAGATCCTAAGCTTAGGGATGCCCCGGAAGGCATCCCCTCTTTCGTCTTCGTTCAACGGTAACTTTACTTGGAGCTATATTTTTATTCACCACATGATATGTGTTTTGCTTGGAGCGTCATTTTATTTTATTTAGGTTTTCTTGCTGTTTGAATAAAATACCAAGATCTTAAATTATTAAATGTTAGAGAGTCTTCACATAGCTACATAATTATTCGACTACTCATTGATCTTCACTTATATCTTTCGGAGTAGTGTGTTGTTTGCTCTAGTGCTTCACTTATATCTTTTAGAGCACGGTGGTGGATTTGTTTTATAGAAACTATTGATCTCTCATGCTTCACTTAGATTATTTTGAGAGTCTTTAATAGCATGGTAATTTTCTTAATAATAATAGTAATAATAATAATATGCTTGGTATTCAAGATTTGTAAAACTTTCTTTTGAGTGTGTTGAATACTAAGAAAAGATTGATGCTTGATAATTGTTTTGAGATATGAAGATGGTGAAATTAGAGTCATTCTAGTTGAGTAGTTGTGAATTTGAGAAATACTTGTGTTAAAGTTTCTGATTCCCGTAGCATGCACGTATGGTGAACCGTTATGTGATGAAGTCGGAGCATGATTTATTTATTGATTGTCTTCCTTATGAGTGGCGGTCGGGGACGAGCGGTGGTCTTTTCCTACCAATCTATCCCCCTAGGAGCATGCGCGTAATACTTCACTTTGATAACTTCTAGATTTTTGCAATAAGTATATGAGTTCTTTATGACTAATGTTGAGTCCATGGATTATACGCACTCTCATCCTTCCACCATTGCTAGCCTCTCTAATACCGCGCACCTTTCGCTGGTATCATACACCCACCATATACCTTCCTCAGAACAGCCACCATACCTACCTATCATGGCATTTCCATAGCCATTCCGAGATATATTGCCATACAACTTTCCACCGTTCTGTTTATTATGACACGCTCCATCATTGTCATATTGCTTTGCATGATCATGTAGTTGACATCGTGAAAGTGCGTTATATCGACTAGAGGGGGGGTGAATAGGCGATGTTTATGAAATTCTTCACTGAGGAATTTGCTAGTGAGGAAATTCCTTAGAGAAGAACTACTAGTAGCGGAATAAGTACTCAGAAGTAAACATAGCAGAATACATGCATGGTCATCATGATGAAATGAAGACAAACACAGAGTATAGAAAGCGTAAACACAAGATAGCACAAGATGAAGACAAATAGACTGAAGAAATTGAACTGAGGAAATTGAGAAAGTCTTCAGTCAAAGTCTTCAAACACAGATATGAACAAACACACAACACAATGATGAGGAAATGAAAGTGTTGAGGGAATAGAACCAGTTGGCTTGGTGAAGACAATGATTTGGTAGACCAGTTCCAACTGCTGTCTCAGTTGTACATCTGGTTGGAGCGGCTGAGTATTTAAACTCGAGGACACACAGTCCCGGACACACAGTCCTCACCGTATTCTCCTTGAGCTAAGGACACACAGTCCTCGCCCAATCACTCGTGGTAAGTCTTCAGGTGACTTCCGAACCTTCACAAACTCGTTCACTCGGCGATCCACAATTCCTCTTGGATGCTCTAGACCATGACGCCTAACCGTCTGGAAGAAGCACAGTCTTCAAAGGTAACAAGCGTCGGATCCATGCAGGATCAATCTCTTCAGTGATGCTCAATCACTTTGGGTTGGTAGGTGTTTGGGTTTGGGTTTGGATTTTCCTCACTTGATGATTTTTGCTCAAAGTCCTCGGAGGATGGGATACTCTCTAATGACAAGTGTCAGTTTCTCACGGAGCAGCCAACCAGCTAATGGTTGTAGGGGGCAGCTACTTATAGCCTAGGGAGCAGCCCGACATGATAAGACATAAATGCCCTTCAATGATATGACCGTTAGATGGATAAGATATTTTGGGACAGCTGGCGCATAGCACAGCAACGGTCGGAAATTTGAGGTACAAATTCCTCAGGGCTATCATGTTCCTCATTGTGTAGGCAATTCGCACTGGCGAATTCCTAACTCCTCAGTCAGAACAAGGTCCTCAGTGACCAGAAGAACTGCGTCTCTGTCACTAAAGAAATTGACTGAACTGTATGAGATTTCCAATGGATTCACTCGAAGGGATTGGTAGGTGTAGGCTTTGAGTTGAGCATCACTTGGAAATTTTGTCCTTAGTATTTCCTCGACCCCCTTTAACAGTACGGTGTTTCCTATGACTCAAGAAAGAGAAAATGAAACTACGAAAACAAAAGTCTTCACGCTTCATGTTCCTCGAATGAATACCAAGTCTTCAAGGTCACACCAATTTCTTCACTTTCAAAGTCTTCAGAAAGTCTTCAAAATATCAAAGTCTTCAGTCGAAGAACTTCATTTTTAGGGGTTGATTTTCTCTGTAAATATCAAACTCCTCATAGACTTATAGACCTGTGTACACTCATAAACGCATTAGATCCTTAACCCATAAGTCTTCAATACACCAAAATCACTAAGGGGCACTAGATGCACTTACAATCTCCCCCTTTTTGGTGATTGATGACAATATAGGTTAAGTTTTCAACGGGGATAAACATATGAAGTGTAAATACTGATATTGAGGAATTTGATTGCAAGATATAGAAGAACTCCCCCTGAAGATGTGCATAGTGAGGAATTTGCTTTTGAAGCAATGCACACTTGAAGAGTTGAATCATGGAGATCTCCCCCTATATCTTGTAATTCATACACGCATTTGATATATAATATGAAGAATTTGAAATGCATGATGAAATATGGTGTTTGATGAAATTCAGCATGCGTGCGAGTAATAAGCATGCAGAATAGTGCATCAAAAGTATCAGAGCACCATCGAGTTTAAGATTACAACTCGATCCAATAAAGTTTCAGAAGAGCGAGAGTTGTAACTTAGCAAAAAAATGCCCTTATAATAGACCCTCTTGAAGACTAACTCAGATTTCTCCTCCTTTGTCATCGAATGACCAAAAGGATCGAAACTGAGGACTAACGCCCCTGAAGATAATCAAGTTGATGGAGGAGCGCCAGTGTTGTTGGGGTCGGTCGTTGAAGTAGGGCCTGCCGCAGTGTCGTCCAAGTCTTCATTTTCATCAGTCTCACGCAATGAAGAATAGGAGTTGGCCACCAAAGAAGGACCCTTGACCTTCTTGTATTTCTTCGGAGGAGGTGCAGACCAGTCAAACTCTTCTTTGAGAGCCATTTTCTTCAGGTCTTCAGCACTGTAAACTTGAGACAGAACAGCCCAGGTGCGATTGAGGGTTTCATGGAGGTAGTAGTGGTTTTTCTTCACTGCACTGTGTGTTGAAGTCATGTTGTGAAGAATTGAACCAAACTGACGCTTAACCCATTTGTGATTGCGATCAACCTTCTGATGAAGACTGAGGAGTAACTCACGATCAGTCATCACCCTGGGTGCTGTGGCTTGAGGATTTGGCTTGGCATTGTTGGCGGCAGAGTCATGTGTGGCAGAGTCATCATTGGTGGAATAAGATGCAGCCTTGCGAAATTGACCATCCAATGGACGAATGCCTTCATCGATCACAGCAGTTGCCTTGCCCTTTTTTCAGCTGAGGAAAATGTCCTTTTGAGGACTTCAATAGGAGGCAAGTAGCTGCAGTGGTTCAGAGTGTCAGCTTTGTAATTGAGTGAAGACCTTGTCCTGATGAATCTCATAATCCATGGCGCATAAGGCTTCAGCTCAAATGGTGACGTAGCAATATTTGCCAGAGTCCTCATGAAGAAATCATGGAAGTTGACGGGAACGCCATGAATGATGTTGAAAAGCATGTTCTTCATGATGCCAACGACTTCTTCATCATTTGAGTCGTGGCCTTTGATAGGACTCATTGTCTTCGACAGAATGCGATAGACGATCCAAGGCACATACAACAATTCGTTGACGAGGAATTTGGTTCAAGGGGCCTGCCCTGGCTTCAAAGGCTTCATCAGCACTTGCATATAGTGATTTGAAAGCTCAGGTTCGTTGTACACACAACGTGCATGTTCAAGGGGAGGACTTAGAGGAAGGGCACGAAGCAATTCAGACGCTGGTGCCTTGTAATGAGTGTTCTCTGTCATCCAGTCCAGAACCCATGAATTTACATCTTCAGAGTTGCCGGTGAGGTGCAGCGTTGCGTAGAACTGAAGAATGAGTTCTTCATTTCAATCACAGATGTCAGTGCAGAAATTGAGCAGCCCAGCGTCATAGAGAACACTGAGGACTGGCGTGAAGCACGACAAAGACTCCATGTCTACATGAGGAATATGTGCATGGTCGAAGACTTTGTCTTTGTTGAACAGCAGTGAGGAATAGAAATTGGCTTGACTAGCAGTCCAGAAACGCCTCTTCCTTATGCGAGCAGAGTCATAGGGGTTGTAGTCTGTGAAGAATACATGCTCGCCAAAGAAGTCTTCAGCCTTGAACTTTTGTTTCCTTGAGAACGGATCCTTTGGCTTTGGCAGAGGAGTGTGAGTGAGTTGCATCACTACCTCAGGAATCGCGAGCTCAGGTTCTTCAGGCTGAGGAATTTCTGGTTCCTCCTCAGGTGCAGTCACATTTTCAGCAGCAGCAGTTTCTTCAGCACTAGTGGCTGGAATTTCTTCACGGACAGATGAGGTGGGATGAGTTTCTTCAGAGCCCAATTGAACTGTTGGTGCAGGGGAGTGAGGGATTTGCTGCAGCGGGGTGAAGAGTGAAGAATTGGGATGCTGACTTTCCCAAAAGTCGTCATTCATCACTGGAGTTGTGCTTCCAATGTCCACATCTTCATCATCAATTTCTTCAACACCAGCCTCTTCAGCAGTAAACTGAGGCATTGGTGAGGGTACCACTGGGGTTGAAGGGATCGCATCCACTTCAATTTCCTCATCAATCTACTCTGACGAAGCAGCAGATTGAGTTTCTTCATCAGATCTGCTTGGGATCACATATTCTTCATCAAAAGGAACAAGGTCCTTTGATGGCATGGTGGAAATCGAAACAACATCGATTGGATTTTCATATGAGCTGGTCATGGGCTTCATTTTCTTTGGTGCTGAAGATTCTGAAGCACTTGATGCTTTCCTTTTCTTCACTGCAGCTCGCTCTGCAACCTTGGTCTTCTTCACATCTGATGCAGATGGAAGGATTGGAGTTGGTGTAGGCGCAGGTGGAGCTGAGGAATCTGGTTGAATTTCCTCAGGCGCAACTGATGTAGTTGCCCTGACTTCTTCAGTTTCTTCAGGCGCACCACTAGTGGATGCCCTGGCAATTTCTTCAGTGGCTGGAATGAAGTCATGAGCCCTGGAACTAGCATTTTCTTCAGCAGCCTGAAAGTCATCAGCGGTGCTGGCATGTTCTTCAGTCGGCTGAACTGAAGCTTCAGCTTCTTGTTGCGATGGGGCTGCAACATTGGTGAATTTCTCAGTCAGTTTCACGAACCTGACTTTGGCTCCTTGCCAATCAGCATAGTAAGAGTTGAACTTGTCGCTGAGGGCTTTGATTTCAGCCTGCATCTTGATAAGTTTTTTAGTTGTCATCTTGACAACATTTTTCTTCAGCAGTTTCTCTTTTCTATACTGCGATTTCTTGATCTCTCTGGCCCTGTCATATTTCCATTTCTCCTCTTGGATGAAACGAGTCAGCATGTGATTTTGACCAGGTGTCAACTTGAAGTCAGGCATAGGTGAATTTGGGTCCTTATGCCAGAGATCACTATAGTCGAGTATCGCCCTTGGATTCAAAAGCAGTGGCACAGGTGTGCCTTTGGCTCTAGCCCCTTTCTTGCCTGTCTCTGATGATTTCTGCAAGTTCATCATCATCAGCCTCATCATCTTCAGGTGGCTCTTGAAAGGCGACCTGTTTCTTCTTGGGACTTGGCCGAGGACCTCGTCCATCTGTTGCCTTGGTCTTCAGCAGAGTTGGGCCAGATGAAGAATTTGGCGCAGCTGAGGAACTTGCTGAGACACTAGAGGCAATTGAGATGCCTGCAGTCCTTTGGCACGTGGACAGATGCACAGGTGCTGAGGACTTTGTCGGAGCTGCTGAGGACTTTGGAGGAGGTGCTGAGGATTTTGAAGGAGCAGGATCAGCATGAGGAGTTGGTCTTGAAGATTTTGACGTTCCTGGTCGTGAGGGCGCAGCAGAGGAACTTGGCCTTGAGGGCATTGTTGGTGAAGCACTTGGCTTACGAGCAGGCTTCTTAACCATTGATTTCCTCGGCTTGACAGAGGCCTCAGTGGCAGCAGCAGCAGCAGAATCTTCATTGAATTTCCTCACCGCTTCTTTGGCTTTTCTTGCCAATTTGGCTTGGCGCCTGGCCCATTCTTTAGGAAAGTCCTCATCGTGTTTGACGCTTGTGGGATCAGCAACTTGGCCAGGTGCCAGTGGAAGTCTTGGGCATCGAGGGTTGAGAGCGAATTTCTTCATGTACTTTGGAGTGACGTATCTGTACTCCCTCCATTCACGTGCCCATCTCCGTTCAATCCTCTGAATGCGCACCTTGCGCTGATTTTTGTTCTCTTTGCCAAACTTGGCTTCATTAGGTGTGTAGTACTCAGCATATATATCCTCAGGGATTTCAAACGCAGTCATAACCTCAGGTTTCTTTCCTCCTTTATGCGGTTTCTTACCATCTGCCATATTCTTCAGCTGAGGAATTTGAACAATCGAATTCTTTGAAGAAGTATGCAGTTTTTCTTCAAGGAACGCTGCAAATGAGTTAAGTTGATGAGAACCTAATGATTCAGCAGCTGACATGAGTACCTGTGAACAGAATGTAGTTGCGAGGAATTTGGAGAGGTCATATGCGTTCTCAGAAGGTTTTTCAAAAAGAACAAGTTTGAGTAATTTGACCGATGCATCTTGAAGAATTTCACTAAGCAGCTTTGTCTTAGGTTCCAGAGTTGTATAGATCGGAGATCCACCCAATTGAGGAATCTAGAAGAAAATAAAGCTTAGAGAAATGAATCAAGAACAGAAGATTTGTGAGGTGTTTTGTGTGTGAGGATTTGGGAAATAAATCACCTTTTGAAGATTTTGTAGAAAAGTTTCGAATCAAAGAGGGCAGTAAAAGTAACTTTTAATTACCCTGAACGAAGAACACGATGAACAGTGAGATGAAACAGTGAAGTTCGTCGATGTAGATCTTCCACGCCCTAACTCGGCGGAGGAAGACGTCTATGGCGGCGGCGGAGGTGAAGATTTCCGCGGTCGGCGCGAGTACGACGGCGACGAGGTCGAGGCAGTGAAGCTCTTCCTCACCGGCGACGATGGAGTAGCGGCCGCGCTTGTTGGAAATATGCCCTAGAGGCAATAATAAATAGGTTATTATTATATTTCCTTGTTCATGATAATCGTTTATTATCCATGCTAGAATTGTATTGATAGGAAACTCAGATACATGTGTGGATACATAGACAACACCATGTCCCTAGTAAGCCTCTAGTTGACTAGCTCGTTGATCAATAGATGGTTATGGTTTCCTGACCATGGACATTGGATGTCGTTGATAACGGGATCACATCATTAGGAGAATGATGTGATGGACAAGACCCAATCCTAAGCCTAGCACAAAGATCGTGTAGTTTGTATGCTAAAGCTTTTCTAATGTCAAGTATCATTTCCTTAGACCATGAGATTGTGCAACTCCCAGATACCGTAGGAATGCTTTGGGTGTGCCAAACGTCACAACGTAACTGGGTGGCTATAAAGGTACACTACAGGTATCTCCGAAAGTGTCTGTTGGGTTGGCACGAATCAAGACTGGGATTTGTCACTCCGTGTGACGGAGATGTATCTCTGGACCCACTCGGTAGGACATCATCATAATGTGCACAATGTGACCAACGAGTTGATCACCGGATGATGTGATACGGAACGAGTAAAGAGACTTGCCGGTAACGATATTGAACAAGGTATCGGATACCGACGATCGAATCTCGGGCAAGTACAATACCGCTGGACAAAGGGAATTGCATACGGGATTGATTGAATCCTCGACATCGTGGTTCATCCAATGAGATCATCGTGGAACATGTGGGAGCCAACATGGGTATCCAGATCCCGCTGTTGGTTATTGGTCGGAGAGTTGTCTCGGTCATGTCTGCATGGTTCCCGAACCCGTAGGGTCTACACACTTAAGGTTCAGTGATGCTAGAGTTGTTATGGGAAATAGTATGTGGTTACCGAAGGTTGTTCGGAGTCCCGGATGAGATCCCAGACATGACGAGGAGCTCCGGAATGGTCCGGAGGTGAAGATCGGTATATTGGATGAAGGGTATTGGAGTCCGGAATTGTTCTGGGGGTATCAGGTGATGACCAGCGTGTCCGAAAGGGGTTTCGGAGGCCCCAACAAGCATTGGGGGGCCTTATGGGCCAAGGGGAGAGGGCACATCAGCCCACTAAGAGGCTGAGCGCCCCTCCCACCCCATCTCACGTAACCAGGAGAGGTGGGGGCGCCACCCCTAGGGCAGCCGCCCCTCCCGGCTTGGGGGGCAAGTTTCCTAGGGGGTGGGGGCGCCCAAACCCATCTAGGGTTTCCCCTGTGGCCGCCGCCCCTCCCCTAGGGAACCCTAGGGCGCCTCCCCCTCCTCCCTTCCCCCTATATATAGTGAGGGAGAGAGAGGGCAGCCGCACCCTTCCCCTGGCGCAGCCCTCTCCCTCCTCCAACACGTCGTCCTCCTCCGTAGTGCTTGGCGAAGCCCTGCCGGAGAACCACGAGCTCCATCACCACCATGCCGTCGTGCTGTCGGAGTTTTTCCCTCAACTTCTCCTCTCCCCTTGCTGGATCAAGAAGGAGGAGATGCCCCGGGCTGTACGTGTGTTGAACGCGGAGGTGCCGTCCGTTCGGCACTAGGATCATCGGTGATTTGGATCATGACGAGTACGACTCCATCAACCCCATTCACTTGAACGCTTCCGCTTAGCGATCTACAAGGGTATGTAGATGCACTCTCCTTCCCCTCGTTGCTAGATTACTCCATAGATTGATCTTGGTGATGTGTAGAAAATTTTGAATTTCTGCTACGTTCCCCAACAGTGGCATCATGAGCTAGGTCTATGCGTAGTTTCTATGCACGAGTAGAACACAAAGTAGTTGTGGGCGTTGATTTTGTCAATTTACTTGCCGTTACTAGTCTTATCTTGATTCCGCGGCATTGTGGGATGAAGCGGCCCGGACCGACCTTACACGTACTCTTACGTGAGACAGGTTCCACCGACTGACATGCACTAGTTGCATAAGGTGGCTAGCGGGTGTCTGTCTCTCCCACTTTAGTCAGATCGGATTCGATGAAAATGGTCCTTATGAAGGGTAAATAGAAATTGGCATATCACGTTGTGGTTTTGCGTAGGTAAGAAACGTTCTTGCTAGAAACCCATAGCAGCCACGTAAAAACATGCAACAACAATTAGAGGACGTATAACTTGTTTTTGCAGGGTATGCTATGTGATGTGATGTGGCCAGAAAGAATGTGATGAATGATATATGTGATGTATGAGATGGATCATGTTCTTGTAATAGGAATCACGACTTGCATGTCGATGAGTATGACAACCGGCAGGAGCCATAGGAGTTGTCTTAATTTACTTATGACCTGCGTGTCAACATAAACGTCATGTAATTACTTTACTTTATTGCTAACCGTTAGCTGTAGTAGTAGAAGTAATTGTTGGCGAGACAACTTCATGAAGACACGATGATGGAGATCATGGTGTCATGCCGGTGACGATGATGATCATGGAGCCCCGAAGATGGAGATCAAAAGGAGCAAAGTGATGATGGCCATATCATGTCACTATTTGATTGCATGTGATGTTTATCATGTTTTACATCTTATTTGCTTAGAACGACGGTAGTAAATAAGATGATCCCTCATTAAAATTTCAAGAAAGTGTTCCCCCTAACTGTGCACCGTTGCAAAAGTTCGTCGTTTCGAAGCACCACGTGATGATCGGGTGTGATAGATTCTTACGTTCACATACAACGGGTGTAAGCCAGATTTACACACGCGAAACACTTAGGTTGACTTGACGAGCCTAGCATGTACAGACATGGCCTCGGAACACAAGAGACCGAAAGGTCGAGCATGAGTCATATGGTAGATACGATCAACATGAAGATGTTCACCGATGATGACTAGTCCGTCTCACGTGATGATCGGACACGGCCTAGTTGACTCGGATCATGTAATCACTTAGATGACTAGAGGGATGTCTATCTGAGTGGGAGTTCATCAGATGAACTAAACTATCATGAACATAGTCAAAAGGACTTTGCAAATTATGTCGTAGCTTACGCTTTAGCTCTACTATTTTAGATACGTTCCTAGAGAAAATTTAGTTGAAAGTTGATAGTAGCAATTATGCGGACTGGGTCCGTAAACTGAGGATTGTCCTCATTGCTGCACAGAAGGATTATGTCCTTAATGCACCGCTCAGTGAGCTGAACCTCGAGCATCGGTTGTGGATGTTGCGAACATCTGACATACACGCTTTGATGACTACATAATAGTTCAGTGCGTATGATTTAGAACTGAGGCACCAAAGAAGTTTTTGAAACGTGCAGAACATGTGAGATGTTCCAAGAACTGAAATTGGGATTTCAGGCTCGTGCCCACGTCAAGAGGTGAAAGACCTCCGACAAGTTTCTTAGCCTGCAAACTAAGGAGAAAAGCTCAATCGTTGAGCATGTGCTCAGATTGTATGAGTACTACAATCGCTTGAATCGAATGGGAGTTAATCTTTCAGATAAGATAGTGATGGTTCTCCAAAGTCACTGCCACCAAGCTACTAGAGCTTCGTGATGAACTATAACATATCAGGGATAGATATGATCCTTGAGCTATTCGTGACACCGCGAAAGTAGAAATCAAAAGGGAGCATCAATTGTTGATGGTTAGTAAAACCACTAGTTTCAAGAAGGGCAAGGGCAATAAGGGATACTTCATGAAACGGCAAATCAGCTGCTGCTCTAGTGAAGAAACCCAAGGTTGAACCCAAACCCGAGACTAAGTGCTTCTGTAATAAGGGGAACGGTCACTAGAGCGGAATTACCCTAGATACTTGGTAGATGAGAAGGCTGGTAAGGTCGACAGAAGTGTGTTGGATATACATTATATTAATGTGTACTTACTAGTACTCCTAGTAGCACCAGGGTATTAGATACCGGTTCGGTTGCTAAGTGTTAGTAACTTGAAATAAAAGGCTACGGAATAAACGGAGACTAGCTAAAGGAGAGATGACGATATGTGTTGGAAGTGTTTCCAAGGTTGATGTAATCAAATATCGTACGCTCCCTCTACCATCGAGATTGGTATTAAAACCTAAATAATTGTTATTTGGTGTTTGCGTTGGGCATAGACATGATTGGATTATGTTTATCGCAATACGGTTATTCATTTAAGGAGAATAATGGTTACTCTGTTTATTTGAATAATACCATCCGATCGTAGTGATACACATGTTCATGCCAAAAGATATAAGATAGTAATGATAGTACCACATACTTGTGGCACTGCAATTTGAGTCATATTGGTATAAAACGCATGAAGAAGCTCCATGTTGATGGATCATCGGACTCACTCGTTTTTGAAAAGATTGAGACATGCGAACCATGTTTATTGGTAGATATGCATGAAGAAACTCCATACAGATGGATCGTTTGGACTCACTTGATTTTGAATCACTTGAGACATGCAAATCATACCACATGCACAAGATGACTGAAAGACCTCGTTTTCAGTAAAATGGAACAAGAAAGCAACTTGTTGGAAGTAATACATTTTGATGTGTGCGGTCTAATGAGCGCTGAGGCACGCAGTGGATATCGTTGTGTTCTTACTTCACAGATGATTTGAGTAGATGTTGAGTATATTTACTTGATGAAACACGAGTCTGAATTATTGAAATGTTCAAGTAATTTCAGAGTGAAGTTGAAGATCGTCGTGACAAGAGGATAAAATGTCTGTGACATGATCATAGAGATTTATATCTGAGTTACGAGTTTGGCACACAATTAAGACATTGTGGAAATTGTTTCACGACTAATACCGCCGGGAACACCATAGTGTGATGGTGTGTCCGAACATCATAACTGCACCCTATTGGATATGGTGCATACCATGATGTCTCTTATCTAATTACCACTATCGTTTATGGGTTAGGCATTAGAGACAACCACATTCATTTTAAATAGGGAACCACACAAATCCGTTGAGACGACACCGTATGAACTATGGTTTAGAGAAACCTAAGTTGTTGTTTCTTAAAAGTTTGGGGCTACGACGCTTATGTGAAAAGTTTCAGGCTAATAAGCTCGAACCCAAAGCGGATAAATGCATCTTCATAGGACACCCAAAACAGTTGGGTATACCTCCTGTCTCAGATCCGAAAGCAATAGGAATTGTTTCTGAAATCGGGTCCTTCCTCGAGAAAAGTTTCTCTCGAAAGAATTGAGTGGGAGGATGGTGGAGACTTGATGAGGTTATTGAACCGTCACTTCAACTAGTGTGTAGAAGGGCACAGGAGTTGTTCCTATGGCACCTACACCAACTGAAGTGGAAGCTTATGATAGTGATCATGAGACTTCGGATCAAGTCACTCCCAGACCTCGTAGGACGACAAGGATGCGTACTACTTCAGAGTGGTACATAATCCTGTCTTGGAAGTCATGTTGCAAGACAACAATGAACCTACGAACTATGGAGAAGCGATGGTGGGCCCGGATTCCGATGAATGGCTCGAGGCCATAAAATCCGAGAGAGGATCCATGTATGAAAACAAAGTGTAGACTTTGGTAGAACGGCTCGATGGTCGTGAGGCTATTGAGTACAGATGGATTTTAAAAGGAAGACGGACAATGATGGTAAATGTCACCATTAAGAAAGCTCGACCTGTCGTTAAGATGTTTCCCGACAAGTTCAAGGAGTTGACTACGATGAGACTTTCTCACTCGTAGCGATGCTAAGAGTCTGTTGGAATTAGCAGGTATTGCATTATTTATGAAATCTTGCAGATAGGATGTCAAAAATATTGTTTCCTTGTTCTTGAGGAAAGGTTGTATGTGATACAACCAGAAGATTTTGTCGATCCTGAAAGATGCTAACAAGTATGTAAAGCCCCAGCAATCCTTCTAAGGACTGGAGTAAGCATCTCGGAGTTGGAATGTACACTTTGATGAGATTATCAAAGATTTTGGGTTTATACAAAGTTTATGAGAAACTTGTATTTCCAAAGAAGTGAGTGGGAGCACTATAGAATTTCTGATGAGTATATGTTGTTGACATATTGTTGATCAGAAATGATATAGAATTTCTGGAAAGCATATAGGGTTATTTGAAAAGTGTTTTTCAATGGAAAACCTGGATTAAGCTACTTAAACATTGAGCATCAAGATCTATAAGGATAGATAAAAACGCTTAATGGTATTTTTCAAATGAGCACATACCTTAACATGATCTTGAAGGTGTTCAAGATGGATCGGTCAAAGAAGGAGTTCTTGCCTGAATTATAAGGTATGAAGTTAAGACTTAAAGCTCGACCACGGCAGAAGAAAGAGGAAGGATGAAGGTCGTCCCCTATGCTTTTGTCATAGGCTCTATACAGTATGCCATGCTGAGTACCGCACCTGATGTGTGCCTTGCTACATGTCTGGCAAGAGGGTACAAAGGTGATCTAGGAGTAGGTCATCAGATAGCGGTCAAAATTATCCTTAGAGGAATAAGGATATGTTTCTCGGTTATGGAGGTGATAAAGAGTTCGACGTAAAGAGTTACATCGATGCAAGCTTAACACCTATCCGGATAGCTCTGAGTAGAGTAAACGGGATTCGTATAGTAGAACAGTTGTTTGAAATATAGCGCAGTAGCGACATCTACAAGATGACATAGAGATTTGCAAAGTACATATGGATCTGAATGTTGCAGACCCGTTGACTAAAACCTCTCTCACAGACATAACATGATCAAACCAAGAACTCATTGAGTGTTAATCACATAGTGATGTGAACTAGATTATTGACTCTAGTAAACTCTTTGGATGTTGGTCACATGGCGATGTGACCTGTGAATGTTAATCACATGGCGATGTGAACTAGATTATTGACTCTAGTGCAAGTGGGAGACTGTTGGAAATATGCCCTAGAGGCAATAATAAATAGGTTATTATTATATTTCCTTGTTCATGATAATCGTTTATTATCCATGCTAGAATTGTATTGATAGGAAACTCAGATACATGTGTGGATACATAGACAACACCATGTCCCTAGTAAGCCTCTAGTTGACTAGCTCGTGATCAATAGATGGTTATGGTTTCCTGACCATGGACATTGGATGTCGTTGATAACGGGATCACATCATTAGGAGAATGATGTGATGGAAAAGACCCAATCCTAAGCCTAGCACAAAGATCGTGTAGTTCGTATGCTAAAGCTTTTCTAATGTCAAGTATCATTTCCTTATACCATGAGATTGTGCAACTCCCAGATACCGTAGGAATGCTTTGGGTGTGCCAAACGTCACAACGTAACTGGGTGGCTATAAAGGTACACTACAGGTATCTCCGAAAGTGTCTGTTGGGTTGGCACGAATCAAGACTGGGATTTGTCACTCCGTGTGACGGAGAGGTATCTCTGGGCCCACTCGGTAGGACATCATCATAATGTGCACAATGTGACCAACGAGTTGATCACCGGATGATGTGATACGGAACGAGTAAAGAGACTTGCCGGTAACGAGATTGAACAAGGTATCGGATACCGATGATCGAATCTCGGGCAAGTACAATACCGCTGGACAAAGGGAATTGTATACGGGATTGATTGAATCCTCGACATCGTGGTTCATCCAATGAGATCATCGTGGAACATGTGGGAGCCAACATGTGGAGGCCCCGGCAAGCATTGGGGGGCCTTATGGGCCAAGGGGAGAGGGTACATCAGCCCACTAAGAGGCTGAGCGCCCCTCCCACCCCATCTCACGTAACCAGGAGAGGTGGGGGCGCCACCCCTAGGGCAGCCGCCCCTCCCGGCTTGGGGGGCAAGTTTCCTAGGGGGTGGGGGCGCCCAAACCCATCTAGGGTTTCCCCTGTGGCCGCCGCCCCTCCCCTAGGGAACCCTAGGGCACCTCCCCCTCCTCCCTTCCCCCTATATATAGTGAGGGAGAGAGAGGGCAGCCGCACCCTTCCCCTGGCGCAGCCCTCTCCCTCCTCCAACACCTCATCCTCCTCCGTAGTGCTTGGCGAAGCCCTGCCGGAGAACCACGAGCTCCATCACCACCATGCCGTCGTGCTGTCGGAGTTTTTCCCTCAACTTCTCCTCTCCCCTTGCTGGATCAAGAAGGAAGAGACGCCCCGGGCTGTACGTGTGTTGAACGCGGAGGTGCCGTCCGTTCGGCACTAGGATCATCGGTGATTTGGATCATGAAGAGTACGACTCCATCAACCCCGTTCACTTGAATGCTTCCGCTTAGCGATCTACAAGGGTATGTAGATGCACTCTCCTTCCCCTCGTTGCTAGATTACTCCATAGATTGATCTTGGTGATGCGTAGAAAATTTTGAATTTCTGCTACGTTCCCCAACAGCGCTAGGGTTTGAGAAGCTCGAGCGGGAGAGAGAGATCGAGCAGAGTAAAAGAAGTGAGGAAGGGGCGAGGGGTATTTATAGAGGTAGTGAAAAACTGTTCCCCCGAAGATTTGGGACGAACGTGCCCCTGCCCTTTCTCCTTCTCACGACATGTGTCACCCACGTACTGTGTAGTGGAGATCGTGTTAGATCGTGGGTGAATAGAATAATGCATCGTGGGATGTGGAACGGTTTGAGCGGCAAAACCGAAAATTTGGATAAGATTAGTTTTAACGTTCCGTTCGCAATTTCTTCAGCTGACAAGGACACAGTGAAGATTTTGAACGAGTTTCAAATAGAACGCACATGAAGAATTTGTGAATAGATTGGATTGCGTATAGCATAGAGGGGAAGGGTCCGATCACATTCACTTAGCAGAAAAACCAACTTGGAAAAATAGCTATAAGTGAATGCTGTAGAGGACATAAACTCATATATATATATATATATATATATATATATATATATATATATATATATATATATATATATATATATATATATATAGCCAATGAAGAAAAACGACGGAATAAGTGAAGATTTTGCAAAGTTGAAGAATTTGAACAAATTGAGGAATTTCAAAACTGAGGAAAAACTCAAATTAAAGATTTTGATCTTTTGTGGTGGCGTGACCCACCGTATAATAATGATGATTTCAGACACCCCGTACAATTGTCGTAGGGTTCTGAGAATCAAATTCTTCATTAATTTCTTCACACTTAGAGTGTTATTCTTCATTGATTGAAGAAAAACGTTTCTTCATGTGTTGCACATCTAAGTCATCAATTTTGCATAAGTGTTAGGATGAGTGCCTTTTCAAAGTACATTCGAAGACTCTAAGATATTTAGCTCACACCGCAACTTGCTAAATCTCTTCTCATCCAAGGGCTTAGTGAAGATATCGGCTAGCTGTTCTTCAGTCTTCACATGCTCAATAGAAATGTCGCCCTTCAACACATGATCACGAAGAAAATGATGATGAATCTGAATGTGCTTTGTCTTCGAGTGCTGAACTGGGTTGTGAGCAATCTTGATGGCACTCTCATTGTCACAAAGGAGAGTCACATTCTTCACGTTGACGCCATAGTCCTTGAGTGTTTGCTTCATCCACGGCAGTTGAGCACAGCAAGAACCAGCAGCAATGTACTCAGCTTCAGCAGTAGACAGTGATACGCAGTTCTGTTTCTTCGAGGACCAACAGACCAAGGATCGTCCGAGGAAATGACAAGTACCAGATGTTGACTTGCGGTCCACACGATCACCAGCATAGTCAGAGTCAGAATATCCAATGAGATCAAAATCCGAGCCCTTAGGATACCATAATCCTAGTGTTGGTGTGTGAGCTAGATATTGAAGAATATGCTTCACAACCTTATGGTGTGATTCCTTGGGTGCATCTTGAAATCGTGCACACATGCAAACACTAAGCATTATATTTGGCCTAGATGCACATAAGTACAATAAAGAGCCAATCATGGAGCGGTATACCTTATGATCGAAGTCAATACCATTTTCATCTGTGCATAGATGACCATTTGTGGGCGTAGGAATTTTGATGCCTTTGCAATCTTGCATGCCGAATTTCTTCAGGACATCCTTGAGGTATTTCTCCTGAGATATGAATATGCCATTGCGTTGTTGACGAATTTGAAGACCTAAGAAGAATTTCAACTCTCCCATCATAGACATTTGATATTCTTCACTCATCATATAGGCAAATTCATCACTATAACGTTGGTCAGTACAGCCAAAGATGATATCATCAACATATATTTGGCACACAAACAGTTCACCATCATAAGATTTAGTAAAGAGAGTGGGATCGAGTGAACCGGGTGTGAAGCCATTCTTCATGAACAATTCCTTCAATGTATCATACCACGCCCGTGGGGCCTGCTTGAGGCCATAGAGGGCCTTGTTAAGTCTGAAGACTTTGTCAGGATGTTTTGGATCTTCAAAACCTGGGGGTTGAGCAACATATACTTCTTCCTCAAGCTTACCATTGAGGAATGCACTTTTCACATCCATTTGATATAAGATGATATCATGATGGTTAGCATAAGCAAGCAATATGCGAATAGCCTCAAGTCTAGCAACAGGTGCAAAAGTTTCATCGAAATCAACTCCTTCAACCTGTGTGTAGCCTTGAGCTACTAGTCGTGCCTTATTCCTCACCACAACACCATTTTCATCTTGCTTGTTGCGGTAGATCCACTTTGTGCCAATGATGTTATGCTTGCGAGGATCAGGACGATTGACCAGTTCCCAGACGTTGGAAAGCTGGTATTGTTGAAGCATGCCAGCCTTATGTCAACCGTTTAACTCCAGTATTAACGGGGATCAAGTCATGTTCCCGTTCGTCCCCTTTTCGTGCTGCCACATGTCTTCTTCAAGGAATGCAGTCTAGTCAGTTGCAAACCTCTTTCCTTGTACACACCAAATAGAGGGGCCGTGATGAGGGTTCCACGGCCCTGGATTAAAGCCCGTCATCCGGTCAGGGGGCATGGGTGTTTCCGGTTGGGACCGAGAGGGGGCACCCCTTAGAGCGCGCGATATAAATTTGATCCCATGCTATTCGAGGTTGTGGCCTCCCCGTCTTAGAGTTTTTCTTGAACGTTGCCTAGGGTGATTCCTGGCAGCGGAATGTGGAATGGATGTATACTGGTTAGATGTGTTTCTTCTAAAACACCATAAACAGAACTAGTTCTTTGTGACTACTGAAATCCGTTGGCTGTGGTTAAAGAGTACAAACTCTGCAGAGTCAAAACCATTCGAGTAACCTTGTCCGTGGTCAAGGACTTCAACCAACATGTCAATGTCAGTCTCAGCGCCAGTCTCAGCGTCCGTCTCAGCGTCAGTCTCAGTGTCAGTCTCAGTGACAGTCTCAGTGACAGTCTCCGGTGAATAAACATGAAACTGAGAGTGGTAAACCCGGCTGAATGTTATTCCTGTGGATGGACTAACCAGTTTATAATTATGTTCTGAGTAATTCCTTGGGTGATTTACCTTCATGAGTTACTTGAATTTGAATGATGAAATATAAGCCCTTTATGTGATGTCGCTCAGACATCCGACTGTGGCATTCCTGTTATTTACTATTGGATATAAGCCCTTTATGTGATGTCGCTCACACGTCCGACTATGGCATTCTTGTTATTTACTATCGAATATATGCCTTTTATGTGATGTCGCTCAGACGTCCGACTGTGGCATTCTTGTTATTTACTTTCGGATATAAGCCCTTTATGTGATGTCGCTCAGACGTCCGACTGTGGCATTCTTGTTATTTACTTTTGATATAAGCCCTTTATGTGATGTCGCTCAGACGTACGACTGTGGCATCCTTGTTATTTACTTTCATTATAAGCCCTTTTCGAGATGTCGCTTAGACGTCCGACTGTGGCGCGTACTGTCATTTACTTTTCAATATAAGCCCTTTATGTGGTGTCGCCCTGACGCCCGACTGCGGCATGTTAGTTTATTTTTACCTTTCGAGGCGTCGCTTCAGACACCCGATTGGTCTTTAGCTATTTTATTGGGATTTCGGGAGGACTACCGCCTGACTTCCTCTTTATTTAACGTGAAGTGCAAATTTATTATCTAAGTGCGCATTACTAATCTGCTCATGTGCATCATGTTTGCATTTGTTATATCTTATGTCCA
Source organism: Aegilops umbellulata (assembly GCA_032464435.1). Classification (NCBI taxonomy): domain Eukaryota; kingdom Viridiplantae; phylum Streptophyta; class Magnoliopsida; order Poales; family Poaceae; genus Aegilops; species Aegilops umbellulata. The sequence continues at coordinate 380,490,348 of CP136056.1, read as the reverse complement.
GACTGTCTTGCGAGTACATTCAAAGTACTCACCTGGCTTGTTGATTTGGCCAGATGTTGACGAAGGCGATCTTATGGATGAAGAGTTCGATAGCGAGTCCGACGCCTAGAGGGGTCCCAGTCAGTCCTGTGCGATCCTGGAGTTGGTCACTTGTATTATGCACGCTTCCACTACCCAAATAAAATCATCGAGCCTCACACCGACGCTTGATGAGCTGTAAAAATTTTGGAGTCATGTCACCCACTTCACTGTGACATATCCGCCACCACTTTTTGTTACGAGTCAGTAGTTATGCCACCATACCCTTTGTGTCATATCCGCCCTTATGTATAATATCGCGTGCTTGTAATAACTTGTTGAGCAGCCTCAGCTCAACCTTGTATACTATTTAGTACTGCTGGATTTCTGTATCAAGGATTTGTCTACCAGTAAGGAGGATTCTTCTATACTGGTCCGATGAAAGGGTCAGGTTTTTTTTAATAAATGTTTTATTGGAAAACCGGTCCTTACAGAACTCTTCGACAGGTCTAAAAAATTGTCCGGAGAACTCCATACTTGGTTAAGCTGAGCATAGTTCGGATCGCCGACCTTAGCCTGTAGGAAAAAGGGCTTGCCAGCCACAATCTCCCCAGCTTGCCGGATTTCCTCACGGTCTGCTCTGGATTCAGACCGCGCTTCTCTCGCCTCTTGTAAGGCCTTGTCAAGTTTAGTCGTTTTGGCTTCATTTTCCTTCTCAAGAAGTTTACAGCGGCTAGCCGCATTCTCTAACTTGTGCGCCATGGTGGACATGGCCTCCTTGTCCTGGCGCCGCGCGGCTTGTTCGGCCTTCAAGTCAGCCGATGCCTTTTCGGCAGCCGCATTACTAAACCGGGCCTGCTCCTTGGACCGGGCTAGCTCTGCCCGAAGGGCTTCCACGGTGGCAACACCATCTGCATTGATGCACATTTCATGTCAAACTCTCTTCAGAGTCAGGCTTACATTATAAGCACATTGGTGTAAGGAATGCTCGAAATATATACCTTGCGAGTCGTCAAGACGCCTGTTGATCAAAGCAATGTCATCCTCCGCAATATCCAGCTTTTGCTGTAGTTCCAAATTAAACCAAGGTTAGTACCTGAAAATATCTTTTTGATCCTCCGATCACTTCCTTTGGAAGGCGATCTGAGTCTCAGGGGCTACTGCATACACAACAGGTGCATTCTGTCAATATTATTCAATTGGCAACATTACATCACAAACCTCAAAACCTCTCAGAAGGCTCGTAAAAGCCTCCTTCAACCCGCTCTTCGGGGATACAACTTTTTCGACCACCGTAACCATTAAGGCACGGTGCTCCTCTGAAACGGACACTCGTCGCAGCATGTCCGTCAGCATCTCCGGCATTCCTAGGTCTTAGGACACCGCTGCCGGAGCACGACATTCCTTTGTAGGAATCTGCTTACTCACCTCCAGCATTGTCTCCGGCTGTAAACCGGACAGTTCGAGGTCATCATTCTTGATCCCCGAACCATGAGTGACAGAGGCACCACCTTCAGGTAGCTCCTTCCTCGTTTCCCACGCTACTTGCCGGTTGGGATGAACCCTCCGGGATGACGCCTCGAGATCACCCGCCCTATTAGGTGAGGAGGCCGGAGAAGGCGTGTCGCTCTCCGTCATCTCCGGAAGAAGGTCTCCCGAGGAGGAGGACGATGGAGAAACACCAGGCGTTAACCTGCGAGGACGTACATATGTCGGAAGATTACTTCAGTAATAAGAAAGGAATGAGGTGTGGTTAAAGTACCCTATGTCACTTACTGTCGGGCCGGAGGTTCGTCCTCATCATCAAGCTCTACATCGACATCGCTTGCTTGACCCAAGCTGCCCGCCGATGGCGTTTTCCCTTTCTTGGAAGGTTTCCCCTCCTGACATCCAGAAGCGGCCCTCTTCTTGCTATGGAAGGCCCCCTCTACACCTTTGCCCCTGGGCAAAAGGGTTTCGGTTTCCCCGAACAAAGCGTCTGAATCGTCCTCAGGGCGGGCATCTCCTTTGGGCTCCCCGCTCTCACCCCCCTCTGCAGACACCTGGTATGGTGTCAGAGTTAACATCCGCATCAGCAGGGCGGACGCGGGGTCTTTGGGAAGGGGCGCCGGACACCAGATCAGCACCGCTTTCTTTATCCAGTCCTGTATATGGACGGTTTGTTCAGTATCTTGCCTAGAGATGCTTGAATGAAAGGTGTTCGGAGATTGAATACTTACCGGAGTGTCCGAATGATTGCAGTCAAGGCCAACGTCTTCAATGGTGTCAGGCCATTGCTCTCACTCCCCGAAACATAATCTCCACATCCCTTCGTGCGTAGTACGGAAGAAGTGCTGAAGAGTCCGCCGCCCTTCTGGATTGAACTCCCACATACGGAGAGGTCGCCGCTGACATGGCAGGGTCCGACGGACTAGCATTACTTGAACAACGTTCACGAGTTCGATGCCCTTCTCGGTAAGGCTTGAGATGCGCCTTTGCAGAGTCTGCACCTCATTGGCGGACCCCTGGTCTAATTCCTTATGGATCCATGAAGCGAGCTGAGTTGGAGGACCGGGTCGGAACGCGGGCATAGCTGCCCACTTGGAGCCCCGCGGCTCATTGACATAAAACCACCCCTGCTGCCATAGGTCGGAAGACTCGTCGAAAGATCATTCAAACCAAACCGTGCTGGAAAGCTTGCTTATTATAACACTGCCGCACTCTGCTAGCTCCTCCTCCACCACCCGCGGCCTCACGTCAAAAGTTTTGAGCCACAAACCAAAGTGCAGAGGAGTCCGGAGGAAGGCCTCACACGTGACGATAAATGTCGAGATGAGGAGAACGGAGTCCGGGGCCAGATCGTGAAAATCTAGCCCATAATAGAACATGAGTCCCCGAACGAAGGGGTTAAGCACGAACCCTAACCCATGGAGAAAATGGGACAAAAATACTACCCTATCGCCGGATTTGGGGGTGGGAATAACCTGCCCCTTGGCAGGAAGCCGATGAAGGATTTCTGGGGTCAGATACCTCGCCATGCGGAGCTTCGCAATATCCTCCTCTGTGACAGAAGAGGCCAACCACCGGCCTGAACGGCTGGGCCCGGACATGATTGGGGCTGGTAGTGATTGAAACTCGAGGTGGCAGGGGTTGAGGAAGAAGCAAGCGCGGAAGAGAAAGACAAGTTTGGGTCCCTATATAAAGGCCCAGAATATCGAGCGTCCCCTCCTGGGTCTCGAAACTTACCTATCCTCAAAGAGTTATACCCCGGGGACGGTTGGATTACCCACACCTGCATTATTGAAAATCCCGTGAATAAGGGGACACGATCTCTGCTTTGACAAGACGTGTCAATAAAACCGCTTCTTGAGACATGGGGCGACGGGCTAGCCAACGGTTGGAAATAATAACCGGGTAGGCGTGATACACTGTCATAAGCAGTTGTCAGCAGATTGGACTCGTGGAGTATTGTATTTTTTGCAATTACATACACAGGTCCGGATATATTTACTACATCTGAAGACTATATTGGAGTTCGGAAGAAGGGGAACCCGCCTTGCAATGCCGAAGACAAACTGCGCGCCGGACTCCTCGTCATTGAAGCCAGGTTCAGGGGCTACTGAGGGAGTCCTTGACTAAGGGGTCCTCGGGCGTCCGGCCTGTTATCCATGGGCCGGACTAATGGGCTGTGAAGACACGAAGGCCGAAGATTGTACCCGTGTCCGGATTGGACTCTACTTGGCATGGAAGGCAAGCTAGGCAGCCGATTATGAAGATTCCCTCTTATGTAACCGACCTCGTGTAACCCTAGATCTCTCCGGTGTCTATATAAACCGGAGAGCATAGTCCGTATAGGACAGATTCATTACCATATACTCATAGGCTAGATTTCTAGGGTTTAGCCATTACAATCTCGTGGTAGATCAACTCTTGTAACACTCATATTCATCAAGATCAATCAAGCAGGAAGTAGGGTATTACCTCCATAGAGAGGGCCAGAACCTGGGTAAACATTGTGTCCCCCGTCTCCTGTTACCATCGATCCTAGACGCACAGTTCGGGACCCTCTACCCGAGATCCACCGGTTTTGACACCGACAAGGAGGTCGAGGTCATCCCGGATGCGGTCGACGGTGAGATGCTGGAGAGGAAGAGGCCCGCTGTGACGGTGTCGGGGCCAGCGACCCTGAATGAGGAGTGTGGGGGCGGTGTGCGCTCGCCTTCCTCGTGGAGATGGGCGCTCGCTCGCCTTCGGAGGATGCGAGCCGGCCAACACGGGCACACCCTTGTCGCGGGAGGCCAGGACCGACTACAGAGACGACGGCGGCAGGGAGCCGACGGATTCGGCGAGCGAGTCTAGCACCGCGGCGCAGGAGACGGCCGTGCCGAGTGGGAGGCGGGGGAGCAGGCTGTAGGATCCGCCCGACGTCGGCTGGGGAGATGAGCAGGCGGTCGCGGAGTGCGGCGCGGCCGGCCGCGCGGATCGACAAACGCAACTGTGGATTTGGGAGAAGAAACTGTGGTGCGCTTGTGGATGGGGGAGCGTGGGTTTGGATGGGGCCCACTGCCGATGTCTGTCGTTCTTTCGCGTTTCCCTTCGCAGTAACCCGACCGTGGAATACCTAGCAATCGGGATCCCGATTAGACGGCCTGGAAAGGTGTGTGCTCATTTACGGCCCGGAATTTAGGTTTTTTATGACATACATTGATACTTTGTTAGTTAAATCTATTATCGAAATTTAACATTAAATACAAAAGAGACCAATAAACAAGAACAGGGGCAGTAATTGTAATCTAATGGTGGTGTGTCCGCGTCGTCTTCTTTCTCTTTGGTCCTCTATATGCCAAAATTAAGGGGCAAGTTACCAACCAGAAAATATAAAATAAAAAGGAAAAGTGATGGCAGCTTCTCTCAGGAGACATGGCCTACTATAGCAGACAATCCAAACAGTAGAGGTCGATGCCTTCCAATGGCTTACGTGCGCTGAAACAAGCAACAGTAAAAAAGTTCTACTCCCTTCGTTCGAAATTACTTGTCGTAAAAATGGATGTATCTAAACATTTTCTAGTTCTAGATACATCCATTTTTATGACAAGTAATTCGAAAGGGACGGAGTATTGTATATTTACCGGCCGAATAGTAACAACGCACGCAAAAAACGGCTAACATGCATATGAACATACGCAATGATTCACTGGATCAACAGACGCAGCGCGTGCGAGTTGGCCAGCCGATCAACTTGTCGCTCCGCCCTATCCTCCAAACCCGTGGACAAATTCCTGCGAATCCATCAAAATACTTGCAGATTCTGACCATTTCCCTCTTATCCGCCGGTACCTAAATCTGCGGCCCCACGGACATATATGAACGTGAACGCAAAAAGGTCAACACCAAGCGGCAGTTCACGCGGACGGAACGGGCAACGTCGACGGGATGGAAGCGTATATATATCACAAGGTGATCGAGGTGGCATTGTACACTCTCATAACGCAGCCGGCCATCGAGTTCAACCGCAAGCTACAGTGCCCGATCTTGTGTTTCTCGACCTGAGAAGCCAACGTAGTTCCGGGACGCAGGCCGAAGGATGAAGAAGGGTGGCAAGAAAACGAGCGGGTGCTTCTTCTGCCTCGGCGCGCCGATGCGCGCGCTGTCCAGGGCGTGCGACCTCTACGTGGGCTGCATGTCCGGATGCGCGCGCCGCATGCCGGCGGGGGCGATCGTGGGTGGTCGCGGCTCGAACGGCTTCCGCGGGCCGGCCACGACCATGCACCTGCGGGCGAGCTCGGATCGCGCCGACGACCTTGTCCACGCAGCGTCGAAACAGCGCCGCGTCGCGCCCGAGCCGGCGGACGTCGGGGCAGCGAAGAAGAAGGTCCACCTTAGCCAGGCGCCACCGGCTGCTCAGGCGAGGAGGAAGGGCCCGGCGATGGTGACCATCGCCGAGGACGCGCCGTGCGAGTTCGGGGTCTGCGCGCTGAAACGTCCAGAGCAGAGGAGTCGCGGCGCGGCGGTGGGCGGACTGGCCGCGCGCGGCGGTGGTTTTGGCGCCATCAAGGTGGGGAGCGAGGCCTTCCAGAGCCGAGCGTGACGCGTGCGTGATAATACTAGCTTCTAGGCGTCCATTGATTCCGCCAGTTTTTTCATTGATTTCATCTTGTTGTCTAAACAGTTCGATAACGATCGCAAATCAGCAAATGGAACTGTCCGCGTTGGCGCGATGGTTTGGAAATTGGAAATGACCTTATTTGAACGTGTTTTTAATATGAAAAAACAAATATTCTACACAGCGAAGGTTCTCGTATGGTTTTTCCAGGTTGATTAAATGCCTACCATTGGATTTGGCCCGTCGACGGTGCACATACAGGGATGTGATTGCTGCACGACATGGTGAAAGAAACTCCGAGCTGCCAAATTGTTCTGGTAGCAAGCACATGCGTTAATTGGGGTTAGAAGACCACGGTTGCATCCAGATACATGGCCCAAAGACATCATTTGTGATAGTCAATACACTGATGTTGACCAGGCTCAGATGATCACCGTTATGTGGGCTATATGACACTCTAAAAACAGACTCACAAATGATGGAGAAACGCTAAAACCTACAACTGCCGGGCGCATCGGGAAAGATCTAGCACTGTTAGACATTCCACAGTCTCATGTTTTGGTTCTTCCAGGGCATGGATGGCGACCCCCTGACCCAGGAACAGTGAAGATCAATACTGATGCGGCCTTAAGTATGGATTCAGACAAGATTGATGCAGGCGGAGTGGCACGGTCTGACACTAGTTTGCAGGATGCATGGAGTAAAACCTATTTGGGGTCACGGGTCCATTCATTGAAGGAACACTAGCGCTTCAGGATGGTGTGCTTTGTACAACTGAAGACAGATTGCCTGGAGGTGATAAACCTCTCGAAAACTCACCACAATAGTTGTTTTGTTGTGGCACCGTTACTTTTTTTTTTTGAAACGGGCAAAAAAGCTTTTGCCTTATATTGATATAGGAGAAGCAAACTGGGGTATGGCAAGATCCAAAAAAAAAAGAGGAAGGGGGCGAACACCACCCCTGACACAGGGGGAAGAGGATCAACCTACAAGTTCCGCCAGATTTTTACCACCGGCGAGGATCCAGTCCTTCCCCTCTTCCCTAATCTTATGCATGACAACCGAAGGCAGGGAGGACTTAGTGTTGAAAACTCTATCGTTCCTCTCTTTCCAGATCTCCCAAGTGATGAGCGTGATAGCTGAGCGCAAGCCTATTGGGGAGGAGGTGGTGGACTTCGAAACGGCCAGCCAATAGTCCACGACTTTAGGCCTACCCTCCCCGATGCTGCTGATGAGGTCTGGACAAGACAACCAAGAGGCCGCGGCCGTCCAGATACGTCTGGAGAAGCGGCACTCGAAAAGAATGTGCCGTGCTGTCTCAGGGGAGGTACGACAGAGCTGGCAAGTAGGTTGGTGCGGCCATCCGCGTTTCGCCAAGCGATCAGCGGTCCATAAGCGGTTCTGGACAGCAAGCCAGGCGAAGAAACGACACTTTGGAGGGGCCCAGGTCTTCCACACGATGTTCCCGAACTGGCGGGCAAAGAGGCAAGGAACTGGACCTTGTAGGCGGAGCTGGCCGAGTAGCACCCATTAGGGGTCAAGGACCAGGTAATGGAGTCCTTAGTGTCAGGATGAAGCTGGATATCCGACAAGAGCTCCCAGAGGTGGATGTATTGTTCCATGTGATCGGCAGTGAACGCATCCACCGCAATGTCCGAGATCCAGTTGTTATCAGCGAGAGCGTCCTGGACCGTCTGATTCTTCCTCTTGGAAGCCTTGAAAATTAGGGGAGCCAGGTCTTTTGGCGGGGCGCCATGGAGCCATGAAGACGACCAGAAGGAGGCCTTGGCGCCGTTTCCGATGGTGACACGAGTAGCCGCATTGAAGAGGTCAAGGTCGGAGGCGTCGTTGGGGGTTTCAGAGCCCACCCATGGCTTCTCAGGAGCCTTCCACTCATACCATAACCAGCGAAGCCTCAGGGCTCGGGAGAACCTCTCCAGGTCCAAAACCCCCAAACCACCGAGCTCCTTGGGGCGGCAGACCTTTTGCCAGTTGACTTTGCATTTCCCTCCACTAACCGCCTCCTTACAGGCCCAGAGCATGTCGCGACTGATCTTCGCAAAGGCCTTGAGGATGCCTTTGTCAGCCTTTAAAGCCGTCAGCAAGAAGATTGGCATGGAGGAGAGCACGGACCTAACCAGAGCAGTGCACCCGGCACGATTCAGGAACTTTCCTTTCCACGGGCTAAGACGAGCCACTGCTTTGTCGATGTAGGGTTGAAGGTCCACATGCCTAAGTCTTCCGAGGGAGAGGGGCAACCCTAGATACTTAATGGGGAAGGGGGTCGTAGTCGCTGGGAAGTTCGCCAGAATCTCCTCCAAGTTAATGTTGGCGCATTGGATGGGGGCGATGGAGCTCTTGGTCACATTTGTCACGAGGCCAAAGACTACCCCAAAACTCTGTAGAATGCTAGCAAGGCCTTCCACATCATGTGTCGTGGGGGATAGAAAAATGGCAGCGTCGTCCGCATATAGGGAGACCCTGGGGCCCTGAATACCTCCAGGCATAGCAGACAGCAGGCCGGATTCCGTAGCCTTTTCCAGAAGTCTCTGAAGTGGGTCGATGGCGATGTCGAACAGGAGGGGCGAGATGGGATCGCCCTGACAAAAATCGCGTCCATGCAGGATGTCCCTCCCAGGGATTCCGTTGAGGAAGACGCTAGAGGAGGCCGTGGTGAAGAGACTCGTCAGGAGGGCCCGCCATCTTTGAGGAAAGCCGAGGCGTTGCAAAAGATCCAACATGTAATCCCAGCGAACAGTGTCAAAGGCCTTGGCGATGTCCAATTTGATCAGAAGTGATGGAGTTTTGCAGCGGTGTAACCGGCGGGCGGTGTTCCTGACGTACAAGAAATTGTCGTGGATAGTTCTAGACTTGATGAAAGCGCTCTGACTGCGGGAAACAATGTCGTTCATCTTCGGGCTGAGACGTCGTGCCATAGCTTTGGCGATGATCTTCGGAACCACATGGATGAGACTGATGGGCCTGAAATCCGATATGGACTCCGCACCGTCCTTTTTAGGCAGAAGCACGACATTGGCTGTGTTGATGATGCGGAAATTGGACGCAGACAGCTCGAAGAAGGCATTGATGACGGTTACTTCTGGAAATTGAAGAGCTAGCGGCCTTTTTTTCTTCTTATCTTGATGTTCAACATTTAAATAGGTCAGCTAATGTACCAGCTCATCTTTGTGCGAAGTATGTTTGATCGTTGATGGTCACCGAGAGTTGGACTAATTCTAGACCCTCATTCTTGCTCACTAGCCTGTTGGCTGATGATGATAGGAGTTCTTTCGTTGAATAAAGCTCTCATGTTGATCAAAAAAAAATCCAAGCCAACATTGCGCGGTGCAGCCCTCACGCTGTGTGGAAGCGTTTTGGCGGGTGCGCGACTGCATCGACCACAAAAGTAAGGTTTTTTTCTTTTTGAGAAATCGATAGCGAAGGTAGGGTGACGGCGTGACAGCGTTGGGGAAGCTCCCAGGGCTGCGGTGTGAACTAACCAGGCCTTGGGCTCCAAACAAGCCTTAGTGCGAGCCATGGCGGTTGTGATGTTGCACATCTTTGAGTGGGCAAGTATATATAAAAAAATTCAAAATCACTAATTAAGAGGTATCTCTTGTCAAAGTCGCTCCATCTTTTCTCTAACGTTAACAAATGACACATTGTATGTAAAAATCGACAGTGGCGATCTGGTTAATTTTCAAAGGTTTTTGTTTGAAAGGTTAATTTTGAAAGTTGACCCCAAGAAACATGAATAATTGCTCTGCTCTCCTCCAAAATCCACATCTCCCTATGTTGACGTTTTCATCCCTAATTGCTTTGCTTAAGGATGATGTAAATGTATAATGGTGGTGTGTCCGTGTCTTCTGCTTTCTCTTTGGTCCTCTCTATGCCAACATCAAGGGGCAAGTAGCCAATCAGAAAACATAAAATAAAATGGAACAGTGATGATATCTTCCCTCAGGAGACATGGTTTATGGAGACGTAGTAGAGGTCGCTGCTGCCAATGTCTTACGTGCGCTGAAACAAGCAACGGTGCATAAAATTTATTGTATATTTACTGGCCGAATTGTAACAAACACACACGCACAAAACGGCTAACATGCATGTACGGTATGCACATACGCAATGATTTGCTGGATCAACAGACGCAGCGCGTGCGAGTTGGCCAGCCGATCAACTTGTCGCTCGGCCCTATCCTCCAAACCCGTGGACAAATTCCTGCGAATCCATCAAAATTATTGCCGATTCTGACCATTTCCCTCTTATCTGCCGGTACAGAAACCTGCCGACCCCACGGATATGAACGTGAACGCAAAAAGGTCAACACCAAGCGGCGGTTGACGCGGACGGAACGGAAGCGTATATATATCACCAGGTGATCGAGGTGCCATTGTACACTCTCACAACGCAGCCAGCCATCGAGTTCAAAGGCAGGCAATCTACAGCGCTCGATCTTGTGTTTCTCTGCGAGAAGCCAACGCAGCTCCGGCACGCAGGCACAAGGATGAAGAAGGGTGGCGGGAAAACCAGCGGGTGCTTCTTCTGCCTCGGCGCGCCGATGCGCGCGCTGTCCAGAGCGTGCGACCTCTACGTGAGCTGTATGTCCGGATGCACGCGCCGCATGCCGGCGGGGGCGGTCGTGGGTGGCCGCGGCCCCGGCGGCTTCGGCGGGCCGGCCACGACCATGCACCTGCGGGCGAGCTCGGACCGCGCCGCGTCGAAACAGCGCCGCGTCGCGCCCGAGCCGGCGGACGTCGGGGCAGCGAAGAAGAAGGTCCACCTTAGCCAGGCGCCGGCGGCCGTCCCGGCGCGGAGGAAGGGCCCGGCGACGATGGTGACCATCGCCGAGGACGGGCCGTGCAAGTTCGGCGCCTGCCCGCTGAAACGGCCAGAGCAGAGGAGTCGCGGCGCGGCGGTGGGCGGACTGGCCGCGCGCGGCGGTGGTTTTGGCGCCATCAAGGTGGGGAGCGAGGCCTTCCAGAGCCGAGCGTGACGCGTGCGTGATAATACTAGCTTCTAGACGTCAATTGATTCCACCATTTTTTTATTGTTTTTATTCTTGTTATCTAAACAGTTCGATAACGATCGCAAATCAGCAAATGGAACTGTCCGCGATGGCGCGATGGTTTGGAATTTGGAAATGACCTTATTTGAACGTGTTTTTAATATGAAGAAACAAAAATTCTACACAACAATTCGAGTTTAGGAGTTTTAGAGAAAAAGTTGTCCCCCGCGTCGCTCCTCCAGGGGCGACACGGGCGGAAGCCCCAAATCGCCGCCGCCGACCTCCCCTCCTCTCCGCCCTTCCTCCTCGCCACCGTCGGAGGACATGGCCGAATGGATGGTGGTGGCGAGGCTTGCCCATCTCACGTCGGCGCGGGTGGCCCCTTGTGTGGGTGTGGCGACCATTCTTGTGACGGCCACGGTGGCTGGTCTTGGCGCGTCGACTGGCGCCGTCCGGCGCGGATCCGTGGCTTCTCGGCCCGGATCTGGCGTCTGCCGCGCCTTCGGCCGCGGGGGAGCTGGTGTTGGCGTTGTTGCGCGTGGATCCGCGTTGGTGCGCACGCAGCGGTCAAGTTCGGCGGGCTTTCAAGCTGCTGAGCGCGAGGGGTTGCCGGTGCTTGTTGCTGTGGGGCGCGGGTGGTGGTGCCGGGCTCGGCCTGGGAAGGGTCTTGCGGCGTGTCTGCGGCGGGCCGACGACTGGAGTACCCTGACGACCTCGCCGGCGAACTCCAGCGGGACGGCACTCGTGCGGCTGTTTGGCGGGCCGCCCCGTTTGGTCCTGGTGGTGGCTGCATCGGGCGGATCTGGAGCTGGAGCTCGTGTGCAGCTTCGGGTGGATCTGGTGGTGGCAGCTCGTGGTGGCATCTTCGTGCGGCTGGATCCGGAGCTTCGGGGTGGCAGCCCGTGCTCCTCGCCTGGTGATTCTGGTCTGGTGGTGTGCGTCGCACCGGCTGCGGCTCTTCGTGGGAGGTACTGCAACAACAAGGTTCGATTCCCCCGCCTTCAGTCTGCACTGAGGGCGCTTCGGATCTGGCCTTCGGCAGGCGTGCGGTGGCGCGCGTGGGGTGCGTCGGCGTGCCTGATGTATGGCTGCAGCCCAGAACCATGGTGGTTCTTGGCCTCGGGCAGCGCCCCTCTGCTCCTTGCCGGCATGGTGCTTGGTGGGGTACGGTGGCTCGCGTTGCGTCCGGTGGCTCTGTGTCCGGCCGGCCATTGGTGGATCTGGCGTCTAGTGTTGATTTTGGCCGTCGGTGGTCTCCGCGAGGTGCAGCTGGCTAAGGCGGTTCGTCGTGCTTCTTCATCGTTGGAGGGTTCGACGGCGGTGGTGGTCGGCTGCCGTCTTGCTGTGGGGATGTGCTCAAACTCTGGGTGAGAAGCCTGCATCGGCTCTGCTAATGCCGGCGGTAGCGGCGCCTACGGACGTCGTTTTCCTCGTAGGAGGTGCCGTCGTGGAGCTACAACACCTACAGTTCTTTGTTTGTGGTCTCCGGGTAAAAACCCAAGATCGGGCTTGCCGGATCGGATGACGGTGTTGTGTGTTCGAAAACACTACCTTCTTGGAGGCGTCGTCTTGGAGACCCAAACAACGGCTTATGTTGATGTGTGTGGTTGTGGGTGGTGCGTTTGGTGGTGGTGGTGCGGCCTGCTCAGGTCCGGCGGTGGTGTGTTCTTCTTCAGGTGTTTCTCTTCGGCTGTCCTACGTGTGGTCTCCGGCCTGCTACTATGCATGCTCATGACCCTGTTCTGTTGAGGCGAGCCTCGGGCTCTTGGTCTCGTCTTGGTTCATCTTTGCTCAATGACGATGAAATGATGCCTCCCCGACTTGCTAATCGTCTTGAACTTCTATGGCAGAGCGCTCAGTCAAGGTTCGTGTTAAGCTTTGTCACAAGGTCCGTGTTAAGCTTTGGCACTCGTTGATTGTGGATGCTCCTCTGTTGTGCTGTGGGTTTGATACGCATGCCGGTGCGGTGCGTTAGGCTGTTTGTAGAGTTTTGGTATTGTGATCCCTCGACGCACCCCTCATCTACCTGGTCCTGTTAGTATGTTAGCTAGGTCTTGCCTTATGTTGGGCGTCCTGTTCCTCTCCTTTCCTTGTAACACTTGTTACTTGCCTGATTTTCGGCTCGGTTTTTCTCATAAACGGGGTCAATTTGTTAAGGCTTTTGATCCGGGTTTCCTTATAAACTGGATCACTCTCCTGGCATTATGGCCACTTTGAGCAATATATTCAGGTGGAGGGACTCCTCCCCCGGTGATTCTCAAAAAAAAAATCTACACAATGAACGTTCGCGGTATGGTTTTCCGTATGGTTTTCCAGCGTGATTTAATGCCTACCATTGGATTTGGCCCATCAATATTGCACATACAGGGATGTGATTGCTGCATGACATGGTGATGACGTGACCCTCATTCTTGAGAAATCGATAGCGAAAGTAGGGTGACGGCGTGACAACGTTGGGGAAGCTCCTGGGGCTGCGGTGTGAACTAATCAGGCCTTGGGCTCCAAACAGGCCTCAGTGCGAGCCATGGCGGTTGTGATGTTGCACATCTTCGAATGGGCAGGCATATATAATTTTTTCCAAAATCACTAATTAAGAGGTATCTCTTGTCAAAGTCGCTCCATCTTTTCTCTGAACGTTGACAAATGACACATTGTATGTAAAAATCGACAGTGGCGATCTGGTTAATTTTCAAAGTTGACCCCGAGAAACATGAATAATTGCTCTGCTCTGCTCCAAAATCCACATCTCCCTATGTTGACGTTTTCATCCCTAATTGCTTTGCTTAAGGATGATGTAAATGTATAATGGTGGTGTGTCTGTGTCTTCTGCTTTCTCTTTGGTCCTCTCTATGCCAACATCAAGGGGCAAGTAGCCAATCAGAAAACATAAAATAAAAAGGAACAGTGATGGTATCTTCCCTCGGGAGACATGGTTTACTGGAGACGCAGTAGAGGTCGCTGCTGCCAATGTCTTACGTGCGCTGAAACAAGCAACGGTATAGAAAATTTATTGTATATTTACCGGCCGAATTGTAACACAAACACACATACACACACACGCACGCAAAAAACGGCTAACATGCATGTACGGTATGCACGTACGCAATGATTTGCTGGATCAACTGGCGCAGCGCGTGCGAGTTGGCCAGCCGATCAACTTGTCGCTCAGCCCTATCCTCCAAAGTCAAAATAATTGCCGATTCTGACCATTTCCCTCTTATCCGCCGGTACAGAAACCTGCTGACCCCACGGATATGAACGTGAACGCAAAAAGCACGTATATATATCACGAGGTGATCGAGGTGCCATTGTACACTCTCACAACGCAGCCAGCCATCGAGTTCAAAGGCAGGCAATCTTTTTCTTTCCAACCGAGCTCACACCCCTTTCTATTAATTTTGCAATCAACGGAAATACATAGGTTCAGTTTTGAGATGTCTGTAGGAACCACGTCCAAAATAAAACGACCACCAGAACCCAAATAAGACTAAAAGGGGGAGAGCGAGCTGGAGCACCGCCAGGAAACCCACAACAAGAAGACCCTAAAACGGATCAACCGCCATGGGGCGAAAACCTGACGACACTAACAAGCTACTATCCTAGACAACAAAGTTTATGGAAGAAACTACGCAGCCACCCAGGGGGGGGCATAAGGCAACTGCGAATCAACTTCTGACAAACACCAGAACAGGCATCAAACCCCAGTGGAATCGGCGAAACTGGCGAGATGACCAAGCTAGTCAATCTGAACTTCATCTCCATCCCTCAGCAGCATCCTCCCCTGTGTGTACGACCTGTCTGCCAGAGCCGCTGCCGCAAACGCCAGTCTTTTCACCCCAGCCTGGAACCTCGTCCTATCATCTTCTTTCAGCAGTCCTGCCCAGTACAACATAAAAGAACAAGCACTGAAAACAGCCTCCAGCGGAGTACGAGCATTGTACTTATCAAAAGTAACTTTGTTTCGGAGGCACCAAATCCCCCAGCAAATCGCAGCAATAATCATCATATAGAATTTCTTTTCGCCTGGAAAGAATTTATAAAGCCACGCCCAACATTGCCACAGTGATCGAGGGCAACAGGAAGCCCCAACTGTTAAACCCAAGACCCCCCATACAGTTCGAGCAAGTGAACATGTAAAAAACAAATGATTAGCATCTTCCATGTTATTGCAGAAGGAACAAGCAGGATTTCCAGGCCAGCCCCTTTTCCGCAAGTTATCCCGTGTAAGCACAACATTTTGAAACAACTGCCACAAGAAAATTTTAATTTTTAAAGGGATACTAGCTTTCTAAATCCATTTGTTATTCGGACCAGCCAAATCCCTTTCCAGCCACTCATAAACTGATTTGGTGGAAAACCTCTTCGTCTTATTTAGGATCCATGAAACTACATCAGGGGAGGTGTTCAGGGTATATTTTTTAGCCTCAGAGACCACCCAGTCCCACTGATCATTAACCTCTCCAAACAGTCTCCGTCTGAACCCCAGTTTGTAGTCCTTTGCCACAAACTCAGCAATAGTCCCATCCTGATCTTGACATATACTAAATAAGACAGTCATCTTATCTCGCAAAGGTTTTTCATCCAGCCATGGGTCGTGCCACACCCTAGCCAGATTACCACTATTGATCTGGACAACCCTTCCAGCCATATACGTCTCTTTCACTTTCATTATTGCCTTCCAGCAAGGAGGGTCAAAAAAGCGGCTACGAATATTAGCCACAGTCCTGTTTTTAAAGTATTTGGCACGAATAATACGTTGCCACAGCCCATCACAAGTCTCAAGCTTCCACCACCATTTCGTTAAGAGGCTAATATTTTGTTTATGGAGATCTTTGAGTCCCAATCCCCCAATACTTTTGGATCGGCAAACCCTAGTCCATTTCACCATATGGTAAGCACGCTTTTTATTTTTTCTCCTCCAGAAAAATCTTCTACGGTGTTTGTCCATTTTGCCAATAAAAGTTTTGTTGAACAGAAACATTGACATAAGATATGATGGGATTCCATCCAGACTGGAATTTAACAGAGTTAATCTAGCCCCAGATGATGCTGAATATGCAATCCAAGCATCAAGCTTTTTTTTATCATTTTAGCGTCCAAAAAGTCCAACTCTATATTTTTCAAAGTGGAATAAGTGACAGGGGCACCCAGGTATCTCATAGGTAAATTCCCCACCTGACACCCAAACATATCAGCGTATGTTGCATCAATCTCATTATCCCCACCTATAACAACAATCTCACTCTTATCAAAGTTAATTTTCAGCCCCAACATTAGTTCAAATAGGTATAGCAGGAGTTTAACATTGACAGCCTTGTCAATGTCATGCTCAAAACAGATAACTGTATCATCCGCATATTGTAAGATGCCCACACCATTCTCAATCAGATCAGAGGCCAACCCTTTGATGAGACCATTTTTTTGGGCAGAAGTCATCATCTTAGTTAAGCACTCTGCTGCAATATTAAAGAGGAAAGTAGAGTGTGGGTCTCCCTACCTGACCCCTTTCGCACTTTGAATATAAGGACCCAACTCATCATTGATTTTAACACTAACCGTCCCATTCTTAAGAATTTGAGCTACCCAACTACACCATTTTTGGTTAAACCCACGTATTTCATGACATTCAAGCAGAAACTCCCAATTGACTTTGTCATAAGCTTTCTCGAAGTTAAGCTTAAGAACAACCCCAACCTGTTTTTTAATATGAGTATGGTGCAAAACTTCATGTAAAGATAATATGCCATCTACTATATGCCTCCCTTTGATGAACGCGTTTTGCTGAATGCTGAATAGCTTATAAGCATGCTTACTGGCCCTAATGTCCATAACCTTGGTATTAAGCTTGTATGGACAACGAAGCAAACATATTGGCCTATATTTCTGGATCTTACTAGCGTCAGAAGATTTCGGCAAAAGAGTAATAATGCCATAATTCAGCCTTTGCACATCCAATATCCCTTCATAAAACCATTCAAATAAGGCCAATAAGTCCGGGGCTACAACATCCCAACAATGTTGATAGAATTCAACGGGTATATTATCCGGTCTAGGGGCACGGTTAGATTTCATATAAAAAGGGCCTTTTTAATTTCATCAATAGAAAAAGGTCGAGTCAAGTCATCATTGTCCTCCGGAGTAATTTTTTCCTCTTGTGACCAAAGGTTTTCATCTATATGACATAGATTACCAGGGGCTGGTCCAAAGAGATTTTTATAGTACTAAGTAGCATGAGCTAAGAGATTTTTTATCCCTTCTATAATAGTTGCTCCACACTTAAGTGAGACCATCGAATGTTTCCTACGTCTCTCATTGGCCACTTTATGGAAAAAACCAGTATTATTATCTCCTTTCAATAGCCACCTCTCATTAGAGAATTGGTGCCAAAAAATCTCTTCCTCCAAATACATATTATTTAGTTCATTCAATATATCCAGCTTTCTGGTATAAGCCTCACCACACAGCCCAACAGTTTCCTCAAGCTTTTCCAATTCTTGCAATTCAAGTCTGATAATATTTCTCTTAATTTTGTTGTGCCCAAATATGTTAGACCCCCACTAAGGGAGTCCTGGATTAGGGGGTGTCCGGATAGCCGGACAATACCTTCAGCCGGACTCCTGGACTATGAAGATACAAGATTGAAGACTTCGTCCCGTGTCTGGAAGGGACTTTCCTTGGCGTGGAAGGAAAGCTTGGCGATGCGGATATGTAGATCTCCTACCATTGTAACCGACTCTGTGTAACCCTAACCCTCTCCGGTGTATATATAAACCGGAGGGTTTTAGTCCGGAGAAGAACAATCATACCATAGGCTAGCTTCTAGGGTTTAGCCTCCTTGATCTCGTGGTAGATCTACTCTTGTGCTACCCATATCATCAATATTAATCAAGCAGGAGTAGGGTTTTACCTCCATCGAGAGGGCCCGAACCTGGGTAAAAACATCGTGTCCCTTGTCTCCTGTTACCATCCGCCTAGACGCACAGTTCAGGACCCCCTACCCGAGATCTGCCGGTTTTGACACCGACATTGGTGCTTTCATTGAGAGTTCCTCCGTGTTGTCGCCATCAGGAAGGATGCCTCATCCCATTTTTAAAGACGGCACCGTTGCTAAGGGAGCTTTGGCTGTCGGCCAAACTCTCCGGCTAGGTGGTTTTCTTATGACCGCCTGTTCGGCTGCTGCGCCGACGATGACCTCTCGGGCCATCAAAAGAAATCTTCATGTCAGCTCGGAACTCGCCGAGCAGTTAGATCCAATGGAGCTCTCTTCCATAAACGAGCTCTTGGATCGCATCGCCGCCCTAGGAGTCGCTACGGATCACGACCAGATTGGGCCTAAACCCGATCTGAGAGAGATTAACTCTCCCCAAGTCACCCATCACGTTGCCGTGGTAGAGGGACAGTGCGGCGACCCTTCATCTATCTTAAGGACTAGCTACGTCCGGATTCCCGATCCCTCCAAGCCGGATACCCATAGAGGGGAGGATGTCACTCAAGACCTGAACTTAGAGTCAGGCGACGGGCTGGATTCATTGGACAACATCCAAGAATCCAAACTTTCGAGTTCGGTAACTCCTTGGCCTATGAGTCTCAGATTGGGTGAGGTTTCGGATTTAATTCCACCCACCCACCCGAACATAAGCGATCTATCCCAAATCAGGCAAAAGCCCAAAGAAAACAGTACATCATTACTGGGCCAGATTCCTCCTGGTTAGGAACAGGATAAAGGACTGCCGCGAGGAAGACGCAATCTCAATCTTCTGCAATAATTGCACGGACAAGGGAATCCTCAACGCCATAAGTCGCCGTGATATTACACGCTTCGCTGACTTGGCGTCCATAGTACGAAAGTACTGTGCGATGGAAAGCGCCTGGAAAACCGAAATAAAATTTTGGGACGATCCGGCCCTGAATAGAAACCCAGTCCGAAATAAAAGGGTGCATCATCGCCAGACACCCGGGTCAAACACCAAAAAACAAAAACCCTCTACAGGGCATGGAACCGTACTGGAAGGATGGCTTAATGGACCCTGTAAAATTCACAGTACAGAGGGCGCCACACCAACTCACAGCCTTAGAGCATGTTGGATACTCCGGCAGGTGGCCAAAATTGGCGAAGATCTCCTAATTCCGGAGGCCACAGAAAGCCACCCCAGGGACACCAATACAGTATTAACAGTCTTCGAGACTTTCGCATCAAATAATATGCGAAAAAGAACACTCCGCAGCCTTGCCGAAGTCTACCAAGTAGCAACAATAAACCCATGGAGTGACACGGCTATTACTTCTAATGGCAGTGATGAACCTAAATTCCGAACAGCCCGAGCACCAGCCACATTGGTCCTCAGTCCAATAGTGGACGACTTTCGCCTCACCAAGGTACTCATGGATGGAGGCAGCGGATTGAACCTCATTTATGAGGAAACCCTTCAAAAAATGGAAATAGACTGGAACCGCATTGAGCGAAGTAGTACAACCTTTAGAGGAATAATCCCCAGTCGGGAAGCGCCTGTACAGGAAAAATCACACTAGATGTGGTGTTCGGCACGCCGGATAATTACAGGTCCGAAGAGGTCACGTTCCATGTGGCCCCGTTCAGTAGCGGATACCTTAAATATCCCACGCAGTAGCCCATGGCATGGTCGCAGGTGCATGGACCATGGGAAAACCAGCGGGTGCTTCTTCTGCATCGGCGCGCCGATGCGCGCGCTGTCCAGAGCGTGCGACCTCTACGTGAGCTGTATGTCCGGATGCACGCGCCGCATGCCGGCGGGGGCGGTCGTGGGTGGCCGCGGCCCCGGCGGCTTCGGCGGGCCGGCCACGACCATGCACCTGCGGGCGAGCTCGGACCATGGCGTGGGATTCCTGGCATGTGGCCCCGTTCAGTAGCCCATGTGGCCACGTTCCTACGTGAAAACTGGGACATCTTCGCCTGGCACCCTTTAGACATGCCAGGAATCCCACGCAGGCTGGCCGAGCACACCTTAAATATCCTAAAAGGATTCAAACCTGTCAAACAAGCTCTTCGGCGTTTTTCCGAACCTAAGAGACACGCCATGGGAGAGGAGCTAGCCAAGCTATTGGAGACCGGATTCATCAGAGATATAAAACATCCGGACTGGCTAGCAAACCTGGTGATGGTACCAAAGAAGTACAAATCCTGGCGCCTGTGTGTTGATTTTAAAGACCTTAACAAGGCTTGCCCAAAGGATCCCTTCCCCCTCCCCCGCATCAATCAAATTATCGACGCTACCGCAGGACACGATTCATTGTGTCTCCTCGACGCATATTCCGGCTACCATCAAATCAAGATGGCAGAGTCAGACCAAGCCGCAACGGCATTCATCACACCATACGGTCCATTCTGCTTCAACACAATGCCCTTCGGGCTCAAAAACGCCGGCGCAACGTATCAACACATGATTCAGACATGTCGGGCAAACCAGATTGGCAAAACAGTGGAGGCATATGTAGATGATGTGGTCGTCAAAACAAGACATGTCGAATCTCTAGTAGACGACTTGAGGCTCACATTTGATAACCTCCGAACATACGACATCAAGCTCAACCCGGAAAAATGCGTTTTCGGCGTTCCAACCGGAAAGCTCTTGGGCTTCATTGTATCCGGTAGAGGAATTGAAGCATATTCAGCCAAGATCCGAGCTCTGTCACAACTGGATATCCCAAAGGACCTCAAACAAATACAAAAATTAACCGGATGCGTGGCGGCTCTAAGCCGCTTTATCTCCCGCTTGGGAGAAAAGGCGCTACCCCTCTACCGCCTCCTTCGGCGCACCGAACACTTCGAGTGGACGGATGCAGCCACGGCCGGACTCGACGAAATAAAAGCCATATTGTCAACAAACCCAGTCCTGGCTACGCCAAATATTAGCGAACCAATGCTATTGTATGTTGCAGCAACACATCAGGTTGTAAGCGCAGCGCTCGTCGTCGAACGAGAAACGAAGGACACAAATTCCCGCTTCAAAAGCCGGTCTATTATGTGTCCACTGTCCTCACTCCGTGCAAATCACGGTACCCGCATTATCAAAAGATTGCGTACGCGGTATTCATGGCATCCCGAAAGCTGCGACACTACTTTCAAGAGTGTTCAGTAATAGTAGCCTCGGAAGTACCACTTAACGATATTATAAACAACCGTGACGCAACGGGCCGGATTGCAAAATGGGTCATTGAGCTCCTCTCGTTCGACATAACTTATAAGCCACGGCGAGCTATCAAGTCGCAAGTTTTGGCCGACTTCGTCGTAGAATGGACGAAGGCCAAACTCCCTAAAGAGTACGACACATATTCAAATTGGATCATGCATTTCGACGGCTCCAAGATGTTGGCCGGTCTAGGGGCTGGCGTCGTTTTGACGTCCCCCACAGGAGACACAGTTCAATATGTACTCCAGATTATGTACACAGACTCCAACAATGCAGCCGAATATGAGCCCTTTTACATGATCTCCGGATGGCAGTATCCATGGGCATTCAACGCCTAGAGGTGCGCGGGGATTCGAACCTCGCGATATCCCAAATAAATGGAGACTTCGATGCCAAGGATCCAAAAATGGCAGCTTACCGCAACGCCGTCTTAAAAATGTCAGCTCGGTTCGAAGGGCTTGAATTTCACCATATAGCCCGGGAAAATAATCAGGCGGCAGATGTCCTGGCACGCATCCGCACAAAGCGCGATGTAGTCCCCCCCAGCATCTTCTTGGAAAGCCTGTTCAAGTCATCCGTAGTATGGGAAGGGGAACCGAACAATAACAGCCCGGACCCAACCGCACTGCCCGACACCGAACAATCTGACATAATTGGAGGCTCTGCCAATGAAATTACACCTTCAGCCCATGCAATAATGGCCGTCATCGCCCCGTGGACAGAACCATTCCTAGCCTACCTTACTAGGAAGGAACTCCCATAGGACCAAAACGAGGCACGCTGCATAGTGCGGCGATCTAAAGCCTATAAAGTCCATGAGGGAGAGCTTTATAAGAAAAGCACTACCGGAGTCCTTCAAAGGTGCATCTTTGAAGAGGAAGGGTGGAACCCGCTGGCTGAAATTCACGCCGGACTCGGTGGTCATCACGCTGCAACTCGGTCCCTCGTAAGCAAGGCTTTCCGTACAGGCTTTTATTGGCCGACGGCCCGGGCAGACGCTCAGGACTTAGTCCAACGATGCGTCGGTTGCCAGCTTTTTGCAAACCAAAGCCATATGCCACCCACCGCCCTCCAAACTATCCCCATCACTTGGCCCTTCGTGGTCTGGGGGCTTGACATTGTTGGACCCCTTAAAGGCGGAACCCACAAGAAAAAATACTTACTGGTCATGGTGGATAAGTTCACCAAATGGATAGAAGCCAAGCCTGTTATGACGGCCGAATCCGGACCGGTGATAGACTTTATATCTAGGGTCGTACACCGTTATGGCGCCCCCATAGCATCATCACTGATAACGGCACGAACTTTACGGCCGATGAGGTAAAACTCTGGTGCAAAAACATGGGCATCAAGCTCGATTATGCTTCCGTCTATCACCCACAAACTAACGGCTAGGTCGAACGTGCAAATGGTCTTATCATGAGCGGCATCAAACCCAGATTAATGCGGTCCCTTAAGGAATCTAATACGCACTGGGTAGAGGAGCTCGACTCCGTACTCTGGGGGCTGCGGACCACGCCCAATCGCACCACCGGATACACACCATTCTTCATGGTGTACGGTGCAGAAGCAGTTTTGCCCTGCGACATAATTCATGACTCACCTCGAGTACGCATGTACGAAGGAAGAGAAGCCGAGCTCGATCGGCAGGACAGTTTGGACGCCTTGGAGGAGGAGCATGACGTGGCAAAAGCCCGTTCCGCATTCTATCAACAGCAGGCTCGAAGATATCAAAGCAAAGAAGTACGGGCCAAAAATTACAACATTGGCGAGTTAGTTCTACGCCTGCCGGACAAGAAAAAGGACAAACTCAAGCCCAAGTGGGAAGGTCCCTTCATAATTGACCAAGTCCTGACTGGTGGAGCATACCGCCTGCAAGATGCATCGGATAGCCGACTCGAGCCGAACTCATGGAACGCAGCCCGTCTCCGAAGATTCTATGCCTAGCGCCGGACTCTGTGTTCGTCTCCTTCCTCTGTCCATTTTTTATATTTTCTGTCTTATATTCCTCTCCTTCTCCCCTTTCTTTCTAGCCTTTAAAGGCCCAATAAGTGATGCGCTATCCGTGCTCATTAAACCTGGGGGCTTCTTTAAACAGAAGCTTATTTAAACGGGCTTCATGCCCAACACATGTGTCACACTTCCGCATGTACCTTTATTCATCATTATATGCATCGATATGACTTAAGTTTGGCCAAGGTGGGTTGCCTGGCTCCTGTGCTTACCCCTACGTTCCCGATTGTTCGGCTAGGTGGTAAAGGGAGCATCTCTGTGATTGTTACTACCGGGTCAGCCGGATATGTACCTTAGACTGGGTGAAGTCGAAAGATAGCGTTTTTAAGGGAATATTCGGTGGGTGAACTAAAGATGACCTTTTCACTTATTTATTTATGCGCCCCCAGATGATTTTTCCTGCGTCTCTTTTCGCAGCATGGACATGCACTTTAGGGCATGCCTCCCAGGGAAAGGAACCCCTAACGGAATTATTCTCCCTGGAAGATGTTTCTTACTAACCATGTAATATAACATAACTAGTTGGGCACTTGTCTGTTCAAGCACTAATGACCCCTACGCCTGGTCTCCATGCATACCCCGGTTCTTATATAACCGCATGGGAATTCGGACACACTCCGGACCGTCAGGTCCCGAGGCTGAAGCGAAAAGGTCGACCATGACAAACGATCTACAATCCGGCTAGAAGGCATTACACATGTCAATTAAAATTACATAGTCATTCTGACTAATTGTATTCCTCTTCAATACCATCTAACAGGCTGTCTAGTTTATAGTCCTGCAAGGAATACTTTGCGGCCAATTCTACTTGGTCGTACACTAAGCTTACATGGATCTCCTTCCCGTCGGGCCCAACAGGTCCGACCTCGGCCATGTGGTTTGGGTCAGCCTTCGTGTACCGCGTCTTCACCATGGCCCAGGCCTCCCTAGCGCCTTGACGGCAGGCCGATATCTTCCACAATCGGAAGCACCGCCGCGCTCCCTTCAGCTTCTCTGCAAGTTCTCCAAGGCCTTCGGGCATGGAGATGGATGGCCACAAGGCCTGGGCAACGCCTTGCATCACCTGCCAAACTCGCTCGTGCAGTTGCGAGAGCTCGGGGAGAAGGTCACCCGTGGAACTGGGCATCTCCTCTGCAGGACGACCTGTTAGCACACCTACAGACATCACTCTGTTAGTCGACTTCCTCGCCGAACTCTTTTTTCTTTTTTTTCAAAGGTTAAGCATTTACTAAATATGCCGCGTCGAAGCCGCTGATTCTCCTTAGCGAAGTCCGACAGCTGGGCACGAACATCTTTCAGTTCAACGCCCAGCTTGGTGTTGGCATCCTGGAGATCATTCTTCTCCCGCCTCACCTTTGTCAGCACGCTCTCACCAGCCTTTAGCTGGCGTAGGAGTTGTTGCTTTTCCGGATCTAATCTGGCGCCATCTGCAATTTCATTTGTCAGATTTGCACAAACACCGCACTTCACACAATACATATCTTTTTGAAGCATATATTACCAGAGGGGGTCTCCTTGGGCTCCCCTGTCGCGGCTAGTGCGGCCTCAAGTTGGGCTTTGCACTCTTCTAGCTCCTGGGACAGTTGGCTATTCTTCTCTGAAAGAACCTGCATATTACATGATCCTTAAATCAGTTATTCTAACTGTTTCAAGTCTCGGGGGCTACTGATATATATAACCATCAAATTTTCTCACCCGTATGTCTTTCACATACTGCTCCGTCGCTCTGGCTAGACCATTTTGAGCGGCACGGAGGTACGCGTCTCCCGAATTGAAGGCATCCAACGCCTCTGGGGAGAAACAAGCGTCGCGAAGAACTGTCCGGCGACGCCTGTGGTTCATGGCACTCTCCACCTCAGAATTGGTGGCAGACAGCCTGTCCGCATCCTCTGCTGGAGGAGCGTCCGGTGCACGCTTCGTGTTCGCCTCCGCCTACGGACCAGGCTTTGGAGCCTGGCTGGTGGAGGCGCGATTGGCAACCTCTCTGGATATAGTCCGGCGAGGTCTCTTTTTCCTAAAGAGAGCACGAGTGTTAATATGCCTTGAAGGAATAACACCAGGGGATGAGATGGCGTGTTATACCTTTGCGCCGGCATCTCAGTCCGGACCGCACTTCTTTTCAGCCCCTGGGGCCTTGCGACCCCTCGTTGGCTAGTCGCCGCAGGCCCGGTCTCCCGCCTCAAGGACCTCCTCTGCAAAACGCGGCTGTTATACGGTAATCGAAAACACGCGAGGACGGGCCCCTTTTCGAAGTGCTGGGATTTCAGTCTCAGTCACCTGGGAGGCTGGGAGTAGCCCTGGGTAATCGGCCGTAATGGCCACCAAGGCGTTGTCCTTGCTCAATTGATGAAACACCCCATCAATTAGCTCCACAGATAAGTCCAGATCCTCTTGGGAAGCCGGGTCGAGGGACCGTCCCGGATCCTCGGGTTGTGGAGGGGGGTTGTTTATTTCTTTAACAGCCTGGCGCAGCTCCTGCGTTTAAGTCGTTAGACTATATATTTGACAATGGGAATACAAAACGGAGGGACAACTAAAAGTGTCCACTTACCCAGTTTGGAGGATTATACATTGTAAATCCACCCTGAGGGTTGACGCGGAGAAATTCCTCCTCTTCTCCCTTGTACAAAGCGGACAAGATCTTTATTAGAGCGGCAGCCGAGTCCGGCCCCTTACAGCCGTGACGGGTGGCGTCGTCCTCCCCGTTGAAGTCCCACATAGGGTGGCCTCTATATTGAAGCGGCTGCACCCCCCGCATAATGCATGCGGCCATGACTCCGATCATGGTTAGTCCGGAATGAGCTAATAATCTTATCCGGCCCATCAGGTAAAGGACGCCCTTATCATTTTCCTTCTGAGGGCTCCGTGGACGCCAGCTTAGGCGCTTCTTCAGGGGAGCATTGTCGAACTCAGGGAGGCCGATCTGAACAGGATCCGGCAACGGGACGTCCTCTATATAAAACCATTCCGAAGGCCAATTCTCCGACGCCTTCTTTGGGGTTCCGGATAAATATCCGGTCCCGGCGATGCGCCACACTTCGGCTCCGCCCACTTGATATATTGACCCCTCCTGAGAACGGGGGACCAGGCAGAATAGCCTCTTCCACAGCGCGAAGTGAGCCTCAACACCCAAAAACATCTCGCAAAGGGCTACGAAGCCCGCGATATGCAATATGGAGGCAGGCGTGAGGTTGTGCAGCTGGAGACCATAGAACTCCAGGAGCCCCCGGAGAAACGGATGAATTGAAAATCCGAGCCCTCTTATTAAATAAGGGACAAGGCATACCCGCTCTCCTTTGGAGGGATTGGGGGCGCTCTCCGCTTGCTCTCCGCCGTTATAGGTGGCAAGTCCGGCTCGAACCGGGACCATATAGGCCGGAGGAAGAAATCCCTTGGTCTGGAGCATCACCAGCTCGCTGTGTGGGATGGAGCATCTCTCCCAATCTCCAGGATTAGGACTGGAAGGGCGAGAGGAGGAGTTGCAACGGCTGGCCATGGTGGAACAGACCTTTGTCGGATGCGCTCTGATGAATACTCGCGGAGGGGAGAAGGTGTGGTTTGGATCTAAATCCTCATCCCTTTAAATAGGTGGCTCATTTACGCGGCTAGGGGTGTGAATGTAAAAACACCCAGACTTTTCGTATTCGTTTGACACGTGGAAGGCGGCCATTATTGGGCGTAGAAGCCAAGGAGCGCTACATTCACAAGAAACCGGACATTATTCAACAGGTACACAGAATTTGGAGGAGAACCCGCCTTGCAATGCCGAAGACAATTTGCGCGCCGGACTCGTCGTCATTGAAGCCTGGTTCGGGGGCTACTGAGGGAGTCCTGGATTAGGGGGTGTCCGGATAGCCGGACAATACCTTCAGCCGGGCTCCTGGACTATGAAGATACAAGATTGAAGACTTCGTCCCGTGTTTGGAAGGGACTTTCCTTGGCGTGGAAGGCAAGCTTGGCGATGCGGATATGCAGATCTCCTACCATTGTAACCGACTCTGTTTAACCCTAACCCTCTCCGGTGTCTATATAAACCGGAGGGTTTTAGTCCGTAGAAGAACAATCATACCATAGGCTAGCTTCTAGGGTTTAGCCTCCTTGATCTCGTGGTAGATCTACTCTTGTGCTACCCATATCATCAATATTAATCAAGCAGGAATAGGGTTTTACCTCCATCAGAGGGCTCGAACCTGGGTAAAAACATCGTGTCCCTTGTCTCCTGTTACCATCCTCCTAGACGTATAGTTCAGGACCCCCTACCCGAGATCTGTCGGTTTTGACACCGACGCCCACCCTTTAAAAAACTTCTTAACTCTTTTCAGTTTAATATTCAGGGTATCTATGGGATCATCAGTATACACAGGTTTCGACCAAATCTCAGCAACCAAAGGTAGGAAGGCTGGATTATTCAGCCAGTTGTTATCAAATCTAAAGCACCTATTCCCTGGTGCTCTAGCTACAGCCCGCCCCCATCCAATAACAGGGGGTTGTGATCAGATAGGTCCTTAACTAGTTTGCTAACCGAGACAAGAGGATATAAGTCTTCCCAATCTGGTGACATTAAAACTCTATCCAACTTCTCCAGAGTGGGATTCTCTTGCTTGTTCGACCACGTGTACACCCCTCCATACATGCAGATCTCCCTAAGCCCAAGCAAATGGATGAAAGAATTAAACACATCCGAGAAATGAGACATGGGCGTCCTTTTATTCTTCTCACCGCTGTGATGAAGTATATTGAAATCCCCACCCACTAAGGGATACGAGTGGCATGACACATATGAGATAATTCAGCAATAAACTCAGGCTTATTCTCATCCTGAGTTGCTCCATATACTACCATCAAGGACCAGCAACATTTCATGTTTTTATTCAATAGGTCTAACTGAATGATATATTTTCCATGCTTAACATCAATAAGGTCAACTTGTCTTTATTAACACCACAGAGAATCCCTCCAGATTTGCCTCGAGAGGGAATCCATTCCCAATAAAAACTTTGTCCAGGATCTAACTTCCTAAAAAAGGAAGGTTTATAAGACTTTTTCATAGTCTCTTGAAGACCAATAAAATCAACATTATTGGCATTAATCATATCAGTGAGGCAGGTAGACATGCCTTTCTTACATGCCCCCCTACAGTTCCAAAATACTTCTATTATTTATATCTACAACGCTCGATCTTGTGTTTCTCTGCGAGAAGCCAAGGCAGCTCCGGCACGCAGGCAGAAGGATGAAGAAGGGTGGCGGGAAAACGAGCGGGTGCTTCTTCTGCCTCGGCGCGCCGATGCGCGCGCTGTCCAGGGCGTGCGACCTCTACGTGAGCTGCATGTCCGGATGCGCGCGCCGCATGCCGACGGGGGCGGTCGTGGGTGGCCGCGGCTCAAACGGCTTCGGCGGGCCGGCCACGACCATGCACCTGCGGGCGAGCTCGGATCGCGCCGATGATCTTGTCCCGCAGCGTCGAAACAGCGCCGCGTTGCGGCCGAGCCGGTGGACGTCGGGGCAGCGAAGAAGAAGGTCCACCTTAGCCAGGCGCCGGCGGCCGTCCCGGAGCGGATGAAGCGCCCGGCGACGATGGTGGTCATCGCTGAGGACGGGTCGTGCGAGTTCGGCGCCTGCCCGCTGCAACGGCCAGAGCAGAGGAGTCGCGGCGCGGCGGTGGGCGGACTGGCCGCGCGCGGCGGTGGTTTTGGTGCCATCAAGGTGGCGAGCGAGGCCTTCATGAGCCGAGCGTGACGCGTGCGTGATAATACTAGCTTCTAGACTTCCATTGATTCCACCAGTTTTTTCCCCCTTGATTTTTTCTTCTTGTTGTGTATAAATAGTTCGATAACGATCGCAAATCAGCAAATGGAACTTGGCGCGACGGTTTGGAAATTGGAAATGACCTTATTTGAACGTGTTTTTAATATGAAAAACAAAAAATCTACACACCGAACATTCTCGGTATGCGCAATGTCAACCGGCCAAATCCGATGGTAGGCATTAAATCACGTTGAAAAACCATACCGAGAATGTTCGTTGTGTGGAAAGAAACTCCGAGGCAACATTGCGCGGTGCAGCCCCCCCGCTGTGTGCAAGTGTTTTGGCGGGTGCGCGGCTGCATCGGCCACGACAGTAAGTTTTTTTTTTTGAGAAATCGATAGCGAAGAGGGGTGACGACGTTGAAGAAGCTCCCTGGGCTGCGGCGTGAACTAACCAGGCCTTGGGCTCCAAACGGGCCTCAGTGCGAGCCGAGGCGGTTGTGATGTTGCACATCTTCGAGTGGGCAGGCGGAGATGAAATTTATTGAAATTACTGATTAGCAAGTATCTCTTGTAAAATTCACTCCATCTTTGCCCTGATGTTTACAAATGACACATTGTATGTGCATTACTTGTCATAATTTGAGAGTTTTCTTTTGGTGAATTTGTTTTCTTAAAATGTTTTATATTTTGAACCATGCATCTAAATCACGAACCATTTTCACCATTAAATTTCCCGTGGCGATATCTTCGAACATATTTCACATTAATAGGTTTCAACAATTTTGTCACAAAAATAAAATGGAATTAAAAATAAAAACAAAAGGAAACCGGAAAAGGCTAGAACCTGGAAGCACAGTTGTGCTTTTTCAATTTTTCTGGAAGCACATTTGTGGTTTTTCCCTTTTTTGTGAAGCACATGCTTTGCGTTTCCATTTCTGGGGAAACTGTTGTGCTTCTTGTGGAATCAGAAGCTGTAATTTTTCCCTTTCCGGGTAAGCACAGTTGTGTTTTAAAAACTTTTGCTTTTCTTTTTTTCAAAGAAGCACAACGGTCGGGAAAAGCATAGTTGTGTTTCTCATGCAGCACATCTATGCTACTCCCTCCGTTCCTAAATACTTGTCTTTCTAGGCATTTCAACAAATGACTACATATGTAGCAAAATGAATGAATCTACACTCTAAAATATGTCTACATACATCCGTATGTAGTAGTCATTTGAAATGTCTAGAAAGACAAATATTTAGGAACGGAGGGAGTAGTTTTTTACTTTTTGGAAAGCATGTGACGTGCATTTCCCTTTTTGGGGGTATAGTTGTGCTTTTTGCAGAAAAACACTGTTTTTTTAAGGAAAATCCTTTTTTTCGTTCATTCAAGAGAAAACCAGGCATGCGAACCAGATATGGGCCAGCCCATTTAGAGAAAAATGTGAATCTTGGTTTTTTCTTGTTTTAGGATCCGGGTTTTCTGTTTTTGTTCTGGTTGTTTGGTTTTTTCCTTCTGTTTGTTTGGGTTTTCTGTTTTTTGTTTTTGTTTTTTATGTTTCTTTTCTTTTCAAATTTCAAAGAATATTCAATTTATATTAAAAGAATGGTTCAAAATTTCAAAATTGCTCAAGTTCCAAAATAATTGTAATTTCGGAAATTCCTTCCGTTTCCCAAAAAAATTCACAAATCCAGACAATTTTTGCTTTTAAAAAAATCTCGCATTTTTTAAAATGTTTCCTATTTTTTTAAAAATGTTTATTTTCTTAGAAAATGATTGCTTTTTCAAAATTTCAGAAAATGTTCACAGATTCAAAAATATTTGCATTTTAATAAAATATTTGAGATTTCCAAAAAATGTTTGCATTTTACTTTTTTTCACAAAGTTGTTAATGTTCACGTTCTAAAAAATATTTAATTTAAAAAAACTCATTTGACATTTCAAAAAATGTTTTGATCTATCGGTGTTGATAGTTTCAATGTTGCTACATTGACTACAAGACATCAAAGTTCATCGCACGCCATTCTTGAGATTTTCCATTGTTTGCGCTACAAAGTGCCACTCGCTACTGAGTCAGCCCATTCGGGGAGCCCCATGTGTTGTGCGCTTCTATTTTAAACAAAGAGTGGCAAATAGGAGCTCCCACGAGAGATGGCAAGTTCTACATGTGGTTTGGCTCATGTGCACGACCGCTTGAGTACATGTGGCTAGGCGCAAGGCACGTGAGGGGGTGAGTGGTTGCTCGAGAGATCATGGGGTGTGTCTGCTTAGTCGGGAAAATAATCCCTACCGGGATCCTCCTTCCCCGAAGGGACAAACAAGTCTAGTGTCGAGATTGCCTAGGTTCTAATTACATGGTGCCCATTTTAGCTACGAGGACTTCAGGATATGATTCCGAACGGCTCTAGGAGTTCAAGGTTTGAAATAGACTTACCGATTGAAATCGTTCTACAACCCACCAATACATTACTAACTGCAATAAGTTTGAGAGAAAAACAACTTGCCCATAAGTCAGTTTCTTTCATCCTTCGTGAGGGTTCCCCTGACCTTCTCCTTCGCATGTGGCTCCGACTGCCGGAGAGACAAGGTGGGGAACCCTAGAGTCCCTCAAATGTATGCATATTACCCTAGGTATCCCGTGTTTGGTGTCGTTGGCGCCAAATAAAGTGACATGTAGACATAGTGAGTGCTCTATGAGTGATAGCTTCGAGCTTCTTCTCCTCGGGCCATAGTGATGATGATGCGGCGGCGGAGCTTGAGCTCTCCCTCATGAAGCTTTGCTCTGAATTCGTCCTTCCACGACAAGCTTTATCTTCTAGAAGTTGTCATCGATCAAAGGGATAGACGAGCTTCTAGTGAAATCGCCCCCGCCCCCCATCGTCCATCACACAATGTCGACGTTTGCTGGAGTTGAAGACCCCTAATATCATATGTCTACAGAGTGCATCGAGGCGTTCTTGGGTTGATCTTTGGCTTGGCACAGATCCCACGCACCTCTTACTTGAACCTCCAAGATAGGGATGCCCCAACACATGTTGCACATGGGAAATTCATAGCAAGTCTCATGAGCACAGTCCCAAGAGTAATGGCAAGGTGGTGTTTGTCGGCATTGCTGGCTCCACCTACTCTGACAAGGTTGGCATCGTCATGGGGACTCAATTGTATTATTAGTTCTCCATCCAAGGACCTTTATGCACAAAGGAAGGAGTAGTGCCTAATTTTATATTTCTGTAGGGTCATTGTAATAGTTGTGGAGTAACGACTTCTACCTAGGTCCTTGGGGACCCTCCTTGATGTTACAAAGGAAATGCATTACTTACTTGTGCTAAGTTCTTCATTACTTTTTTTTTGCCGGGATAACTTCATGACTTAACGCGGTCACTCTCTGTTTTGCTTAAGCATGATGTATTGATATGACGGTGGCGGGGGTTCGTGTCTTGCTATTTTCATTTTCTCTGTCTTCCCAGTTGCCACCATTGTCAAGTTAAAAGAAATAAAATTGCCACCATTGTCCATTTTCCAAAGAAATATGCCACCGTTGTCAGACTTAACGGCTGACTCACGGCCAGCGCTTCTGTCAGGGAACACGATTAGTCGGGAAAAAGTCGCTATCTTTCCCGCGGTTGCTCGCTCGCTCTCTTTTACAATTGCATCGTTGACACAAGCAACGGCGATTGCTAAGCTTAATTAGCACGTCAAAATCCCAAGTTAGTAGGCCAACTGATTTTATTAGCAGAAAAACAAATTGTATCAACTCCGGCTTACATAGGCGTGCACCCGGCACCACCCGATGCAGCGCGTCTGCGCTCGTGAGACTTGGCCGGCTCAACTCCCCTATCAGCCTATGGAGTACTCCTACATCACATACATGTGCATCCTGACCATTTCGCCCTTACCGCCGGTATTAAAAACCGCTTACGCCATGGTTAACCAAGCAATATTCAAAACCAAGCACCTCGACTGCACAAGCAACCCGGTGTGAACCCCATCATCGGGTGCTCGATTCTCAACCCAGAGATAACGGCGACGTCCGTCGAGTTGGCTCTATAAAGTGCAAGAAACCTCGACGACCTAGCTAGTACCAGTATCAGTAGCGCTCCGTTGGTGTTTCGTTGTCGGAAGCCATCTCCACGAACGTACGCAGCAGATGACGAAGGACGGCAGCAGACAGGCGGGCGGGTGCCTCTGCATCGGCGCGCCGATGCGCGCGCTGTCGCGGGCGTGCGACTCGGCCTGCGACCTCTACGTGCGCGGCATGTCAGGGTGCGCCACCCGCGTGCCGGCGGGGGCGGTGGCGGGCGGCCGCGGCTCCGGCTTTGTCAGATCGGCCACGACCGTGCACCTGTGGACGAGCTCGGACCGCGCCGACGACCTCGTCCGCGCCGCGTCGACGAAGCAGCGCCGCGTGGCGACGGCCGATCAGCCGGCGGATGTCGGGGCGGCAAAGAAGGGCCGTCTTGGCCCGGTGGCGCCGGCGATCGTGCCGGCTCGGAGGAAGGGCCCGGCTATGGCGACCATCGCCGAGAACGGGCCGTGCGACTTCGGCGCCTGCGCGCTGACGCCACCGGAGCCGAGGAGGCGCGCGCCGGCGGTCGGCGGGCAGGACGCGCCTGGCGGTGGGTTCGTCGCCGCCATGGCGGGGAGCGAGGCCTTCGCGGCTCGATCGTGACGCGTGCGTGCAACACGCGCGTAGCGGCTGTGTACAAAACTAGCTTCTAGAGGTCCGGAGGTCGATTTCACCCAACACACCAGTTTCCTCTCACGTTCTCGTGATTTCTTATTCATGATGTGTAAACGGCTTGACAAGTAGTGCAAATACTATTATCATCCGCGCAGAATATGGTGCAGACATAATGACAAAGTCTGTTTTAAACCATGTCTTTGTAGTGAACTAGTGATAATCTGACATGAACACCAATCTCCTAATCCGTGAAATCAGGATAAAGGTTGTCAAACGCACGATTATATCATGTTGTTCTATAGCTTTAGGATCTGAGTTAATTGGGGTTATTTGCGAACTTGCCATATGATTCTTATCCAAGTAAGAATGTGCAAACATTCTTATCTGACAAACTTTGTATGTAAGGGCATCTCCACCGCCGTCCATAACAATGGATACATCAAACGTCCAAGGACACGTCCGGACGTGTCCGTGGACACAAAAAAGGGAGATGGCCATTCAACACTATACATCAATGTTCGTCTCTGTTTTGTTCTCATAAATTTGGAGCACTTCAAATAATTAAAGATAAATATCATCTTTCGTCCATAATCATGTTGCGCAAACATTTCAATGCAACAATAATTCAAATATAATTATACAATCCAAACACGAGGGTTTTCAATAAAATAGTTTAAATTTGAATTTAACTTATTCAGACATATTTTTTAATTTTCTGCTCAACCAGATCTAAGTTGCTCGATGACGAATCTGTTGATGCATTTGGATAAAATCCTCGTACGTTGCTGGGTTCTGCTTTGAACGTTGTATAGAATCACCCACATGCTTAAATTAACGATTGTGGCGAACTCCGTCACCCTCATTCCCCACAATCATGTTGGCCATAATCACACAAGTTGCCATCACCTTCCACAACGTCTGTGGATCCCATATGCAGGTCCAGGAACAACTACAAAACGGGCTTGGAGCATTCCGGATGCCCTCTCGACATCCTTTCTAGCTAGCACATTTATTGTCTTTGGGCAAAGTGGGCACTTTTCTCACCCACTGGATCATATATGGTCTTTAAGAAGGTCACTCAGGAAGGATAGATATCATCACAAAGATAATAGCCCATGTTGTACTCATGACCATTGATGGTGTAGTTGCATGAAAGAGCTTGTCCCGCACACAACCTTGCAAATAATGGAGACCGCTGCAGCACATTGATGTCATTGCGAGACCTGAGCATCCCAAAGAAAGGGTACCAAATCCAAAAGTCTTGTGACTCAACTACTTCAAGAATGATGGCAGGCTTTTTGTAATAGGCCTGATATTGCCCTTGTAGAGAATATGGGCAAATTCTTCCATTGCCAGTGCATGCAATCGAGGGATTGTAGCATACCTAGCCAACCTCTTGCTTACGACAATGCCATGAGTCATGTGGTGTCTTTGTCAGTTGGTTCTCTCAAGTACTCCGCTCCAAACACCTTGATCACGGTTATAGCAAATCGGACCATGGCTTCGAGACATGTGGTTTCATACAAGCTTTGTGATGTTGGGGTGCAACCCCATCGTGAAGAAATACTTCGTCCAAATGGTGTCTTCTCCAACTAGTCGCATTACATGCTTCACCTTGAGGAAGTATTTGTCGAGGAACTTGGTTCGTCGTGTAGTGTGCTCCAAGTAGCAACTAATCAGTGTAAGAAATGTCGCCATTTGAGAGTACATGCCACATACCCATTGTGTGGTGTCGAAGAAGAAGATACTCTCCTTGCTTTGGCCACTAGCCTGAATGTTGGGAAGCTTTCAGATGCAATGGGGGAGGAGTGGTCGATCCCTCGCAAGAAAGAGGTTGTTGTCTCAGTCCTGAAGTGGTTATTTTGTGTTTTTTCAACAAAATGGAAGTGGTGTGATCCATGATATTGCTTCTCGTCTGTAGAACAAGAAGTATAGGCTGTGCAATCGCAATGCATTGATCGGTGCACCAGGCACATATATATGAGTACAGAGGGGGGCCACAACCTCAACTATACAGATGAAATAGGAGGTGGGCCCAAGACATAGTATACATGTACACAATATATTCAACACCCCCCCCCCCCCCCGTAGTCAAAGCAGCGCTGGAGACGCAGAGACTGGAACAAAACTCCTCGAAGGTGGAAGGCGGCAGTCCCTTAGTCATCACATCGGTGAACTGTTGTGCAGTCGGAACATGGAGGACACGAATACATCCAAGGGCCACCTGCTCACGCACAAAGTGAATGTCCAGCTCAATGTGCTTAGTCCGGCGATGATGAACAGGGTTGGCAGAAAGGTGCACCATAGAGACGTTGTCATAGTAGACAACCGTAGCCTGGGAGACGTCATGATGTAACTCTTGAAGTAACTGTCGTTGTCGATGTCCAAACTGGCGGATCTCGGATAGGGGGTTCCAAACCGTGCGTCTAAGGTCAATGGTAATAGGAGACAGGGGACACGATGTTTACCCAGGTTCGAGCCCTCTCTATGGAGGTAATACCCTACTTCCTGCTTGATTGATCTTGATGAATATGAGTGTTACAAGAGTTGATCTACCACGAGGTCGTAATGGCTAAACCCTAGAAGTCTAGCCTGTATGACTATGATAATGAATATCTCCCCCTCCGGACTAAGTCCTCCGATTTATATAGGCACCGGGAGGATCTAGGGTTACACAGGGTCGGTTACAAGGAAGGGAATCTACATATTTGGTCGCCAAGCTTGCCTTCCACGCCAAGGAGAGTCCCATCCGGACACGGGTGTAGTCTTCGGTCTTCGTATCTTCACAGCCCATCCGTCCGGCCCATGGCTAGCAGGCTGGACGCCCGAGGACCCCTTAGTCCAGGACTCCCTCAGTAGCCCATGAACCTGGCTTCAATGACGAGGAGTCCGACACACAGATTTGTCTTCGACATTGCAAGGCGGGTTCCCCCCTTTCCGGATACTTCACAATGGTCTTCGGAAGATCGAGTTCGGCTCTGCAACACGAGTAGCATATACTTACACAGAGGGCATAATAATTTATAAGTCCAATCCTCTGGCAACATTTTACAACATGACATCACTTCAGTCCGGTCATTATTTCGAACCATTTTTTCGCCTCCTGACCCACGTTCCGAGACGCGGTTGTCATTAGCACGTCTTATCCAAGCAGAGATCGTGTCCCCTTATTAAGGGATTCTTTATCGACACAAACGTGGGTAACCCAACCGTCTTTAGGGTACAACTCCTTGGGAATAGGCAAGTTTTAAGGCCCGGGAAGAGGCGTTCGATATTCACGGCCTTTATAAAGGGGCACAGACCCGTCTTTCCTCTCCACGCTTGCTTCTTCCTTAACTCTTACTACCTCGAGTTCCAACACCCAGGTTTCAACCTCCGCAAGCCTTAGTCATGTACGGATCCAGCCGTCAAGGCCGGTGGGTGTCTTCTCCTTTCACAGAGGAGGATATCGCGAAGCTTCGGACCGCAGAA
Source organism: Aegilops umbellulata (assembly GCA_032464435.1). Lineage (NCBI taxonomy): Eukaryota > Viridiplantae > Streptophyta > Magnoliopsida > Poales > Poaceae > Aegilops > Aegilops umbellulata. The sequence goes on along the minus strand of CP136056.1, from coordinate 380,453,180 downwards.
ATCCTCCATCGGTTTCCCGCAGAAGGGTAGGTTATCCCTACCCCCAGATCCGGCGAGAGGGTCGTGTTCGTTTCCCACTTCCTCCGAGGATTAGGGTTCGCCCTTAATCCCTTCGTCCGGGGGCTCATGTTCTATTATGGACTAGATTTTCACGATCTCGCACCGAACTCTATTCTTCTCACCTCGGCGTTTATCGTCGCGTGCGAAGCCTTCCTCCGAATTCCTCCACACTTCGGCTTGTGGCTCAAGACCTTCAATGTGAAGCCACAAGTGATAGAGGGGGAGCAGGCGGAGTGCGGTGGTGCCTCAGTGAGCAAGCTTACCAGCGCTGTTTGACTAAAAGGATCCTTCACAGAATCTTTCGACTTATGGCAGCAGGAGTGGTTCTATATCACCGAGCCCCGTGGTTCCAGGTGGGCAGCTGCGCCTGCGTTCCAATCCAGCCCCCCAATTCAGCCTGCATCATGGATTAATAAGGGGTTGGACTGGGGATCAGTTGATGAAGTGCGGACTCTGCAGAGTCGCATCCGAAGCCTCATTGAGAAGGATTTCGATCTTGTCAACGTTATTCAGGTAATGCTAGTTTGTCGGACCTTGCCGTGCCAAAGGCGGCCTCTCCGCCTGTGGGAGTTTAATCCTGAAGGGCCGCGGATACTTCAACACTTCTTCGACACTACGCACAAAGGGATGTGGAAATTATTTTTTGGGAAACAAAAACAGTGGACGGATACTACCGAAGACACCGGCCTTGACTGTAACCATCCAGATACCACGGTAAGTACTCGTCCGCCGAACACCTCATAATCAGGTATCCTGTGGTAAGACACTAAGCAAACCATCTTTTTCCAGGGCTGGATAAAGAAAGCGAAACGGATTAGGTGTCTGGACCCTCTTCCCAAAGACTCAGCGGGCCCCATGTTAACAAGGATGCTGGCACCGGCATCGTAACAGGCGCCGGTAGGGGAGGGCAAGGTGGAGAGTAAGAAGACCCGGGATGACCTTCGTTTCGGGGGTAAATTAGATACTGAGTCCGGAGAAATCGACATTTTCTCGCCCGAAGACAAAGGCGAAGGGGAAGCAAGCATCCCTTCTCCATTTAGGAAGAAAAGGGCCGCCTCCGAATGTTGGGAGGGGCGGTCTCCCAAGAGGAGCAAGATGCCATCGTTGGGTGGCTCAGGATTGGAAGGCAACGCCGTTGAACAACTCTGTCGTGAGGACAAGCCTTTGACCAAACCATAAGTGAATCTGGGGTGTTTTGATCACATCCCGTTCCTTTCCTATTACCTAAGTGACATGTAACGTACATGTGTATCTTTACAGTTCGGTGCAGACTTTTCTTGGGCAATCCTCTTCTTCGGGAGATCTTCTCCCAGAGATGATGGAAAGCGAGACGCCTCCCCCGACCTCCTCGCCCAGTAAGGCGGATGACTCCGAAGTGTCATCTCGGAGGGTTTTTCTTGATCAACAAGCGGCGCGGGGGATGGAGGAGGCAGTACCCGAAGGCGAACCTCCGATCATCCGGGATTCGGGGGCCAACAATGAAGGCCCCGGACTATCCGGTTTTCAGCCAACGATGATTTTGGAGACGGGTGAACAGGTTCCTTCAAAGGATGGTCGTGCTCCTACAGCGGCTTCCGGAGACCAGGCGGCGTCGGATACGTTGAGGGATATGCTGCGAAAAGCATCTGTCTCAGAAGAACAGCGTACCTTGATGGGTACGGTGTTTGAGAAGATTCTATCCGCGAAGGGCGGATTGAATGAAGCTTTCATGAGCCTGCTAAGAGGCCTCAAGGTTTTTGATATAATATTTTCAACTATATTTTATTTGCAAAAATGCACCTGTGTATAGGTAGTAGCCCCTGAGACTCGGGTCGGCTTCCCATGAGAGGCGAACAGAGGATCAAGAAAAACACTCAAGGACTAATATGGTTAATTGGAACACAGGCTGCTCACCCCCTGACTACTTCCCGGACTACGGATATTGCCGAGCTGCAGTGGAAGCTTGATATGGCAGGGGATGCCATTGCGTTAATCAATATGCGTCTTGACGAGTCGCAAGTTATGTATTCGGAGCAGTCCTTACACATACGTGTTTGTAATATAGGCGTGACGCTGAAAGTTGCATACTGGGATATGCATGGCTACAGATGGTGCCGCCGCCGCTGAGATTCTTCGGGCGGAGCTGGCCCAGGCCAAGGAGCAGGCCCGGTTTAGTAATGCGGCTGCCGAAAAGGCATCGGCTGAGCTAAAGGCCGAACAAGCTGCTCGGCGCCAACACGAGGAGAAAATATCCACGATGGCGCTCGAACTAAAAAATGCTACTAGCCGCTGTGAATTTCTTGAGAAGGAGAATGAAGCCAAAACGGCTGAACTTGACAAGGCCTTGCGAGAGGCGAGAGAAGCGTGGTCTGAATCCAGAGCATCCCGTGAGGAGATCCGACAAGCTGGGGAGATTGCGGCTGATAAGCCCTTTTTGCTACAGACTAAGTTCGGCGATCCGAACTATGCTCAACTTAACCAAGTGTGGAGTTCTCCAGACGAGTTTTTAGACTTGCCGAAGAGTTCTTCCGATGCGGTGTAGTTTTACCAAGCGCGAGAGGGGTATGCAACAGAGAAGCTTTTCTGGTCACAATTTGGCGCATCAAAGTGCCCTCTGTTGCTGAATAAACAGATGTCCCAGTGGGCTGAGCTTCATAGGATATCCGGCGCTACCATGAAGAACGTCATAATCTGGCTGTGGCCGACTGAGCCTATTCCTAATAGCTACTTCAGCTTGGTGCAGCGGCTTGTTGATGCGGCGCCACGTATCGACGCTGTTAAGCGGTCGGCGTGCATTGAGGGTGCACGGATGGCCTTTGCCCGTGTCAAGACATACTGGGGGAAGATGAAGGCCATCGATGTTGCGGCGAAGAGTCCACCCAAGGGCAAGGACCATCACGCACCAGAGCATTATTTTGAGGACGTCTTAGAGGTTGCCCGCTTGATAGAGTGTCAATGCTCGAAAGACATAATATTCGAGTGAGGTGTACGGGAATTGTAAAAGAAAACTTTATATTTAATCTATTTTTATGTTTTGCTCGAAAGCTTTTGTTCCTCCTGTGCAGCCATTTTTATATAATCTGAAAGTTTTCCAGTCGTCGGCTTCAGCCCCCTCGTAGGAAGTACGGGGGTGCTCGGAAAAGCATTTGATCACTCTTGACCCAACATCTTGGTCCATGAAGGAGGTGACAATGCGGTCAACCAGGCAATCAGACTATAGGGCGTTAACACTTTCACTTAGCCATAGGAGTTTTATGGTGGGACTACAATATAGCCCCTAGTATGTATGCGGCTTATTTTTAATACGATGCGTTGCAAAAAATGATCTGAAAAAGATCCTTCGTATGACACGGAGAGAATAGCTAAAGATTCTGATAATCGTCGAGTGGTTGACCAGCTCTCGCCGCATCATGACAGTCAGTTTTCGGCTTTCTCTACTGAGGTGCTTGACCAGATGAACCGAAAGCACAATCGCAGTAGTTCTCCCTTTACTACCCTAGCCGATAGAGCGGAACGTAGGGTAGCAAGCACAGGAGCCGGGCAACCCAACTATTGACCCAAGACATGATTCAGAGCTGATGCATATAAGACCAAACTCACAACACCGAAGTATGCTATAAAGCTGTTCGGACTTGCCGGCAACTCATTTGTTCCCATACCGAGCCCCTGGCGAGTTATGCCGAGGTGTGTGTGTAAAACAACCACAAGAGCAAAAAAATTGGATCGATTAGGAAAAAGTCAATACTGGACACTGGTTACTTTTACTAGGAGCCGCGACCCTGGTTATTTGACATGCCAGGGGTCGAAGGCTGAGGAAAAAGGCACTTTACAGGCTCGGAATAGAGAGCGCGGTCTACAAAAATTTATTTTGGACCTCCTATCGCACGTCTGCGCCGCCTGTCCTCGGTTAAGGGATTCCTTGACGGGAATAACCCTTGGATGATTGTACGAACCCGAACTCTGGTAGAGTCCTCGGGGTGACCAGCCCTTGGGCTACCTATAGAGGGGATAGTAAAAGGAAAAAGGGCAGTTAGAAAAGTAGGGGGGTTGCAGGCCCGCCCGTATTGTGCTTCCGCCGATGCCCAGGGTATTTCAAGTGCATAATTATGTATGCGCGGTACCCACTTCGAAGGCATATTAGGCGAACGGCGGAAGCCGAATTGCTAGTCCAATATGGACATTGATTGGTAATGTTGAATGGAGACCGGCGGCATGATGGCCGACGTGGTATGTGGCGTGATAAGGCCGCTGCGTAGTTTGGCTGAGGTAGCCGTAGTATGATCTCCTGTACGGAGGGAGTGTTCCGTGCGCTCACTGATACGTCTCCAACGTATCTATAATTTTTATTTGCTCCATGCTATATTATCTACTGTTTTGGACTATATTGGGCTTTATTTTCCACTTGTATATTATTTTTGGGACTAACCTATTAACCGGAGGCCCAGCCCAGAATTGTTGTTTTTTTCCTATTTTAGAGTTTTGGAGAAACAGAATATCAGACGGAGTCCAAACGGAATGAAACCTTCGGGAACGTGATTTTCTCATCAGATAAAACCTAGGAGACTTGGACCCCCCGTCAAGAAAGCCTCGAGGCGGCCACGAGGGTGGGGGTGCGCCCCCCCCTAGGGCCGCCCCTGCCTCGTGGGCCCCTCGGTGCTCCACCGACATACTCCTTCCTCCTATATATACCTACGTACCCCCAAACGATCAGAACAGGAGCCAAAAACCTAATTCCACCGCCGCAACTTTCTGTATCCATGAGATCCCATCTTGGGGCCTGTTCCGGAGCTCCGCCGGAGAGGGCCGTCATCACGGAGGGCTTCTACATCATCTTAGCCCCTCCGATGAAGTGTGAGTAGTTTACCTCAGACCTTCGGGTCCATAGTTATTAGAGATAGATTCTTCTCTCTTTTTGGATCTCAATACAATGTTCTCCCCCTCTCCCGTGGAGATCTATTCGATGTAATCTTCTTTTTGCGGTGTGTTTGTTGAGACCGATGAATTGTGGGTTTATGATCAAGTCTATCTATGAATAATATTTGAATCTTCTCTGAATTCTTTTATGTATGATTGGTTATCTTTGCAAGTCTCTTCGAATTATCAGTTTGGTTTGGCCTACTAGATTGGTTTTTCTTGCCATGGGAGAAGTGATTAGCTTTGGGTTCGATCTTGCGGTGTCCTTTCCCAGTGACAGAAGGGGCAGCAAGGCATGTATTGCATCGTTGCCATCGAGGATAACAAGATGGGGTTTTTATCATATTGCATGAAACTATCCCTCTACATCATGTCATCTTGCTTAAGGCGTTACTCTGTTTTTAACTTAATACTCTAGATGCATGCTGGATAGCGGTCGATGAGTGGAGTAATAGTAGTAGATGCAGGCAGGAGTCGGTCTACTTGTCTCGGACGTGATACCTATATACATGATCATACCTAGATATTCTCATAACTATGCTCAATTCTGTCAATTGCTCAACAGTAACTTGTTCACCCACCGTAGAATACTTATGCTCTTGAGAGAAGCCACTAGTGAAACCTATGGCCCCCGGGTCTATTCTCATCATATCAATCTCCATCACTTTAATCTTGCTTTGCTTTTTTACTTTGCCTTTTACTTTTTACTTTACATCTCTATATCACAAATACCAAAAATATTATCTATCATCTCTATCAGATCTCACTCTCGTAAGTGACAGTGAAGGGATTGACAACCCCTAATCGCGTTGGTTGCGAGTAGCTATCGCTCTGTGCATGTACGAGGGACTTGCGCGTGGCCTCCTACTGGATTGATACATTGGTTCTCAAAAACTGAGGGAAATACTTACGCTACTTTACTGCATCATCCTCTCCTCTTCGAGGAAAACCAACGCAGTGCTTAAGAGGTAGCAAGAAGAATTTCTGGCGCCATTGCCGGGGAGGCTTACGCAAAGACAAGTCAAGATTTGGACTCCCGACAACGAGCCATCTCTGGCGCCGTTGCCGGGGAGTCTACGCAAAAAGTCAACATACCAAGTACCCATCACAATCCCTATCTCTCGCATTACATTAGTTGCCATTTACCTCCCATTTTCCTCTCCCCCACTTCACCGTTGCCGTTTTATTCGCCCTCTCTTTCCCAATCTCCTTCTCCTTCTCTTTTCCCGTTTGCTTTTTCTTGCTTGCCTTGTCATCATGGCCAGTCTTATATCTTCTCCGTTATCTCCCGAGAACGAAGTTCTAAATTTTAAACAAAGGGAGGGAGAAAATTTGAAAGACGCTTGGTATAGAATTTGCAATGCTCAAAATAGATCTACCAGGAAGCAATCTACTTCGGTTCTTCTTCGCAATTTTTATGTAGGTGCCAATCCTTGGTATAGATATATCCTTGACACCATTACTGGAGGGAATTTTCTGGGTAGCCATACTTTTGATTCTTATAATGCCATGATAGATTTGTTTGGCTCACCACCTCTTTTGGTTAATGGAACTATGTTAACTTTGGAGCATGTTATGCAAAGGCTTGAAATTATTAAAAATAAAGTTGCTACCATTGAATCAATTGAAAATCTAGATAAAAAGATCCATAATCAAATTACTCAATATGGATCTAAAGTAGGAATGACCTTGAAAAATGTTAAGGAAACGGAACCTATAGTTAATGAGAAAATAAATCTAGATTCTACGAGAATCGATAAACTTGAGGGTATCATTACAAATTTGGGAACCGCTTTTTCTTCCGTAAAAAATACTCCAAGTCCTCTTACTAAAATTGCCAAGCTTCTGTATGTTCCGAAAAATAAGGGTGAATCCTCTAAGGAAACTACGGGTCTTAAATCTATAAGTATTCATCCCGATATTTTTGCTATCATTAAGGAACCATTCGCTACAAATGAATTTTTTGATCTTGTGCCTAAAAGTTTGATAATTACTAAAAACAAAGAGATCTCTAAGAAAGGTAGGTGCCTCATTGAAGAATTGTCTATCGAAGATGGCAATACTTAGATCTATACTCGCTTTTATGCCTAGCTAGGGGCGTTAAACGATAGCGCTTGTTGGGAGGCAACCCAATTTTATTTAAGTTTTTTTGTTTTTGCTTCTGTTTAGGAATAAATAATACATCTACCTTCTGTTTAGATGTGGTTTTGTGTTTTAATTAGTGTTTGTGCCAAGTTAGACCTATAGGATCTTTTTGGATGATAGTTATTTGATCTTGTTGTAATTTCCAGAAACTTTCTGTTCACGAAAACAATTGTTAATATTCACCAGAACGTGATAAAATACTGATTCCAATTGCTTCTGATCAATAAACAAATTGTCTAGGTCGTCCTATTTTGGTAGATTTTTTGGAGTTCCAGAAGTTTGCGTTAGTTACAGATTACTACAGACTGTTCTGTTTTTCGTGTGTTGTTTGCTTATTTTGATGAATCTATGGCTAGTAAAATAGGTTATAATCCATAGAGAAGTTGGAATACAGTAGGTTTAACACCAATATAAATAAATAATGAGTTCATTACAATAACTTGAAGTGGTCTTTTGTTTTCTTTCTCTAACGGAGCTCACGAGATTTCTATTGAGTTTTGTGTTGTGAAGTTTTCAAGTTTTGGGTAAATTCTTTTGATGGATTATGGAACAAGGAGTGGCAAGAGCCTAAGCTTGGGGATTCCCATGGCACCCCCAAGATAATCCAAGGACACCAAAAAGTCAAAGCTTGGGGATGCCCCGGAAGGCATCCCCTCTTTCGTCTACTTCCGTTAGTAATTTACTTGGAGCTATATTTTTATTCACCACATGATATGTGTTTTGCTTGGAGCGTCTTGTATTATTTGTGTCTTTGTTTGCTAGTGTGCCACAATCATCCTTGTTGTACACACCTTTTGAGAGAGCCATATATGAATTAACATTTGATAGAATACTCTATGTGCTTCACTTATATCTTTTGAGCGTTGTAGTTTTGCTCTGTGTGCTTCACTTAGATCTTTTAGAGCACGGTGGTGGATTTGTTTTAAAGAAACTATTGATCTCTCATGCTTCACTTAGATCATTTTGAGAGTCTTAATAGCATGGTAAATTGCTTAATAATAATATGCTTGGTATTCAAGATATGTGAAACTTTCTTTTAAGTGCATTGAATACTAAGAAAAGATTGAAGCATGATAATTGTTTTGAGATATGAAGATGGTGATATTAGAGTCATGCTAGTTGAGTAGTTGTGAATTTAAAGAATACTTGCGTTGAAGTTTGTGATTCCCGTAGCATGCACGTATGGTGAACCGTTATGTGATGAAGTCGGAGCATGATTTATTTATTGATTGTCTTACTTATGAGTGGCGGTCGGGGACGAGCGATGGTCTTTTCCTACCAATCTATCCCCCTAGAAGCATGCACGTAATACTTTGCTTTGATAACTTCTAAATTTTTACAATAAGTATATGAGTTCTTTATGACTAATGTTGAGTCCATGGATTATATATATGCACTATTTCCCATCCTTCCACCATTGCTAGCCTCTCTAATACCGTGCACTTTTCGCTGGTATTATACACCCACCATATACCTTCCTCAAAACAGCCACTATACCTACCTATCATGGCATTTCCATAGCCATTCCGAGATATATTGCCATGCAACTTTCCACCGTTCCGTTTATTATGACACGCTCCATCATTGTCATATTGCTAGCATGATCATGTAGTTGACATCGTATTTGTGGCAAAGCCACCATTCATAATTCTTCCATACATGTCACTCTTGATTCATTGCATATCCCGGTACACCGCTGGAGGCATTCATATAGAGTCATATTTTGTTCTAAGTATCGAGTTGTAAGATAAATAAAAGTGTGATGATCATCATTCTCAGAGCATTGTCCCAAGTGAGGAAAGGATGATGGAGACTATGATTCCCCCACAAATCGGGATGAGACTCCGGACAAAAAATAAAAAAAGAGGCCATAAAAAAGTAAAAGGCCCAAACAAAAAAAATGAGAGAAAAAGAGAGAAGGGACAATGTTACTATCCTTTTACCACACTTGTGCTTCAAAGTAGCACCATAATCTTCATGATAGAGAGTCTCTCATTTTGTCACCTTCATATACTAGTGGGCATTTTTCATTATAGAACTTGGCTTATATATTCCAATGATGGGCTTCCTCAAAATGCCCTAGGTCTTCGTGAGCAAGCGAGTTGGATGCACACCCACTTAGTTTCTTTTGTTGAGCTTTCATATACTTATAGCTCTAGTGCATCCGTTGCATGGCAATCCCTACTCACTCACACTGATATCTATTAATGGGCATCTCCATAGCCCGTTGATACGCCTAGTTGATGTGAGACTATCTTCCCCTCTTTTTGTCTTCTTCACAACCACCATTCTATTCCACATATAAAGCTATATCCATGGCTCACGCTCATGTATTGCGTGAAGATTGAAAAAGTTTTGAAAATGTTAAAGTATGAAACAATTGCTTGGCTTGTCATCGGGGTTGTGCATGATTTAAATACTTTGTGTGGTGAAGATAGAGCATAGCCAGACTATATGATTTTGTAGGGATAAATTTCTTTGGCCATGTTATTTTGAGAAGACATAATTGCTTTGTTAGTATGCTTGAAGTATTATTATTTTTATGTCAACATAAACTTTTGTCTTGAATCTTTCGAATCTGAATATTCATACCATAATTAAGAAGATTTGCATTGAAATTATGCCAAGTAGCACTCCGCATCAAAAATTCTCTTTTTATCATTTACCTACTCGAGGACGAGCAGGAATTAAGCTTGGGGATGCCTGATACATCTCCAACGTATCTATAATTTTTTATTGCTCCATGCTATATTATCTACTGTTTTGGACTATATTGGGCTTTATTTTCCACTTTTATATTATTTTTGGGATTAACCTATTAACCAGAGGCCCACCCCAGAATTGTTGTTTTTTTGCCTATTTCAGAGTTTCGGAGAAACAGAATATCAAACGGAGTCCAAACGGAATAAAATCTTCGGGAACGTGATTTTCTCACCGAACATGATCCAGGAGACTTGGACCCTACTCCAAGAAGTAACAGAGGCAGTCACGAGGGTGGGCGCCCCCCCCCCTCTAGGGCGTGCCCCCTGCCTCGTGGGCCCCTCGGTGCTCCACCGACGTACTCCTTCCTCCTATATATACCTACGTACCCCCAAAAGATCAGAACAGGAGCCAAAAACCTAATTCCACCGCCGCAACTTTCTGTATCCACGAGATCCCATCTTGGGGCCTGTTCCGGAGCTCCGCCGGAGAGGGCCGTCTTCACGGAGGGCTTCTACATCATCCTAGCCCCTCCGATGAAGTGTGAGTAGTTTACCTCAGACCTTCGGGTCCATAGTTATTACAGATGGCTTCTTCTCTCTTTTTGGATCTCAATACAATGTTCTCCCCCTCTCTCGTGGAGATCTGTTCGATGTAATCTTCTTTTTGTGGTGTGTTTATTGAGACTGATGAATTGTGGGTTTATGATCAAGTCTATCTATGAATAATATTTGAATCTTCTCTGAATTCTTTTATGTATGATTGGTTATCTTTGCAAGTCTCTTCAAATTATCAGTTTGGTTTGGCCTACTAGATTGGTTTTTCCTGCCATGGGAGAAGTGCTTAGCTTTGGGTTCAATCTTACGGTGTCCTTTCCCAGTGACAGAAGGGGCAGCAAGGCACGTATTGCATCGTTGCCATCGAGGATAACAAGATGGGGTTTTATCATATTGCATGAAACTATCCCTCTACATCATGTCATCTTGCTTAAGGCGTTACGCTGTTTTTAACTTAATACTCTAGATGCATGCTGGATAGCGGTCGATGAGTGGAGTAATAGTAGTAGATGCAGGCAGGAGTCGGTCTACTTGTCTCGGACGTGATGCCTATATACATGATCATACCTAGATATTCTCATAACTATGCTCAATTCTGTCAATTGCTCAACAGTAATTTGTTCACCCACCGTAGAATACTTATGCTCTTGAGAGAAGCCACTAGTGAAACCTAGGGCCCCCGGGTCTATTCTCATCATATCAATCTCCATCACTTTAATCTTGCTTTGCTTTTTTACTTTGCATTTTACTTTTTACTTTGCATCTCTATACCAAAAATACCAAAAATATTATCTATCATCTCTATCAGGTCTTACTCTAGTAAGTGACCGTGAAGGGATTGACAACCCCTAATCGCGTTGGTTGCGAGTAGCTATCCTTTATGCAGGTACGAGGGACTTGCGCGTGGCCTCCTACTGGATTGATACCTTGGTTCTAAAAATTTGAGGGAAATACTTACGCTACTTTACTACATCGTCCTCTCCTCTTCGGGGAAAACCAACGCAGTGCTCAAGAGGTAGCAGGAGGAAGGCGCTGGAGACATCCATCTGATGAACTAGCCAGCCTCGGGACACCGCCAGCTGGAGAACAGTATGTATCATGCCCGGTTTGATAACCTGTGCAAACATCTCAGTGAAGTCGACGCCAGCGCGCTGCCGAAAGCCACAGATCACCCAGCGAGCCTTGTAGTGCTCAAGTGTACCATCCGAGCAGGTCTTATGGCGAAATACCCACTTGTCGCTGATGACATTGGCACAAGAAGGCCGGGGAACCAGTGTCCAGGTACGGTTCCGCTAAAGAGCAACGAACTCTTCCTGCATCGCAGCAAGCCAGTGAGGATCACGAAGGCCTGCTTTGGCGTAAGTAGGAATCGGGGACAGCTCGGTGGTGGAGGCGGCGAGTAGATACTTGTCGCTGGAGTACCGCAGACTCGGGCGGTAAACACCGGCTCGGGCCTGAGTGACGGGCTGAGACGGCAACGCTGGGACAGCCGGCGAGGCGGCCGGCAACGCGGCTGGGGTCGCGGCCAGGAAGGGCGCAGCAACCGAGGTGCCCCATACTGCGGCGCCCGAGGCGGGGGCGGCGGGTGAGGAGGGGGCGTCGGCCGAGGTGGTAGGGCCGGTCGAGGCGGCTGGAGAGGGCGTCGGCGATGAGGCCGGCATGGAGGGTGATGGTGGCGTGAGGGCGCGAATCGCAGCTTGTCCCACGGCACAAGGACCACGAAAGCCCGGGGGCGGTCCAAGAGCCAAGCTGGGCCATCCACCTGACGGAATCGCCGAAGGGCCGCTGGTGGCCGGCGGCGACGGGGCGACAAGAGGTACCTGCTGCTGAAACGGAAACACCTTCTCATCAAAGTAAACGTGTCGGGAGGTGAATACACGATGTGAGATGGGATCGTAGCAACGGTAACTTTTGGTGTTAGGTGGGTAGCCGAGAAATATGCAGGTGACGGAGCGGGGTGCAAGATGATGAGGCGCAGTAGCGGTGATGCTAGGGTAGCAGAGACAGCAGAAGATGCGAAGCTCATCATAAGAGGGCGGTGCACCGAAGAGGAGGTGATGAGGTGCAAAGTTCCCGCTAATGCGACACGGATGATGAAGGAAATATGCCCTAGAGGCAATAATAAAGTTGTTATTTTATATTTCCTTTATTATTCATGCTAGAATTGTATTAACCGGAAACTTGATACATGTGTGGATACATAGACAAAACACCGTGTCCTTAGTAAGCCTCTACTAGACTAGCTCGTTAATCAAAGATGGTTAAGTTTCCTAACCATAGACATGTGTTGTCATTTGATAAATGGGATCACATCATTAGGAGAATAATGTGATGGACAAGACCCATCCGTTACCTTAGCATTATGATCGTTCAGTTTTATTGCTATTGCTTTCTTCATGACTTACACATATTCCTTTGGCTATGAGATTATGCAACTCCCGAATGTCGGAGGAATACCTTGTGTGCTATCAAACGTCACAATGTAACTGGGTGATTATAAATATGCTCCACAGGTATCTCCGATGGTGTTTGTTGGGTTGGCATATATCGGGATTAGGATTTGTCACTCCGAGTATCGGGGAGGTATCGCTGGGCCCTCTCGGTAATGCACATCATGACAAGCCTTGCAAGCAATGTGATTAATGAGTTAGTTGTGGGACGATGCATTATGGAACGAGTAAAGAGACTTGCCGGTAACGAGATTGAACTAGGTATGAAGATACCGACGATCGAATCTCAGGCAAGTAACATACCGATGACAAAGGGAATAACGTATGTTGTCATTACAGTTTAACCTATAAAGATCTTTGTAGAATATTTAGGAACCAATATGAGCATCCAGGTTCCGCTATTGATTATTGACTGAAGAGGTGTCTCGGTCATGTATACATAGTTCTCGAACCCGTAGGGTCCGCACGCTTAACCATCGATTATGATTTTGTATTATATGAGTTATGTGATTTGGTGACCGAATGTTGTTTGGAGTCCCGGATGAGATCACGGACATGATGAGGAGTCTCGAAATGGTTGAGAGGTAAAGAATCATATATATGACGATAGTATTCATACAATGGAAGTCTTCTGGGGGTACCGGTTACGTATCGGGTCACCGGAAGGGGTTCCGGGCAACCCCCGGCAAGCTATATGGGCCTAATGGGCCAAGAGGGGAAACACACCAGCCACTAAGGGGCTACTGCGCCCCCCATATGGGCTGGCCAAATTGGAGAAGGAAAGAGGAAGAAGGAAAGGAAAAAAGGGAATAGGATTCCCCCTCCCCCCTCTTCCCTTCCTACTCCGAATAGGAATAGGAAAGGGGGATGCCGAATTGGGAGGACCCCAAGTAGGATTCCTCCTACTTGGGGCGCCCCCTTGGCTGCCTTTCCTCCCCTCCAAGATATATATAAAAGGTGTCCAAATGGGGCTTGCGATATACCGTTGGAAAGCTATGAACACCAGTATTATGATCCAAGTTAATTTTTTGACAAAATGTAAGCGGTTTAAGAGTAGTTTTGAAAACCGTTTTTTCTTCGTTCAAAAAACGTGAATCGTATTTTCGATCGCATTTTTAAACCGTTTATCGGAATGAGGCAAATAATATGGCGTTGGAAAGCTGCTGCAAAATCGCTCCTTCCATATGTTGATAGTTTTCTCGAATTCTCTATGGTTAAAGCGTAACTTGGAAATCATAGAATTTCGCAAAAGAACACCCGAGTTGGTATTTTTTATGTCATTTCTAAACGGCAAATCCAATTGAGGCAAATAATATGGCGTTGGAAAGCTTATGAAAATGCGCTACTTTTTCATTTTAAAAGTTTTTTCTAATTTTGAACGGTTTAAAAGTAATTTAGAAAACGGTACAAGTTCCACCGAGTTCATATTTTTGAGCTAATTTTTTAACCGTACATCCAAATGCAACAAATGATATGGCGTTGGAAAGCTTGAAGAAATGCGAAACTTTTCTGTATATATTATTTCTCCTAATTAATTACTGTTTTATGTCAGTTTTGAAAATGGCTAAAACCATATTTTTGCCGTAATTTCTACAAACTTTATCGGAATGGGGCAAATAATATACCGCTGAAAAGCTACGGAAATGCGAAACTTTTTCATGTTGATAGATTTCTCTGATTCCTAGCCGTTTTTATGTAATTTCGAAAACGGCGAGATCACTCGTTCTGCCTTTATTTCGAAACAGATTCTTTGAAAATGCACCGCGTGAAGAACCTGAACTTCTCGGCATGTCTACTTGAACTTCACTATGTTTTTCACGTGCTTTTTTTGCGCGTAGATCTCCATCCACTGCTCGTAGCTCTTCATCCACTCACTAAAATTGAGCAGGTGATATACCGATGGAAAGCTATTGTAAACACGCAACTTTTCCGTGTTGATCATGTTTTCATACTCGCGACGATTTTAAAAGTTTTTCATCTAATATTCATTCAATTTAGTAGGTGAACTTCCTGCTGTTTTCACGTTGAACTTCTGTGACGCATTTTCGTTTGTAATTTTCTCATCCATTCGTCCGTGTTACACAAATGATATTGCTTTTGTACAAACCTTTCTCACAATAATTTTTTTAACTTTCTCGGGCCGAGCACTTGAACATTTAGCTACAAAACTTTTAGAGTTTGCTTTTTTATTCTTTTTTAATACAAAATGCACACCGTGTAGTGCGTGAACTTCTGGCGGTTATCAATCTGAACTTCTCTCGGTTACGTGAAAATATCTGAGTTTTTTTATGAATTTTGAATATCATTTTATTAATCCCTTTTATGAATTTTGAAGCGCTCTATTTTTAAAAGTTGAACTTCTTGTTATTTTATTTTTGAACTTCTCCACTCACCAAAATTGAACAGCTGATATACCGATGGAAAGCTATTGTAAACACGCAACTTTACCGTGTTGATCATTGTTTCATACTCGCGGCGATTTCAAAAGTTTTTCATCTGATATTCATTCAATGTAGCAGGTGAACTTCCTGCTGTTTTCACGTTGAATTTCTGTGACGCATTTTCGTTTGTAATTTTCTCATCCATTCGTCCGTGTTACACAAATGATATTGCTTTTGTACAAACCTTTCTCACAATAATTTTTTTAACTTTCTCGGGCCGAACACTTGAACATTTAGCTACAAAACTTTTAGACTTTGCTTTTTTATTCTTTTTTAATACAAAATGCACACCGTGTAGTGCGTGAACTTCTGGCAGTTATCAATCTGAACTTCTCTCGGTTACGTGAAAATATCTGAGTTTTTTTATGAATTTTTAATATCATTTTCTTAATCCCTTTTATGAATTTTGAAGCACTCTATTTTTAAAAGTTGAACTTCTTGTTATTTTATTTTTGAACTTCTTGTCTCCATTCTTTAATAACGAGGAAAATCTGAGTTTTCTATAATCATCGAACTTCTCCATCTTTTTAATATGGACTTCCTGTTTTATTTCTTAATCATTTTTTATGAAATTTTGAAGCGTTCTATTTTTAAAAGTTGAACTTCTTGTTTTTTTATTTTTGAACTTCTTGTTTCCATTCTTTAATAACGAAAAAAATCTGATTTTTCTATAATCATCAAACTTCTATATCTAACCGCTCTAACTTTTTTATTTGAATTTATTTTCTGTATTTTTAGAAATATGAAAATTGTGGTTTTGTTAGAAACATCAAAATTCTTTGTTAATTTTGAACTCAACTTATTTGTTTTATTCTTTAGTAAACAAAAAAATTTAAGTTTTTAATTAAATATCAAACTTCTCCATGTTTTTAATTTGAGCTTCTAGGTTTTACAAACCGAGAAAATCCATGTTATATAAATTTTTTTGACCTGATCATTTAAAAAAAATTGTACTGCCTTGTTTCGTAATAAATACGAACTTCTCTGTTATTTAAATTTGAACCTCTAGGTTATTTAGAAACGGGGAAAATCTACATGTTTTATACATAAAGTAATACACCTTTTGAAACAACTGGGGGACCGAGACAGCGCACGACCAAGGAGCACCCAGTATTTAGATGTTTGACTCTTTGATTTGAAGTTATGTATTTAACTCTTTGGATTTTTAGTGATTTTTCTAGACTTAAATTTTGTTATATGTGCTCTTTTCAAATTTGATTGTCACTTGAAGTTCTAAAAAATTGCAACTCTCGACCTTCTCGAACACAACATTTTGACCTCACAAATAGAAATTTAAAGTAATTTTTTTGCACAATAGTACAAGAGAAACGGAGCAACACCCCACACACTAATGCTCACATGTTGTTTTCTCCTTCTTTTAGTATACACATTGAACGACACACGTCTGCTAGGACCAACTTCTCTCTTTTTCTGTCCCATAAGAACACATGTACGCAGGAGAACATCTATGTACCAAGGAGGACCCATTTTTTTGACAGTGACGGCATGTGTTCTCTCTCACACTCTGATTGCCTTTTTGCTTGTTCTCTCCCAGAAAGATTAAATCCAGCGTTGCCGTAGCAACTAGGAACATGCACAAATAATATTATTTTTGCAACTGATGAAAAAGGTGGATTTCACATAGTTACAAAAAAAATCTCTTTTTGGTAGTGAGCTGATGCTCATCTATAAAATGAATTGTCGTTTTTAGAGTGAATTGTGCATCTCTTATTTTGGTTAGTTAACTATCCAAAGAATATATGATGTTTATAACTGAATGACCTGTCTTTTTAGTGGTCTGCATTAGGCACATGTTAGCATCAATGGCTGTATCTATTGGACCCGGCAAGATTGTACGCATGAACCAGAGTAGCTAATCATAGACGGAGGATACTCCATGTGCAATCATGGACGAGCGTACACACAGAGAAGCACATGCACCATCCATTCGCAACCACGTGAGTGGAAGCTAGCAGCCAGCATGGTGTCGGCCTCCTGGAGGATGGCTGCCTGCGCGGCCATCAGAGTTGATGAGCGGGGGGCTGCTTGCAGCTGTCCCCGTCTATGGGTCAGGGAGCCCCGTGGACACACCACGACGGGGATGGCAGCGGAGCAGTCCGTGGCGGGGCGTGAGAGCAGTCCATGTTCTACTCATGCTCTGTATCTCCTGCGTATTCAGGCCTCTTGCGTATTCAGGCCGGCGGATCTTCACTCAACAGCAGCTAGGACGAGATGATGTGCACCTTGCGAAACGGATCCTCGGAAGTAACCTTCCCCGAGAAGGTCGAGGTGGCCTTTGCGAGAAGGTCAACCAGCAGGGGCTGGGGAAAGCAGACGGGTTGGGGGCATCACGACGGCGGGCGGACGCGATGTGGAGCAGCAGTAGCGAGAAGAAGATAGGGCGCGGCGATGGAGTGCAGGGGCGTGCTTCCGATGCCTGGTGTTGACGGCGGCAGGATCCAGCGGAGGTCACTGGAGGAAGAGAAGGAGAAGAGGAAGGGGCTGAACGGAATCACGTGGGCAGCAAGAAGGGGACTGCGTGGGGAGGCGGCCATGGACTGCGTGGCAGGTTGATGGTGGTCGAGGATCCCCGGCGGCGGCGACGATTGGGGCGCGGAGGAGCGTGCAGCCATGGCGGAAGTGCGGCAGCAAGTTCCCAGTGGCGTGGGCGGCGCCCAGCGACCCCGCGCTGGTAGGTCGGGGGGTGCCTTGGGTAGGTCGGCCGGCGGGAGAAGGCGCGCAGGGCGGCGAGATCCAGCGAGGGTGCGGCGCTCGGGGGAGGGGATCGAGGGAGGTCAGGGTGGGGTCGGGGCAGCGGGTGGGGTGGGAGGTTTTTTTTTCTGTAATCGGTCCGGTGGGGTTTTCTGAGTTCGGGAACACCTCGTGGCTCCTATATAGGGTGTGCTGTGATCCAAATAATTATTCTAATCCCAGGATTAGAATAGTGCTAATATATATATATATATATATATATATATATATATATATATATATATATATATATATATATATCTTTACCTACTAATAAAGCGGCTACGGCTTCTGGTCGTACGTCGTCGACATATTTGCATAAAAGTCCTTCTATTTTTAAGAATTCAACCCGCAGTCCTACTTTTAAGTGGGTAAAAACGCTTTGTTTTTTACAAAAACGACCCTGCATTTGTTTCTATTCAACCCGCAGTGAGCAGAAACACGTGCGCCCGAGCCAGGGAGATCGGCTCCGCGCCACGCGCTCACCCCGACCCCGCCTTCCTCCGCCGCCTCGCCGCGCCGGCCGGCCTCACCGGAGATCACCGCCGGCGCGACCAGGTCACGTCGCCGCCTCTGCCTTCTCCTCCTCCCTCTCCTTCCTCCCTCCTTCTCACCATTTCATTGCGGCACCGCCATGGCCTCCCCGAGCTGCGCCGGCAGCCGCGCCGCCCGCCTCCGGCCACGACTCCGACGGGATCCGGCCGCCACTGCCCGGATCCGCATCCTCTGCTCCGCCGCGCCCCGGATCCAGCCACCACCAAGCCTCCTACGATGTTCCGCCCGTCCGTCGGCCTCCCCCTGCTCGATCTGCATGGACGGGCGAAGTTTCTGACTTGCCGGGGCGGCGCTGCGCTCGGGCGCCCGTATCAGGCGGCGACAGCGAGGCGGGAGGCATGCGTGGAGATGAAGGAGGAAAACATGGAGAGTCGGCCTGAGCGAGGAGTTCTTCGGCGTCGAAGCGACAGACCACGGCGGCGCAAGCTTGCAGCGAGTAAAAGAGGAAAATAAGACACCAAATTGGTGTGCTGGTGGCTGCAAATCAGCAAACAAAGAGAGCAGAGGCCGAAAGAGGAACACCGAAGCAAGATCCATGGCGAAGGAGCACGGGACAAGGAGAGGACGCAGTAACAAGGCGACGAAGCCGGCCTCTACAAGAGTGAGTGGTCGTCGGTGCTGGAGCGACGGCGGCCTCTAGCTGGCCGGAGCCAACTCCTCTGCAGAGGAGCCGGTCGGGTGGAGCTTGGGAGGGGGGATCCTGGCGGCGGTAGGTGTAAGCGGCAGCGGCGGCGTGTCCCAGAGCAGCGGGAGGTCGGGATGTGGATCTCTCGGAAGAGAAGCTACATGCTCGGTCTGGGCAGAGCAGAATTGCAGATGTGCTTCTCGGTGGAGACACGAGTGGATAAGCAAGCTGCCAAGCTCTACAGCGGTGGAAGTACACGTGCCTATGGGGAATTATACATGCCGGCCGCTCAGCCCCAGCATTGTTTTGTTTTTAACAGCCGGTTGTACACGGAGTATATGGACGCATAATGAGAAAGTATAATATTTTTTGTGCAAAAAAGACATTGGAAATGAAATATAATCTTCCAAATCGTACAACCTCGATAATAAAAATATGTATCAAAATCATAAGAATTCAAATCTTTTGATAATTTTATAAAATACTTTAAATGAATTATTAAACTCTTGAAGAGTGTGTAAGGGCATCTTCAACGCCGCCCTCAAAGCGCCCGCAACCATCTGGACCGCCGGTCCCGACATGTTTTGCCATCCAACATGAGCCTGTATCGGTTCGCCAACAGGTCTGAACCTATTTTTTATGAGAAAACGGAAACAAACTCGGCGCAAGGACTTTGCGGGCGTCCGGATCGCTGCCGGGCACGATTATGATTGCCTTGGCCCAACCAAAATCCACTCCCTCATCCGCGTTCCTTCCCGTCTGAAATGTTCAACGCCGCTCCAGAGCACCGGTGCCGCGTTCATGTTGGCTCAGAGCGACATGAACTCTCGCCGACATAAACAGAGTAAACAAAAATAACCTACTTTAATGAACTAGCTTACTTTCTTGAACAAAGGTAATTACAGAAGTTGTTATATCCTACCACCATGATTTAAAGACATTAATAATTCTATGTACTCCCGCTGAGGCGCAAAAGAGTATGACAGCGTTAACTTTATTTAATGATAATCATCTAAAAGAAGAACAAAGCAAATTGCATCTAATTGTGAACTGAGGCGCAACAGACTAAGCAAAGATGCAATTAAAATAAAGAATCATACGTGTATCGTAATAGAACAGAAAGTTAGAACATCTATACAACAAGGATTTCACGGTCAGCGACAGAAGCATGCATGCATGGTCGTCGGATGAAGTATACCATATTTTTATTGTCTGATGTTAGTAACTCAAAATAAGCACTACATGTAGAATAGTTTTGTTATCAATATGTTAGTCTAAAGATAAGGTTGTTCACCCGATTAGTTGATTAGGATTCATGTCACAAGTTTCGAACTAGCGCCCCAAAGAATCCTGTTGTTAATTGATCCATCATTTCTGTCATCATCAAATTTATCATCTACCTGGCCAACCTAATTAATGATAATTGGTGTTTGCTTCCCAGCAAAGTACATCATGTCTTTTCTCCCGATGCAACGCACGGGCATGTTTACTAGTGTGTATATATATATATATATATATATATATATATATATATATATATATATATATATATATATATATATATATATGGGCTATTCTGTTACGCGTAACAGAATATTATTCTGTTGCCATTGTTGAACTGATGGATTCGAGCTGTTGTACTGATGATGTCATTTCGCTGAACTGCTGGTTTTTATTAAAAGGGTAAATAAGAGCTCCCTCCCGCTCTCTCCCCGTTCCTCCGGCCACTCCAGCCGTCGACCGAGCTGCTCGCGGCCAATCCATCCACCCGCCCGCCTCCCTTCCTGCAACCCAGGCCCAATCCTAGGTGCACCGATGGGTGAAGGTGGAGGCGCTCGCGGGGGCGGCCGCCGGCGGCGACATCGCAGGACGTCGACGCGCCCAAGATCCCCAGCTTCTCGAACGATTTCATGCTCGTACGCCCCCTCCCCCTCCCTCTCCTCCCCGCCTTTCCCGAGCGAGTGGAGCAGCCGGCCCCGGTTCCTGATTTCGAGCCCATGGCCGGGTGGCCGACGGAGCTCCGTTCTGGCGGGCGCGCGACCCGGAACCTCCCGATTCTGAACCCGTGGCCGGGTGGCCGGCAGAGCTCCGTTCTGGTCGGGCGCGTGACCCCGGAGCCTCCTGATACCGAGCCCGTGGCCGGGTGGCCGGCGGAGATCCGTTCTGGTCGTTCCTCACCCCGTGCGGCGCCAACGACGCTGTCCACCCGGCGCCACCGACCGTTCTCCCCCGACGGCCTCCTGCAAGCACAGCGATGAGAGGTTCATGTCGTCGTCTGCTGCAGTTCACTATTTTGTGTTTTTCTGAAGATAAATGGAAGTGCAAATGCAGTCCGCTAGTGATTTGCTCTTTAAGGTTCATTTTACTTATGTTTGCAGGAAAAAAGGGTGGCGTGCTTCGGTTGGATGCCCCGTTACTAAACAATCTTGTTGAAAAACTGCAGTTTGTTGTAAATATATATATGTTTGATTGTACGCCCTTTTGCTCTCTACCTCCGCTGTCCATAGTTCTGTGGTATTCTCTGAGTACTTGTTAATGTATGTCTAGGTGCAAGTGCGCTGATGTGCTACCCATTTCCGGCAGCATATTCAGGACTTCATGCAGGCTGTTGTTCAGCCCAAGCAAGCAACTAATAATCAGTTAAATCAGTTAAAGGAAATTTGGCAGCGGCCGCCTGCTGACTTTGTCAAAGTTAACTTTGATGCTGCCTTTTATGAGGATACTAGACAGGGAGCCTGGGGGTGTTTTTTTTCTTCAGATCAAGGTGATTTCTTGGCGGCCAGACGGATATATGCAGCACATCTCGGGACCTCTGCATGTCGAGACGATGACAGGTTTGAGGACAGCAGAAGCGAGTGCTGAATTTGGCCTACACAGAGTGGTACCCGAATCTGACTCCAAGGTCCTTGTCCAAGCTCTAAACTCTGATGATTACGACCGGGCCACGATTGGCATCCTGTTACACGAGACGCGTAGTGTATGTCATGCAAACTTTGAGTAATTTAGTTTCAATTTTTGTAAAAGGGACTGTAATAAGGCGTAGCGTTTGGCTTAAGGGCAAGAGCTGCTGATCTTTCATGGATCGAGCAGGCTCCAGACTGTGTTTCGGTGCTGGTCGCCAGCAAGATCGCTACGCGGGTTTAGTAATAGAATGAATTTTCCAGTTAAAAAGAAGAAGCTGAGAATTGCCTATAATAGAGTGAAAGATTTTAACAACGAGAAGGCTGAGTTTGAGCAAGCTTCCTTCAGAAAAGGTACAGTTCCTTGTCTCTGACCTCTTTGTTGTGTGCCTGTCGCTAGCTAGCGATGTTTTTGTTATGAAATTTTTTGTGAAGCTCACCGTCGGCATGGAAAGCATGTCATGGACCCTCTGTTCCTAGGGGGCTGATTGTATTTTTATGAGGGGGATATTATTATTTTTAGCAGTTCATCACGCCATCGTGTTAGTATTGTTGAACTGATGAATTCGAGCGTTTGTACTGATACTGTCATTTTGTTGTACTGATTCTGAGGACAAAATACGAATCTTTGAAGCACTAGGGGGGTAACCATTGTACAGGACTTCATTTGTGCCTTCATCATAGAAAAATAGACTGAATATCGCCAAGTTCTAAGGTTGAATAAATGAATCATACAGAATATTGTCAAAACCCCGCATTTTTTTTCACTAAAACAAACTTATGTACTTGCATACAACCCTCTTTGAACCTGGACGACACCTAGTGCTCAATTTGGACGATGACCAGTGCTCAACATGAGGACGCCAATCGTATTTTTTTTGCTGAACGGTCCAGTGCTCAACTCTACACTTCATTCTTCCTGCAACTCGACCTTTTTATGCTCTAAACTTTCACAAGGTATTTTTTTCTATCAGTAAGTGTTCTTTTCTTCTGGGCATTCCTTTTTCTATACCTTTTGCACAATAATGTTCAAACTTATGGTACTAGAGACTTTGTACTTCTCAAAAAATAATCACTCGAAGCTCTTTTTGTTTTAGTTTTAAATTTTCCTTCTCATCCTTACTGACAGCGTCATTGCCATCGTACTTGCATGGTTTATATAGTTGAACGGACTTATATTTTTACCATTCCCTTGTTTTAAAAACTTCTGTTTTCTTCTCCACACTTTCTACCGGACAAGTCTTGAATTATATTCTCACTATTTTTCTTTGTTTTACCTCATCGAACAGGGGAACAACACATTATAAGTAACAAAATACACATTTGAAGAAACAAAATAGGGGAATAACCATTGCACATGATCTCATGTGTGCCTTCATCATAGAAAAATAGAGTGGATATCTCCAAGTTCTAAGATTGAGCAAATCAAACATACAGAATATTGTCAAAAGCCCACATTTTTTCTCACTAAAACAAACTTCTGTACTTGCATACAACCATCTTTGAACTTGGACGACATCTAGTGCTCAACTTGGACGATGACCAGTGCTCAACTTGAACGGAGGAGATTGCCATTGCTTTTAACCATGAATGCTTCTAAAGACACTAGGAATTGCTTCAGAACTTCTTTATACTTTTCAACATGAGGGTTCTCTCAGCTGGGCCAAGAAGTAACCCATACATCTTATTTTTGTTCTGCAAGAACGAAACACTACAATAATTAACAACTAATCTATCAGTACATCCAGAACAATTTCAGTTTTTAGAACAAACTTCCATTGATGTGTTAAAACTCTGAATCTGTATATAGGACATGATGGGTCTCAGGCTACTTACAAAATAGGTTGCATTAGGGGAGAAATTACCTCTATCTCCTGCCAGGATAGAGGATACGTACTTCCAATACATGAACAACAGAACTGAAGTGGCTCTTGTCACCGATCTGCAGTCGCTCCAGCCTCCCTCGTGCTGCATTCAGGGAGAAAATAAATTAGTGACAGAAAGGGGATTTAGAGAGGAAGAGAAACAGAGGGGGAGGGCATTATAATGAAGTGCAAGATCATTATTTACTTGCAGCTGAGAAATGGATCAATGCTTAACTATAACAAAGTGCAGACATAGTGAAAAAGCATCAAATTGTTGATCAACTAATACTAAATTCTCTTAAAAAACAACACTAACATGTATTGTTTGCTTAGTCTAGGATGGACTGTCAGAATTTCTAAAGGCACTTAATTACCTTTATTGCACACATAATATTTCAGGATTTCCTCAATATTTTGCACATTTAAAGCACAATGCAACGAAAAGAACACACAACTTGAACTGAGAATCAAAATGAAAGTTGGGGAAGCATGCCTGTGAGAGGGAGGTCGAGGGCAGCAGGGCGTGCAATGAGACAAGGACTTAGCTTTACGGGGCCGGCAGCGGCGCTAGCGCACGAAGAACCCCAGCCACAGTTCAGAGAGTACAAACTAAATGAATAGTAGTTGATCCATCAGCGAGCATGAATCAGAGAGAAAATGTTCAAAGAAAAATGAGACGGCGTTCTCACTGTGTGGGTGCTCAATGCGTGCAGCGCTGGGTGAAGATGGTGGTCGCAGTAACACTTGGACTGCGGTCATAGCTCGACTTGGACAGCTCCCAACGATTGTGGATCCCCTGGCTGCTGCAAGTTTGACTTGGTGAAGATGGTGCAGCAGCAAGTTCGACTTTGTGCGATAACTTTGCTGCTTGAGAACCTGGGGTGTCCGTGCTCGAACTGCTTTTTTAAATGATGAAAGTCACAAAAGTGAGCTATTTTTGTTTTACTTCAAATAAATCAACATGAAAAAGACAAATACAGATAAATATTTTTTTGTGCGACATTCTGAAGCAGATGTCAATTTCACCTTTTTAACTACTTTTTTGCACAAGGAGATGATGTTATTGAACTGGCTAGGTACATTCAATTTTACCTAGTATGGTTGGACTAGTAATGCAAGCACTGCTTCCAAGGTTTTATAGAGATCAGTAGCATCCAACTATGAAATGCATGCAAACCAATCTGCGTACACTAGCGAACATTGAAACAAAGAACCCCTGTCTCTCAACTTTGAACTTTTGTATGGGTTTTCCCTCAACTTATTGCATCCGTGAGTCTGAACTGATGCAAGTATATAAGAATACCAAACATTTATTACCTGAACCTGAAAAGGATATGAGACAGGTTGCCCTGGAACTGCAACTTGTATCTTTTACTGCTCATCTTTAACATTAATAAAGTACTAATCAGTACTAGTATTTGTGTAAGTCATACTGATCAGTACTGCTGCTTGCCGTACTGATGAGCACTAGTACTGATTGCTAACACAGAGAATTTTTCATCTAGTTGACTTTTAACATTATATTAGAAAAAGTGAGCTACAAAATAAAAAACTAGATTAGAATAGAAGCATTGGCTTATATTAGAAACGATGAGCTATGAAATAAACAACCAGATGCGAATTTGCTTCAAGTCAGGTTTGCTATTTTTTTGAATTTGATGCACGTTGGACTATAGGACTGCTACTGGTTTGCAAGTTGGACTTGAGTACTTTTAAATTGTTTGCATAGTTTACTGCCGAAATCTAAACCACAAATGAACACATCGACATTACCAATCGTATATAGCAAAACTGAACTTTCTGCGTCTATTGTTGTTTTTACAGAGTGGACTTATGTTTTCTTATGTACTTGAACTATTAAAGTTTTTGAAAATTGCCACTATAACACATATTATACTTGAAAACCCTTGCCAGACTAGGCACCCCCCAAATCCTGCACAACAAAGCATCCCCCAAGTGAATTGTAGTAGCCTGTCTCTCTCTCTCTCTCTCTCTCTCTCTCTCTCTCTCTCTCTATGTCTCTTTTTTGCATCTCTCTCTCTGTCTCTGTCTCTTTTTTGCATCTATGAGCAGTCTCCCGAAGAACTCCTGAACTTTCAGTTGGATCAAAATCTAGATTACAAGAAAAATGGCCTTCATGGATGGCAGTATGTGAACTGAAGAGTACGAGAGGAGGAGCACGAAGGTGTTTCTCACCAATCGTGTTCCTTATGGCGTGGTGGATGGAAAGAATTCGTGGCTGAACAGGAGGTCGAGGCGTCGTGGAAGGAACTCCAGGGGTATGTTTCGTTACGAGGGTTTGCATATGGATGAACTGACTGACCCATTTTCCTTGTACTGAACCTTCTTTGTATGGAAGCTTGTTTTCCAGAAATTTAAGACTATGCAAATACTATGTACAATATGGACATTTAGTAAGTCTGAACTGATCTTTATGGCAGTTTTTGCACCGAGGTAATAGAAGTGAACCTGTGACGAAGAATAGAAATCAAAAAGAATTTTTTTGGAGGTGGAATAAGACGTCGGAGATCGGGTGGACTGGCTACACCTCCTCCTCTGGACTGATTGCTCCAGCGAAGTGGAGCTGATGGAGGCGGAGATCATGAGCAGCGCGATTTGGCCACTGCAGGGAATCCCATTGACTACCAAGTCATCCTTGCTATTCCAGGATGACGTCCAGAGCACTGCGATGGGGGTGGAGGAGCCGGTGTCGCCGGAGGGAATGGCGACTAGAGCAAATAAGTTTAGACAGAAGCTATTTGCTTTCTATTCCTGGTGGTGTTTATTCAGCAAGGGCACCAGGGATGACTAGAGCAAATAAGTTTAGCCATCCATATGGGTTTTATTCAGGATCCATGCAAAGTAAAGTAGCATCTGTTTTCGAAATGGATGGTTATAGGTTTAGACAGAAGTTAAGTTTCAGCAATGCCCTTGCGGCAAAGCAAACTAAAATGTATCATTTTGCCTCAGGACTCTGCACATTTAAAGCATAATGCACTGAAAAGAACACACAAGTTAAACTGAAAATCAAAATAAAAGTTGGGGTAGCATGCCTATGAGGAAGGAGGTCAAGGGCAGCAGGGTGCACAGTGGGCGAAGGACGCACAAGGAAGATGAGTTACCTTGTCGCTAGGCTGTGAGGCGACCTCCATCTTGGAGGTCCTCGAGTTGGAGTGCATCGGCAACGAGTGGTGGGGCTGCGACAGGGGACAGGTTGTAGCGGTGGCCCTGCAGAGATGATGACGTCATGATGTGTTGCGGCTTGGAGCAGCAAAAAGAGAAACAGAGGAACCGCCAACATGCTGCTGGCATGGTTGCACCTGAGGTTGGAAAACATAGTTAATTAATTAACTCATCTAATGTAATCATCCAAGAGTTCTAGTCGTGGGTATGTATAACACTAAACTAAATTTTAGAAATTGAACTGAAGTAGAATACGAATTTGAACTAAACAAGAATAAGAAATTACTCAGCTAAAATAACAAATAGTTGAAGCTTTCTTTCAGTTCACATATTATCATGAAATAGTACCAGACTGTAAGGTTTAATACATGAAAGAAGAAATATATAAGCAGGCATCGCCGCCGGAAATACTTAGTGCACGAGAGAACCTACACTGCTAGATTTGTTGAGAGAGTACTGAGGGCAGTACATCCCCATGGCAGATAGGTAATTTCAAGTTCTATATGAACCAGCACTACTGGATTTGTTAAGAAAGTACTAAGGGCAACACATCGCCTCCAAAGCTTCTGGGTGCAGGACAAAACACGTCGTGCTTGGCCGCCTAGGATGCGTCCATCGACGCATCGCGTACTCAGAAACTTGAGGAGGCGCTTCAGGACTAGCCAAACCTGCTTATTGGAGAAGCCAAGAGGCTTCATGACCTCTAACACTTTCTAGTAGCATTACCATAGTTGGAAACTGTGGCGTTTAATCAAATTGTCCAGGGATCACTCCCAGTGAGTCCCACTGCTACCTGTGCTGTAGAGAACATGAATATAAAGCAGACGGTGACTCATCATTTTTTCTTTACGATATATCTAAACTTACAAAATTTTCAAACTTGCACTGATGATACTTTAGGTGATATATCTAAACTTTACAGAATTTTGAAGAAACTCGCTGCAAATCATTACTTATTTAGGTGATATATCTAAACTTACATAATTTTGAAACTTGCACTGACGATATTTCTGCACACACACCAACTATTTCTGATTTTTCATGGACTGACGATAGATTACACACCGAACTAATACTAAGTCTGGTACAAAAATTCTCTATCACGTAGTTGAACGGGATCTCTTTGTAGTGGTGTACGGCCTGGGGTGACGGAGGTGAACTGCTTGTGCGCTGAGGTGGCAGAGGGTGACACCGGAAAATTGGCCCGTGACACGGCACGGGCGCTTCGCCGAGAGGATGCCACACACGGCGTGGTGAGTGCACGATGCAGCAGCGCGAGAAGGAGGGGCCGTGGCGATGGTCAGGGCGCAGGGCCATGTTGTTGGCCGGTGGTGTTGGTTAGGGAGCAGGGCCACGGCGATGGGCAAACACAAAAGTATTTTCCAAGCAACCAATATAATCCAATATCAACTGGTTGAAGTGAACTGTACTATTATATTTTTGTTTTTTTCCATTACACACATTGAACTTATCAAGGGAGATAGAAGTGAATTGAAGGGATTTGAATGCTGCAGCGGATCTTGGCTTCAATAGATCATGGCAATAAGTAATATTCCTCAGTCTAAATAAGTGATTTTTTTGTTAAGCAGCAGGAGCAGTTTACATTGGGTTTGGAACTTTGAATTAAACACATCAGGTAGGGGGTGGCCATCTATCTATCTACAGTGGCATTGGGTGTGTGTATTCCTGTATCAAAGACTCAATTTCTTGTTGTGCATATCAAACTTTTTTAAGTGTTACTCACGGCTAAATAGATATAGTGTGTATGTTTTGTTCCGTACACCATGTTTATGTTGATCAGTACACCATGTGATGTAATTACAAAGTCTATTTCTTTCTAAAACAAGCAATATTCACAAAGGACCTAATTTCTAGGATCGGAAGGCACTTGTCTTGAACTGACAGATTTACAACAAATAGACCAAATTCGTGAACTAGATTAGCCGAATTTCTACACATACAAAAATGCACGGTGGGAACTTGTCGGACAGGAGCGGGCGAACTGCACGGTGCATCACTGCAGCCGTCCTCATTTTAGTTTGAGCTCCTAATGGTGTTGCTCCTGCTGAAGAGGAGAGTAGGGGAGGTGGAAGATGGGGGCTGACCTGCGGATCCCAC
This sequence comes from Aegilops umbellulata, assembly GCA_032464435.1. Lineage (NCBI taxonomy): Eukaryota > Viridiplantae > Streptophyta > Magnoliopsida > Poales > Poaceae > Aegilops > Aegilops umbellulata. The sequence goes on along the minus strand of CP136056.1, from coordinate 380,423,937 downwards.
CGGCGGCCACCTGCTGGAGCTCCTCACCGTCTCGGAAGTAGAAAGAAAGGAGAGTGTGCACGCATGGCGACGTCGTCCTTGTCGTCATGGAGAAGTAGGACTGTTGGAGACACTGCAAAGCAGCACAACAATATTACATGTTTTCTAAACTTGAGTAAAACATGTTTTAGATTATCAACAGTACACATATCGTATCTTTCAGCAGATCGACTTGTATATCTGAATGTGTAAACATAGAACAACTAATTTGAATGGATCTCTATCATGGCTATAGAAAAGGACTTGCAGTGGCTGATATCAATCAAGAAAAAAACAATAGATAAGAACGATGCAATCCAGCGAGGAATTTTGTTATTTGAGCTTGAACTGATTAGCAAAACCACCCATCTATTATTAGAACTTACAAGCAGAAGAATATGCACTCCTGCATAGTGTGAAGCTGAACCCAAAATTTATCAAATGATCAGCTGTTATTTGGGTCGTGTGAGCTACAGAAAAGAAACCAAATGTATCACCAGGCCAAGATCTGAACTGAACCTCTGGGCGTTCAAAGTTCTGAACTAACCCTCTTTGAAGCTGAGAGAACAAAGTCGCACGGGGTTGACAGGGGTGTTGACGCACAGGGTTCTCCTGGTGGCGTTGAACTGACATCGGTGGCGGAGGTGAACAGCCTGGGTGGCGGAGGTGAATGGCCTGCATGCTGAGGTTGTGGAGGGCGACGCCGGAACATGGGGCCGGGGCATGACGCGTGTTACAGGAATTTCTTTGAACTCCCATGGTAGTAATACATGGACTTATGTGATGATAGGAATTCTCGGACTAGCACGCGACGATAGAGCACACACGATAAACATTCTGAAGTCATCTAAGCTACAACGTACATTTGGCAAGAACGAGCTACCTACAAATGAACATGAAACAAAGTAAAAAAGGTGCTCCACTGCACTGAGTCAATTTAGCAAACACATGGCATGCACCTCATGAGCCGGTGGTTGAAGTTGATGGAGCAGAGCAACATCGAATGGTGCCAGTCACTAGCTTCCATGCGCGGCGGGGTGGAGGTTGGTCGGCAGGCTCGCGGGGTGGAGGGTGGCCGGTGGGAGTGCGGGGTGGAGGTTGGCCGGCGGCGCGTGAGGTGGAGGTTGGCCGGTGGCGCGCGCGGTGGAGGGTGGCCGGGAGGAGCGCGGGATGAACGTTGGCCGGTGGCGCGCGGGGTGGAGGCTGGCCAGGGGGCGCGCGGGGTGGAGGTAGGCCGGTGGCGCGCTGGGCGGAGGGGAAGGCCGGCGAGTGGGAAGAGGTGGTTGCAGACACTTGAGTGGGTGATTTGAATTTTTTTCGCACGGGCGTACTGGTTCGAAGAAAATTCATCTCGTTCTCTATAGGGCCCTAGAGTAACAGAATATTATTCTGTTACTAGTAACAAAATAGCCCTGTCCTATATATATATATATATATATATATATATATATATATATATATATATATATATATATATATATATATATGGGGGGACCGCTAGAACACACAACAAACATTGTTAGCCGTGTGCGGTGTCTCCCTCCACAATTTACGCCTCCGGTCATATTCATGTAGTGCTTAGGCGAAGCCCTGCGCGGATTACTTCACCATCACCATCACCATGCTGTCGTACTGACGGAAATCTCCCTCGACACTTTGCTGGCTCAAGAGTTCGAGGGACGTCATCAAGCTGAACGTGTGCAGAACTCGGAGGTACCATACGTTCGGTGCTTGATCGGTCGGAATGAGAAGAAGTTCCACTACATCAACCGCATTGTCAAATGCTTCCACTTTCGATCTACGAGGGTACGTGGACACACTTGATACGTCTTCAACGTATCTATAATTTTTTATTGTTCCATGCTATATTATATTCTTTGGACATTAATGGGCTTTATTATACACTTTTATATTATTTTTGGGACTAACCTATTAACCGGAGGCCCAGCCAAGAATTGCTGTTTTTTTTTGCCTATTTCAGAGTTTTGCAGAAAAAGAATATCAAACGGAGTCCAAACGGAATGAAACCTTCGGGAACGTGATTTTCGGAACGAACATGATCCAGAGGACTTGGACCCTATGTCAAGACATCAACCAGGTGGGCACGAGGTAGGGGGGCGCGCCTACCCCCCCCCCCCCTCAGGCGCGCCCTCCACCCTCGTGGGCCCCACGTTGCTCCACCGACGTACTCCTTCCTCTACGTACCCCCAAACTACCAGATACGGAGCCAAAAACCTAATTCCACCGCCGCAACCTTCTATACCCGTGAGATCCCATCTTGGCGCCTGTTCCGGAGCTCCGCCGGAGGGGGCATCGATCACGGAGGGCTTCTACATCAACACCATAGCCTCTCCGATGATGTGTGAGTAGTTTACCTCCGACCTTCGGGTCCATAGTTATTAGCTAGATGGCTTCTTCTCTCTTTTTGGATCTCAATACAATGTTCTCCCCCTCTCTCGTGGAGATCTATTCGATGTAATCTTCCTTTGCGGTGTGTTTGTGGAGATGATGAATTGTGGGTTTATGACCAAGTTTATCTATGAACAATATTTGAATCTCCTCTGAATTCTTTTATGTATGATTGGCTATCTTTGCAAGTCTCTTCGAATTATCAGTTTGGTTTGGCCTACTAGATTGATCTTTGTTGCAATGGGAGAAGTGCTTAGCTTTGGGTTCAATCTTGCGGTGTCCTTTCCCAATGACAGTAGGGGCAGCAAGGCATGTATCATATTGTTGCCATCAAGGATAACAAGATGGGATTTATATCATATTGCATGAGTTTATCCCTCTACATCATGTCGTCTTACTTAAGGCGTTACTCTGTTCTTATGAACTTAATACTCTAGATGCATGCTGGATAGCGGTCGATGTGTGGAGTAATAGTAGTAGATGCAGGCAGGAGTCGGTCTACTTGTCTCGGACGTGATGCCTATATACATCATCATACCTAGATATTCTCATAACTATGCTCAATTCTATCAATTGCTCAATAGTAATTTGTTCACCCACCGTAATACTTATGCTCTCGAGAGACGCCACTAGTGAAACCTATGGCCCCCGGGTCTATTTTCCATCATATTAATCTTCCAACACTTAGTTATTTTTATTGCCTTCTATTTTACTTTGCATCTTTATCATAAAATTACCAAAAATATTATCTTATCATATCTATCAGATCTCACTCTCGTAAGTGACCGTGTAGGGATTGACAGCCCCTTATTGCGTTGGTTGTGAGGATTTATTTGTTTGTGTAGGTGCAAGGGACTCGTGCGTGGCGTCCTACTGGATTGATACCTTGGTTCTCAAAAACTGAGGGAAATACTTACGCTGCTTTACTGCATCACCCTTTCCTCTTCAAGGGAAAACCAACGCAGTGCTCAAGAGTAGCAACACTCTCCCCCTCTCGTTGCTATGCATCTCCAACATAGATCTTGCGAGAGCGTAGGAAATTTTCGAAATTGCATGGTGTGTTCCCCAACAGTGGCATCCGAGCCAGGTCTATACAACGTCTTATTGCTTACCACCAACGTCTTATTTTGATTTGGCGGTATTGTTGGATGAAGCGGCCCGGACCAACCTTACATGACCACGTTCTTGAGACCGGTTCCACCGACAGACATGCAACTTGTTTTGCCTAAAGGTGGCTGGCCGGTGTCTGTTCCTCCAACTTTAGTTGAATCAAATTTGACTGCGGCCGGTCCTTGTTGAAGGTTAAAACAGCAAACTTGACGAAACATCGTTGTGGTTTTGATGCGTAGGTAAAAAGGGTTCTTACTAGAAGCTCGTAGCAGCCACGTAAAACTTGCAACAACAAAGTAGAGGACATCTAACATGTTTTGCAGGGCAAATTGTGATGTGATATGGTCAAGACATGATGTGATATGCATTGTTGTATGAGATGATCATGTTTTGTAAAAGTTATCGGCAACTGGCAGGAGCCTTAAGGTTGTCGCTTTATTGTATGAAATGCAATCGCCATGTAATTGCTTTACTTTATCACTATGCGTTAGCGATATTTGTAGAAGCAATAGTTGGAGAGACGACAACGACGTTACGATGGAGATCGAGGTGTCAAGCCGGTGATGATGGAGATCATGACGGTGCTTTGGAGATGGAGATCAAAGGCACAAGATGATGATGGCCATATCATGTCACATATTTTGATTGCATGTGATGTTTATCTTTTATGCATCTTATTTTGCTTAGTACGGTGGTAGGATTATAAGATGACCCCTCACTTAAATTTCAAGGTATAAGTGCTCTCCCTGAGTATGCACCGTTGCGACAGTTCGTCGTGCCGAGACACCACGTGATGATCGGGTGTGATAAGCTCTACGTTCACATACACCGGGTGCAAGACAGTTTTGCACGTGCGGAATACTCGGGTTAAACTTGACGAGCCTAGCATGTATAGACATGGCCTCGGAACATTGGAGACCAAAAGGTCGAACGTGAATCATATAGTAGATATGATCAACATGGAGATGTTTACCATTGGGGACTACTCCATCTCTCATGATGATCGTACATGGTTTAGTAGATATGGATCACATGATCATTTATATGACTCGAGGGATGTCTATCTAAGTGGGAGTTCTTAAGTAATATGATTAATTGAACTTAATTTATCATGAACTTAGTCCTGATAGTTTTTGCAAATTATGTTTTAGATCAATAGCTCGCGTTGTAGCTCCCCTATGTTTTTGATATGTTCCTAGAGAAAACTAAGTTGAAAGATGGTAGTAGCAATGATTCAGACTGGGTCCGTGATCTGAGGATTATCCTCATTGCTGCACAGAAGAATTATGTCCTTGATGCACTGCTAGGTGACAAACCTGTTGTGGGAGCTCAAGCAGACGTTATGAACGTTTGACAAGCTCAGTATGATGACTACTTGATAGTTTAGTGCACCATGCTTTACGGCTTAGAACCAGGACTTTAAAAATGTTTTGAACACCATGGAGCATATGAGATGTTCCAAGATCTGAAAATAATATTTCAGACTCATGCCCGTGTTAAGAGGTATGAGACCTCTGACAAGTACTTTGCCTACAAGATGGAGGAGAATATCTCAAATAGTGAGCATGTGCTCAGAATGTCTGGGTACCATAACCACTTGACTCAGCTGGGAGTTAATCTTTCGGATGATAGTGCACTACTGTAGGATGCTGCTAACGCGACACTACGATCAGAGACCCTTTGACGAAACTGTGTGCGATGCATTAATCGCAAATGGTAATGTACAAAACCATCAAAAAGATGCAAAACGTTTGCGATGAATGATACATCAAACACAGTTCAGATTTTAGTTGCGTGTGCGATGAGGGGCATACGGTTGATCTGTACGAGCTGTTTGCGATGAGACAGAACAACTGAAACGGGTAGCCAGATCAAGGTGTGTGCGATATACGGCATACAGTTCACTCCGATGAACCGTTTGCGATGAGTGAGGTGAACACAAATGATTCGGCATAACAAGATGTGTGTGATACCCGGCAAACAAGTCGGTAATCAGAATTGTGTGCGATCATTATAGACAGCCCATACGGTCTTTTTTTGTGAATTGTGTGCTCGTGAGGGCACATAGTTCAACAAACCAACCTGTTGGCGATAATGTAGAAGATCTCTGTCGAATACATATTACTAACCGTCTGCGATGAGATTGACAGGATAAACAGAGATATATACAGTCTGCTTAATTTATTCCTTCTTCTTCTTGTTGTTCTTGTTGGATGGCCCCGCGGCATCGTCTTGGCGAGGATGCTTCTTGCCGCTGACCATTGGCTTTTCATCGCCATCGTCGTCGTCATCGTCGTTGCTGTTGTCGTCCTCCTCCTCCTCGTTCGACTATTCCTCCTCCTCATCATCATCGTCGTCCTCTTCTTCATCCTCCGACGACTCCTTGTCCGTCTGGTTGTCGTCTGACGACTCCGGAGGCGGCGTCCCTTCCATGAACCAGATATAATCGAGGTCTGGGCTCGACGCCGGACTCATCGAAGACGAGCGAGATGATTCCGATGTTGGCCTATCATCGGGCGCCAGACTGCTGGCCTAACTGTCGCCCTCGCTATCGCTCGACATGGTTGCAGAGTGTGTGCCAGTGTGTAGCGTGGCCTACCGGGGACGATGAAGATGGTGGACACTTAAGCGGGGTATACAGAGAAGAGGAACTGCCAATTGAAGCGGGGGTTGACGTATTATCTAACCGCTGATATAATCAACCGCAATTATTTGTACCCAGTCGCTCCAAATTCATGTGGTTGCGCATGACTCCTATTGGCTATTTGGTTGGCTTCCTTTTTCAGGACAAAAAACAAGGAACGAGTTTTGGGATTATGCACCGGTACCGGTACGAACGGAGTAGAACAGTTGGCAAGCAATACATTGAGCTCTTGTTATTGATAAAGCCAGTAATAATCAAACTAGAAAGGAAAAGAAAAAAGACAAATAAAAATATCTGCACGAATCTTCGCGTAACATCAATGGCATAGGACCTAGATGTGCATGACTTAGAGCACATCTAGATGTGCTTTAGCAATACTGTCAAACAAAACCCCTAATCATCATTGCAAACAGCACATAGAACATGGCTAATGCGACAACCACAAGTACACATGCTAGTTCCTTCTTGTCTCTTGCTTTCATCCGTTGCCTGTGATTGATTCTTTCTTGCTTCATCGTACGGATTGTACATTCCAGATCAGCCAGTTTCTTCTTCAGCTTTACGTTATCTTCTGCGAGCTTGGTGATAACACTCCGAGCCCTACCATGCCATTCTTCATCCAGCCATTTAACAAAGGCACAAGCCTCACATCCCTGCCAATGTTAAATAGTATTTTGGATGAGCAGAGGCATTAACTAAAGTAAAATGATGAACTTAATTAGCACTAACCTCTAAGGGGCAACTGAGAAACCGCCTGCCAATGTCGAGTCCCTCCGTGCATACACGTCGAGCGGGAGTGTGCTCGTGCACACAACTCAGCTTTTGGTACTTCTCGGTGGCGCAAAACTCGGAGTCGAACTCGTGTTGCGGGAGTCTGTAGTCAAGCTCCGGATCTGGCGACAGATCGCTTTTCGGGGGGGGGGGGCATTCGGGGCGGATTCAGAAGGAGCTACTTTGGACATGCTAAAAAAGATCGGAATAGATTGGAACCTGATAGGACGATTCGGATCCATAGTACACCTGCCTTCTAATGACCTTAGGCAAGTGCTCGGCGGCGATACGAGCAGGAGCGGCCGCACCGAAACCATCAACACCACTCGTCCGCATTCCCCCAATGTCAGCGCCACTCGAGGGAATTTGGAGGCTATGTAGGTATTTGGGGGAAAAGGGGGAAACTGTGGAGATAAGCTAATGGTCGGGAACTACTAATGGCACTATATATATGTTGTATATGGCATACTGTTTGTACATGTCGTTCGTGTTAGGTATTACAACATCACACACGATTTCTGCACCAAACCGTGTGATAAGACAACGTAGGTTAGACACGGTTGCCGCTATATAACCGTATGTGATGTACTACCCTGTCCATATAATTGAGTTACGGTGAGATACTGTGTAAACAGCCGCTCCGGGGATATCCATAAAAAAAGCTGCTCCGGGGATATCCGTAAAACAAAGTCGCTCTGCATATAGAGATGGCGGCGGTGGCCTAGGCAGCGACTACCGGAGAAGAGGTCAATCCTCGATCGGTGGGTGGTGGCGGCGTCATAGGAGGTCAATCCTCGGTCTGCGGCAGGAGATAGGAGGAGCTCAACCATTGAGGTCGCGGCGATGTGATTCGAGCACATCCATCGCGGTCGATGGCGGGATATTGGAGGTCGAACTTCAGGCGGCATCCGCACTGAGCTTTGCTCCTCGACCGTGATGTCTCGGTGTGCCGCCGCATCGCACTTGTCTGTCTGCTGGGTGGAGGTCGCCGCGTGGCTAATTAATTCAGGTATTCTTTTCATGAGTGGCTTAATTAAGGTATTCAATTCCTAAGTGTAGTGTTGTACTAGTACTCTGCGTGTAAATTGACTGGCCATTAATTTTTGTCATTGCACATCTGGATAACAACATGGAGCGCCCTCAGTAATTATTAAAATAAAACTTGTGATTTATGCACGCATCTTTGGGCAGCAGTTAATCTGTATATTAATGTTGTTGTTTTGTTCTTAATTACCATTCATGTGCTTCAGATGGAACGATCTCGATGGATGAAGAATCGGAAAACCGCAAATTTTATCAGTGGCGTGACAGAGTTCATGAATTTGGCTGAAAGTACAAAGAGGAGAATTGGTGATGCGGATTACATCATGTATCCATGTACTGATTGTGCCAATACAGAGTTACATGAAGTTGCATATGTCCAGATGCACTTAGTCTCTAGGGGATTCATGGATGGATATACACGTTGGACCAGACACGGTGAAGAGGAGGTCATGGATGAAGATACCCAGGGCAGCGAGATGCCAAACCCCGATCAATGTCACATTGATGTTCAATCTAACATCGGGGCAGAGGCGTCAAGCTACCAATGGAACACCGGAAAGCCTAAACGCCCATTGGAAAACCAAGACGTCGACGCAGATGATGACGATCTTGATATGCCAGATTTTGCTGCTATGATTGCAGATTTCGAGGGCCCAGAAAAGGATATTATTGGGTATAAGGATCTGCTAACCATTGACGCGGACTCCAAGAAAGAATTGTATCCAGGTTGCAAAAAAGAAATATTCCAGGTTGAGTGCCACCCTGGCGCTTCTCAGATTTAAAGCAGCAAACGGTCTATCAAACAAGGGCTTCGCAAAGATGTTAGGTATTTTCAAAGAAATTCTTCTGGAAGATAATGTGCTCCACAGAAGCACGAATGAAGCGAAGAAAATTGTTTACCCATTGGAACTTGGAGTACAGAAGATACACGCTTGTGTGAATGATTGTATATTGTACCATGGTGAGTACAAAGATTTGCGTGCATGTCCCACATGCAAGCATGCACGATACAAGCGTAGGAGAGCAAAGGACAAGTACAAATTGGACGACGAGATCAAGACAGGAATCCCGTTCAAGGTTTTTTGGTACTTGCCTTTAATTCCAAGGTTGAGGCGTTTGTTTGCAAACCCTAGAGAGGCAAAGAGGTTGCGGTGGCATCACGATGAGCGAATTGCGGATAGGTTTATGAGGCACCTGAAAGATGGGGCTCAGTGGGAATTAATCGACAAAAAGTTTGAAAATTTTGCCAAGGATCCTAGAAGTATAAGGCTCGGGGAGTGTGATAACCCACAAGTATAGGGGATCGCAACAGTTTTTGAGGGTAGAGTATTCAACCCAAATTTATTGATTCGACACAAGGGGAGCCAAAGAATATTCTCAAGTATTAGTAGTTGAGTTGTCAATTCAACCACACCTGGATAATTTAGTATCTGCAGCAAAGTAATATGGAAGTAACGGTAACGATAGCAAAAGTAATATTTTTGGGTTTTGTAGCGATTGTAATAGTAGCAACGGAAAAGTAAATAAGCGAAGAACAATATGTGAAAATCTCATAGGCATTGGATCGGTGATGGAGTATTATGCCGGATGCGGTTCATCATGTAACAATCATAACATAGGGTGACACAGAACTAGCTCCAATTCGTCAATGTAATGTAGGCATGTATTCCGAATATTGTCATACATGCTTATGGAAAAGAACTTGCATGGCATCTTTTGTCCTACCCTCACGTGGCAGCAGGGTCCTAGCGGAAACTAAGGGATATTAAGGCCTCCTTTTAATAGAGTACCGGACCAAAGCATAAACACATAGTGAATACATGAACTCCTCAAACTATGGTCATCACCGGGAGTGGTCCCGATTATTGTCACTTCAGGGTTGCCGGATCATAACACATAGTAGGTGACTATAGACTTGCAAGATAGGATCAAGAACTCACATATATTCATGAAAACATAATAGGTTCAGATCTGAAATCATGGCACTCGGGCCCTAGTGACAAGCATTAGTCATAGCAAAGTCATAGCAACATCAATCTCAGAACATAGTGGATACTAGGGATCAAACCCTAACAAAACTAACTCGATTACATGATAAATGTCATCCAACCCATCACCGTCCAGCAAGCCTACGATGGAATTACTCACGCACGGCGGTGAGCATCATGAAATTGGTGATGGAGGATGGTTGATGATGACGACGGTGATGGATTCCCCTCTCCAGAGCCCCGAACGGACTCCAGATCAGCCCTCCCGAGAGAGTTTAGGGCTTGACGGTGGCTCCGCATCGTAAAACGCGATGAATCTTTCTCTTTGATTTTTTTCTCCCCGAAAACGAATATATGGAGTTGGAGTTCAGGTCGGTGGAGCTCCAGGGGGCCCATGAGGCAGGGGGGCGCGCCCCCCACCCTCGTGGAAAGGGTGTGGGTCCCTTGGCCTTGATTCTTTCGCCAATATTTTTTATTTTTTCCAAAAATAATCTCCGTGAAGTTTCAGGTCATTCCGAGAACTTTTGTTTCTGCACATAAATAACATCATGGCAATTCTGCTGAAAACATCATTAGTCCGGGTTAGTTCCATTCAAATCATGTAAGTTAGAGTCCAAAACAAGGGCAATAGTGTTTGGAAAAGTAGATACGACGGATCAACTCCCCCAAGCTTAAACCTTTGCTTGTCCTCAAGCAATTCAGTTGATAAACTGAAAGTGATAAAGAAAAACTTTTACAAACTCAGTTTGTTCTTGTTGTTGATATGTAAAGCCAGCATTCAAGTTTTCCGCAAAGAATATGAACCAACCATATTCACAATAACTCTTAGGTCTCATACTTACTCATGTCAATGGCATAATCAACTAGCGAGCAATAATAATAAATCTTGGATGGCAACACTTTCTCAAAATAATCATAATATGATATAACAAGATGGTATCTCGCTAGCCCTTTCTGAGACCGCCAAACATAAATGCATAGCACCTTTAAAGATCAAGGACTGACTAGACATTGTAATTCATGGTAAAAGAGATCCAGTCATAGTCATACCCAATATAAATTAATAGTAATGGATGCAGACGACAGCGGTGCTCTCCAGGTGGTGCTTTTTAATAAGAGGGTGATGACTCAACATAAAAGTAAATAGATAGGCCCTTCGCAGAGGGAAGCAGGGATTTGTAGAGGTGCCAGAGCTTGATTTTGAAATAGAGATAAATAATATTTTGAGCGACATACTTTCATTGTCAACATAACAACCGAGATATGGCGATATCTTCCATGCCACACACATTATAGGCGGTTCCCAAATAGAATGGTAAAGTTTATACTCCCCCTCCACCAACAAACATCAGTCCATAGCTTGCTCGAAACAACGAGTGCCTCCAACTAACAACAGTCCCCGGGGGAGTTTTGTTTGCAATTATTTTGATTTGATTTGCATTAAGCATGGGACTGGGCATCCCGGTGACCAGCCATTTTCTCGTGAGTGAGGAGCGGAGTCCACTCCTCTTGAGAATAACCCGCCTAGCATGGAAGATACAGACAGCCCTAGTTGATACATGAGCTATTCGAGCATACAAAACAGAATTTCATTTGAAGGTTTAGAGTTTGGCACATACAAATTTACTTGGAACGGCAGTTAGATACCGCATATAGGAAGGTATAGTGGACTCATATGGCATAACTTTGGGGTTTAAGGGATTGGATGCACAAGCAGTATTACTGCTTAGTAAAAGTGAAGGCTAGAAAAAGACTGGGAAGCGACCAACTAGAGAGTGACAACAGTCATGAACATGCATTAAAATTAATATACACTGAGTGCAAGCATGAGTAGGATATAATCCACCATGAACATAAATATCATGAAGGCTGTGTTGATTTTGTTTCAACTACATGCGTGAACATGTGCCAAGTCAAGTCACTCAAATCATTCAAAGGAGGATACCACCCTACTATACCACATCACAACCATTTTAATAGCATGTTGGCACGCAAGGCAAACTATTATAAACTCCTAGCTAATTAAGCATGTCATAAGCAACTATAATCTCTAATTGTCATTGCAAACATGTTTATTCATAATCGGCTGAATCAAGAACGATGAACTAATCATATTTACAATAAACAAGAGATGTCGAGTTCATACCAGCTTTTCTCATCTCAATCAGTCCATCATATATCGTCATAATTGCCTTTCACTTGCACGACCGAACGATATGAATAATAATAATAATGCACATGCATTGGACTAAGCTGGAATCTGTGAGCATTCAATAAACAGGAGAAGATAAGGCAATATGGGCTCTTAGTTAAATCAACAATAATGCATATAAGAGCCACTTTAACAATTTCATCATGGTCTTCTCCTATCGACCCCCAAAGAAAAGAAAAGAAACAAAACTATTTACACGGGAAAGCTCCCAACAAGAAAAAGAAGAATGAGAAATATTTTGGGTTTTCTTTTTAATTATTACTGCTACAGCAAGAAAATAAACTAGCTAAAAGCTACTACTATTTTTTTAGTTTTTCCTAAGGTTTATCAAACACACAAGAACAAAGCATAAAAAGGAAAATAAGCTAGCATGGATATTATAGTCAAAAAGTATGAGCACCAACATCTAGCAATGAGTGTGTGAACATAAATGTAATATCGATGAGAAATACGTACTCCCCCAAGCTTAGTCTTTTGGCCTAAGTTGGTCTATTGCCACGGATGGCCTGGCGGATATCCAAAGTTGTAGTTGGGGTCGTACTGAGAAGCAGCAGTCATTGCGTCATGGGCTGCAGCTTGGAGGCGAGCTATCTCAACCCTCCTCCTATACTCCTATGCCTCCTCTCTGGTTATAAAATATCTCCCTTTTGCCTGAAAGTCAAAGAAGGTAGAAGCAGGGAGAGCAACGTGATAGGTGCGTCGTCTGTCAAAAATTAGTCGGTACTGGAGGAACTGATCGTTCCTCTCAACAAAACGACGACGAACCATAGCCTCATAATCTAAATAAGCAGGAGGTAACTCAATATCATCCTCACGTATGGTTACACCAAGAAAATTAGCTAAACAGGTTGCATAAACTCCACCAAAGAAAATCTCCATTAAATCTATTATGATGCAACCTACATGCAACAATGGCTCCCAAATTATAATGTTATCTCCTAACACAGCACTCCTGAGAATACTGAGGTCAGGGACACACATGTGACATGCTTCATCCTTACCATTTATGCACCTACCTATGAAGAGAGCAAAATAATGTATAGCAGGAAAATGGATGCTCCCTATGGTAGATTGTGCTATGTCTCTAGATTCCCCCACAGTTATACTAGCAAGAAAATTTCTAAATTCAGATTTGTGGGGTTCACTAGTACTACACCATTGTGGAAGTTTGCAAGCAGTGGTAAAATCCTCTAAGTCCATAGTATAAGAATTTTCATACAGATCAAACAAGACAGTCGGAGAATTGCGTGAAGATGAAAACTCAAACCTCCTCACAAAGGAACTAGTGAGATAGTGGTATTGACGGCACTTGTCTGCCCTGAAGCTCATGAGATCAGCGTTACACATATATGCGTTAAATTCTTCCTTGATTCCCGCTTGATCCATGAAGTCCCCTGAAGGCCATTCACAAACCCATACTGGAGCGTCCCTTGGTGTTTCATAGTCAGCATCGTGCATTGGAAGCCTAGGTCCTTGCTTCCTTGAAGAACCACCTTGGTACATTTTCCTAAACATATTTCCTCCTCTGAAAAATTTCTGAAATTTTTAGTAACTTCAAATAAAAGTGAACCAAACTCAACAAAATTGATAGCAACTACTCCTACAAGTACCTAGAGCCTATATCATGCATTGGAACTACTTGGAACCATATAAATTTGACATGCAAGCTCAAGAACATGGTCACCTAGGCAGCACAAGTTTGTAATGAGTAAAGCACTAGAACAAAAACTAATTGGACCAATGAAGGAGTCACATACCAAGGAACAATCCCCCAAAGCAGTTTTGTGAGAGGTGCTTTGAGCAAGAAGATTTAAAATCACAGCAAAATGAGCTTGAACTCGTGCTTGAGTTGGATGGTGATTTTTTTTGGGAGGAAGAAGAAGTGTGTGGGTGCAGGAATAAGTGGAGGGGAGCCACCGTGGGCCCACGAGGCAAGGGGCGCACCCAGGGGGTGGGCGCGCCCTGGACCCTCGTGCCCAGGTGCTTGCTCCCCCTGCTGTGTTCTCAGTGCCAAATATTCTCAAATATTCCAGAAAAAATCATATTAAATTGGCAACGCATTTGGAGGACTTTTATTTTTGGGGTATTTTTATATTGCATGGATAATTCAGAAAACAGACAGAAAAATACTATTTTACTTTATTTCAACTAAATAACAGAAAGTAAAAGAAGGGTACAGAAAGTTGTGCCTTCTAACTTCATCCATCTCATGCTCATCAAAAGGAATCCACTAACAATGATGATCTAGTCTTGTTAATAAACTCATTCCGGATAACATGGAACCGGAGAAATTTCGAATAACACTATGTTACCTCAACGGGGATATGCACATCCCCAATAATAAGAAATATCATACTTCATCTTGACAGTAGGAAGAGGAAATTCAAAACCTCCAATCATAATCGATGGAATTTTTCCAATAGAATTGATACTGTGGACTTGAGGTTGTTTCCTCGGAAAGTGTACCGTATGCTCATTACCATTAACATGAAAAGTGACATTGCCTTTGTTGCAATCAATAATAGCCCTTCCAGTATTCAAAAAAGGTCTTCCAAGAATAATAGACATACTACCATCCTCGAGAATATCAAGAATAACAAAGTCCGTTAAAATAGTAACGTTTGCAACCACAACAGGCACATCCTCACAAATACCGACAGGTATAGCAATTGATTTATCGGCCATTTGCAAAGATATTTCAGTAGGTCAATTTATTCGAATCAAGTCTACGATATAAAGAGAGAGGCATAACACTAACACCAGCTCCAAGATCAGATAAAGCAGTTCTAACATAATTTCTTTTAATGGAGCATGGTATAGTGGGTACTCCTGGAACTCCAAGTTTCTTAGGTATTCCACCCTTAAAAGTATAATTAGCAAGCATGGTGGAAATTTCATCTTCTGGTATCTTTCTTTTATTTGTAACAATATATTTCATGTACTTAGCATAAGGATTCATTTTGAGCATATCAGTTAAACGCATACGCAAAAAGATAGGTCTAATCATTTTAGCAAAGCGCTCAAAATCCTCATAGTTTTTTTTCTTGGATGGTTTGGGAGGAAAAGGCATGGGTTTCTGAACCCATGGTTCTCTTTCTTTACCGTGCTTCCTAGCAACAAAGTCTCTCTTCTCATAACGTTGATTCTTTGATTGTGGGTTATCAAGATCAACAACAGGTTCAATTTCTACATCATTATCATTACTAGGTTGAGCATCCACATGAACATCATCATTAGCATTATCACTAGGTTCATGTTCATCACCAGATTGTGTTTCAACATCAGAAATAGAAATATCATTTGGATTCTCAGGTGGTTCAGCAATAGGTTCACTAGAAGCATGCAAAGTCCTATCATTTTTCCTTTTGTTCTTTTTAGAAGGACTAGGTGCATCTAAAATATTTCTCTGAGAATCTTGCTCGATTCTCTTAGGATGGCCTTCAGGATACAAAGGTTCCTGAGTCATCTTACCAGTTCTAGTAGCCACTCTAACAACATAGTCATTATTCTTACTATTCAATTCATTGAGCAAATCATTTTGAGCTTTAAGTACTTGTTCTACTTGAGTGGTAAGCATATAAGCATGTTTACTAATGAGTTTAAGTTCACCTTTAACTCTAGACATATAATTACCCAAGTGTTCAATCATATAAGCATTTTGTTTCAATTGTCTACCAAAATAAGCATTAAAGTTCTCTTGCTTAACCATAAAATTATCAAACTCATCCAAACATTGGCTAGCAAACTTAGTAGGAGGGATTTCAGCTTTATCATATCTATAGAGAGAATTTACCTTTACTACCTGTGTCAGGTTATCAAGACCATGTGTTTCTTCAAAAGGTGATGAATTAAGATCATATATTTCTTCAACAGGCGGTAAATTTAGACCATGTATTTCTTCAATAGGAGGTAAATTCTTAACATATTCAACTTTAATACCCTTTCCTTTCATAGACTTCTTTGCCTCTTTCATATCTTCAGGACTGAGAAATAGAACACCCCTTTTCTTCGGAGTTGGTTTAGGAACAGGCTCAGGAGTTGGCTCAGGAAGTGTCCAATTATTTTCATTGGTCAAGATATTATTCAATAGAATTTCAGCTTCATCCGGTGTTCTTTCCCAGAAAATAGAACCAGCACAACTATCCAGGTGGTCTCTGGAAGCATCGGTTAGTCCATTATAAAAGATATCAAGTATTTCATTTTTCTTGAGAGGATGATCAGGCAAAGCATTAAGTAATTGGAGAAGCCTCGCCCAAGCTTGAGGGAGACTCTCTTCTTCAATTTGCACAAAATTATATATTTCCCTTAAAGCAGCATGTTTCTTATGAGCGGGGAAATATTTAGCAGAGAAGTAATAAATCATATCCCGGGGACTACACACACAACCAGGATCAAGAGAATTAAACCATATCTTAGCATCACCCTTTAATGAGAACGAAAATATCTTAAGGATATAATAGTAGCGAGATTTCTCATCATTAGTGAACAGGGTGGCTATATCATTTAATTTAGTAAGATGTGCCACAACAGTTTCAGATTCATAGCCATAGAAAGGATCAGATTCAACAAAAGTAATGATATTAGGATCAATAGAGAATTCATAATCCTTATCAGTAACAAAGATAGGTGAAGTAGCATAAGCAGGATCATATTTCATTATAGCTTTCAAAGTTTTTTTGTTTAAGGTTAGCTAATAATTTCTTAAGGTCACTTCTATCATTGCAAGCAAGAAAGTCTCTAGCTGTTTCTTCTAACATAGCCCTCAGGCACAACAGGCAATTCATATTTATTGGGAGAATCTTCATCATCACTTTCATCAATATTATCAGTTTCAATAATTTCATTCTCTCTAGCCCTAGCAAGTCGTTCATCAAGAAATTCACCAAGTGGCACAGTAGTATCAAGCATAGAAGTAGTTTCATCATAAGCATCATGCATAGCAGAAGTGGCATCATCAATAACATGCAACATATCAGAATTAATAGCAGAAGCAGGTTTAGGTGTCGCAAGCTTACTCAAAACAGAAGGTGAATCAAGTGCAGAGCTAGATGGCAGTTCCTTACCTCCCGTCGTAGTTGAGGGATAAATTTTTGTTTTCGCGTCTTTCAAGTTCTTCATAGTGTGCAGCAGATATAAATCCCAAGTGACTCAAAGAATAAAGCTATGCTCCCCGGCAACGGCGCCAGAAAATACTCTTGATAACCCACAAGTATAGGGGATCGCAACAGTTTTCGAGGGTAGAGTGTTCAACCCAAAGTTATTGATTCAACACAAGGGGAGCCAAAGAATATTCTCAAGTATTAGCAGTTGAGTTGTCAATTCAACCACACCTGGATAATTTAGTATAAGTAGCGGTAACGATAGCAAAAGTAATATTTTTGGGTTTTGTAGCGATTGTAATAGTAGCAATGGAAAAGTAAATAAGCGAAGAACAATATGTGAAAAGCTCGTAGGCATTGGATCGGTGATGGAGTATTATGCCGGATGCGGTTCATCATGTAACAATCATAACATAGGGTGACACAGAACTAGCTCCAATTCAACAATGTAATGTAGGCATGTATTCCAAATATTGTCATACATGCTTATGGAAAAGAACTTGCATGACATCTTTTGTCCTACCCTCCCATGGCAGCGGGGTCCTAGCGGAAACTAAGGGATATTAAGGCCTCCTTTTAATAGAGCACCGGACCAAAGCATTAACACATAGTGAATACATGAACTCCTCAAACTATGGTCATCACCGGGAGTGGTCCCGATTATTGTCACTTCGGGGTTGCTGGATCATAACACATAGTAGGTGACTATAGACTTGCAAGATAGGATCAAGAACTCACATATATTCATGAAAACATAATAGGTTCAGACCTGAAATCATGGCACTCGGGCCCAAGTGACAAGCATTTAGCATAGCAAAGTCATAGCAACATCAATCTCAGAACATAGTGGATACTAGGGATCAAACCCTAACAAAACTAACTCGATTACATGATAAATCTCATCCAACCCATCACCGTCTAGCAAGCCTACGATGGAATTACACACGCGCGGCGGTGAGCATCATGAAATTGGTGATGGAGGATGGTTGATGATGACGACGGCGACGAATTCCCCTCTCCGGAGCCCCGAACGGACTCCAGATCAGCCCTCCCGAGAGAGTTTAGAGCTTGATGGGGGCTCCGTATTATAAAACGCGATGAATCTTTCTGTTTGATTTTTTTCTCCCCAAAAACGAATATATGGAGTTGGAGTTGAGCTCGGTGGAGCTCCAGGGGCCGACGAGGCAGGGGGCGCACCCAGGGGGGCAGACACGCCCCCCACCCTCGTGGAAAGGGTGTGGGCCCCTGGCCTTGATTCTTTCGCCAATATTTTTTATTATTTCCAAAAATAATCTCCGTAAAGTTTCTTGTCATTCCGAGAACTTTTGTTTCTCCACATAAATAACACCATGGCAATTCTGCTGAAAACAACATCAGTCCGGGTTAGTTCCATTCAAAGCATGCAAGTAAGAGTCTAAAACAAGGGCAATAGTGTTTGGAAAAGTAGATACGGCGGAGACGTATCAACTCCCCCAAGCTTAAACCTTTTCTTGTCCTCAAGCAATTCAGTTGATAAACTGAAAATGATAAAGAAAAACTTTTACAAACTCTGTTTGCTCTTGTTGTTGTAAATATGTAAAGCTAGCATTCAAGTTTTCAGCAAAGATTATGAACTAACCATATTCACAATAACTCTTAGGTCTCATACTTACTCATGTCAATGGCATAATCAACTAGCGAGCAATAATAATAAATCTTGGATGGCAACACTTTCTCAAATAATCATAATATGATATAACAAGATGGTATCTCGCTAGCCCTTTCTGAGACCGCAAAACAGAAATGCAGAGCACCTTTAAAGATCAAGGACTGACTAGACATTGTAATTCATGGTAAAAGAGATCCAGTCATAGTCATACCCAATATAAATTAATTGTAATGGATGCAGATGACAACGGTGCTCTCTAGGTGGTGCTTTTTAATAAGAGGGTGATGACTCAACATAAAAGTAAATAGATAGGCCCTTCGCAGAGGGAAGCAGGGTTTGTAGAGGTGCCAGAGCTTGATTTTGAAATAGAGATAAATAATATTTTGAGCGACATACTTTCATTGTCAACATAACAACCGAGATATGGCGATATCTTCCATGCCACACACATTATAGGCGGTTCCCAAACAGAATGGTAAAGTTTATACTCCCCCTCCACCAACAAACATCAGTCCATAGCTTGCTCGAAACAACGAGTGCCTCCAACTAACAACAGTCCCCGGGGGAGTTTTGTTTGCAATTATTTTGATTTGATTTGCATTAAGCATGGGACTGGGCATCCCGGGGACCAGCCATTTTCTCGTGAGTGAGGAGCGGAGTCCACTCCTCTTGAGAATAACCCGCCTAGCATGGAAGATACAAATAGCCCTAGTTGATACATGAGCTATTCGAGCATATAAAACAGAAATTCATTTGAAGGTTTATAGTTTGGGACATATAAATTTACTTGGAACGGCGGGTAGATACCGCATATAGGAAGGTATAGTGGACTCATATGGCATAACTTTGGGGTTTAAGGGATTGGATGCACAAGCAATATTCCCGCTTTGTACAAGTGAAGGCTAGGAAAAGACTGGGAAGCGACCAACTAGAGAGTGACAACAGTCATGAACATGCATTAAAATTAATATACACTGAGTGCAAGCATGAGTAGGATATAATCCACCATGAACATAAATATCATGAAGGTTGTGTTTATTTTGTTTCAACTACATGCGTTAACATGTGCCAAGTCAAGTCACTCAAATCATTCAAAGGAGGATACCACCCTACTATACCACATCATAACCATTTTAATAGCATGTTGGCACGCAAGGTAAACTATTATAAACTCCTAGATAATTAAGCATGGCATAAGCAACTATAATCTCTAATTTTCATTGCAAACATGTTTATTCATAATAGGCTGAATCAGGAATGATGAACTAATCATATTTACAAAGACAAGAGAGGTCGAGTTCATACCAGCTTTTCTCATCTCAATTAGTCCATCATATATCGTCATAATTGCCTTTCACTAGCACGACCAAACGATGTGAATAATAATAGTAGTGCACGTGCATTGGACTAAGCTAGAATCTGCGAGCATTCAATAAACAGGAGAAGACAAGGCAATATGGGCTCTAGGTTAAATCAACAATAATGCATATAAGAGCCACTTTAACAATTTCATCATGGTCTTCTCCTATCGACCCCCAAAGAAAAGAAAAGAAATAAAACTATTTACACGGGAAAGCTCCCAACAAGCAAAACAAAAACGAGAAATATTTTTGGGTTTTCTTTTTAATTTTTATTACTACAGCAAGAAAATAAACTAGCTAAAAGCTACTACTAATTTTTTTAGTTTTTCTTAAGGTTTATCAAACACACAAGAAGAAAGCATAAAAAGGAAAATAAACTAGCATGGATATTACAGTAAAAAAGTGTGAGCACAAACATCTAGCAATGAGTGCGTGCACATAAATGTAATGTCGGTGAGAAATACGTACTCCCCCAAACTTAGGCTTTTGGCCTAAGTTGGTCTATTGCCACGGATGGCCTGGCAGATATCCAAAGTTGTAGTTGGGGTCGTACTGAGATGCAGCAGTCATTGCGTCATGGGCTGCAGCTTGGAGGCGAGCTATCTCAACCCTCCTCCTATACTCCTCTGCCTCCTCTCTGGTTATAAAATATCTCCCTTTTGCCTGAAAGTCAAAGAAGGTAGAAGCAGGGAGAGCGACGTGATAGGTGCGTCGTCTGTCAAAAATTAGTCGGTACTGGAGGAACTGGTCGTTCCTCTCAACAAAACGATGACGAACCATAGCCTCATAATCTAAATAAGCAGGAGGTAACTCAGTACATCCTCATGTATGGTTACACCAAGAAAATTAGCTAAACGGGTTGCATAAATTCCACCAAAGAAATATCCATTAAATCTATTATGATGCAACCTACGTGCAACAATGGCTCCCAAATTATAATGTTTATCTCCTAACACAGCACTCCTGAGAATACTGAGGTCAAGGACACACATGTGACATGCTTCATCCTTACCATTTATGCACCTACCTATGAAGAGAGCAAAATAATGTATAGCAGGAAAATGGATGCTCCCTATGGTAGCTTGTGCTATGTCTCTAGATTCACCCACAATTATACTAGCAAGAAAATCTCTAAATTCAGATTTGCGGGGTTCACTAGTACTACCCCATTGTGGAAGTTTGCAAGCAGGGGTAAAATCCTCTAAGTCCATAGTATAAGAATTTTCATAAAGATCAAACAGGACAGTTTGAGAATTGCGTGAAGATGAAAATTCAAACCTCCTCACAAAGGAACTAGTGAGATAGTGGTACTGACGGCACTTGTCTGCCTCGAGCACGTCTGTGGGTGAGATAGTGGTGCAGATATGGACCGTGCGGATAGCTCGGGCACGTCTCGTGGAAGAGGCAAGAATAAAAGGAATTGGTCTTCTGATGAGGACGATGAGCTTATTAAAGCTTTGTATGAGTTATCTTTGGACCCGAGGTGGAAAGCTGATGGTGCCTTCAAGGGTGGATACCTGGGGATATTGGAAAAGCATCTTGCTGAAAAGTGTCCAGGCCGTGGTATCACTGCATCCCCGCACATTGAATCAAGAGTGAGGCACTTCAGGAACAAATTTGGTGTCGTTGAAGTAATGCTATCCAAAAGTGGTTTCACATGGGATGGAAGTCGAAAGATGATTCAGTGCGAGAAGGCACAATATGAAGCTCATTGTCAGGTAGATCACTTGAACCACTAAAACTGAATTCCTTAGTAATGCTTTGTGCTGAATTTCCTTGCTATTGTACCTTGGTTACCTGTTGTTGTAGTGTTTTCTCTTCAGTATTTTTTGTATTTGGATCATCCCTTGCTGCCTTGTTATTGCTACTATTCCTAACATGTTCAAGGAGAAAGTAGTACCATTTCTATCCCTTGTTATTGCCCTTGCTATCGAAAACCAACTTTCTTCTTTTGTAAAAAAACATGTAGATTCACAAGGAGGCTAAGGGATTGTATGGTGTATCATTTCCATACTTTGAAAAATTGGCTGCTATCTATGGCAAAGACATTGCAACAGGAGAAAGTGCTGAAGGCTTTGGTGAGGCAGTGGGAAACTTGGAGAAGGAAATTGCTATGGAGGAAGAAGAAAATGAGGAAGAGGACATCATCTCAACAGGAACAGCTCGACGGTCCATTGACACTTGCTCTATTGATACAACTAGTTCGAAGAGGCAGAAAAAGGAGCCAAGGCCAAAGAGGACGAAAGGACCAAGCGATCCATTTGCAGCCATGCTTCAAGATGTCAATAGCCAGCTAAACAACGTGACACAACATGTGGGTGCAATGACAACATCATTTACAGCAGCAATGGCGCGAGAAGCAGCACAAGAAGACCCTCAACAGAAATCAAGAGAAAAGGCAATTAGTGAATTGTCTAGGCTTGCATTTACTGGGAGCGAGATCGTTGAAGCTGCAACAATATTCGCTAAAGCTCCAGAGCACATGAACATGATGCTTGTGCTTCCAGGCATTCTGAGGAGGGACTTCGTCCTGAAAATGCTGTCTGGTATCCCTTTTTCTAAATTCTCTGTAATAATATGCACTATCTTGTGATGCAGTTTTGGTTTTTCCCGACTGTTGGTTCGTGATCAAACTAGCTAGGTTGCTGAAATCAATGAACTGTAACAAGGTGCAAATGTTCAGCAACTCATGTGTGACCACATTTTTGTAATATGTGATATCTAGACTGCCATATAAATCTGTATAATAGTTAATAAATTATGCCCCTATGTTACATCACTGATTTATAACACATTTTGTTATTCTTGATTGAACTTATTTGTGAACTAAAATTTATCACCATGAGTGGCTCAAGTGAACTAAAATGTCACTAGTACAGAGCGACATATATAAGCAAGAGTGGTTATTTGCAGTATATATAAGCCAAACTTGTAGTGACATAGTGCTGTGTTGTTTTTGGCTGGTCATATATAGGCCAAACTTGTGCTGATGTTTTTTTTCGTATATCTAACTCCTGCTTATTGGCTCCTCATTGGCAGATGAAAGAAAGAAGCAAGGTTGATGGGAAAGAAGGTCCTTATCCAGTAATGGTGTGACATAACTGGTGTGTACAAAACCCACCTCATTTTACTATTGTTATATATTTGTCAAAAGTGTTGAAAAGCATGGAGTAGATCTCATCCTATCCACCATATTTTAGTATATGTTCTTGCAGTATACACCATTGTAGTCTGTGTTAGCTAAGAGAGTGCTTTTCATTTCATTGGTCTTGCAGTATACATCATTTTCCTATTGTTATCTTTGTCAAAGTGTTGAAATGCATGGAGTAGGTTCCCACCTTTTCCTTCGTCAAAGTGTTGATGAGAAAGAACAATCATGTTATAGTTGCTCTTAATTTTTTTATTACTCGTTGTTGCTTGTGTGTTTCTTTATCCTCATTTTAACTCGTGCTTATTGGTAGATGAGAAAATAAGCAAGGTTCATTAGAAAATGGGATCAGTGGTGTGGTGTGGAAGATGAAGATCAATGGAAAAGCAAAGCTTCTTTGCAAGATTGTGAACTTGGCCTTTCTATTTATCCTATAATATAAAAACAATTTTAGGGACTAATTATGTAATTTATTTCGAAGTGTCGTTGAATTCTGAGTTCGTATCATTTTCATTTAAAAAATGTGTAATCGTTAAAGTGGAGCTAAATTCTGGTTAAAAGATGTCTTTGCATTGGATGAATGCAAAAATATTTCTAAATTATGTGCTTGTTTGATGCATGTGAAAGCCCATGCTGTGTTCTGTACGTGGAAAGGTACCTGTTACTGTGTCAAACCAAACACTGTTTAGGTACATGTTTCCTTTAAACTATAGAACCAAACAAAATGGGGTTTGCCCAGTCCGGTGCTGTTACAGTCCGTAATCAGGTTCCATTTACTTTCTGTGTCCTGAACAGAAAGTAAAAGAAGGGTACAGAAAGTTGTGCCTTTTAACTTCATCCATCTCATGCTCATCAAAAGGAATCCACTAACAAGGTTGATCAAGTCTTGTTAATAAACTCATTCCGAATAACACGAAACCAGAGAAATTTCGAATAACACTATGTTACCTCAACGGGGATATGCACATCCCCAATAATAAGAATATCGTATTTCTTCTTGATAGTAGGAAGAGGAAATTCAAAACCTCCAATAATAACCGATGGAATTTTTCAGAATTGATATTGTGGATGTCGTGGTTTTGTCACGGCAGATGTCCTAGCAAAAGGACTTAGTCGTGGAGCCATCGCAACGGGTTAACTCGAAGGGGTTAAAGCGGACACAGGGACACAGAGGGTTTATACTAGTTCGGCCCCTTCGATGAAGGTAAAAGCCTACGTCTAGTTGTGATGGAATTGATGGGGTTTCGATGACTAGGGAGCAAACAAGCTTCGCCTAAGTCTCGAGTTGTGGTTGTCTGAACCTTGAACCGCGGTCGGGTCGTCCCCTTATATACATGGGTGACGCCCGTCGGTTCACAGAGTCCCAATCTCCAGTTCATATTCGTATCCGGGTTGGTCTCTCCTTATTCGTAACTTACAATACAAGTTTATGGGCCCTCATATATCTTCTTGGGCTTTAACGCTCTGGGACTACTGATGAAGTTAACCCGGCCCAGGTAGGCCGGTTTACGCCCCAGTAGTAATATCCCCAATATTAGGCCCCAAATTGATTTGAACGAGTTCATGTCAATCCTTAGCAGAAATCTTCATCTTTAACATCTTCTTGTAATTGTTGAACCGTCTTGACGTCATCTTCTCCAATTGCTGTTAAACCGGGGTGACGTCATCTGTCATAAAGAAAGTATCCGTAATACCTCATCATTTTAATAAGGCTGCGAAAATCGAGGCGACAGCTCCGTTCGGCGGCCCCTGGTTTGTCGCGCCTGACACATGTCTTTTTGTCTTATAAATAGGACCGAAGGGTCATTTCCTTTTTTCCCTTCCTACCTTCTCATCTTCGTCTTGCTCGCGTCGTCAGCTTGAGAGCTCCGCTTCCGCCGTCGCCTTCAGCCTCGACCATGGCCGCTGCATCGACCTGAACGCACCAGAAAACTGCGGTGAACTTCCGCACCCTCCTCAGCTCTGGTAAGCCCTCTGTTCTTCTTAACCTAGATCTGTTCTAGGGTTCCTTGTTCTTGCGATGTTCGTCGACTGCTCCTGTTCATGTGTTAACCTCTGTATGGATCTGTAAAACCTTGTACTAAATACCACTTAGCTTTCCGCATCCACCTATAGTCTCATGTTAAAGTCCGTGGATCTCATCTTTATATCTGCCCATTGATTCAGTTCCGCTCTGCTTTGAAGCCTTTGAATATTTTTTTTCTGTTTTTCTGAAGTTACCTCAGATCCATTGCTGTAACAGAACTTTTGTGAAACTTGTTTCTGCATACTTAGCCATTTTGGAACCTCCAGTGCTTTCAATATTTAGATCAGGTGGTTTAACTTACCATAGGAAAAGTTAATAAACCGGTATATACCATTAGTCCCCTTATTGAACCGCCAGGCTCCCTTAGCCATAGTCCATCGCTTCACGGAGCTTCGGTTTGAATGTAATTATCCTCGGTTCAACCCCGATCATATCAGTGTATATTTTGTACCCAACACAATCTTGAACCGGAATCGCTTATTTTGTAGACTCCACCATGGCCAAAAAAGTATATGAGTGCAACTGGGTTCCTTCCCGTGTTACAGAGACGCAGCTGAATAACTTAGTCTTGACTGGCGCTTTAAGCAGCAAGAATACCATCCACTGGAGGGTCCCAGGCAAAGAATGTCCTCCCACACCTCGAGAAGGAGAGGTTGTAGTTTTTGCGGATCACTTAGCCCGAGGTTTTAATCCGCCCGGTTCGAAATTCTACCGGGACGTCTTGGCCAACTTCCAACTTCGTCCGCAAGACACTGGCCCCAATTCTGTCACCAACATATGCCATTTCCAAGTGCTCTGTGAGGTGTTCTTTCAAGAGGAACCTACAGTCGAGTTATTCCGAGATTTGTTCCATCTAAACCGTCGCACATAATTTACTGATGGTTCCAATATGGAATTGGGTGGCATGGCGATTCAGAAGCGGAAAGAGGCCACTTATCCTCACGCAAAACTGCACAGCCATCCCCAAGAATGGAATCAATCGTGGTTCTATTGCAAAGGCACCTCTCCTGCGAATGAAAATCCCTTGCCCGGCTTTCGTCCGGAACGGCTTAGCAACACACACCCCTTTCCACAGAGGTTGACTGCCAAAGAGAGGAGTAAATATGCTCCCCAACTGTCCAAGCTCAGAGCCTTTATGGCCAACGGTTTAACAGGAGTGGATCTCGCTCGTTGTTGGATATCCTGGAGCGTACTGCCTCTCAGCCAACGCTCCGGTTTGATGTGTGAATATACGGGTAGTGTTAACGACCCTCTGCGGCACGTGAACATCCAGCTTACTGACGAAGAAGTCACAGAAGCTGTGAAGAAAATTTTGAACGAAGCGGAATATGTCTGTGCCCGAACCGGCCTGCTTCCTTTCTGTGCTACCAACAAACCGCCAGCTGTAAGTCTGAATTTTCCCTTTCATTAACTCTGATAATATTACATCTGCTTAATACTTGATACCAATATCTGTTAAAACTGGGTGATGATCCGTTTTGGAGCAAGAAGCTTCCGCAGGAGAAGGCAGACAAACCGGAAAGACCGACCCGTCCAAAGACAAAGGTCCTTAAGAAACCTGCTCATAAGAGGAAAACCACTGCATCCTCTGGTCCGCCTGCTGATGATGATGTGAGTAATCCGGACCTTGAGGTAGAACTCGATTTACCTGGCTTTCTTTTACACGCCTTATTGATGATAATACTTGTCAGGATGATGCCGAAGCTAGCCATGCTGATGATGCAGAGGTAATTATTCTCTCTTCTGATTCAAACTTTTTGCCTTCACTAAAAATTCGTCAGGCAATCCGGAAAGTTAAATTTTCTCATCCTCTTGCTCATTTGGATCCCAAATTTCTTATGAAGACCCAACAGCATGAAGTGCGCCGCACGACTCGGCACAGCGGCCAGGTAGTTACCTCCGCCAGTTTACCTAACAGTCCAGTTCGGAGACGCCGTTCAGAGGTCTCTAATTTGCTTGTCAGTACTTGTCCTAAAGCGGGCTGTTTTCGTCAACCGCTTAATCCATCTGACTCCGATTATCAGGTTACCTCCCACTCATCCTCCGGCGAGTCAACGGGTACTCAGCTGCCACCGCTTAAAACCGTGTTTGGGTAAGCTTGCACTTATCATAATATTCCTGGTATTGTAGCTTTCAACATATAGTGTTTTTGATTTTGCTGCTCCTCTCAGGGCCAAACCGAGGCCGAGCAAGAAGGCTCGCCTGGATAAAGCGGCCGAGGAAGAGACTGCCCCTGAACCGGGTGCCACCCCAGATGTTGAAGCGGCTATTCATGAAGACGTGCCCAATGATCCGCCAGCGCAAGATGAGGTTTTTATTGCTGAAGAGAGGCGTGTTGATGCTTCCGGTCCTGCTGACCAGCCTGGAAGTCCCATTCGGAATGAAAAATCCACAAGTCCATCCAAAGCTACCGGTAAACCGACAGCCACAGTGCAAACCGGTGACGCCCAGGATGATGAAGTTGTCATCACTGGTGTTGGTCATACCGAACCCAGCAATCCTGTCGCTTTGTCCAGACATACTGCCAAGGATGAATTTGCCGCAATGGGCAAGGGCAAGTGGAATGTCGATTTGGCGACTTATGCTGCACTGAGTGCTCAAGATCTTCATTCTGGTTATCTGAACCGGCTATATACCAGTCGCGATCATGAAGCTGGCCTAGTGAACATGATGAAGGAGAAATTTGAGGTAACTTTCATATGCCTCTTCCCGCTTGTATATATTTTAGCCTTGCTGATTCCCCTAGCCCCCAAGGGCCGGTTTGTAATCTTCTTTCAAACCGGAACTTGTGAAATATAAAGATGCATACTTCAGAATGTGCTGATGTAGCCCCCAAGGGTCGGTTCAACTTAATGTAGTTAAACCGGGACTAAATAATATAAACCTGAATGCTTCGAATTTCCCTGATAATTTTTGAGCAAATAGCCATTAGCCCCAAAGTGCCAAGTTGAATACTTGTATTGAGCTTGGGACTTTGCAATCAGTTGACAGTTGTAGATCAGACAGGCATTAGCCCCAAGTACCAAGTGCATAACTCGTTATGTGGTTGGTACTTCAATATCTATACCATTTGTTAAACCATATAACTGTCTGAATGCAGGCTGAGCTGAAGACCAAAGAAAATCAACTCGCCGATCTTCAAGAGAACTTAAAATCCCAACAAGCTGAAACCTCCAAAGCAAAAGAGGAGTTGACCAGCGCTTTAAGCGTCATGGAACAGCTGAAGGAGGGCTTCAAGAAAGATCGGGCGGATTGGACCACTGAGAAAAACGCTTTAATCAAGAAAATTGAAACTGCTGAAGCTGCCCTTAAACCGGTGACAGACGAACTGACCAGCGTAAAGCGACAAGTGCATGCAATGACTGCCGCCATCTTTGGTAAGCGTTCTTTGACTTCTGTGATAATTTCGGTCTTCCTATAATAGGTCCGGTTTGTGAACTGTTCTATCATGTTGCAGGCACCCGCATTAACCACTTGGGGTCAGATGTTTGAATGAAATTGAAGGATGCCTACACATTAGACGAACAACTGTATACTGGAGCGCAGCGGATCATCTCGACTGCGTCACATAATAATCTGGCACCCACGTTAATCCAAGATACTCTTAAGAGATTGTCAATGCTTCCCGCCCGGATTCAAGAGCTGAAAAAATCTGCTGCTCGAACCGATGCCATCAACGCTTTAATCCGAGCAAAGGCATGGGTGCCAGACTTCGATCCTGTTGAAGCAGCCCAGGGCTATCCCAGTTTGAAGGAAGACGGGTCAGAGTTCAATGAAGATGATCTGAAAGCAATAAACCGGGCGGTGCGCCCTCTGGCTTGTCAATTGGTAGAAGAGGCAGATTTGACGCATTATCAAGCCCAATATAATAATCAGAACAAACGAGTGGATGCACCAGTTCCCGAAGCAGAAAATCTGATCCCGCCAATCCGTAAGCATACCTATGCTCCTGATATTGAACCGTCTTCACTGATCCATGATGAAGCTGTTTTTCAAGCTTTAATGGGAATCGACTGGACCACTGTTGACTTCCAGCCGCTGGGTAGGGCAGAAGAAGCTGAAGCGGCGCAGGACGACCCACGTCCATCAGACCAAGGTGGTGACCAATCTTGAACCGGAGACCGGTTTAATAGGCTGCCTTGTTATATTTTGCCAGAAAACAATGATCTTATTCGGGCACCATGTTGCCTTGTAATAGGATAGCCAACACTTTTGCTTCTGAGATGCCTTCGTGCATCTGAGCTGATACTTTTGGTTGAAAGATCAAAACTGCCAATCTATACCTCCTGCAATCATAAAATCTTAAACTACCGGGGCGGTTGTACCGCCAGCCGGTTTATGAACTTCATATATATGCAAGGATATTGACATATATGATCAAATTTTGTGATACAAAATACATGCCATCATTGGGCACGAAGTAGGCTTAGCCAATCTTGACATGGCGGTTTGATAAACCCGCACCGTCATGGGAGAAAACATCTCCTGTATAGACAATGCTGGTTTACTATGTAAACCGTGCTTGGTCATAATAAACATTTTGTTACTCCAAAATAGGACGTTAACAGAAAAAATCAAACCGGGTAAATAATATCCGGTTCAAAAAATGGACCGTGTTCCGCCAAATTGGCAGCTTGAACCGGTGTAAAACGTTGTCGGTTTAAAAACGCAACCAAGATAAAATAGCAGTTTATCAAGAAAAATATTAAAGCAAAGGCAATGATAAACCGTTTGCAAAAAAGAGGCTTTACTGAGCCGATCAAATGGCGTTACCATGGTCGGACACAACCAAGCTCCCAAAAGGTGTAGCTATGGTTCAAGTCAGCCAGGTCCCCAAATGAAACCGTGGCGTTACGCCGATCAAGTGGCATGGCAATGGTTCGGGTTCGACCAAGCCCCCAAGTGATTCTATGGCCTTTAGGCCGATCAAGAGGCGTGACTGGTTCAGACTTGACCATGTCCCCAAGTGATCTGGTGGCTTTCGCCTATCAAAAGGTGTTGCATCGGTTCGGACACGACCGAGCCCCCAAGTGATATTTATAATTTTTGCAAGGGGTAAACCGGAGGCTGCTTTAAGACAGAACAACTCCATGTAACCACGCATGATGTAAAAGAACAGATACCCCGCTTTAGCTGAGGATCCGATTTATTGTATTTATAATATATACATTGTCATAATATATACATAAGCAGAGCCAATGGCTCAAGTATAGTAAGGCCGAAGATGAGCTATGTTCCACGGCCTATTGGTCTCCTCTTCTGATTTGTGTGAGTCTTTTCGCTCTCGAACATCGATCAGATAGTATGACCCATTGTGCAGATTCTTGCTGACCACGAAAGGTCCCTCCCAAGGCGGGGATAACTTATGCATATCGGTTTGATCTTGAATGAGCCGAAGCACCAAATCTCCTTCTTGAAAGGTTTTGGTTCTGACTCGACGACTGTGATAGCGACGAAGATCCTGTTGGTAAATCGCCGAGCGGGCAGCTGCTATGTCTCGCTCTTCATCCAACCGGTCCAAAGCGTCTTGTCGAGCTGTCTCGTTGTCCGCTTCAACATAAGCCGCCACACGAGGTGAATCGTGACGGATATCACTAGGGAGAACCGCCTCCGCTCCATAGACCATGAAGAACGGCGTGTATCCTGTTGATCTGTTGGGTGTGGTATTAATGCTCCATAATACAGATGGCAACTCTTCTACCCAACAACCCGGCGTCCTTTGCAAAGGAACCATAAGCCGCAGTTTGATGCCTCTCAAGATCTCCTGATTAGCTCTTTCTGCTTGACCATTGGACTGTGGGTGCGCCACTGATGAAACGTCAAGATGGATGTGCTCCTGTTCACAAAACTCCTTCATGGCACCTTTGGACAAATTGGTACCATTATCTATGATGATACTGTGTGGAAAGCCAAACCGGAAAATCACTTTTTTGATGAACTGAACCGCCGTGGCTGCATCACACTTGCTAACAGGCTCCGCCTCCACCCACTTTGTAAATTTAAACCGCCACCAGGAGGTGGGTCTTCTTATCCTTGGACCTTTTGAAAGGCCCAACCATATCTAGCCCCCAAGTTGCAAACGGCCAAGTGATTGGAATCATCCTCAATTCTTGAGCCGGTACATGAGCACGTCTTGAGAACTTTTGGCAACCATCACATCGTCTAACCAGATCCTCCGCATCAGCATGGGCAGTTAACCAATAGAAACCGTGGCGGAACGCTTTAGCCACCAAAGATTTTGAATCGGCGTGGTGACCACAATCCCCTTCGTGGATCTCATGCAAAATTTCACAGCCTTCCTCAGGAGATACACAACGTTGATATGCTCCCGATACACTGCAATGGTACAACTCGCCATTGACAATTGTCATGGACTTGGACCGCCGTATTATTTGTCTGGCCAAAGTCTCATCCTCTGGTAACTCGCCCCGGTTCATGTATGCCAGGTAAGGAAGTGTCGAATCCGGAATGACGTGAAGAGCTGCCACCAATTGAGCCTCCCGGTCAGGAACAGCCAAATCCGCTTCACTTGGGAGCTTGACCGACGGGTTGTGCAGCACATCAAGAAAAACATTAGGCAGGACCAGTTTACGCTGGGAGCCCAACCGGCTCAGGGCGTCCGTCGCCTCATTCTTCCGACGGTCCACGTGGTCCACCTGATAGCCCTTGAAGTGACCCGCAACAACATCCACCTCACGACGATATGCAGCCATGAGTGGGTCTTTAGAATCCCAAGTGCCAGACACCTGTTGAGCCACTAGATCCGAGTCACCGAAGCACTTAACCCGACTTAGATTCATCTCTTTAGCCATCCGGAGGCCATGGAGCAAGGCTTCATACTCAGCTGCATTGTTAGTACAAGGGAACATTAAGCGGAGAACATAACAGAACTTGTCACCTCGTGGGGAAGTTAATACGACTCCAGCCCCCGAGCCCTCCAATTGCCGTGACCCGTCAAAATGGATGGTCCAATATGTGTGATCTGGCTTCTCTTCAGGGGCCTGCAGCTCCGTCCAATCATTGATGAAATCGACAAGTGATTGGGACTTCACCGCCATCCGAGGCACGTATTTTAAACCGTGCGGCCCAAGCTCTATAGCCCACATGGCAATCCGGCCCGTCGCTTCCCGGTTCTGGATGATATCACCCAAGGGGGCAGAACTGATCACTGTGATGGGATGCCCTTGGAAATACTGCTTCAGCTTCCGGCTTGCCATAAAAACTCCATATACCAGCTTCTGCCAATGTGGATACCTTTGTTTGGATTCAATAAGCACCTCGCTGATATAATAAACCGGACGTTGAACCGGATGCTCCTTGCCTTCCTCCTTCCGCTCCACCACAATAGCTACGTTGAACGCGCGAGCATTAGCAGCAACATACAGCAGCAATGGCTCCTTGTCAATGGGAGCGGCGAGCACGGGCGGATTGGCCAATTGCCGCTTTAAGTCCTCGAACGCCTGATCAGCAGGAGAACTCCAGACGAATTGATTCGTCTTTTTCAACATCTGATACAAGGGGATTGCTTTCTCACCAAGACGGCTGATAAACCGGCTCAACGCGGCAATCCAGCCAGCCAATCGTTGAACATCATTGATACACTTCGGTTTAGCCAAGGAGGTGATGGTCGTAATCTTCTCCGGATTAGCCTCAATTCCCCTGTTGGACACCAGAAAACCCAACAACTTGCCTGCCGGTACACCGAAGACACACTTGGCCGGATTGAGCATCATCTTATACGTCCTCAGGTTATCAAAGGTCTCCTTCAAATCATCAACCAAAGTCTCCTTCTTCCTTGACTTAACCACAATATCATCCACATAGGCATGTACATTGCGGCCAATCTGCTTGTGAAGACAATTTTGCACACACCGTTGATAGGTTGCCTGGGCACTCTTGAGCCCAAAAGGCATAGATACATAGCAAAAGGCTCCAAAGGGAGTTATGAACGCGGTCTTCTCCTGGTCCTTAATTGTCATTTTGATCTGATGATAGCCGGAATATGCATCCAAAAAACTTAAACGCTCGCAACCCGCTGTAGTATCAATAATCTGATCAATACGGGGGAGGGCAAAAGGATCCGCTGGACAAGCTTTATTAAGATCAGTGTAATCCACACACATGCGCCAGGTGCCGTTTTTCTTAAGGACCAGCACCGGATTAGCAAGCCACTCAGGGTGGAAAACCTCAACGATGAAGCCAGCTGCTAGGAGCCTGGCCACTTCTCCTCCAATAGCTTTGCGTCTTTCCTCGTTGAACCGGCGGAGGAATTGTTTCACCGGTTTGTATTTAGGATCCACATTAAGAGTGTGCTCAGCGAGTCGCCTCGGTACACCTGGCATGTCAGAAGGCTTCCATGCAAAGATGCCCCGATTCTCACGGATGAACTCGATGAGCGCGCTTTCCTATTTCGGATCCAAATTGGCACTGATGCTGAACTGCTTGGACGAATCGCCAGGTACGAAGTCAACAAGCTTAGTCTCAGCCGCCGATGTGAACTTCAGGGCCGGATCGTGCTCCGTGGTAGGCTTCTTCAAAGGAGTCATATCCGCTGGATCAACATTGTCCTTGTAATACTTCAGCTCCTCAGTGGCACAAACCGATTCTACGTAAGCCGCATCTCCTTCTTCGCATTCCAAAGTGACCTTACGGCTTCCGTGGACCGTTATAGTCCCTTTATGACCCGGCATCTTGAGCTGCAAGTACACATAACAGGGCCGTGCCATGAACTTGGCATAGGCCGGTCGACCAAACAGGGCGTGATACGGGCTTTGGATTTTTACCACCTCAAACGTCAGCGTCTCTGATCTAGAATCATGATCATCTCCAAAGGCCACTTCCAGTGCTATCTTACCAACGGGGTATGCTGACTTGCCAGGTACCACACCATGGAAAACCGTATTCGACGGTCGGAGATCTTTATCTGTTAGCCCCATGCGACGGAAGGTCTCATAGTATAGGATGTTAATACTGCTACCCCCATCCATGAGTACCTTGGTGAACTTATAACCTCCCACCTGAGGCGTCACCACCAAAGCCAGCTGACCCGGATTGTCAACCCGGGGGGTGATCCTCTCTGCTCCATATGATTGGCTGCTCTGACCAACGTAGATATCGGGGCACAGCCGGTTCAATAGAATTAACCGTCCGCTTCTGGACCTTCCGATCTCGCTTGTCCAAACTAGTGGTGAATACGTGATATTGCCCACTATTCAATTGCTTCGGGTTGCTCTGATAACCCGACTGCTGCTGTTGCTGATTGTAACCCCCTGGTTATTCTGATTGTTCTGATTGTTATGTCCGTCCGGATTACCATTAAATCCTGAACCGGAGTTTCCTCCACCGGAACCCGGCCCGGATCCATCGCCGGAGCCGGGATCATACCGGAAAGCATTAGAACTCTTGAACTCCTGCATAATGTAGCAATCCTTCCAAAGGTGGTTTGCTGGCACCTCCTTCGTCCCATGCTTTGGACAGGGCTGGTTCAATAGATAATTCAGTCGGTCCGGATTAGGACTAGGTGCTCCACTGCGGTTCTGCGATTTACCCTTGCGTCGCTGGCCCTTGTCCTGCGCATTAGTATTAGCCACAAAGTCCATGTTGCCATCCGCTTTACGCTTTCCTCCGCCGCCATTACCTGCTGAGTGATGTTGCTGACCCTTGGAGTTGTCGTTCTTCTTTCCCTTCCCTGTCTTTTCATCATCAGACTCGGGATCCTTGGTACTATCAGAATCATCATACTTTACCAAAGCGGCCATGAGAGTCCCCATGTCAATGCAATGGCGCTTCATCCGTCCTAACTTCAACCTTAGGGGTCCAAACCGGCAATTGCCTTCCAAGGCTATGACTGCGGTGTCAGCGTTAATGCGGTCTGATGAATGCAGAACTTGTGAGACCCGGCGTACCTAATGAGTAGTTGATTCTCCTTCCTCCTGGACACAGGCAGCTAAATCCACTATCGACATAGGCTGCTTACGCGTGTCTTTGAAGTTATTGATGAACCGGGCCCGTAACTGGGCCCATGAACTGATAGAATTGGGCGGCAAGCTCTTCAACCAGGTACGGGCCATCCCTTCAAGCATCATGGTGAAATACTTTGCACACACTGCATCATCTACATCAAGCATCTCCATGGCCATCTCATAGCTCTCCACCCATGTCTCTGGAGGTTGATCCGCCGTACAGTTCGGTACCTTGCGCGGGCCCTTGAAATCCTTAGGCAGGCGCACATTGCGTAAAGCGGGGACAAGGCAAGGTACCCCCAATGCGCTAGAATTAAGCCCAGGCTCAACCGAAGTGGTCGGACGAACCGGCGTAAGCTGACGAGCTTGATGCTGTGCCGCTAACCCGGTATCCGTACTCAATCGAGCCGGCCTCGGGGCCCCAGCCTGCATCGTCGATGTAGATCTTGACGCGACGACTCTTGGTCATCCGGCCCACAGCGTATCCCTCGAGTCCTTCGATGCGTCCCTCCAAGAACTTGAAACCATCGTGCGATAGCCCCATGGTGGGCGCCAACTGTCGTGGTTTTGTCACGGCAGATGTCCTAGCAAAAGGACTTAGTCGTGGAGCCATCGCAATGGGTTAACTCGAAGGGGTTAAAGCGGACACAGGGACACAGAGGGTTTATACTAGTTCGGCCCCTTCGATGAAGGTAAAAGCCTACGTCTAGTTGTGATGGAATTGATGGGGTTTCGATGACTAGGGAGCAAACAAGCTTCGCCTAAGTCTCGAGTTGTGGTTGTCTGAACCTTGAACCGCGGTCGGGTCATCCCCTTATATACACGGGTGACGCCCGTCGGTTCACAGAGTCCCAATCTCCGGTTCATATTCGTATCCGGGTTGGTCTCTCCTTATTCCTAACTTACAATACAAGTTTACATACAAAGCCGGTTTACGGCTACAAGTGTTAAACCGATTACGGCCTTGGGCCGTCATCTATCTTCTTGGGCTTTAACGCTCTGGGACTACTGATGAAGTTAACCCGGCCCAGGTAGGCCGGTTTACGCCCAGTAGTAATATCCCCAACAGTGGACATGAGGTTGTTTCCTCGGAAAGTGTACCGTATGCTCATTACCATTAACATGAAAAGTGACATTGCCATTGTTGCAATCAATAACAGCCCCTGTAGTATTCAAAAAAGGTCTTCCAAGAATAATAGAAATACTATCGTCCTCGGGAATATCAAGAATAACAAAGTCCATTAAAATAGTAACGTTTGCAACCACAACAGGCACATCCTCACAAATACCGACAGGTATAGCAGTTGATTTATCGGCCATTTGCAAAGATATTTCAGTAGGTGTCAACTTATTCAAATCAAGTCTACGATATAAAGAGAGAGGCATAACACTAACACCAGCTCCAAGATCACATAAAGGAGTTCTAACATAATTTCTGTTAATGGAGCATGGTATAGTGGGTACTCCTGGATCTCCAAGTTTCTTAGGTATTCCACCCTTAAAAGTATAATTAGCAAGCATGGTAGAAATTTCAGCTTCCAGTATCTTTCTTTTATTTGTAACAATATATTTCATGTACTTAACATAAGGATTCATTTTGAGCATATCAGTTAAACGCATACGCAAAAAGATAGGTCTAATCATTTCAGCAAAGCGCTCAAAATCCTCATCATCCTTTTTCTTGGATGGTTTGGGAGGAAAAGGCATGGGTTTCTGAACCCATGGTTCTCTTTCTCTACCGTGCTTCCTAGCAACAAAGTCTCTCTTACCATAACGTTGATACTTTGATTATGGGTTATCAAGATCAACAACAGGTTCAATTTCTACATCATTATCATTACTAGGTTGAGCATCCACATGAACATCATCATTAGCATTATCAGTAGGTTCATGTTCATCACCAGATTGTGTTTCAGCATCGGAAATAGAAATATCATTTGGATTCTCAGGTGGTTCAGCAATAGGTTCACTAGAAGCATGCAAAGTCCTATCATTTTTCCTTTTGTTCTTTTTAGAAGGACTAGGTGCATCTAAATTATTTCTCTGAGAATCTTGCTCGATTCTCTTAGGATAGCCTTCAGGATACAAAGGTTCCTGAGTCATCTTACCAGTTCTAGTAGCCACTCTAACAACATAGTCATTATTCTTACTATTCAATTCATTGAGCAAATCATTTTGAGCTTTAAGTACTTGTTCTACCTGAGTGGTAAGCATAGAAGCATGTTTACTAATGAGTTTAAGTTCACCTTTAACTCTAGACATATAATCACCCAAGTGTTCAATCATATAAGCATTTTGTTTCAATTGTCTACCAAAATAAGCATTAAAGTTTTCTTGCTTAACCATAAAATTGTCAAACTCATCCAAACATTGGCTAGCAAACTTAGTAGGAGGGATTTCAGCTTTATCATATCTATAGAGAGAATTTACCTTTACTACCTGTGTCGGGTTATCAAGACCATGTGTCTCTTCAATAGGTGATGAATTAAGATCATATATTTCTGCAACAGGCGGTAAATTAATACCATGTATTTCTTCAATAGGAGGTAAATTCTTAACATCTTCAGCTTTAATACCCTTTTCTTTCATAGACTTCTTTGCCTCTTTCATATCTTCAGGACTGATAAATAGAACACCCCTTTTCTTCAAAGTTGGTTTAGGAACAGGCTCAGGAGTTGGCTCAGGAAGTGTCCAATTATTTTCGTTGGTCAACATATTATTCAATAGAATTTCAGCCTCATCCGGTGTTCTTTCCCTGAAAACAGAACCAGCACAACTACCCAGGTGGTCTCTGGAAGCATCGGTTAGTCCATTATAAAAGATATCAAGTATTTCATTTTTCTTGAGAGGATGATCAGGCAAAGCATTAAGTAATTGGAGAAGCCTCGCCCAAGCTTGAGGGAGACTCTCTTCTTCAATTTGCACAAAATTATATATTTCCCTTAAAGCAGCTTGTTTCTTATGAGCGGGGAAATATTTAACAGAGAAGTAGTAGATCATATCGCGGGGACTACACACACAACCAGGATCAAGAGAATTAAACCATATCTTAGCATCACCCTTTAATGAGAACGGAAATATCTTAAGGATATAATAGTAGCGAGATTTCTCATCATTAGTGAACAGGGTGGCTATATCATTTAATTTAGTAAGATGTGCCACAACAGTTTCAGATTCATAGCCATAGAAAGGATCAGATTCAACCAAAGTAATGATATCAGGATCAATAGAGAATTCATAATCCTTATCAGTAACAAAGATAGATGAAGTAGCATAAGCAGGATCATATTTCATTCTAGCATTCAGAGTTTTTTTGTTTAAGGTTAGCTAATAACTTCTTAAGGTCACTTCTATCATTGCAAGCAAGAAAGTCTCTAGCTGTTTCTTCTAACATAGCCCTCAGGCACAACAGGCAATTCATATTTATTGGGAGAATCTTCATCATCACTTTCATCAATATTATCAGTTTCAATAATTTCATTCTCTCTAGCCCTAGCAAGTTGTTCATCAACAAATCCACCAAGTGGCACAGTAGTATCAAGCATAGAAGTAGTTTCATCATAAGCATCATGCATAGCAGAAGTGGCATCATCAATAACATGTGAAATATCAGAATTAATAGCAGAAGCAGGTTTAGGTATCGCAAGCTTACTCAAAACAGAAGGTGAATCAAGTGCAGAGCTAGATGGCAGTTCCTTACCTCCCCTCGTAGTTGAGGGATAAATTTTTGTTTTCGCGTCTTTCAAGTTCTTCATGGTGACCAGCAGATATATATCCCAACTGACTCAAAGAATAGAGCTATGCTCCATGGCAACGGCGCCAGAAAATAGTCTTGATAACCCACAAGTATAGGGGATCGCAACAGTTTTCGAGGGTAGAGTATTCAACCCAAATTTATTGATTCGACACAAGGGGAGCCAAACAATATTCTCAAGTATTAGCAGTTGAGTTGTCAATTCAACCACACCTGGATAATTTAGTATCTGCAGCGAAGTATTTAGTAGCAACGTAATATGGAAGTAACGGTAACGATAGCAAAAGTAATATTTTTGGGTTTTGGCTCGATTGTAACAGTACCAATGGAAAAGTAAATAAGCGAAGACCAATATGTGAAAAGCTCGTAGGCATTGGATCGGTGATGGAGAATTATGCCGGATGCAGTTCATCATGTAACAATCATAACATAGGGTGACACAGAACTAGCTCCAATTTATCAATGTAATGTAGGCATGTATTCCGAATATTGTCATACGTGCTTATGGAAAAGAACTTGCATGACATCTTTTGTCCTACCCTCCCATGGCAGCGGGGTCCTAGCGGAAACTAAGGGATATTAAGGCCTCCTTTTAATAGAGTACCGGACCAAAGCAATAACACATAGTGAATACATGAACTCCTCAAACTATGGTCATCACCGGGAGTGGTCCCGATTATTGTCACTTCGGGGTTGCCGGATCATAACACATAGTAGGTGACTATAGACTTGCAAGATAGGATCAAGAACTCACATATATTCATGAAAGCATAATAGGTTCAGATCTGAAATCATGGCACTCGGGCCCTAGTGACAAGCATTAAGCATAGCAAAGTCATAGCAACATCAATCTCAGAACATAGTGGATACTAGGGATCAAACCCTAACAAAACTAACTCGATTACATGATAAATCTCATCCAACCCATCACCGTCCAGCAAGCCTACGATGAAATTACTCACGCACGGCGGTGAGCATCATGAAATTGGTGATGGAGGATGGTTGATGATGACGACGGCGACAGATTCCCCTCTCCGGAGCCCCGAACGGACTCCAGATCAGCCCCCCTAAGAGAGATTAGGGCTTGGTGGCGGCTCCATATCACATATAAATAGATCAATAGGGTCTAGCATCCGGCGGAGCTAGCATTTGGGAACAGGGTGGTCCACCCGCCCAAAAAATTTTTTGGTAAGAAATATGACATCTGAACATCCCAACAAAATACCAATATCACATATAAATAGATCAATAGGGTCTTACAGACACACTAAAATTCTCAACTAAGTCTAGGTTTTGCATAAATAAGCATACATAGTAGATAGTACATACTACGTGGACCATAGTACATACCTTGAGAAGTTCAAAAGACTATGTTTCTGGTCTAGGTTTTTGCATTGCCATGCAGGTATCAATTATGTCATCATCATTCACCTCGGAGAAAGCATCGCTCCCAATATATGTGACTAGGCAATCATCCACAAGACTGTCATCCATCTTATTTCTCAACTTTCTCTTGACTAAACTCATGGCAGAAAATGTTCTCTCAACATTTGCCGTTGCCACCGGACTATGAACCATATGCCTCCCATTGTCCTCTTCATTCTTCAAACTATTCTGCAATAAGAATGTCTTTCTATCAATATAATGCTATTTGGGTTCATCTACTGGATAGCGTAGCACAACAACAAAAACCTAAATTAGAAATTGGGGAAATTGGGTATTTGATACCTTAAATCAGGTTGACTTGCTGAGTTGCTGCCGCCGGACTGGGGCACTCGCGGCCGCTACCGGCTTTGCAGGGGCGTCAAGCAGTCGGGGCAGGGGTAGGGGCGCACGCAGCTCGCAAGGGGGCGGAAGGAGAGGCGGCAGGCGGGATCCTCCTTGGCGACTGGCTCCGGCGGGAGACCAGCGAGGGCGGCAACCGGCGACTGCGAGGGTGGGACTGGGATGAGGCGGCTCCGCTGCTAGTTCTGCTCGATGTGGATGAGGGTGTGGACGTGGGCCGTGGATGCGTTCGCCAACAGCTAAGTGTTTTGGGCCATTTTTTCTCTCTCTCCGTGTTAGAGGTCCACAAATATATGGGCTGACCAAAAATCCCAGGGTGGGCCGCGGCCCACCCTGGCCAACCTGTAGCTCCGCCCCTGCCGCCACTGCTTGATGGCACTTGTTTTGTTGCAATGATGCCCTCGGATCGGAGATACCCGTAATTTTGGAGGGCATTACTCTCAGCTTGCAATAACGGATCACCCCAAGATCATCCAAGCAGACTGTGTCGCTCTTATTGAAGCTCTCACTAGTAACTTGATGGACCGTTCCTGCTAGGGCCTTCCTGCTAAGGTCATATGCTA
Organism: Aegilops umbellulata; assembly: GCA_032464435.1. Taxonomy (NCBI): domain Eukaryota; kingdom Viridiplantae; phylum Streptophyta; class Magnoliopsida; order Poales; family Poaceae; genus Aegilops; species Aegilops umbellulata. Next base: position 380,382,395 of record CP136056.1, on the reverse strand, counting down.
ATTGAAATCAAGCTTCTATTTGAAAGCCGTGAGTTTATTCCCTAGAAATTATTTTGTTCAAAAATAGGGTTGCTCATTGTTTAGCTCATCATTGTAGAACTGGTGTTACCACTGATGTTTGGTTGTGCCAAATAGCATAATGTATTAGCAGACGGAAACCCTGTTAACATGGTCCCTGCAAAAGAAAGCTGTTAAATAAAACTCAATATTTTCGTTGAAAAAACAGTCTTAACTACCTTCCCAATCATCCACGGTATTTCGTACACACGGACGACACTGCAACAATATAGACCGATCATGGGTGGAGCCACACGCTGGGCACTCAGGGCCCTGCCTTTCTGGGCTGCCCAGCAAAAGCGAAGCAGCTCGCTCGGCCGGGATTTCCTTCGTTTGATAACCAGTTAACGCAGTCTGTCGTTGAGCGCAAATCCGGTTGTATGGGAAAGTTGACCACTAATCCCTTCGCATTCAAAAAGTTCGTAGATTTAAAAAAAGTTCATACATTTGATTAAAAAATCATAATTTTGAATGTTCATGGGTTTGAAAAATAATCACGAATTTGAAAACCATTTGGTTTTGAAAAAGTTTTTGATTGTTAGAAAAAATTCCTGAATTTGAGAAAAGTCTGTAGATTTTGAAAAAAATCAGGATTTGAGAAGTTCATGATTTGAAAAAAATCATGGATTCTGGGGAAAAAATCATGATTTTGAAAAAGAAAAAGGTCATCGATTTTGGGAAAAAAGTTCACAAATTGAAAGAAAGTGATTTTTAATAGAAGTTAGTGGATCTGGAAAATGTTCAACGATTTAAAAAAACATCACATGCTTGAAAAAAGTTTGTGGGTTAAAAAAACGTGCATTTCATGGATTAAAAAACACGAACTTGAAAATAGTTTTCGAATTTCAAAAAAAATTGCGCAAATAATAAATGAGAAATAAAAATGCAAAAAGAAAAGGAACGAAAAATATGAAAAACTAAACCAAAAGAAAAAACGAAAAATTAAATAAAATAAAAGAAAAAACTCACTGAGAAAGATATCAGAAGCTTCCAAAACTGGCCTAGGAAGCTTTACGAAACCGGGGAAGAAAATCCCTCGGGTGCGCTTGGTAGGCCGGCCCATTTAGAATTATAGGAAGGGAGGGGGTGCGCTCGTTTGCACAATAATCCTTATCAGGAGCAACTAACCAATGGCTACCCCTTTAGGGGAGCCTCACAAGGGTCACTTTAGTGGGCTCAGAGTGTGCCAAGTGACGTGCTCTCCGCCGTCGTCACGTGTCCCGTGCTGGGAGCTTCTTCGGGATTTTGTTGGTTTATTTATTTTTGTATGTGTTAACGTGTTTTACATGGTTTGTTTCCCGGATTTTTTTGTGCTTTTCGGTTTCTTTCCGGTTTTCACTAAATTTTAGAGGAAAATTGTCAAAAAGAAAAATGCATGAAAATTCGTTTTTTTGCTTATGCGAGAGGCTGAATTTGCCTCTCGTGGACGCGCAGATTTGCTTCCGCAAGAGGCACATCGGAAATGAAAAAAAAAACACATTTTTTTGCTTCCGCCAAAAACACAGATTTGCTTCTCGTGGAAAGGAAAAATACACATTTTTTTCTTCCGCAAGAGGCACAAATTTGCTTTTCGTGGAGGCACAGGTTTGCTTTTTGCAAGAGGCATACCTGTGCCTACTGGAAAGAGAATAATGCGGTTTTTTTGCTTCCGTGAGAAGCATAGATTTGCTTTCGTAGAGGCACAAATTTGCCTCCACGAGAGACACAGTTGTACCTCTTGGAAAGGTTTAAAAACATGTTTTTTTGCTTTCACAATAGGCATAATTTTGCCTCTCATGGAGGTACATATTTGCTTGCGCGAGAGGCACAATTGTACCTCTTGGAAAGTGAAAAAAAGGTGAGACAAATTGTGCTTCCGCCTTGTTTTTTTTAGTTCTTCTTCTGGTTTTCTTGGTTTTTTCGTGAAAAATAACGTTTGTTGAAACTTATTATGTATCTAGTTTTGAAGAGATCCAACGGTAAAAGAAGTCCGGGATATGGACTCACGGTTTAAAAGGTAAAACATCTTGAATAAATGAATCAACAAAAGAGTGAAAATTCGCAGGTTGCAACAAGTGGCGTGTATGTAGTTCACCACTTGTCACAACCTGGGAAGGTGGGGGTGATCTTTGCACGGTGTTGCAAGTGCCAAATAGGCTTCAGCGACGATAGTGACCCATCATGTAGGTGCCTGCGAGCGCTCCCATGCTATCGAGCCAGCCCAGTGCGGCTGGCTGGGTTTCTTCTCCCACCGGTTTTTCTTTTATTCTTCTAGTTTGTTTTTCTTTTATCATTTTTGTTTTTTCTTTTCAGTTACTTTTTTTACCTAAAACTGTGAGTATTTCTTATCACAACATGTTTTTTATATTTCTTTTGTCAAAATGTTTGTACAAAAAAGAAAAAAGGACAAAAAATAGCCTCTGAGCTTCTGTTAAAAAAAACTTCTTACCTACTAGTGTTTCAACAACCAAACCAAAGCAATGCCTTTAGGCAACCTCAATTATCTACATAGAGGTAGTGGAAATAGCACTCCTAGCCTACTTGCCAACAACAGCATGAAGTGGTTATCCGAAGTTTTGGACCCAGGCAGGTAAGGCGTCATGGGACTATTTTTTTGCTCCTTTTTGCCTTTTTTTCCAAATATGTGAACTATTTTTAACACTTGTGGACTTTTTACAAATTTGTGAACTTTTTCCTAATCCGTGAAAATTTCTCAAATTCATGAAAATTCTTGAAAATCACAAAGATTTTTTCAAAATCTTGATATTTTTTGGAAATCATGAATGATTTTTCAAATTTATAAATAATTTTTAAATCCTGAATTTTGTGGAAATACGGGAACATTTTTCAAATGAATAACATGTTTTTAAATCCGAGAACATTTTACAAATCCTTCAACATTTTTTGAAATCCTAGAATGTTTTTTGAATTTTGGGAACACTTTTTTACATTCGCAAACATTTTTTAAATTTCTGATCAGTTTTTTTGAATCAGCGGACATTTTTTGAAATTTGTGAACAATCTTCACATTTTTTTTAATTTGGGTATAAATTTTTGAAATTCACAAGCATTTTAAAAATTCATGAAAATTAAAAGAAAAATAAATAACACGAATTTTTTAATTCGCATATATTTTTTGAAATTCGACAAAAACTCAAAAAATATATGAACATTTTTTAAAATATGAAAACATTTTCCAAATACGTGATATGCCGAACATTTTTGGGATTACATAATCAAAAAAAGGAAAAGAATCGAAAAAGAAAGAGTCGAAAAAAAGAAAGGAAAAAAATACGGGCACCAGGCGCCTCTTCCATGGGCCGACCCAAAGCAGTTGCCTGTTTGTGCGCTGTCTTCCGCGCAGGTCGTTGAATAGTAGGACTCATAAGCGATACTTCCTCCATTCCAATAAATGAGGGTGCTTGTTTTTTAAAATCCAACTTTAATGATAAATTAGATTATATGTATTTGTGACAGAAAAATTATACCATCGAAAAGTCATTTTTAATATGAATAACGGTGTGACTTTTATTATATGTATAATATAATTCATATTTGGTTGGTCTAATTTATGATGAAAGCTAAATTTTCGAATGTGTGCACGCTTTATTCATTGGAATAAATGGAGTACACAAAACGACTTGCTTTGCTGCACGTGCACACACGCCTCCCTGCCTGGCTCCTCCTGTGATGTCGCCAGCTGCCGTGCAGGCCTTCCTAGCTCCCTTGTTCCAGGACCCCCGCCATCAGGTGCAAGCCCGCGGCTTCGTACTCGTCGTACTACGTGTCACCAAGCCGCACCCTAGCCGTTGTGCTGCTGCCCCTATTCGTTGCGGAGCCAGATCTTCTGACTTGCACAAGGGAAGTCAGGCAGCTACAATGTTCTTCTTGTGTAGAAAAGAGAAGGGGAGACGGGGAGCTTGTGAAATTAATAGAACTTTTAAAAATTGAAATGAGCCTTTTAAAAATTGAAATGAATCTATTGAAATTGAAATTGGTATGTCATGAATTGAAATTGATCATTTACAAATTAAAAACCAGTATTTTTAAAATTGAAATGAGCATGGACCCAGAGGGAAGGAAAGTCAGGTTAGTGTAGTTTACCTGACCGTTCTTCGTAGGTGAGATAAGCCACTTCCATTGGTCGCGGCACACCCAGCTACTCCCCCGCCCCTGCCTGGCCGCATTTCTCCGCCGCACGCCAAGCTGCTCCCAGCCCCAGCTACTCCCATGCCCTTGCCTGCATGACCACAGGCTGGCTGCTAGCTGCTTGTTAAATTTCTTGCTTTATAATGTATTCGTTGCTGAATTTACTTACGCTGGCCATAGAGATGGTATCTTAGCTAGTTACATGCACTTGGAAATAGCAAACACGCTGATGTGGCAAAGAATTAAAAGAGAGAGAGGGGGGTTAGAGTAATATAGATAGATACCGTATCATATTAAATGTTGTGCCACTTTGTATCATGCGTTCAAATAAATAAGATAATATATGATATTATGCACTATAAATGTAGTATTATACACTAGCATCATATGAATGATACTAGTCTATGATACACTTGAAGGAAATATGCCCTAGAGGCAATAATAAAGTTATTATTTATTTCCTTACATATCATGATAAATGTTTATTATTCATGATAGAATTGTATTAACCGGAAACATAATACATGTGTGGATATATAGACAAACAGAGTGTCACTAGTATGCCTCTACTTGACTAGCTTGTTAATCAAAGATGGTTAAGTTTCCTAACCATAGACAAAGGAGTTGTCATTTGATTAACAAGGTCACATCATTAGTTGAATGATCTGATTGACATGACCCATTCCAATAGCTTAGCACCCGATTGTTTAGTATGTTGCTATTGCTTTTGTTCATGACTTATACATGTTCCTTTGACTATGAGATTATGCAACTCCCGTTTGCTGGAGGAACATTTTGGGTGCTACCAAACGTCACAACGTAACTGGGTGATTATAAAGGAGTACTACAGGTGTCACCAAAGGTAGATGTTGGGTTGGCGTATTTCGAGATTAGGATTTGTCACTCCAATTGTGGGAGAGGTATCTCTGGGCCCTCTCGGTAATGCACATCACTTAAGCCTTGCAAGCATTGCAACTAATGAGTTAGTTGCGGGATGATGTATTACGGAACGAGTAAAGAGACTTGCCGGTAACGAGATTGAACTAGGTATTGGATACCGACGATCGAATCTCGGGCAAGTAACATACCGATGACAAAGGGAACAACGTATGTTGTTATGCGGTCTGACCGATAAAGATCTTCGTAGAATATGTAGGAGCCAATATGGGCATCCAGGTCCCGCTATTGGTTATTGACCGGAGACGTGTCTCGGTCATGTCTACATTGTTCTCGAACCGTAGGGTCCGCACGCTTAAGGTTTCGATGACAGTTATATTATGAGTTTATGAGTTTTGATGTACCGAAGGAGTTCGGAGTCCCGGATGAGATCGGGGACATGACGAGGAGTCTCGAAATGGTCGAGACGTAAAGATCGATATATTGGACGACTATATTCGGATATCGGAAAGGTTCTGAGTGATTCGGGTATTTTCGGAAGTACCGGGTAGTTACGGGAGAAGCAATGGGCCTTGATGGGTTTTAGTGGGAAGAGAAGAAGGGGCCAAGGGGCTGCTGCGCCCCCCCTTCCCTCTGGTCCGAATTGGACTAGGGAAAAGGGGGCCGGCCACCTTTCCTTCTCCTCCACTTCCTTCTTCCTTCCTCCCCTCTTGGTGGACTCCTACTAGGACTTGGAGTCCTAGTAGGACTCCACATCCTGGCCGCACCAAGCCTTGGCCGGCCTCCTCCTCCTCCATCCTTTATATACAGGGGCAGGGGGCACCCCATAGACACACAAGTTGATCTTCGTGATCGTTCCTTAGCCGTGTGCGGTGCCCCCGTCCACCATATTCCACCTCGGTCATATCGTTGCAGTGCTTAGGCGAAGCCCTGCGCCGGTAGTACATCAAGATCGTCACCACGCCGTCGTGCTGACGGAACTCCTCCCCGAAGCTTTGCTGGATCGGAGCCCGGGGATCGTCATCGAGCTGAACGTGTGCCAAGAACTCGGAGGTGCCGGAGTAACGGTGCTTGGATCGGTCGGATCGTGAAGATGTACGACTACATCAACCGCGTTGATATAACGCTTCCGCTTTCGGTCTACGAGGGTACGTAGACAACACTCTCCCCTCTCGTTGCTATGCATCACCATGATCTTGCGTGTGCGTAGGATTTTTTTTTGAAATTACTACGTTCCCCAACAGTGGCATCCGAGCCTGGTTTTATGGTTTGATGTTATTTGCACGAGTAGAACACAAGTGAGTTGTGGGCGATATAAGTCATACTGCCTACCAGCATGTCATACTTTGGTTCGGCGGTATTGTTGGACGAGACGATCCGGACCAGCCTTACGCGTACTCTTACGCGAGACCGGTTCCCTCGACGTGCTTTGCACATAGATGGCTTGCGGAAGACTGTCTCTCCAACTTTAGTTGAACCGAGTGTGGCTACGCCCGGTCCTTGAGAAGGTTAAAACGGAGTCTATTTGACAAACTATCGTTGTGGTTTTGATGCGTAGGTGAGATTGGTTCTTGCTTAAGCCTGTAGCAGCCACGTAAAACTTGCAACAAACAAAGTAGAGGACGTCTAACTTGTTTTTGCAGGGCATGTTGTGATGTGATATGGTCAAGACATGATGCTATATTTTATTGTATGAGATGATCATGTTTTGTAACCGAGTTATCGGCAACCGGCAGGAGCCGTATGGTTGTCGCTTTATTGTATGCAATGCAATCGCCCTGTAATGCTTTACTTTATCACTAAGCGGTAGCGATAGTCGTAGAAGCATAAGATTGGCAAGACGACAACGATGCTACGATGGAGATCAAGGTGTCGCGTCGGTGACGATGGTGATCATGATGGTGCTGCAGAGATGGAGATCACGAAGCACAAGATGATGATGACCATATCATATCACTTATATTGATTTGCATGTGATGTTTATCTTTTATGCATCTTATCTTGCTTTGATTGATGGTAGCATTATAAGATGATCTCTCACTAATTATCAAGAAGTGTTCTCCCTGAGTATGCACCGTTGCGAAAGTTCTTCGTGCTGAGACACCACGTGATGATCGGGTGTGATAGGCTCTACGTTCAAATACAACGGGTGCAAAACAGTTGCACACGCGGAATACTCAGGTTATACTTGACGAGCTATGCATATAAGATATGACCTCGGAACACGGAGACCGAAAGGTCGAGCGTGAATCATATAGTAGATATGATCAACATAGTGATGTTCACCATTGAAACTACTCCATCTCATGTGATGATCGGACATGGTTTAGTTGATTTGGATCACGTGATCACTTAGAGGATTAGAGAGATGTCTATCTAAGTGGGAGTTCTTAAGTAATATGATTAATTGAACTTTAATTTATCATGAACTTAGTCCTGGTAGTATTAGCATATCTATGTTGTAGATCAATAGCTCACGTTGTTGCTTCCCTGTATTTATTTTGATATGTTCCTAGAGAAAATTGTGTTGAAAAATGTTAGTAGCAATGATGCGGATTGGATCCGTTATCTGAGGTTTATCCTCATTGCTGCACAGAAGAATTATGTCCTTGATGCACCGCTAGGTGACAGACCTATTGCAGGAGCAGATGCAGACATTATGAACGTTTGGCTAGCTCAATATGATGACTACTTGATAGTTTAGTGCACCATGCTTAACTGCTTAGAATCGGGACTTCAAAGACGTTTTAAACGTCATGGACCATACGAGATGTTCCAGGAGTTGAAGTTAATATTTCAAGCAAATACCCGAGTTGAGAGATATGAAGTCTCCAACAAGTTCTATAGCTAAAAGATGGAGGAGAATCGCTCAACTAGTGAGCATGTGCTCAGATAGTCTGAGTACTACAATCGCTTGAATCAAGTGAGAGTTAATCTTCCAGATAAAATAGTGATTGACAGAATTCTCTAGTCACTATCACCAAGTTAGTAGAACTTCGTGATGAACTATAATATGCAAGGGAAAACGGAAACAATTCCCAAGCTCTTCGTGATGCTGAAATCGACGAAGGTAGAAATCAAGAAAAACATCAAGTGTTGATGGTTAACAAGACCACTAGTTTCAAGAAAAGGGCAAAGGGAAGAAGGGGAACTTCAAGAAGAACAGCAAGCAAGTTGCTCAAGTAAAGAAGCCCAAGTCTAGTCCTAAGCCTGAGACTAAGTGCTTCTACTGCAAAGGGACTGGTCACTGGAAGCGGAATTACCCCAAGTGATTGGCGGATAAGAAGGATGGCAAAGTGAACATAAGTATATTTGATATACATGTTATTGATGTGTACTTTACTAGTGTTTATAGCAACCCCTCAGTATTTGATACTAGTTCAGTTGCTAAGAGTAGTAACTCGAAACGGGAGTTGCAGAATGAACAAAGAACTAGTTAAGGCTGAAGTGATGATGAAAGTTGGAAGTAGTTCCAAGATTGATATGATCATCATCGCACACTTCCCTATACTTTCGAGATTAGTGTTGAACCTAAATAAGTGTTATTTGGTGTTTGCGTTGAGCATAAATATGATTTGATCATGTTTATTGCAATACGGTTATTCATATAAGTTAGAGAACAATTGTTGTTCTGTTTACATGAATAAAACCTTCTATGGTCATACACACCAACGAAAATGGTTTGTTGGATCTCAGTGATACACATATTCATAATATTGAAGCCAAAAGATGCAAAGTTAATAATGCTAGTGCAACTTATTTGTGGCACTGCCGTTTAGGTCATATTGGTGTAAAGCGCATGAAGAAACTCCATGCTGATGGGCTTTTGGAATCACTTGATGCTTGCGAACCATACCTCATGGGCAAGATGACTAAAACGCCATTCTCCGGAACAATGGAGCGAGCAACTAACTTATTGGAAATAATACATACTGATGTATGCAGTCCGATGAGTGTTAAGGCTCGTGGCAAGTATCGTTATTTTCTGATCTTCACAGATGATTTGAGAAGATATGAGTATATCTACTTGATGAAACATAAGTCTGAAACGTTTGAAAAGTTCAAAGAATTTCAGAGTGAAGTGGAGAATCATCGTAACAAGAAAAAGTTTCTACGATATGATCGCAGAGGTAAAATATTTGAGTTACGAGTTTGGTCTTCAGTTAAAACAATGTGAAATAGTTTCACTACTCACGCCACCTGGAACACCATAGCATAATGGTGTGTCCAAACGTCATAACCGTACTTTATTGGATATAGTGCAATCTATGATGTTTCTTACCGATTTACCAATATCGTTTTGGGATCATGCATTAGAGACAGCTGCATTCACGTTAAAAAAAGGGCACCATCTAAGTCCGTTGAGACGACACAATATGAACTATGGTTTGGCAAGAAACCAAAGATGTCGTTTTTTAAAGTTTGGGGTTGCGATGCTTATGTGAAAAAGTTTCATCCTGATAAGCTCAAACCCAAATCGGAGAAATGTGTCTTCATAGGATACCCAAAGGAGACTGTTGGGTACACCTTCTATCACAGATCCAAAGGCAAGACATTCGTTGCTAAGAATGGATCCTTTCTAGAGAAGGAGTTTCTCTCGAAAGAAGTGAGTGGGAGGAAAGTAGAACTTGATGAGGTAATTGTACCTGCTCCCTTATTGGAAAATAGTTCATCACAGAAATTTGTTCCTGTGACTACTACACCAATTAGTGAGGAAGTTAATGATGATGATCATGTAACGTCAGATCAAGTAACTACCGAATCTCGTAGGTAAACCGGAGTAAGATCCGCACCAGAGTGGTACGGTAATCCTGTTCTGGAAGTCATGTTACTAGACCATGACGAACTTGCGAACTATGAGGAAGCGATGATGAGCCCAGATTCCGCGAAGTGGTTTGAGGCCATGAAATCTGAGATATGATCCATGTATGAGAACAAAGTATGGACTTTGATGGATTTGCCCGATGATCGGCAAGCCATAGAAAATAAATGGATCTTCAAGAGGAAGACGGACGCTGATAGTAGTGTTACTATCTACAAAGCTAGAATTGTCGCAAAAGGTTTTCGACAAGTTCAAAGTGTTGACTACGATGAGAGTTTCTCACTCGTATCTATGCTTAAGTCTGTCCGAATCATATTAGCAATTGCCGCATTTTATGAAATCTGGCAAATGGATAAACAAAACTGCATTCCTTAATAGATTTATTAAAGAAGAGTTGTATATGATGCAACCAGAAGGTTTTGTCAATCCTAAAGGTGCTAACAAAATATGCAAGCTCCAGCGATCCATCTATGGACTGGTGCAAGCATCTCGGAGTTGGAATATACACTTTGATAAGTTGATCAAAGCATATAGTTTTATACAGACTTGCGGTGAAGCCTGTATTTACAAGAAAGTGAGTGGGAGCACTACAACATTTCTGATAAGTATATGTGAATGACATATTGTTGGTCGGAAATAATGTAGAATTATTCTGCAAAGCATAAAGGATTGTTTGAAAGGAGTTTTACAAAGAAAGACATCAGTAAAGCTGCTTACATATTGAGCATCAAGATCTATAGAGATAGATCAAGACGCTTGATAAGTTTTTCAATAAGTACATACCTTGACAAGATTTTGAAGTAGTTTAAAATGGAACAGTCAAAGAAAGAGTTGTTGCCTGTGTTACAAGGTGTGAAATTGAGTAAGACTCAAAATCCGACCACGGCAGAAGATAGAAAGAGAATGAAAGACATTCCCTATGCCTTGGCCATAGGTTCTATAAAGTATGCCATGCTATGTACCAGATCTATTGTATAACCTACACTGATTTTGGCAAGGGAGTACAATAATGATCTAGGAGTAGATCACTGGACAGCGGTCAAAATTATCCTTAGTGGAATAAGGATATGTTTCTCGATTATGGACGTGACAGAAAGGTTCGCCGTAAAGGGTTACGTCGATGCAAGTTTTGACACTGATCTGGATGACTCTAAGTCTTGATCTAGATACATATTGAAAGTGGGAGCAATTAGCTAGAGTAGCTCTGTGCGGAGTATTGTAGACATAGAATTCGCAAAATACTTACGGATCTGTATGTGACAGACCTGTTGACTAAAATTATCTCACAAGCAAAACATGATCACACCTTAGTACTCTTTGGGTGTTAATCACATAGCGATGTGAACTAGATTACTGACTCTAGTAAACCCTTTGGGTGTTGGTCACATATCGATGTGAACTATGGGTGTTAATCACATGGTGATGTGAACTATTGCTGGTAAATCACATGGCGATGTGAACTAGATTATTGACTCTAGTGCAAGTGGGAGACTGAAGGAAATATGCCCTAGAGGCAATAATAAAGTTATTATTTATTTCCTTACATATCATGATAAATGTTTATTATTCATGCTAGAATTGTATTAACCGGAAACATAATACATGTGTGGATATATAGACAAACAAAGTGTCACTAGTATGCCTCTACTTGACTAGCTTGTTAATCAAAGATGGTTAAGTTTCCTAACCATAGACAAAGGAGTTGTCATTTGATTAACAAGGTCACATCATTAGTTGAATGATCTGATTGACATGACCCATTCCAATAGCTTAGCACCCGATCGTTTAGTATGTTGCTATTGCTTTTGTTCATGACTTATACATGTTCCTTTGACTATGAGATTATGCAACTCCCGTTTGCTGGAGGAACATTTTGGGTGCTACCAAACGTCACAACGTAACTGGGTGATTATAAAGGAGTACTACAGGTGTCACCAAAGGTAGATGTTGGGTTGGCGTATTTCGAGATTAGGATTTGTCACTCCAATTGTGGGAGAGGTATCTCTGGGCCCTCTCGGTAATGCACATCACTTAAGCCTTGCAAGCATTGCAACTAATGAGTTAGTTGCGGGATGATGTATTACGGAACGAGTAAAGAGACTTGCCGGTAACGAGATTGAACTAGGTATTGGATACCGACGATCGAATCTCGGGCAAGTAACATACCGATGACAAAGGGAACAACGTATGTTGTTATGCGGTCTGACCGATAAAGATCTTCGTAGAATATGTAGGAGCCAATATGGGCATCCAGGTCCCGCTATTGGTTATTGACCGGAGACGTGTCTCGGTCATGTCTACATTGTTCTCGAACCGTAGGGTCCGCACGCTTAAGGTTTCGATGACAGTTATATTATGAGTTTATGAGTTTTGATGTACCGAAGGAGTTCGGAGTCCCGGATGAGATCGGGGACATGACGAGGAGTCTCGAAATGGTCGAGACGTAAAGATCGATATATTGGACGACTATATTCGGATATCGGAAAGGTTCTGAGTGATTCGGGTATTTTCGGAAGTACCGGGTAGTTACGGGAGAAGCAATGGGCCTTGATGGGTTTTAGTGGGAAGAGAAGAAGGGGCCAAGGGGCTGCTGCGCCCCCCCTTCCCTCTGGTCCGAATTGGACTAGGGAAAAGGGGGCCGGCCACCTTTCCTTCTCCTCCACTTCCTTCTTCCTTCCTCCCCTCTTGGTGGACTCCTACTAGGACTTGGAGTCCTAGTAGGACTCCACATCCTGGCCGCACCAAGCCTTGGCCGGCCTCCTCCTCCTCCATTCTTTATATACAGGGGCAGGGGGCACCCCATAGACACACAAGTTGATCTTCGTGATCGTTCCTTAGCCGTGTGCGGTGCCCCCCTCCACCATATTCCACCTCGGTCATATCGTTGCAGTGCTTAGGCGAAGCCCTGCGCCGGTAGTACATCAAGATCGTCACCACGCCGTCGTGCTGATGGAACTCCTCCCCGAAGCTTTGCTGGACCGGAGCCCGGGGATCGTCATCGAGCTGAACGTGTGCCAAGAACTCGGAGGTGCCGGAGTAACGGTGCTTGGATCGGTCGGATCGTGAAGACGTACGACTACATCAACCGCGCTGATATAACGCTTCCGCTTTCGGTCTACGAGGGTACGTAGACAACACTCTCCCCTCTCGTTGCTATGCATCACCATGATCTTGCGTGTGCGTAGGAATTTTTTTTGAAATTACTACGTTCCCCAACAACACTCCACTATGAGTAGCCTTATATAATGAACAATCGTGTGTACAGTGGAATTCCGTTGGTTGACGGACAAGTAGCGAACAAGACCACCACTAATTGTATGTGTGCGGGGGTTCCTTTGTGTGTGCAATGCGTAAACAAGACAAGTAACATTGAACTGAAATTTAAATGAAAAACTGTGTGTTTGCAGTCTCTGTGTGTTTTTCAGTTCTATTTGTATCATTGAACTTAGAACGATGTATTTTAGGGTTTAGGGTAGTTATAAGTGTCAAAGTTATTCCATGTTGTTGAATATTTTTACCCGAGCTTCTACTTGAAAGTCATGAGTTTATTCCTAAATTACTTTGTTCACAAAATAGGGCTCATTGTTTACCTAATCATGATAGACATGGTGTTAACATTCCTATTTTACAAAATAGGCATTTGCTCCACTTTATAGATAAATGCAACCAATCCTCCGTCGGGGATGATGGACCAGGAGGAAGCGGATGTGCTCCTCCTTAAGGATATGGGTCGCGAGACTTGCTGATCCTCAATGTGGTTGGAGCTGGAGGTTGGGATTCAGATTGAGAGAAATCCCTAGCCGACACTGGTTGGCCACGAGGGCGGGGACACCCTTGGGTGTCGTATTTTCTCCATGGAGACGTTCGTCTGATCGGTTTCTACTTCCACCACGCCATTTGTCTTCCGGGTGAAAACCGTAACTGCTGTGGGCAGCGACGATTCAAAGTCCTTCCCTTCTTGAAGGCGCCGCCTTGAGAGATAGTTGGTTGGTGAACACTGTTGGGTTGGTGTTGGCGACGATCTGGATCAGGAGGTGCTGCGGCGTACATTTACCGCGTCGGCGACGGCGGGTCTCGGTGGCGTGGCGCAACGGGGTCGATGTTGGACGTGTGTTGATGGATGCGGGCATCGTGATGACCCTAACTAGCATTGTGGTGGCATCGACGGTAGTTGGGCCTAGCAATGTCAATGCGTTGACCTCTCTTAAAATTGGGACGACAGAAAATGACGGCGTCGGATTCTGGAGCGTGTGCATGCAGTGCGCGCTGAGAGTCTACCAGACCGGTTGGTGCTCTCGGCTCATCGTGGGGAGGCTTGATGAGGTCATCAGATTAGATGGTGTGCGCTGATGCGTGGTTAGGGCACATCATCAAGCTAGTAAGTGTAGCGACATAGATCGTCAGAAATGTGGCTTTGGGTTGATCCATGTATTTGTTCCTCAGTAGGAATAATGTCTCCCACGCTCTATTCCCGTCCCAACGGTGCGAATAAGCGTATCGGAGGATGTTTGGAGGTGTGTCTCCGGCAGATCTCGCGGGATTCCGTCGGTGCTGATCTTTGGTGGATCTATTTGGATCCAGTTTTTGTTCCTCTTTGTTCGTGTGGTTACGGATTTGATCTTTCCAATCTATAACTTTCTACATCGGTGATGGTTGCTGTTGTGGTGTGCTGGTCCTTTGGGGCCTGAGCACGATAACTTTCTGATTGTCTACTACAATAAGGTTTGCCTAGGTCCGATGAGGGAGGAGCAATGACGACGGCGCGTCTTTGGCTTGCTCGAGTGCTCGTAGTCATCGCTAGGTGGTCTACAAAACTGGTTGTAATTTTTATTACCTCTAGTGTCCTCTCTACGCCATATGCAATGATTTATGAATAGATTGTAAATTTCTCTCGTAAAAAAACACACTCTTAACAATTTACCTTCTCATTTCTTGTTTTTTTGAATGAACGAATTATCTTCCCAATCATTCACAGTATTTCACAGACACACGCACGGCACTGCAAGCGATGGAGACCGGTAGCTGGGAGCTCGCCAGCGCAGCGTTCACCGGATTATAACTAATCGGTGGCGTAACAAACCATGGCGGCATAAATTAAGTTCTATCCGCTCGGTCGCTTGTGTTTGGTACAGAGGTGGTCGCGCTGTGAAAGCGAGCGGGCTGCGCAGGTGGACGTGGCGGGAGGAGGGCGCGCGCGGGCTCCACCTCTCCGGCGTCGTGGATGCACTCCCGCTCACAAATTACAGGCCGGCGTCCCACCACCACATGCACGCAGCCGCCGAGAAAAGATCTTGCTCCCTTCTCTTGGTTTGGTCGCTCCTCTTCTCACCGCCGCGCCGGTACCTCTGGTGTCACGGGCTTCCGGGTGTACGCACTAGCTGCTTTGGTACGTGTACATCCGTGATGAAAGTAAGCACGCACGTCGTATACATTCTTGCATGCATGCCTGCCATGCCGGCCTTGGTGCAGCCTGCATGAACTGAGGACGTAGCCCGCAAAAAGAAGCACTGAGCACGTACGTACACACGTATGTATATATCTATACCTACTATTAAAGCAAGGTGATATTCTTGATTTTCTATACCTACTATTAAAGCAAGATGATATTTTTGGCTTCGTCCCGCATTTATACCTATGTTACGTCTATTAAAAATACATAACCAAGGTGGTTCTAATTACCCGCAGAAAAAACGATTCACGTTTAAAGAAATCGTCTGCGTACGCAGACAGCCCAATCGGACCGTATCTGCCAATGAAGCAGGCCCAGTAGAAAAGTAGGCAAAGGCCTTACCGCCAATGAAGCGGCCCTGTACAAAATTAGGCAAAAATGATTGCTAGAACAAGGAGTTGAACCAGCGTCGTCACGATATTTCCCTGGCGGTGCAGCCAATTGAGCTAAACAAGTTTGTGTATAAATTAGATGGTTCGACCGCTTATATGCATATGAGTATCATGTAGTAGCTTCTTTGCAGCATGCCACTGACGGACATGTTCAACTGGGCAGGATGGTGAGTCAGTTCAGCCTCTTGGTAAAATGATTGGACGGAGGGATTTATGAGCTGCTAAAATTTAAATGATGCAAGAGCGTGCGACCTGATGGAAAGGTCAGCCTCTTTGTAGATTAAACTGAATTATTCTTATAAATATAGACATGCAGATGACGAACAACAGTTGAATGCACACAACGCGGCAGTTCGGCCGGCGCAGGCCATCGGTCGACCACATAATCCAACATAGGAGCGGCCAGCGTGGCCGCGACCACAGAACATGGCAGCTTGATCCCGGCGACGTGTGTTGCCCACCAGTCGGCAACGAGCTTCAAAAGGACCTGTGACACACATGCATGCAACCTCATGTACATGCTAATCAGACCTAATACATGTGCTTGCGATCAGGTATATATGGCCTTTCTGATCGAATTGCCATGTTTGTCATGTTGTTATCTTATGGGCAATCAAGCGTTCATTCTTGTGAAACCTGAATTTCTTGATTGCAAGAGCTCCTTGTGAAGGTCTGTCAGACTTAATTCATCTTGTGCCTCCTCCAAACGGGAGATGAAGCCGCTAAGCCGTTGTTATATTAGTCAAAGGAAATCATTGCAAAGCGCAATGACTTAAGTGGCAAGGCGAGCGTCTAAATGCAAATTTCACGTTTTGATGTTGCATGTTCGATTTTGATCAGAAGATCGAGGAAAGGTAGATACATGGATACACATAGTCTCCCAGATGCATAAGATATGTTTCATTAAAGTTCTTTCCTTTAGTCAGTTCCGTGCATGATCACTCTTAATCGGTATATTGTGTCTATCGTCAACACCCGTTATTTTTCTCCCGCTACAACGCACGGGCATTTGTTCTAGTTTGTTAATAAAGTACACACGTATGAATATGATTCGACGTACGAGTCGGTTTTGCTCTCTCCTTCTCAAACACATCCTGAAACCTGGGAGGTCGGAGCTGATCTATGTGCACAGTTCTAGCGGTCGGGAAACGCGATGAAGTTGACGTGTTTCTTCGTGGAGCCACGTGCAGGGCCGCAGTAGGCCGGTGCCCAAGCACGTGGGAGATCGGCCCGCGCGATCCGCAACCGGCAGACTCGTACTCCCGTCCTGAATGAATCATGATTGATCGACGATACGTATCCGGGAACCCGATTCACCGGGCCGTGTGTGCCCGTCATGGCGAGCTCCCATTGGCCGCGGCCGGGAGCCACCACCGGCACGCCAGCTCGTTGGCCCGCAACGGACGCGCGGACCCATCGCTCGGTCGCCCCGCCGCCACGTGTTTACGTACTGCCACTCAGTTTGAGCCACGTGTGCCCGTCAATTCACGACACGATTTTCCAGGCCCACAGCCGGCTCGTATATATAGCCTGGCCGTGCCCCCTCCCGGCCATCTCGTCCACAGCAAACTCTCCCAGCTGATAATCGAAACGCACTAGCGGCCACATCCCACTTACAAGGAGACACGTCGTACGTGTCGTGTATTTGTGGTGCATAGCATACGGTGAAAGGTTGTCTAGGGGCATATATACACACACGGCGCCGGAGATGGGGACGGTGCAGGTGCAAGGTGTGGCAGCGTCGGGGAGGATGCCGTCCATGGAGGCGGAGCCAAAGACGCTCACCCTCGAGCAGCTCAAGTACGCAAGGGTACGTATACGCTGTGTATATACGTATATATCTGTTCCAAATCAGGCAGCTCTTTTTTCCTCCCATGTCTGAAATCCGATCCATCACCACTAGCGCTGTTGCTTAAAGGAAATTTAAGTAGCGCTAGCCAAAAAGTATCATGTGTTCTCCCTCCATTCTTCCTTGTTAGTAAAATAAAATAAACTTAATTTTGTATGTGCCTTCTTCGAAATTTGTTTTCTTTTTTAGTGTTTCTTCGAAGCTTGTTAGGATGTACTAACACCTGTCTATATACCTTCCGTAGAATAACAATGAAACCAATATTCTAGTATAGATATACAGATAGTTGTAGAATAGGATTGCTCTATAACAGTCTACAAATTTGTTCTCCCTCCGTTCCTAAATATAACACCTTTTAGAGAATTCACTATGAACTACATACGGAGCAAAATAAATGGATTTACACTTTAAAATATGTCTATATACATTTATACGTTTGTTCCTAGTGGAATCTCTTTAAGATCTTATATTTAGAAACGGAGGGAGTAATATATATTTTACTGAAGATTTTTTATTTGATAAAACCCCATCAATTGGGACAGTGTTTCTACTAATTTGTCAATTGAAAAGAGAAATACGAAAATTCACTTTGACATATGGGAGTATATGCTCCTGCCACCGATAAAGGACATTTCAAAATGCAAAAAAGAAAAATCGAACAAAAACTTTGCGCGTACATCTTGACATTCTATCTGCGCATGCCACGTTTCACGTAGAACCGATTTTTTTTGTGGCCTCTTTCAAAAAGAAAAGAAAAATGTCTCGTGAAAAGCCAGTTTTAACACCGAATTTTATTTTTTTCACACACGACACAAAAATTGACGTTTTTTCACGAAACGACTTTATGAGCACGTAGAATATTGAGATGAACGTGCGAAAAAATTTGTCATAATTTTTTGAAATTTTGAAATTTGTTTAGAACACATTTTGACAACCAGGAGCATATGCTCCTGGGTGCCAAAACGTCCCTCTCAGAGAATAAGAAATTGAAAACTAAAGTTAACACTGAAATCTGAAAATAGTTTTTATAACATTTTACAAATTTAGTGTGTTCAATGGTAGGTTTCTCATGGTTCTAGTAGTCTTCTAGAGTTGAAAGGCAAATAATTCAACTCGGCCATCTTTTGCACGTGTAACTCTACCGTTTCTCTGTGGTGATTAGTGACCTACCTCAGCTACCTGTAAAGTCGATTCCATCCGGTTTCCACTCGTCTCTACAACACCCCGGACGACAAGTTTCGTATGCATGCACACTGGTTTAGCAAGAAAAAAAAAACTAGCCTTGAAGAGGATGCTTGGTAAACGTATCCATCCATTCAAGGGAAGATGTACTATTTTCCTGTTTCTTTTAATATACTATTTCCCTGGTTGAAGTGAATAGATAAATTTACAATGTTTTCTACAAAATTATTTTGTATCCCAGCATGTAATATATACGACTTTGTAAACGTGGAGGGTCGCAGTCACCCAAAGAATGCACAAAGAAACACAAAACAAATAGTGCTGCAAAGAAAAGGAATTGATGAACGAAGGTACTTCGATTGCTATTGCTTGCTGCATACGCTGTTCATGCACTTAGGTCGGTCTCTGTTCCCATGAAGCCTGTGTGTCGACGTGTCGTGCGTCCGTCACAACAGAAAACAGTCGTGACAAGGACGTTGCCCACCACAATTTAATCTCGCTCGTTTACGTTGCCTGTACGTATGTACATTCCTTCTGTACTCGCATACGCATCACCCTTGTAACTTGTAACTTGTACATATGCACGTAAAAAGCTCTCCGTGTTTCCCTGTAAAAAAACATATGCACGTACGTACATCTGCTTGCTTCAGTGCATCATCGTTAGGAGGTCTATGGGCATTGATGTAATTTTTATTATTTTATGTCCTTTATCTGGTACGAGAATTTTTCTACTTACGAGATAATGAATAGATCGAAAGTTTTAGAGAAAAAAAAAAGACAAGAGCAACTTGAGTTAGTTAATTGACATATATTAATCGAAATTGCAGGAGGCGGCGCTATACGTGGTGAGCACAAGGACGACTGAGGAAGCCATCAGGATCTTCACAGAAGGGCTCAAGCCAGTGCGGGGCGTGCGGAAGATGGGCTCCTCCACGACGGACTCGTCGGACGACGACGTCGAGCTCGGCTCGTCGGAGGACTCGACGCCGCGCGGCGGCGGCGGCACGGGTTGCCGCACCCACGGACGCTCCATCAAGAGGGACATTGCCACTGCACCGTTCTAGCTTGCGTGTGTTAGTTTGAAATTTTACATTTTCTACGTTTTTTTCTTCCTGGCCCAGTCTTTTAGCTTTAGCGTCGGCTGGTAGCGCGGCAAAATTTTGGGGTGCGTCCTGGCATAGAGAAGGCTGCAAGAGACGTGAAGCTGGCCCGCACGACTAGTATGCCGTTTTGTGTCATTGTGTGTGTGCGTGTACATAGCAGCAGACTGCTTCAGTTCTTTGGCTTCAAATTCTCCTCGTGTTCTTCCATGCATGTGGACTCTCACGGGGCATCCAAATTCCCCCTTTTTGTATTTTCTTTCGCAAAACGCACAGGCAAAACGCCGGTGGCTGTTTGGTTATCCACACGCTTTTCACATTTTTTCGAAAGCCCGGGGTCACGTTCTGCATGCCATTTGATTGCCTGAATTTGTCATAGTCTGCATTCTCTCTTGTAGCGTAAACTGCACCACGATGAGCCCGCATCTGAGAAAACGGCTGATTTTGGGCATTTTCAAAGTCCCGCCCTTATTCCTCTAATGTAAATTGCACTACAATGAGCATGTATCTGAGGAGTCCTAGGCTCCTTCCTGCGATGTAAATTGCACTATAATAAGCCCGCATTTGAGAAAACGATCGATTTGGGCATTCTCAGAGCTCAGCCCGTATTCTCAAAGCCTCGTCGAGGTGTGCTTTGACATGCATTTGAGAAAACGATCGATTTGGGCATTCTCATAGCTCAGCCCGTATTCTCAAAGCCTCGTCCAGGGGTGCTTTGAGATTCATGTCGTGCAAGCTCATGCAGGCGTGTCGATAAACAAACAGTCAAATCTTGGCTCACTAGAGCCTATATGAGCCTCGTGCAGGCAATTAACCACGCCTCGGTTGTTCACCGAGCTGGGTGATGTCAAGCAGATTTACCGTGCTAGAGATAAAAACGACCTCAACATCAATCGAAGCAGGCTCAACTATTTCCAAGACGCTTTCCTCAATTGCGGGCTTAGAGAATTACACATGCAAAATTGTCGTTTCACTTGACCAATGAGCCGTAGACCATGACTTTGAGTAAAATTGATAGTTTTTTCTACATTGCGGGCTTAGAGAATTACACATCCAAAATCGTCATTTCACCTGAGCAATGAGCGGTAGACCATGACTTTGAGCAAAATTGACGTTTTTTTCTGCAATGAGGACAGGGACAATACAAGCACTAGACCACGACTTTAAGCAAAATTGACAGTTTTTCTGCAATGAGGACTGGGACATTACCCTCGATGATCATATCCTGTTTTTTTCATTGTATTATCTCGAAACGCGGGGAAGTAATGCATTTGTTTCTTCCGAATAAGCTTTTTTGGGAGAGATATGCGACGGGAAAAAGGTAGTGAAGAGCTCGCGAACGCGAGACTTAACCCAACACCTTACAAATGAAATATTCTTATTATGCCAGTGTTAATTGAATCAATGTTATTAGCTTTTTTTTGGTATTTTCCATTTCTTCCACTCCCTCTAATATAACTCTCAGACCATGGCCCTTTGTTACTCACGTGTGATCGGGGTCCCAAAAAGTCCCGCTCTTTTAAAGTCGAAAGCTTATGCACTCGTATGCTAGATTTTATGGATATTGAGTGCAAAACTCTTGGAATGTGACCTCAAACCACTCTAATCCTTACCAACGTATTTTCGACAAGTTGAATTACATAGGGAAGTGCCTAAGAACTTGGAGCTGCAACATGTTCTCCGACCACAAGCTCCAGCTACACATGTCCCTCTCTGTCATCCTCTATCTAGACATGGCCATGGACCACCGGACGCTGTCCGATGATGAGGCAAATTTTGGCACCAGATTAAAGAGGAGGGTCACCCGCCTAGCTGCACCAGGAAGGGCGATGAAAAAGCAAAGGTATTAGATCATCAACCTCCACGAGGGTAATGGAAACCCACGTTTCTTCTTTATCCGATTTAACGCTCGGAGAAGGAAAAACTTCATACAGGCGCACGCATAATAATGGGCGGGCCACAACAATGAAGAAAGATGGCCCCCATGTCACTGTTTTCAACTGGGAGGCTCTTAACATTCATAATGAAAACACTCGGGATATCGACGTCACCTTTTTTGGAGGCCGAGGTGAAGGCCGCTATCGGTCAGTTGCCTTCCCATAAGGCACCGGATCCGAATAGCTTCGCTGCATATTTCTTCAAGGCATGTTGGGAGATTATAAGAGAAGATGTGATGAATGTTGTCAACCATTTTTCTGACCATCAAGTCATACACTTCACTTGTAGTGGCTCAGCTCGGCTAATGTATGAAAGCACAAGTGCTTCCTGGGTAGTTTTGGTAATTAATTTCAACATATCTCTTGTTGGACTAACACCTTTACCTAGTATGTTTCAGATAAGTTCAACAATGGAGTGACATGGACTAGAGGGTGTGGAACCCCTTCAAGATGCTATGGACAAAGGATTGGCTCAAGCTTCAAGATCAAGACTCTACATTTTCTATTTTAGTGATCCAAGATCACATTGAGTCTATAGGAAAAGCCAATACTATCAAGAGGGGATGAGGTGTTGCTTAATGGCTTGCTTGCTAAAAGTGCTTAGTGATATGCTCCAAAACCCTCAACTACTTTCCCACATCCACATATGACCTAAACCAAAAGTCAAACTCGGCCTCACCGATTCTTTCTATCCGGCGCCACCGAGTTTTAGATGTCATAGCCACTGCCACAAACCCTAGCAAATCGGTTTCACCGATAGGGATCTCGGTCTCACCGAGATGGGATTGTAATCTCTCTGTGTATGTCCATTACCAAAATCGGTCTCACCGAGTTTGAGCAATCGGTACTACTGAGATTACAATGCAAACCCTCTGGTTAGCCTATTACCAAAATCGGTCCCACCGAGTTTTTCCTGACCAACTCTCTGGTTAGCTTATTACCAAAATCAGTCCCACCGAGTTTGTGTAATCGGTCACACCGAGATTACGTTATGCCCTAACCCTAACCATATCGGTCCTACCGAGTTGCATCTCAGTCCCACCGAAAATCCTAACGGTCACTAGGTTTGCTGAATCGGTCCGATCGAGTTTAACCATTCGGTCCCACCGAGTTTGGCAAATTGTGTGTAACGGTTAGATTTTGTGTGGAGGCTATATATACCCATCCACCCACTCTTCATTCTTAGAGAGAGCCATCAGAACATACCTACACTTCCAATACACATTTTCTGAGAGAGAACCACCTACACTTGTGTTGAGGTCAAGATATTCCATTCCTACCATATGAATCTTGATCTCTAGCCTTCCCCAAGTTGCTTTCCACTCAAATCTTCTTTCCACCAAATCCAAATCCTGTGAGAGAGAGTTGAGTGTTGGGGAGACTATCATTTGAAGCACAAGAGCAAGGAGTTTATCATCAACACACCATTTGTTACTTCTTGAAGAGTGGTGTCTCCTAGATTGGCTACGTGTCACTTGGGAGCCTCCGACAAGATTGTGGAGTTGAACCAAGGAGTTTGTAAGAGCAAGGAGATCGCCTACTTCGTGAAGATCTACCGCTAGTGAGGCAAGTCCTTCGTGGGCGACGGCCATGATGGAATAGACAAGGTTGCTTCTTCGTGGACCCTTCGTGGGTGGAGCCCTCCATGGACTCGCGCAACCGTTACCCTCCGTGGGTTGAAGTCTCCATCAACGTGGATGTACGATAGCACCACCTATCGGGACCACGACAAAAACATCTGTGTCTTCAATTGCGATTGAATACTCCAAAACCTTCTCTTTACATTCTTGCAAGTTGCATGCTTTACTTTCCGCTGCTCATATACTCATTGCATGCTTGCTTGATATGTATTGTGTTTGTTAAACTGGTGCTTAAACTCCACTTAAACTTAAGAATATTAAAAACTGCAACTTTTGGCACTTAGTGTCTAATCACCCCCCCCTCTAGACACCTCTTCTCGATCCTTTCAATTGGTATCAGAGCTTTGGTCTCCATTGCCTTGGTTTAAACACCATTGGAGGAAGATGGATGTGTCTACTTTGGGAAGTCTTAGACATAGAGTGCTTATTCTTGATGGGGAATACTTTCACGAGTGGAAAAATGAAATGCTTGAGATTTTCAATGAATATCATTTGAACAAGTACATTACTAGCCATTGTGCACCTCATGTTGATCCTTTGCACCCTACCCTAGATGAAGATATTGACATGATTCGCAATCTTAGAACTGTTGAGCTCATCATTAGAGGCTTGCCTAGAAACTTGATTAGATGTTTGCCTACTCTCAAGTGTGCCTACACCATATGGAGATTTCTTGAGGAACGATTTCCAGATTATTACTTGAAAAATTTAGACAAAATTCTCCATAAGTCTATTGCCTTGAGTAAGATGAACTCTACTGATCCTAGCTTTGGTGATTGTCTAATTGAGCTTACCAATCTCATGCGTGCTAAAGGAAATGTTGGAATCATTAGCGATATCATATCCGAAGCTATTAGAATTCATAAAGGTAACCATTGTGATGATCATTTATCTAATGAATTACCCTCTCTAGGAATTGATCAATCACAAGATGATGTTGAACATGGATACTATGATGAAGATGATGATAGTGATGATGCAATGAGGCATTTTGGTCTTATGGCAAATCTTCGCGGCTACATGGCTGGAGGAAAGGAATGGGTCCTTGATAGTGGATGTACTGATCATATGACCGGAGATGAAGATATGTTCCGTGAGCTTGCTGAAAACAACGGCCCTCGAAAATATGTCACTTTTGGTGATAATTCAAAGGGTAAGGTGGTTGGCCTTGGTAAGGTGGCCATCTCACATGATAGCTCCATACAAAATGTCATGCTCGTTGAATCCCTTGCATACAATTTACTTTCAGTTTCTAGACTTGCGGATTTCGGTTTCAATGTCTTTTTCACTGAAGTAGATTGCCAAGTGTTTCGTAGAGACAATCATAAAATGGTCTTTACCGGTATACATAGAGGAGATCTTTACATTGTTGATTTCACTAAAAAGGCTCAACCTAGAACTTGCTTAATTACCAAATCTTCTAAAGGCTGGTTGTGGCATAGAAGACTAGGTCATGTTGGTATGCGAAATCTTGATAAGCTTATTTAAGGTGATCATATCCTTGGAATAAAATATGTCATATTTGACAAGAATAGACTTTGTAGTGCTTGTCAAGCAGGAAAACAAGTTGGAGGAAGTCACCGCGCAAAGAACATCATAACCACAAGAAGACCACTCGAGCTACTTCACATGGATCTCTTTGGTCCAAATGCCTATAAGAGTCTCGGTGGTAACTCATTTGGTCTAGTCATAGTTGATGATTTTTCAAGATTTACGTGGGTGTTCTTTCTTGATGACAAATCGCAGGTCCAAAAGATCTTCAAAAACTTCGCTAGGAAGGCCCAAAATCAGTTTGATGTGAAGATCAAGAAGGTTCAGAGCGACAACGGAACGGAGTTCAAGAACGCAAATGTGGACACCTTTCTTGACGAAGAAGGGATTTCACACGAGTTCTCGGCTACGTACACACCTCAACAAAATGGAGTTGTTGAAAGGAAGAACCGGACTCTTATCGAGATGGCAAGAATGATGCTTGTTGAGTACAAAACGCCAAAGTACTTTTGGGCGGAAGCGGTTGAGACAGCTTGTCATGCAACAAATCGCTTGTATCTTCACAAGCTACTCGGCAAGACGGCATACGAGCTACTCACCGGTAACAAACCCCAAGTTGGATACTTTCGAGTATTCGGCTCAAAGTGCTACATTCTTGATAAGCATCGTCATTCTAAATTTGCTCCTAAATCTCATGAAGGTTTCCTACTTGGTTATGGCTCAAACTCTCACACTTCCCGTGTCTACAACAATTTCACCCGAAAGGTATAAGAGACGGTAGATGTGAAGTTTGATGAATCTAACGGCTCGCAAGTAGAGCAATTGCCAATTGATGTAGGAGACAAAGACCCTTCGAAAGCAATTCAAGACTTGTCCATTGGTAAGATTCGTCCAACGGAAGTGAAGGAGAGTACCTCGTCCGTCCAAGTGGAAGCTTCTACCTCACGACAAGGTGAACCAAGAGTTGATACGGAAGCATCCACAAGTAGGACACGTCAAGATGAAGAAAACGAGGAAGTACACCAAGATGAACACCAACAACCTCCTTCTCCACCACGACAAGAGAACGACAACGTCAAGAATGAAGAAGGTCAAGAAGAAGAACAAGATGAAGAGGATGTTCCACCCCGACCCAAGTAAAAGCTTTCACGAGTTCGAGCAAGAATTGCCAAAGATCATCCCGTTGAGCAAATCTACAATGATATCCAAACCGGGAGAATCACTCGCTCTAAAACTCGTTTAGCTAACTTTTTTGAACATTACTCATTCATCTCTAGCATTGAACCTATGAAGGTTGAAGAAGCATTGGAGGATCCGGACTGGATAAACGCTATGCATGAAGAGTTACACAACTTTGAGAGAAATCAAGTGTGGACATTGGTCGAGAAGCCCGACAACAACCACAACATCATTGGTACCAAATGGGTGTTTCGCAACAAGCAAGATGAAGATGGACAAGTGGTTCGCAACAAAGCACGTCTCGTCGCCCAAGGCTACACACAAGTTGAAGGTATGGACTATGGTGAGACATATGCTCCCGTTGCTAGACTTGAGTCCATTCGCATCTTACTTGCTTATGCTAATCACCATGATATCACCTTGTATCAAATGGACATTAAAAGTGCCTTTCTAAATGGCAAAATTGATGAGGAAGTTTATGTTAAGCAACCTCCCGGCTTCGTCAATCCTAAGAAACCTAATCATGTTTACAAACTTCACAAAGCCCTTTATGGTCTTAAACAAGCTCCTAGAGCATGGTATAAATGCTTGACCAAGTTCCTTATTGAAAAAGGCTTTGAAATTGGTAAAATTGATTCTACTCTTTTTACTCAAAAGGGTTAATGGAGAACTATTTGTGTGCCAAATTTATGTTGATGATATCATATTTGGTTCAACTAACCCTCATTTTAGTGAGAAGTTTGGAAAGCTAATGTCGGAGAAGTTTGAGATGTCTATGATGAGTGAACTCAAATTCTTTCTCGGTTTGCAAATCAAGCAAACTAAGGAAGGTACCTTTGTATCCCAAACGAAGTACACCAAGGATTTATTCAAGAAGTTCAATATGCAAGAATGCAAAGGTATGACTACACCCATGCCTACTAGTGGACATCTTGATTTGACCAAAGATGGTGAACCGGTTGATCAAAAGGTTTATCGCTCTATGATTGGTTCATTGTTATATCTATGTGCCTCTCGACCCGATATTATGCTAAGTGTGTGCATGTGTGCACGATATCAAGCTGCTCCTAAAGAATGTCATCTTAAGGCTGTGAAAAGGATAGTGAGATACCTAATCCATACACCAAATTTTGGCATTTTGTATCCTAAGAGGTCCTCTTTTGATCTTGTTGGCTACTCCGATTCGGACTATGTCGGAGACAAGGTTGATAGAAAGTCCACTTCAGGTACTTGTCAATTCCTTGGTAGATCTTTTGTGTCTTGGTCTTCCAAGAAACAAAACTCGGTATCCTTATCCACCGCCGAAGCGGAATACATTGCCGTTGGTTCATGTTGTGCTCACTTACTTTGGATGACCCAAACTCTTAAAGATTATGGGATATATGTGAAACATGTTCCATTGCTATGTGACAATGAAAGTGCTATTAAGATTGCTCACAATACCGTGCAACATTCTCGAACTAAGCATATTGAAGTTCGTCATCATTTCATTCGAGATCATGTAGCAAAAGGGGACATTAACCTTAAGCATGTTCGCACCGATAAGCAATTAGCAGATATATTCACTAAACCACTTGATGAGAAAGTGTTTTGCAGGTTGAGAGGTGAATTGAACATCATTGATGCTTCAAACTTGGAGTAGGAACTCCATTTGATACATGCGGGGCATGAGCCTATGACTAATCCTTGATATTTCTCTTATGATGCTATTCATATGTCTTGGATATTTTTGCACCTTGCATGTTATCTAACCCGTGTAGGTACTTGGTTGAATCTAAATCTATGAGATTGCAACTCACTCACATCTTGAGCAATCTCTACATCACCAAGTCTCTACACAATGGTGGTTGAAGACAAGGAAGCACGAAACCATTCAAACATATCCTTTGGAAAATTCTATGTTGAGTCTCATGATTGTCATTTTGGATACACAAGTGCTCTTCCTTGCAAAGCTAACCCATGTAGGTAGATGAACTCAAACTCCAAGTGGTGCTCCTAACTCTTGATGAACTACATCAACCTTGAGCAACCCACACAAGTTCAACTACATGATCAAGATCAACACCACCACCCAAGGTATGTTATTCCATCTTAGAGAAGCTTTACTCCAAGTCATGAGTCAAAGCAACTCGACAAGATGTGAATACATCAAAAGGCTTAAACGAAAAATGGTAACCCCATTTTGAGCTTAAACGATGAGTATGACCTATGATCAAGTGCTCTCACTTGACTCCTAAGTTAATATACTCTAACATAGGTGACTTTGTCACTGACCATCTCTAGATGAAGTTCTCTTGTGTTCTTTTCTGTGTTATTGCATTAGTCCCTTGCATATTTGTTTCCCCTTTCAAACAAAAAAAACTTCATCTAGATCTTTTAGTTTCTTTTCTTTGCTTTTTGTTCTGCATTTTCTGTATTCAATTCATTGCAAATATTTCAGTTAATTCCTTGCATATCCTTGTGATATCTTACTTGTCTAGTGAGCTGAGGTGACAAGTGGTTTCACTCTGATGAACTCGGTCACACAGGTTTGTTCTCTCCGGCCCAACCGAAATCTTTCGGTGCAACCGAAGCACACAACTCGGAGTCATCGATTCCACCACAGGAAAACCAACTTGCCACTTATTCCTGATTTCTGTTTACTCCAGCTCCACTCAATGATTCTTGTCCTCTACCAGCATCATATTAGACATGCTTCTTTGCTCTGTGACTCGAGGACCAACCCATTTGTATCACATATCCAGAAGAGCCCTTCTTGAAAATTGATGTCAAAGGGGGGGAGAGAGATCACATCAAAGCTTAATCTTTCCTATAGGGGGATAAAGAGAGAATACTCAGGGGGAGAGAGTTTCTCAACAAGGAGAAAGTAATATCATCAAAGACCCCAGATGCTTGGTGTTCAAGAGGACAGATGTCACATGTCTTTAAGAGGGGAAAGACATGTTTGGTTGCTTGCTTTAGCTCAAGCTCTGTTGTTTCTTTTTTGTTGCTCTGATTTTCTGTTCCCTATCTTCTCCCAATATCCCATGCAGATTCAGGGGGAGCAAGACATCTAAGAGAAGGAAATCTCTGATTTTATTGCATATCTTTACCTTTGGGGACATGTCTATATCCAATGTGGTACTTAGTACTCACTCTACATGTCATCCCAGTCTTGGTTCTCTTGTGGTTTCTCTTGTTTGCTCTGGTCAGTAGGTGTATCTGTGTTATTTAACCTTGTTTGCGCAGGTTCATCCCATCCTAAGCCAACTCAAGACCACAAGGTAAGTATATGCATCACAGTCATGTGAATGAGAAGTTCTTGCTGATGTACATACTGTTTGCAAGAAGGACTCATGAGCATGAAGGTACATTTCTCACATTCACATCATTTGCTTTGATGCATATAGCCAAGATACATGTAACACATTGCTTACTCTATCATGTTTACGCATTCACATGCTCCTATATTAAATATTCACATGATTGCATACATGTAGGGGGAGCCTATGCATGTTACATGTCTTTCCAAAGCTTTACTTGCTATTCTCTATATCTTTATCTAAAGCTTTGATGTATGTTGTCATCAATTACCAAAAAGGGGGAGATTGAAGCACAAGTGCTCCCTGGGTGGTTTTGGTAATTAATGTCAACATATCTCTTGTTGGACTAACACCTTTACCTAGTATGTTTCAGATAAGTTCAACAATGGAGTGGCATGGACTAGAGGATGTGGAACCCCTTCAAGATGCTAAGGACAAAGGATTGGCTCAAGCTTCAAGATCAAGACTCTACATTTTCTATTTTAGTGATCCAAGATCACATTGAGTCTATAGGAAAAGCCAATACTATCAAGAGGGGATGAGGTGTTGCTTAATGGCTTGCTTGCTCAAAGTGCTTAGTGATATGCTCCAAAACCCTCAACTACCTTCCCACATCCACATCTGACCTAAACCAAAAGTCAAACTCGGCCTCACCGATTCTTTCTATCCGGCGCCACCGAGTTTCAGATGTCATAGCCACTGCCACAAACCCTAGCAAATCGGTTTCACCGATAGGGATCTCGGTATCACCGAGATGGGATTGTAATCTCTCTGTGTATGTCCATTACCAAAATCGGTCTCATCGAGTTTGAGCAATCGGTACTACCGAGATTACAATGTAAACCCTCTGGTTAGCCTATTACCAAAATCGGTCCCTCCGAGTTTGTGTAATCGGTCTCACCGAGTTTGCCTGACCAACTCTCTGGTTAGCTTATTACCAAAATCGATCCCACTGAGTTTGTGTAATCGGTCACACTGAGATTACGTTATGCCCTAACCCTAACCATATCGGTCCTACCGAGTTGCATCTCAGTCCTACCGAAAATCCTAACAGTAGGTTTGCTGAATCGGTCCGACCGAGTTTAACCATTCGGTCCCACCGAGTTTGGCAAATTGTGTGTAATGGTTAGATTTTGTGTGGAGGCTATATATACCCCTCCACCCACTCTTCATTTGTAGAGAGAGCCATCAGAGCATGCCTACACTTCCAATACACATTTTCTGAGAGAGAACCACCTACACTTGTGTTGAGGTCAAGATATTCCATTCCTACCATATGAATCTTGATCTCTAGCCTTCCCCAAGTTGCTTTCCACTCAAATCTTCTTTGCACCAAATCCAAATCCTGTGTGAGAGAGTTGAGTGTTGGGGAGACTATCATTTTAAGCACAAGAGCAAGGAGTTCATTGTCAACACACCATTTGTTACTTCTTAGAGAGTGGTGTCTCCTAGATTGGCTAGGTGTCACTTGGGAGCCTCCGACAAGATTGTGGAGTTGAACCAAGGAGTTTGTAAGGGCAAGGAGGTCGCCTACTTCGTGAAGATCTACCGCTAGTGAGGCAAGTCCTTCATGGGCGACGGCCATGATGGAATAGACAAGGTTGCTTATTTGTGGACCCTTCGTGGGTGGAGCCCTCCGTGGACTCGCGCAACCGTTACCCTCCGTGGGTTGAAGTCTCCATCAACGTGGATGTACGATAGCACCACCTATCGGTACCACGACAAAAACATCTGTGTTTCCAATTGCGTTTGAATACTCCAAACCCTTCCCTTTACATTCTTGCAAGTTGCATGTTTTACTTTCCGCTGCTCATATACTCATTGCATGCTTGCTTGATATGTATTGTGTTTGTTAAACTTGTGCTTAAACTCCACTTAAACTTAAGAATATTAAAAACTGCAACTTTTGGCACTTAGTGTCTAATCACCCCCCCTCTAGACACCTCTTCTCGATCCTTTCAATGTAGTTATTTTGTCCAAGAAAGAGGTGCCGAGGACATTCTTGACCTCTATCCGGTTACCCTCATCCATGTTCTAGTAAAACATTTGGCCAAGGTGCTTGCTAATAGTCTTGCTCACCATATGGACCCTATTGTTGCGAATGCGCAAAGTGCCCCCATCAAAACTCAGAGCATTCATGACAAATTCATGTTTATCCGCAGCTACGCAACATGAATGCACTGAGAAAACAAGCCAACCCCAATGTTTAAGCTTGACATCAGAAGTGCCTTCGATTTGGTGCAGTGGGTTTACATCCTTGATATCCTTCAGAGAAAGGTTTTCCCTTGTAACTGGGCCATGGCTTTTCGTAATGCAACATCCTTGTGTGTGCTACTCAACGGTGTCCGACCCGATCAAGCATGGAAGGGGCTGCGATAGAGGGACTTGCTATCCCCACTCCTCTTCGTCATTGTGATTGATCCCCTACAGAAAATCTTCGCCTCTGCCACCGACCAAGGACTCGTTCACCGTCTCCCAGTAAAGGGCGCCACATCCCGCCCTTCTTTGTACGTTGACGACATGGCGATTTTTGTAGCTCCCTTTAAGGACATTGATGTCGTTGCTCACATTCTCAAAGGGTTTGCAGAGGTCACATGCCTAAAGAATAATTTCGATAAATCATCGATGGTGCCTATTCGCTGTCAAAACATCAATCTTGAGGACGTTCTTCATAGTATTCCAACCAATAAAATAGTTTCCCCCATGATGGACCTTGGCATCTCCCTCTCTGTTAGGTGCCTAAAGCGGATCCACTTCTACCATCTAGAGGATAAATTTACTGACAAGCTCCCTCCCTGGCATGGCAAGCACTTCAACATGGCGGATTGTCCTGCTCTTTTCAAGGAGGTCCTCACGTGCATTGAAATCAACAACATCACATCGCTTGCCATTCTGGTAAAGGTCCATCAATTTATTGACAAGATCTGAAGGGCTTTATTGTGGGAGGGTATTGACAAAGTTTCTAGAGGAAAACGTAAGGTTAACTGTGACGCAGTGTGCCGCCCGACCAATCTCGGTGGCATGGAGGTCCTTCACTTGGAAAAAAATTGCTCAGGCTCTCACGCTTCGGTGGACATGATTGAAATGGACCGCAATAGAGTGTGCTTGGATGGGCACTGATAACATGTGCGACCACGATATGGACCTCTTCCACACCCTCACAATGGTGTCCATTGGGAGCGAGAAGAAACAATTTTCTGGGACTCCCCTTGGGCAGGTGGCATTAGAACACGCGATACGGCACCCACCATTTTTGTAATCACCAAAAGGATGAACTTGAGTGTGCAAGAGGCGATGCACAACAATTGCTGGGTTGCTCAAATTGACACCTCCCATGGAATCTCCTTGCTACACCAACATGAATTCACCAATCTATGAAACTACACTTCTCAATTCAACCTCTTTGAGCATCAGCATGACAACATTTCTCGGTAGGAAGTGCGCACGCATGTTTCTGCGTCTGCACATGCAAGAACTAACTTGAGGAAGTGCGCACACCAAATCTCATGGTAAGGATTTCTCGTCATATGCGTGCGGGGCCGTGAGATTTGGTGTTAGTTATTCAAAGGTTCAATGGCGACGACTGCGGCTACAGGCGTTGATCTTTAGGAGCGCGTGCAGCCGTGCACGAAGACTTCCTAGCTGTCATCGACGGCTTGTTCTAGTGACGATGGTTGTCGTCCGGTGGTTTAGAGACCTTGATGTAATGTTTATTATGTTTGATTTGAAACACTTTGTACTTTGGATGAACTTTTATACTAAATCTGAATCATTTTAAAATAAACTCGTCTGCTCGTGTTGCAGGTTGATTATCCAGTCAGACTCCTTCCACATGAAACGATACGCGTCTGCACCTGCACTAGGCTGCAACTGCTGTGTTGCGCACAACGTCTCGCACGCTCCACTTGAGTCTAGCGGCCGAAGCGTCTCCCTCGCCGCTTGTTGGGCTCTTGGCCATTCCTAGTACAAGGCCCTAACCCACCGCTGCCACAGCCTTTTCTCCTGCCTCCACCACTGTCCGTTGGTGACGCGTGGTCGTCGACGGTATCTTCGCACGAATTTGGGTAATCTTCTTGACAATGTTCGACTGATCGCCTGTGTGGGCTCCTCTTCGATTACCGGTGAGGAGGTCCCCGTTCTCTTAGTGATAATCGCTGAATTGGGGCTGGATTTTCGTCCCTCCATCGATAGCCGATGGAATCAGAGAAATCAAATGCCGGATCGAGTCTGTGCTGCTGAAGAAAACCAATTTCTAAATTTAGACCTGTCCTATCTTTGTGCTGTGCCTGTCGGATACTCGGATCACGGGTTCTTGTTCTGATTGGCTCCCCCGTCCCGCAGATCGGAGTCCAGCGCCATGGCGAACCGCGTCGGCGAGTCGTCGTCGTCGACGAGCGCCCACGGCGCCGGGAAGGACTCGGGCAGCTTCGAGTGCAACATCTGCCTGGAGCTGGCCCAGGACCCCGTGGTGACCCTGTGCGGCCACCTCTTCTGCTGGCCGTGCCTCTACGAGTGGCTCCACGTCCACGCGCACTTCCCCGAGTGCCCCGTCTGCAAGGCCAACGTCGAGGAGGACAGGCTTGTCCCCCTCTACGGCCGTGGCAAGACCTCCGCCGAACCGCGGCCGAGCTCGTCCGACGGGCCGCAGATCCCGAGCAGACCGTCCGGGCAGCGGCGCGCCACCGCTCCGCCGCCTGATCACCGCGACCATTACCCGCACCCGAACCAAAGCCCGTGGTTCCCTGGTGGCGGCGCCATGGCCGGCGGTCGGTGGGGGAACTACACGTTCTCCGCCGCGATCGGGGGGCTGTTCCCTCTGCTCAACTTCCAGGTGCACGGGTTCCCGCCGGCGTATGGACCCGCTGCCGGGATTCCTTACGGGTACGGGCATGACTTCCATGGGTGGCACGGGCATGGCTTCCCGCCCCAGGCGCCGCAGGGCCAGGTCGATGTCTACTTGAAGATGCTGCTGGTCCTCGTCGGTGTGCTTGTCATCGCTAGCTTGATTGCATTTTAGATTATGTGTTGTGGAGGGCCTTCGTTGGTGTGCTTGCATTTAAATCTGAGTGCATCGTAGGTAGGTGAGCTCCCATGGTTAGGTTTGATCAGTATGGAGAGCAGTAGAATGACCAATTTTCCATTGTGTGGTACTCAGTGAATTTTCCATGGTGATCAGTTGGAGTACTTGTAATTGCCACTGTGTGGTGTCCCCAGTGAATTTGATCTGTGCATTATTTATGCATTTACATTGAAACATGCTCGTGCTGATCACCATCCATATTTTCGTTAGCGTTCTTGACTGGTTACTTTGCAACTTTGCATGCAAACTGCATTTTCTGATCCTATGCTCCTGGCTGAAAAAAAAGGGTACTAATTGTTCGTGGATTACTTTCATACTCTATCAGGTTGATGCGGTTTTCCAGAAATTTGTTGCATTCTCAGACAGAAGTTTCCAGAAAATAAACTACTATTAATTCATAAGTTTAATTTTATTTATTTATTCAGATTTTTAATACATTCAAAACTTTCCTTCATACATTTTTTTGAGAATGGGGGGGGGGGGGGGGGAGCTCCCCCACTTTCCTTCATACGAATATTTAACTTTCGCCATTGATGATCTATGCACCTGCATCGTCACATGAGTCGATGATATGCAACATATATAGTTGAGCAACAGAAAGAGACAGACTTGAAAAAAAATAGAAGCAACATATCATAAGCATAAATAACAAAGTTGATCGTACCCAAAATTCCCTAACTAGAGTGATCGTCGCTAGTCGAGGAGGATGGTTTAATTACATCACAAATAAAGTTCCGTCGTGCATAACTCAAAGTTTCGTCATACAGAAAGTATGAACTAAACGGACACATTGTCATATATCGACAATCACTCCAACATGTTGTGCCATCCATCTAAGTCAGGGAGATAGTCCCCGAGCCTAGTGAAAGGCTTCAGGTCGAGACGCCGAGAGGCTACCCATGGTCGGACGTCTTCCCGCGACATTTGTCCTTCTTCGTAGAACATCCCTGTTTTTCCGACGACCTCCTTCATGATGATTTGGGCAAGTTCAC
The DNA here is from genome assembly GCA_032464435.1 of Aegilops umbellulata. Taxonomy (NCBI): domain Eukaryota; kingdom Viridiplantae; phylum Streptophyta; class Magnoliopsida; order Poales; family Poaceae; genus Aegilops; species Aegilops umbellulata. Next base: position 380,346,898 of record CP136056.1, on the reverse strand, counting down.
GCTGGATGTGATAGAACTCGGCTAGAAGTCGATGATCCTCGATATCTCCTACGTTCTTTGCCCATTGCAGAATATGGGCATCGCCGGATGTAGGTGACATGCGAAGGTTCTGGTGATACCTTCTGTACTCCAGCATGTGGTGTAGGACATAGAATCCATCATTAAGAGAACCACTCGGTTGCTGGATGCAGCAGAAGTCGGTCTTATGGCCGAAGGCGAGCCTGCCGCCCCTTCTCTTCTTGTCCGTGACCTCTCCACCCCGTGCTTCGTAGTAAAACATAGCACTGTCGAGATCATCCTTGATGTGGGTGTAATCCTTTTTGTGAATGTTCTTCGACGAGTCCAAGTAAAGAGCGTGGGAGTATCAGGGGTAGAGGATGATGAGGACAGCGCGCCCGCCGCTGCGCAAAATAAGTACACCTCAAATTATATAGCCTCCACCGTGCAAATGAATGATTAAAATCGAAGGAAGGATATTTGCGTGGATGACTTACAGGGGATGGTAAGGCACGAGAATCGCCTCCTTGTGCTTATTGGCGAGCATGAAATTGACGATGTATTCCCTCGCGTATTCACGGTGCATTGCGCAGACTCCCAAGAAGCTCTTGTGCATGAAGTACGGGTCAGCGGCACATATATGAGGTATCTGTTCAACCCCGATGATGTAGTTCATGTGCAAGGCATAAAGGCGGACAAACGTAAAATCCAGCTTCTTCACGTGAAACATGTCGAATATGTAATCGAATCGAAGGAAGAACTTATCTACGGGGAAGAAGTCGACGTACGACAATTGCCGCGGAACGTTAACCACGTAGAGTGGGTATCCTGGATCTTTCGAGGCGATGAGGCCTTTCTCTATCCGCAGCACATCGTCATGAAGACTCCTTAGATCGCCGAATCTGGCCCTTAGCGCTGCTGCAGGTAGGATTGGTTGACCGGGGATATGCAATTTATCCGCACCGGTGATATATCTATACGGTCTTGAACCCGAGGCTGCTGAGGCGGCTGGATCATAGAATCAACTTTCTTGCCTTTCCTCGCTCTCTTTCTATACTTGTTTGCCGGAAGGTCGTCTATAATACGTTGAGCCAGGCACCGACTCATGACGCTCAAACCCTGAGTAGGCGAAAGTATAGACATACTGTTGAGTGCCATCGTCATCCTCATCCATGGCGACGTCATCAGCGACTAATGGAGCCTCTTCCTTACCCCGTCTGCTATCACCCAACCCAACACCCGACGCTAATTGGGTAGGTGGGGTGTTGATGTCCATACCTTACTGAGGCTGCATGCTCGTGGGTGTGCACCCGGCCGCCTCCAGACGAAGCAGACTCTTTGGCCACAACAGGACCCACCCATTGCAACAATCACCAAGCCGCCGCGAGGTCTCGTCGTCATCCCCCTAGTACCAGAGGAGGCAAATTCCCGTGGCCCGGTTTGACACTGGCCACGGAAACCTTGAAGACGTTCGAGGGGATAGGCCGGCTGTGGAACAATGGTTCCTTCGGCTTCATTATCGTTGCCTTCCCCACGTCCACCTTCTGGTCGTCGCTGGTGTACAATATGGTGCACAGGGTGTAACATCCAAAATTTTCAATTTGGAATGTTATACATTAGATCATCTTGCATAACATATTTTCTTGCATTTTGGTCGATCCTAGAAAATTTCATGCAACTCAAGGACCCTCGGAGAGAGTTGGAGAATTCGTTATTTTCATATTTGAGTTTTCTCAAATTTTGAAAAGAGGATCATTTGATTTTATTTATTTCATCTTCAATTATTTTCCTATATCAAAAACACGAGAGAGGAATAATATGACTTTCCCAAATTTAGGAAAAATGAAGATTTAATAAATAAATCAAATTTTGGATTTTTTCGGAGTTTATTTGCATTTTATTTGGATTAGGAAAAAATGCGTGTCTTTAAAATATTGCATTTAGGCCCCGAGTAAAAGTTCATTTTGTTCAACTCATTTTTAGGAGTCGGGAAAAATTAACTACGGGATTTTTGGAATTCGATTAGATTTTCTTTTATTTGTTTTTCTGCGCGCGTATCTATTTAAAAAAATCCGCAGCGCCCGACTGGGCCAAGGGCCCAGCCGAGTCGGCCCACGCCGCCGCCCCTCCCCGCACACGCGCCCCGCGCGCAGCCGCGCCGCCGCCGCCGGCCGAATCCGAGGAGGATTCCTCCTCCTCTTCCCCCCTTGCCTTGCCCCCTCCCCCAAGCCACCTCCCCTCCCCCCTTTAAATACCCAAGCCCCCCCTCTCCTCCCCACACCGCCGCGCCCCGCCCCCGCAGCAGCAGCCGCCGTCGCCGCCGCCGCTCGCGCCGCCGCCGACGCTCGCCAGCGCCGCCCGTCGCCGCCTACCGCCGCCGCCCGCGCCCCGCCTCGCCCCGCGCCGCCAAGCCCCGCCACCCGCCGGAGCCGCCGCCCTCACCGAGGTAGCCGCCGCGCCGCGCCACCCTTCCCTCGGTTCGGTTTTTTTTTAAAAACCGTTCCGGTTCTTTTTCGTTTCGTTGTTTCGATTTTTTTCGAAACCCTAGAGCGGTTTTCGTTTTTCTTTCGGTTTAGTTGTTTAGCGAGTGTTCGCCGGACCGTTCGTCTTAACGAACGTGATCACCGGTTATTCTCGGTTAACGAACGTCCGTTCGTTTAACCGTTCGTCGTTTTCTTTTTCGTCGGATTTATTCCGCGATTTTCTGATCGCGATTTCAGATCCGATCTTCTTTCTAGTTTATCTTCTCACTCGTTTATCGGAATCAGGTGATTCAAGCGCCTGGAGTTTCGTTTCGAAACCGCCGTTCCGACTAATCAACTTACACAAGTTTTGCTACTGTAAAATTTGACCTAGTTTCAACTTGCTAGAACCGAGTTGTTTTCTTCCGCCGTTTGTTTTCCGTTACTTTGTTCGGTTCGTTTTCTCTTTGTAACCGGAGTTCTTAAGTTGAACTTTCTGGTCCGATCTCTTGTTCGAGTTTTACCTGTGCATTAGATGATTACTTATTGTATGCTTGTTGTTTGTCTGTGATAGATCACCCGGAGTGCGCCGCCTGTTACTTCGAATCTCTAGGTTTCGCGGATCCTCAGCAAGGCAAGTAACACTTTGATCATACCTTCTCATTGCCCAGTTTTTATTGCATTAGACCAATCCTCACACATTGCATGATTAGGATCTAATTAAACTGTGGGATGGAAAGTAGTTGAGGTAGTACCTATTACCTGTTTTACTTATGAAACCTTTGGGAGTTACTTCTGCGTTTGCTTGTTATGCCATGCTATGCTAGTAGACGTGGATTGGGTGAGTGATATCCATGACAGATGTGAGTATTGTTAATTAATGGTTTATCTAAGGTGGCAACTTGAACACACATCTGGGTGGATTGAGGCACCTGGTTTCTATCAGGACTTGCCTGTTTTTCTTTGGACCGCCACCCAGGCTCAAAGGGATCATAAGAACATTCATGCTAGTAACTTCCGTGTGCAGCCACAAGCCATTATGGGCTCTGGCATAGTTGATTAAGTCGTGCAAACTCTTACAGGGTAGACTAGCAGATGTAGGGGAAAGTGTTGGAATATTAGGCAAGTTCATGATTAATTCCAGTAAATAATTCATGACTAGAAGAGATACTAGCAAGCAATAATCCAGCAAACTAGAAGAACAGCAAGACATGCATGACAGCAGCAAACACGTAACAATAGCTGTAGAAACAGACATGAACAGAGGATGTTGGACGTACTGATCGTCAGCTATTATGGGTGCGATAGTGTTGATGACGATGTTGGCGACGATCTGCTGCTGACGGCGATGAATACGACGATGAGTAGCACCGCCCGACTTGGACGGAAGACGACCCGTGATGACGAATTTGAGCAGTCGCGCACAGCGCTTCCCAAAAACCTAATTCGTCCTCTCCCGGTGCAGGATCGCAAAGACGAACGGTTCCGGAGACCTGCTCTCCCACGCGCCGATGCACGCCGGCGTTTGGGATGGAGTAAACTACGATGGCGGCGCAAGTTGTGAGATGAGGCAAAACCCTAGGTGTTTTTCGGTGTGTCTCTGGCCGTAGCCGGTAGCTGTATATATATATTAGGACCAGAGGCGGTATTGTGTCACGACCACAATCCCGAACCGACTCGGTTTCTAATTCGTATACTTACCGGACAAGAAATCAAAAACTTGTCTGCCAAGACATAAAAATAAAACGGCAAAAGGAAGCTGCGCTCCTGCAAGGAGACGGACCGGATTTCGGCGGACCATTCACGCGCATGTCGCATGTACGCGCCGCCTCGCCTCGCCTCGCCACGCCACGGCCCGGCCCGGCCCGGCCAGGCGAGGCGAGGCGAGCGAGCGCGCGCGTGTGGTTTTCCCTTTCTCTTCTCACACACCACTTAGAGTGGTGGAGAGAACCCACTATATAAAGAGGTCCAACTCTTCTTCAACTTCCAAGGTGGGACTAAACTTAGCACCACCACTTGCCATTTTACACATGGGCTTTGAGATTTCAGAAATTGCTATGGGCCTAGCCCATTAATTCTAACAGAAAGTAGGTGTACCGGTCTATCCAACGTAAGGTGCTAGCCTTCTGAAAGACTATGTCTCGGTCATCCGTTTCTCAAACACCATGTAGTGTGAGAAGCCAAACGGAGGCGATCGAGTCTTGTGGGGAAAAGTGCGCAAACCTCTGCAGAGTGTACAATCTAATCATGATTAGCCGTGTCCCCGGTTATGGACGACTTGAGTATCTAGTACCTGAATATCATGTGAATCTCATCATGTTACTTCTAATTAATATTGTTGGGTTTTAATTGTTCACTTAATTGGGATCGGAATGCTGTCAACCATTCTCGATGTTTCAACCACCATGATAGTTAAATAAAATTTATTCCTTTGCAGTAGGGAAAAATTGGCTTTATGCAAAACTGTAACCATAGAGCTTTTCCACCAGCCATATATGCATGTAGTATAGGCTTATCAATGATTATTCTCTATGTGTTACATTGCCAGCATATTCCATGTGTTGACCCGTTTTCGGGCTGCAACTTTCATGTTGCAGACTTTTCAGACGACGAGTAAGGTGCTTTTAGGTCGTGGTTCTATACTCAGTGATGCCGTTGGAGTTGATGGACTCACTTATCTTCCAAGTCTTCCGCTGTTATCATTATTAGATGGCCTTAAGCCATATTTATTGTAATAAGTTCTCTTTGAGACACCGATATAATAAGTGTGTGATTGCTACTCTGTTATAAATCCTTCGAAGTACTGTGTGGTGTCAGCATTACTGATCCAGGGATGACACCGGAGCACAGAGACTTGACCATCTGAGGCCAGGTCGCTTCACAGGGTTTCATCGAGCTGTAAAGAAAAGTCTGCGATGTGAGACATCCGAGAGGCAACGAAAATGGGAGATTGTACATTTATTGAAGGGGCCGGCGTGACAGATACCGTGAGGGCGTCGAGCTCAGCCAAAGACGAAGCACCGCCGAGCACGTCCGGTGTGGGAGCCAGTGCAGGAGCAGGTGCGGGAGCCGGTGCGGGAGCAGGTGCAGCTGCAGGTGCTGGTGCAACGCTAGTTGAGCTGCTCCCCAAGAAGTCAGCAAGGGGAAAGTCCGCTGCATTTTTTTCTGGATTTTGCCTGGTCCAATTGAAAACGACTGGAACCAAGGAAGTGGACATATCTACAACCATCTGTTTTGCGGCAGCTACCGCTGTTGCGACTGTCTGAGATGATTTCTTCTCAACCGCAATCTCAACCTTCTTGTCGATGTTTTCTTCGGTTAACCTCCGTCTTTCCTTTCTCTCCTCACTTGTCTCACTGTAGTACTTCTTTCACGTGGCGCCGTCTCCGACACCGTGCACGCGTCCATACGACGGTCGAGTATCCACCGGGAGTCGTTTCAATATGTTCAACGCCCGGTTGAATGGAGTGTCCCACTTGGGCCTCGCCAACGCCTCAGACGGCGAGTCGCTTTCGGACGCAATCCTGTGCTGCTCTCTCTGCAAAAGGCACAAGGATCGTTTACAAATATGACTAACGTGTAGTCGAATTGATCAAAAACTAAAAGTACCAGCAGTCTGATGAACTCCGTCGTGACCGCGTTCGTCTCGAAAACCTTCTTCACTGGGTCCCAACGGTGCCGGGCCCTGAGGACGTCACGCTCATGCGGGACGGTGAACTCCGCCAAGGGGCCTGGGATGCCCAGACTCGCGGCTTCCGCGTCCTCCTTGGCCCATTTGGACCTCTTCCCGCCGTAACCACGGCTTCCGAGGTGGTGGCTCCGAATGCTCCTCTATTGAAGCCCCTTCATGTACTTAGACTTTTTTTGGCAGCTTCGGCCTCGCAAGCCGCCTTGAATATTTGAAACTGCTCTTCCGTGATTGTCGGATTATCCTTTAGAATCTCAAAGTAGGGTTCCTTCTTGTCGATGATCCTTACTTTCACCCTTGTTTTCTAGGCGGCCAACGCGTCGCTAAACTTGGTCATGGCGTGTTTGTTTATCTTCTTCATTGTCAGGTTCTTAGCTGGATCTTTATAATCCTTTTCATTCCGGCCCGGGAACAAGAATATCTGGTGAAACTTCTTTAGGAGGGAGGTCCACATATTATCTATCTTCTGTAGTTTCTCATCGTTGATGGTGGTGGTTGTCCGTACGATGCAGCCTATTTGATTGCGGTAGCACGCGCGCGCTTCCTGGGGCGCTTTTAGCTCAAAATTACTGCCGTCCACCTCCGTGACCACCACTCTAGTAGTCCTGAGCTTGTTAGGAAGCCGTTGCCTCTTTGCTTTTGGTTCTACACCGGCTCCGCTAGTCTCGGCGCCGGTATCAGTCTGAGCGCCGGTCTCGATGCCGGTCTTAGTCTCAGCGCCGGTATCAGTCTCAGTGCCGGTCATAATCAGCGCCAGTCTCAGTCTCGTCGGCAAGGCTCAAAAATTCGTCTGCCGCCCAGTAGACGTCGTCTCAAACACCAGAACCCTGTCCTTCATCGTTGCTAGCCATGTTTCCTACGATTAAATCTAGTCAATTAATTCTAGACCTAATAAAATGAATAATGACATAAAAAAGGCCTATTGTTTTGCATGAACGTTGACTCCTTCCCGGTGCGTCAAATCCCGGGCACTCGATATGTCCTAGTTTGTAGCACAAGTCATGCCGAAATTCACGGAAAATTTCGGCATGACCTTTGCTAAAAAGTGGACAAATCGAGAACCTGAATTTTGCCGAAACGGAAATGAATCAACATTCCGGCAAAACATAGGCCACTCGGCTTCATTCCCTGGAAACAACAAAAGGCCACTTGGGCACAATCAAACCACTTCAACGTCGATTATGATCAATGAGCAAACACAATTGAGGATTTTTCATATATCATGACCACTTCAAATTTGCATCTCCTAGTGTTTGACAGTTCAAGAAAATCTACACAAATCTCATGCTCTCTGAAACTCAATTCAAAAACCAAATATAGATGGATGAATCCTAGAACTCAAATTATGAACCTATAACTCAAATTATGTCCTAAATTTTTGTCCTAATAAAAATTCACTAAAATTAAGAACCTACTAGACTTGCAACACTAATAGAAATTTATATTTTTATATTGATTTTTTCTTTAAACTAAATCCTACCACCCTAGTTAACATTTAGTTAAACCTTACTTTCCTAACAATTGTAATTAACCACTACAACCCTAACCCAAGTGCCCTAGTTAAGCATATACCGTTTTTTTCTACGACGAGGGGCGCAGGGGCGTCTCTGTCAAAGCCCTATCTAAATTCTTTTCCTAACTAAATTAACCTAACTAATTTAGAGAGAGAGAGGAGGGGTGGGGGCTTACAGAGGATGGCTCCGGTGGTGGTGCGGGAGGCAGTGGTGGCGAGGGAGGCAAGGGCGTCTCCGGTGACAGCGAGGGAGGCAGTTGTGGCGAGGGAGGATTCGGTGGCGTCGACTGCGGCTCCGGTGGCGTTGATGAGGCCGTGCGACTCCGGTGGCATTGGGGGCGGCTCCGGTGGCGTCGACGGCGCGCGACTCTGGTGGCTCCGAGGGCGTCGACGTTGGCAGGAGACGGCGGCGAAGTGGGGCGACGGCGAATCGGGCAGACGGCGGCGGGGTGGGTCGAGGGATTTGGGGGAGAAGTGGTGGCCAGGGGGAAACTTTTTTTTGGTTAAGTCAAACTTAGTGGTAGCACTTTTCGGGAAGCGCGCTATAGCTAAGTTAGCTATAGCGGCTTTCACAAAACGCGCTATTGCTATAGCTATGTAATTTCCATCATATTTCTTATTTCCTTTTTTGTTTCTACAGCGGGGGTCTAGGAAACGCGCTGCAACTACGTTAGCTATAGCGCCTCTTACGAACAAACGCTATTGCTACGTCTTTCTCTTTTTGTTGGCTTTTTCATTTATTTTGCTCTACATTTTATTTTTTTCCTTTCTCTTTTTCCTATTACTTTTATTTTCATTTACTTTTCCATTTGTTTTTCATTTTATTTTATTTTCATTAGCAGTAGCGCTCTCCGCGCGAAACGCGCTGCTATTTATGTCCTAGCAGTAGCGCGCTTCTTTCAAGACCGTACTGCTATGCGTAGCCTATCGTTTTAGCAACAGGAATATTAGTGGTAGCGCTTTTTCATGTGCACGCGCTACTGCTACTATTGTATCTGTAGCACCGTTTTCGCACGCGCGCTACTGCTATTTAGCACTAGCGCCCATTTTTGACACGTGCTACTGCTAAATTTCTGTGTATAAGGTTTTCCCTAGTAGTGTACCTTGCTAGTGTACCTTGCCAAATCCTGTTGGCAAGCGGGCATGTGATAAAGAGATGCATGGAGTCTTCGGGTGACGTAGCGCAGTGGGGGCATAAATTAGAGGAGATTATATGCTTGTGGGTAAGATTAACCCTAGTATTGAGGTGGTCTTTGAAGAGAAGCCAAGCAAAGTTTTTTATTTTGCGAGGAGCCTTGATGCCCCAAATGAGAGGGGCAATGAGATCCATGTCTGGTCTAGTCATGAGGGTGCCATACGCTTGCTTGGTGAAGAAGTCATGACCCCTGAGTAGGAAACTTTGATCTTCCTCTGCCGAGGGCGTGAAGTCCTGCAAAATAGCCAAAAGCGAGACAAGCTCTTGTTCTGCTGTAAGAGAGAGACAATTACGGAGGTTAGCTTCGATACCGAAACGCAAAATGTTAGCCACTTTAATCAGCTCTAGGTTGGAGTGTGAGAAGAGGTGGGGGAAGGTGGTAGCTTGGGATTTTGGGGTTAACCAGGTATCCAGCCAGAAATATGTATGTGAGCCATTGTTTGTTAACACAAAGGAAATTGTCTGTAGGGTTGGTATTTGTTGAGCTATTGTGCGGCACAGGAAAGAAGTTTGAGGGACCGAGGAGACTAGAGCATTGGGGTGTTGGAGGTCTAGCCATTCTAACCAAGGTGACTGTGCAGAGGAGAGGGCTTTGGCAGCAAACTTCATGAGGAGGCAATTATTTTGCACATGCATGTTTTTTAGCCCTAAACCACTGATTTTTTGGTGAACAGACGTTTTTCCACGCAATCGGGCATTGAGCTCCCGAGCAAGCATCGTCCCCTGCCCAGAAAAAGGCCCTTCTCAAAGAGTCGATGATTTTGAGGGTTTTTTTGGGATGCGAAAGACGGACATAGGGTAGGTAAGTAGGGAGTCTAAGACCGCGGAAATGAGAATGAGCCGATCTCCTCTGTCTAGCAGTTTGGCACGCCAGCCAGTTAATAACTTGCACGATCGTTCGATCAAAGGAGCGAAGGCATTGGCGGGGGGTTTGGTTGGGGCAAGGGGGAGGCCAAGGTACGTTTGAGGGAAAGGGGCGCGGGAGCAAGCCATGGCGAGAGCAGTGGCAGTAGCCAAGGTATCGTCCGTGTGTAGAGTGGCTAGAGTGGTTTTAGAGAAGTTGATGGCGAGGCCCGTAGCTTGCGCAAAGTTATTTAAGATTGCTTTGAGAGCTGCGGCGGCAACAGGAGAGGCGGCTACGATGATAAGCATGTCGTCAGCATATTGGAGAATGGTGGGAGGCGGGTGGGAGAAGATGGGGTGGTGGAGAGCCGGCTCGGTGTTTTGGAAGATGAGCTGTTGGAGCAGATCAACGACGATGAGAAAAAGGTAGGGGGAGGCCGGGTCGCCCTGCCGCAGACCATTCTTGCATTGTATCTAGTGGCCTGGGATGCCATTTAGGAGAATGGCAGTTTTGCCCGTGTGGAGAATGTTTTGGATCCAGTTATGAAATTTTTGGGAGAAACCACGGACAGCCAGGATTTTGTCGAGAGCAGGCCAAGCAATGGAATCGAAGGCCTTCCTAAAGTCAAGCTTAAAAACCATGGTTGGTCGTTTGCGAGTGTGGCAAGAGCTAATGAGATCGACTGCGTATACATAGTTTTCGGCAATATTCCTGCCAGAGATGAACCCCGACTGATTACCATGAACTAACATAGGGACGAGTGGTTTGAGCCGAGATGTGAGAACTTTTACATTATATAGATGTTTCAATTTTGATACTGAAATTTTACATCACTACCTTTTTCTAGAAACCTTTTTAGATTTTTGAAAACAGATAAGCATGCATGATTTCATTTTTAGTGTAAAAATCGTCGAAAACTGTCACCCATTGGATCTAGACCATGTGCCTTTGGGGGCGTTCACCGGCATCTCACCCCTAGTGAACATTGGCCAGACAGCTTTACCCTTGTTAAGCTGATAATTCCCCAGATCAGTTATGGTATATATATATATGGAAAGATACATGGTTAGTTTGGTTTGTGCCATGAGCGTTGTGTGCCAGGCCTGAGTCCTTCGTGGAAGAACTAGGGGTGCCATGAGCGCTGTGAAGGAAATATGCCCTAGAGGCAATAATAATGTTGTTATTTATATTTTCTTAAATCATGTTTATTATTCATGCTAGAATTGTATTAACCGGAAACTTAGTACATGTGTGAATACATAGACAAACGGAGTGTCCCTAGTATGCCTCTATTAGACTAGCTCGTTAATCAAAGATGGTTAAGTTTCCTAGCCATAGACATGTTTTGTCATTTGATGAACATGATCACATCATTAGAGAATGATGTGATGGACAAGACCTATCTGTTAGCTTAGCATAATGATCGTTTAGTTTATTGCTATTGCTTTCTTCATGACTTATACATGTTCCTATGACTATGAGATTATGCAACTCCCGAATAATAGAGGAACACTTAGTGTGATATCAAACGTCACAACGTAACTGAGTGATTATAAAGATGCTCTACACGTGTCTCCGATGGTGTTTCTTGAGATGGCATAGATCGAGATTAGGATTTGTCACTCCGATTGTCAGAGAGGTATCTCTGGGCCATCTCGGTAATGCAGATCACTATAAGCCTTGCAAGGAATGTGACTAATGAGTTAGTTACGGGATGATGCATTACGGAATGAGTAAAGAGACTTGCGAGTAACGAGATTGAACTAGGTATGATGATACCGACGACCGAATCTCGGGCAAGTAACATACCGATGACAAAGGGAACAACATATGTTGTCATGCGGTTTGACCGATAAGATCTTCGTAGAATATGTAGGAACCAATATGAGCATCCAAGTTCCGCATTGGTTATTGACCGGAAGTGAGTATCAGTCATGTCTACATAGTTCTCGAACCCGTAGGGTCCACACGCTTAACGTTCGATGACGATCGGTATTATGAGTTTATGTGTTTTGATGTACCGAAGGTAGTTCGGAGTCTCGGATGTGATCACGGACATGACGAGGAGTCTCGAAATGGTTGAGACATGAAGATGGATCTATTGGAAGGTTATGTTTGGACACTTGAATGGTTTCGGATGAGTTCAGGCATATACCGGAGTACCGGGGGGGGGGGGGGGGGGGGGGGTTGACCGGAACCCCCCGGGGGCTAAATGGGCCTACATGGGCTTTAGTGGGAGAGAAAGGAGGCGGCCAAGAGGTGGGGGCGCCCCCCCATGCCCAATCCGAATTGGGAAGGGGGCTGACCCCCCTTTCCTTCCTCTCCTCTTCCCCTTCCTCCCCCTTCCTATTAGGACTATGAAAGGGGGAAACCTACTCCTAGTAGGAGTAGGAATCCCTCCTTGGGGCGCACCATGAAGGGTCGGCCGGCCCCCTCCTCCCCTCCTTTATATACGGTGGAGCGGGCACCGCATAGACACACAAGTTGACAGTTGTCTTAGCCGTGTGCGGTGCCCCCTCCATAGATTTCCACCTCGGTCATATCGTTGTAGAGCTTAGGCAAAGCCCTCCGTCGGTAACTTCATCATTACCGTCACCACGCTGTCATGCTGATGAAAGGGAGTGGTGCTCTGTAGTGGGTTCAACTTGGTGGTGCTCTAATCCAGTGACAATAAGGGCCAAGAGACGTATTGTATTGTTTTCACTAAGGGTAAAATGACGGGGTTTAGTCATATTGATTGACTTCTTTATGTCTACATTATGTCATCTTTCTTATTGTTGTACTCCATTTCTTGCAAACTTAATATCTTGAGATGCATGCTGGATAGCAATTTTGGGGTGGATTATTAGTAGTAGATGCAGTTGGATTAATGGACTACTTATCACAGATGTAATGCCTATATGAGATTATACCATGAATGACCATAGTTATAAATTTTGCAATTTGGTCGATTGCCCAACTATAATTTGTTTACCATGCCATTTGCCTATTCTCGAGATGGCACTAGTGAACCTATGGACACTGGGTCTATTCTCCATTACTGAATTCTTCCACACAATTGTTATCTACTATTTGCCATTTTTACCTTGCTACTATCTATCTCTATCACTTGTGTTTTACATTGTAGCTAGCAAGACAAGGGGCTTGGAAACCCTCTTGCCGTGTCGGGGACAAGTTTTGTTTGTGTTGTGTGTAGCTTTTGTTGACTTGTCTAGCTAGGAAGCTCCTACTATATTGATAACCTTGCTTCTCTATCTGGGGGGGGGGGATATTTGTTGCTTGCTACCTCACCCTTCTCTTGGGGGAATCCCAACATGTCCTGCGAGAGTAAGCACCCACTTTAAGCAAGCTCTTACATCTGCTCCAGTACTTGCACTACCCAACTTTTCACTACCTTTCATCATGGGAACAAATGCTTCTAACATTAGTGTGGGGATGTCTTAGCTCAAGAAGAACACCCACCGGCTTTCATCCGTAGAGCCCTAGGTCTCAAGACAAGATGCCTCTCAACATATGAGAAGGAATTCCTCTCCATACTCCTTGTGGTGGATCATTGGCGCCCCACCGATCTCAACAAGGAAGGACTTTGGAAGCCTCAAACCCAGTCGTGATCAAGACGTATATTGCCGATGACTTGTTGTGTACTTCAAGGACAACTCGAAATGTCGGCGTGTTTATTCCTAGTTGGCCGCCGACCATGTGTAACCCTAGATACCCCTGGTGCCTATATAAATCAGAGGGTTTAGTCCGTAGAGACACAATCATAATTACCAACCTTAGATTTTAGAACACAACATACGATCTCGAGGTAGATCAACCTGTACTCGATACTCCATCATCAATATAATCAAGCATGATATAGGGTTTTACCTCTTCGAGAGGGCCCAAACCTTGGTAAACATTATCTCACTTGTCTCCTGTTACCATCGCTCCAAGATCCACAGCTTGGGACGCCCTACCCGAGATCTGCCGATTTTAGTACCAACACTTATTCCCACTTGACGATGTATTTCGACGGCTCTTAAATGCTGGCCGACCTTGACGCTGGAGTAGTCCTTACCTCTCCTACCGGGGATACCATACAAGATGTACTACAAATCATGTACACTGAGTCTAACAATGCATCTGAATATGAGGATTTACTACACGGTCTTCGGATACCTGTCTCTATGGGAACCCGATGTATGGAGATCTGAGGAGATTCTGATCTCGCTATCTCTCAAGTTAAGGGCGAATTCGATGCAAAGAATCGAAAGATGGCAGCATATCGAAACACTGTGTTAGCAATTTGAAACCCGATTTGAGGGGCTAGAATTTCACCATATCCCAAGGGACAACAATCAAGCTGTCGATATCCTTGCAAGAATGGGCGCTAAACGCAACAAAGTCCCAGAAAATACATTCCTGGAGCGACTCTTTACACCATCCATATCTTGGCAATAAGGGAGTAAACCGATCTTACCGACCCGCCTGCAATCTTACCGACCTAGTAGGAGAGTTTGACAGAAGAAGAGCTACAAGGAAGATACAAGTTTAAGAGCATCTCCAACAGGCGCCCAAAAAAAGCTCCGCGCACTAAAATTTTGCTTTTTTAGGCGCCGAGCAGCTCCAGCAGACGCTGTAGCGCTAAAAGTTTTTTAGGCGCGCGCTGAAAAACGCTATCGAGCGCAGCATATTTTGGGCTCCGGATTGGGCGCGCTTCACAATTTGCACTGTCTGATTTTTGGGCGCGCGTCTTTGGGCGTCTGCTAAAGCAATATTGGTCCCGGCGCACTAAAAGTGCTGAAGTGGCGCCCTATAACTATTATTGGGCGCGAGATTTTTGTGCGGCCGTTGGAGATGCTCTAAAGAAAGAGTTCTATCTCTACACAACTATTCTAACAAGCTATACTACGTCACAGTAAACCGATCCAACGGTAGAAGGGACGTTCAGGACTTCGGATGGCTTCAGAAGTCAGGTCCTCCAACACCTTGTAATGTTGAAACCGACATATATATGTTATCCTGTTAGTGGAGGAAATTGTACAAACCACCTACTTTTAGTGTTCGTGTTGTGTAAAATTCCTACTTTACTAGTTTGTTGCACAAAACATCATATATTGGGGTAATTATGTTGACATGATTCCTAACAAGTGAGTCCAGTTTGTAAGTGCATCGGTGGCAAAAAAACCGATCTCATCAGCAGCCAACTTGAACTGTCAATGTCTTACAATCCTTTGCTCCAATAGAGCTGAATTTTCCCCAGAATATTAGTGAGTGCATTTAAGATTTATTGGATTATTTTTATATTTTTTAAATGTTAAATTTTGAACAAAAAGGTTGACCAATGAAAGGACCGCATCCATTCTTAAACCCTTCGATTGGAGGTGAGATATTTACCAATGTAACGCCTGCATCCTTTCTTAAACCCTTTGATTTGCGCATGTAGACCATGAAAACTTGTTTTTTTTCAGGTTTGTTGATATGACGGATTGTCCGTACATGAAATCTAGAACTAGAATTCTATTCCATTTCAGTGCGCAAACAATCTCTGCTAAAGGCCCAGCCCTGAGGTGGGCAGAGGGGTGGCCGCTGATACGTCTCAAGCGTATCTATAATTTTTTATTGTTTCATGCTATGACACAAATGCCAAATATTTATGTTCCTAAACAAATATATGTCGATTGACGACAAAATTTCCGCCTTGAAATATATATAGGGTTTCATGAGGGAGAAGAATATCTAACAAACATGCAAAGGTAGGGGGAGACGAGCAGACCTTCGGGGTGGGGAGGATGGTGGGGAGGGGGCGTGGAGACACGCGATGACGTAGGAGAGTTGGCGGCTCCATCACCGACGACCACTTTGCCAGCGTAGGGACGGCCGCCGCCGCCAGCTCTTCCGTGCGAGGTGTTTTGTGCAAAAGAAAAATAAAAAATCCAATAAATCATAAATGCACTCGCTAATATTCAGGGGGGAATTTCAGCTCAATTGGAGCAAAGAATTGTGAGATATTGACAATTCTAGTTGGCTAGTGATGTGGCCGGTTTTTCTGTTTTGCCACCGGTGCACTTACAAACTGGACCTACTTGTCAAGAATCATGTCAATACATCTAATTTTTATAAAGCTGTCAACACACCTAAATGGTAGATTAGACTTAGTTGCAACGAATTACACCAATATAAATATTTTATGCGACAAACTTGTAAAGCAGGTGTTTTATGCAACAATAGCATCAAAAGTGGTGGTTTGTGCAGATGTGACAGCCGCACTTATCCACAATAGAACCATAGCCAGAACATGTATTCAGACATTTGGAGGCTCGAGCTAATGTTTATCCTAGCGAGATTCTGTCTGGCACATCACGGCGCAGCTTACAGTTGAAGCCAAACAGTAGTGCTCCTACTATTTCGTTGTCGTGCGATCTTAGCTTACTAGAAGATTCCCCTCGCGTTGCTGCGGAACCATTTGCAACAACCATGTTGTTATATAAAATATCTGTAAAAAAAGATATAAATATGAACTCAATGGGTTACGTAATCTAGCAAGAAGTATCCAAAGATTAAGTGATGATTCGAAACATGTTCAGTAAAATGTTCCTGATAATAACACAATACATATGCAAAAATTAACTCCAAAAAAGATGACATAATCGGAGCACCGACTATGAGACTTGCAAATGAACGACTGAATGTCTTCTGTAAATCCCGAAAGCTGGTTTCTAAAAGAGAAAACTGACGCAGAAGCTTGTATTAGACTAAATCTCGAAAGGAGGAAATAAGCAATTAAAATGGCATGTTTTCTGACCTTCTAACTCGCAGTGTTTGCTCCACCAAAACTGAAAGAATGAAAAGAAAATCAGGACACATCTACTTAGTACAACAATTATATGAATGATATTAACAGGATCTATTAAAGGAAAATGATAACGAAATTGCATGCATACTTACATGTATCATCAGATCACAAAAGGAACAGACATGCAGTAATATAACTTAGCAGAAACAGACATGCAGTAAGCAAAATCAACAACACGGCGAGGTTAAATTGCGAGATATAATCAGGGATTTACATAGTTACCAGCTGGTACTTGTGCATGTCGAAGGAAATAAAGCAGAGGGGACAGTTCTTGATCTATTGGGCATCGGCCACAGATGGTACTGGAACTTTGGCCGAAGAGCGCGTAGACAACGACCTGTAGGCATAGCATCATGATGTGTTTCGCCGGTGCTTGGGGAAGCTTCGAGTCGACGCCTCCTCCCGATTATGTGATTCATCGCCCTGTCCAAAACAATAGTTGTAATGACATGGGGGCGGTACAACGGGTGTCAACAGGGGTTCAGATCAATTCCTCCAGCAAACTGATTTTCTGAGGCAAAACCAGATTACCTAGAGCAGGGGCGTTGGTTATGGTGGAAGACTACGGGAATGGAGCAGATCCGTTCCTTATATAAGGGAGATTAACTACATCAGTTATTCTTGTGTTTGCTTAGTGGAGAAGATGAAAAGGATCTGGTGTAGAATGCGAAGAGAGTTGTGCAAAATCAATCGATTCAGCGGGGACTGGGGAGTAATTAGGGAGACGACCGGCTGCTCATAGTTTTTTATTGAATGAATTATAATAAAGCAATTATGTCTGCGTGGGCCTCTCTTAGGGCATGTATTGGCAGATGGGCCAACAATCTTGTATTTGCAGCAGGGCACATGGGCCACGCAGGAACGGAACATGTAGGTGTAGCACGATGTGGAACGGAGACGCCGGCAGAGGAAGCTTCGATAGACCAGTTCGAGATTTTACAGGTGGGACCTACTTGATGACGTGGATAGCCTGCATGCTAAGAGAATTAGTAGTAGTGGGACTCAACTATTTAGGATATATAGATATATAGATTAGTAGTAGCACAAACTAGACTAGCGTGTACAGTAGTATAGTTGACTGTAGGAGACGGCGAGAATCGCAAAAGCGACCCCTTCTCATTGTAGTACAGAGCACACGATGCGGACAAGCTCTTGAGGCAAGCAATTCCTGGCTAGCTGCAAAGCTTGACCTGTACATCTGACCCAAGCTTCGGTTGGAAGCCTAGACAGTTTGTAGTAGCGCGCACGTGGATCGCTGGTGGGGTGCGAGTGTTGGAGTCTCGCCATGACGCCGCCCATATCCACGATGGCTGCGGGCTGCGGCCACCACCAACCGCATCGGCCCGCGGAGTCCACGCCGCGCGACCTCGAGCGCGCACGACAAGCTAAACCCTGTGACTCCAGTGTAGAGTGCAGGCAGGGGTTAGTCAGTCAGCAGCAGCGGAAACGTTGGACCCAACCTTGACCTGTGCGTGCGTGCAAGACTACAAAAGTTATGAGGCACGTACAAGTACAAACGGACGGTGGCGGCTAGCCTGGTGTGTGGGTGGAGTGAGGGGTTCAACTTGAGTACGTATTTCGTGCGTGCACCACCGGAAGAGCAGAGCAGAGCAGATGGTGGCGCCGGCCGCGGAGACGGTGCCGGGCCGCAAGACCTTGCCGGACGAGTGCAAGACCCTGTGGCAGATCGCCGGGCCGGTCATCCTCACCGGCGTCTTCCAGTTCCTCATCGGCTTCGTCACCGTCGCCTTCGTCGGCCACATCGGCAAGGTCGAGCTCGCCGCCGTCTCCATCGTCATCGGCGTCATCGAAGGCCTCGGCTTCGGGCTCCTTGTAGGCAGCTACCCAACAACTCCCCTTCCTGTTTTGATTCCTCATGTGGTTTGACAACTGTTGTCGCGCCGCGTCGCAGCTGGGCATGGGGAGCGCCCTGGAGACGCTGTGCGGGCAGGCGGTGGGGGCCGGGCAGCTCCACACGCTGGGCGTGTACATGCAGCGCTCCTGGATCATCTGCCTCGCCACGGCCGTCGCCCTGCTCCCGGTCTACATGTTCACGGACCCCATCCTCCGCCTGCTCCGGCAGTCCCCGGAGATCTCGGCGGTGGCGGGGCGGTACGCGCGCTGGTGCGTGCCGCAGCTCTTCGCATACGCCGTGAACTTCCCCATGCAGAAGTTCTACCAGGCGCAGAGCCGGGTGTGGGTCATGACGCTCATCTCCGGCGCCGCCGTCGGCGTGCACGCGCTGCTCAACTGGGTCGTCGTGGCCAGGCTCGGCCGCGGCCTCCTGGGCGCCGCCATGGTCGGCAACGCCTCCTGGTGGCTCATCAACGCGGCGCAGTTCGTGTACGTCGTCGGCGGCTCCTTCCCGGAGGCGTGGACGGGGTTCTCGCGCAAGGCCTTCGCCAGCCTCGGCGGCTTCGTCAGGCTCTCCCTCGCGTCCGCCGTCATGCTCTGGTTCGTACTACTTTCGTTGCTTCCTGCTCTAATTAGTATCTACATGCTCTAATTTTTTGTGCTGCAGCTTAGAGATGTGGTACTACACGGCAGTGATCATTCTAGTGGGTTGCTTGAAGAACCCAGAGATTCAAGTCGGGGCCGTTTCCATATGGTCAGTGCACCAGTAATCTCCGACTGACAGTGCTGCTTGTTCCGATACCTCTTCTTGATTCGCCTAAAATAGTTGAATTCTTTTGCAACAGCATGAACTACAACATCTGGACACTAATGGTATCCGTCGGTTTCAATGCTGCAGTGAGGTGCGCAATTGCTCTGTTCCCCTCCCCCTTCCCTGTCTCTCGACTCTCAGGACATTCCAAGAAATAATGACCCTGACCCAAGTCTCGTTTTTGGTGTGGCCAGTGTTCGCGTGGCCAACGAACTTGGCGCCAAGCACCCGAAAGCGGCCAAGTTCTCGGTCGTGGTGGCGGTGACCACGTCGGCCGCCGTCGGGCTCGTCTTCACGCTCGTCACCCTCCTGGCCAGGAAGCAGCTGCCGAGGCTCTTCACCGACGACGAGCAGGTCGTCAAGGAGGCCGCGAAGCTGGGCTACCTTCTGGCCGCCACCATAGGCCTCAACAGCATCCAGCCGGTGCTATCAGGTAGGCATACTCACTCATCAATCATCATCAAGAACGTTATCTGTACAGTAAATCTGTTGAGAGCAAATCGATGATGACGTGACGTGTGTGATCGTCGTTGGTGATTCCTTCCAGGAGTGGCCATTGGAGCTGGGTGGCAGTCCTTGGTCGCCTGGGTCAACATCGGCTGCTACTACCTCATCGGCCTGCCCCTTGCAGCTGTCTTCGGCTTCAAGCTCAAGCTTAACGCAACAGTAAGGCAAAGACGGACAGTACTAGTCCAGACCATACTCCAGGAGATTCTCTGCTGTTCTGATTTTCACCGGAAGAAATGCTGATTTTGTGTACGTGCAGGGGATTTGGGTGGGGATGCTGATCGGCACGGTTCTGCAGACCGTCATCCTGTTTGTGATCCTCTTCAGAACCAAATGGCAGAAAGAGGTAACAGCAATTCAACACGTTTGGCACACACACTTGGTTCCAGCAATTGATAAGTAACTCGATCGTAGTTGCATCTAGATCTTCTTGGATTTCTGATGCACTAAGTAAGTTTGGGTGGTGATGATGCAGGCTATGCTGGCAGAGGAGCGGGTGCGGAGCTGGGGAGGAAACGTCGAGCTGCCGACCGTCCAAGAAGCAAGATGAAACGGGAACGGACAAAGCTGACTGCGCACACACCACACAAATTTGACAGGATAGGAGTCCACAAAGTATAAATAAACAGAGGACATATGAAGAAATAATACATGAATCATTCTCTCCTTTTTTTACTGAGAGAGACTACAGTAATCATTCGGTGTGGCTGTATTCAGCAAGGGTCGCCAATTTTGTTCTATAATCTCTTGAAAGCAGAAGGTTAGCAATTAATCTCGTGGTCTGCCGTGGGTGCGATGCTAATACGCTGATGTCTAAGGTGGACGTTTTTGCTTGTTCTTGCATTCTAGAGGAGTTTGATCTTGTTGTTTTCAAACTTTTTGTTGTTACTAGCATGAGTACATCGACTCGAAAAAACTGAAATACACTTGATAAAACAAAAAAAGAGTGATAATCCAAAGAACCGCCTATATAACTCTCCATGCGACATATAGGGGGTCTGTCGTACGGGGCACTGTTATGGGCTGGTGGCCCAGTTAGCTGCTTCTCGCTGTTTATGCGAAATCATTAGTTGAGGAGTACTCGTTGCACAGATCACTTCAACCCCTCAGGTTGCGACAAGCGGTGCACAAGCAACGCGCCACGGTCGCAACCTCGGAGTTTTCCTTTTTTTCGTAGATTCATTTATTCAAAACGTTTTATCTCTCAAACCGTGCGTCCAAATCTCAAATCGCTTTCACCGCTGGATTCTTCGCGTCGAGATCTTCAAAACTAGATCCCATGTTGATAGGTTTTGACGAACTTTTTTTCCACAAAAAAACGGATGAAAAAACCGAACCGGTAGCATGGGTTTTTCCCTTTTCGAAAGAGGCACGCCCGTTCCTCTCACGAAATCACAACCGTGCCTCTCGCGGAAGCAAAACCGTGACTCTCACAGAAGAAAAAAAACACTTTTTTCGTTTCCGAGGAGGCACGGCCGTGACTCTCGCGAAAGCACACCCGTGCCTCTCAGGGAAGCAAAACCGTGACTCTTGCGAAAGAAAAAAACAGAAAATGTGTTTTTTTTATTTCCGAGAGGCACGGCCGTGAAAGCACAACCGTGTCTCTCACGAAAGCACAACCATGACTCTCGCGAAAGAAAAAGAAAGCAGAAAACACGTTTTTTTCCTTTCCGAGAGGCACGGCCATGACTCTCGCGAAAACACACACGCGCCTCTCGCGGAAGTAAAACCATGACTCTCGTGAAAGGAAAAAAAACAGATAACATGTTAAAATAGATAACACGTTTTTTTTCCTTTCCGAGAGGCACGGCCGTGACTCTCGCGAAAGCACACCCGTGCCTCTCACGGAAGCAAAACTGTGAATGTCGTGAAAGGAATAAAATGCGTTTTTTCGCGTAATTTTTTTTATTTTGTTGTCGAAAAGCTAAGGAAGAGTGGTGGAAAACCAAAACGTCGAAAAAAACCCGGGAAAAACCGTTTAAATAGCCAAAAACGCGTGCGAAAAAATAAAAAAATAAAATCCGGAGAAAGAGCCCAGAGCGCGACACGTGGCGAATGACTGAGAGCGCGTCAAGTGACGCTGGTCATTGCGAGGCTCCCAAAGGAGGTTTGTTGGCGCCACATCCATCAAAAGTACCAACAAAAAAACTAAAATACACTTGATAAAACGAAAAGAGTGATAAACCAAGGAACCTCCTATAAAACGCTCCTTGCGACATATAGGAGGACTGTCGCACGGGCCCTGTTATGGGCTGGTGGCCCAGTTGTCCGCTTCTTGCTCTTTATGTACTAGATGTTGTACTCTTTTGGGTTTAACGAGAATCATTTTTGTGTTTCTTTTGGTTTACTCCGGTTCTTAGTCGGATTATGTTTTAAAACATTAAAAAAATTGCAAAGTGGTTGGAATATTTTTTCACAAAAGTGTGAACCTTTTTGAAGGTTTTGGGAACAACTTTTAAAATTAGAGAAATGTTTTAAAATATTGTAAACATTTTTAATGAAAAGGTGATTTTTAAAATTTGTGAATGTTTACTCCAAAATACTAATTTAAGAAAACATGAACGTTCTTAAAGTTGTGAACATTTTAGAAAAAATAAAAAACGAAAAAGAAAAATAAACAAAAATGAAAAGAAAAAAACCGAATAAACCTGCGGTAAAAAGCTAGAAGAAAACCGTCCAACATAGAAAACAGAAACAAACAACTAAAATTCACTACCAAACCCCGAGAAGGGTTTTCACAAGAACCTGTAAGGGCCATAGCCTACATTTTTCACAATAGAGTAGAAATATTTCAGTATGAACTTATATAACAACCAAATTAGTTTACCTTCGCTTTCTATGATAATGAAAAGAACGCATAAATCTCTCGTAGCTCGACATTGCTCTAACCTAACCCCTATCAATGCTTTTCTCAAAGTCATGTTCTAAACACCAATTTCAAAGGCTGTATGCACAATATTTCCATTATTGGACATCGCAATAGTCCAAGAAGAGATGTTTGATTCCATCAACCCCAGTTTGGATCTCACTTGGCTCGTCTGAGTGTGTACTATATTTGTCAAAAGGAAAATCTTACCAATGCCCTCTCGTGTTAAACAATCTCCGCGACCATTTTGGCAATCAAGCAATGGTCATTCTTCCGAATTCAAGAACACCTAAAACACATTGCTCTTTAGGCATATAAACTTGAGAACATTTCACAAGGTGATATTCGTATTTATTCTTGTCTCCACTGCACAAAACCTAACCCCAGATGTGCTAGCTCTTTCTTTGATTCCCATAATAGTTTCATTGAAATAAAGCATATAAAGATGTATGGTAGTCAAAGAGGAGTTGAACAACATGATTCTTCCATCATTAGGAAGAATTATACGTAGCCAACAACTTCTTCTCTGTTCATCAATAGGAATCCCAAGTACTTCAAACGTAATTTCCCAGTTTTGTAGGTGAAAAGGTCCTCGAAGTAAGTGATTTTTTTCTTTAGTAGTGCCTAGACAATATATGTTATGGAATATAATTTTAATTCCTAACATCTGCACAAATGGAGACAAGAAAATTTGATATTTCTACTATGCTCCAAGTCATCTTGCAACAGAAGGTATACAATCCTGCATATTGCGGATTATACTATCCTTCTGTTGCAAGATTAGTGGAAAGTCTAATGATCAAATTATTATCTACAACTTAATCAATCATAATTTATAAGGCATCATTTGCAAGGTCAAACAGTGATGAAAATAGTGGATTTTCTCATATGAGTCCCAAAAGTAGCGGAATAAGGTCATATCTCATCATTAACCCCAACTTTAACTTTACCACGAGTGATAATGTTCATAAATCAGTCA
Organism: Aegilops umbellulata; assembly: GCA_032464435.1. NCBI lineage: Eukaryota > Viridiplantae > Streptophyta > Magnoliopsida > Poales > Poaceae > Aegilops > Aegilops umbellulata. The sequence continues at coordinate 380,323,344 of CP136056.1, read as the reverse complement.
TTTCTGTTGGAAAAGGCAGTGCCTAGGAGGCGCTTAGACACGCTTCGACACTAGGCGATGGCCAAATGCCTAGCCTAGGTCATAAGTGAAGGTCTAGGTAGGACAAGCAAGAAATTGTCTACACGAGCGAGAAATCATGCCATATTGCATTGATATGCCAAATGGGACATATTCCAATGGCATTAGCTGGTAGTTAACTTATTTATATGCCTTAAATAGCCGATAGTTGTTCGGCCAGCTTGGGAGTAGTGATTAATTAGTGAATCAGCCTATTAAATGGTTTAATCAGTCGACCATTAATCGGTAGACTAAATAGGAATCGCCAACATATACCATTAATCAGTTTTTTTATGTATTATACCATACTCTCATGCTCTCAGCAATGTACTATACCAAAATATGCTACTGTTTGGTCGAACCCTAGCTATTGAGGAGCGAGAGGGGGATGGGAGGGGTTACAGGAAAATTTTGGGCTGTGTTTGCCCACAAGTTAATGGGTCAGCAACGATTAATCGGCCTAACAACCAATTAATTGGTCTAATGGGCCAATTAATCAATCTGACAAGTTAACTCGATGAATAGGTGCTATTCGATTCGGTCACCCTATGAGTAGCGATTAACTGGCCTGTTAAATGATTAATCGGACGAATTCTAGAACAGTGTATAATACCACATATATACGCTGATAGGAACAACTATATGAAGGCCTAGGTTGCCCTAGGATGCTTGATACGTCTCCAACGTATCTATAATTTTAGATTGCTCCATGCTATATTATCTACTGTTTTGGACATTATTGGGCTTTATTATCCACTTTTATATTATTTTTTGGACTAACCTATTAACCGGAGGTCCAGCCCAGAATTGTTGTTTTTTGCCTATTTCAGAGTTTCGCAGAAAAGGAATATCAAATGGAGTCCAAACGGAATGAAACTTTCGAGAACGTGATTTTTAGGAAGATTATGATCCAGGAGACTTGGACCCTACGTCAAGAAACAAGAGAGGAGCCCACGAGGTAGGTGGTGCGCCCACCCCCCTAGGGCGCGCCCTCCACCTTCGTGGGCCCTCTGTTGCTCCACCGACTTACTCCTTCCTCCTATATATACCTACGTACCCCCAAACGATCAGATACGGAGCCAAAAACCCAATTCCACTGCCGCAACCTTCTGTACCCACAAGATCCCATCTTGGGGCCTATTCCGGAGCTCCGCCGGAGGGGGCATCCATCACGGAGGGCTTCTACATCAACACCATAGCCTCTTCGATGAAGTGTGAGTAGTTTACCTCAGACCTTCGGGTCCATAGTTAGTAGCTAGATGGCTTCTTCTCTCTTTTTGGATCTCAATAAAATGTTCTCCCCCTCTCTTGTGGAGATCTATTCGATATAATCTTCTCTTTGCGGTGTGTTTGTTGAGACCGATGAATTGTGGGTTTATGATCAAGACTATCTATGAACAATATTTGAATCTTCTCTGAATTCTTTTATGTATGATTTGTTATCTTTGCAAGTCTCTTCGAATTATTAGTTTGGTTTGGCCTACTAAATTGATCTTTCTTGCAATGGGAGAAGTGCTTAGCTTTGGGTTCAATCTTGCGGTGTCCTTTCCCAGTGATAGTAGGGGCAGCAAGGCACGTATTGTATTGTTGCCATCGAGGATAATAAGATGGGGTTTCTATCATATTGCATGAATTTATCCCTCTACATCATGTCATCTTGCTTAAGGCGTTATTCTGTTTTCTTGAACTTAATACTCTAGATGCATGCTGGATAGCGGTCGATGAGTGGAGTAATAGTAGTAGATGAAGGAAATATGCCCTAGAGGCAATAATAAAGTTATTATTTATTTCCTTATTTCATGATAAATGTTTATTATTCATGCTAGAATTGTATTAACCGGAAACATAATACATGTGTGAATACATAGACAAACAGAGTGTCACTAGTATGCCTCTACTTGACTAGCCCGTTAATCAAAGATGGTTATGTTTCCTAACCATGAACAAAGAGTTGTTATTTGATTAACGAGGTCACATCATTAGTTGAATGATCTGATTGACATGACCCATTCCATTAGCTTAGCACCCGATCGTTTAGTATGTTGCTATAGCTTTCTTCATGACTTATACATGTTCCTTTGACTATGAGATTATGCAACTCCCGTTTGCCGGAGGAACACTTTGGGTGCTACCAAACGTCACAACGTAACTGGGTGATTATAAAGGAGTACTACAGGTGTCACCAAAGGTAGATGTTGGGTTGGCGTATTTCGAGATTAGGATTTGTCACTCCGATCGTCGGAGAGGTATCTCTGGGCCCTCTCGGTAATGCACATCACTTAAGCCTTGCAAGCATTGCAACTAATGAGTTAGTTACGGGATGATGTATTACGGAACGAGTAAAGAGACTTGCTGGTAACGAGATTGAACTAGGTATTGGATACCGACGATCGAATCTCGGGCAAGTAACATACCGATGGACAAAGGGAACAACGTATGTTGTTATGCGGTCTGACCGATAAAGATCTTCGTAGAATATGTAGGAGCCAATATGGGCATCCAGGTCCCGCTATTGGTTATTGATCGGAGACGTGTCTTGGTCATGTCTACATTGTTCTCGAACCGTAGGGTCCGCACGCTTAAGGTTTCGATGACAGTTATATAATGAGTTTATCAGTTTTGATGTACCGAAGGAGTTCGGAGTCCCGGATGAGATCGGGGACATGACGAGGAGTCTCGAAATGGTCGAGACGTAAAGATTGATATATTGGACGACTATATTCAGACATCGGAAGGGTTCCGAGTGGTTCGGGTATTTTCGGAGGTACCGGGGAGTTACGGGAATACGAGGAAGAAGCAATGGGCCTTGATGGGCCTTAGTGGGAAGGACCAGGAGGTGGCGCGCGCCCCTCCCAAGCCCAGTCCGAATTGGACAAGGGGTTTGGGGCGCGGCCCCTCTCTCCCTTCCCTCCCCTCTTCCCCTCTTTCCCCCCTTGACCTAATTGGACTAGGAAAGGTGGAATCCTACTCCCGGTGGGAGTAGGACTCCCCTGGCGCGCCCAAACCTAGGGTCGGCCTCCTCCCTCCCTTGCTCCTTTATATACGGGGGCAGGGGGCACCCCATGGACACACAATTGATCATTGAGATCTTTCCTTAGCCGTGTGCGGTGCCCCCTGCCACCAAATTCCACCTCGGTCATATTATCGCAGTGCTTAGGCGAAGCCCTGCGACAGTAGAACATCAAGATCGTCACCACGCCGTCGTGCTGACGGAACTCTTCCCCGAAGCTTTGCTGGATCGGAGCCCGGGGAACGTCATCGAGCCGAACGTGTGCCAAGAACTCGGAGGTTCCGGAGTAACGGTGCTTGGATCGGTCGGATCGTGAAGACGTACGACTACATCAACCGCGTTGATATAACGCTTCCGCTTTCGGTCTACGAGGGTACGTAGATCATACTCTCCCCTCGTTGCTATGCATCACCATGATCTTGCGTGTGCGTAGGAATTTTTTTGAAATTACTACGTTCCCCAACAGTGGCATCCGAGCCCAGGTTTTTATGGTTTGATGTTATTTGCACGAGTAGAACACAAGTGAGTTGTGGATGATACAAGTCATACTGCCTACCAGCATGTCATACTTTGGGTCAGCGGTATTGTTGGATGAGACGACCCGGACCAACCTTACGCGTACGCTTACGCGAGACCGGTTCCCTCGACGTGCTTTGCACACAGATGGCTTGCGGGAGACTGTCTCACCAACTTTAGTTGAACCGAGTATGGCTACGCCCGGTCCTTGAGAAGGTTAAAATGGAGTCTATTTGACGAAGTATCGTTGTGGTTTTGATGCGTAGGTGAGATTGGTTCTTGCTTCAGCCCGTAGCAGCCACGTAAAATTTGCAACAAACAAAGTAGAGGACGTCTAACTTGTTTTTGCAGGGCATGTTGTGATGTGATATGGTCAAGACATGATGCTAAATTTTATTGTATGAGATGATCATGTTTTGTAACCGAGTTATCGGCAACCGGCAGGAGCCGTATGGTTGTCGCTTTATTGTGTGCAATGCAATCGCCCTGTAATGCTTTACTTTATCACTAAGCGGTAGCGATAGTCGTAGAAGCATAAGATTGGCGAGACGACAACGATGCTACGATGAAGATCAAGGTGTCGCGCCGGTGACGATGGTGATCATGACAGTACTGCGGAGATGGAGATCACAAGCAGAAGATGATGATGGCCATATCATATCACTTATATTGATTGCATGTGATGTTTATCTTTTATGCATCTTATCTTGCTTTGATTGACGGTAGCATTATAAGATGATCTCTCACTAATTATCAAGAAGTGTTCTCCCTGAGTATGCACCGTTGCGAAAGTTCTTCGTGCTGAGACACCACGTGATGATCGGGTGTGATAGGCTCTACGTTCAAATACAACGGGTGCAAAACAGTTGCACACGCGGAATACTCAGGTTATACTTGACGAGCTATGCATATAAGATATGACCTCGGAACACGGAGACCGAAAGGTCGAGCGTGAATCATATAGTAGATATGATCAACATAATGATGTTCACCATTGAAACTACTCCATCTCACGTGATGATCGGACATGGTTTAGTTGATTTGGATCACGTGATCACTTAGAGGATTAGAGAGATGTCTATCTAAGTGGGAGTTCTTAAGTAATATGATTAATTGAACTTTAATTTATCATGAACTTAGTCCTGGTAGTATTAGCATATCTATGTTGTAGATCAATAGCTCGCGTTGTTGCTTTCATATGTTTATTTTGATATGTTCCTAGAGAAAATTGTGTTGAAAGATGTTAGTAGCAATGATGAGGATTGGATCCGTGATCTGAGGTTTATCCTCATTGCTGCACAGAAGAATTATGTCCTTGATGCACCGCTAGGTGACGGACCTATTGCAGGAGCAGATGCAGACGTTATGAACGTTTTGCTAGCTCAATATGATGACTACTTAATAGTTTAGTGCACCATGCTTAACGGCTTAGAATCGGGACTTCAAGGACGTTTTGAACGTCATGGACCATATGAGATGTTCCAGGAGTTGAAGTTAATATTTCAAGCAAATACCCGAGTTGAGAGATATGAAGTCTCCAACAAGTTCTATAGCTAAAAGATGGAGGAGAATCGCTCAACTAGTGAGCATGTGCTCAGATTGTCTGGGTACTACAATCGCTTGAATCAAGTGGGAGTTAATCTTCCAGATAAGATAGTGATTGACAGAATTCTCTAGTCACCATCACCAAGTTAGTAGAACTTCGTGATGAACTATAATATGCAAGGGATGACGAAAGTAATTCCCAAGCTCTTCGTGATGCTGAAATCGACGAAGGTAGAAATCAAGAAAAACATCAAGTGTTGATGGTTAACAAGACCACTAGTTTCAAGAAATGGGCAAAGGGATAGAAGGGAACTTCAAGAAGAACAGCAGGCAAGTTGCTGCTCAAGTGAAGAAGCCCAAGTCTGGTCCTAAGCCTGAGACTAAGTGCTTCTACTGCAAAGGGACTGGTCACTGGAAGCGGAATTACCCCAAGTGATTGGCGGATAAGAAGGATGGCAAAGTGAACATAAGTATATTTTATACATGTTATTGATGTGGACTTTACTAGTGTTTATAGCAACCCCTCAGTATTTGATACTAGTTCAGTTGCTAAGATTAGTAACTCGAAACGGGAGTTGCAGAATAAACAGAGACTAGTTGAGGGTGAAGTGACGATGTGTGTTGGAAGTGGTTCCAAGATTGATATGATCATCATCGTACACTCCCTATACTTTCGGGATTAGTGATGAACCTAAATAAGTGTTATTTGGTATTTGCGTTGAGCATAAATATGATTTGATCATGTTTATTGCAATACGATTATTCATTTAAGTTAGAAAACAATTGTTGTTCTGTTTACATGAATAGAACCTTTTATGGTCATACACACCCAATGAAAATAGTTCATTGGATCTCGATCGTAGTGATACACATATTAATAATATTGAAACCAAAAGATGCGAAGTTAATAATGATAGTGCAACCTATTTGTGGCACTGCCGTTTAGGTCATATTGGTGTAAAGCGCATGAAGAAACTCCATGCTGATGGGATTTTGGAATCACTTGATTATGAATCACTTGATGCTTGCGAACCATGCCTCTTGGGCAAGATGACTAAAACGCCGTTCTCCGGAACAATGGAGCAAGCAACAGATTTGTTGGAAATCATACATACTGATGTATGTGGTCCGATGAATATTAAGGCTCGCGACAAGTATCATTATTTTCTGACCTTCACAGATGATTTGAGCAGATATGGGTATATCTACTTGATGAAACATAAGTCTGAAACATTTGAAAAGTTCAAAAGAATTTCAGAGTGAAGTGAAAAATCATCGTGACAAGAAAATAAGGTTTCTACGATCTGATCGCAGAGACAAATATTTGAGTTACGAGTTTGGTCTTCAGTTAAAACAATGTGGAATAGTTTCACAAAATCGTGCCACCTGGAACACCACAGTGTAATGGTGTGTCCGAACGTCATAACCGTACTTTATTGGATATAGTACAATCTATGATGTTTCTTACCGATTTACCAATATCATTTTGGGATCATGCATTAGAGACAGCTGCATTCACGTTAAAAGGGGCACCATCTAAAGTCCGTTGAGACGACACAATATGAACTGTGGTTTGGCAAGAAACCAAAGTTGTCGTTTCTTAAAGTTTGGGGTTACGATGCTTATGTGAAAAAGTTTCATCCTGATAAACTCAAACCCAAATCGGAGAAATGTGTCTTCATAGGTACCCAAAGGAGACTGTTGGGTACACCTTCTATCACAGATCCGAAGGCAAGATATTCGTTGCTGAGAATGGATCCTTTCCAGAGAAGGAGTTTCTCTCGAAAGAAGTGAGTGGGAGGAAAGTAGAAAACTTGATAAGGTAATTGTACCTTCTCCCTTATTGGAAAGTAGTTCATCACAGAAATCTGTTCTTGTGACTACTACACCAATTAGTAAGGAAGCTAATGATGATGATCATGTAACTTCAAGATCAAGTTACTACCGAATCTCGTAAGTAAACCAGAGTGAGATCCGCACCGGAGTGGTACGGTAATCCTGTTCTGGAAGTCATGTTACTAGACCATGATGAACTTGCGAACTATGAGGAAGCGATGATGAGCCCAGATTCCGCGAAATGGTTTGAGGCCATGAAATCTGAGATTTGATCCATGTATGAAAACAAAGTATGGACTTTGGTGGATTTGCTCGATGATCGGCAAGCCATAGAAAATAAATGGATCTTCAAGAGGAAGACGGACGCTGATAGTAGTGTTACTATCTACAAAGCTAGACTTGTCGAAAAAGGTTTTTGACAAAGTCCAAGGTGTTGACTACGATGAGATTTTCTCACTCGTATCGATGCTTGAAGTCTGTCCGAATCATGTTAACAATTGCCGCATTTTATGAAATTTGGCAAATAGATAACAAAACTGCAATCCTTAAATGGATTTATTAAAGAAGAGTTGTATATGATGCAACCAGAAGGTTTTGTCAATCCTAAAGGTGTTAACAAAGTGTGCAAGCTCCAGCGATCCATCTATGGACTGGTGCAAGCATCTCGGAGTTGGAATATACACTTTGATGAGTTGATCAAATCATATAGTTTTATACAGACTTGCGGTGAAGCCTGTATTTACAAGAAAGTGAGTGGGAGCACTACATCATTTCTGATAAGTATATGTGAATGACATATTGTTGATCGGAGATAATGTAGAATTATTCTGCAAAGCATAAAGGAGTATTTGAAAGGAGTTTTTCAAAGAAAGACCTCGGAGAAGCTGCTTACATATTGAGTATCAAGATCTATAGAGATAGATCAAGACGCTTGATAAGTTTTTTCAATGAGTACATACCTTGACAAGATTTTGAAGTAGTTTAAAATGGAACAGTCAAAGAAAGAGTTCTTTCCTGTGTTACAAGGTGTGAAATTGAGTAAGACTCAAAGCCCGACCATGGCAGAAGATAGAAAGAGAATGAAAGTCATTCCCTATGCCTCGGCCATAGGTTCTATAAAGTATGCCATGCTGTTACCAGATCTATTGTATACCCTACACTGAGTTAAGCAAGGGAGTACAATGGTAATCTAGGAGTAGATCACTGGACAGCGGTCAAAGTTATCCTTAGTGGAATAAGGATATGTTTCTCAATTATGGAGGTGACAAAAGGTTCGTCGTAAAGGGTTACGTCGATGCAAGTTTTGACACCGATCTGGATGACTCTAAGTCTCGATCTAGATACATATTTAAAGTGGGAGCAATTAGCTAGAGTAGCTCCGTACAGAGCATTGTAGACATAGAAAATTGCAAAATACATAACGGATCTAAATATGAAAGACCCGTTGACTAAGATTCTCTCACAAGCAAAACATGATCACACCTTAGTACTCTTTGGGTGTTAATCACATAACGATGTGAACTAGATTACTGAATCTAGTAAACCCTTTTTGATGTTGGTCACATGGCGATGTGAACTATGGGTGTTAATCACATGGTGATGTGAACTATTGCTATTAAATCACATGGCGATGTGAACTAGATTATTGACTCTAGTGCAAGTGGGAGACTGAAGGAAATATGCCCTAGAGGCAATAATAAAGTTATTATTTATTTCCTTATTTCATGATAAATGTTTATTATTCATGCTAGAATTGTATTAACCGGAAACATAATACATGTGTGAATACATAGACAAACAGAGTGTCACTAGTATGCCTCTACTTGACTAGCCCGTTAATCAAAGATGGTTATGTTTCCTAACCATGAACAAAGAGTTGTTATTTGATTAATGAGGTCACATCATTAGTTGAATGATCTGATTGACATGACCCATTCCATTAGCTTAGCACCCGATCGTTTAGTATGTTGCTATAGCTTTCTTCATGACTTATACATGTTCCTTTGACTATGAGATTATGCAACTCCCGTTTGCCGGAGGAACACTTTGGGTGCTACCAAACGTCACAACGTAACTGGGTGATTATAAAGGAGTACTACAGGTGTCACCAAAGGTAGATGTTGGGTTGGCGTATTTCGAGATTAGGATTTGTCACTCCGATCGTCGGAGAGGTATCTCTGGGCCCTCTCGGTAATGCACATCACTTAAGCCTTGCAAGCATTGCAACTAATGAGTTAGTTACGGGATGATGTATTACGGAACGAGTAAAGAGACTTGCCGGTAACGAGATTGAACTAGGTATTGGATACCGACGATCGAATCTCGGGCAAGTAACATACCGATGGACAAAGGGAACAACGTATGTTGTTATGCGGTCTGACCGATAAAGATCTTCGTAGAATATGTAGGAGCCAATATGGGCATCCAGGTCCCGCTATTGGTTATTGACCGGAGACGTGTCTCGGTCATGTCTACATTGTTCTTGAACCGTAGGGTCCGCACGCTTAAGGTTTCGATGACAGTTATATAATGAGTTTATCAGTTTTGATGTACCGAAGGAGTTCGGAGTCCCGGATGAGATCGGGGACATGACGAGGAGTCTCGAAATGGTCGAGACGTAAAGATCGATATATTGGACGACTATATTCGGACATCGGGAGGGTTCCGAGTGGTTCGGGTATTTTCGGAGGTACCGGGGAGTTACGGGAATACGCGGAAGAAGCAATGGGCCTTGATGGGCCTTAGTGGGAAGGACCAGGAGGTGGCGCGCGCCCCTCCCAAGCCCAGTCCGAATTGGACAAGGGGTTTGGGGCGCGGCCCCTCTCTCCCTTCCTTCCCCTCTTCCCCTCTTTCCCCCCTTGACCTAATTGGACTAGGAAAGGTGGAATCCTACTCCCGGTGGGAGTAGGACTCCCCTGGCGCGCCCAAACCTAGGGCCGGCCTCCTCCCTCCCTTGCTCCTTTATATACGGGGGCAGGGGGCACCCCATGGACACACAATTGATCATTGAGATCTTTCCTTAGCCGTGTGCGGTGCCCCCTGCCACCAAATTCCACCTCGGTCATATTGTCGCAGTGCTTAGGCGAAGCCCTGCGACAGTAGAACATCAAGATCGTCACCACGCCGTCGTGCTGACGGAACTCTTCCCCGAAGCTTTGCTGGATCGGAGCCCGGGGAACGTCATCGAGCCGAACGTGTGCCAAGAACTCAGAGGTTCCGGAGTAACGGTGCTTGGATCGGTCGGATCGTGAAGACGTACGACTACATCAACCGCGTTGATATAACGCTTCCGCTTTCGGTCTACGAGGGTACGTAGATCATACTCTCCCCTCGTTGCTATGCATCACCATGATCTTGCGTGTGCGTAGGAATTTTTTTGAAATTACTACGTTCCCCAACAGTAGATGCAGGCAGGAGTCGGTCTACTTGTCTCGGACGTGATGCCTATATACATGATCATACCTAGATATTCTCATAACTATGCTCAATTCTGTCAATTGCTCAACAGTAATTCGTTCACCCACCGTAAAATACTTATGCTCTTGAGAGAAGCCACTAGTGAAACCTATGGCCCCCGGGTCTATCTTTATCATATTAATCTTCCAACACTTAGTTATTTCCTTTGCTTTTACTTTGCTTTTGTTTTACTTTGCATCTTTATCACAAAAATACCAAAAATATTATTCTATCATATCTATCAGATCTCACTCTCGTAAGTGACCGTGAAGGGATTGACAACCCCTTATCGCTTTGGTTGCTTGTTTTCTGTAGGTACGAGGGGCTCGCGCGTAGCCTCCTACTAGATTGATACCTTGGTTCTAAAAAACAGAGGGAAATACTTACGCTACTTTGCTGCATCATCCTTTCCTCTTCAAGGAAATCCAACGCAGTGCTCAAGAGGTAGCAAGAAGAATTTCTGGCACCATTGCCGGGGAGGTCTACGCAAAAGTCAACATACCAAGTACCCATCACAAACCCTTATCTCCCGCATTACATTATTTGCCATTTGCCTCTCGTTTTCCTCTCCCCCACTTCACCCTTGCCGTTTTATTCACCCTCTCTTTTCCGTTCATCTCTTTTCGCTCGCTCTTCCCTCGCCATGTCGGAACCAAAAAGAATTGGGGGTTCTCTCCCAAGTTCTAGTGCTTTAGACAATCCTGCTATCTTATCTAAACTCATAAATCGGAATGCTATGGAAAAACTTGCCGGAGTTATCAATGAGAACCTTAGTAATTTTGATGAAGATGATTCTGGAATTTTTCGTTATTTACTCGATGAATCTTTGAAAGATGCTTCGGATAGGCTGTTAAGGATCCGGGCTAGCTATCTACCCCAATATCAAATTGAGGTTTACTTAAAGAGCTTTTATGTTGGGTTGCCCGCTTCGTTCAAACAAGTCTTAGATTCTATTTCTGAAGAGGGTTTTCTTGAAGGGGACCCCATAGATACTTATGAAAGGATGAAAACTATATTTGGGCACCCCATTAACGAGAAAGCTGAAATCACATCTCTTTTGTTTTCTTACCAAAACGAATCTATTAAAGAGATAAAAGCTAGCCTAGATGCCAATTTCTGCAACATTCTTAATCTTTCTTCTACCATTAATGGCCATGTACTTTGTCAAAATAGGAAGATTAATTCCATAGATAACAAGTTTTCTCTCTTTTCCCCTAAAACCAAAGATGGCAATACCTAGATCTATCCTTGCTTTTATGCCTAGCTAAGGGCGTTAAAGATAGCGCTTGTTGGGAGGCAACCCAATTTTTTTTATTTTTTTTATTTTTGCTTCTGCTTAGGAATAAATATTTGTTCTAGCCTCTAGTTAGTTGTGTTTTTATGTTTTAATTAGTGTTTGTGCCAAGTTAAACCTATAGGATCTTCTTGGATGATAGTTATTTGATCTTGCAGAAATTTCCAGAAACTTTCTGTTCACGAAAACAATTGTTAAAAACCACCAGAACGTGGTAAAATACTGATTCCAATTGCTGATGATCAATAAACAAATTGTCTAGGTCTTCTATTTTGGTAGATTTTTTGGAGTTCCAGAAGTTTGCGTTAGTTACAGATTACTACAGACTGTTCTGTTTTTGACAGATTCTGTTTTTCGTGTGTTGTTTGCTTATTTTGATGAATCTATGGATAGTAAAATAGTTTATAAACCATAGAGAAGTTGGAATACAGTAGGTTTAACACCAATATAAATGAATAATGAGTTCATTACAGTACCTTGAAGCGGTCTTTTGTTTTCTTTCACTAACGGAGCTCGCAAGATTTTCTATTGAGTTTTGTGTTGTGAAGTTTTCAAGTTTTGGGTGAAAGATTTTGATGGATTATGGAACAAGGAGTGGCAAGAGCCTAAGCTTGGGCATGCCCATGGCACCCCCAAGATAATCTAAGGACACCATAAAGCTAAAGCTTGGGGATGCCCCGTAAGGCATCCCTTCTTTCGTCTACTTCCATCGGTAACTTTACTTGAAGCTATATTTTTATTCATCACATGATATGTGTTTTGCTTGGAGCGTCTTGTATGATCTGAGTCTTTGTTTGTTAGTTTACCACAATCATCATTTCTGTACACACCTTTTGAGAGAGCCATACATGATTTGGAAATTATTAGAATACTCTATGTGTTTCACTTATATCTTTTGAGTTATATAGTTTTGCTCTAGTGGTTCACTTAAATCTTTTAGAGCACGGTGGTGGATTTGTTTTATAGAAACTATTGATCTCTCATGCTTCACTTAGATTATTTCGAGAGTCTTAAATAGCATGATAATTTGCTTAAATAATCCTAATATGCTTGGTATACAAGATTTGTAAAAACTTTCTTATGAGTGTGTTGAATACTAAGAAAAGTTTGATGCTTGATAATTGTTTTGAGATATAAAGATGGTGATAGAGTCATGCCAGTTGAGTAGTTGTGAATTTGAGAAATACTTGTGTTAAAGTTTGTGATTCCTGTAGCATGCACGTATGGTGAACCGTTATGTGATGAAGTTAGAGCATGATTTATTTACTGATTGTCTTCCTTATGAGTGGCAGTTAGGGACGAGCGATGGTCTTTTTCTACCAATCTATCCCCCTAGGAGCATGCGCGTAATACTTTGCTTTGATAACTTGTAGATTTTTGCAATAAGTATATGAGTTCTTTATAACTAATGTTGAGTCAATGGATTATGCACACTTTCTTCCTTCCACCATTGCTAGCCTCTCTAATACCGCGCACTTTTCGCCGGTATCATACACCCACCATATACCTTCCTCAAAACAGCCACCATACCTACCTATCATGGCATTTCCATAGCCATTCCGAGATATATTGTCATGAAACTTTCCATCGTTCCGTTTACTATGACACGCTCCATCATTGTCATATTGCTTTGCATGATCATGTAGTTGACATTGTATCTGTGGCAAAGCCACCGTTCATAATTCTTTCATACATGTCACTCTTAATTCATTGCATATCCCGGTACACCACGGGAGGCATTCATATAGAGTCATATTTTGTTCTAAGTATCGAGTTGTAATTATTGAGTTGTAAGAAAATAAAAGTGTGATGATCATCATTATTAGAGCATTGTCCCAAGTGAGGAAAGGATGATGAAGACTATGATTCCCCACAAGTCGGGATGAGACTCTGGACTAAAAAAAAGGCAATAAAAAAAGAGAAAAGGCCCAAATAAAAAAATGAGAGAAAAAAAGAGAAGGGACAATGTTACTATCCTTTTACCACACTTGTGCTTCAAAGTAGCACCATGATCTTCATTGTAGAAAGTCTCTCATTTTGTCACTTTCATATACTAGTGGGAATTTTTCATTATAGAACTTGGCTTGTATATTTCAATGATGGGCTTCCTCAAAACGCCCTAGGTCTTCGTGAGCAAGCGAGTTGGATGCACACCCACTTAGTTTTTTTTGTTGAGCTTTCATATACTTATAGCTCTAGTGCATCTGTTGCATGGCAATCCCTACTCACTCACATCGATATCTGTTGATGGGCATCTCCATAGCCCGTTGATAAGACTAGTTGATGTGAGGCTATCTTCTCCCTTTTTGTCTTCTCCACAACCACCATTCTATTCCACATACAGTGCTATATTCATGGCTCACTCTCATGTATTGCGCGAAGATTGAAAAAGTTTGAGAATGTCATAAGTATGAAACAATTGCTTGGCTTGTCATCGGGGTTGTGCATGATTTAAATACTTTGTGTGGTGAAGATAGAGCATAGCCAGACTATATGATTTTGTAGGGATAGCTTTCTTTGGCCATGTTATTTTGAGAAGACATGATTCCTTTGTTGGTATGCTCGAAGTATTATTATTTTTATGTCAATATTAAACTTTTGCCTTGAATCTTTCGGATCTGAATATTCATACCACAATTAAGAAGAATTATATTGAAATTATGCCAAGTAGCATTCCGCATCAAAAATTCTGTTTATCATTTACCTACTCGAGGACGAGCATGAATTAAGCTTGGGTATGCCTGATACGTCTCCAACGTATCTATAATTTTTGATTGCTCAATGCTATATTATCTACTGTTTTGGACATTATTGGGCTTTATTATCCACTTTTATATTATTTTTGGGACTAACCTATTAACCGGAGGCCCAACCCAGAATTGCTATTTTTTTTTGCCTATTTCAGAGTTTCGCAGAAAAGGAATATCAAACGGAGTCCAAACGGAATGAAACCTTTGGGAACGTGATTTTTAGGAAGATTATGATCCGTGAGACTTGGACCCTACGTCAAGAAACAAGAGAGGAGGCCACAAGGTAGGTGGTGCGCCCACCCCCGTAGGGCGCGCCCTCCACCCTCGTGGGCCCCCTGTTGCTCCACCGACGTACTCCTTCCTCCTATATATACCTACGTACCCCCAAACGATCAGATATGGAGCCAAAAACCTAATTCCACCGCCGCAACCTTCTGTACCCACAAGATCCCATCTTGGGCCCTGTTCCGGAGCTCCACCGGAGGGGGCATCCATCACGGAGGGATTCTACATCAACACCATAGCCTCTTCGATGAAGTGTGAGTAGTTTACCTCAGACCTTCGGGTCCATAGTTAGTAGCTAGATGGCTTCTTCTCTCTTTTTGGATCTCAATACAATGTCCTCCCCCTCTCTTGTGGAGATCTATTCGATGTAATCTTCTCTTTGCGGTGTGTTTGTTGAGACCGATGAATTGTGGGTTTATGATCAAGATTATCTATGAACAATATTTGAATCTTCTCTGAATTCTTTTATGTATGATTGGTTATCTTTGCAAGTATCTTCGAATTATCAGTTTGGTTTGGCCTACTAGATTGATCTTTCTTGCAGTGGGAGAAGTGCTTAGCTTTGGGTTCAATCTTGCGGTGTCCTTTCCCAGTGATAGTAGGGGCAGCAAGGCATGTATTGTATTGTTGTCATCGAGGATAACAAGATGGGGTTTTTATCATATTGCATGAATTTATCCCTGTACATCATGTCATCTTGCTTAAGGCGTTACGCTGTTTTCTTGAACTTAATACTCTAGATGCATGCTGGATAGCGGTCGATGAGTGGAGTAATAGTAGTAGATGCAGGCAGGAGTCGGTCTACTTGCCTCAGACGTGATGCCTATATACATGATCATACCTAGATATTCTTATAACTATGCTCAATTCTGTCAATTGCTCAACAGTAATTCGTTCACCCACCGTAAAATACTAATGCTTTTGAGAGAAGCCACTAGTGAAACCTATGCCCCCCGGGTCTATCTTTATCATATTAATCTTCCAACACTTAGTTATTTCCTTTGCTTTTTTACTTTGCTTTTATTTTACCTTGCATCTTTATCACAAAAATACCAAAAATATTATTCTATCATATCTATCAGATCTCACTCTCGTAAGTGACCGTGAAGGGATTGACAACCCCTTATCGCGTTGGTTGCGAGGAGTTATTTGTTTTGTGTAGGTACGAGGGACTCGCGCGTAGCCTCCTACTGGATTGATACCTTGGTTGTCAAAAACTGAGGGAAATACTTACGCTACTTTGCTGCATCATCCTTTCCACTTCAAGAAAATCCAACGCAGTGCTTAAGAGGTAGCAACGCTTAGGCGCCACCTAGGCACTAGACAAAGGCCAACCCTCTTGCTTACACCTATCGCTTTTTGTAACATCTCGTTCCACACTTTCACTTAGAATGAAAATTATCACTCCAATATCGGTAGTAAGGATGATGTTTAACTTTTCCCAAAAACTTTCTCGAAGTCTTTTTCCCTTTATGGAGATCACTTAAAGTTTCACGTAAACTGAAAACTCCTTCCAAGATATATTTGTATTTTAGGGAAGTTGTCTATGAGTCTCTTATTACAGGCCAACTAACTTTAATCAAAATAGTACTTAAAATTAAGTTCAGAAGGCATGTAGGCTTATAATTGTGTTTGCATCCTTTCCTTTAGGCACCAAAAGGCACGTAAGCTTATAATTGTGTTTGCATCCTTTCCTTTAGGTACCAGAGAGTTATAAATCCATAATTTGGTCTATTAATGTCGAAATTGCCATCATAGAATCTTGGAATACTTCAGATAAATCCATCTTACTACCTCCCAATACTTTTGGTAAAAATTTGCATTAGAGCCATAAATATTGTAACCTTGTTTGTCTTCGTGCCAAATAAAACATCGATGTTTCAACTTATCAACTGAAAAATTTCTAGTGAGAAAGGTTTCTATCAGTCATTAGAAAATCTATCAACACCATTTAGATCAAGAGACATTTGAGTTTTCTCTGGTTTCCCATTATTATTATTTTTGCATAATTTTGTGGTGCAAATTTTAGGTACATTCTGCCCTTCAATAACTTCTTCCTCTTGGTTGAATGTAAAACTCAAGTTACAACTCATGCGAGTTTGAGAATATACAATTTCTTCATGGATGACTGCGATGAACGCCAAGATGCAAAGAGCAGTGATGGAGATGATGGTTTCAGCATATTTAAACCCTCAACTCATGCCCTAGTTTAATTTAGAACCTCGAACTCCAAAACCGTCTACATTACAACCCTAAACTCTCAAAACCAGACAATTTTCAACCTTGTGTCCATCAAACCAGTTTTGTGGTTGGTTTTGAAGAGTTCACCGCCTAGTCATCTGCCACATCACCAAAAATTTGACTAAAACATGAAAATGTTCAGAAAAATGAAACAATTATCACAAATGAACACTACCACACTGATTAGTTTGGGGAAGTTTAATTTTTGGCCAAAAAGAAAAAAAATAGAAGGAAAACACATATTCAGGACCATTTTCGGTCAAAATTTGACAAAAATGTAAGTGTTTATAAAAATTCAAACAATTCTAGAAAATGAATACTGCCATCATGGTCATTCTGATTTATTTATTTTGTAAAATTGAATAAAAATATAAGAAAAATACATATTCAAGACCATGTGTTTAATCAAATTTCAAACAAAAGATGAAAGTGTCCAGAAAAATTGAACAATTCTCAAAATGAACACTGCCATGCCGATCATTCTATGAAAGTTTCAAACGTTTTTGCCAAAGAGATTAAAAATACAAGGGCCAGTCCGCTGATGTTGCGGCTGACTATGCGCCAAAAAGGTGGTCAACTCTAAAACGAGTCAAAGCTGGACATAAATCGGTTTGATAACACAGGGATGAAAATTGTCCGATTTGAGAATTTAGGATTGTATTGTAGACTAATTTGGAGTTCAAGGTTGTAGATTAAACTTGGGCATTAGTTCAGTATTGAAATATGCACTTTTCTCTTCCAAGAAATCATAATGTAACTTACTTTTTCAATGAAAGGGGCTATATTGTTGCGCATGTTCATTTCAGTTTTGTCAATTATGCGTTAGTTCGTGACAGATTGAATGGAAGACTAAGGGCATCTCAAACGCCGACCGTCAAACCGACCGCATACGTCTAGAACGCGCTGTCCGGGCCTGTTCTGCCATCCAACGGGGGTCTGTATCGGTCCGCCTAGTGGTCCGGACGCACTTTTCCCCACAAACTGAAAGCAAAGTGGGGGGAAGGCCTTGCAGGAGTCTGAACAACAACCACTTAGGATTCTGACACCCGGCCCCACTAAATCCCCTCTCCCGGTCCCATTTTTTTTCAATCTGCCCCTTCTCCTCCTTACTTTGCATCCTCTCCCTTCTCCTCCTCCGCCGCCGTTGTACCTCTTCGGCCGCCACATAAGCATTGTCGGACCCAACCAGCACGGACGCCCCCGCTCGCCTTTTATGATGGTTTCATCCACCCAGGACCCGTCCGTAGCTGGGTACACTCCTCCTCCCCCGTCGATGATGTCCATGGCAGACACTAGGGCCGACAGGTGTTCGGTCAAATGACATTGAGCTAATTTTCAAACTTTATGTCATTTTTTAGATTATGAAGGATGTCGGGGTACTCGATCATGGAGAATGAATTGTTGTGCGATGCGTGGTTGGCCGTATCCACATATTTCATAGGCAGGCATGAAAGGGGGCTTTTCTGGCAGCGCGTGCATGATTCGTTTCACATGAGAAAGCACATTACACCATATGACGTGCACATCATCAACAACGCAATGTGAGGTCGTTATCGTATCGATGATACACCATCTAGACCAATGTCACCAAGTTTTGTGACGCGATTGCTAGACTGGAGGCATGGTGGCCATTGCATGCGGCAACGGAGGAGATTGTAAATTTTGCTTCTTCTTCTTGCTCAATTTGTTGATTAAATCATTCATTCACTCAATGTTGCTATAGACATTGTGTAGCCCATATGCGCTGCTGTGATGTACCACAGGATAGAGGGACAATCGTTTATGTACATATGCCGTGGGACGACATGATCCGTTCATGAAAAACTTGTTGAACATCCAGTTAATATCGTTGAATTTGAACTATTGTTGTATTAGACTTAGCATGCTTTTATATGAATGATTTATGCTATTTTATATCCAAACTTTGATGATTTCTGTCGGGTTTGCATGATTTTTAACCGGTTTTGTCTAAATATTGTTTCAAATATATACAGGTAGCGTTGGACGGTCGCTCCCGTATCCGAGTCCTCTATCCGTGAGAAGATGCACGAACAAATTTACGGATATGTGTTAGAGATGCCCTAACGGTCCAAAAGCCAGAACCAATTCGCTTGCGAAGTGCTGAAGAGAAGTGCACGTCCCGTAGTCAGCACAAAACCCAAAATGGCTCGTTATAATCGATCGCCCGGTCGTCATCCTCTCCTCTTCGTAGCCCGCAAATTCCATGGGATCGAAGCAGGCTCCACTTTCTGGACCAGCGAGAAGCAAATCACACGCAGCTCCCTTTGGCCTTTATTAGGCTGGGCAACAGCACGCTCGGCGCAAGCATCAAACCGGGTGACAGGGCAAGCTCCCAAGGCTGCGCGTCGAAACTTACCAAAGCACGCGCCGGTGCATGCGCGGCGTCTCAATTCAATCCGAATCCATATAGGAGTAATTTAGTGTGATCCCTCGTCTGACCAACCAGCGACTGGACAGTTCCAGTTCGCCATCAACGGGCCACCCGCGGAAAAATATATAGTGTTATCAAGGCTTAGGTGCTATAGTACTCTCTTGATTTCACAATGTGATGTGTTGTGTTTATCGAGATCTAAATTTGACCATCGGTTTATGAATCCAGTGGTATATTATTTTTGCTCCCGCCGCAATCGATCTTGTTGATTAAATATATGGTCAAATTCAGATCTCACGAAGCGCAAGCGCACTAATACATTATGATATGAAGAGAGTAGAGATTTGAGGGTTTGCTTTAGAGATGGAAGAGAGCCGAGGAGGGCCCAAAAGGGCAGCTTTTTTGCTCCTGTGTTGGGTATACTCGCCTAAACGAGTCAACATCGATTCGATCGGTCGCCTGAAACGCTTTGCCACCCGAGACGTAGCTAGGTGACGCCCCTACCCCTCCTCGCACTACACCGGCATTGTCCCCCGGACGCCGTTTTGTGCGTGTTTTATCTCGTCTCCGAACAATGGAAGCTGACTTAATTCCAGCACTACTTTTTCCCAGCACCACTAAGGCTGATCGTAATTGTAGTATTATAGGTAGTATCATGCATGCCAACTAGGCAATTTTGATGAGATGTCATAGCATTAAATGAAGAAAGAGAGGGTGTAGTATCATATCATGATACCGTATCATATTAAATGCTAAGCTACCTTGTGTCATGCATGGCAATAAATAAAGTACTACATGATACTAATATATGATACTATGCATTACACATCAGACATCACTGTGAGTGAGCAGTGGCACATTTTAAAACCTTAATTGTTCCTCGGCGCAAACGGCGAGACAAGTCACAGGGCTGGTGGAGCAGTAAACTAACTGATCCTCCCATGCAGTTGCGGGCGTGCATGCTGAGCTCCATCCGCCTCCCATCTTTTTATGCCCAAGGGGAAGCTGGCAGGAAGCTTCCTCCGGCGCCGAGCTGCTGATATCCGCTCGCAGGCCGGCTCTTTCTTAGCGCAGTGGTTCAGGTGGCATAACGCACGTCTTTGTCCATTTCATTGCCAAGTTTCTGCTCGTGATGTGGAGTTGGGCTGAATTGATTATGTACTCCATCCGTTCATAAATGTAATATGTTCTGAATATTTTAACCTGATGAATTTTTTTTATCCCCAAACTTTTCTTCAGCATGGGCGGCAGCCCCTGGGTGGTTTCCGGCGACGGTGGCCTACTGGGTGAGGAAGGGTCTGGCTATCCATTCCGGTCGGAGGAACGGTCATCGATGGCAGCGGCTGGGCTTGGTAGCTATGGCGGCGGGAGGCAAGGCGCCGAGAGGGTGGGAGAAAGAGGGGCCGTCATTTTTACTCAGTTGCGGAGGGATGGAGTATATTTAGGAAGATTGGAAGGAATTTTCGTCAAGAGAGGATAAATTTCCTTCACTATTCAATATAGGGGTTTGTTAGGTGGGTCATAAGGGAGGATAACCGGATTTATCTTTCCTTGCGGCCGGATAGGGGATCGGTTAAAAATACCCAGCCAAGGAAACGACAAGCAGCTAGAGGCGAAATGTTCAGTATTAAACAACTCGTACAATTGGCATTTCGAAGGTTCTCAAAAAGAGCAGGGGACAAAATCAATGGAAAACACAGCCTTCCATGCTTCTGCCGTCATGGTAGCAATAGGAAACGGAGCTAGTTACCTGAAGCAGATCGATTAGAGAATTGGACCTGACACCGGATATCACTACTCGCTAGTCTCACGACTGACATGCTGCATCTTGCATACGACGACACGTACATATAGCTATAGCTTACTCCCGGCGGTGCTATCCATGTTTTCTTTGAATATCCGATCGAATTACTTGTATGTTCTCTCCTTACTTAAGCTCATGTTTTCGGGAGAAATCCCTTACTGGCTTTTCCGGCTCCGATGCGGTGACACCTGCGGGTGCCATCATTCCTTTCTGAAGAGTGCCGGAGGTATCCATCCCCCATTCCCTTTCCCGTGCCGGGGGAAACCCTATGACACGTCCGGGCAGCAGCGTCGTTGGCGTCGCATCCCTTCTTGGAGGTGCCGCTTGGTACGCGGCGGATCGGAGCCTTGGTATGTGGAGGGTCGAGTCCGGAGGGCGCAGCGGTGGCGGGTCATCCGCGCTTTGTCGAGCTGTCGTTGTTGGCATTTCTTTCTTCTTTGTTCTTTCTTTTTCTTTTAGGCTTGTTGTGCTTCTCGCCCGAGCATTGCTATGTGATCGTTGTTGGTGCTTTGTAATACAAAGCGGAGGGAAATCCTTTTTCGGTACTTAAGCTCACGTACGTGTATACCTATTTTTCAGTATGGCTTAATGCATCTACATCCGGGCGTCTTAAATCCGTCTCAAACGCCCAAGCGGCCGGCCCGGTTATTGACAGGTTACAAAATTTCGACCTAGACAAACACCTCAACCACCTCATACCCGGCCCAAATATAAGACGGATATGGGGCGTCCGGGCGCGTCCACCACGTTAGACCCGACTCATACTGACCCACCTGATCCCACATATATTCCTCTCAATCGCTCGCCAGACCAAACTCTAGCCACTTCACTTCACTCCCATTCGCCACCCAGTCTCCCGTCCGGCGGTCTTTGGCCATTCCCGGCAATGGCGGCTAGCGGATCAGAGTCCCTCACCTCCAGATCCGCCGACCCTGAGTTTATCCCACACGGCCCCGAGTAGGAGATGACCGTCCGACTTGCGCTCCGCCGCTCCCGGGCCCTTGCCCGGTAGCGCCCGGACTCCTTTTGTCGGGAATCTATTGCGCCCGCCCAAAGGGCGCATGGATCCGTCGTTAGGTGTGCCGTCGTCGCCTCGCCGGAGGCGGTATGGTCCGTCTGGAGTTCGAATGCGGTGGCGGACGTGCAACCCCCCTGTTGGCGCGCCGAGCATCGGGACACACCATGGGCCTCGTTCAACGAGAGCATGGCACGAGTGCCCGTCTTCCGAGGCCACGGGCGCGAGAGGCGGCGGCAGCCCTTGCGGCGCTAGACGTCGGCGAGGTGGAGCCGCATTCTTTGACACTCTGTATGTTGCAGTAGTCTGGGCGCCGCAACCGCGTCGTGGTGGATGTCGCCGGCTCGTCCCAGGACGGATCCATCATCGTTCTGACGTCCATCAGCACCGTTCGTGTTCCGGGCTCCGACAAGTAATAGTAGGACATAGGAGACGGCGGCGCCTCGAATCCCATGATCCGGCTCGTGTCCCATGTCCTACTCTACCTTGCCGGTGACCGGAACAACACTGTGAGGGGTGCAGCCGACCGTCGGACATGGACACGGCGGAGCCGAACCAGCTGAGCGGACTCGAAAGAGCCCCGCTCAAACAACGCCGCGTTGCATGTAATAATATGGATTTGAGCTTCCTAATTTGAAGTATTCAGATATGAAATGCATTATTTGAGGCATAACTCGTCACTGTCTGTAGACGCGGCCGGGCGCGTCCAAAGTCATTTAAGGCGTCGGATTTGCTCATCACGGCGGTAGATGCTTTTTTTTGAGAGTACGCCAAAGACGTACCTTATCTTTATAGAAGAGAGCAAAAGTATTTACAAGAAGTTTGAGGCCATGCAAGCATTCCTCAAACACACCCAACTACCATACTACCAAGTGCACTAGGCTACTCTCTCACAAATCTATGCAACCCTACCACTCCTACTCCGGCTCTCCTCCACTCCTCGATCTCTTGCAAGATTTTGTGAATAAGGTCACTTGCCAGCAGCACTTGATTTGCCCGATTGAAGACCCTTGCATTGCGCTGCTTCCATAGGTTCCATGCAACCAGAATTACCAAAGTGTCAAACCCTCTTTTCTGTGCTTTTTGGTAATGCTTCCTACTCGACAACCACCATTGGAGATAAGTGTCTTGTGTGCTTGGCGGGGGGATGTCTAGGTGAAGGGCAGAGAGGCATCCTTCCCACACTTCTCTAGCATACACGGATTGGACTAGAATATGCTCAACATTATCCTCACTTTGCAAGCATGTATAGCAAGGTGCCGAGTGATCTTGGAGCCCATGCCTTGCCCTCCTTCTGAAGTCCACAAGCGATGTTGAACCGCCAACCAAGCGAAAATCTTACACTTTAGTGTTGCCCAGCTCTTCCAGATACAAGCCGCAAAAGGTGAGATGATGCCCCCTGCACACAACCATTGATAAGTAGACTTGGTTGTGTACAATCCTGAAGGGTCCGCAGGCCAGGAGAAACTATCCGGAACGCCTCCATGTTGTTGGACCGTGAGAATGGCTTGATTCAGGTGCAGTAGCTGCATATGCGCAGTGAAAGAAAGATCTCCTCGCACATCCTGCGTCCATCTGTTATCGTCCATAGCTTGCTGAACTGTGCGTTTGTTCTTCACTCTTGTATCCACTGATGCAACAATGATGGGGGCGATGTCCACAGCGGCAAACCCATGGATCCACCGATCTTTCCAGAACAGGATATTTGTGCCGTCTCCTATCTCAATGTGCACCATGCTGTCAAACACCTGCCTGGCTTCCTCATCTTCAGTCATAGGTATACCTCTCCAAGGTCTGGAATGATCAGTCCGGCGTAACCACTCCCATCGCACTCGTAAAGCAAGTGCCTGTAGCTGCAAATTTTTGACCCCCAGCCCTCCCATGCTCAGGGGCCGGCAGATATTGTTCCATGCCACAAGGCACTGTCCGCCATTTGTTTTATCCTTCCCATCCCAGAAGAATGCGCGCATGCTTCGATCAAGCTCCTCGAACACCCAAGCAGGGGCGTCAGTTACCAGAAAGTGGTGGATGGGTTTAGCCGCAAGAATTGACTTCACAAGAATCAGCCTACCCGGCCGTTGAATCAGCCCTCGCTGCCATGCAGGCACCAGCTTGCGCGCCTCATCCAAGATTGGTTGCCATTCCGCGCGGGTTAACTGTCTGATGGCAAGCTGGAGGCCTAGATATTTACAGGGAAATTCAGCCAAGCTGCAGTTCAGTGTAGCCGCCACCCGGTCCCTGTCTAGATCATCTCCTCTGATGAGTATTGCTGAGGACTTGGCATAGTTCACTCGCAACCCAGATGCTTCACCAAAAGCTTGGAGAGCCTCAGTCACAAAGCCAAGATCCTGCGCAGTAGGTCTTACAAACAGAGCGACATCGTCAGCGTATATGGAGAGTCTTTGCAACGCCGCTATCCCCCTGAATGAGCTGATGGCCCCAGCTTCCTCTCCTTTGATGAAGATTTTGATCAAGACATCCATTGCAATCACAAATAGAAGTGGCGAGACTGGATCTCCTTGCCGCAATCCTTGTGCATGACAGAAACTCGAACCAGGTGTCCCGTTTACCACTACCTTGGTGGATGCAGTACTCAGCATAATTGCAATCCACCTTAGCCACTTTGGACCAAATCCTTTGGCGTGCAAGACGTCAAACAGGAAGGGCCAGCTGAGAGAGTCAAATGCGCGCGAGATGTAGAGTTTTAGAAATACTCCCTTCTCCTTTCTCCCATGTATCCTCCTCGCAACTTGCCTGACTAAGAGGAAATTGTCATGCAGTGCTCGTCCCAAGATGAACGCAGATTGGTTGGCTTCCACAATTTCCTTCATTCTTCTCCGTGCCCGTATTGCCAAGACTTTTGCAAATAATTTAGCTGCGCTGTGGGTCAGACTTATTGGCCGGAAGTCACCCACTTCCTCTGCATCTGGTCTTTTGGGAATCAAGATTATGTGAGCCCTGTTCAGCTTCCCAAATCCTCTTCCTTCCCCAATGTACAGCTTGTGCATGACAGCCATGATATCATGCTTTATAATGTGCCATGCATGTTGGTAGAAAGCCCCGATAAAACCATCCGGTCCAGGCGTGCGATCAGCTGGCATCTCTTTGATAGCATTCCACACTTCATTCTCCGTGAAGATCTCCTCAAGCTCCCCAAGGTCGTGGGAGTCCATGTTCAGAAATTCCAAGTTCACTCTTGCTTGTCTCGCAGTGGCGTGTCCCATGAGCTGGCTATAGGCTTCCGTGAAGATTTCCCCTTTCCTGTCCTGTTTGGAGATAATGTCACCTTGGAGCTTAACGTGCGCGATGAAGTTCTTGGACCGTCGACCATTAGCAACTGCTTGGAAAAGCTTTGTATTGGCGTCTCCTTCCTTGATCCACCTTAACCGCGATCTTTGTCTCTCTATAGTGCGCTGCAATGATGCCAGGCCCAGCAAAGATAGCTTGAGCGTTCGTCTCAACCAGAGCTCCTCCTGAGACAGATTTCTACACTCTTGTGCGCAGTCAAACCTGAGTATCACATAATTTGCCACTGCCATCTTTAGCTTGATGTTGCCTGTCTTTCTATCTCCCCATGCTTGCAATGCCGTGGCCGTGTTTCTGAGTAGTGCATCCAGCCGCTTGTACGGATCAACAATTCTCTCGTCATAAACCCATGCGTCCTTCACAGCTTGCTCGAATCCGTCGAGCTTGGTCCAATATAGCTCAAACCTAAACCTCTTGTGCTGGCAAAAAGGGGCGGAGGTAGACAGGTGCAGTGGTGCATGATCTGACACGTTAGTTGACAGAGCTTGGAGCAGGTTATCCGTGAACATGAGCTCCCAGTCCACAGTTGCCAGCACTCGATCAATCTTTGTCATCACCGGATCATCCCTCTCATTGGACAAAGTAAACCTCCTTCCATGCATGTATAGTTCTTTAAGTTCATTCTCATCTATGAACTCCCTGAATTTTCTCATGATGCGATGATTCAGATTACTATTGTTTTTCTCCGCGGCATTGACAATCATATTAAAGTCACCAAGCACCATCCATGGCCCTGGACAGGTGGCCCTGCGGTGTTGCAATTCGTCAAGGAACTGCAATTTGAGTTCATCGCCTTGCGGTCCATAGACCACCGAAATCCACCAAGCCGAGCCATCCTTGTTGTGCACTAGCCCTGTCATGAAGTTATTATCTCGGCTTATGTTGTCCACCTGCATGATCATGGTGTCCCAAGCCAATATGATTCCACCGCGAGTATCACTAGCCGGAAGGTAATCAAAGCCATCTAGTGATGGTCCATACATTGCATCACGAGAAAACGATCAACTACATCAAGTTTAGTTTCTTGTAAACACACAAGATTCACCCTAGCCGAAGTGATAAACTCCCTCACTGCTTTCCTCTTCGCAGGGTGGTTCAATCCCCGCACGCTCCAGCATAGAATCTTGGGATTTATATCCATATAGAGCCTATGCACGCCTCACACCTCCGATGGTGCTGCACCCATCATCGTGCACGTCTCCGTGTGCATCGCACTCCTTGTTGGCATCTCCTTTCCGAACAGAGCAGCTATCACCCGAACGTGCTGCTCCCGCAATGGTGAGTCAAAGAGCTCCTTGAGGTCCGCGATAACCCCCTCATCCACTTCCATGTCCTCACGAGCCAGCCCAAGTGCCTTCATGAGCACGTTCTCCGCTTGCGTAGCTTTGGAGGAGGTCGTGGCTATCTTCCTGGATCCACGAGTGGTTCGGCGCGGTGTGAACGGCTCAGCCTCGGGAAGCTCAAGTGGTTCTGTTCGCAGCTCGTGAAGAAGATTGCCCCACCACTGTTGAAGGAGGTCCGGTAGATGCTCTTAGCTATGCCAATTTTATACCAGTTTGAAACTGACGGCGATCTGCGAAATTACACTAAAAATGACACTCCTGACTCCTCCCACTCAGGCTAGCGATCCGTACGTAACTCAGCGAGCATGGACATGGGACATGGGTTCCGCCAGAAAGCAAGAAGAAGCACAAAAGTCGGGTGAAATTTCCCCCGCTGCAGGCCGTAAAATGCTGCCCATCGCATTGGACTGCTTCGCCTTTCTCCCCCTTATATATAGGCCCGCACCTCGAGCCTCACCCTCTCACCGCACGCGCGCGCAGACGCAGACTTCACTAGCTTAGCTTTCGCACAGAGAATTCCAAATCTTCTCAGCTTGGTAGCGTCGCGGGCCGACGGCGAGCATGGAGGTCGCCAAGCCGGGTTCGTCCAAGCGCATGTCCCCGATGGGGAGCTTCAAGCTGAGCCTGCTCGCCTGCGGCCAGTGCAAGGCCACCACCGTGTCGCCCCCGGGCTCCCCCACCGGCGCTGGCGCGAGGTCCGGGCGGTCGCTGTCGTCCTCGGCGTCGTCCTCCGCGGGGACGTCCCGCGGCCGCGAGCGCGACCGCCAGGCGGAGCTCCGGGAGATCTTCCGCCACTTCGACCGCGACATGGACGGCCGGATCTCGGGCCGGGAGCTGGGCGAGTTCTTCGCGTCCATGGGCGACGGCGGCGCAAAAGCCGCGCTGGAGCTGGACGCAGCCAGCTCCGGCGGCGGTGGCGACCTCATGCTGGGGTTCGAGGACTTCGTCAGGATCGTGGAGCGCAAGGGCGGGGAGGAGGAGGAGCGCGAGGACCTGCGCCGCGCGTTCGAGGCCTTCGAGGCGGTCAAGGGCTCCGGCCGGATCACGCCGCGCGGCCTGCAGCGCGTGCTCAGCCAGCTCGGCGACGACCCGTCCGTGGCCGAGTGCGAGGCCATGATTCGGGCCTACGACGACGACGGCGACGGCGAGCTTGATTTCCACGATTTCCATCGCATGATGAACCATGACTAGCTGCGTGTGGCGCGGCTCCGCACCACTTATT
This sequence comes from Aegilops umbellulata, assembly GCA_032464435.1. Taxonomy (NCBI): domain Eukaryota; kingdom Viridiplantae; phylum Streptophyta; class Magnoliopsida; order Poales; family Poaceae; genus Aegilops; species Aegilops umbellulata. The sequence goes on along the minus strand of CP136056.1, from coordinate 380,295,272 downwards.
ACGTCATCCGTGTGTTTCCAATTTCTGCGTGAGTGTGTGTGTGTGTGTGTGTGTATTTTTGAAAAAGCGCGTGCGTGTGTATGGTTTGTGTGGCGCGCGCCAGTTTAAACGTGCTATGCTGTATGGGTGTTTCTGCTTTTACAAGGGAGCTGGATAACATTGACATATTGGAGATCACGGCCTCATGCAAATTCAGATGATATGCAAATCTGTAATCCATGCAAATTTTAATTGACCAAACTCCATCACTTCTGATCAAATTGGACATCGCCAAGACCTTTGACACTGTTCGCTGGGATTACATGTTGGATCTTTTGCAACGCCTCGGCTTTCCTCAAAGATGGCGGGCCCTCCTGACGAGTCTCTTCACCACGGCCTCCTCTAGGGTATTCCTCAACGGAATCCCTGGGAGGGACATCCTGCATGGACGCGGTTTTCGTCAGGGCGATCCCATCTCGCCCCTCCTGTTCGACATCGCCATCGACCCACTTCAGAGACTTCTTGAAAAGGCTACGGAATCCGGCCTGCTGTCTGCTATGCCTGGAGGTATTCAGGGCCCCAGGGTCTCCCTATATGCGGACGACGCTGCCATTTTTCTATCCCCCACGACACATGATGTGGAAGGCCTTGCTAGCATTCTACAGAGTTTTGGGGTAGTCTTTGGCCTCGTGACAAATGCGACCAAGAGCTCCATCGCCCCCATCCAATGCGCCAACATTAACTTAGAGGAGATTCTGGCGAACTTCCCAGCGACTACGACCCCCTTCCCCATTAAGTATCTGGGGTTGCCCCTCTCCCTCGGAAGACTTAGGCGTGTGGACCTTCAACCCTACATCGACAAAGCAGTGGCTCGTCTTAGCCCGTGGAAAGGAAAGTTCCTGAATCGTGCCGGGTGCACTGCTCTGGTTAGGTCCGTCCTCTCCTCCATGCCAATCTTCTTGCTGACGGCTTTAAAGGCTGACAAAGGCATCCTCAAGGCCTTTGCGAAGATCAGTCACGACATGCTCTAGGCCTGTAAGGAGGCGGTTAGTGGAGGGAAATGCAAAGTCAACTGGCAAAAGGTCTGCCGCCCCAAGGAGCTCGGTGGTTTGGGGGTTTTGGACCTGGAGAGGTTCTCCCGAGCCCTGAGGCTTCGCTGGTTATGGTATGAGTGGAAGGCTCCTGAGAAGCCATGGGTGGGCTCTGAAACCCCCAACGACGCCTCCGACCTCGACCTCTTCAATGCGGCTACTCGTGTCACCATCGAAAATGGCGCCAAGGCCTCCTTCTGGTCGTCTTCATGGCTCCATGGCGCCCCGCCAAAAGACCTGGCTCCCCTAATTTTCAAGCCTTCCAAGAGGAAGAATCAGACGGTCCAGGACGCTCTCACTGATAACAACTGGATCTCGGACATTGCGGTGGATGCGTTCACTGCCGATCACATGGATCAATACATCCACCTCCGGGAGCTCTTGTCGGATATCCAGCTTCATCCTGACACTGAGGACTCCATTACCTGGTCCTTGACCACTAATGGGTGCTACTCGGCCAGCTCCGCCTACAAGGTCCAGTTCCTTGCCTCTTTGCCCTGCCAGTTCGGGAACATCGTGTGGAAGACCTGGGCCCCTCCAAAGTGTCGTTTCTTCGCCTGGCTCGCTGTCCAGAACCGCTTATGGACCGCTGATCGCTTGGCGAAACGCGGATGGCTGCACCAACCTACTTGCCAGCTCTGTTGTACCTCCCCTGAGACGGCACGACACATTCTTTTCGAGTGCCGCTTCTCCAGACGTATCTGGACGGCCGCGGCCTCTTGGTTGTCTTGTCCAGACCTCATCAGCAGCATCGGGGAGGGCAGGCCTAAAGTCGTGGACTATTGGCTGGCCGTTTCAAAGTCCACCACCTCCTCCCCAATAGGCTTGCGCTCAGCTATCACGCTCATCACTTGGGAGATCTGGAAAGAGAGGAACGATAGAGTTTTCAACAACAAGTCCTCCCTGCCTTCGGTTGTCATGCATAAGATTAGGGAAGAGGGGAAGGACTGGATCCTCACCAGTGCTAAAAATCTGGCGGAACTTGTAGGCTGATCCTCTTCCCCCTGTGTCAGGGGTGGTGTTCGCCCCCTTCCTCCTTTTTTTTTGTTTTTTTGGCTCTTGCCATACCCCAGTTTGCTTCTCCTATATCAATATAAGGCAAAAGCTTTTTTGCCCAAAAAAAAATTTATTTTAACTATCTCACGAGGAGGGGGGTGTTCCACCTAGATCCAGTACTCAAAGTATCACGCAGTGGCAAGTGCTACAAGGCCTTGTCAGTGCAAGAGGAGTTGTTTTTCTGATGACATCGACGAGGTGGCGGCGGCGATGGTGCCTTCGAATAGGTCTCTCTCTACCTCAACAACGATCGATTTGGAGCCGCTGTCGATCTGGAGCCGACGAAGGGCTTGTGAGGGTTTGTGTCGCCAGATCTGTTGTCTTTCTTTGGATCTTGACAATTGTTGTGTTTTGAGAACAATTGGTTGGTTATTGGTGTGGCGACTTTGGCATCTTCTTCCTCTTGTTCTGCGGCCTGTTTCAGTTTCTCCAACTCTCTAGACGGGTGGTAATGTACTTCATGCATGTACTGCTTTAGGCGATGCTCAAACTTATGTGTTTCAACGATTTCTAAATCTCATTTGAAGCGGCCAGTGACTATTGCGGTGTCTAAAGCCTAGTGTAGCGAGGGCATTTGCAGGTGTCCCTTTCGTTTACTATTGGTTCGGTGCAATTTTCAATCTTCAGCAGGCGGCAGTTAGTCAGAGGAAGAAGTAGGCTAGTATGATTCTCAATGTTATTGGTCAATCTGTGTCAAGTTGTCTTTCAATTGTATTGGTTGTTTTGCTTGATATTTATCAAATCTAAGATGCTCTTTTGAGTGTATTTCTTAAAAAAAGTGTTACAAGGCCGCACTAGAGCGGGAAGAGAGGTACCGTCGCCGAGAGAGTGAATTGCAAAAAACCACCACATTTGGGGCTTCATCTGCGGAAAACCACAAGGTCGCTAATTTTTTGCAAAACGCACCGCGGATTCAGTAAACATTTTGCAGATAGCACTGAACAGGTGATTTGGCGTGGTTGAGGGCGTTTCCAACAGGTGGGGCCCAACTTCTGTCGACGTGGCCTAACGGAGCCGTTTGCTGTAAACGACGCGGTTGGCTCGCGTCGGACAGATCGACCGACCGCGCCCGACCACACCGCCTCTCCCTCCAGATCTAATCCATGGCGACGGCAAAACCTGGTGGCTTGACCGTGGCGACCGAGCGGGATGCTCCGGGCGGCTGTGAGGGAGATCCACCGGAGTTCTGTGGGAGCTCAAATGCTTCCAACGCGCTGCCTCCTCCCCAACTGCCGGCGCCGCTGAAGTCGTTGGAATACGCGGCGGCTACTGCATTCGCCCAGGCAGTGAAGGCCAATCAGACGGGCAGCCAACATTTTGTTGGGGAACGCAGTAATTTCAAAAAAAATTCTACGATCACGCAAGATCTATCTAGGAGAAGCATAGCAACGAGCGTGGAGAGTGTGACCACGTACCCTCGTAGAACGAAAGCGGAAGCGTTATATCAACGCGGTTGCTGTAGTTGTACGTCTTCACGATCCGACCAATCCTAGCACCGAACGTATGGCACCTCCGTGTTCAGCACACGTTCAACTCGATGACGTCCCTCGTACTCTTGACCCAGTTGAGGCCGAGGGAGAGTTCCATCAGCATGACGGCGTGGCGACGGTGATGATGAAGTTACCGGCGCAGGGCATCGCCTAAGCACTACGACGATATGACCGAGGTGTGTAACTGTGGAGGGGGGCACCGCACACGGCTAAGAGAAACTTCGATCAACTTGTGTGTCTATGGGGTGCCCCCTGACCACGTATATAAAGGAGGGAGGAGGAGGAGGCCGACCCTAGAGGGGGCGCGCCAAGTGTGGGGAGTCCTACTAGGACTCCCAAGTCCTAGTAGGATTCCCCTTTTCCTTTCCGGAGTAGGAGAGAAGAAAGAGGGAAAGAGAGAGGAAGTACTAAAGGGCAAGGGGGGCACCGCCCCTTTCCCCTAGTCCAATTCGGACCCATGGGGGGCGCCTCCTTCCCTTTGGCCTGCCTCCTCTATTCCCGTATGGCCCAATAAGGCCCAATACTTCTCCAGGCGAATTCCCGTAACTCTCCGATACTCCGAAAAATACCCGAATCACTCGAAACCTTTCCGATGTCTGAATATAGCCTTCCAATATATCGATCTTTACCTCTCAACCATTTCGAGACCCCTCGTCATGTCCCCGTTCTCATATGGGACTCCGAACAAACTTCTGTCATCAAATCACATAACTCATAATAGAAATTCTTATCAAACGTTAAGCGTGCGGACCCTACGGGTTCGACAACTATGTAGACATGACCGAGACACATCTTCGGTCAATAACCAATAGCGGAACCTGGATGCTCATATTGGCTCCTACATACTCTACGAAGATCTTTATCGATCGAACCGCATAACAACATGCGTTGTTCCCTTTGTCATCGGTATGTTACTTGCCCGAGATTCGATCGTCGGTGTCCTCATACCTAGTACAATCTCGTTACCGGCAAGTCTCTTTACTCATTCCATAATGCATCATCCCACAACTAACTCATTAGTCACAATGCTTGCAAGGCTTATAGTGATGTGCATTACCGAGAGGGCCCAAAGATACCTCGCCGATACATAGAGTGACAAATCCTAATCTCGATCTATGCCGACTCAACAAACACCATCGGAGACACCTGTGGAGCATCTTTATAATCACCCAGTTACGTTGTGACGTTTGATAGCACACAAGGTGTTCCTCCGGTATTCGGGAGTTGCATAATCTCATAGTCTGAGGAACAGTATAGGTCATGAAGAAAGCAGTAGGAATGAAACTGTAACGATCATAATGCTAAGCTAACGAATGGGTCTTGTCCATCACATCATTCTCCTAATGATGTGATCCCCTTCATCAAATGACAACACATGTCTATGGTTAGGAAACATAACCATCTTTGATAAACGAGCTAGTCAAGTAGAGGCATATTAGGGACACTTTGTTTTGTCTATGTATTCATACATGTACTAAGTTTCCGGTTAATACAATTCTAGCATGAATAATAAACATTTATCATGAAATAAGGAAATAAATAATAACTTCATTATTGCCTCTAGGGCATATTTCCTTCGGTCTCCCACTTGCACTAGAGTCAATAATCTAGTTCAGATCGCCCTGTGATTTAACACCAATAGTTCACATCACCATGTGATTAACACCCCTAGTTCACATCGCCATGTGACCAACACTCAAAGGGTTTACTAGAGTCAATAATCTTAGTTCACATCGCCATGTGATTAACACCCAAAGAGTACTAAGGTGTGATCATGTTTTGCTTGTGAGAGAAGTTTAGTCAACGGGTCTGCCATATTCAGATCCGTATGTATTTTGCAGATTTCTATGTCAACAATGCTCTGCATAGAGCTACTCTAGCTAATTGCTCCCACTTTCAATATGTATCTAGATTGAGACTTAGAGTCATCTGGATCAGTGTCAAAACTTGCATCGACGTAACCCTTTACGACAAACCTTTTGTCACCTCCATAATCGATAAACATATCCTTATTCCACTAAGTTATGACCGCTGTCCAGTGATCTACTCCTAGATCACTATTCTACTCCCTTGCCAAACTTTGTGTAGGGTATACAATAGATCTGGTACACAGCATGGCATACTTTATAGAACCTATGGCTGAGGCATAGGGAATTATTTTCATTCTCTTTCTATCTTCTGTCGTGGTCGGGCTTTGAGTCTTACTCAATTTCACACCTTGCAATACATGCAAGAACTCCTTCTTTGATTGTTCCATTTTGAACTACTTCAAAAATTTGTCAAGGTATGTACTCATTGAAAAAACTTATCAAGCGTCTTGATCTATCTCTATAGATCTTGATGCTTAATATGTAAGTAGCTTCATCAAGGTCTTTCTTCGAAAAACTGCTTTCAAACGCTCCTTTTAGGCTTTCCAGAAAATTCTACATCATTTCCGATCAACAATATGTCATTCACATATACTTATCAGAAAGGTTGTAGTGCTCCCACTCACTTTCTTGTAAATACAGGCTTCATCGCAAGTCTGTATAAAACTATATGCTTTGATCAACTCATCAAAGCGTATATTCCAACTCTGAGATGCTTTGCACCAGTCCATGGATGGATCGCTGGAGCTTGCACATTTTGTTAGCACTTTTAGGATCGACAAAACCTTCTGGTTGCATCATAGACAACTCTTCTTTAAGAAATCCATTAAGGAATGTAGTTTTGACATCCATTTGCTAGATTTCATAAAATGTGGCAATTTGCTAACATGATTCGGACAGACTTAAGCATCACTACGAGTGAGAAAATCTCATCGTAGTCAACACCTTGAACTTTGTCAAAAATGTTTTTCGACAAGTCTAGCTTTGTGGATAGTAACACTACTATCAGTGTCCGTCTTCCTCTTGAAGATCCATTTATTTTCTATGGCTTGCCGATCATCGGGCAAGTCAACCAAAGTCCACACTTTGTTCTCATACATGGATCCCATCTCAGATTTCATGGACTGAAGACATTTCGCGGAATCTTGGCTCATCATCGCTTCCTCATAGTTCGTAGGTTCGTCATGGTCGAGTAACATGAACTCCAGAATAGGATCACCGTACCACTCTGGTGCGGAACGTACTCTGGTTGACCTACGAGGTTCGGTAGTAACTTGATCCGAAGCTTCATGATCATCATCATTAACTTCCTCACTAATTGGTGTAAGCATCACTTGAACTGATTTTAGTGAAGAAATACTTTCCAATTCAGGAGAAGGTACAATTACCTCATCAAGTTCTACCTTCCTCCCACTCACTTCTTTCGAGAGAAACTCCTTCTCCAGAAAGGATCCATTCTTAGCAACAAAGATCTTGCCTTCGGATCTGTGATAGAAGGTGTACCCAACAGTCTCTTTTGGGTATCCTATGAAGACATATTTCTCCGAATTAGGTTCGAGCTTATCAGGTTGAAGCTTTTTCACATAAGCATCGCAGCCTCAAACTTTAAGAAATGACAACTTGGGTTTCTTTCCAAACCACAGTTCATAAGGTGTCATCTCAATGGCTTTAGATGGTGTCCTATTTAACGTGAATGCAGCTGTCTCTAATGCATAACCCCAAAACGATAGTGGTAAGTCGGTAAGAGACATCATAGATTGCACTATATCCAATAAAGTACGGTTATGACGTTCGGACACACCATTATGCTGTGGTGTTCTAGGTGGCATGAGTTTGTGAAACTATTCCACATTGTTTTAATTGAAGGCCAAACTCGTAACTCAAATATTTGCCTCTACGATCAGATCGTAGAAACTTTATTTTCTTGTTACGATGATTCTCTACTTCACTCTGAAAATCTTTGAACTTTTCAAGTGTTTCAGACTTGTGTTTCATCAAGTAGATATATACATATCTGCTCAAATCGTCTGTGAAGGTCAGAAAACAATGATACCCACCGTGAGCCTCAACACTCATTGGACCGCATACATCGGTATGTATTATTTCCAATAAGTCAGTGGCTCGCTCCATTGTTTCGGAGAACGGAGTCTTAGTCATCTTGCCCATGAGGCATGGTTCACAAGCAACAAATGATTCATAATCAAGTGATTCCAAAAGTCCATCAGCATGGAGTTTCTTCATGCGCTTTACACCAATATGACCTAAACGGCAGTGCCACAAATAAGTTGCACTATCATTATTAACTTTGCATCTTTTGGCCTCAATATTTATGAATATGTGTATCACCACGATCGAGATTCAATAAACCATTTACATTGAGTGTATGACCATAAAAGGTTTTTTTCATGTAAACAGAACAATAATTAATCTTTGACTAAAATGAATAACCGTATTGCAATAAACATGATCCAATCATATTCATGCTTAACACAAAAACCAAATAACATTTATTTTAGGTTCAACACTAATCCTGAAGGTAAAAGGAGTATGCAATGGTGATCTTATCAACCTTGGAATCATTTCCAACACACGTCGTCACCTCGCCCTTAACTAGTCTCTGTTTATTTTGCAACTCCCGTTTCGAGTTAGCAACTGAACTAGTATCAAATACCGGGGGGTTGCTATAAACACTAGTAAAGTACACATCAATAACATGTATATCAAATATACCTTTGTTCATTTTGCCATCCTTCTTCTCTGCCAAGTATCTAGGGGCAGTTTCACTTCCAGTGACCATTTCCTTTGTAGTAGAAGCACTCAGTTTCAGGCTTGAGTCTAGCTTTGGGTTTCTTCACGGGAGTGACAACTTGTTTGTCATTCTTCTTGAAGTTCCCTTTCTATTCTTTTGCCCTTTTTTCTTGAAACTAGTGGTCTTGTAAACCATCAACACTTGATTCTCTTTCTTGATTTCTACCTTCGCCAATTTCAACATCGCGAAGAGCTCGGGCATTACTTTCATCATCCCTTGCATATTATAGTTCATCACGAAGTTCTAGTAACTTGGTGATAGTGACTAGAGAACTTTGTCAATTACTATCTTATCTGGAAGATTAACTCCCACTTGATTCAAGCAATTGTAGTACCCAGACAATCTGAGCACATGCTCACTGGTTGAGCCATTCTCCTCCATTTTGTAGGCAAAGTACTGTCATAGGTCTCATACCTCTCGACACGGGCATGAGTATACCAATTTAAACTCTTGGAATATCTTATATGCTCCATGGCGTTCAAAACATTTTTGAAGTCCCAGTTCTAAGTTGTAAAGCATGGTGCACTAAACTATCAAGTTAGTCATCATACCGAGCTTTGTCAAACGTTCATAACGTCTGTATCTGCTCCTGCAATAGGTCTGTCATCTAGCGGTGCATCAAGGACATAATTCTTCTGTGCAGCAATGAGGATAATCCTCAGATTACGGACCAAGTCTGTATCATTGCTACTATCATCTTTCAACTTAGTTTTCTCTAGGAACATATAATAAATAAATCGGGGAAGTTATTTGCGAGCTATTGATCTACAACATAGATATGCAAATACTATCAGGACCAAGTTCATGATAAATTTAAGTTCAATTAATCATATTACTTAAGAACTCCCACTTAGATAGACATCCCTCGAGTCATCTAAGTGATCACGTGATCCATATCAACTAAACCATGTCCGATCATTACGTGAGATGGAGTAGTTTTCAATGGCGAACATCACTATGTTGATCATATCTACTATATGACTCACGTTCGACCTTTCAGTATCCAGTGTTCCGAGGCCATATCTACATATGCTAGGCTCGTTAAGTTTAACCCGAGTATTCTGCATGTGCAAAACTGGCTTGCACCTGTTGTATGTGAACGTAGAGCTTATCACACCCGATCATCACGTGGTGTCTCAGCACGAAGAACTGTCGCAACAGTGCATACGGAGAACACTTATACCTTGAAATTTTAGTAAGGGATCATCTTATAAAGCTATCGCCGAACCAAGAAAAATAAGATGTATAAAAGATAAACATCACATGCAATCAAAATATGTGACATGATATGGCCATCATCATCTTGTGCCTTTGATCTCCATCTCCAAAGTACCGTCATGATTTCTATCGTCACCGGCATGACACCATGATCTCTATCATCTTGATCTCTATTAACGTGTCCTCATATGGTCGTCTCGCCAACTATTGCTTTTGCAACTATTGCTATCACATAGTGATAAAGTAAAGCAATTACATGGCACTTGCGTCTTATGCAATAAAGAGACAACCGTAAGGCTCCTGCCAGTTGCTGATAATTTCAAAAACATGATAATCTCATACAACAATTTGTATCTCATCACGTCTTGACCATATCATACCACAACACGCCCTGCAAAAACAAGTTAGACGTCCTCTACTTTGTTGTTGCAAGTTTTACGTGGCTGCTACGGGCTTAGCAAGAACCGTTCTTACCTACGCATCAAAACCACAATGATTTTTTTGTCAAGTGTGTTGTTTTAACTTTCAATAATGACCGGGCGTAGTCACACTCGATTCAACTAAAGTTGGAGAAACAGACACCACTAGCCACCTGTGTGCGAAGCACAGCGATAGAACCAGTCTCATGAACGCGGTCATGTAATGTCGGTCTGAGCCGCTTCATCCAACAATACCGCCGAATCAAAGTATGACATGCTCGTAAGCAGTATGACTATTATCGCCCACAACTCTTTGTGTTCTACTCGTGCATATAACATCTACGCATAGATCTGGCTCGGATGCCACTGTTGGGGAACGCAGTAATTTCAAAAAATCCTATGATCACGCAAGATCTATGTAGGAGAAGCATAGCAACGAGCGTGGAGAGTGTATCCACGTACCCTCGTAGACCAAAAGAGGAAGCGTTATATCAACGCGGTTGATGTAGTCGTACGTCTTCAAGATCCAACCGATCCTAGCACCAAACGTACGACACCTCCGTGTTCAGCACAGGTTCAGCTCGATGACGTCCCTCGTACTCTTGATCCAGTTGAGGCCAAGGGAGAGTTCTGTCAGCACGCCGGCGTGGCGACGGTGATGATGAAGTTACCGGCGCAGGGCTTCGCCTAAGCACTATGACAATATAATCGAGGTGTGTAACTTTGGAGGGGGCACCGCACACGGCTAATAGAAACTTTGATCAACTCCCAAGTCCTAGTAGGATTCCCATTTTCCTTTCCGGAGTAGGAGAGAAGAAAGAGGGAAAGAGAGGGAGTAGGAAAGGGCAAGGGGGGCGCCCCCCCTTTCTCCTAGCCCAATTTGGACCCATGGGGGGCGCGCGCCTCCTTCCCTTTGGCCTGCCTCCTCTATTCCCGTATGGCCCAATAAGGCCCAATACTTCTCCCGGCGAATTCTCGTAACTCACCGGTACTCCGAAAAATACCCGAATCACTCGGAACCTTTCTGATGTCCGAATATAGCCTTCAATATATCGATCTTTACCTCTCGATCATTTTGAGATTCCTCGTTATGTCCCTGATCTCATCCGGGACTCCGAAAAACTTCGGTCATCAAATCACATAACTCATAATACAAATCGTCATCGAACGTTAAGCGTGCGGACCCTACGGGTTCAAGAACTATGTAGACATGACCGAGACACATCTCCGGTCAATATCCAATAGCGGAACCTGGATGCTCATATTGGCTCCTACATATTCTACGAAGATCTTTATCGGTCAAACCGCATAACAACATACGTTGTTCCCTTTGTCATCGGTATGTTACTTGCCCGAGATTCGATCATCGGTATCCTCATACCTAGTTCAATCTCGTTACCGGCAAGTCTCATTACTCGTTCCGTCATGCATCATCACGCAACTAACTCATTAGTGACAATGTTTGCAAGGCTTATTGTGACGTGCATTACCGAGAGGGCCCAGAGATACCTCTCCGATACATAGAGTGACAAATCCTAATCTCAATCTATGCCAACTCAACAAACACCATCGGAGACACCTATGGAGCATCTTTATAATCACGCAATTACATTGTGATGTTTGATAGCACACAAGGTGTTCCTCCGGTATTCGGGAGTTGCATAATCTCATAGTCTGAGGAACATGTATAAGTCATGAAGAAAGCAGTAGCAATGAAACTGTAACAATCATAATGCTAAGCTAACGAATGGGTCTTCTCCATCACATCATTCTCCTAATGATGTGATCCCATTCATCAAATGACAACACATGTATATGGTTAGGAAACATAACCATCTTTGATAAATGAGCTAGTCAAGTAGAGGCATACTAGGGATACTTTGTTTTGTCTATGTATTCACACATGTACTAAGTTTTCGGTTAATACAATTCTAGCATGAACAATAAACATTTATCATGAAATAAGGAAATAAATAATAACTTTATTATTGCCTCTAGGGCATATTTCCTTCACATTTTGCCTCCTTCGGCGGTGTGGAGTAAGTCATCCTCCTCCTTATTTCAGTTTTCCCCGATTGGCATTCTAGGGTTAGGGTTCTAGAGTTAGGGTTTCTAGGGTTAGGGTTCCATGGTGGTGTAATAGGTATTGTAGAATGCTGACGGTAATTTTAGTGTGAATGGTCTGCCACATGATTGCTCATCCTCTCTGACACATGATTGTTGGTGTCACATAAATTAACTTGAGTACTTTTACATGATTGTTGTTGTCACATGTCAGTTCATTGCTGAAATCCTCTCTGTCAAACTATTATTTTTGTTGTCAAATAAATTAATTGTAACTTTAGTATTGTAATGAAAAACAATTTTAACTTGAGTACTTTTACATGATTGTTGCTGTCACATGTCAGTTCATTGCTGAAATCCACTCCGTCAAACTATTATTGTTGTTGTGAAATAAATTAATTGTATCTTTACTATTGTAATGAACAACAATTTTAACTAAAGTGTGAACCTTCTTTTTAAGTACTTAACAACAATTTTAACTGAATTTGTAGTTTGGATGATGAAGAATTGGAACTAAGGTCCCATTACCTAGAGAGAGATAATTTGGAAAGAACAATATGTTTGTCAGACATAACATTCTGGAATCTCATTGGCCTAATAGAGGTAGAAGGCTATAGTTCAAGGGATTTTATGTATTATGTTAGAGACCCAGGAGTTGGGGTGTCAGTAATGGAAGAATTAACTGATGATGACAAGGTGGAAGAAATGTTGGATGTCATAGCTAGTAAAGGTGAAAGTGCTAGTTATCGACTAGGGGAGGGGGGTGAATAGGCGGCTTTTATGAAAGTCTTCAAAACACAGGGGCTTTGGAGACAAACAATAGAAATGAACCTATTGATATGCAGCGGAAGGTAGACTACCCTAGACAAGCCATAGTCAAGTAAGCAATGAAGTGAAAGCACGAAGACTATTAGCAGCTAGGTAGTATGGATCAGGATGGAAGATAGTATGAAGCCAAACAACAACAGTCTTCACACACCAAAGTCAATCAGATCATGCAAGCAGGCAATAACTTCATGAACACAAACTGTAAGTAAAGAGAGGGAGGAGTAGAACTAGTTGCTTGGTGAGGACAAGGATTTGTTGGACCAGTTCCAGTTGCTGTGACAACTGTACGTCTGGTTAGGGAGGCTGAGATTCAACTCAGAAGACCGCGTCTTCACCTTATTCCCCTTGAGCTAAGGACACTTAGTCCTCTCCCAATCACTTTGGTAAGTCTTCAAGGTAGACTTCCAAACCTTCACAGACTTCGTTCACCGGCAATCCACAATGACTCTTGGATTCTCAGAACGCGACGCCTAACCGGCTGGAGGATACACAGTCCTCAAGTGCAATAAGTCTTCAGATCATGCGGACAGTAAGACTTCAGTGATGCCTAACAGTCTTTGGCTCTGGGTGTTTTGGGCTTTGTCCTCGCAAGGATCTCTCTCTCAAAGGCTTTGGAGGTGGGTTGCACTCAAACGACAAAAGCCGTGTACTAACTCTGAGCAGCCACCAATTTATGGTGTAGGGGGTGGGCTATTTATAGCCAGGAGGCAACCCGACCTGATTTGTCTGAAATAACCCTGGGTCACTAAGGAACTAACACGATTCCAACGGTCAGATTTCAAACACATGCGGCAGCTTGACTTGGGCTACAAGTAAAGCTGACGCGTCCAGCTCTCGATAAGATTTGCTCTCATTGTCTTCGCTCGAAGACATAGGATTTGGTTGAGCATCACTTCAGTCACTTTGAATTTGTTCACTTGGACCCCACTTAACAGTACAGTGGTTCCCATGACTCAACAAAGAAGAAAAGGAAGCTACGAAACAACTAAGTCTTCGCACTCCATAGTCTTCACGTGAATGTCTTCTCTATTCATAATCTTCGTTGTGAATATCTTCACAGACCACCATTATATTCAATGTCTTCACACATTTTTAGGGGTCATCTCCAGTAGGTAAACCGAATCAATGTGGGACTACTACCTATGTTATCCTGCAATTCTCACAAACACATGAGTCCCTCAACCAAGTTTGTCGTCAATACTCCAAAACCAACTAGGGGTGGCACTAGATGCACTTACAATCTCCCCCTTTTTGGTGATTGATGACAAACTGGCTGAAGTTTTCAACGAGGATAAAAGTATGTGAAAGTTGGAGGATTTAATGCATTGTCTTCATAAGTAGCAAAAGGCTCCCCCTGAAGATGTGCATATAAGTAGTTTGCTTTTGAATGGAAATGCACACGGCAGGTTTTACTTGTGGAGATCCTCTTCAACTTATGAAGACAATTCATCATGCATATAAAGATATGACGAAGATAATGAAAAATGGACGTCTGCGGAATGACTTCATGCGGAATTTATCATCGCATCACAGAGTAGCAGAAAACGTAGCAGATGACCATCAGGTTTAAGTGTTACAACCCAAAGAACCAAATGTAAAAAAAGAGTCGTAACCACTTGGCAAAATATAGCAACCACCCATATGGACTCGCTTGAAGACTATCAACTCATATGCTTCTCCCCCTTTTGTCAGTAAGGACCAAAAAGGTTTGAAGACATAGAGCATCTACTCGTTCCCACCAGGAGTAGATGAAGGTGCAGGGTCGACATTGGAGTTCGGTGGTGCAGAGGGGCCTAGTGCAGTGTCGAGACGTGACAAAGTCATGGTTGGTGAAGTGGCATCGTCTTCTTCATCGACGACTCTTGCAACAACGGTTGCAGCCGAACATGAATACTCAGAGTCTTCTATGGAAGGAGTCCAACGCAAGACGGCATTTTGGGGAGGTGTAGAATCAAATTTTAAGCGCTCTGTGAAGCCATCTTCGCAAAGATCTTCTTCAGAGGATAGCAATGTAAGACTCTTCCAAGACCGCCGACAGGATTCATGCGCTACGAATGCGTTCTTGGTGGCAAGATTGCAAATGCGATTAACGTCCACCAAGAGGCTCTACATCTGACGCTTTAGCCAGTCATGGTGTCTATCCTATTTCTGATGTAAGGCCACAAGAAGCTCTCGGTCATTGAGTACACGAGATTGCTTCCGAGGCCTTTGAGCAATGGTGCTTTCAGTGGCTTCAGTGTTAGCACAATGAGGTGCACGCATATTCTCAGCCAGAGGATAGATCTGAGTTGCAGCAAGAACTCCCTCAATTGGTTGCGTGAAGCTTTGGTGATCAACATTATGAAGATAAAGTGGCTCCTTGGCAGGCTCAGGGTAGATGGCTTCGACAGACATATCGACTTCAGGCAAAAAGACAAGATGGTTGCGCACTGAAGGCTGATAGTCGACAGAAGAGTGAAGCTTGATTAAGCGCATCACCCATGGAGCATAGAACTTCAAGCCAAACAGATCAATTCCAGATGCAGCAAACTGTCTGATGAAGAAATCATGGGAATTGAATCTCATGCCATTGAGAACATAGAACACCAAAGTCTTCATGGCTCCTTCAAGTTTGGCTTCAGCTGAGTATCCCTTGATGGGCCAAAGAGTACGCCTCATAATATGATAGATTGTGCGGGGCAGGTATTCAAGGTCCTTGACGAAGAATTCCTTGGGATAATCAGCATCTTGAGGCAATGGCTTCATCATGCTGAGCATCTGACTCATATTTGGTTCAAGCCACTGGAAGATAATCTGCAGTTCATTTTGGTGTAGCTGACAACCAGGCTCATAGAGTTCACCTGGAGTGGGCAGGGAAGTAAGCTCAATAATGTCTTGAGCTTTGGCTTCATGGTGCACATCGCCTGACATCCAGTCAAGGACCCACGCCTTCGGATCCCTGTTGTAGCCACGAATGTGAAGTGTGGCGTAGAATTGCAGCAGGAGCTCTTCATTCCAGTGCTCTTTGTCCGTGATGAATGGCAGAAGACCAACTTCTCTGAAATAGTCCAAAGCTTCTTCCAGGCAGGGCAGACCAGCAATGGCTTCACAATCCAGACGCATGTGAGGAAAGATTCGCTCATGATTGTATCACTACAAAAAAAAGACACATCCGTGACATTTTGGGCCGAACGGAATTTTTTTCTGTCATACATATGACACTTCTATGACGATAATTGTGACAAAACCCGGTATCATCATAGATGTGGTGGGGTCCTACTTCTATGACAAAAAATCATGACAGAAAATGGGCTTTTCGTCCTAGGCGGGCCGGAGACGCAGCTGCATGACATTCTTTGGGCCGTCCATGACGGAAAAAACCGTGGTAGAAGCGAGGGGGAGTAAAATTTTGGGGAGTTCCCGGTTACGGTGGGAGGTCGGGGGCCGAGCGATGCGCGTTTCTCTCGTACACGTACGCGCGTGTGTGCGAGGCATTGGCTCTAACTGAACCCGAGCGAGGCGTTGGGCTCTAACTGAACCCGAGTGATTGCACTGCAGGCTACGCGTTACTGAACCCAAGCGATCGATCGATGGCTATTAACTGAACCTGATCGAGCGATTCCTTGGCTACTGTTGCTAACTGAAGCCGATCGATGGGATGAACAGTGAGCATTGCACGTGGGGGGGGGGGGGTTGGATGAACAGTGAGCGGTGGCGTTGCCTCTGGATGAACAGGACCCCGTGGTGTGGTGGAGGGCTGGATGAACAGTAGACGGTGGAGGGGTGCCCGTGGAGGGGTGGATGAACAGGACCCCGTGGTGTGGAGGGCAGGATGAACAGTAGACGACGGAGGGGTTCCCGTGGAGGGGTGGTTGAACAGGACCCCGTGGTGTGGAGGGCTGGATGAACAGTAGATGGTGGAGGGGTGGTTGAACAGTAGCCGGTGGAGTAGCGCGCGGTGGAGGCTGGATGAACAGGAGCCCGTGGAGGCTGGAGGAGGTCGATGGTGGATGAACAGTAGCTCATGGAGGCTGGAGGGTGTCGACGGTGGAGATGAATAGTATCCTGTGGAGTCCCGTTTTGCGGTACGCCACAGCCCTCCCGATGAACAGGACCCCCGTTTCGACCATAGCGCTCTAACACAAGTCCGTTTCCTCCGTTTTACGGTACGCCACACCCCTCCCGATCAACAGGACCCCCGCTTCAACCGTAGGAGGTCCGTTTCCTCCGTTGTGCGGTACGCCACACCCCTCTCGATCAACAGGACCCCCGTTTCGACCGTAGGAGGTCCGTTTCCTCCGTTGTGCTGTACGCCATGCCTCGTTTCCATCGCCTCTTCCGTCCAAGCCCTCCCGATGAACACGACCACGCATTCCGTTTCGACCCATGAACACGACGACGATGCTGTTTCTCCGTTCCGACCCAGCCATGTACACGAGCCCTCGCCGTACGTATGCGCGAGTAGGCGTTCGAGACCCCGCCCGTATGTACACATACGTGGCCGTATTTTCTTTCTTGCACCTTGGCCGCCTCTACTACGACACGTGTGCGCCTCTACATCCACCAGTATATATGTACGTACACGTTCGCGACCAGAATGACAACGCTACGTACGCTTCGACCAGGTGGGTCCCTACTATCAGGCACTTCCTTACTTGCGAAGATGTAGCTGGTGGGTCCCAACAGTCAAGGGGGCGAATCGTTTTTTTGCCTGGACGCACTTCCTTGCGTGCGAAGGTGTAGCTGGTGGGTTCCAGCAGTCAGGGGGGAAACATTTTTTCATGAAATACGGTGGCCCGTCCGGTGGGTCCCTGCTGTCAGGTGGAGGAAACATTATTTTCCACGCAGAGAGGAGTACGAGGGTTCACTGGTTCTGCTGCGCTGCCGTCGCCGCAGAATAACAGGGGGTGTGGGTGAGTTGAGTGGAGGGATATCCTGGCCAGTGGTGGGAGTAGTTGGGGGTGGTGAGGCCTCCGTGGCAGCACAACCGGCCATGGGAGGCAGGAGCAGGCGGCACGACCGGCGCTGGTTTGGGCGGCTGGAGCAAGAAGACCAGAGGTTGAAGAAGCACTACGGCCGTTGGATGGACATCGTACGGTCAGTCGAGCTAGAATCGTGCATATTGACTAAGTTGACAAAGCCCTTCGTCCCCGTCAACTTAGTAGGCCCATAGCGAGCAGGGGGAGTGTTCATTTTTTGTGCGTAATAAGGAGGCACTTCCTTGCGTGCGAAGATATAGTTGGTGGGTCCAAGCTCTCAGCGGCGGTAACGTTTTTTTTCGCGAAATACAGAGGCCGTTTCGGTGGGTCCCAGATGTCAGGTGGAGGAAATCATTATTTTGCGCGTAATAAGGAGGCATTTCCTTGCGTGCGGCCGTGGACCCAACTGTCAGCCTCTCCACATACAGTCCACTTCAGATGCATGTCGGTCGTTGACCACGTTGACCACGCCACGCCAAGAGTACCAGGGCGGTGGACGACGGCGAGGCCTAGGAAGGGAACAACACAGAGGCAGGGAAGACCCGACTGTTGTTTTTGTTTCCCACGCGGAGGGGAGTACGACTGTACGAGGGTTTACTGGTTCGTCTGCCGTTGCCGGAGAATAACAGCAGGTGTGGGTGAGTAGAGGGATGGCTAGGCCAGAGATGGGAGTATGGTGGGGCAGTGAGGCCTGCGCGGCAGCATAGCCGGCCGCGGGGAGGAGGGAGCAGGCAGTCCCGCCGGCGCTTGTTTGAGCGGCTGGAGCAGGAAGAGCAGAGATTGAAGAAGCACGACGGCTGTTGAATGGACATCCAACAGTATACAGGCCATCTGTGGAAAGCCTCAAATCTGTGGAAAACAGCATACAACCCATCTGCCATTATTTTGTAATAATTTACAGCCCATTTGCTAATTCTTACGGGTTTTTTTGGAGCCCATATTCTTTATGTTATCATTACAGCCCATATTGTGGCCATGATTAAAAAATTATACGAAATTTTGCATATGTCGGTGCGGTCTGAACTATTTTTAATCCCGAAATTTCGAGTCACATTCAGACTGATTTAAAAAATAAATGTATATCAATATAAAATCCAATAAATTTTCCACGCATAAAAATCGATGCAATTTAAAATCTCGAAATGAAAAAAAAGATATTTGAAAATAATTGCCGGTTTGATGTGTTTTAAAAATGTACAACCCATTTCTCATTACTGATAGGCCACTCTCCTCGTCTTGAAAGATTTGCAGCCCAACAGGCCTGATAAAGCGACTTACTTGACAAATCACAAAAAAACTGGGCTAGCCATTTTCAGAAAGAAAAAAAGCTACTGGGCTGGTGTGTGGTAAACATAAAAGAAAAGGCTGTCTAGACAGGCCAGAGTGTCCCGCACAACCCAGTTGACCCCCTGCTTCCGTCTCAAAAACAAATTAGATAAATGCCACTCCAATTATGGCGATTCATAAAAATGCCACTGCAATTTCCAAACTTTGAAAAATGCCACTGCAATTTTTGCAAACTTTGAAAAACGCCACTGCAGTTTGCAAACTTTGAAAAACGCCACTCCAAACTTCGAAAAATGCCACTAGAAATGGCATGAAATGGCATTTTTCAGAGTTTGGAAATTGCAGTGGCATTTCTTGGATACACCAGATTTGGAGTGGCATTTATCAAATTAACACAAAACAAAAATAACTGGGCGAGCTGCTGGTTCCCTGGTGTCAGCCGCTCGTTGTGCAATTCTCTCGTTTATTGACTACGTTGACAATGGCATGGGACCTAGATGTCAGAAATCCACTAGGAGGAGCCATTTTTTCTATTGGCTTGAAATAAGGAGGCACTTGCTTGCGTACGAGCTTGTCAGTTTCTTCAGAGGTAGGCATTTTTATTCAAAAAACTGCCACTTCGCATCTTGCGTCGCAAATAAAACTGCCAGGAGCGCATTTGTAGGCTAGCTAGTGATCGATCAGTAACTTGTAAACACTGAGCGAACAGAAATAAGTAACTGTTAATGCATCTCAATGATTCACAGATCATATACAAATATGTAGCTCCAAAAGCAAAGATCAGTCACTTCGGATCTTGCGTCGCAACTAAAACTAACTGGTACGATTCCTATACATAAGATCAACATGTTAATGCATCTCAATGACTCACAGATCATATACAAATATGTAGCTCCAAAAGCAAAGATCTAGAAAACATATGTTCTTCCTACTAACATGGATGCTTCTATTGGCCAACATTCAGTACAGACTGAAAGACAAATTTGTTTGTGAAGTCTACAATTCCTCTTGCAAACATAAGTGGTTTCACCAACAGCTGGAACCATGAGAATGAACCAAACATGATGGAGGAACATGCACTGCAATATGATTTGGTCTTCCCTCGATCACACTGCTAGACTATTTTCGGAATACAAACTTTAACTTAGGCCAAATGATGTCCATTGTATAATCAGACCAAAGCAATGAAGCACCTAGTGTTAGCCAATAAATAGTACAGTACTACTTTTCTGCAGTCCATGAAGTGACTATCCAATCTTTCTGTGTGTATTTTCAAATGGCACTGCATGCAGTGACTATACTATTCTCTTGTGCAGTTCAACCAAAATTGCGGGCACTTTGTTGGTTTGCCAAATAGCAACGGGCAAACATCTCTGTCCGCACAAATATCAAGTAGCTAGTAAACATATACCACACCTTGTATTTTCGGTTTAAACATGTCTCTTCCGCTTAGCATCTGTCATGTTCTGCACTGGACAATCTGATACAGTTATGTTTTGCCCTGGACAATTTCATACTGAATTGATTTGCTGGTTCAGAGCAAAAATATAGCGCCTATTCTTCATCAGACCAAGGATATCCATGTTCGAAGTGATGGAAGAGGTGAAAACGATACAACCGAAATTGAGCATCCAATCATTGAATCCCGTCCTGCACCTCCAATGTAGGTCCACCCTGCCAATAAATTCACATGCAAACCACTAGTATTACTATCTAATGACAATACAAAAAGAGTAGCAAACCATGTACCTTCGTAATGAACAACTCATAGTGCCACCAATTGGATATAAAGGTTGGGAAAAAAACATGCTCCTAATGTTGAACTAGTTGGACTTTTTGTGCAGTTCCACTAAAATCGAGCATCCCTGCTTGCATAGATATTGAAAGTGTGATTACTCTAAAAGTGGCACTAGTTGAAGCATAGACTCACAAATATAAGAATTCCAATTTCTTAATGGGAAAAGGTAGCAAGACTGTTTCTAACCACCTGTTTGAAGGAATAAATAAAGCAACACCGGCTGATGTGAGGAAGGCATACATAGTTTTTTCTGGAAAAGTGAGCCATTCCTGACCTTTCCTCTTCTTTTAAGCAAATTTTGTGCAGTTCTACTAAAAGAAAATGCCATCACCGCCTTGACAACTCAGTGACACTGTACAAAAGGAAATGACTTAACATTACATCATGATGTCAGGTATGTAGTCGATAAGCATTAGAGACAAACATACAGACCTCCTCAAGAGAACAGCCGGAGGAGGAGGGGTGCCCACTCTTGACCTTTCCTCTTGTCTTCATAATTGTCTGTGCAGTTTAACCAAAATAAAATGACATCAGCGCCTTGGCATTTCGGTGACACTGTACAAAAAAATTAACTTATCTCATGAAAGTGAGGTATGTAATCTATAAGCATTAACAGTGCAAAAATATGACGGGAGTAACAAGTTTCATCATTGGTATACTGGCTGTGCAACAAAATTAGAATGCCTTATAGCTGAAAAATCTTTAATACATCCACAATCAACAGCTAACCCTGAAATAATCCAGTGACATTAAATGGCATTGCTTAAATTTATGGGTGGCATTAGACTGAGAGCGGCATTAGTTAAATGTGGCATTACTTTAGCAGTAGCATTGCTTGACTTGACTGCTGGCGTTATACTAACATCAAAAAAAGTGGCAATAAGAGCATGGGAGGCACCAGTACGATGTACCTCCACGGACGCAGAGTGGTGAGGGAGGTCTGGTTGCCCAGAGCAACAAATATCCAGGCATCATATGTGGATTACGGTCCCATTTTTGTTCTCTTTAGCCACCTTTTTCCTATGCGAGGACAACAAACCGATCGACCTGGTCATTCTCTATTGCGTTGTCATGCCTTTCTACCCTTCTTCAATCAAGAGACACGAGACTCGTTCCTTAGCTACTGATTTTCCCCTTTTCAACCTAGATGCGGGTTCGGTGACTACTCTCTTGGACAGTATAGTCTCCCTTCCTTTCCTTATTCAACCCAAACATGGATTAGTCTGCATGAAGTAGGGTTTCCTTTAATAGTGCAAATTATGGTTTTCGTCTGCGTGGCCAGCAGAGTAGAGGATAGCAAATTGGGAAGATGGTGGAGTGGAAAAAGATCCACATGCAATGACGTAGCAGATGGGGCAATAGAACAAGGTTATGGCTCGAAAAGAGGTAGCATACCTGAGGGTCAGCGGGAAGTGGCTTCACTCGTGGTCGTCGTCCTCCGCACACACTACTGCAGCGAGCTTGGGGACGGAGGCCATCCCGCGCGGGCGCTAGGTCTGAGAGGACGGCCTTGTCGTTAGTGCATGACCTCGCTCGCCGATGACGAGTGCGTCAACGTTGCACGTCCTTCTCTTCCCCGGCGGATCTGTGACCACCGGTGAGGAGGGAGAGAGGGGCCGTCTTTTTTAGATCTGGAGAGTGGGTGGTAGTGTGAGAAGCAAGTGGGCAGCCCTTAGCAAGAAAGCGCTGAAGCTCCAGCCTATATATCTTTTTTATACTACTAGTACTGGAGGTGGGGTAGTGGTAGAGTAGTTTATATTTTCTCTGCATACAATACCAGTTAGTCGTGCTTCAAAACTGATCGGCACGCCATTAAAAAAAATAAAGGTCGATAACTAATGCGGCACCTCGGGCCAACGCAGCCAGATAGCATTTTGCATGAGAAATTACACACCGTGTTTCGTTGACATGTGGTCCCGTTCCAACATATCAGTGGGACGATGGCGGGTAGTAGGAGTATTTCCGAACGGACGTGTAGGCCGGGGCGCCTCTTCGTGAACCGTGGCAAACTCGCAACCGTCCATCGACTCTTCGCCTTTCCCTCTCGATTTGGAACTGCTGCCGCACGCTCTTCCTCTCCCTCCTCCATTTTCCTTCAGCCCTTCACCCT
This sequence comes from Aegilops umbellulata, assembly GCA_032464435.1. Classification (NCBI taxonomy): domain Eukaryota; kingdom Viridiplantae; phylum Streptophyta; class Magnoliopsida; order Poales; family Poaceae; genus Aegilops; species Aegilops umbellulata. The sequence goes on along the minus strand of CP136056.1, from coordinate 380,272,297 downwards.
TTCTTCTGCCATTGTTCGATCGTCTTCTCCATGGAGGGAACAGGCCGGAAACGACCCCGTTATTCTTGCCCCGATCTGAAAGATGACGTGGTGGAGGAACTCATTGATCGGTGCGACATCATGACCTTGGCTAGCATGGCAGGTTCGTTCAAGCCCATTCTCGACTCAACTAATAACATCATTGAAAGGAACCCAAGGGTCAAGGAGCGGTTTGATCTCCCCTATCTTCTTCGCTGTGACCCTGATAACTGGCGCCGGGACGACGGAGGCCTCGCCCTGTGCAAGTTGATGCCGCTTGATAATGATACGTGTGATGTTAAGATGCCATCGCTTGAGGGCAAGGCTTGGGCGGGCGCAAATGGAGATTGGGTTGTTTACATTGGGTCCAACTGCGAGTGGGAACTTGTGAATGTGTACACTCGTCACCGGGTTCCACTTCCAAAAATCTCAGCACACTGCCCAGAGGTTGAGCACACCGGTAATGTACACACGTTCAAATATGATCATGGTGACTGTCGTCTACGGAAGATAGCAATTTGTCGAGTTCCCGACCGCTCTTGGAATTACAAAAACTATGATGTTGTTGCTATCTTCGACAAGCTTGTTGCCGTCCTTGATGGTTTCACTCGATGGATATTGCTTAAAAATCAGTTTCTGTGCACGAAGGAGTACTGTCATGCAATTCAATACGAGGGCCTTATGTTTGCTGCCACCACTCGTGGCACTCTTTATGCATGGCATCCTCGTTGTTTCGGTACGTTTGTCTTCCACCGTAATTATAATTGTTTCATCCACATGCATGCGGGTTAGCAAGTTTCCCTTTACCAACTAACCTTCTTCTTGTGTTTCCAAGGTCCTGTGAACATCCCACCACCTATACTTGATGATTTTTATAACCAAGGGGGAGATGACGATGGTGATGATCACGAGCATGAGGACGAGCAGCGCCAATATACTGTGTGGCGCCTGGCAACTAATTCTGATGGATCACGTCTTCTTGTGTATATACAACCCACTGATGATGTTACTGCTAAGGAAGTAGGTGTAGTCTCCCATGGTCGCACTCTCCGGACCTATTCCAACATCCGTTGCATGGTATTCGGGATGGATACTAGGGTGCTAGCGCCAACTCCTCCCTGGCACAGAATTGATAGTCTTGGAGAAAACTCGCTCTTCCTTGGACAAAACTATCAGATGATGGTGAAAGGTGATCCAACCGCTGTTGACACATTTATGAGAAGCAACTGTGTCTATACCTCGGACATTTGGGTGGTTCCCTACCCTGGTACTGATATAGTAGGCCGCTTCAGCCTGAATGATCAGTCCTGCGTTGGTCTCCAGATCGACAACGGATGGCCCATCCCAGAGAATCACTTGTCGTTCAAAGCAAGCGTTTCAAACACCGCAGAATGGTTGAGTTGAAGTTAATTTCATGGCTTGTTATTTGTTGTGTGGTGAAAACTTTAGTATTTATAATGTATCCTCGTTGTCGATGTGGGTTGATGACCTATTGTTCTATGTAATAAAATGATATGCCTGTGATAAACTTACTGTACTAAATTTATGAATGGCTTCCGAGTCGCTTCTCTGAGTGACTGGTGCGACGAGGCAAAAAAATATTTTCCGAATACATAATTGTACGTGCATTGCAACAGGTTATCGGATGAGGCCAATCAACAATAGTAGTACACTATTTGTAATAGCTTCACATGCTTCGCGCGTCGGGCGGGTGTTTTTACTGTAGCCATATGTTAATGTGTTCGTTGTACGTAACCAGCACCTCGAATCCTCGATATACTAGTAGTATAGTATATAGTAGGAGTAAGTAGTAGGAGTAGTAGGGTGGCATGGGCCAGAACAAGCATTCACGTCCAGGAGTACGACACACGCCACCACCACGACATCCATCTGACACCATATTATTTCTTGGAGTCCGTGCGAGAGCAATCTCTTCAACCTTGTCGTTTTTCTAACTTCAGCCATCGCGCAGCGGGCGAGGTGGGGGTTTGCCAGTAGTCGGTTTCCTTAACTGCGGTCCCACTTGTAAGGCCAACTCCAACGCACGACCCCAAACGGACCTCCGTTTTGCACGAACTCCAATGATAATTTTGACTAGGAAAGTAAGACCAAAGAAAACAAGAACCACAAGAATACATTTTACTACTCCTGTAGTAAGTTGGATTAGTGCTTTCTCGATGCATTCATTGTTGATGTGCAGAGGCTTGATCTAGCGTGCTTCTTTCTTCTTCGAGTGTAAAGAAGTAGACATTGCTTCCTCGCATCTAGTCTCATGTCTAGCCTCTATTCTATACTAGCTAAAAGTGATAGAACATCTACTAAATTGCGCTCTATCAATATATGGATGTACTCTTCTTCCCAATACAAAAACTTGCATCCATTCTACTCCCTCCGTTGCACAATACTACATGCCTTCTATTTGTCAAAATATATATGTATCTAGACATGTCTTAGTATATAGCTAGGTACATCCATTCTACTCCCTCCGTTGCACAATACTACATGCCTTCTATTTGTCAAAATATATATGTATCTAGACATGTCTTAGTATATAGGTACATCCATTTTTGGACAAATGAAAGTCAAGTATTTTGGAACGGAGGGAGTACACAATAAATTTTTTAAGTTAGCACAACTAGTCTAATCCGAGAGCAGAACCGAAGATTTGGTCGGGTTCTTCCTCCTTTTGCCGACACGTGGGACATCCAGCATCCAGGTCATGTCATGAAAGAAAATAGAGTGGTAGTTGAAGCCATGAGATGTGCATCTTGGGTTAAACTGTAAATAGAATCTTACTACTCTTGAGTAACTCCAAAAGCGGCCACCGAAGATCTTTACTGGATTTGTTTTTCATCACCAGCACGTCGAGGTGAAAGATGTGCAGGTTCACTGGGTCCTCTTGCGTTTTCACTGACATGTGGGGCCGCATGTGAGCAAACAGACGATGGGCTCCGCGCGTCCGCTGGCTGGCTGAGAAGAGAGATAGAGGAGGGCTGAGCACGGACTGCAGGAAATTTGTTCTACGTACCTCAATATAGGCTCGATATAGTGGGGTGGCATGGGCCATAACTAGCATTCACGTCTAGCAGTACGGCACACGCCACCCACACGAGTCCCATCCGACACCAATTTTCTTGGAGTCCGTGCTACAGCCATCTCTTCTCCCTCCTGTCCTCTTTTCTCAGCCATCGCGCGGTGGGCGGGGTGGGGGTTTGCCGATAGTCGGTTTGCTCAACTGTAGTCCCACTTGTAAGTGAAAATGCAACACCGCATGCATTCCCGCTTGAGCGGCGTGCCAGACCAACTGTGTGGGGGTGCGACGCGAACACGACAGGCTTTTCCTTTTGAACTCGTAACTTGTAAAATTTGGTTTTGCTCCATGGCGCGACCGATAGATAGAAAATAACGATTTTGCCTAGAGTAATGAGAAGTTTGCTTCTGGTGCCGTTCATGCATGGAGTACACATGAAAATTATGAAGTTGATGTGAAAGGTAAGATAATTACTGTAGTATCATATACTACTACATGGATTTGACGAAAGGATAAAAATACATACGGATCCATCAACGTTCAACGACATCCTCACGCCCTAGTGCGCCGGGTCACCAACCGACGTGTGAGGAGCAACGGCGTTGGCGACGAGCTCAACGTGCTTCTGAACAGTGCCATCCAAGGTTGCCCTGCGCTCCAAGAAGGCCAGCGTCCTATCGTCCTCCTCTTGCATGTACTAGTCCTTGTGGACGATTTGCGCGTAGACGTGGGTGATTATGTCAATGGTGTCTTGCTGCGCCCGGCGCTGCGCGGCGAGCGCGACCTCGAGGTGGACATTCTCCGGCGCGACGGCGGGCAGTCGCAGGGCCACCAGTGCGTCGAAGAGGTTGTTACCATAGTGGCCGTTGAGGGTGGCGGGCATCGCAGAGCCTGGGCACGTCGGCTGGAGGCTTACGTCAAAGTCGTCCACAAGCTTCTTGACAATGGTGAACTTGTCGAGGAAACCGACGAGGACCTCGTCGAACAAGGATGCGAAGCTATCGTCCAAGCGGCCCCTCGCCCCTGGCGGCCTCAAGCAATACTACCTGCTGGGCCGCAGGCCGGCGGACCATCTGGCACAGCCGGCTGATGCTCGCGCTCATCGCCTCCATGGGTCTAGCGTAGCTTCTAGTCAACTGATCTTGCGATTCGAGTGATCACTCAGCCCTTGGTTAGCGTGCGTAGGTGCGTAGGATTTCGTACTACTCCTCGGCCCTCTACTGCACCTGCCTTTGGATGTATGATAGGTGGGCCAGCCACCCCCTGGGGCCACGTGTCATTCACCTCCTGACCCGTCTCTCACACGCACCCTGCTAGTGTATAGTATAGTGGTTTTCTTTTCTCTCCATATCAACCATTTTATATTGCGTATGTGTCATTCAAGAGTGAAATGATGGTTGTTTCTTCCAACTAACTTACTGTGTGATTTGACTGCTCCTCAGTGGCCCCTACACGCACTCCCCCTACGTGTATGCAACAGTCACACGTACACATGGACGCAAAAACGCGCGCGACGCCCTAATGCATGCATGTCCGAGCACACGACGGAACACACACGGTGACCGACGGAACACACACGGTGACGCTCAAGTGCTCAACCTACATGTGCATGCACACACATACTCAGTCAGGGTGAGATAGTGACCGTATGAACACCGGAAAATATATATATTGAGCGCAATGAGCGTATTATGAAGTCCACTGACCGTATTTTTATAAATATACAGTGACAGACAGTGTATTTATCTCGTTTGAAATTAAGCCATGTTAACCAGAGAGGAGGCAGCATGGACTAGCATTACTTTGCTGTGTCCCGTCAACTTGCCGAACGAGGAGAAGGTTGTAGGACGGAAGAAGCTTGCACGCGGTGGCTCACATGACAAGGAGAAACTTTTGACTAATGCAAGCTCTCCCTCGCTCAGGCGGTGGACATGCAACAGTTAATTCGGTGTCAGATTGCCAGAAGCATACTACACTATACTACTAGGAACCGGATGGAGGAGCGTCTGCACTCTTATTATAATTTTAAAATATGATAAAGAAATCTTCAACACATTTGGTTCTCTTCGAGGGTTCTCGCATGTGATAATGGAAGTTGATTGCATGGAACACTCGCCACAATTCTCGCTTAATTCTGGCTCATAACCTGTTACAAATAGTAGCACTCAGTAATATTTCCTCTTTTTTTGTTATTCAGCATGTAAACAGGTCAGCAAACCTTGCGGCGGATCTTTGTGCGAACCGTGCTTGCTGCACTTTGAATGTGGCCGAGAGCTGGGTTGATGAAACACCTCGCTTCCTACTTCTTTTTTTGGCTTCCTAGTGACCAGTGTCTTGGTTGATCGTCCTAAGAATGCTTATATATGAATGAAGCTCTCTCATTTACCCGCAAAAAAGATTAAGCCATATTAACCGGAAAGGAGGGAGTATGGACTAGCACTACTTTTTGGTGTGTCCCGTCAACTCACAGAACAAGGAGAAGCTTGCAGGACAAGGTGAAGCTCTCTTACGCCTTTTGACTAATGCAACCTACCCTCGATGGACATGCATCAGTCCATTCGGTGTCAGATTGTCAGAGGCATACACTGTAGTACCCAACATGTGGAGTACCATCATTGTTCGACTTCACGAAGGGGCGAAGAGCCAAGCGCAGTACTAGTACGCTTACTTGGTTTTGCACCTTCATACTCCCGGGATTTAGATTGGGCGATGAGGAGCACCAGGATGAGCTAAACTTCCAATCACAGCACCGGGACAAAGGAAAGCAAAACCAACATTTAATCCCATGCCTTTTCAGCTCTCCATGCAGGCCCACGTACTCCCTAATCAACGCCTGCATGCAAAACCGTCTTCAATCTTTTCCCTAATCAACGCACAGCCGCAATGCATGCAGTGGTTTCCACGGGGAGGAGAACGAGGCAGCAGAGGGAAATGAGGAGGAAAGAGAGCGCTCGTGAATGAGCCTAGGAGGGGATCGAGGAGAATTCAATGTTACACGCCTTATGGTTTTGGGAAAATCTGGATTTCGTAAGGTGACTTACTCACCTAGACGGAGGGAGTACTACTCCACCCTCCGTCACAGTTTACAGGGCGCGCTTCATTATGATGCATTTCTCTCAATGCATTTCCACCACCAGAGAGACTTTAGACGCGCTTGGTTTAATGCTCAATTAATTAGGGCGTGGTAACAGCAATCAAGTCCACAATTTTCTCTCCATGTACTGTACTACTACGGAGTGCATGCATGTGTGTACCCGGGGTGGGAGCACCGCATGCATGTGTGTACGCATTATTCCCTCTAGTAATAGACGCCGTGCTATAACTACCAATGCTATTTTTCAGGCCGATCGCTAGTCGCCTTGGTCCCATAGATTTTTTTTCTTTTTTCTGAAGCGCGCTGTATAAATAGTGACGGATGCAGTAGTATGAGCGGATTCAAAGAAGAGCGTATTGATGGTTGCTTCTTCAGAGCAACTTATAGTGGGAAAGGTGGGGCTTATGATTTGACTGCTCATTACTCACTATTAATGTGGCGCAATGACCGGGCTGAGTCTCCCATGCGGTTGTGCACTACCCCCTCGGTTCTTAAATATACTCCGGAGTATTTGTCTTTCTAAAATATGTTGAAATCTCTGTTAAGACGAATAGAATATTTAGGAACGGAGGGAGTACACATACGAAGCAAAATGAGTGAATCTACACTCTAAAATATGCCCATTTGAAATTTGTAAAAAGACAAATATTTAGGAACGAAGGAGTATAATTTCGTGCATGGCACATGGACCCGGATGATGAAGAAGCTTCTGGCAATGCTATCAAGCTTCCATCATTTGTTTACATAATTGATCGTACTATACAAATAATTTTACAGCGACATGAAATTGTACAATGGTGTGAGCTTTCAGCTTTTGTTTCGCGTGTCTTGCCATCGATGCTCTTTCGGAAACAATAAAAAACTAACTTCCTTGCTAATGCATGTCAATTATTAGCAGATCAGAGCTAATAATTACATCACAACTAAAGACAAAGTTGTGAGAAGGTGTTAAATTAAAATTGATCCATGCTTTCATTGGCAGCAATGTCCCCCCGGCTCTGTCTAAATCAACAAGGCATGTTGGGAAAAAAGTAGCTGTCTGGAGCATGCAACATTCCGATCATTTTGTGCAGTTCCACTAAAATAGAGCTGAGCGTCCCTGTTCCAAAGATATCAAGTGTGATTACGATAATAGAGGACTGCTGATGAAACAATAAACACATAAATAGAATCCGGTCACCTTTGCGGTCTCTCTTAAGACTAACTAGTTGGAGAAGATTAGGCTCGGAGTTGGATGAGGAGGATAGAGCAAAACCAATCTCCCTTTGTGCAGTCGCACTGAAATGTAGAGACGTTGCCCGTGTGACATTTTAGTACAACTGTACAAAACACTCTTAAGAAAAAAGTGATTTGTGCAGTTCACCAAAAGGTCACAATAGCAACAAGGTGAAATGGATAGCCATGTTTGCAAAAAAGAGGTAGAAAGGAAACAATTACTGGCCAATAACAGTTGATGACACATGCGACGACAAAAAAGAAGCATATTCCTTGTCCTAAGGGAAGATAACAACACGGCTGTGTTTGTCTAAAACGGTGTGAGGTGAGGACGAGAATGCAATATGGAAAGTACGCCGGACGAGCTACGTTTTGGGCAAAGAACTATGGAAGATCCACATGCAGCGACGTGGGAAAACAGGCAGTGGAGCAAGGCCATAGGGGATACCCGGAGGTCATCGGGATGTAACTAGGTGAGCGGCGGCGGGCGGAATCTGCGAGCAGGTGGCGTAGGCCCTGCCGCGCCGGAGCTTGGCTAGAGAGAACGGCTTGTACCGCAGATTGGGACGTGCTGCTCAGCGCCGTCGAACGGAGAAACGATGCACTTCCTTCATTTCTCCCAGCGGACGGTATGCGGCCGAATCAGTGACCAACGGTGAGAGAGATAGAGGCCACCTCACTCCCTTCCCCCGGCGGACGGGATGCGGCCGGATCAGTGACCAACGGTGAGAGAGAGAGAGGGAGAGAGAGGCCACTACACTCCCTTTCTCCTAGCAGATGAGATGCGGCCGGATCAGTGACCAACGGTGAAAGAAAGAGAGAGGCCACCGCACTCCCTTTCCCCCGGTGGACGGGATGCGGCCGGATCAGTGACCAACGGTGTGAGAGAGAGAGAGAGGCCACCGCACTCCTTTTCGCGGATGGGATGCGGCCGGATCAGTGACCAATGGTGAGAGAGAGAGGCCACCGGAGCCTTGTGTGAGATACTCTGAAGAGCGGACTACCTTTTCCTCCATAAAAATCGTTTATATTCTGTGTACGTGCCATTGAGCGCTATAACTTTATTTAAAAATAACGCGGCAACGCGTCAAGTCGAACTTTGTTTCGTGCACGCGTGGTACACGACCTCCCTAGGTAAAAAACTGCTACAGGCGTTCAAATTAGCATGTGGGTGCCATTTCGTAAAGAAATAAGCTCCACCGTGTACCCGCGCGGGTGTGGCTGGGCACGAAGCGTGAGTACGTGCACGATGCACCTATTCTCTTCTTGTATACGTACACCACCTACGTGGGGTTGTGTGAGAGAGATACAAACCTCGAGAGATATAGTGTGTGGGTTCTTGAGAGTTTTTTTTTGGGGGGGGGGGGTCAATCAAAAAATTTAACATATGCAATGTGTGTGAAATAGAGTCATGGATATAACATATATATAGAGGGGGCGATCCACGAGAAGAGAGTGGAGGTATCATCGGCTTGAGGTGTCTATAGAATCGAAGAGAGGGATGATGTGTGTGTGTGTGTGTGTGTGCGCGCGATCGATAAAGAGTGCCATCGAATTTGTGTGTGCCCATGTCAAAGATATAGAGTGGCTGGCCTACTGGAATGTGAGATGGGACATGTGCAGGTTGTCTCTGTGGCATGGATACCTACCTGCAGCGCTCGACTATCAGTGTGTGGTGGGGGAAGAGGGAGGCCCAATTACCTATAGAGGTACAATGGCTGGTATATGTGTGGAGGAGGAGAGAGGCCTACCTCATGTATTAAGGAGATCGATCTGCCTCATGTATTAAGGGAGATCGATTGGCATCCATGCATATGTGCGGGAGATGAATAAGGTTGGGAGAGAGACAAAGCTAGAGTGTTGGAGGGGGTAGTAGTGGAGTTGCTTCTAACAAATGGTGGGATAGGCTTGCTAGAAAAACGGAGGGCACGCCCGCAATATCAATAAGAGAGGAGATGGCTGCTTGTTATCTGTGCACGTGCGTGTGAGAGACGGGTCAGGAGGCATGCACGAATGATGAGGGGGGCGATGTGGCTGTGGTAAGCAGACGTAACTACATAGGAAGATCAATCGCCCTTTGTAAGAGAAAGGAGAGACATAACTTGTGAGGTACATCGATCGATGGGGGGGGGGTAGTTAAAGTCAATCTAGGTATATGTTGGGAGATCGATTGGTATACATGCATGTGTGTGTTAGAAGCAAATGAGGCACGAGGAGAAGGATAGAGAGAGAGGGATGCATGTAGGAGGTGGTACGAGAGGCATACTATATCGAGGGGGAGGAGTGTGCGAGTACGAGAACGATGAAAAGAGTGGTGGGAGTGAGGCATGCATGGACGGTGACAAGAGAAGAGGGGAAGCTTGTGTTTGTGCTAGGCACACCTGGCTAGAGAGGCATATCAATCGATGTGTGTCATAAAGAAGGAGCTGGGGGGCCTACACCGTGGGTGAACGACCTAAAGTGAAAAGACGAATTTGCGCGATGGAGCTAGAGAATGCTGAGGGAGGGTGGGAGGGATGCGGGTGTGTGCATGCACAAGAGAAAGTTAGCGCTAGTTACAAAGATAAGAGGGTTTTGTGGGTGTAAAATACGAATAGAGATCATATATACTTCATTATAAAAAGCGAATTCGGATATTTGAAGAATTTATCGTAGTGTTTCAAACCGACGGATGTGTGAATATATACAACGGTGATAAACATGGTGTGGTTATGAACATGGTATACTACATTTAATATATTTTATCTCTACTCTTATAAAAAAACGGAGTTGTTGATGATGGTATGCCTGCCATCCTGCATTATAGGCCGTCTGATTTATATCTGGCGGATAGCGAGGAAACTTTGATGGTTGAAGTTGGCAACAATCATGATTGTAGATTCTTATTGAAATAGAGAAACGAATTCAAATTTAGTTCGAATTGCAGCGGTAGTATAGACATTTGGAATGCACTAAAATGTTGGTATGAGTAGGTTACATGCATTATACAACAAGCGAAAAAATTTAATCGGACATAACATGGATTCATACTCCCTCCTTCCATCTACATAGGGCGTAATGAGATTTTTAAGACCGCGTTTGACTATTGACAAGATTAATAGTACATGACATGCACAATGTGAAAATTATATCATTGAAAGAACTTTTCACAGACGAATTTAACGGTGTGCTTTGTGTAAGTTGCATGTCATATATCATTGCTCTAATATTTGACCAAAAGTTAGCATCGAAAAACGCATTAGGCCCTATATAGATGGAAGGAGGGAGTAGCTTTGAATAACATTTGTATAGTAAAACAGGGAAAGACTCTCTCTTTGTGTGGTGTGAATAGTTTTATTTTTTTCGTTTTCTTTTTGGTTGAGGGATGTGCAAATTGATTTGGTACATACAAGTACAATATTACGACACATTAGGCTCGTCCCTAAAATTCAACCCGCGTCTTGTTATATCCCGAAAATTCAGATATCGTGCTCCCAAAACTGGCGCCTTCACAACCCTCGCCTTGCTATCCCAAAATTACAACGCGCGCGAAAACTCCCTCCAGCTGCCAAATCCCGACACGCGAAATCCCCCTTCTAACCCTGAGCCGAAAGCGCCGCTAGTTCAAATCGATGGGGGGTACTTTTGTAACACACCCTACATTTTGGACAAGCGCGTTCCTAAGTCATGCTTCACCCCCTGCCATCACCCCCTTTTCACCATTCGAAATCCCAGGCCGCCATAACCTCTCCGTTCCAGCCGCGAAACCCCACCCTCCTCCATCCGCCACGTCACCGCTGCCCAGCCGGAGCCTCTTCCCCGACGACGTCATCCACAACAACAGCTCGACGTCCCTCGTCCACCTCCCCGGATGAGGATCCGTCGTCCATCTCGCCGTCCCGCCAGTTCAGCTGCCCCGTCCTGCACCTCCAAGGAGCTGCTCCGACGATCGCCTCATCTATCGCGGCTGCTCCATCCCCACAGCGCCACCTTAACCTGCTCCACCGGAACCGCAGCATCCTCACCGACTCCTCGGACGAAGCCGAGGCCTACTCGGCGCCACGAAAGAGGTTGTACACTCATCGCATCACACCTTCTCCTTAACTCGACCTCCCGGCGCCGACGGTGCTCCATCCCGCACCCCCATGGAGCGGCTACCTTGAAGCCGGCGCCGTGAGCGACGTCTCCACGGCGTCTCTCCCCCAGCGCGAGGCCCCTTCGGTGGCGACGTCCATACCAGCCGGATCTGCTGCTGTTGCTCCGGCTCTCGCTCGATCGCTCGCTCGCCCTGCTGCTGCTCTCCCCCTCGCTCGTGCTGCTGCTCTGCTCCGATTAAGCCACACTTCAGTCGACTGAATCGACTTTTGGGTCAGTCGATTTTCAGGGGTTGGGGGGCTCGCCGGAGTTAAGGAAGAACTACCCGCAGCGGGGACGGGGGCTCGCCGAAGAGGTACCCCGCTATCTATCTTAGGGTTCAGGGTGGGGGCCTAGAGGGCTGGCCGGGGCGGCGGTGGCGAGGTGGCGCTGGGGCCGGCGGTTCGGCCGGTGGTGGCTGGCGGCTCAGGAGGGTGCAGGTTGAAGATGAACCGCATGCCCTCCCTAAACTACATGTCAAGTGCCTCTCTGCTACCATTGCGTTCAGTTTCGACAGTAGCATTCAGATTGCAAAGTAAATTTCAGTTTCGACAGATAAGTTCAGAGTCAACAGTTTTTACCTCATCTGTTGTAGTCGGGTGGTTTTTGGTGATGTTAATTTTACATCCATTTTACATCATCTATTGGAAATGCTATTAGAATCCCACTTGAGATTGACGACGTCTGTCTTGTGCTGCTTCAGCCTTGACGTCTTACGGCTCACTGGAGCTGCTTCAACGACAGAATGATCCATCACAACAGAGTAGTGCCCTGGACGCCGTCTACAGATTCCTCAGATCTTCCTCCACACCTCCGATAGCCACCTATGCCTCAACTGCTTCAGCGACCAACCCAATGATGCTGAGGTCGACACGGCTACGGCAAAGAGGTGGTACACTTGTTGCATCACTTATTACTATACATTCACGTCGATCCATTAGGGCTATTTTGGTTCAATGAAAAACATCGATCCACTGGTTGTTACCATCACTCTAAATTTCCGCATGCTCTCCTTGTGTGACACCCAAAATTTTTTGTCCTTGTTTTATTAATTAAAATTTTGCCAGGATTTAAAACTTTTATTTTTTGGGCTCCCTTTTTATTTCTGAACCATTTCCCCCCTTGTTATTATGGAGTTTTTCCCCAAAGTGAAAACTTTTCAAATATGTTTTTGGACTTGTTTAAACCTCTCAAGAAAAACTTTTCTTTCATTAGTAGAACTAATTACAAAATTAATTTGCCTGATCTTCATTTTATTGAAAAAATGGTTTTTACAGGTTATATGGCCATATTTGAACTACAACCTCTTTAAAAATTTATTCAATAATCCCACCAAAATTTGGAGATGTCATGTGATGTATTTAGATCACTTTTGTCCAAAAATATCTTTTATTCTTGAAATAATTTGAGCTCTACACCCAATTTTCTTCTCTGGTCCAGTGGGCAATTTTGCACTACAACCCATTTAAATACTTCTTTCTAGCTTCCACCAAAATTATGGGATGTTAGTAGCAGCATATGATTCAACTTTATGCAAAAACCCAGTGATGTTATTTGCAAATTTTGAGTGGATCAGCATCATCTTCATTCTGGTCCAACATGATGGTTTGTACAACAACCATATTCTTGCTTGCTCTTTGGCCCTTGAGATTTCTCATGCTTGCAGTGCACCTTGCAGAACCCTTAAGTCCAGAAGAGTGGTCCCATTGGATGACTCTAAGTGCTTGCAATCATGCCCTTCTCTTTCTGTCCAAAACTGAAGTTTTGCAAAACTTGCACTGACAAGTTTCTCCTTTTAACAAACTAACCTCACCACCCTCTCTTTCAAGTAAAGAGACCCTACTCTGGAAGTTTTGGCCACCCCAAGAGATGCCTAGGTGCATGTGGCATTCTGTCGAGCACCCTTTAGGCATGACCAGTTTTGGCATGAGTCTCAGCTTGCACTGTGATCTTGCTTCCCTTGCCTATCTACCTTGTCCAATAGACTCCTCGCTACTCATAACCTAGGTCTGCTAATTCCCAGCCTCACCCGAGACCTCTAGGCTACCCTGGCTTTCCGTCAAGCACATCCCGGGCGTGCTCTGGGCGCGCCCAGAGCGTACGTTTGGCACGCACGTGCGCCCGAGCCGCCGCGTCCCGCCCCGCACTCACTCCGGTCCGTGACCGACCGTAGCCAGCACGCCGTGTCCCCTTCTGCACCCCACGAGCCCCGCAGCTCTCGCCATGTCTCCGACAGGCCAGCAGCTAGCCGCCACTGCCGCCCGACAGCTCCTGCACTGGCCAGCGCCGCCCAAGCCACCTCCGCTCGCCAGCTCGCCCTTGGAACAGTAGCCGCTCGTCCGCTAGCTCCTGCCGCCATCCCCAGCCTCGCCACGATGCCCTGCAGCTACAGAAAGGCGGTCACCGACGAGCTCATCCGCGGCCGCCGCTGAACCGCCTCGACTCGCCTATTTAAGGAAGCCCCGAGCCCGTTCCCGCACACAGGCAACCTCAGGCCACCCCAATGGCACTTCCCTAGCTCGCATTCGACCCAGGGAGGTTTTCTTCCCCGTCTCCGGCAACTCCTGCCGCCGCCACCGCCTCGGCCATTCCGGCACCTCTAGTACCTCCCCCTCTCCACTCTCTCCACCAGGAGCCTTCTCTTCCTCCCGTGAACACTTCCCCTTGCTCGATTTTGATCGGGAGCCACCGCAGCTCCAAAAGCACTTTGCTCCCGAGGCCACCTCCGCCGAGAAGCTCGCCGCCGGCAGCTCCCTCCGTCCCCTCCTGCCTGACGACCACCGGGAGGACCTCCCTTGAGTGGCGGATCCATCCCCGCCCTCGGGGCCCCGCAAGGAGACGCCAATCGCCGGCGACGATCACCGGAGTCCCGCCCCCTCTCGGGCAGAGGAGGGAGAAGGGGCGCGGCGACTGGTCAAACCTGACCAGTGGGCCAGGCGAGCCCACTGTCAGTGACCCCTGTGCCGGTCCACATGTTTAAGTGAAGACGTATAATTCCCCAGTACGTTTTCCCTACACCGAAAGCGTATTCGAGACTGAAACGTTTTCTTTTTTGTTATATTTTTAAAAACAGATTTGACCAGAACTTTGACTATCTATAACTCTTTAAATATAACTCCAAATGAATTAATTCTTTTTCCTACATCTCTCAAATTCTGTCTAGTTTATTTTAAGATTTATTTGAAAATTTCCCAAACAACTTTTTTGTACTGTTTTTGAAATATGTGTTATTTGCATATTTTTGAAAATAGGAATTTTGGAAGAGAGGAAAACTTTCAAAAGTTTTGGAGAGCACCCCCACCTCTCCACACCTTTAAGGCAAGCATTCTGAACCCCGGAATAATAATTTTGGTGTGTTAGTTGACACGTTTATAACACCACCTTATTTCGGAGTATTGTTATTTCTTGTGATATGATCATTTGCATGGATGCATTATTGTGATTTCCCTGCTGTTGGAAATGAGCATACTCGTGTGATGGTAATCATCCTCATGTGCCTTATATGCATGCCGGTAAGGAATCTGGGAAAAGCCTCTGCCTTGGGTAGGCGTGACCTTGTCGCCGGTCTCCGTCGGGACGGTTATATCCGGTATGGCATGGTAAGGTATAATGGGGGGCGATTTGTTGGTTGAAGTATTTTTGTTGTGCTAACCATACAGGGAACATTTATGAGCCTCCTGAGTCGGCCATAGATCGAGTATTGTTCCGGTAACCCCCATACTTGTTTCGTACTGCCACCGGTCCCTACCGTAGGTGGGGTATGGTTCAGTAAGTTGTTAACCCTTGTCTTGGCACACACCGTACAGAAAGGCCATGGTGGAAGATACCGGCTGCATCCGGTAGGCATGCCACCTGGTCCGGGGGCATGTGTGTATCCGGTTGGGACCAAGAGGGGGGGTACCCCTTAGAGCGCGCGATAGAAATTTGATCCCATGCTACGCGAGGTTGTAGCCTCCCCACTTAGAGTTTGCTTGATAGGTGTCGTGGGTGATTCCAGACACCGGTGAGTTAAGCTGGTGTGTGCAAGTCAGGTGTGTTTTCAATTAAAAGACCGTAGACGGAATTAGTCCCGATGGACTAAAGGAATCCGTTACTCGTGGGTAAAGAGTACACCCTCTGCAGAGATTAAACCTATTCGAATAGCTGTATCCATGGTTAAGGATTACAGTCTGGGATGGGTCAAGTGTCGGTCTTAGTGTCGGTCTTCGGAGGAGAAACCACTAAAACCCGAATATTGATTATGACCTGTGATATATGATGGTTATGATTGTTATCATTATGGACTAACCGTTTGCATTGTTTGAAATAAGGAGTATCCCTGGGACAGTACCACCTCCTGGGTATTCATCATGATTATAAGCCCTTTATGTGGCGTCGCTCAGACGCCCGACTGTGGCATGTTTGTTATTTCATTTCCTTATAAGCCCTTTTTGTGGCGTCGCTCAGACGCCCGACTGTGGCAGGCTTGTTATTTTATTTACTTTATAAGCCCTTTATGAGGCGTCGCTCAGACGCCCGACTATGGCATGTTTATTATTTCATTTACTTATAAGCCCTTTCTGTGGTGTTGCTCAGACGCCCGACTGTGGCATACTTGTTACTTCATTTACTTATAAGCCCTTTATGTGGTGTCGCTAAGACGCCCGACTGAGGCATGCTCTTTTACTATCCTTTCGAGACGTCGCTTCAGACATCCGATCGGTGCATTTTATTACTATTCTGTCATTACATATTTCGGTTGCATATAAATAACCTGCTTGCATGCATCAAGAATTTTATTTTATGATTGACGATGTGATCATAGAATATTTCCGTGCATGTTGATCATTTATATTATACCTGTATTCTTAATGTTTGCGAGTACATTCAAAGTAGTCACTGGCTTGTCCCTGGCTATTGTCTTGGCCAGATTTCTTGCCCAGAGAGGAGCGGCGTGATGACCGCCCCAGAACCTAAGCAATGGTGATAGTAGCCTCGCGAAGATAGGAGTTAACCTGGTCAGCTGTTCCCATGGGAGATGGAGTCCCATAGACCGTGGTGATCCACAAACCGCTTCCGCCCTCAACCACTAGAAACCATTTGATGTACTCATAGGCCACAATGGTCTTGTACTACATATTTTGTTCTTTTGCTTGGAATTTCTGTAACAAGTTGGTGCCTCATCAGCTAACAGTAATCCTGGGGCTGGTGAGCACAACGGCCATTTTTCTGGGAATTAAAGTCCGGAAAACCGGTCGTGACAGACTTGGTATCAGAGCCAGGCTGGCCATTGGCTAATCCTATCTTAGCCAGGTCAATAAACCTAGGCAGACCAATCCACCAAGCCATAACCAAACCCCCCAGCCAAGCTTCTCATGCAGGATAGTCACACAGTGACCCGACACCTTTTGGCAGTCGGTGCCCAACCTATCAATCCAACCTGTCGCTCATGCGCCAGTGACCGGATCCTGAATAGTCTTTCTCGCAAGCGTGCGAAGGAAGACTCCGTTCTCTTTTCTATAAAAGGGCACGCTAGCCTCAACCCAACACAACATAGCCTCTACCCAGACCGAGCTAAAATGCCAGGACCCGTTGTCCACAATGAGACCACAGCAACCAACCTTGGAGGCTTTGTGACCATACTCGCAAACCTCACCCGTCGTGCCTATGCGTTAGAAGAGCCCCCAGAATATGTTGTGTACCAAGGGTCCATGAGCGGTGAGAGCCGTCAATTCTGGGCCACTGTGCACATCTACGGTAGGGGTCTAGCACCCGAGCGCCCCTACAGGTTCACTGGAAGGATGACTTCCTTTGAGCCACAAGCAATTCAACTAGCTGCTCGAGAAGCTATAGTTCATCTCCGGCACTTGTCGCCCAGAGTTAACTGTCGCTCGTTCCACTACTACCCCAGACGTGAAGGGTATGGTAGACCACCCCAAGTTGCCCACGGAGATCACGAGTCAGACCCTGCATTGTTGCACCTAGTGCGCTATGTGGGTGCACTAGAGGAACTATGCGATCAAATCACCATTCATCTAATCGCAGCTCGTGGAGAGCTGGTTCGTCGAGCCCCGGCAAGAGAAGAGAACGAGCCCAACGCCGACAACCCAATCGTGCTGTTTGGACACCCGATCGAGTCCCTGAGAACAGCCCCAGCCATCGGCCAAGGTGCTGCGATAACCCCAGAAGTGCTTCGTCGCATATTGGGAGCACACGCCAACGGGGTTGTAGCCAACAATCCCCGAGATGGTCATCATCGCTACCCCGAGCCTGCAGCCCCTCAGCCCACTCCAGCTAATTCCGACGGTGAGAACCGTGGAGAAGCCTCGACATCCACAAGGCACGCCCGCTTGGATGTAAACGAGGTAGACTAAATCGCCCGAGTCGTATCGAGTCCCAGTGTATTCTCGCTTGTAATCGTGTGACCTTGTAAATAAATGCCGCCTGTCGTTGAGCCCCTGTAGCCTTGCATGGATATGCCAGCATGCAGTATAAGATTTCTATCCCTGGCACAGTCACCAAAAACCTCCCCGACAACCCCCACAGTAACACATCACTTTAGTGAAATGTGTGAATCTGTGGCTTGATCCCGACCCTTGGAGCAGAGCTGGAAATTTTCTTTACCATTCACCATGGTAAAAATGACCCAGCTCCAACGCTATAAAGAGGCCACCGCGTGACCATGCCAAGCACCTCTCACCTTGTGCACCACCCTCACAACCATTTCCTAGCCATGCCGACCCCCAGCATTTACCTGAGAACCCCAGATGCAACCCCGGGTAGTTTCGTCAAGATATTGCGGGATTTTACCTGCAGTACCATGGGCGCTACCCAGCCACCCCAGTACGAGCTGTTCAAATCGAGAATCACGTCTTCCACCTCGAGATATTGGGCAGCAGTACACATCCCTCCCGTAAACTCAAACCAAGACCCGACAGAGGTCTCCTTCGTAGGGAAATCTATGCCAACCCCACTTATGGCCATAGAAGCTGCTGCATACGAAGCGCTTGCTCACCTTCGATTTGCGGTACCCTATGCCAGCGAATGGGGGTATTATTACTTTCCGAGCCGTGCAACACCCGGTGGAGTAACATCTTTTCCCGGTGGACGAATTGAGAGAGACCCAGTCTTGGCCAATCTTGTCCAGTACGTCATCGCTCAAGAGCATTTAACCCAACGTGTGATGGGTTATCTCCAGAGCCTCGCAGATTTAAATCCTCAGATCACCATCGGCAGATCACTAAGGCCCGACCAGGAGAAACGCATTCATCGGCTGGTCAATCCCCTTTCCCCGATAGAAGAGGAATATGTCCCAGTGCCAGAGACGTTTTCTCAGGACCCCGTCCAGTTACCGTTTCCATTTTAGACGTAGCTGCCGTGTTCATTGTTGCAACATTTATTTTTGTGTGTGACTTATGCGTGACACCCTGAGTTTGTGCGACGAGTCAATTATTTGGCTTCTACTAACGTGAGTAGTTTTTGTTGTGGTTTATGCTCCTTTAAATTAACAGTTTTCCCTCGCGGAAGTTCTGGAGTGAATTTTCTTTTCCCTAAGTTGCTACATCGTACACCTTTTCACGACGTGGATTGCTTAATTTCACACAGCACCACGGCAGTAGACTCACAACCGCCCAAACACACACCCTGCTTGCAAAACGCGTAATCGTGGCGTATTTGTTTTTCAAAACAACCCTTATCTAATCTCGAGGACGAGATTTTTCTTAAGGGGGGTAGTGTTGTGACACCCCAAATTTTTTGACCTTGTTTTATTAATTAAAATTTTGCCAGGATTTCAAACTTTTATTTTCTAGGCTCCCTTTTTATTTCTGAACCATTTTTCCCCCTTGTTATTATGGAGTTTTTCCCCAACGTGAAAACTTTTCAAATATGTTTTTGGACTTGTTTAAACCTCTCAAGAAAAACTTTTCTTTCATTAGTAGAACTAATTACAAAATTAATTTGCCTGATCTTCATTTCATTGAAAAAAATGGTTTATACAGGTTATATGGCCATATTTGAACTACAACCTCTTTAAAAATTTATTCAATAATCCCACCAAAATTTGGAGATGTCATGTGATGTTTTTAGATCACTTTTGTCCAAAAATATCTTTTATTCTTGAAATAATTTGAGCTCTACACCCAATTTTCTTCTTTGGTCCAGTGGGCAATTTTGCACTACAACCCATTTAAATACTTCTTTCTAGCTTCCACCAAAATTATGGGATGTTAGTAGCAGCATATGATTCAACTTTATGCAAAAACCCAGTGATGTTATTTGCAAATTTTGAGTGGATCAACATCATCTTCATTCTGGTCCAACATGATGGTTTGTACAACAACCATATTCTTGCTTGCTCTTTGGCCCTTGAGATTTCTCATGCTTGTAGTGCACCTTGCGAAACCCTTAAGTCCAGAAGAGTGGTCCCATTGGATGACTCTAAGTGCTTGCAATCATGCCCTTTTCTTTCTGTCCAAAACTGAAGTTTTGCAAAACTTGCACTGACAAGTTTCTCCTTTTAACAAACTAACCTCACCACCCTCTCTTTCAACTAAAGAGACCCTACTCTGGAAGTTTTGGCCACCCCAAGAGATGCCTAGGTGCATGTGGCATTCTGTCGAGCACCCTGTAGGCATGACCAGTTTTGGCATGAGTCTCAGCTTGCACTGTGATCTTGCTTCCCTTGCCTATCTACCTTGTCCAATAGACTTGTCGCTACTCATAACCTAGGTCTGCTAATTCACAGCCTCACCCAAGACCTCTAGGCTACCCTGGCTTTCCGTCGAGCACGTCCCGGGCGTGCTCTGGGCGCGCCCAGAGCGTGCGTTTGGCACGCACGTGCGCCCGAGCCGCCGCGTCCCGCCCCGCACTCACTCCGGTCCGTGACCGACCGTAGCCAGCACGCCGTGTCCCCTTCTGCACCCCACGAGCCCCACAGCTCTCGCCACGTCTCTGGCAGGCCAGCAGCTAGCCGCCACTGCCGCCCGACAGCTCCTACGCTGGCCAGCGCCGCCCAAGCCACCTCTGCTCACCAGCTCGCCCTTGGAATAGTAGTCGCTCGTCCGCTAGCTCCTGCCGCCATCCCCATCCTCGCCACGATGCCCTGCAGCTACAGAAAGGCGGTCGCCGACGAGCTCATCCGCGGCCGCCGCTGAACCGCCTCGACTCGCCTATTTAAGGAAGCCCCGAGCCCCTTCCCACACACAGGCAACCTCAGGCCACCCCAATGGCGCTTCCCTAGCTCGCATTCGACCCAGGGAGGTTTTCTTCCCCGTCTCCGGCAACTCCTGCCGCCGCCACCGCCCCGGCCATTCCAGCACCTCTAGTACCTCCCCCTCTCCACTCTCTCCACTAGGAGCGTTCTCTTCCTCCCGTGAACACTCCCCCCTGCTCGATTTTGATCGGGAGCCACCGCAGCTCCAAAAGCACTTTGCTCCCGAGGCCACCACCGCCGAGAAGCTCGCCGCCGGCAGCTCCCTCCGTCCCCTCCTGCCTGACGACCACCGGGAGGACCCGCAAGGAGACGCCAATTGCCGGCGTCGATCGCCGGAGTCCCGCCCCCTCTTGACCAGAGGAGGGAGAAGGGGCGCGGCGACTGGTCAAACCTGACCAGTGGGCCAGGCGGGCCCACTGTCAGTGACCCCCGCGCCGGTCCACGTGTTTAAGTGAAGACGTATAATTCCCCATCACATTTTCCCTACACCGAAAGCGTATTCGAGACTGAAACGTTTTCTTTTTTGTTTTATTTTTAAAAACAAATTTGACCAGAACTTTGACTATCTATAACTCTTTAAATATAACTCCAAATGAATTAATTCTTTTTCCTACATCTCTCAAATTCTGTCTAGTTTATTTTAAGATTTATTTGAAAATTTTCCAAACAACTTTTTTGTACTGTTTTTGAAATATGTGTTATTTGCATATTTTTGAAAATAGGAATTTTGGAAGAGAGGAAAACTTTCAAAAGTTTTGGAGAGCACCCCCACCTCTCCACACCTTTAAGGCAAGCATTCTGAACCCCGGAATAATAATTTTGGTGTGTTAGTTGACACGTTTATAACACCACCTTATTTTGGAGTATTGTTATTTCTTGTGATATGATCATTTGCATGGATGCATCATTTTGATTTCCTTGCTGTTGGAAATGAGCATACTCGTGTGATGGTAATCATCCTCATGTGCCTTACATGCATGCCGGTAAGGAATCCGGGAAAAGCCTCTGCCTTGGGTAGGCGTGAGCTTGTCGCCGGTCTCCGTCGGGACGGTTATATCCGGTATGGCATGGTAAGGTATAATGGGGGGTGATTTGTTGGTTGAAGTATTTTTGTTGTGCTAACCATACAGGGAACATTTATGAGCCTCCTGAGTCGGCCATAGATCGAGTCTTGTTCCGGTAACCCCCATACTTGTTTCGTACTACCACCGGTCCCTACCGTAGGTGGGGTATGGTTTAGTAAGTTGTTAACCCTTGTCTTGGCACACACCGTATAGAGAGGCCATGGTGGAAGATACCGGCTGCATCCGGTAGGCATGCCACCTGGTCCGGGGGCATGGGTGTATTGGGACTGAGAGGGGGATACCCCTTAGAGCGCACGATAGAAATTTGATCCCATGCTACGCGAGGTTGTAGCCTCCCCACTTAGAGTTTGCTTGACAGGTGTCGTGGGTGATTCCAGACACCAGTGAGTTAAGCTGGTGTGTGCAAGTCAGGTGTGTTTTCAATTAAAAGACCGTAGACGGAATTAGTCCCGATGGACTAAAGGAATCCGTTACTCGTGGGTAAAGAGTACACCCTCTGCAGAGATTAAACCTATTCGAATAGCCGTGTCCATGGTTAAGGATTACAGTCTGGGATGGGTCAAGTGTCGGTCTTAGTGTCGGTCTTTGGAGGAGAAACCACTAAAACCCGAATATTGATTATGACCTGTGATATATGATGGTTATGATTGTTATCATTATGGACTAACCGTTTGCATTGTTTGAAATAAGGAGTATCCCTGGGACGGTACCACCTCCTGGGTATTCATCATGATTATAAGCCCTTTATGTGGCGTCGCTCAGACGCCCGACTGTGGCATGTTTGTTATTTCATTTCCTTATAAGCCCTTTATGTGGCGTCGCTCAGACGCCCGACTATGGCAGGCTTGTTATTTTATTTACTTTATAAGCCCTTTATGAGGCGTCGCTCAGACGCCCGACTGTGGCATGTTTATTATTTCATTTACTTATAAGCCCTTTCTGTGGTGTCGCTCAGACGCCCGACTATGGCATACTTGTTACTTCATTTACTTATAAGCCCTTTATGTGGTGTCGCTAAGACGCCCGACTGAGGCATGCTCTTTTACTATCCTTTCGAGACGTCGCTTCAGACATCCGATCGGTGCATTTTATTACTATTCTGTCATTACATATTTCGGTTGCATATAAATAACCTGCTTGCATGCATCAAGAATTTTATTTTATGATTGACGATGTGATCATAGAATATTTCCGTGCATGTTGATCATTTATATTATACCTGTATTCTTAATGTTTGCGAGTACATTCAAAGTACTCACTGGCTTGTCCCTGGCTATTGTCTTGGCCAGATTTCTTGCCCGGAGAGGAGCGACGTGATGACCGCCCCGGAACCTAAGCAACGGTGATAGCAGCCTCGCGAAGATAGGAGTTAACCTGGTCAGCTGTTCCCGTGGGAGATGGAGTCCCATAGACCGTGGTGATCCACAAACCGCTTCCGCCCTCAACCACTAGAAACCATTTGATGTACTCATAGGCCACAATGGTCTTGTACTACATATTTTGTACTTTTGCTTGGAATTTCTGTAACAAGTTGGTGCCTCATCAGCTAACAGTAATCCTGGGGCTGGTGAGCACAACGGCCATTTTTCTGGGAATTAAAGTCCGGAAAACCGGTCGTGACACCTTACATAATCTCACCATATTTTTTTCGTATACATGTCAGATATTGTACACAGTCATGCTGAACATGTAGAGAAAAAGAGAAGAGTTTTGTGAAGCAATACAATGTCATGCAGACATCGCTCCATGGCGGGTTCAATGGCAAACCCTCCCCACCCCTCTCCGGATTGTAATCCATAGGAAGATATCTGTTCTGAGGCGGATTCGGACGCCGCTGACCACTCCTATTTACCCCCCAAGGTGTTTGCTCTACCTTGGCATGATGATGTTAGTCATATCATGCATATGTTGCCTTGCAGTGCCTACTTTTGACATCATATATGCCATCTGCTTAGTTTAGACATGTTCTGTAATGCCACCTGTTTAGTTTCTATATCATATATGGGAATTATGCAGTCTCATGTCTTTTAGCCAGCCATAATATATGTGAAATGTGCAATGCCATCCTGTTTAACCAGGCATCATATATTTGAATGATATCTTGCCCATCCTTTTCTTCATTACATTTCCATTTGTTGACAATGTTTGTACATTAAACTACTCTTCCTGTGAATCAGCCATTTGGGTGGGAGATGGAAAAATCTGGAGTGAAAACAAGGCCTTCAGAGCAGACAGTGCTACCTCTTGAAGAAGATCTCTTGTTGGGTCCCGATAGCTCCTCAGAGATGGATTCAGAGACAGATGACCAGTCCTATTCCCCCACTAAGGTGTATGCTCTAACTTGGCATGGTTATACTGCTCATATCATGCATACGGTGTCTTGCATTGCATAGTTTAGACATCATATACACAATATTCAACACCATGTTCTTAGTTCAGACATCATATCGAATGCCCTCTGTTTATCATATAAATCATATATGTGAATTAAATGATGCGATCCTGATTACTTAGATAACATGTAGGTGAATTATGTCAGGCGATCCTGTTTAGTTATTCATCATATCTTTGAATTATGTTATGCTATGCTATCCAGTTTAGATAGACATCATATATGTGAAATTATGTCATGCTATCCGTTTTAGTTAAACAATATACATGTCAACTATTTCATGCCCTCTTTTTTCCACACTATCTATTGCATATGTCTCTCATACAATGTGTGTACATTCAACTATGTTTCCTGTTTATCAGCCATTTGAATTGGAGCGGGTGATGCCAGTATCTAGTGGACTAAAAACAGGGTCTTCAAATAAAACAGTGCTACCTCTTGGTGGAGATAGCACCCCGGTTGTACATGCACAAGAACCAGCCCAACCACACATAACCCAAACTCTCGCAGATTGTACCCCTACTACGATGGACAGAGAACCAGCTTCACCCAATCTAACCCCAACCCCAGCTGATAGTAACCCAGTTCCTGTTGACACAGCGCCATCTCCACCACAGAGCTCCCAAACAAGAGCAGTTAGTAAGGCAGCTCTAGTACCCAAAGGGCCAGTACTATCACGGCGAACCCCAACTCCACCAGTTAGTACGCCTATTCCTGTGGAGGAAGCACAACCAACTAGTGGTAGTTTAGCATCTCTCGCATTTGATGTTGTGAAATCGTATGTGCGTATCTTCCCATCTTGGAAATATTATACTGAAGATGAAGGAAAATGCCAGTTGCAGGTGTTTGTCCAGGAGTTATGTGTAAGTAATGTTATTCATGGCAATTACTTTGCTTTGTCCCATACATCCTACCTCCATGATGGTTATAATACAACAAATTTTCCCATCTTTCTCTATAGAGAAGGACAGATTTGGAAACTCAGGATGAGGTAACCTGTGCTATCTTCAAGAATGCTTGGTGGCAGTAGCGGAATTACCTGAAGAAAACGTACTTCACCGGCAAAGAAACTCATCAAATTCCCTTACGTTCTCCTGAGACACATTTACTAGACGCTGACTGGGAACGCCTTGTTCTGTACTGGTCCCGAACCAAGAATGTAGTAAGGTCTATGAGCTCATTTTATATTCTTGCATCTTACTGTACTCTGTTCATGTAGAACAAGTGCCTAAACCTGAAGAACAACTGTTCTAATTTAAGATTCCATTGCTACCATAGGACATAGATATATGTTTGTTTGATGCTTTTATTATGTACTAGTACTTGGCAATGGAAGACTTGGTAGTTTAATCTTGTCCACCTTACTAATGAACTGGTTCACCGAAATGAGTTTCATATACTAGTACATGCTAAACTTGTTATGTGTCTGCTTGTTTCTTCTTTTAGAATGCTGACAGAATATTGGGGAAGAGTGCCTTATTAAGCAACGGTAAAGGAAGTAATGCAGATAAGGTTCAGGATAGTGACACATCCTGTCTTGGTTTAGTGTTGGAGTTACTGGTCACTACCGCTTGCACAAGCTATTCAAACTCACTGTCTGAATCTGTTTAGTTTATTGAGTCTCAACTACAAGCTGAAAGACATCGATTAGCTGTGTTGCGACAAGAAGCAGAATGACTGCGGAAGTCCTTGGAGCATTCAGATGCATACTTTCTGGTGCAACAGCAAGCGTTGGAGGATTTTAGCGCCAAACAGGACAAAGCTAATCAGCTTGCTAAGCTTATTGCCAGCATGGTGGATACCCAGGATAACGTTTCTTGAGCTCTTGTGAAGTTGTTTCAGTTATGCTCTTGTTTTGCTGCCATGTTTATTTGCACTGGTGGCCAATTTTGACGGTCAGTGTATATGTTATGCTGCTTTGTTCCCTATATTTGCACTGGTGGCGAACTTTGATGCCCAGTGGATGTAATATGTGTAATAGCCGTGATAGCCTAGCGTTAGTTGCTTGCTTATTTATTTCCTTGTTGTCTTGTTTATTTGTTTGCTTGTAGTCATTGCAGTTCTTTTTCCGCGGTTAACTAGTGGCTGCAATAACCTATTTTTTAAAACTAGGCCACAATAACCATGGGCTAATATTTACTGTAGTGACACTGGGCCTCCTACGGGCCGTAGAAACAGTGGGCCTTTTACGGGCCGTAGAAACAATAGGCCTTCTACGGGCCGTAGAAAGAATGGGCCTTGTACGGGTCGTATCATCAATGGGCCTTATACGGGCCTATGATCGATTGGCCAAACATGGGCCAATAACAGGCCACATTATGGCCGTAAACGGTCTAGAGTTGGAATCGTCCGTTCATGGGCCGACTGTAACGGGCCATCGTTAATAGGCCATATTTGACGACGCTATGAAAACGGCCCAACGTATTAACGGACCACAAACGGGCCGACTGTAACCACGGGCTGAATTTGGCCCACAAGCAGAATATGACAGTAACGGGCCGTAAGTAAACGAATGCTGGAAATGAGCCCAAGAATAAATGGGCTCTGAGAAGGCCGAAAGATAACATGGGCTGGAAATGGCCCAACGGAATAACGGGCCGTTAATGGGTATAAAGTGATACACTGTTCATTACGGGCCAGTTTCAACACAGGCCGTTAATGGGTGTAAAGTGATACACTGTTCATTACAGGCCAGTTTCACCACGGGCCGTTAGTAGGCCAAGAGTTACATAGGGCCTCATATGGGCCGAAAGACGTCATGGGCCATACATGGGCCAGAAGTGAAAATGGGCTGGAATCATATTGGATGGCCCAGATGAGCTACTGGGCCTAATTCGGATAGGGCGTAACGGGCATTGGGTTAGCGGGCTGTAAATGGGCTATATGCGAACAGGCCGTTAATAGGCTTTCCATGGGCCGGCCCGCCTGCTTTTGACCAAGTCAAACGGGCCGGCCTTTTCACAGGAATGTGCCTCTGTTGGGCCGTGCCACGTGTCGACGTATCATAGGCGCCTATCTGACCCACTGACGAGCTGACACGTGTTTCGTCCGGCTAATAAGAATTTTACACGTGGAAATTTCCCATTGGTCGGGGCTGTTAACGGGTTATCGGATCCAAAACCTGACCCGATAGCTTAACGGCGTTCCGTTACGGTGGATGCCACGTGTTGGTCACCCTTGACGAAAGCACTTCTGTGGCGCGCGATTTATCATCATGGAAGTGGACACTTCCGTGATGATAATTTTGGTAATGTCATGGAACACTTCTACGACAGCACAGGTATGACTATCTTGGTTCTGTGATAAATTTGTCATGGATGTACATGCATGACAAAAAAGCGACCTACTGTGACAAACACGTATCATCACGGAAGTGTATTTTTTTGTAGTGTATAAGACACATGAATAATCGATGCGCTGCTGATAGCTCCAGAAGCGATCAGATGAGATCTTGGGCTTTGAGTATGGATTTTTGGCGCTATCGAAGAAGGTGTAGTGGGCTCTGAAGCTGTTAACACTGATGGATCCTGGTGAAGTACCAGTACCTAGAAGCCTTGGTAGCCTGGGCTTTGGCTTCTGAACTTGTGGCCTCTGCTCCACATGATAGTCATATTGAGGTCCGGGATCAGTGGGAGGCACCATGACAGGCCACCGAACTGTGACAAGTTCACCACGATTATAGGCCTGCTCAATTGTGTGAGGCCGTGGGGCTGGAACAGTAGCTTCGACATTGATTGTGGCTTTGTAAGTGCATCTAGTGCCACCCCTAGTTGGTTTTGGAGTATTGACGACAAACCTGGTTGCGGGACTAATGTGTTTGTGAGAATTGCAGGATAACACTGGTAGTAGTCCATCATCGATTCGGTTTACCTACCGGAGATGACCCCTAAAAATGTATGAAGACATTGAAGACAATGGTGGTATGTGAAGATATTCACATTGAAGACTATGACAAGAGAAGGCATTGCGTGAAGATTCTGGAGTGCGAAGACTTAGTTGTTTCGTAGTTTCCTTTTCTTCTTTGTCGAGTCGTAGGAACCACCGTACTATTAAGTGGGGTCCCAGTGAACAAAGTCAGAGTGACTGAAGTGATGCTCAACCAAAAATCCTATGTCTTTGAGCGAAGACAATGAGAGCAAATCTTATCCAGAGGTGGATGAGTCAGCTTTACTTGTAGCCCAAGTAAAGTTGTCGTGTGTGTTTGAAATCTGACCGTTGGAACACGTGTCAGTTCCTTAGTGACCCAGGGTCATTTCGGACAAATCAGGTCGGGTTGCCTAGTGGCTATAAATAGCCCACCCCCTACACCATAAATTGATGGCTGCTCAGAGTTAGTGCATGGCTTTTGTCGTTTGAGAGCAACCCACCTCCGAAGCTTTTTGAGAGAGAAATCCTTGCGAGGACAAAGCCTAAACACCCAGAGCTAAAGAGTGTTAGGCATCACTAAAGTCTTTTTGTCCACGTGACCTGAAGACTTGTTACACTTGAGGACTATGAATCCTCCAGCCGGTTAGGCATCACGTTCTCAGCATCCAAGAGTCATTGTGGATCGCCGATCAACGAAGTCTGTGAAGGTTTGGAAGTCTACCTTGAAGACTTGCCGGAGTGATTGGGCGAGGACTGGGTCTCCTTAGCTCAAGGGGAATAAGGTGAAGACGCGGTCTTCTGAGTTGAATCTCACCCTCCCTAACCAGATGTACAGTTGTCACAGCAACTGGAACTGGTCCAACAAATCCTGTGTCCTCACCAAGTGACTGGTTCTATCCTCTCCCTCTCTTTACTTATAGTTTGTCTTCGTGAAGTCATTGCCTGCTTGGACTACCTGTTTGACTTCACTATGTGACTACTATCGTTGTTTGGCTTCGTACTATCTTCCGTCTTGATCTTTACTACCTAGCTGCTATTAGTCTTCGTACTTTCACTTCATTGAATACTTGACTATGGCTTGCCTATTGTAGTCTACCTTCCGCTGCATATCAATAGGATCATTTTTATTGTTTGTCTTTAAAACTATCATGTTTTGAAGACTTCCATAAAAATCGCCTATTCACCCCCCTCTAGTCGATAACTAGCACTTACAATTGGTATCAGAGCAAGGTACTCCCTTATTCTGTGTGATTCGGTTTAACCACCTGGAGTTTTAGCTATGTCGATGATGTCTACAACACAACCTTCTTCTTGTAGACGTTGTTGGGCCTCCAAGTGCAGAGGTATGTAGGACAGTAGCAAATTTCCCTCAAGTGGATGACCTAAGGTTTATCAATTCGTGGGAGGCGTAGGATGAAGATGGTCTCTCTCAAACAACCCTGCAACCAAATAACAAAGAGTCTCTTATGTCCCCAACACACCCAATACAATGGTAAATTGTATGGGTGCACTAGTTCGGCGAAAAGATGGTGATACAAGTGCAATATGGATGGTAGATATAGGTTTTTGTAATCTGAAAATATAAAAACAGCAAGGTAACAAATAATAAAAGTGAGCGTAAACGGTATTGCAATGATAGGAAACAAGGCCTAGGGTTCATACTTTCACTAGTGCAAGTTCTCTCGACAATAATAACATAGTTGGATCATATAACTATCCCTCAACATGCAACAAAGAGTCACCCCAAAGTCATAATAGCGGTAAACAAACGAAGAGATTATGGTAGGGTACGAAACCACCTCAGAGTTATTCTTTCCAATCAATCCGTTGGGCTATTCCTAGAAGTGTCACAAACAGCCCTAGAGTTCACACTAGAATAACACCTTAAGACACAAATCAAGCAAAACCCTAATGTCACCTAGATACTCCAATGTCACCTCAAGGATCCGTGGGTACGATTATACGATATGCATCACACAATCCCTGATTCATCTATTCAACAAACACATAGAACCTCAAAGAGTGCCCCAAAGATTCTACCGGAGAATCAAGACGAAAACGTGTGCCAACCCCTATGCATAGGTTCATGGGCGGAACCCGCAAGTTGATCACCAAGACATACATCATGTGAATCACATGATATCCCATTGTCACCACAGATACACACGGCAAGACATACATCAAGTGTTCTCAAATCATTAAATACTCAATCCGATGAGATTACTTCAAAGGGAAAACACAATCCATTACAAGAGAGTAGAGGGGGAGAAGAAACATAAGATCCAACTATAACAGCAAAGCTCGCGATACATCAAGATCGTGCCAAATCAAGAACACAAGAGAGAGAGAGAGAGATCAAACACATAGCTACTGGTACATACCCTCAGCCCCGAGGGTGAACTACTCCCTCCTCGTCATGGAGAGCGCCGGGATGATGAAGATGGCCACCAGTGAGGGATCCCCCCTCCGGCAGGGTGCCGGAACAGGGTCCTGATTGGTATTTGGTGGCTATAGAGGCTTGCAGCGGTGGAACTCCCGATCTATTCTGTTCTTCAAAGTTTTTAGGGTATATGGGTATATATAGGAGGAAGAAGTATGTTAGGGGAGCCACGAGGGCCCACGAGGGTGGAGGGCGCGCCTGGGGGGGGGGGGGGAAGGCGCGCCCCTGCCTCATGGCTCCCTCGTTCCTTTTCTGACGTGCACTCCAAGTTTTTCCAGTAGCTTTCCTTCCAAAAATAACTTCTCCAGTTGGTTTCATTCCGTTTCGACTCCGTTTGATATTCCTTTTCTTCAAAACACTAAAATAGGCAAAAAAACAGCAATTCTAGGTTGGGCCTCCGGTTATTAGGTTTGTCCAGAAAATAATAAAAGTGGATAATAAAGCCCAATGTTGTCCAAAACAGTAGATAATATAGCATGGAATAATAAAAAATTATAGATACGTGGTATGAATATTCAGATCCTTAATTGTGGTATGAATATTCAGATCCATAAGATTAAAAACAAAAGTTTAATATTGACATGAAAACAATAATACTTCAAGCATACTAACAAAGAAATCATGTCTTCTCAAAATAACATGGCCAAAGAAAGTTATCCCTACAAAATCATATGGTATGGCTATGCTCTATCTTCATCACACAAAATATTTAAATCATGCACAACCCCGATGACAAGCCAATCAATTGTTTCATACTTTTGATGTTCTCAAACTTTTTCAATCTTCACGCAATACATGAGCGTGAGCCATGGACATAGCACTATAGGTGGAATAGAATGGTGGTTGTGGAGAAGACAAAAAGGAGAATATAGTCTCACATCAACTAGGCGTATCAACGGGCTATGGAGATGCCCATCAATAGATATCAATGTGAGTGAGTAGGGATTGCCATGCAACGGATGCACTAGAGCTATAAGTGTATGAAAGCTCAACAAAAGAAACTAAATGGGTGTGCATCCAACTCGCTTGCTCACGAAGACCTAGGGCATTTTGAAGAAGCCCATCATTGGAATATACAAGCCAAGTTCTATAATGAAAAATTCCCACTAGTATATGAAAGTGACAAAATGAGAGACTCTCTATCATGAAGATCATGGTGCTACTTTGAAGCACAAGTGTGGTAAAAGGATACTAGCATTGTCCCTTCTCTCTTTTTCTCTCATTTTTTATTTTTTTATTTGGGCCTTTTCTCTTTTTTCATGGCCTCTTTTTTTTTAGTCCGGAGTCTCATCCCGACTTGTGGGGGAATCATAGTCTCCATCATCCTTTCCTCACTGGGACAATGCTCTAATAATGATGATCATCACACTTTTATTTACTTACAACTCATGATTTAGAACTTCATACTTAGAACAAAATATGACTCTATATGAATGCCTCCGGCGGTGTACTAGGATGTGCAATGAATCAAGAGTGACATGTATGAAAGAATTATGAACGATGGCTTTGCCACAAATACGATGTTAACTACATGATCATGCAAAGCAATATGACAATGATGAAGCGTGTCATAATAAACGGAACGGTGGAAAGTTGCATGGCAATATATCTCGGAATGGCTTTGGAAATTCCATAATAGGTAGGTATGGTGGCTGTTTTGAGGAAGGTATATGGTGGGTGTATGATACCGGCGGAAGGTGCGCGGTATTTAGAGAGGCTAGCAATGGTGGAAGGATGAGAGTGCATATGGTCCATGGACTCAACATTAGTCATAAAGAACTCATATACTTATTGCAAAAATCTATTAGTTATCGAGACAAAGTACTACGCACATGCTCCTAGGGGGATAGATTGGTAGGGAAAGACCATCGCTCATCCCCAACCGCCACTCATAAGGAAGACAATCAATAAATAAATCATGCTCCGACTTCATCACATAACGGTTCACCATACGTGCATACTACGGGAATCACAAACTTTAGAACAAGTATTTCTCAAATTCACAACTACTCACTAGCATGACTCTATTATCACCATCTTTATATCTCAAAACAATCATAAAGAATCAAACTTCTCTTAGTATTCAATGCACTTTATATGATAGTTTTTATTATATCCCTCTTGGATGCCCATCATATTAGGACTAGTTTCATAGCCCAAGCAAATTACCATGCTGTTTAGGACTCTCAAAATAATATAAGTGAAGCATGAGAGTTCATCTATTTCTTCAAAATAAAACTACCACCAAGCTCTAAAAGATATAAGTGAAGCACTAGAGCAATTGACAAACTACTCCGAAAGATATAAGTGATGATCAATGAGTAGTCAAATAATTATGCAACTATGTGAAGATTCTCCATTTTAAGAATTTCAGATCTTGACATTTTATTCAAACAGCAAGCAAAGCTAAAGAAAATAAAATGACGCTCCAAGCAAAACACATATCATGCGGTGAATAAAAATATAGCTCCAAGTAAAGTTACCGATGAACGAAGACGAAAGAGGGGATGCCTTCCGGGGCATCCCCAAGCTTAGGCTCTTGGTTGTCCTTGAATATTACCTTGGGGTGCCTTGGGAATCCCCAAGCTTAGGCTCTTGCCACTTTTTATTCCATAGTCCATCGACTCTTTACCCAAAGCTTGAAAACTTCACAACACAAAACTTAACAGAAAACTCGTAAGCTCCGTCAGCGAAAGAAAACAAAATACCACTTCATGATACTGTAATGGACTCATTCTTTATTTATATTTGTGTTAAACCTACTATATTACAACTTCTCTATGGTTTATAAACTATTTTACTAGCCATAGATTCATCAAAATAAGCAAGCAACACAATGAAAATAGAATCTGTCAAAAACAGAACAGTCTGTAGTAATCTGTATCAAACGCAAACTTCTGGAACTACAAAAATTCTAAAATAAACTGGTGGACCTGAGTAATTTGTCTAGTAATCATCTTCAAAAAGAATCAACTAAATATCACTCTCAAGTAAAAAGTTTTAGCTAATCTCGTGAGCGCTAAAGTTTCTGTTTTTTCCAACATGATCATAAAGACTTCACCCAAGTCTTCCCAAAGGTTCTACTTGGCAAAAACACTAATTAAAACATAAAACCTCATTTAAACAGAAGATAGATGGATTATTTATTATTAAACAAAACCAAAAAGCAATAAACTAAAATAAAATTGGGTTGCCTCCCAACAAGCGCTATCGTTTAACGCCCCTAGCTAGGCATGATGATTTCAATGATGCTCACATAAAAGATAAGAATTGAAACATAAAGAGAGCATCATGAAGAATATGAAAGGATCAATATAGTTGACTAGAGGGGGGTGAATAGGAAACTAACAATTTTTAGCTTTTCTTTACCAATTGAAACTTTGCGTCAAAGTAGGTTGTCTAGATATGCAACCAGGTGAGCAACCTATATGATGCAATAACAATAAGCATGCACGCAAGCAAGATATGTAACACACAAAGCTTGCACGAGTAAGGGCACGAGATAACCAAGAGTGGAGCCGGTGAAGACGAGGATGTGTTACCGAAGTTCCTTCCCTTTGAGGGGAAGTACGTCTCCGTTGGAGCGGTGTGGAGGCACAATGCTCCCCAAGAAGCCACTAGGGCCACCGTATTCTCCTCACGCCCTCACACAATGCGAGATGCCGTGATTCCACTATTGGTGCCCTTGGAAGCAGCGACCGAACCTTCACAAACAAGGTTGGGGCAATCTCCATAACTTAATTGGAGGCTCCCAACGACACCACGAAGCTTCACCACAATGGACTATGGCTCCGCGGTGACCTCAACCGTCTAGGGTGCTCAAACACCCAAGAGTAACAAGATCCGCTAGGGATTAGTGGGGGAATCAAATTTCTCTTGGTGGAAGTGTAGATCGGAGCCTTCTCAACCACTCCCAAGCAAATCAACAAGTTTGATTGGCTAGGGAGAGAGATCGGGTGAAAATGGAGCTTGGAGCAACAATGGAGCTTTTGGGGGAAGAGGTAAGTCAACTTTGGGGAAGAAGACCTCCTTATATAGTGGGGAGAGAAATCCAACCGTTACTCCCCAAATAGCCCCGCAGAGGGCGGTACTACCACGGGAGACAGCGGCACTACTGCTGGGTTAAGCGGTACTACCGCTCCCTTCAGCGGTACTGTCGCGTAGAAAGAAAGGGCAGGGGGAAAGAGGGAACCGGGCGGTACTGCCGCAGTAGAAGGGAGGTACTGCCGCAAATGGGCGATACTGCCGCTCTACTGCTGCTGCGAGGTACCGCACAATCCGACACAGAAAAATACCCCTCGAATCGACACGGTAGGGACCTGGCAAGCCAACGGTAGTACCGCTGAGGAGTTGATAAGTCTCCGTCTTATCTACTTTTCCAAACACTTTTGCCCTTGTTTTGGACTCTAACTTGTATTATTTGAATGGAACTAACCCGGACTGACGCTGTTTTCAGCAGAATTGCCATGATGTTGTTTTATGTGCAGAAAACAAAAGTTCTCGGAATGACCCGAAACTCTACGGGATGTCATATAAAAAATAATAAAAAATCCTCGCCAAAGATGAAGACCAGGGGCCCACACCCTGTCCACGAGGGTGGGGGCGCCCCCCTCTAGGGCGCGCCCCCTACCTCGTGGCCCCCCTGGACACCCTCCGACGCCAATTCCAACTATATATATTGGCTTTCGGGGAGAAAAAACCCAGAGAGAAGAAATCATCGCGTTTTACGATACGAAGCTGCCGCCAAGCCCTAAAACCTCTTAGGAGGGCTGATCTGGAGTCCGTTCGAGGCTCCGGAGAGGGGGATTCGTCGCCGTCGTCATCATCAACCATCCTCCATCACCAATTTCATGATGCTTACCGCCGTGCGTGAGTAATTCCATCGTAGGCTTGCTGGACGGTGATGGGTTGGATGAGATTTATCATGTAATCGAGTTAGTTTTGTTAGGGTTTGATCCCTAGTATCCATTATGTTCTGAGATTGATGTTGCTATGACTTTGCTATGCTTAATGCTTGTCACTAGGGCCCGAGTGCCATGATTTCAGATCTGAACCTATTATGTTTTCATGAATATATGTGAGTTCTTGATCCTACCTTGCAAGTCTATAGTCACCTACTATGTGTTATGATCCGGCAACCCCGAAGTGACAATAATCGGGACAACTCCCGGTGATGACCATAGTTTGAGGAGTTCATGTATTCATTATGTGCTAATGCTTTGTACCACTTCTCTATTAAAAGGAGGCCTTAATATCCCTTAGTTTCCAATAGGACCCCGCTGCCACGGGAGGGTAGGACAAAAGATGTCATGCAAGTTCTTTTCCATAAGCACGTATGACTATATACGGAATACATGCCTACATTACATTGATGAATTGGAGCTAGTTCTGTCTCACCCTATGTTATGACTGTCACATGATGAACCGCATCCAGCATAATTATCCATCACTAATCCGGTGCCTACGAGTTTTCCATATACTGGTTCTCGCTTATTTACTTTTCCACTGCTACTGTTACAATCACTACAAAATACGAAAAACATTACTTTTGTTGTCTTTACTTTTGTTGCCGCTACCACCACTATCATATTACTTTGCTACTAAACACTTTGCTGCAGATACTAAGTTTCCAGGTGTGGTTGAATTGACAACTCAGCTGCTAATACTTGAGAATATTCTTTGGCTCCCCTTGTGTCGAATCAATAAATTTGGGTTGAATACTCTACCCTCGAAAGTTGTTGCGATCCCCTATACTTGTGGGTCATCAAGACTAATTTCTGGCGCCGTTGTCGGGGAGCATAGCTCTATTCTTTGAGTCACTTGGGATTTATATCTGCTGGACACTATGAAGAACTTGAAAGACGCTAAGACAACAATTTATCCCTCAACTACGAGGGGAGGTAAGGAACTGCCATCTAGCCTTGCACTTGATTCACCTTCTGTTATGAGTAAGCTTGCGACACCTAAACCTGCTTTTGCTATTCGTTCCGATATGTCGCATGTTATTGATGATGCTACTTCTGCTATGCATGATACTTATGATGAAACTGCTTCTATGCCTGATACTACTGTGCCCCTTAGTGAATTTCTTGATGAACAAATTGCTAGGGCTAGAGAGAAAGAAATTATTGAATCTGAATATAATGATGAAAGTGATGATGAAAATATGCCTGTTATTCCTGAGGGTTATGTTTTTGATATGGAATCTTCTACTGCTATCTTAGCTTGTAAAGATAGATATGAGCTCAAGAGGTTATTAGTCAAATGGAACAAAGAATCACTTAGAGATAAAATGAAACCTGACCCTGCTTTTGCTACTTCACCTATCTACGTTCCTAATAAGGATTATGAATTCTCTGTTGATCCAGATATAATTACTTTGGTTGAATATGATCCTTTTTATGGCTATGAATCTGAAACTGTTGTGGCACATCTTACTAAATTAAATGATATAGCCGCCCTGTTCACTAATGATGAGAGGTCGCGTTACTTTTATATACTGAAAATATTTCCGTTCTCATTAAAGGGTGATGCTAAGATATGGTTTAATTCTCTTGATCCTGGTTGTGTGCGTAGTCCCCAGGATATGATTTATTACTTCTCTGCTAAATATTTCCCTGCTCATAAGAAACAAGCTGCTTTAAAGGAAATATACAACTTTGTGCAAATTAAAGAAGAGAGTCTCCCACAAGCTTGGGGGAGGCTTCTCAAGTTACTTAATGCTTTGCCTGATCATCCTCTTAAGAAACCTAAAATACTTGATATCTTTTATAATGGACTAACCGATGCTTCCAGAGATTACCTGGATAGTTGTGCTGGTTCTCTTTTCAGGGAAAGAACACCAGATGAAGCTGAAATTCTATTGAATAATATGTTGACAAATGAAAATAATTGGGCACCTCCTGAGCCAGCTCCTGCTCCAATTAATGATCCTATTCCTAAACCAACTCCAAAGAAGAGAGGTGTTCTATTTATCAGTCCCGAAGATATGCAAGAGGCAAAGAAATCTATGAAAGAAAAAGGTATTAAAGCTGAAGATGTTAAGACTTTACCTCCTATTGAAGAAATACATGGCCTTAATTTACGGCCTGTTGAAGAAACATATGATCTCAATCACTTATTTACTGAAGAACCTCCTGATCCCGATACCCCGACACAGGTAGTAAAGGTAAATTCTCTCTATAGATTTGATGAAGGTGATATCCCTCACTATAAGTCTGCTAGGCAATGCTTTGAAGAGTTTGATAATTTTATTGTCAAACAAGAAAATTTCAATACTTATTTTGGTAGACAACTGAAATATGATTCCGATATGATTAAATACTTGGGAGATTATATGGCTAATATTAGAGGTGAACTTAAACTTGTTAGTAAACATGCTTATATGGTTACCACTCAAGTAGAACAAGTACTTAAAGCTCAAAAAGAAGTGCTTGATGAAATGAATAGTAAGAAAAATGATTATGATGTTAGAGTGGCTACTAGAACTGGTAGAATGACTTAGGAACCTTTGTATCCTGAAGGCCACCCTAGGAGAATCGAGCAAGATTCTCAGAGAAATATTATTGGTTCACCTAGTTCTTCCAAAAAGAAGAAAAAGAAAAATGATAGAACTGTGCAAACTTCTAGTGAACCTATTGCTGAACCACCTGATAATCCTAATGACATCTCTATGTCTGATGCTGAAACACAATCTGGTAATGAACATGAACCTAGAGAGAATGTTAATCATGATGTTCATGATGATGCTCGTCCTAGTAATGATAATGATGTAGAAATTGAACCTGCTGTTGATCTTGATAACCCACAATCAAAGAATCAACGTTATGATAAGAGAGACTTTGTTGCTAGGAAACATGGTAAAGAAAGAGAACCTTGGGTTCAAAAACCCATGCCTTTTCCTCCCAAGCCATCCAAGAAAAAGGATGATGAGGATTTTGAGCGCTTTGCTGAAATGATTAGACCTATCTTCTTGCGTATGCGGTTGACTGATGTGCTCAAAACAAATCCTTATGCTAAATATATGAATGATATCATTACTAATAAAAGAAAGATACTGGAAGCTGAAATTTCCACCATGCTTGGTAATTATACTTTTAAGGGTGGAATACCAAAGAAACTTGGAGATCCCAGAGTACCTACTATACCTTGCTCCATTAAAAGAAATTATATTAAAACTGCTTTATGTGATCTTGGAGCCGGTGTTAGTGTTATGCCTCTCTCTTTATATCGTAGACTTGACTTGAATAAGTTGACACCTACTGAAATATCTTTGCAAATGGCTGATAAATCAACTGCTATACCTGTCGGTATTTGTGAGGATGTGCCTGTTGTGGTTGCAAACATTACTATTTTAACTGACTTTGTTATTCTTGATATTCCCGAGGATGATAGTATGTCTATTATTCTTGGAAGACCTTTTCTTAATACTGCAGGTGCTGTTATTGATTGCAACAAAGGCAATGTCACTTTTCATGTTAATGGTAATGAGCATACGGTACACTTTCCGAGGAAACAACCTCAAGTCCATAGTATCAACTCTATCGGAAAAGTCCCATTGATTATATTTGGAGGTTTTGAATTTCCTTTTCCTACTGTCAAAAAGAAATATGATATACTTATTATTGGGGATGTGCATATCCCTGTTGAGGTAACTTAGTGTTATTCGAAATTTCTCCGGCTCCATGATTATCAGAATGAGTTTGTTAACAAGACTTGATCAACCTTGTTAGTGGATTCTTTTTTATGAGCATGAGATGGATGAAACTAGAAGCGCAATCTTCTGTAACCTCTTTATATTCTCTATTCTTTAGTAGAAATAAAGTAAAAATAGTTTTTTTTGTCTGTTTCCTGTCTTATCCGTGCAATATAAAAATATCCCGAAAATAAAAGTCCTCAGAATGCCATGCCAATTTAATATGATTTTTTGGGAATATTTGAGGATTTACTGTGCAAAAATTACCACGGGAGGAGCTGCCACCTGGCCACGAGGGTGGAGGGCGCCCCCCCTCTAGGGCGCCCCCCTCTAGGGTGCGCCCCCCTCTAGGGTGCGCCCCCTGCCTCGTGGGCCCACGGTGGCCCTCCTCCACTTATCCCAGCACCCATGTTCTTCCTCTGCCTCACACAAACCCGAAAAACCAACTCAAGCAAGAGTTCCAGCCACTTTTGCTGTGATTTTCGATCTCCTTGCTCAAAGCACCTCTTGTAGAACTGCTTGGGGAGATTGTTCCTTGGTATGTGACTCCTCCATCGGTCCAATTAGTTTTTGTTCTAGTGCTCTATTCTTTGCAAATTTGTGCTGCATAGGTGACCATGTTCTTGAGCTTGCATGTCAAATTTATATGGTTCCAAGTAGTTCTAATGCTTGATATAGACTCTAGGCACTTGTAGGAGTAGTTGCTATCAGTTTTATTGGAGTTGGTTCACTTTTGTTTGAAGTTACAAAAAAAATCAGAATTTTTCAAAGAAAAACAATATGCTTAGGAAAATATTCCAAGGTGGTCCTTCAAAGAAGCAAGGACCCAGGATTGCTATGCGTGATGCTGAAGAGGAACCACCAAGAGACGCTCCGGTGCGGCCTTGCGAATGGCCGTCGGAAAACCTTTATGGATCGTGCGGGAATTAAAGAAGAATTTAAAGCATATTTGCGCAATGCCGGTCTTGAGGATTTTGAAGCTGACAAATGCCCCCAATATCATGATCTCACAAGTTCTTTTGTGAGGAGGTTTGAGTATTCATCTTCGCGTAATTCTCCTTCAGTCATGTTTGATCTTTATGAGAAATCTTATACCATGGAGTTAGAGGATTTTACTCTTGCCTGCAAACTTCCACAATGGGGTAGTGTTAGAGATCCCCCTAAATCTGAATTTAGAAACTTTCTTGCTAGTATAACTGTAGGGGAATCTAGAGATATAACGCAAGCTACCATAGGGAGCATTCACTTTCCTTCTATACATTATTTTGCTCTCTTCATCGGTAGATGCATAAATGCTAAAGATGAAGCATGTCACATGTGTGTCCCTGACCTTAGCATTCTCAGCAGTGCTGTGTTAGGGGACCAATCTTATCATATGGGAGCCATTGTAGCTCGTAGGTTGCATCATAATAGACATAATGGAGATTTCTTTGGAGGAATTTATGCAACCCGCTTAGCTAAATTTCTTGAGATAGACGTTCGTGAAGGAGACATGGAGTTGCCTCCTGCCTATTTAGATTTTAATTCTATGGTTTCCCACCATTTTGTTGAGAGGACTGAGTCACCTCTCCAGTATCGACTAATTTTTAACAAACGACATGTTGTCCGTATTACTCTCCCTGCTCCTGCCATCTTTGATCACCAGGCAAACGGAAGATATACTATTACTAGAGAGGAGGCAGATGAGTACGAGAGGAGAGCGAAGGCAGCCCGACTCCACGCTGTAGTTCAGGATGCGATAGCCGCTGCATCACGGCACAACCCCAACTATTCCTCGTCGCAGTACGACCCCAGCTATACCTACGGGTATCTGCCAGGCTATCCCTGGCAATAAACCAACTTAGGCCAAAAGCCTAAGCTTGGGGGAGTACGTATTTCTCACCGACATTACATTTATGTTCACACACACTCATTGCTAGATGTCGGTAATCATACTCTTTCACTGTAATATCCATGCTAGTTTATTTTCTTTTTCCTGCTTTCTTCTTTTGTGTTTGTTAAACCTTAACAAAAACCAAAAAAATAGTAGTAGTTTACTTTCTTGCTGTAGTAGTAATTAAAAAGAAAAACCAAAAATATTTCACGTTCTTGTTTTGCTTGTTGGGAGCTTTCCCGTGTAAATAGTTTTTATTTCTTTTCTTTTCTTTGGGGGTCAGTAGGAGAAGACCATAATTAAATTGTTGTAGTGGCTCTTATATGCATTATTGTTGATTTAACCAAGAGCCCATATTGCCTTGTCTTCTCCTGTTTATTGAATGCTCGCAGATTCCAGCTTAGTCCAATGCACGTGCACTCTTATTATTATTCACACCGTCCGGTCATGCAAGTGAAAGGCAATTATGATGATATATGATGGACCGACTGAGATAAGAAAAGCTGGTATGAACTCGACCTCTTTCGTTTTTGTAAATATGATGAGTCCGTTGTTCTTGATTCAGCTTATTGTGAATAAACATGTTTGCAATGACAATTAGAGATCATAGTTGCTTGTGCCATACTTGATTAGCTATGAGTTATAATGATTTACCTTGTGTGCCAACATGCTATTGAGATGGTTATGATGTGGTATGATGGGGTGGTATCCTCCTTTAAATGATTTGAGTGACTTGACTTGGCACATGTTCACGCATGTAGTTGAAACAAAATCAACATAGCCTTCACGATATTTATGTTCATGGTGGATTATATCCTACTCATGCTTGCATCCAATGTTTATTAATTTTAATGCATGTACATGGCTATTGTCGCTCTCTAGTTGGTCACTTCCCAGTCTTTTGCTAGCCTTCACTTGTACTAAGCGGGAATACTGCTTGTGTATCCAATCCCTTAAACCCCAAAGTTATTCCAGATGAGTCCACTATACCTTCCTATATGCGGTATCTACCTGCCGTTCTAAGTAAATTTGTATGTGTCAAACTCTAAACCTTCAAATGAACATTCTGTTTTGTATGCTCGAATAGCTCATGTATCAACCAAGGCTGCCCTTATCTTCCATGTTAGGCGGGTTATTCTCAAGAGGAGTGGACTCCGCTCCTCACTCACGAGAAAATGGCTGGTCACCGAGATGCCCGGTCCCATGCTTTATGCAAACTAAATCAAAATTAATTTCAAACATAACTCCCCCTGGGACCTGATGTATGTTGGAGGCACTCGTTGTTTCGGGCAAGCCATGGATTGATGCTTGTTGGTGGAGGGGGAGTATAAACTTTACCATTCTGTTTGGGAACCGCCTATAATGTGTGTGACATGGAAGATATCGCCATCTCTTAGTTGTTACGTTGACAATGAAAGTATACCGCTCAAAATATCATTTATCTCCATTTCAAAACCGAGCTCTGCCACCTCTACAAATCTCTGCTTCCCTCTGCGAAGGGCCTATCTATTTACTTTTATGTTGAGTCATCACCCTCTTATTAAAAAGCACTAGCTGGAGAGCACAACTGTCATTACATTCATCACTATTAATCTATGTTGGGTGTGACTATGATTGGATCTCTTTTACCATGAATTACAATGTCTAGTCAGTCCTTGATCTTTAAAGGTGCTCTGCATTTATGTTTTGCGGTCTCAGAAAGGGCTAGCGAGATACCATCTTGTTATATCAAATTATGATTGTTTTGAGAAAGTGTTGTCATCCAAGATTTATTATTATGGCTTGCTAGTTGATTATGCTATTGATATGAGTAATTGTGAGACCTGAGAATTATTGCAAATGTGGTTAGTTATGATATATGCTGAAAACTTGAATGCTGGCTTTACATAGTTACAATAACAAGAGCAAACAGAGTTTGTAAAAGGTTTTCTTTTTCTCTTTCAGTTTGTCAACTGAATTGCTTGAGGACAAGCAAGGGTTTAATCTTGGGGGAGTTGATGCGTCTCCGTCGTATCTACTTTTCCAAACACTTTTGCCCTTGTTTTGGACTCTAACTTGTATGATTTGAATGGAACTAACCCGGACTGACGCTGTTTTCAGCAGAATTGCCATGATGTTGTTTTATGTGCAGAAAGAAAAAGTTCTCGGAATGACTCGAAACTCTACGGGATGTCTTATAAAAAATAATAAAAAGTCCTCGCCAAAGATGAAGACCAGGGGGCCCACACCCTGTCCACGAGGGTGGGGGGCGCCCCCCCTCTAGGGCGCGCCCCCTACCTCGTGGGCCTCCTAGACACCCTCTGACACCAATTCAAACTCTATATATTGGCTTTCCGGGAGAAAAAAATCAGAGAGAAGAAATCATCGCGTTTTACGATACGGAGCCGCCGCCAAGCCCTAAAACCTCTCGGGAGGGCTGATCTGGAGTCCGTTCGGGGCTCCGGAGCGGGGGATTTGTCGCCGTCGTCATCATCAACCATCCTCCATCACCAATTTCATGATGCTCACCGCCGTGCATGAGTAATTCCATCGTAGGCTTGCTGGACGGTGATGGGTTGGATGAGATTTATCATGTAATCGAGTTAGTTTTGTTAGGGTTTGATCCCTAGTATCCATTATGTTCTGAGATTGATGTTGCTATGACTTTGCTATGCTTAATGCTTGTCACTGGGGCCCGAGTGCCATGATTTCGGATCTGAACCTATTATGTTTTCATGAAT
Organism: Aegilops umbellulata; assembly: GCA_032464435.1. Lineage (NCBI taxonomy): Eukaryota > Viridiplantae > Streptophyta > Magnoliopsida > Poales > Poaceae > Aegilops > Aegilops umbellulata. The sequence continues at coordinate 380,228,561 of CP136056.1, read as the reverse complement.
ATATGTGAGTTCTTGATCCTATCTTGCAAGTCTATAGTCACCCACTATGTGTTATGATCTGGCAACCCCGAAGTGACAATAATCGGGACCACTCCCGGTGATGACCATAGTTTGAGGAGTTCATGTATTCACTATGTGCTAATGCTTTGTTCCGGTTCTCTATTAAAAGGAGGCCTTAATATCCCTTAGTTTCCAATAGGACCCCGCTGCCATGGGAGGGTAGGACAAAAGATGTCATGCAAGTTCTTTTCCATAAGCACGTATGACTATATACGGAATACATGCCTACATTACATTGATGAATTGGAGCTAGTTCTGTCTCACCCTATGTTATGACTGTCACATGATGAACCGCATCCGGCATAATTATCCATCACTAATCCGGTGCCTATGAGTTTTCCATATACTGGTTCTCGCTTATTTACTTTTCCGCTGCTACTGTTACAATCACTACAAAATACCAAAAACATTACTTTTGCTATCTTTACTTTTGTTGCCGCTACCACCACTATCATATTACTTTGCTACTAAACACTTTGCTGCAGATAATAAGTTTCCAGGTGTGGTTGAATTAACAACTCAGCTGCTAATACTTGAGAATATTCTTTGGCTCCCCTTGTGTCGAATCAATAAATTTGGGTTGAATACTCTACCCTCCAAAGCTGTTGCGATCCCCTATACTTGTGGGTCATCAGGAGCCACCGGCGGTACTACCACTGCGGAGCGATACTGCCGCTTGTGACCCCCAAGCGGTACTACTGCTGGGTACCGTGGTACTACCGCTGGGCCCAGACAAAGCCCACAAGAAGAGAGAAGATCTCTCCATAGAAGCGAAGGGCTCGGAGGGTGAAAAGCGGGTGTGTACGTGTTGATTCCACCCAAGAAATACCAAAGCGGACCCCCTCTTGGTAGTACGGTGCCCTCTACGCAACTAGACCACCGAAAAAGAAACGAAAGAGCTACACCGTCTTGAATGACATTCCGAGGGGAAGAAATCATCTCGTGCCATGGATGAATCTCTGAAATACTCAAAGCACACGATTAGTCCGCAAACACGTTTTCATCAATCACCAAAACCACATCGAGAGAAATATGCCTCAACAATCTCCCCCTTTTTGGTGGATTGATGACAACCAGGGATTTGCACAAGGATAAGATATGAAAGAAAAGATACTTAGGACTACAACATATAGACGGGCTCCCCCTGAATGTGTGCACCTAGAAAGGAGTAGCTTTGGAAAGCAGGACACACACATTAGGATCAACACTCCCCCTATATGTTATAGTCCAACAACCTAAGCATATGAGAGCAAGGAAAGTATAACAAGGTAAACAAGCAACTCATAAGATACCAGAGTACTAGATAGACATTGATAAGATAATAAGGTAGCATATGTTTCACACCATATGACTAGAACTTAGGTCTCACAGGAAAAAAACCAAACAAAGCAAAGCAGACGGCGAACACAAACACACAAAACACGACAGCGACACAAATCCCTAAAACTCTCTCCCCCTTTGGCATCTAGACACCAAAAGGGCAGAGAGCGAAGCTACGGCTCCAGGTGATAGCAAGCTGAGGATCACGAGCATCACATCCTTGCGGGATCGTCTACACCGCCGTCATCGGTCGGGAATTGCTCGGCGTCTGAATCGGTCCACGGGCGATGCTGCTGGATCCACTCCTCTTCCTCAGTGATCTGACCCTCCAAACCACTGACAACGGTCGCACCCAACTGATGCATGAGCTCCTTGTGACACCCCCTGGCCTTCTTCTCCGCCACATGAGTCATGTACTGACCATGTGACTCCATGAAGAAGAGCTTCTTTATCTTGTGCTTGAGCTTCTTTGCCCAAGAGGGCTCTGTCCCAGACGGATCATAGTCCTCATCGTCATCATCAGCCTCAGCCTCGCCCTCGGTCTCCATGGCAGCTGCAGTGGATGGACCCCCAGCTTTGGGAGCGGGGGCGCCCCAATCGTCCTTCTTCCTCAGACGCTTGATCTCGTGAGACACCAGATCTCCAGTTTCCAACCCAACCTTGGGATAGACATGTGCCCAAGCCTTCTCAATGAGCAGCATGATGAACGGACCATAGATTGCGCACTTGCGCTCAGAAATGGCAGAAAGAAGCTCAGACCACATAACATGAGAGATGTCTAGGGACTCGCCAGTGTTTGCTTCCTTCTCATGCTGGCAGAAGGGTAGCATGTCCACAAGATAGGAGTGGACCATATCCAAATTCCCGATGCGAGGGAAAAGAGTCTCTCGAAAGACACGATGAAGGATGTCGAGATAGGGAGGCAACTCATAGGTTTCCTTCTGAGTCACAGGGTTGACCTTCACAGTGCAGTAGGGCCACAGAGCTTTCTTGTGAGTGGAGTTTGCATTGCGGTGAGGGCGGAAACCAACTGGAGTCTCAAGCCCTTGATCTTCCACATGAAGTAACTCCATGAAGGCCTTCCACTTGACAGAAAGGAGCTTGCCATTGGTCATCCAAGTCAGAGTCCTCTCTGCATCAGTCCCAAGATGGACAACGACATAAAATTGAGCCACCAAATCAGCATCAAAATCCTTGTTGAACTGCATGATCCTAAGAATGTTCAGCTGGGTACACATCTGAAGAGCTTCACCAAAGTACTACGGATCCTTTTCCATGGCATCTGTGTTGATGGAGCGAACATCAACATAGAGATTCTTCTTGGCCTTTTTTGACTATAAACAGTAGGGTAAACACCCCACTGTAACTTTTATTAATTAAAATAAAGGAGAGTACAGCAAAAGTCTACTGGGCTTGAGTTAAGCCCAACTAAAGAAAACAAGAAGAATAAAAGAGGAACTAAACAAGAGAAACTACAAAAAAGAGAAGAAGCTAGAATACAGCTAAGAACTACCAAAGGACAACAAGAACAACAAGGAGAACTATACATAATTACAACAGAGAATCCAACCAAGTAGAGAACTGCACTTCATATTTCTTGTTGATCCTGTATTTGAGAAGCTTGAGCTCCTCAGTGAATATGTGTTTCCAGCCATGAAATGAGGGAGTTATATTATCAAAGATTTTGTTGTTTCTAGATATCCAGATGGCCCATGATCCCAATATGATGATCTCCATGAAGAAAGGGTAGTTGAGTTTGTCGTTGAGGTCTTGATATGCCTCCAGAACTGACAAGTTTGGTGTTCTTGAAGGATAGATAAAATCCCAGCATCTGATGGCAAAAGGACATCCCCAAAAAAGATGATGCAGGGTTTCTTCCTGTTGACAGTTTCTCACTGCACAATTATATACTTCCAATTCAAAGTTTTTCCTCCTTAAAAGATTCCTTGTGTTTACTCTGTCATGCAATAGCATCCGGAAAAAAACTTTGTGCTTGGGCTGACAGGAGCTTTTCCAAAACCATGAGAAATGTGGTGGAGTTTGTTTGTGGCCAATTAGCACCTTATAGGCTTTAATTGATGAATAGAATTCATTGCCCCAGATGCAACTCCAAGTATCCAGTGCATCTAAGTATGGTGATTGTCTTATGGAAATGCACATCTCCTCCATTTGTAGGAACTGCTCATATGCCTGTGTAGTAAGAGGCAGATGGAATAAGTCTTGGAGATATTCAGTATCGATCACTTGTTCAACACTTGTTTGAGGATTTCTAACAAAGGAATATAGGTGATCAAACTTGTGCTTGAGAATAAACTGGTGCCACATATCATCCCAAAACAGAGCAGTTTTGCCATCTCCCACATTGCATCTTGATATAGCTTTGAACTGATCAATGAGTGCAAGATTGGATTTCCACCAAAATGAGCCCACTTTTTGATCTCTTGGAAGTTGCCCATTGTTGTAGTATGTTTCCCAAATTAAATTGACCCAAGGGATGTCATGTCTATTGTAAAACTTATGAATATTTTTCATGAGCAGAGTTTTATTTTGTGTGAAGATATCCAGGACTCCCAAGCCACCCTAATTTTTTGGTCTGCAAACTGTGTGCCAAGCCACTAAGGCTGGCCTCCTATCTTCCATATCAGGACTCCTCCATAAACAATGTCTTAAGTATTTGATGATCTGGTTTTTAATAGTAATGTGGATGTCCAGACAACACATGAAATAAACTGCTAAAGAAGCCAACACAGATTTGACCAACAAAACCTTCCCTGCCTGAGTCATGAAAGTGGAAATGCTAGTAATCCTCTTAGCAACTCTATTGACTATAGGCAAACACTGCTCCGCAGTTGGCTTATAAATACCCAAAGGTAACCCCAGATAAGTGGATGGAAATTGCCCTTTGCCACATTGCAAAGTGTTTGTGAAAATATCTACTCTGTCTTCTGCAATGTTTATTGGCACCATGATTGATTTCCCATAGTTTAATCTTTGGCCTGTGGCAGCTGCAAATGTGTTTAGTAAAGCTTTGAGGCATACTAGCTGTCTAGCACTTGCTTGCATAATAACAAGAGTATCATCTGCATACTGCACAATAGGGAAGTCAGGGTAGGAGTTCACTTGAAGTGGAGGTGTTACTAAATCCCTAGCCATGGCTTATTCAAAATTGATTGTAGCAAGTCAACTGCCAGTAGAAACAGAAGAGGTGAAAGGGGGTCTCCTTGTCTTACTCCTCTTTTACAGTAAAACTTCTTCCCATGTACCCCATTTAACATTACAACAGAGGATGAAGAATTGAAGAGCATGTGCATCCAAGTTATCCACCTTTCACCAAATCCCTTAGCTCTTAAGATGTCAATTATAGCCTGATGCTCAATAGTGTCAAATGCCTTTTCAAAATCCAGTTTGATTACAAGCAATTCTTCTTTTGACTTGTGACATTGATATATATTCATAGGCCCAACCAAGACAATCTTGAATCACTCTGTTCTTTAAGAATCCATATTGGTTGATATGAACCATCTTGAGAATTACTTTTTGTAATCTGTTTGCCAGCAATTTAGTAATGATTTTGAGCACCCCATTAAGCAATGAAATTGGCCTGAAGTCATTAGGGGATATAGGCACCTCCTTTTTAGGAATGAGTGTGATATAGGAAGTGTTTATGCTTTCCAAATTCACATTTCCAGCATGAAAGGCAATGATAAGTTCAGTAACATCCAGTTTGATAATGTCCCAACAAGCTTTGAGGAACTCACTATTTAATCCATCAGGACCTGGGATTTGTCTGTGGGCAAGTTTTTAACTACTTCATCAATTTCTTCCTGAGAGAAAGGTTTCTCAAGATCTTGGAAGATTTGTGGTTCCACTCTGTTACCATACATGTCCTGTAAATTGAAGTGCATAGTATGGCCATTGGATTGTCCCAGTCTCTTCTTAAAAGCTTCCCAAAGGATTGCAGCCTTCCCTTCATGATCAGTAATTTCCACTTGGTCCTCATTCATGAGCATTGCAATTTTGTTATTCCTGTGATTAATTGAAGCCTTTGTATGAAAGAATTTTGTATTTTCATCACCAAATTTGACCCCCTTGATTTTTCCTCTTTGTTTCCAATAAATCTTCTGATTACTGAGGATAGTTAGTATTGTTTCTTTCAAGAGCTCTCTGCAGTTATGCTCATTTAAAGTTAGGTCTCTGAATTCTTCCAAGAAGTCTCATAGAAATATACATTCATTCAAATCATCAATCTGCTTTTTGAGACAGGATAGGTTCTTTGCCAAAAGTTTGAGTGCTCTCCTCAAATTTTTGAATTTGGCATTAATCTTCTTTGCTAGATCAGTATAACCAACAGCTTGAACAATATCTTTAAAAGAGCTGTGTTTCAACCAATAATTCTCAAATCTGAAAACCCTTGACTTAGGTATTGTTGTACCAATTTTTATTACACAAGGCAACTGGTCTGATATTGGTTTTGCAAGAGGCAGAGCAGTTGTGTCAGGGTAAGTAGTCATCCATGCAGCAGAGGTGAAGAACCAGTCTAGTTTTTCAAGCAGAGGACTATCTTGCATATTGCTCCAACTGACCTGTCTCCCTTTGAGAGGTAATTCAATTAACCCCAAATTACTAATAGCTTAATTGAACAGTAACATCTGATTAACATCTCCACCAGGTCTATTTCTGTCTTCAGGTGACGTAATGAAGTTAAAATCCCCCATAACCATCCAATCAACATCATCTGGCATTTGAATATTTGAAAACCAATCAATAAATTCCAATTTGTCTTCAATGTTGCATGGTCCATAGATATTTGTGAGGATCCATGGTTTAAGGGTGGATGTACAAGTGAACTGCATAGTTAGTGAGAATTTATTCTGGAAGAGCAATTGTCCATTAAAAAGAGTCCCATTCCTAGCTGTCAAAATCCCTCCAGATGCCCCAATTGAAGGTAGGTATTCAAATTTGCTGAATCTTTGTGGACAGAAGTTTTGAATATAGGCCAAATCAAAATCTTGTCTCTTTGTTTCTTGTAAGCACAAAATACGAGCAGCACTTTCCTCAATTTTTTGCCTAATAGCCAGCCATTTTTCAGGAGAATTCAAACCCCTAATGTTCCAGTTCAAAATATTCCAGGATCTGTGTCTACTCATGGTTAACTAACTGGTTAGAAAATGTTTGATACCAGGCCCCAGCTCCTGGTATGATGCCACACTCATGCAAAACATAGAATTTGGGTGACTGAGACCCAGTACAGTTTGAGATGTCAAATAACATGAGTAACAGAAGTAACACAACATTCCTGATATAGAGCATAGTAACTTCAATATCTTCATAGAAGGCACAAATCCAGAACTTAATCAAACTGATCAACATAGCAGTAGGCAAAAGAGGGCACCAAGTTTTCAATACAGACATTGAACATGTTCTGCTTACATCAAGCATATCAGACATCATACATTCCACTATCAAACTAGCCCTTCCCAAAATCTTCCTGGTACTATTACTAATGGGAGAGTTCATCATGGCACATCCTAAGGAGTTGTATCACCAGTGACCTTGGAGACCTAGGCCACATCCTCCTGACCCTTCTTCTTGGGCCTCTTTGAAAGCTTGTCCTATGCCTCATCCTCAGACACCTTGCAAAATGTTTTTGTCAGATTTTTGACCACTTTATTATGCACAATGGGTGGAATAGCATTAAGAGGTAAGCAAGAGCTAGCATCACATGATTTCCTTCTATAACCATTGTTTTCTTTTTTAATTCGATCACTTCTTCTTACCTGTGTCTTCACAAGAGGCTCTTTATCCCTTCTTTTCCTTGAGACAGCTTCACCTAGTGACAACTGTATGACTTTATTGGGGGACACTTGCTTGAGTGGGCTTTCAGTTCCACTAGAGGAGTGAGTAGCAGGACTTATACCCTCATTTTCCTTTCCCAGACCCAACATTATTTCTTTACAACTTGGAGGTTGTGAAGTAGCAGGTCTGTTAGGTATATGGAATAAGATAGTCTCTCCATCATCACAATTTGCAGTAAGCATTTTCCACAGCTCAGATTTCAGCAGATGCATCACCCAACCAAACTTGTCAGGAGTGAGTAGAAGGTGAATTATGAAGTTAAACCAACTTACATGTATGTCAATTTTGAAGGTGTTTACTTCTCCCTGAGTTGCTGGAGCAAAGTGCTGAATCCACAAGTCCAAACCTTCCTCAGAAATCAAATGGGCACCATCAATAATATCCAAGGTATGATTTTGAACTAGTTCTTGAATATCTAGTAAACTAGGAGAATTAGTTATAGGAAATCTCTCCATACCTTTACTTTGACCATCAGTGGAGGTGCCAACCTGAACAATAGGGACATCTGCTTTGCCCTTTAAATCCACTCTGAGCTCTAAGCCTTGTTGTCGTCGTTCTGGGAACGGGGGTCCCCAGACTTGCCTGCCTGCGGCGTGGCTCAAGTGGGGGCCCAGCGCGGCCCAACTTCATCAAGCTCAAGCTCAAGACCCTCGCGAGGGGCCAAGCCTCGCGGGGAGGATGACAGGAAGCCTCCTCAAGAGCGTCCTCACCAGGCAGGCTCGCGAGGAGGCGGAGAGATCAATGCAAGGGTACCTCGCGAGGATCCCGTGATGCGGGCCATGATGATCAAGGCCAGGCGGGCGCCAGGCGGGCGCTGGCCTAGGCAGAGTCCTTGTTTCCCCTTTGGTGCAAAGGGGGCAAGCATAGGCCAAGGCATCAGGCAAAGGTTACCATTCCGGTGCAACGAGACCAAGACCAGCCGGACGGCCGGACGGAGGTCACCATGGAGACCAAGACGGCGTCACCACCAGTGATTTTGGCAGCCGAAGACCACCTTTGGTCAGGATAACTTGTACTAGATGTTCCCCTTCAAAATGGCCAATTATTGGCGCCCTTCCCACTCATTATTTGGGAAGAGGCCCAGGGCCTCTATAAATAGAGCTAGCCACCACAGAGTAGAGGCATCTAGAAAATCTGGCAGAGACCAAGTAGAACACACCGCACCAACTCAAGAACACCCCTCGCGAGGTTGTTCTTCCTTTGTACTATTCATCATCAGCCCCAGAGGCAATCCACCACACCACACACTCGAGTAGGGTATTACACCACAACGGTGGCCCAAACCAGTATAATCTCGTGTCTCTTGTGTTGTTCATCATTTTCATCTTAGTTCGCATGAGAGGATCGGACGTAAATCTGTAGGGGAGAGATCTCCATGCGCACCCCAGTGTTAGAACCTCAAGGGTCTGCCGAAACCCGAAATCCGACACTTGTGTTTCTTGTGTTTGTTGTGGCATATCATTTTCAGCCACATTATCTATGCCCAGAGGACAAACCTTGAGCTAAGAAACAGTTGCAGGATTCTCTTCATTCACCTGAACCTGAACATTGACTGCATCAAGAGAAGCAACACCAACAGTCTGGACAAGAGGCCCATCTAGCACAAGATCTCCTTCAGCAACAGCAGGTACTACCACAGCATCTGGAATCACAGCTTGGCCAATAGCTTCCACAACAAGAGCCTCATGCAAAACCTCCTGAACAACCAAAGGAGCCCCCACAACTGCCTGATGTTCAACAATTGCCATGTTTGCATTATCCTGTGCAAGATCCTCCTCCCCATCTGCCTGATAAGCATTAAGAATGTTCTGCAAGCCCATGCCCAAATGGTTATTCTAAGCACCTTGATTGACCTCCTCACTGGCAGTGTGAGTGTTAGACCAAATAACATCAGACAAGGAAACTGTAGTGGTGATGCTGCTATTGGGAGCACCATCCTCATGTAAAACTGGCATCTCCATTTGTTGCGGAGGTGGTTGTGCTTGAGGAATATTTGCCTGAGGGAAAGCCCAGTGACCTTGCTCCTCCTGCTCTTCCCAATCATCCCAATCATCCTGTTGAGCAGGCTCATTATGAATTGGAGCAGGATGAAAGCCTGGGAAATCATTGGCATGCTGTGGAATAGGGTGTGGGTCCACTCCAGGGGGTGGAATAGGATCTTCATCACCTGGACCACCTCCCAGCATTTCTTCTAATAAAACCTCCACATAACTAGTCCAAGGTTCCTCCTCAAAGCACTCTCCTTCAGACCACCTTATGCTTTTAGGAATATCAATGAGCTCAGTAACTCTAGCTTTCACTAGGATCCCTCTGAGAGCATCCTCCCTCTCCCAACTAATAATTCTTCCCCACTTGGCAATGGCAGCTGCAATGTCCTCAGTGTTGTAGTAGTTAAATGGGACACCCACAAACAGTAACCAAACGGTCCTATTGAAATGCAGTCTGCGCCAATTCCTACCTTGATTGTGCTTAGTGAAAGTGATGAAACCATCTCCAAATGGATGGGGACTCTGTCTGATGAGATGATCTCTATCCCTAACATGCCAAAATTGAACATACGCCTCTCCAAACGGACAAGGCTGGATTTCTCTGAACCCCACTTCTTCAACACCTTCAAAGAACTCCTCAAGAACTTCTCTAACATTGGGAAAAAATACCTCATTTGGATGTGGCTGAATGGTAGCAATCGCCCAGTCCTCATGCCTTCTTTGACGATGCGACAAGATTGCCCTCGAAACCCCAGTACGCCCCTCCACCTCGTAAAGCTGGAACCCATGAGGAACGAAGGGAGCCGAGTCGATGGGGATGTTGGCCATGGCCGAGGTCGAAGCTTCCGATGAACGAACCACCATTGCTCGCTCTGGCGATGCTGAAGACGGCGAGCTTGCCGAGGCAGGAACAGTGGTGGAGGCAGAGTTGGTAAGAACAGAGGAATGCGAGGAGGCAGCCTGTAGTCGCGGTTGGAAATTTGGAAAGAGGTCCTTGACCAGCTCCATAAATGACGATATCTGCCTAATCGGCTGAGCTGGGCCGACACATTTGAACCAGGCCTCCACCTCACCATCAGCCCAGGCCGCCTCGGGTGGGCTCGGGAAAGAGTCGAACTGTAAAAAAGGGCATAGCCCAGGTAGATTGGGAGCCATGCAGTTACGTGCAAAGTGACCTTGACCCCCACATGCAAAACACACTACATTCATGCGAGAGGCAAGACGTTGAGACATTTGTGGCTGATTAAGTGACCCATTACCCTCATAATTAAGAGAGGGCGAATTCAAAGCTTCCCGTTGATTGTCAGTGGATTGAATGGGACCCGATAAACGCTCAAAAACAGATCGACCATTTCGGTCCACAATGTTGTAACTCCGACGATCGCTGGAGTTGTTGGACACAGCCTTTCCATTCCTACCCACCAAGGTCCATTCAGCATCTAGTTCTTTGTAAAAAGCTTGATCTTCTCTATACCAATTTGGTCCACCATAATTCCACATACTAAACACGACCTCAAAATCTTGCTCAACAATTCTACCATTGTTGTAAATACCAAAACCAACAGACTTAGAAGCCACCGAGAACTTGAAAGTTCTATCCCTCAATTCTGGTAGAGACCAAGTAGAACACACCGCACCAGCTCAAGAACACCCCTCGCGAGGCTCTTCTTCCTTTGTACTGTTCATCATCAGCCCCAGAGGCAATCCACCACACCACACACTGGAGTAGGGTGTTACACCACAACGGTGGCCCGAACCAGTATAAATCTAGTGTCTCTTGTGTTGTTCATCATTTTTATCTTAGTTCGCATGAGAGGATCGGACGTAGATCGGTAGGGGAGAGATCTCCGCGCGCACCCTAGTGTTCGAACCTCAAGGGTCTGCCGGAACCCGAAATCCGACATTTGGCGCGCCAAGTAGGGGTGCGCCGGAATCTTTCTTCCGTTGTTTGCTTGTGATCTTCCATCGTGTCCATGGCTGACGCTCGTCGGGCTCGCGCCGAGCGCCGGGCTGCTCGCGCCACTCGCGTCGCCCAGACGGCGCCCGTCGGCGGCCCCCTCGTCGCTCCTCGTCGCCTGCCGCCAACGCTACCACCGGCCCGGCAGGGAACGAGCAGCAGGCCTCGTCCCAGCATCCTTCGGTGTGGCGGGATGGCCGCACCGCCACCCCGTCGCTGACTCCAGCTGGCTCGTCGTCCCATGCCCGTCGCGCACCCATGGATGCGCATGCCTCACTGCTCTTGGCGCGGGAGCTCCTGCACTACCGCCCCGTCGACGACCTCTACGAGGACTGGCTTGCCCGCATCACCGAGCTCGTCAGTGCCGTAGGGGGTTCCCCCTTGCGGTCCTTCTCTCTGCCTCGCCCTCCGTTTCGCGCAGGGGGCGAGGATCAGGAGGTGCCTCCACCACCTCCTCCCCAAGAAGGCACCTTGGCTGCAAGGCGTGCAGCCCCAGGGCGAGATCCCCCATGCCCGGTGCCTGTGCAGCAAGAGCGGAGCTGCCAAGAGATCCCACGTCCCCGAGAAGGTGCTCGCGCGCTCCCAGCTCCGGCGCGCCAAGATCGCGTCCCAGCGCCTCCACGACAAGACCTTGCGCCGCTCCCAGCGGCGGCGCGTGGTGACCCGCAAGAGCAAATCCAGCACCAGCAGAGGGTGCCGGTGGCCACGGCGGGTTGCCTCGCCTTCACCCCCGAGTTGCGTGGCATCACATGGCCAGGAAAGTTCAAGCCTGACCTCCCTCCTCGCTACGACGGCATGACGGACCCCGCGGAGTTCCTGCAACTCTATGAGCTAGGCATCATAGCCGCCAACGGAGACGAAAAGGTCATGGCGAACTTGTTTCCCATGGCGCTCAAGGACGGCGCCCGCACCTGGCTCCTGAACCTATCTCCCGGCACGATCTCTTCCTGGAGCGAGATGCGCACCCGCTTCATCGCCAACTTCCAGGGCACCCACGACCGGCCCCCGGCCATGAGCGACCTGTGCCGCATCAAGCAACAGCCAGGAGAAACCCTGTAGAAGTACATTAAGCGCTTCAACTACGCTCGCCTCAAGATCCCCAGGGTGACTGAAGAAGCTATCATCTCAGCCTTCTCCGAGGGCGTGCGCGGCGTCAAGATGAAGGAAGAGCTAGCAATCCATGAAGACCTGAGCACATCCCTGGAGCTGTTCAACTTGGCGACCAAGTGCGCCAGGGCCGAGGAAGGGCGTTGCTCCCTCCTCGAGCTCCCGGTAGCCGACCCGGAAGAAAAGAAGCTCAAGGCCAAAGATGTGAAGCGCAAGGGGGCTGCCGTGCTAGCAGCGGAGCCGGACACCAAGCGAGGCAGGGATCAACCTGAGTCATCAAAGGGCGGACGGTACTGCGTGTACCACAACCTCCACACCCACAACACCAACGAATGTCAAGAGCTCAGAGCCGTGCGAGATGGGCGAATCGGCCGACGCCCAGAGCGTAACGACAGGGGCTATGGCCGAGGAGGAGGAAGAGGTGGCGGGCGATGGGAAGACCGTGGCCCTCGCCAGGGATGGCGTGACTGCCCTCGCGAGGACCGCTGGCAGGACCAGCCTCGTGAGGACCGCCCGCACGGCAACGCGGGCCTCCCTCCTGTGCTGCCACCACCAAGGAGGAACGAAGACCAACATCAAGACGATGGGGCTGTGGGCTTCCAGGAGCCGCGTGCAATCGCTTGCATCTTGGTGGCACCCAGGCCCCAGCATCGCAGCGCATGTTCAAGCAGTTTGCTCGCGAGGTAAATGCAGTCCTCCCAAAGCTTGAGGCCACACGCCCTCTTAGGTGGTCTACGTGCGCTATCACGTTCAGCTCAGCGGATCAGCTCAAGTGCGCGGCAACGACCGGAGTCCTCCTGATGCTTTGCTCCCCAGTCATCAGCAATGTGCAGGTCACCAGGACCCTCATCGATGGCGGCGCAGGACTCAACGTCCTGTCCGTCGAAACGTTCAAAAATCTCCAAGTGTCGTACGATCAGCTTCAGCCAACCAAGCCTTTCTCAGGAGTCACCGATGGTTCCACTGTTCCAATAGGGCAGGTGCGCCTTCCAGTCACCTTCGGACAGCGCAACAACTACCTTACCGAGCTCATCGACTTCGACGTCGCTCACATCCGCCTGCCATGCAACGCCATCCTCGGGTACCCAGCCCTAGCCAAGTTTATGGCAGTGACTCACCATGGTTACAATGTCCTCAAGATGCCAGGAAGCGGTGGAGTCATCACCGTGCCCTGTGAAGAAAGAGACGCAGTGTGTTCACTTGAGCATGCGTTCCAAGCCGCAGCAATCGAAGACCCAGATCTCAGGAGCGGGAGGCTTCCCGAGGCGACCCCCAAGAAGAAGAAGACCTCAGCTGGCCCAAGCCACAAGGAGGCAGGCGCCTCCGGAGGTATCGCATCAGGATTCGCGCCCGATCAGGGGGCGCCACCCTCTCACCCATAGGAAGGCATGCCTGGCACCCTCCTCAGGCAGGGCTCGGGGGCTCTTTCTTGGAGAGCCATCGACTTTGCCGAGGTCGCGAGGGAGGCGCTCGGGCACCACTTGGAGGGGTGCTTTCAAGCACGCTTCCCTCAGGAAGATACAAGTCAAGGAAGACCAAACCCTCGGGAGTTTGTCGCAAGAAATACCCATGAGCTACAAGAGTCAAGAGTCATGTGCGGCAGCCGCCGCTTACCTGTCGCGGCCCCACATCCAGGCGAGGATGGTGGGCTGCGCGTCTGCATCGACGTCCCGGGGCTCAACCGAGCCGCATCTCAGGAGCGCCTCTGGCCTTCGCGCGTAGGGCGTTGTGAGGGGCCACCTAACAGCTACGTTTGTATGCCCTTCGGCCTGCTGAGCACGGTCGCCGCACACCAGCGCCTGTCGAGCATTCTGGAGGCTCAAGAGGTCAGGCACCGCGCGGTCCTGGCGGAGGTGGCGACGGTCCCCGAAGGCCTGCACGAGCCACCAGAGCTTCCCGAGGCCCCTGGGCCCAGGGGCTCATGAGGGCCGACGTCTTCACCGCGCATCGCTCACTTCCTCAGCATCACTTCATCTTCAACGGCATCAGGTGACATCTTTCAAAGTTCTACTTTCAGCTGGGAGCGCCCACAGGGCCGCACCATTCCCAGGCCGCATGGGTCCGTCCCCGCGTCATGTATCCGTTTTGCTTGTGTTCTTTACTTACCTTGTTGGGGGCGCCCCTCAGGCTGCATCATCCTCACGCCGCTCGGGCCCGACCCAGCGGTGGTAGCTTTAACCTGCGTTTGCTTGAAATTGGATTTCCTCCTATGTGCTTAACATACTTGACCTAATCACCTGCTCAAATCGACGCCTATCTGGAGAGCCGCTCGTTCTGGCACGGCGCGTGCGCACGGGTCCATCTGTGCAGCGTTGATAAACCTGAGTGGTCGAGCTCTGGCCACGGCAGCCCCGCACGGCGCCACCTCACCAGGCCCTCAGTGCCCCAACCACTCCCTTGGAGTGACCATAGGTTGGCCGGCGGCCGTGACGACAGGCCCTGTTTCTCCTTATTATTGGTGTGCAGGACCTACTCCAGGAGCAACTTTGGGGACATCGTGAGCTTTCTCTCCCCCTCCTCGGCACGGACCGCTTGCACGTTAAAAGGGGGGTACCTGAGCATCGCGACTCATGGGCTCCTACTGGCTCTCCAGCCCTCACCCCCTGGCCTTGAGCCACGGCATCGCGACCTGTCATACCAGCGGCGGCTGAGCTCGCTCGAGGGACGGGACCTGAGGACGTAGAGCACTAAGGGAAGTGCGGGGGAGTGGGAAGAAGCTCGCGAGGGCCTAACCCTGCAGTACCTCAGCCACCGCCTCTCGGGCCGGGCGCCTCCCCGAGGAACTACATCAGATGCACAAGATAAGTCGCGCCCTCGCGAGAACTAGACCAACGCAGCGCTAAATCCCCGCCCTGTGCAACTCTGTCGCGGCGACGCTACCTTCCTTTCTCGCCCTGCGGGGATTGCTTGAGAGCTAAAGGGGACCTCCCGAGCATCGCGACTCGGGGGCTCTTATCGGACCTCGGGCCGCTCACCTCCTGGCCTTGACCACGGCATCGCGACCTGGCATACCAGCGACGGCTGAAGCTTTCCTGGGGACCGGGACCTGTCAGCGCAGAGCGCCAAGTCCTCGTGAGGATAGAAAGGGGGAGCTTAGCCGGGACAGGGCAAGCACCTCGCACCGGTTCATATTGAGGATATAATATTCACAAAAGACACGACAGACGCCTTACATACCCACGCGGGGTGTTGCTTTGATTCCTCACAGGGAGCAAAAGGTGATAATCCTAGGGAACGCTACTTGCTAGCACCTCCTCAAGCGACACCATCATCAACAGTGGGCTACCCGGCGCCGGCGCCAACCCCATCCAGATCAGTGGCGTCGGCGGCCCGATGCAGCTGCCCCACTCCGAGCGCGGCGCGAGCTCGGAGGCTCGTAGCTGTCGTCGCTCGTCTCAGGAGTCGCGAGAAGCTCGGGGGAGCCGCTGAAGTCCTCAGATCCTCCACTGCTGCCTGAGGAGCAGCTGGAGGGCTGACGAGCGGGCCATGCCCTCGCCAGTTCGTCGCCCCTGCCGCTTCCCTTGGGGCAGCACTCCAGCCGGTGTCCTTCGGCATCGAAGACCTTGAAGAACATCAGGGAGGCGCCGTCGTATTCGAGATGGATCACGAGGGTGCCATCCGCGCGGCAGACCCGAGCGAGCTCACCCCAGCCCCGGGTCATGAAGACCTTACCCAGAGCGACGACCGCAACCTCCGCCCCGGTCGTGGGAGTGCCGCAGTCGGCGTGCTGCAGCCAGAGCTCCAGAGACCCGCTCGGCGGCATCTCAAAGGCGAAGGAGGGAGGAAGACGAATCCAAGAGCTTGGAGGCATGGCGGCATGGAGCACAAACTCGCGAGAGGAGCACTCGGCATGGACTCCAGGGGGGACGACGCGCACCAACGTGACTCGCCGGCATCGGTGGCGGCGCTGTCGGTGTTGCTCGGCGCCCTTCTCCCTGGGGCCCACAACACGGGCGAACAAGGGCAGAGGAAACCCAGGCGGTGGCCGCTCGTACCACGGCCTCGACACCTCCCCCAGGCACCTTTGTCCCGGCGGCCGAGGATTGGCCGTTTCTTCGGCGGAAGGGGGTCAGGACCCTCTCGCGGGGCCTTTCCCTTCTCCTCTGCGGAAAACTGGCGGATCGGTGCCATTGGCGTGAGAAGAAGCAAGGACGAAGAAGAAGAAGAGAAGGAGTTGCAGGAAGGGACGAACTGGCGGAGCTCACGCAGCCCCATATTTATAGCTGGAGAACGCCAACCGTAGAGCACCACGATCGCAGGTAATCATGACCCATATCTCTACATGCAGGGACTTGTCAAGTCGTGCAGTCGCCGAGGCGTCGTGGGGTAGCGCAGTCGCCCACGTCCAATCAAACGCCATGCGGCGCCCAAGGCCGCAGGTTGTTAGGGCCAGTGGCGCTTAGCGCTTGCCCCTTCGCTTCTCTGCTAAGCCAAGCCCGCACGCGCCTTGGGCCCGGGGGCTACTGTCGGCGTTCTGGGAACGGGGGTCCCCAGACTTGCCTGCCTGCGGCCTGTGGCGTGGCTCAAGTGGGGCCCCAGCGCGGCCCAACTTCATCAAGCTCAAGCTCAAGACCCTCGCGAGGGGCCAAGCCTCGCGGGGTGGACGATAGGAAGCCTCCTCAAGAGTGTCCCCACCAGGCAGGCTCGCGAGGAGGCGGAGAGATCAATGCAAGGGTACCTCGCGAGGATCCCGTGACGCAAGCCATGATGATCAAGGCCAGACGGGCGCCGGCTTGGGCAGAGTCCTTGTTTCCCCTTTGGTGCAAAGGGGGCAAGCACAGGCCAAGGCATCAGGCAAAGGTTACCATTCCGGTGCAACAAGACCAAGACCAGCCGGACGGCCGGACGGAGGTCACCGTGGAGTCCAAGACGGCGTCACCACCAGTGCTTTTGGCAGCCGAAGACCACCTTTGGTCAGGATAACTTGTACTAGATGTTCCCTTTCAAAATGGCCAATTGTTGGCGCCCTTCCCGCTCATTATTTGGGAAGAGGCCCAGGGCCTCTATAAATAGAGCTAGCCACCACAGAGTAGAGGCATCTAGAAAATCTGGCAGAGACCAATTAGAACACACCGCACCAGCTCAAGAACACCCCTCGCGATGTTGTTCTTCCTTTGTACTGTTCATCATCAGCCCCAGAGGCAATCCACCACACCACACACTGGAGTAGGGTATTACACCACAACGGTGACCCGAACCAGTATAAATCTCGTGTCTCTTGTGTTGTTCATCATTTTCATCTTGGTTCGCACGAGAGGATCGGACATAGATCGGTTGGGGAGAGATCTCCGCGCGCACCCCAATGTTCGAACCTCAAGGGTCTACCGGAACCCGAAATCCAACACTTGTGTTTCTTGTGTTTGTTGTGGCATATCATTTTCAGCCACTTTATCTATGCCCGGAGGACAAACCTTGAGCTGAGAAACAGTTGCAGCATTCTCTTCATTCACCTGAACCTGAACATTGACTGCATCAAGAGAAGCAACACCAACAGTCTGGACAAGAGGCCCATCTGGCACAAGATTTCCTTCAGCAACAGCAGGTACTACCACAACATCTGGAATCACAGCTTGGCCGACAGCTTCCACAGCAAGAGCCTCATGCAAAACCTCCTGAACAACCAAAGGAGCCCCCACAACTGCCTGACGTTCAACAATTGCCATGTTTGCATTATCCTATGCAAGATCCTCCTCCTCCCCATCTGCCTGATAAGTATTAAGAATGTTCTGCAAGCCCATGCCCAAATGGTTATTCTGAGCACCTTGATTGACCTCCTCACTGGCAGTGTGAGTGTTAGACCAAATAACATCAGACAAGGAAACTGTAGTGGTGATGCTGCTATTGGGAGCACCATCCTCATGTAAAACTGGCATCTCCATTTGTTGCTGAGTTGGTTGTGCTTGAGGAATATTTGCCTGAGGGAAAGCCCAGTGACCTTGCTCCTCCTGCTCTTCCCAATCATCCCAATCATCCTGTTGAGCAGGCTCAATATGAATTGGCGCAGGATGAAAGCCTAGGAAATCATTGACATGCTGTGGAATAGGGTTTGGGTCCACTCTAGGGGGTGGAATAGGATCTTCATCAGCTGGGCCACCTCCCAACATTTCTTCTAATAAGACCTCCACAGAACTAGTCCAAGATTCCTCCTTAAAGTACTCTCCTTCGGACCACCTTATGCTTTTAGGAAGATCAATGAGCTCAGTAACTCTAGCTTTCACTAGGATCATCCCTCTGAGAGCATCCTCCCTCTCCCAACTAATAATTCCTCCCCACTTGGCAATGGCAGCTGCAATGTCCTCAATGTTGCAGTAGTCAAATGGGACACCCACAGACAGTAACCAAACGGTCCTATTGAAATGCAGTCTGCGCCAATCCCTACCTTGATTGTGCTTAGTGAAAGTGATGAAAACATCTCCAAATGGATGGGGACTCTGTCTGATGAGACGATCTCTATCCCTAACATGCCGAAACTGAACATACGCCTCTCCAAACGGACAAGGCTGGATTTCTCTGAACCCCACTTCTTCAACACCTTGAAAAAACTCCTCAAGAACTTCTCTAACATTGGGAAAAAATACCTCGTTTGGATGTGGCTGAATGGTAGCAATCGCCTAGTCCTCATGCCTTCTTGGACAATGCGGCAAGACTGCCCTCGAAACCCCAGTACGCCTCTCCACCTCGAAAAGCTGGAACCCATGAGGAACGAAGGGAGCCGAGTCGATGGGGATGTTGGCCATGGCCGAGGCCGAAGCTTCCGATGAACGGACCACCAATGCTCGCTCTGGCGATGCTGAAGACGGCGAGCTTGCCGAGGCAGGAACAGTGGTGGAGGAAGAGTTGGTAAGAACAGAGGAATGCGAGGAGGCAGCCTGTAGTCACGGTTGGAAATTTGGAAAGAGGTCCTTGACCAGCTCCATAAATGACGATACCTGCCTAATCGGCTGAGCTGGGCCGACACATTTGAACCAGGCCTCCACCTCACCATCAGCCCAGGCTGCCTTGGGTGGGCTCGGGAAAGAGTCAAACTATAAAAAAGTCCATAGCCCAGGTAGATTGGGAGCCATGCAGTTACGTGCAAAGTGACCTTGACCCCCACATGCAAAACACACAACATTCATGCGAGAGGCAAGACGTTGAGACATTTGTGGCTGATTAAGTGACCCATTACCCTCATAGTTAAGAGAGGGCGAATTCAAAGCTTCCCGTTGATTGTCAATGGATTGAATGGGACCCGATAAACGCTCAAAAACAGATCGACTGTTTTGGACCACCCTGTTGTAACTCCGACGATCGCCGGAGTTGTTGGAGACAGCCTTTCCATTCCTACCCACCAAGGTGAAGGAAATATGCCCTAGAGGCAATAATAAAGTTATTATTTATTTCCTTATATCATGATAAAGGTTTATTATTCATGCTAGAATTGTATTAATCGGAAACATAATGCATGTGTGAATACATAGACAAACAGAGTGTCACTAGTATGCCTCTACTAGACTAGCTCGTTAATCAAAGATAGTTACGTTTCCTAACCATGAACATAGAGTTGTTATTTGATTAACGAGTTCACATCATTGGTTGAATGATCTGATTGACATGACCCATTATATTAGCTTAGCACCCGATCGTTTAGTATGTTGCTATTGCTTTATTCATGACTTATACATGTTCCTATGACTATGAGATTATGCAACTCCCGTTTGCCAGAGGAACACTTTGGGTACTACCAAACGTCACAACGTAACTGGGTGATTATAAAGGAGTACTACAGGTGTCTCCAATGGTAGATGTTGGGTTGGCGTATTTCGAGATTAGGATTTGTCACTCCGATTGTCGGAGAGGTATCTCTGGGCCCTCTCGGTAATGCACATCACTTAAGCCTTGCAAGCATTGCAACTAATGAGTTAGTTATGGGATGATGTATTACGGAACGAGTAAAGAGACTTGCCGGTAACGAGATTGAACTAAGTATTGGATACTGACGATCGAATCTCGGACAAGTAACATACCGATGACAAAGGGAACAACGTATGTTGTTATGCGGTCTGACCGATAAAGATCTTCGTAGAGTATGTAGGAGCCAATATGGGCATCCAGGTCCCGCTATTGGTTATTGACCGGAGACGTGTCTCGGTCATGTCTACATTGTTCACGAACCGTAGGGTCCGCACGCTTAACGTTACGATGACAGTGATTATGAGTTTATGCATTTTGATGTACCGAAGGTTGTTCGGAGTCCCGGATGTGATCACGGACATGACGAGGAGTCTCGAAATGGTCGAGACATAAATATTGATATATTGGAAGCCTATGTTTGGACATCGGAAGTGTTCCAGGTGAAATCAGGATTTTACCGGAATACCGGGAGGGTTACCGGAACCCCCCGGGAGCCAAATGGGCCATAGTGGGCCTTAGTGGAAAGGAGAAAAGGGGCTGCCCTAGGTGGCCGCGCGCCTCCCCCCCTTCCCCTAGTCCTATTAGGACTAGGAGAGGTGGCCGACCCCCTCTCTCCCTCTCCCCCTTGAGGAATCCTAGTCCAACTAGGATTAGGGGGGGAATCCTACTCCCGGAGGGAGTAGGACTCTCCTGGCGCGCCAAGGGCTTGGCCGGCCAGCCCCTCCCCCTGGATCCTTTATATACGGAGGCAGGGGGCACCCCAGAGACACACAAGTGGATCTTCGTGATCGTTCCTTAGCCGTGTGCGGTGCCCCCCTCCACCATATTCCACCTCGGTCATATCGTTGCAGTGCTTAGGCGAAGCCCTGCGCCGGTAGTGCATCAAGATCGTCACCACGCCGTCGTGCTGACGGTACTCCTCCCCGAAGCTTTGCTGGATCGGAGCCCGGGGATCGTCATCGAGCTGAACGTGTGCCAAGAACTCGGAGGTGCCGGAGTAACGGTACTTGGATCGGTCGGATCGGGAAGACGTACGACTACTTCCTCTACGTTGCGTCAACGCTTCCGCTTCGGTCTACGAGGGTACGTAGACAACACTCTCCCCTCTCGTTGCTATGCATCACCATTATCTTGCGTGTGCGTAGGAATTTTTTTGAAATTACTACGTTCCCCAACAGTGGTATCAGAGCCTAGGTTTTTATGGTTTGATGTTATTTGCACGAGTAGAACACAAGTAAGTTGTGGACGATACAAGTCATACTGCCTACCAGCATGTCATACTTTGGTTCAGCGGTATTGTTGGACGAGACGATCCGGACCAACCTTACGCGTACGCTTACGCGAGACCGGTTCCCTCGACGTGCTTTGCACATAGATGGCTTGCGGAAGACTGTCTCTCCAACTTTAGTTGAACCGAGTGTGGCTACACCCGGTCCTTGAGAAGGTTAAAACGGAGTCTATTTGACAAACTATCGTTGTGGTTTTGATGCGTAGGTAAGATGAGTTCTTGCTTAAGCCCGTAGCAGCCACGTAAAACTTGCAACAACAAAGTAGAGGACGTCTAACTTGTTTTTGCAGGGCATGTTGTGATGTGATATGGTCAAGACATGATGCTAAATTTTATTGTATGAGATGATCATGTTTTGTAACCGAGTTATCGGCAACTGGCAGGAGCCATATGGTTGTCGCTTTATTGTATGCAATGCAATCGCGATGTAATGCTTTACTTTATTACTAAGCGGTAGTGATAGTCGTGGAAGCATAAGATTGGCGAGACGACAACGATGCTATGATGGAGATCAAGGTGTCGCGCCGGTGACGATGGTGATCATGACGGTGCTTCAGAGATGGAGATCACAAGCACAAGATGATGATGACCATATCATAATCACTTATAATGGTTGCATGTGATGTTTATCTTTTTATGCATCTTATCTTGCTTTGATTGACGGTAGCATTATAAGATGATCTCTCACTAAATTATCAAGAAGTGTTCTCCCTAAGTATGCACCGTTGCAAAAGTTCTTCGTGCTGAGACACCACGTGATGATCGGGTGTGATAGGCTCTACGTTCAAATACAACGGGTGCAAAACAGTTGCACACGCGGAATACTCAGGTTATACTTGACGAGCTATGCATATAAGATATGACCTCGGAACACAGAGACCGAAAGGTCGAGCGTGAATCATATAGTAGATATGATCAACATAACGATGTTCACCATTGAAAACTACTCCATATCACGTGATGATCGGTTATGGTTTAGTTGATTTGGATCACGTGATCACTTAGAGGATTAGAGGGATGTCTATCTAAAGTGGGAGTTCTTAATTAATTTGATTAACTGAACTTAAACTTATCATGAACTTAGTATCTGATAGTATCTTGCTTGTTTATGTTGATTGTAGATAGATGGCTCGTGCTGTTGTTCCGTTAAATTTTAATGCGTTCCTTGAGAAAGCAAAGTTGAAAGATGATGGTAGCAATTACACGGACTGGGTCCGTAACTTGAGGATTATCCTCATTGCAGCACAGAAGAATTACGTCCTGGAAGCACCGCTAGGTGCCAGGCCTGCTGCTAGAGCAACACCAGAAGTTATGAACGTCTGGCAGAGCAAAGCTGATGACTACTCGATAGTTCAGTGTGCCATG
This sequence comes from Aegilops umbellulata, assembly GCA_032464435.1. Classification (NCBI taxonomy): domain Eukaryota; kingdom Viridiplantae; phylum Streptophyta; class Magnoliopsida; order Poales; family Poaceae; genus Aegilops; species Aegilops umbellulata. The sequence continues at coordinate 380,205,727 of CP136056.1, read as the reverse complement.
CTTTACGGCTTAGTACCGGGACTTCAACGACGTTTTGAACGTCATGGAGCATATGAGATGTTCCAGGAGTTGAAGTTAATATGTCAAGCAAATGCCCAGATTGAGAGATATGAAGTCTCCAATAAGTTCTATAGCTGCAAGATGGAGGAGAACAGTTCTGTCAGTGAGCATATACTCAAAATGTCTGGGTATAATAATCACTTGATTCAATTGGGAGTTACTCTTCCAGATGATTGCGTCATTGACAGAATTCTCCAATCACTGCCACCAAGCTACAAGAGCTTCGTGATGAACTATAATATGCAAGGGATGACCAAGACTATTCCCGAGCTCTTCGCAATGCTAAAAGCTGCGGAGGTAGAAATCAAGAAGGAGCATCAAGTGTTGATGGTTAACAAAACCACTAGTTTCAAGAAAAAGGGCAAAGGGAACAAAAAGGGGAACTTCAAGAAAAACGGCAAGCGAGTTGCTGCTCAAGAGAAGAAACCCAAGTTTGGACCTAAGCCTGAAACTGAGTGCTTCTACTGCAAGCAGACTGGTAACTGGAAGCGGAACTGCCCCAAGTATTTGGCGGATAAGAAGGATGGCAAGGTGAACAAAGGTATATGTGATATACATGTTATTGATGTGTACCTTACTAATGTTCGCAGTAGCACCTGGGTATTTGATACTGGTTCTGTTGCTAATATTTGCAACTCAAAACAGGGACTACAGAATAAGCGGACACTAGCAAAGGACGAGGTGACGATGCGCGTGGGAAATGTTCCAGAGTCGATGTGATCGCAGTCGGCACGCTACCTCTACATCTACCTTCGGGATTAGTATTAGACCTAAATAATTGTTATTTGGTGCCAGCGTTGAGCATGAACATTATATCTGTATCTTGTTTGATGCGAGACGGCTATTCATTTAAATCAGAGAATAATGGTTGTTCTATTTATATGAGTAATATCTTTTATGGTCATGCACCCTTGAAGAGTGGTCTATTTTTGATGAATCTCGATAGTAGTGATACACATATTCATAATGTTGAAGCCAAAAGATGCAGAGTTGATAATGATAGTGCAACTTATTTGTGGCACTGCCGTTTAGGTCATATCGGTATAAAGCGCATGAAGAAACTCCATACTGATGGACTTTTGGAGTCACTTGATTATGAATCACTTGGCACTTGCGAACCGTGCCTCATGGGCAAGATGACTAAAACACCGTTCTCCGGAACTATGGAGAGAGCAACAGATTTGTTGGAAATCATACATACGGATGTATGTGGTCCGATGAATGTTGAGGCTCGTGGCGGATATCGTTATTTTCTCACCTTCACAGATGATTTGAGCAGATATGGGTATATCTACTTAATGAAACACAAGTCTGAAACATTTGAAAAGTTCAAAGAATTTCAGAGTGAAGTTGAAAATCATCGTAACAAGAAAATAAAGTTTCTACGATCAGATCGTGGAGGAGAATATTTGAGTTACGAGTTTGGTGTACATTTGAAAAATCGTGGAATAGTTTCGCAACTCACGCCACCCGGAACACCACAGCGTAATGGTGTGTCCGAACGTCGTAATCGTACTTTACTAGATATGGTGCGATCTATGATGTCTCTTACTGATTTACCGCTATCGTTCTGGCGATACGCTCTAGAGACGGCCGCATTCACGTTAAATAGGGCACCATCTAAATCCGTTGAGACGACGCCTTATGAACTATGGTTTGGCAAGAAACCAAAGTTGTCGTTTCTTAAAGTTTGGGGCTGCGATGCTTATGTGAAAAAGCTTCAACTAGATAAGCTCGAACCCAAATCGGAGAAATGTGTCTTCATAGGATATCCAAAGGAAACTGTTGGATACACCTTCTATCACAGATCCGAAGGCAAGACTTTTGTTGCTAAGTTCGGAAACTTTCTAGAGAAGGAGTTTATTTCGAAAGAAGTGATTGGGAGGAAAGTAGAACTTGACGAGGTAACTGTACCTACTCCTTTATTGAGAAGTAGTACATCACAGAAAACTGTTTCTGCGACACCTGCACCAATAAATGAGGAAGCTAATGATGATGATCATCAAACTTTAGATCAAGATACTACTGAACCTCGTAGATCAACCAGAGTGAGATCCGCACTAGAGTGGTACGGTAATCCTGTTCTGGAGGTCATGATATTAAATCATGATGAACCTACGAACTATGAAGAAGCGATGGTGAGCCCAGATTCCGCAAAGTGGCTTGAAGCCATGAAATCTGAGATGGGATCCATGTATGAGAACAAAGTATGGACTTTGGTTGACTTGGCTGATGATCGGCAAGCAATTGAGAACAAATGGATCTTTAAGAAGAAGACTGACGCTGATGGTAATGTTACTGTCTACAAAGCTCGACTTGTCGCAAAAGGTTTTCGACAAAGTTCAAGGGATTGACTACGATGAGACTTTCTCACCCGTAGCGATGCTTAAGTCTGTCCGAATCATGTTAGCAATTGCCGCATTTTATGATTATGAAATTTGGCAGATGGATGTCAAAACTGCATTCCTGAATGGATTTCTGGAAGAAGAATTGTATATGATGCAACCGAAAGGTTTTGTCGATCCAAAGGGAGCTAACAAAGTGTGCAAGCTCCAGCGATCCATTTATGGTCTGGTGCTAGCCTCTCGGAGTTGGAATAAACGCTTTGATAGTGTGATCAAAGCATTTGGTTTTATACAGACTTTCGGAGAAGCCTGTATTTACAAGAAAGTGAGTGGGAGCTCTGTAGCATTTCTAATATTATATGTGGATGACATATTACTGATTGGAAATGATATAGAATTTCTGGATAGCATAAAGGGATACTTGAATAAAAGTTTTTCAATGAAAGACCTCGGAGAAGCTGCTTACATATTAGGCATAAAGATCTATAGAGATAGATCAAGACGCTTAATTGGACTTTCACAAAGCACATACCTTGACAAGATTTTGAAGAAGTTCAAAATGGATCAAGCAAAGAAAGGGTTCTTGCCTGTGTTACAAGGTGTGAGATTGAGTAAGACTCAAAGCCCGACCACTGCAGAAGATAGAGAGAAAATGAAAGATGTTCCCTATGCTTCAGCCATAGGCTCTATCATGTATGCAATGCTATGTACCAGACCTGATGTGTGCCTTGCTATAAGTTTAGCAGGGAGGTACCAAAGTAATCCAGGAGTGGATCACTGGACAACGGTCAAGAACATCCTGAAATACCTGAAAAGGACCAAGGATATGTTTCTCATATATGGAGGTGACAAAGAGCTCACCGTAAGAGGTTACGTTGATGCAAGCTTTGACACTGATCCGGACGATTCTAAATCACAAACCGGATACGTGTTTACATTAAACGGTGGAGCTGTCAGTTGGTGCAGTTCTAAACAAAGCGTCGTAGCGGGATCTACATGTGAAGCGGAGTACATAGCTGCTTCGGAAGCAGCAAATGAAGGAGTCTGGATGAAGGAGTTCATATCCGATCTAGGTGTCATACCTAGTGCATCGGGTCCAATGAAAATCTTTTGTGACAATACTGGTGCAATTGCCTTGGCAAAGGAATCCAGATTTCACAAAAGGACCAAACACATCAAGAGACGTTTCAACTCCATCCGGGATCTAGTCCAGGTGGTAGACATAGAGATTTGCAAGATACATACGGATCTGAATGTTGCAGACCCGTTGACTAAGCCTCTTCCACGAGCAAAACATGATCAGCACCAAGACTCCATGGGTGTTAGGATCATTACAGTGTAATCTAGATTATTGACTCTAGTGCAAGTGGGAGACTGAAGGAAATATGCCCTAGAGGCAATAACAAAGTTATTATTTATTTCCTTATATCATGATAAAGGTTTATTATTCATGCTAGAATTGTATTAACCGGAAACATAATGCATGTGTGAATACATAGACAAACAGAGTGTCACTAGTATGCCTCTACTAGACTAGCTCGTTAATCAAAGATGGTTATGTTTCCTAACCATGAACAAAGAGTTGTTATTTGATTAAAGAGGTCACATCATTGGTTGAATGATCTGATTGACATGACCCATTATATTAGCTTAGCACCCGATCGTTTAGTATGTTGCTATTGCTTTATTCATGACTTATACATGTTCCTATGACTATGAGATTATGCAACTCCCGTTTGCCAGAGGAACACTTTGGGTACTACCAAACGTCACAACGTAACTGGGTGATTATAAAGGAGTACTACAGGTGTCTCCAATGGTAGATGTTGGGTTGGCGTATTTCGAGATTAGGATTTGTCACTCCGACTGTCGGAGAGGTATCTCTGGGCCCTCTCGGTAATGCACATCACTTAAGCCTTGAAAGCATTGCAACTAATGAGTTAGTTGCGGGATGATGTATTACGGAACGAGTAAAGAGACTTGCCGGTAACGAGATTGAACTAAGTATTGGATACTGACGATCGAATCTCGGACAAGTAACATACCGATGACAAAGGGAACAACGTATGTTGTTATGCGGTCTGACCGATAAAGATCTTCGTAGAATATGTAGGAGCCAATATGGGCATCCAGGTCCCGCTATTGGTTATTGACCGGAGACGTGTCTTGGTCATGTCTACATTGTTCACGAACCGTAGGGTCCGCACGCTTAACGTTACGATGACAATGATTATGAGTTTATGCATTTTGATGTACCGAAGGTTGTTCGGAGTCCCGGATGTGATCACGGACATGACGAGGAGTCTCGAAATGGTCGAGACATAAAGATTGATATATTGGAAGCCTATGTTTGGACATCGGAAGTGTTCCAGGTGAAATCAGGATTTTACCGGAATACCGGGAGGGTTACCGGAACCCCCCGGGAGCCAAATGGGCCATAGTGGGCCTTAGTGGAAAGGAGAAAAGGGGCTGCCCTAGGTGGCCGCGCGCCTCCCCCCTTCCCCTAGTCCTATTAGGACTAGGAGAGGTGGCCGGCCCCCTCTCTCCCTCTCCCCCTTGAGGAATCCTAGTCCAACTAGGATTAGGGGGGGGGGGAATCCTACTCCCGGAGGGAGTAGGACTCTCCTGGCGCGCCAAGGGCTTGGCCGGCCAGCCCCTCCCCCTGGATCCTTTATATACGGAGGCAGGGGGCACCCCAGAGACACACAAGTTGATCTTCGTGATCGTTCCTTAGCCGTGTGCGGTGCCCCCCTCCACCATATTCCACCTCGGTCATATCGTTGCAGTGCTTAGGCGAAGCCCTGCGCCGGTAGTGCATCAAGATCGTCACCACGCCGTCGTGCTGACGGTACTCCTCCCCGAAGCTTTGCTGGATCGGAGCCCGGGGATCGTCATCGAGCTGAACGTGTGCCAAGAACTCGGAGGTGCCAGAGTAACGGTACTTGGATCGGTCGGATCGGGAAGACGTACGACTACTTCCTCTACGTTGCGTCAACGCTTCCGCTTCGGTCTACGAGGGTACGTAGACAACACTCTCCCCTCTCGTTGCTATGCATCCCCATGATCTTGCGTGTGCGTAGGAATTTTTTTGAAATTACTACGTTCCCCAACACAAGGTCCATTCAGCATCTAGTTCTTTGTAAAAAGCTTGTTCTTCTCTAACCCAATTTGGTCCACCATAATTCCACAAACTAAACACGACCTCAAAATCTTGCTCAGCAATTCTACCATTGTTGTAAATCTCAAAATGAACAGACTTAGAAGCCACCGAGAACTTGAAAGTTTTATCCCTCAAGTGACGAACCCTAAAACCTTGAGCATAACCACCAAGCATGGCTAGGAGAGAGACACTAACCGTGTGCACATCAAGCTTGAAGGTTGCGCGACAGAAAGAAACCACCAAGATGAATTCTTGTTGACGAAAGCCAGGGGAGAACACCACTGGATGCCCAAAGTTGGTTCTCATATCTGCTTGAAATTTTCTGCCACGGTCAAAGTTGAGGGCAAAAGGAGCCATCTTCAGAGGTGGCTGCTGAGGCCGGAGTGGCCGTCGACAGGAGAGATGGCCGCCGGTGCCGGAGTGGCCACCGGCGCAAGATCGCCTTGGAGTCGCCTTGGAGTCGCCTAGAGTCGCCTAGTGTCGGTGTCAAAACCGGCGGATCTCGGGTAGGGGGTCCCGAACTGTGCGTCAAGGTTGGATGGTAACAGGAGACAAGGGACACTTTATTTTACCTAGGTTCGGGCCCTCTCGGTGGAGGTAAAACCCTACTCCTGCTAGATTAATATTGATGATATGGGTAGTACAAGAGTGGATCTACCACGAGATCAAGGAGGCTAAACCCTAGAAGTTAGCCTATGGTATGATTGTGTATGATGATCGTTGTCCTACGGACTATCAACCCTCCGGTTTATATAGACACCGGATAGGGTTAGGGTTACACAGAGTCGGTTACAATGGTAGGAGATCTTGAATATCCGCACGCCTAGCTTGCCTTCCACGCCAAGAAAAGATCCTTCCGGACACGGGACGAAGTCTTCAATCTTGTATCTTCATAGTCCTGGAGTCCGGCTGAAGGTATAGTTCGGCTATCCGAACACCCCCTAATCCAGGACTCCCTCAGTAGCCCCTGAACCAGGCTTCAATGACGACGAGTCCGACGCGCAGATTGTCTTCGGCATTGCAAGGCGGGTTCCTCCTCCAAGTTCTTCAAGAAGATTATAAACACTACAGAATAGTGTCCGGCTCTGCAAAATAAGTTTCCACATATTGCCATACAGAGAATAATATTAACACAAATCAAATCTGCTGACGTATCCCGCAGTGCGTCATAACACTGCGGCCAAGCCTTCTATATAAATTGTTTTCATTGTTCCACCTCAGCTCGTTTAGCGAGGCAGTTTCCTTGGCACGTCTTGTCGAAGCAGAGATCGTGTGCCCCCTTTAACGGGATTCTCATTAATACGGACGTGGGTAACCCAATCGTGCCTGTTAGCACGTCTTGCCTTAATTAAAGGCTAGTCCAAGACGGTTACTGGGAGGGCGCTTGATATTCCGCCTCTTATAAAGAGACCAAGGCCCTGTTCCCCGCTTCTATTCTCAAAACGAGCTCGCCCGTCGCCTCGAGTTCCAACACCCTAGGCTTCCAGATTCCGAGCGCACCGGATCTTCGATAATGTCCGGCTCCGACCTCCAAGGCCGATGGATGCCCTCCTCTGTTACGGAGGAGGACGTATCAAGATTGAGGGAAGCTAGATTCCTGACCAGGGAGATTCCGCACAGGCTGCCTGTTCAAGGACAGGTGATCCCTAGCCCTCAGCCCGGCGAGAGTGTGGTATTCATATCTCACTTCCTTCGGGAATTAGGCTTCCCCGTGGATCCCTTCGTAAGGGGGCTGATGTTTTATTATGGGATGAAATTCCACGACTTAGCTCCGGAGTCCATCCTCCATATCTCCTCGTTCATAGTTGTGTGCGAAGCGTTCCTCCGTGTTACCCCCACTTCGGACTGTGGCTCAAGACCTTCAAAGTAGAACCGAAGATAATTGAGGGGCGCCACGCGGAGTGCGGAGGCGCTGCTATAAAATGAAATGCCGACGCTCCATGGCTCGAGGGCGCTTTTCAAGAGGAGCTTGGCTTATGGCAACAGGAGTGGTTCTACATCACCGCTCCTCGGGGCACCGCATGGGTGGTGCCTCCGGCCTTCCGCTCGGGTCCCCCACCACGGTTAGCATCGTGGATTAACACAGGGTTAGATCGGGGCTTGCCCAAAGATGTTCCCCTGCTGCAGGGCCGCATTAAGGATCTCTTGAAGGGAGACCTCAACCTGGTCAAGGTGACACAAGTCATGCTGATTCGCCGGACACTGCCCGGCCAACGTCGCCCCCTTCGCTTGTGGGAATTCAATCCAGAGGGACCACGAGCTCTCCAGAATTTTATGGGCATGACGCCTGTGGAGATGTATAAACTGTTCTTCGGATCACAGCAAGTGAGTCCGGATTTGATCTAGGATGCTGGTTTAAGCCGCAATCGTCCGGATACTCAAGTAGGTGACCTTGCGACCGGACCTTCTATCTGCATAATTAACTTGTTTTTAACAACGCTTCTTCTTTTAAGCAGGAGTGGATAGAGAAGGCGAAGCTGATCAGGTGTCCGGCTCCCCTTCCCGAAACCAGGCTGGATCCCGTGCTAGTCAGTATGCTGGAGGAAGTGCCTTTGGAGGGAAATAAGGGGGAGGACAAGGAGACCGTGGCCTCTTCGAAAGAGGCCCTTCCAAAGGGGGGAATCGATAATTCCTCTCCTAAGGGAAAGAAAAGGGCCGCCTCTGACGACTCGGAGACCATAGCCTCAAAGCGGGGGAAAGAATCCTTGTCAGAGGACCGAACGCTGGGGAGCCCCTCGGCCGAACTAAACCTTAAAAGGGACCAACTCTCCAGCGAGCCGTAAGTAGAAGAAGAGTTTTTCTTTTAAGAGAAATCCTTGATTTATATCTGAGAAGTTTTAACCGAAACCTTACTTTGTAGTTCGGGCCTCAGCCCTTCTCAGCAGAACTCGTCCTCGGGGGATCTTCTTCCGGAGATGATGGAGAGCGGAAAGCCTCCTCCTTCTACATCGCCTAGCAAGGAGGGCGACGCTGAAGTGTCGTCGCGGGGGATTTCTCCAGATCCGCTAGGGGTGGATGGTACTGCCCCCCGAGGTTCTCCGTGTCCGGCCTTTGAGGAAGGCCATGGGACGAGTCCGGCACCATCTGGTGTTCGGTCGGAGGAGCTAAAGATTCTGCTGGGGCGAGCCTCTGTCTTAGAGGAGCATCGTGCGTTAATGAGCACGGTAATTGAAAAGATTTCATCTGCCGAAAGTGGACTGCACGAGGCCGTCAAGAGTTTAGTGGCAGGCCTTGAGGTACGTTTTAAATAACGTGTATTTGTATTAATTGTGCATAAATAAAGTGCGCCCTGTGTAGATAGTAGCCCCTAAGACTCTGTGTGTCGTAAAGATGTAAGGCGCGCAGAGGATCTTAATCGCAGGTCCTTTAAGTGGCACCTTTATATGTAGGTGGATGATTGTCCGGAGTCAAGCCGGACTTGTGAATATGCCGAACTAAAGCGACAACTGGATGAGACAGAAGCCGACATCGTGCTTGTTAACAAGCGGCTTGATGGTGCTCAAGGTATTGAAATCATTAGGCGATTGTTAGTAAGATGAGCTGTATGTCAATATCTTACCATGTGTGTGCTTGACGCAGATGGTGCGGCCGCCGTGGAAGGTCTTAGGGCCGAACTCGCCCGAGCGAAGGATCAAGCCAGAAAAAGCGATGCGGCTGCCGTGAAAGCCCTTGAAGAGCTGAAAGCCGAACAGGCTGCCCATTGCCGAAGCAAGGATGAAATGGCTAATATGGCCGTAAAGTTAAAGAGCGCTACTGACTGTTGCAAGCTTCTTGAAGAAGAAGATCGGGCGAAGCAAACGAGCTTAGAGAAGGCTGTTGCTGACGCCAAGGACGCCCGCTCTATAATGAGAGCGGCGAAGGAAGAGCTGCGTCAAGCCGGACAGATTGCGGATGGAAAGCCCTTCTCGCTGCGGAGAAAATTTTGTGATCCGAAGTTTGCCCCGTTAAACCGGATGTGGAGTATAGAGGACACCTATCTGGATTTGGCGGCTAGGGCCACTGATGCGACCGAACACTTTCGAGATAAAAAGGATCATGAAGTGGAGAAGCTCTTTTGGTCGCAATTCATCAATCCAGAGCGTCCACTGGCAGTGGACGATCGCTTGGCCCAATGGGCCGAGCTGAATAGGTTGTCCGGACTCGCCATGAAGTACGTCATGGATCGTCTGTGTCCGGGGGGATCGAAGCCGAAGAGCTATTTCAGCTTGGTGCAACAATTGCTAGACGTGGTGCCACGTGTCGATGCTATGAAGAGGTCAGCGTGCGTAGAGGGCGCTCGGCTGGCTCTTGCCCGTGTCAAGACATACTGGGCAGATATGGAGCCCACCACTGTTGCGTCCCGGGATTCGGACAAAAGCCGAACATCTGCCGAGCACTATTTTGAGGAAGTCCTCGAAGGTGCTCGCGTAATAGAGACGCAGTGCTCGAAGGATGCTATATTATGATAGCATATGTAATCATAAAATAGTATTTTGATAAATTGTAGTGGCGGTTTTAGACTTGTGCCTTCAAGTATTAAGAACACCTCCTGTGCGGCCGTTTTAATATATATAAATTCTGAAAGATTGCAGTCGTTGGCTTCAGCCCCCACGCACATAGTGCGGGGGTGCGCGCAGAAGACGCATTTTCACACTTAACCCAACGTCTTGGTCCTACAAAGGAGGTGATAGCACAGCGGGCTAGGCAACCGGACTATAATGCTTTAACACTTTCACTTAGCCATAGGAGCTTGACAGTGAGACTCTTTAGGTAGCCCTTTAGTGGCGAATGCGCTTTGCCCGAGTTCGGAGCGCGTACGTGCCTGACCGCGAAATGGCCCTTCGTCAAAGCGGAGGGATTCGAAAAATCCCTATGAGTCATCGAGTGGCGACCAGTCTCGCGCTACATCATGACAGTCGGTTTTCGGCTTTCTCTACTGAGGTGCTCACCCGGCCGAACCGGGGCACAATCGCAGTAGTTCTCCTGGTGCTACCTTAGCCGATAGAGCGGAACGTAAGGTGGCCGAACTCAGGAGCCGGGCAACCCAACATATGACCAAAATCATGATTCGGAGCTGATGCATATAGTGCCAAAACTCGCGACGCCGGACACTCCCTAAGGTGTTCGGTCTTTATCAGTGCGGGTGAGACAACACCCTTAAAAAAAGAGCCCCTAGTGTCCAGGTACGAGCAAAAAATTCTGGCATGGCCACATGCCAAAACGCCAGCCTCCTCCTTGGTTATAGTAGAAAAAACCAGGGGATGTATAGCAGCAAGAGACAGTAAAAAAGGTTTACGCAGGGTCTTAATCTAAAAAGAAGCCTTAGGACGGGTCCCTACTGCACGTCTGCGCCTGTGTCTCCACTGTGTCGTGTCCTGGACGGGCGTCGCACGACGTTCATCTGTAAAAGAGAAGAACTGAATTGAAAATGGGTTGTGCGGGGTAAAAAAGATAATAAACAAAATATAAAGTAAAAAATATATAAAGTTGAGCTTTATTGTCTCTGCGTAAAGCCCCTGGTACGGGGGTATATGGCATTATGAGCCTGCGTTGATGATGGACTTGAGCCGAACTCATTGAGTCCGGGCCCGTGGCCTTTGCTGACTTAAAAGAAGTCTTTTGGCTAGCGAGGCCACTTTATTGTGCGGCTGCTTAAGCGGTCGCGCAATCCTCCGTTTAGAGGAGGCGTATTTTAGTGCACTCCCTTTAAAGAGATGATGCCTCGTGGACCGGGCATCTTAAGTGTGAGAGATGCGTAATGCGGTATTGCGTTAAAGCGAGCGAAAGCTCCGCGTCCCATTAGCGCTTGATAGCGACTTGAAAACGGGACTACATGGAAGGTCAATTTTTCGTGACGAAAGTTATTGGGAGAGCCAAATATGACCACAAGCCGGAGAAAACCCATACAATGGGTGTCCGGGCCTGGTGCTACCCCTTGAAAGGAGGTTTTGCTATGGCGGATTCTTGCTGGGTTTATGCCCATGCGGTGGATTGTATCCTGATATATCAGGTTTAGTCCATTGCCGCCGTCCATAAGGACATTGGTAAACTGGAATCCATCGATTATTGGATCCAGTATCAGGGCAATCCGGCCTGCGTTTTTGATATTTCTAGAATAGTCTAGCTGATAAAAAATGATTGGCTTTAGTGACCAGTGGCGGGACTCCTGAGGGGAAAGTTTGATTGTACGTACCTTTATGGGTGCCATACGTTTTGTTACGTGAAGTAAGTTCACTGTTTTGACTTCTTGCAGGAAGTTCTTTTGTTTCCTGGTATTCTGCCTTTGGGGTTCGTCCTCTTCTTCACTTGGTGTGTCAAGCCCCTTGTGTTCGGCGTTAAGCTGTCCGGATTGTTTAAAAACCCAACAATCTCTGTGGGTGTGATTGGCAGGCTTCCCAGGAGTACTGTGTATCTGACATATTCTGCCCAGGATTCTATTTAAGCTGGACGGATCATCCCTGTTATCCTGAGGGGGTGGTTTTCTTTGATTTTGCCGCGAGCTTTTGAATCCGGCATTGACTGCCGCGCTCTTCTGACTTTTTTCTTTGATTCGGCGACGGTCCTTATTTCGTCGTAGTTTTCCGTTTCCATCCCTGATTTTGGATGTACATGGGTCGCTGGGGCTGCACCGTGCCAACCAGCTGTCCTCTCCTGCGCAAAAGCGGGTCATGAGGCTTGTGAGTGCGGCCATTGTTCTTGGCTTTTCCTGGCCGAGGTGTCTGGCGAGCCATTCGTCTCGGACATTATGCCTGAAAGCTGCTAATGCCTCGGCGTCCGGACAATCCACTATCTGATTCTTTTTAGTAAGGAATCTGTTCAAGAACTGTCGCGCTGATTCTCCGGGCTGTTGAGTTATGTGACTGAGATCGTCTGCGTCCGGAGGGCGGACGTAGGTTCCTTGAAAATTTGCTCGGAAAGCGTCCTTGAGCTCTTCCCAACTTCCAATTGTGTTTTCGGGAAGGCTTTTAAGCCAGTGCCGGGCTGGCCCTTTAAGCTTAAGGGGTAAATATTTGATGGCGTGGAGATCATCTCCTCTAGCCATGTGTATGTGGAGGATATAGTCCTCGATCCAGACTCCTAGGTATGTTGTTCCATCGTACGCCTCTATGTTGACGGGTTTGAATCCCTCTGGAAATTCATATTCCAGGACCTCATCGGTGAAACATAGGGGGTGTGCGGCGCCCCTGTATTTGGGTGTGCCGGATTCTGATGATAGCTTGTTTGCATTGCTTGTGAGAGCTTGCTTTCTTGGCCCGTAAATGGACCTCGCTGGGCCATCGTGCGAGTCTTTAATTGGGTCGCATGCCGCATTGAATGCGGCGCCACTTGCCGTTTTATGGTGGCCGTGTGGTCGTCTATCCGACCGTATGGCTTTTTTATTTTTCGAATGCGAGGGCTCTAGGGCCTCTTGATCGAATTCGGGCAGTATTTTCTCTTCGGATAACTTTTAGTGCGGCGATTGCCGCCGTATCTGTATGCGGTCTTGATTACCTTGCTCCATCTTATTCTGAGTGCATCTTCCGCCGTCTTTAGCTTCCGCTTCTGCTTTTTCAGGCTTCGTGCTATAGCGACGAGCCTTTCGTGGAGATTCTTCTGCTCCGTGGTTTTATCCGGTGTGAGATCGTCCGGAGTTCTGTTATGGCCGGGGAGGGTTGTCTATCCACTCTATCCGTGTTGCCCTGTTCGGACGGCTGCTCTGAGGCATGCTCGTTGTCTACCGACTCGTCCTACTCTACGGCTGGGTCTTGATCAAGGCAGGGCTTGGCTTGGCGTCTACGTCGCCGCTTTGACTGCTTTTCGGAGGGTTTATCCCTTTTTCCGCCCCCTTTTTCCTCGTTGTCGTTTCCTTTAGGGGTATCCACCATGAATACATCATTAGTTGGGTGGTGGCCCAGCGCCTTATAGGTGTTGGTTCCTGTTCGTCTCCATCTTCGTCGTCCATAACGTCGAAGTCTTCGGATCCAAAGTCGAGCATGTCGGTTAAATCGTCGATAGTGGCTATTAAGTGGGTCGTGGGTGGGCTTTGAATTTCTTCGTCGCCCGAATCCCAACCTCGCAGACCATAGTCCGGCCTGGGCTCTCCTGATAAAGAGAGAGACTTGAGAGAATTCAGGATATCACCGAAAGGTGAGCACTGAAAGATGTCCGCAGCGGTGAACTCCATCACAGGCGTCCAATCAAATTCGATCGGCGGGGGCACGGAAGGCTCAGAGTTCGGAGAAGAGTCCGACCCCTTGGAGTCCTGGGCCGTGCGGAGATCGGGGCTGGCGTTCGGCTCGATCGCCTTTGAGATCGCAGCCCCCGAGGTGACGTCCAACCGTTCATCCTCAGAGAACGCAGCGGGCTCCGAGTCAAAGATCGGGGCCGGAGCGTGTGCGGCCTCCAGGGTGCTATTCAGAAGCAGAGCTATATCATGCCCCTCGAAATAGAGCGGCGCGCTTGGCTGTGGCTCGAACCCGTCGAAGATCAAGTCTCCACGGATATCAGCCGTGTAGTTTAAGCTTCCAAACCTGACTTGATGGCCAGGGGCGTAGCTTTCGATCTGCTCCAGATGACCAAGCGAATTGGCCCGCAGAGCGAAGCCGCCGAAGACGAAGATTTGTCCGAGGAGGAAAGTCTCACCCTGGACCTCATCGTTGTTGATGATCAAAGGAGCCATCGAGCCTAAAAGTGACGACACAGAGGAACTCTCAATGAAAGCACCAATGTCGGTGTCAAAACTGGCGGATCTCGGGTAGGGGGTCCCGAACTGTGCGTCAAGGTCGGATGGTAACAGGAGACAAGGGACACTTTATTTTACCCAGGTTCGGGCCCTCTCGGTGGAGGTAAAACCCTACTCCTGCTAGATTAATATTGATGATATGGGTAGTACAAGAGTGGATCTACCACGAGATCAAGGAGGCTAAACCCTAGAAGCTAGCCTATGGTATGATTGTGTATGATGATCGTTGTCCTACGGACTATCAACCCTCCGGTTTATATAGATACCGGATAGGGTTAGGGTTACACAGAGTCGGTTACAATGGTAGGAGATCTTGAATATCCGCACGCCTAGCTTGCCTTCCACGCCAAGAAAAGATCCTTCCAGACACGGGATGAAGTCTTCAATCTTGTATCTTCATAGTCCTGGAGTCTGGCTGAAGGTATAGTTCGGCTATCCGAACACCCCCTAATCGAGGACTCCCTCACCTAGAGTCGCTTAGAGTCGCCTCGTGTCTGATATTTTGATAGTATGTCGCATTCTTCTTGGCCTTGATTACATCAAAGAAGATGGCAAACTGAAAGCGGTTCCAGAACGGGCGGTTGACCAAATTGGGTTCTTGGGCTTCTTCATAGGGGTTACGGCGACGCTTTGCCCAGAACTCCTTGGCAGTCAACTCAGTCACGGTCTTGCCCTTGGGCTTCGGCCTGTTGGCAGGCTTCTTCTGAAGTTGAGGCGGAGGAGGCACACTGGAGGAAGCACCCGCAGGAGGTGGTGGAGCACTAGAGGAACCAATGGCTGACTCAGAAGTGCGGTACCGTTTGAAGATGCACAACCGGGGTTGATACGGCGGGCTTGCTGCTCAGAAAGATCATCACCTGGAACCAAACACACAAGCAACAGAAACAACACGAGAGAAAGAGCATAAGCCACCAAACGAAGCAATAAGGATCAAGGTGTGGAAGAAAATATTGGAACTGGGCATCCGGCGGTAGTACTGCAATCTACCCGCGGCAGTACCGATCGTGTGGCAGTACCACTCAAGATGAGCGGCAGCACCGCTCGTGCGGCAGTACCGCTCAAGGTGAGCAGTAGTACCGCTCAGAATGGGGAACGACGATTCTCTACTGCCGTGGTCAGATCTGGCACAACCGGGATGCCAAATTCAAAAATTTATCCTACCAAACATCAATCCAAAGAGCCTAGAAGCAATCTCCATCCACCAGAAGCCTCTTCATAGCCAAAAAAAACTAGAAAGCAATGCTTATTGCCCCTAAGAACTAGATGCAAGATCTAGGCAAATAGAAACCAAGAACGAAGGCAATACCGGCATCCATGGCTGGAGGGCGAGATGGAGAACGACTCCAGCGGAAGAAATGGAGAGAGGCGGCCGGAAAACGGCGGCCAGCCGGTGCCCTCCCGCGGCGAGGCGTCGTTGGAGCGACGTGGAAGACGAGCGAGTGGGAGCGAATGGGTATGGGGAGAAAATAACTCCCCCCTGCCCCGATATAACCCCCAGTGTCCGCCCCTCAGTGGTAGTACCGCTGGTGAGAGCGGTATTACCGCTTAAACCTCATAGGCGGTAGTACCGCACTCGCAGCGGTAGTACCTCTCAGCCGCAAAAAGGACTAGCCAAAAAGGGCTTAGCTCTCAAAAAATAATGAAAAGAAAACGGGAACAGAACACACACACAAAGACACCAAAGAGAACGAGAAACACACACCTCTCTAAGAGAGGGCGGTGGCCGAGGCCACCTATGTTTGAGTCAATTGGTATGGCACCACAAAGAATTATCCTTGGGCCCATGACCAAAACTCGTCCTTGAAGCACAAATACCATCAAAAATGGCTAGTGGAAGAGTTGATCAATTTATGCATAATGGGGGGAGGGAGAGTTCATTGGGAGAACAACACTCCCCCTATGTCCATGCCTACACCTAAACAAGACAACCAGTTGAGTATGGTGGGGTGTGCACGGGTTCAAGCAACATTGCTCGGATCAATGATATTTAGCTCATGCCTTAACTCGTGAAATCTTGCTTCATCCAAGGGCTTCGTGAAGATATCTGCAAGGTTATCATGAGTGTTGACGTAGTTGAGCTTGATCTCCCCTCGCCTAATGTGATCCCGGATGAAGTGATACCGAATCTCAATATGCTTCATCTTGAAGTGTTGCACCGGGTTGAGAGAAATCTTGATGGCACATTCATTATCACACCAAAGAGGCACTTTGTCACAAATGACACTGTAATCCTTTAAAGTTTGCCTCATCCATAAGAGTTGTGCACAACAACTACCGACCGCCACATACTCCACTTCGGTGGACGAGAGAGACACACAACTTTGTTTCTTGGAAGACCAACTCACCAAAGAGCAACCAAGGAATTGGCACCCTCCGGAAGTGGGGCTTGTTTAAGGCCATAGAGTGCCTTATCGAGTTGGTACACATGATTGGGAAAGTAGGGATCCTCGAACCCGGGGGGTTGTTTGCCGTAGACCAACTCATTAATGGGACCATTAAGAAAAGCACTCTTCACATCCATTTGTTGCAACTTAAAATTATGATGAGAAGCATAGGCAATCAACATGCGAATGGACTCAAGGCATGCAACGGGAGCAAAGGTTTCACCGTAGTCGATACCCTCGACTTGGGAGTAGCCTTGTGCCACTAATCTTGCCTTGTTGCGAATGATTGTCCCATGAGCATATTGCTTGTTCTTGAATATCCACTTGGTTCCAATGACATTGTGGTTCCCCATTGGCCTTGGCACCAATCTCCACACCTTGTTGTACTCGAAGTTGTTAAGTTCTTCATGCATGGCATTAAGCCAATCCGGATCTTCGAGTGCTTCATATACCTTTTGGGGTTCAACACAAGAGACAAACGCGTGATGTTCACAATAGTTGGCCAATTTTCTACGAGTGCTTACCCCCTTTTGAATGCTTCCAAGTGCATTCTTCATGAGATGACACTTGGTGAGAGCTTGGATGCAATCTTGGCGGCACGACGCTCTAATTCCTCCTCGGTGGTGAGTTGAGGAGCGACCACTTGATCATCTTGAGCGCCGTCTTGAGCTTGTTCTTGATCTTGAACTTGCTCAGGGGAGAGAACTTGACCTTGGGCATCACTTGGTGTGTCAACACCGTCTTGAGCATGATCTTGCCCTTGGTCTTGTTCATGAGGTTGAGGGCCTTGACTCTGTTCTTCGGAAGCGTGTGGGCCTTGGGTTGGTGATGGCTCCACTTGAGTGGATCATTGTCCTTCTCCTTCAGCCACAAGGGTTCCTCAATGGGTAGGATAAATTCAACACCCATTCTTCTTATGGCTTGAGGAGGAATTTCATCACCTACATCACAAGTGCCACTTTGCTCCACTTGGAAGCCGTTATTCTCATCAAACTCCATGTTACACGTCTCCTCAATAAGTCCCGTGGATTTATTGAGGACACGCTAAGCATGAGAGTTTGTAGCATAACCAACAAATATGCCCTCATAAGATCTAGCCTAAAATTTAGACAACCGAACACCTTTCTTGAGAATGAAACACTTACACCCGAACACCCGAAAGTACTTGAGGTTGGGCTTGTTACCGGTGAGTATCTCATATGGAGTCTTGTTCAAGCCTTTGCGGAGGTAGAGACGATTGGATGCATGACACGCGGTGTTGATGGCTTCGGCCCAAAAGTTGTATGGAGACTTGAACTCCGCCATCATGGTCCTTGCTGCATCCATCAACGTCCGGTTCTTCCTCTCCGCAACACCATTTTGTTGAGGGGTGTAAGGTGCGGAATATCGATGCTTGATCCCCACGTCACTAAGGAACTCATCCAAGGTGTAGTTCTTGAACTCAATGCCATTGTGTTGACGTTGAGCTTCATTTGCAAAGTCAATGACGGTTTGTTGGGTCTCGCTCTTCCTCTTGAAGAAATACACCCAAGTGTATCTTGAATAGTCATCCACAATCACCAAGCAATACTTCCTACCCCCAAGACTATCAAAGGATGGGGGCCCAAGATCCAAATGAAGGAGTTCCAAAGGCCTCTTTGAGTAAATGATAGTCGTGGGAGGGTGAGCCTTCTGATGTAGCTTTCCTTCGATACAGGCACTGCAAGCACGATCTTTAGCAAAACTAACATTTGTTAGTCCACGGACATGGTCCCGCTTGATAAGACTTTGCAAAGATCTCATATTGATGTGGGCTAAACGACAATGCCGAGGTCTTAGTGGGTCGCTTCGAAAAGTTAATCACATATAGACTGTTCTCGACATGCCCAACAAAGGCTACTTTAAGAGTCTTGCTCCACAAGAGGGCCACGGTATCAATAACAAAGAAAGTGTCAAAGCCCATGATTGCAAGTTGACGAACAGAATGTAAATTGTATACAAGGGACTCTACAAGCATGACCTTCTCGATCGTGAGATCACGAGAAATGACAACCTTGCCGAGTCCCAATACCTTAGAAGATGAGGCATCACCCCACTCGACATTGGTGGGCATAGATGGAATCTTGTGCACATCCACCACCAAGTCCTTGCTCCCGGTCATATGATTTGTAGCTCCACTCTCGAGCAACCATGATCCCCACCGGAAGCAAACACCTACAAAAGATCAATGCTTGGTTTTAGGTACCCATTTTGTAATGGGTCCTTTGATGTTAGTAACAAGGGTCTTAGGAACCCAAATAGACCATTCAATGTATTCACGAGGAGAACCAACAAATTTGGGATAAACATGCCCATCACTAGCACGACATAACACATAAGAAGGATTAAAGTCGTTGGCTTTGTTGGGAGGGGTGGCATTGCCCTTCTTGACACCGCAACCCTTCGCATTGTTCTTCTTCTCCTTGGAAGCACCCTCTTCCTCCTTCACAAAAGTTTGCTTGAGAGGAGGAGGTCGTTTGGTCTTGTCATTCTTCTTCTTGTTCTTGGGGTTGGGTGCGAACCCAATTCCCTCCTTGGCCACAACTTCCTTTTGATTGCTCAAAAGGTCGTTGAGGTTATTCTCACCTTGTATGCATGTCACAAGGCCTTTCTCAAGTTGCTCATTCAACTTAGCATTCTCCTCAACAAGATGCACATGCTCACAACAAGGGTTAGTAGCATTTGCATTATCAATCAATACCATATGAGGAAAGGTGGCTTTCTCCTTGGTTAGCTTTACTTGGAGTTGATCATGAGACTCTTTGAGGCTAGCATGAACACCTTTCAAGACTTTGTGAGCCTTGTCGAGAATGTTAAACTCCTTTTTGAGTCTAGAAAGATCAACCCCAAGCTTTGCCTTCTCGGAGTTTAGCACACGTGGAACAACAAGAGCATGATCAAGATCTTTCTTTAATTTAGCATGATCATCGTTGTATGACTCCTCAAGAGCCAAACTAAGACCATGCTCTTCCTAAAGAGCATTGGAAAGATCCGAAATCTCATCGGCATAGTCACGACTATGCCCCTCCATCTTAGAGATGGTATCTTCGTAAGCCTCGATCATGTCATTGGCTTCACCAAGTTGTTCCAAGAAAGCAACGAAGTGCTTCTTGGATTTGCCCTTGAGTTTACCCATAGAGGCCTCAAACTCATTTTCCTCCACATTAGTTCCCTCATGTTCATCAATGCTATCCGTGGAAGAAGGATGATTGATGATGGTAGTTTTGATGTTGGGAGTTGCCTTGTTGGTGGCTTTAGCCATGAGGCACTTGGCGGTGATGCTCTGATTGGGTGAGTCGAAGAGAGACACCCGTTGAGTCATCGCAATGGCAACGGAGGCCATGGCAACCGACTCACCATCTTCATCATCGTCATCATCCTCATTGTACTCTTCTTGTACCACCAATGCCTTCGGAGGAGCCTTCTTGGTGAAGTTGCTCTTGTTGGGGAAAGACTTGGCCTTGTCCTTACGGATGAGCTTGCCACCGTTGTCTTCCCTCTTCTCATAAGGGCACTCCGCAACAAAATGGCTCACATTGCCACAATTGAAGCAAGTTCTCACTCGTTGCTTGCCCTTTGAGCCACTAGAATTGTTCTTGTTGAAGTTGGGCCTTGAGTTCTTCTTGCTCCAAAATTGCCTTGAAGCAAGTGCCATGTGTTCATGATAGGCATACTTCGTATCTTCGAGGTTGCTCTCCTCTTCTTCCTCCTCTTCCTCTTCTTCGACACAGACCTTGGCCTTCAATGCAAGGTTGGGCCTTTTTGCTCTTTGAGACCGAAGCACCGCATTGTCGGCGGTCCTGTCCAATATGCTCATAGCCACAAACTCATCCAACACATCACTTGAGGACAAGGTGTGGAAGTCCGGCCTTTGACGGATGACGGAGGACATGGCTTTGTGGTAGGGCATCATTGCCTTGAGGAATTTGCGCTTGATCCAATTGTCGTCCGTGTCCTTACTTCCATGATCCCGGAGAGAGACCGCGAGCTTGGTAACTCTCCGATAGAGCTCACGAGGTTCTTCATCTTCTTTCATTGCAAACTCATCGGCTTCATCTTGTACCACTTCATAGTTGGAATGTTGCACTACAAAAAAATACACTTCCGTGATGATACATGTTTGTCACAGTAGGTCGCTTTTTTTGTCATGCATGTACATCCATGACAAATTTATGACAGAATCAAGATAGTCATACCTGTGTTGTCCTAGAAGTGTTCCATGACATTACCAAAATTATCATCACGGAAGTGTCCACTTCCATGACGATAAGTCGCGCGTCACAGAAGTGCTTTCGTCAAGGGTGACCGACACGTGGCATCCACCGTAACGGAATGCCGTTAAGCTATCGGGTTGGGTTTTGGATCCGATAACCCGTTAACAGCCCCGGCCAATGGGAAATTTCCATGTGTAAAATTCTTATTGGCCGGAAGAAACACGTGTCAGCTCGTCAATGGGTCAGATAGGCGCCTATGATATGTCGACATGTGGCACAGCCCAACAGAGGCCCATTCCTGTGAAAGGGCCGGCCCGTTTGACTTGGTCAAAAGCCGGCGGGCCGGCCCATGGAAAGCCTGTTAACGGCCTGTTCGCATATAGCCCATTTACAGCCCGCTAACCCAAGGCTCGTTACGCCCTATCCAAATTAGGCCCAGTAGCGTCATCTGGGCCATCCAATATGATTCCAGCCCGTTTTCACTTCTGGCCCATGTATGGCCCATGACATCTTTCGGCCCATATGAGGCCCTGTGTAACTCTTGGCCTATTAACGGCTGAGGGAGTCCTGGATTAGGGGGTGTTCGGATAGCCGGACTATACCTTCGGCCGGACTCCTGGGCTATGAAGATACAAGATTGAAGACTTCGTCCCGTGTCCGGAAGGGACTTTCCTTGGCGTGGAAGGCAAGCTTGGTGATACGGATACGTAGATCTCCTACCATTGTAACCGACTTTGCGTAACCCTAGCCCTCTCCGGTGTCTATATAAACCGGAGGGTTTTAGTCCGTAGGACACAACAAGAACAACAATCATACCATAGGTTAGCTTCTAGGTTTTAGGCTCCTTGTTCTCGTGGTAGATCTACTCTTGTACTACCCATATCATCAATATTAATCAAGCAGGAGTAGGGTTTTACCTCCATCGAGAGGGCCCGAACCTGGGTAAAAACATCGTGTCCCTTGTCTCCTGTTACCATCCGCCTAGACGCACAGTTCGGGACCCGCTACCCGAGATCCGCCGGTTTTGACACCGACATTGGTGCTTTCATTGAGAGTTCCTCTGTGCCGTGGCCATCAGGAAGGATGCCTCATCCCGTCTTTAAAGACGGCACCGTGGATAAGGGAGCTTTGGCTGTCGGCCAAACTCTCCGACTAGGCGGTTTTCTCATGACCGCATGTTCGGCCGTTGCGCCGACGATGACCTCTCGGGTCATCAAAACCAATCTTCACGTCAGCTCGGAACTGGCCGAGCAGTTAGATCCAATGGAGCTCTTTTCCCTAAACGAGCTCTTGGATCGCATCGCCGCCCTAGGAGTCACTACGGATTACGACCAGATTGGGCCTAAACCCGATCTGAGAGAGATTAACTCTCCCCAGGTCACCCATCACGTTGCCGTGGTAGAGGGACAGTGCGGAGACCCTTCATCTATCTTAAGGACTAGCTATGTACGGATTCCCGATCCCTCCAAGCCGGCTACCCGCGGAGGGGAGGACGTCACTCAAGACCTGAACTTAGAGTCAGGCTACGGGCTAGATTCATTGGACAACATCCAAGATTCCAAACTTCCGAGTTCGAAAACTCCTTGGCCTCTGAGTCTCAGATTGGGTGAGGTTTCGGATTTAATTCCACCCACCCACCCAAACATAAGTGATCTATTCCAAGTTAGGCAAAAGCCCGTAGAAATAGTACATCACTACTGGGCCAGATTCCTCCTGGTTATGAACAGGATCAAGGACTGCAGCGAGGAAGATGCAATCTCATTCTTCTGCAATAATTGCACGGACAAGGGAATCCTCAACGCCATAAGTCGCCGTCATATTACACGCTTCGCGGACTTGGCGTCCATAGTACGAAAGTACTGTGCGATGGAAAGCGCCTGGAAAACCAAAATAAAATTTTGGGATAATCTGGCCCTGAATAAAAACCCAGTCCGAAATAAAAGGGTGCATCATCGCCAGACACCCGGGTTAAACACCAAAAAGCAAAAACCCTCTACAGGGCATGGAACCGTACTGGAAGGATGGCTTAATTGTCGGCGTTCTGGGAACAGGGGTCCCCAGACTTGCCTGCCTACGGCCCGCGGCGTGGCTCAAAGGGGGCCCAGCACGGCCCATCTTCATCAACACAAACCCAAGACCCTCGCGAGGGGCCAAGCCTCGCGGGGTGGACGACACGGAGCTTCCTCAGGCGCGGCCTCATCAGGTTGCCTCACGAGGAGGCGGAGAGATCAAGGCGGGATACCTCACGAGGTGCCCATGACGCAAGCCATGACGACCAAAGGCGCCAAGCGGGCGCCAGCCCGCGCAGTGTCCTCCCTTTCCTCTTTGGTGCAAAGGGAGCAAGCTCAGGCAGGAGGATCAAGCAAAGGCACCCATTTTGGTGCAACAAGACCAAGTCCAGCTCTGCGACAAGGAGGAAGTCACCGTGGAGCCTAAGCCAGCATCATCACCAGAGCCTTTGGCAGGCGAGGACCAACTTTAGTCAGGATAAGTGTACCAGATGTTCCCCTTCAAAATGGCCAACTATTGGCGCCCTTCCCGCTCAATATTTGGGAAGAGGCCCAGGGCCTTTGCCTATAAATAGGACTAGCCACCCCCAAGGTAGAGGCAATTGAATTGGATCAGAGAGGGAAAGAGAGAAAAGGGCGACTGAACTCCTGCTAGCAGTTCATCCCCCAGGCAAAGAACAGACCCTCGCGAGGCTGTTCTACCTTGTAGTGTTCATCATCATCAGCCCAAGAGGCAATCCACCACCCCACACTGGAGTAGGGTATTACACTGCATCGGTGGCCCGAACCAGTATAAACTCTGTGTCTCTTGTGTTGTTCTTTAGGTAGTTTAGATCTCGGCGAGGCGGACGAGTACGAGTAGGTAGGAAGCGTAATCTCCGCACGCACCCCAGAGTTCGAACCTTAAGGGTCTACCGGAACCCGAAATCTGACATTTGTCGCGCCAGGTAGGGGTGCGCCGGAATCCGTCTTCTACCGCTTCGTGCCCCGTCGCGCCGTCATCGTCATGTCCAGCGACCAGGCGAGCAACCCAGATCCATGGGCGGCGTGGCCCGCCCGCGCAGGGCCGCTCGCCTCGGGCGACCCCGCGCCCCAAGCAGCTCGCGGTCCGCAGGGCGCTGCGGGCCGCGGGCGACGCGGGCAGGCTTCGACAGCTCTCACACTGCGGCAAGCGCGGTCGGCAGCAAGGGCCTCCAATCACGCCGCGACCACGACACCGTACACCCGCCGGGAGCAGGCGAACTCGAGGGCCGCACTCACGGTGGCCCGAGAGCTGCTACAGTGCAGGCTGCTGGAAGGCGGCCGCGACGTGCTGCTCGAGCGGGTCGCCGAGCTCTTGGGTTTTGCCGCCTCGGGGGCTCACCCCTTTTGCACCCAGCTCCTGCCTCAAGCCCAGGGCGGCCCACGCGGGGGCTACGCGCTCACCCGCGGGCCCCAAGGCTACTCCAACACCATTGAAGCTGTCGGCGCCGGACCGGCGGCGACGCTACCCCCGCCCCCAGTCCATGAGGAAGAAGGACCCGACGTGACCCACGGTCTCAGCGGACAACCGCGCTACCACCCCGCGGTGGGCGCGTCGGGCGAAGCCGCATGGCACACGGAGCACTACGGCGTGGCCTTCGGGATGACGGCGCCAGAAGAGTACGTGCCCCACATGGTGGAACAAAGGCACCCTCACGAGGGCGAACAAGGCCCGCTCCTCAGCCCAGGCTGGGGGAACGAGGCGCCAGAAGCTGAACTTTTCCAGGAACCCAGGGACGGCCCCGCTGGCTGCGCTGGAGGCAACAACTACCGGGTACCGCTACTTCCTTAGGAGCAGGCATACGCTAAACATGGATCGCAGGAGGTGCAGGTCGCCGCATCGAGCAGCTGCCCCGTTCCCACAGTCTCCTACACCTCGGGAGGAGGGCGCAGGGGGCTGCAGGAGAGGGGCAGGGATCCGACATAACCACCGGGGCATTCGGAGCAAGGCGTACCCAGGAGGTAGGCCCTCCGCTGGGGAGGTGCCTCAGGGCCTGCCCCTGGCGGAGGACTCGTGGTCGTCGGGGAAACCGCTGGCAACCGCTCTACCCCATCGACGGCGTCCTGGTTTCTGGTCGTCGTTGGTGGCACTAGAGTGTGGCGCAAGGCGGGGCCCTCATCTGGCAATATGAAGCAAGGCCGGTACCAGTGAGGAAGGCCCAGTGCCTGTGAAGCTCGCTGCCCCGTGACACTCTCACGTAATAATGAGTGGGGCTGTACATGCCCCGGAGTCTCAGGGGTGCCGGCCTCAGGCCCTGGGGCTCCCTCCCACGCCCAGTGGCAGCACTTAGCTCCGCGCTGGTGAGAAGACGTCCAAGACTATATTAGGTGCCGGACGCAGCCTTTTGTCTGCTTTCGTTGCTTTTCCCTTCGGCTATAATTTTCCCCCTCTGGATTTAAGTTGGATTCGAATTTGAAATTTGCGTGTGTTTGGGGAAGGGGTGCTTAGTCTCGTTTGAGCCGTTTCTCGCGTTCTGGTTACCACTTCGCCTCAGATGCCTCCCCTCGCGAGCCCCTCACGAGCCGAGTCAGGCCTAGCTCGTGCGCAGCCCAGACTGCCGTGCCACGTCCTCTCAGGAGAAGGCAAATGCGTGTGAAGATCATCCTTTCTGGAAAAGGCCCGGAGCCTGTGAAGAAGGCGAATGCCTGTGAAGATCATCCTTTCTAGAAAAGGCCCGGAGCCTGTGAAGAAGGCAAATGCCTGTGAAGACCATCCTTTCTGGAAAAGGCCCAGAGCCTGTGAAGAAGGCAAATGCCTGTGAAGATCATCCTTTCTGGAAAAGGCCCGGAGCCTGTGAAGATCATCCTTTCTGCAAAAGGCCCGGAGCCTGTGAACAAGGCGAATGCCTGAGAAGATTATCCTTTATGGAGAAGGCCCGGAGCCTGTGAAGAAGGCGAACGCCTATGAAGATCATCCTTTATGGAGAAGGCCCGGAGCCTGTGAAGAAGGCGAATGCCTGTGAAGATCCTCCTTTTTGGAAAAGGCCTGGAGCCTATGAAGAAGGCCAACGCCTGTGACGCTTCCACCCCCCGACACTCTCATCCTACGGATTTGATCAAAGAACGCTCACAGCCTCCCGCAGGTTACCTCGGGGCCCGCACAAAGCAAAGGTAAACTAACCAACCACCAGGCGTGGGCGCATGTGCAATACAACATCTACTAATACGATGAACACAAGTTTTACACGAGGGGCTCCCCCTCCCAAAATGCTCTCACAACCATCAGGCCCAAAACCTGAGTTCTACTCATGCAGGGTAAGGAAACAGGGACGAAGCGGAATCAGTCGGACAGATCCCCCAATGCATCCTCAGGAGCGCCTCCCGAACTGCCGCTGGCGTCGCCGGACTCGCCATCGCTATCTGCATCGCCACCGGCGGTGTCAGGGCCGTTCACCACGCCGCCCTCGTCAGCGGCCACGATCACGTCGTCATTGTCCGAAGCGAAGGCCCGGACGAGGGCATCCACCTTGTCTTCCACCCAGTGCACCAGGTCGTCTCTGACGGCCTGGGGGACTGGGGCGATGGTAGCGTCGAAATCAAAGTGGGGGTCCATGTTCCGGAGATGGCTGAAGGCACGGGAAAAGGCGCGTCCGAGCAGGGTGCGGCTCCTCTCGTCCACCAACCTGTCGGCCTTGACCGACCGCACCTCTAGCTGTGTCACCACGGCGGTGAAGAATTAAAGGTTGCCGGCATAGTTGATTGTGTGCGGCTCGGCAACGGCCGCCTCGCAGATGTTGCCCAAGGCGGTGTTGGCTCTCTCCCAGAGCGTGGTGAGCATGGGGCCATGCACGTGCTCCAGGACCTGCCGCTGACGTATCTCATCTGCATTCTGGCGCGCGACGGCCTCAGCCTCCTCCACCCGCTGGCGAAGACGGAGCACCTCGGCCTGGGAGGTGGCTGACTCCCCTTGCGCTACCTCAGGGACAGCCCGAGAAGCATCGGCCTGCCGCGTCGCTTCCTCCAGCTTGGCCCTCAGGGCAGCTATTATACCTTCAGCCTCGACCCGGATCAACCCCAGCTTCCCCTCGAACTCGCGCTCAAGGTCCAAGCGTGCCATCGCCACCCGACGTCCAACCTCCTCCAGGACACAGGCTTCCCGTGCAGCGACATCGTCCTCCGCCTGCGTCACCAAGCGCTCCCTCGTCTCCAGCCTCTCGTACTCACGGGTGCGTTCGGCGGCTTCCTGCGTCAACGCCTCCTCACGCTTCTGGAGCTCAGCTGGGTCGCCAGAGGCCACCTTCATCAACGCGAGGGCCGCCTCGCGCAGCTCCACTTGATCCTCCAATGAGTGGCACCAGGCCAAGAGCTCCCGAGCCCGGTCCTCCGCCGCCTCCCGTCGTCGGTTGGCTTCCCGGGCCTCCCCAGCGGCCTGAGATCGGGCCTCCCGAGAAGACTCCAATGACGCCTTCGCCTCTTCATCATCAAGATCGCGATGGTGATGCGCAAGGGCAATAGCGCCCTCCAGCGCGCGCCTCTCTGTAGCCAGGCGCAGGCCCTCGGCCTCGAGGCGCGCGTCTTCATCAGCAAGCTCCTCCCCAAGCAGACTCACCGCGTCAGCCGCATTGCGAAGGAATCCTTGGCGATGAGCGCGGCGTTCCCGGGCGCGCTCGAGCACGTCTTCTTCACCACCGTCTGCCCCAAGCAAGCGCCGGGGACCATGAATCAGCGCCCCCCCTCGAGGCTGGGGGCTGGGGGCTGGCGCCCTCACGAAGGCCGGGCGAGCCGCGCCAGAAGCCCGGCCTGGAGCCAGCCCGTCTCCGGATGAAGGGCGCAGGGACCGCCTCAGGCAGTCACGGTTCACGACCAGGCGGGAAGCCCACGGCAAGCCGGCTATGCCACGAGAAGGCCCGCGGAGAAAGATCGCAGGGTACGCAGGACCCCGATGCACCTCGGGGCGATCCGCCCCGCCGATCGCCCTCACCACGAGGGTTGTGCTGCTTGGAGCACCTGAGGACGGCGGAGGGGGCGAAGCCAAGGGGGACGGCACCTCAACCTCCTCCGCGAGCTCGGCCGGAAGGGGCCTACAGAGTAAGGATTAGTAGAAGCAACGGGAGGATCAGGAGCTGGAAAAGAAGAAGGCTTACTCATCAGTGGCGAAGTACTTCCTGCGCTTCAACAGGCGAAAAGGGTAGTTGTTGCCCAGGGCCTCCCTTTTCCTCCGAAGGGCCTCAAAGTCCACGCGGAAGCGGCCCAAGAGAAGAGCGCAGGGATCAACCTGCGACGAAGACGGAGCATCGAGGCGACCCGCATCCGGAGCGCCTGCCTGACGCACGCTGCCGGTCGCCTCACCAGGAAGCACGGCTGGGGCCTCAGGAACCTCAGCCCCAGTCGTTGGGGGCGGCTGCTCGCCACCCTCAGCCTCGGCAGCACCGGCCCCGGGAGCTGCTCCTTCATGGGCATCACCCGGCGATGTCACCCCGTCGGGAGGCCCCTCGGCCTCTGGCGCCTCATGCCTCCCTGCCTCGCCACTTGAGGAAGAGTCGCCTTGGCCGACCGGAAGGGCAGTCACCACCACTAGATTCTCGCGAGGCCCCAGGAGGCCGGCGGGGCGCAGCCCCCACTCATCAAAGATAGGCATCTGCTTCACGAAATCGTCTCTGTTCTGGCAGAGGTACAGCAGGGGCCCTCCCCGCTGGATTCTGCCTGGGTTGGGGTCACCAGTCAGAATCAGGAGCACTGTCCTCAGCGCCTCGGGCGTCAAGTCCTCTTCCTGGAGCCTCATACGGTC
Source organism: Aegilops umbellulata (assembly GCA_032464435.1). Classification (NCBI taxonomy): domain Eukaryota; kingdom Viridiplantae; phylum Streptophyta; class Magnoliopsida; order Poales; family Poaceae; genus Aegilops; species Aegilops umbellulata. The sequence goes on along the minus strand of CP136056.1, from coordinate 380,177,087 downwards.
AACACGCCCACTGAAGGCCCACATCCGGCGGGAGTGGCGTTGGAGAGGAGCAATGCGGCGCAACAGGAACTCCTTCACCACCTTGGGCGCTGTCACGTTGATCGACTTCAAGAACGCGAAGCGGTGCCAGACGAAGGCGAGCCGGGGGCTCTCGAGCGTCTCCTGGCCCCAGCCCGAATTGGGGATAGCAGGCGAGGATGGCTTCGACAGCAGGGGGCTAGGCACCCCGACATCAACATACAGCCACCGCTCGCGGAACCCAGCCGAAGGCGAAGGAAGCCCGAAGTCGATCCCTGAGGCCGCTGCCTCAGACGCGGCGACGAAGCTCACGCACGCCGAGCATTGGGTAGGGTCGACAAGGCGCAGAGAGAAGAAGTGGCGCAGCAAGGCGACCGAAGGAAGGATGCCCATCATCGCCTCACAAACAAAAGCGAAGACCGAAAGAAGGGCGATGGATTCAGGACCCAGGTGCATCATGTGGATCTGGTAGTGGGAAAGCACGGCCCTGAAGAAATCGGAAAAGGGGGGGAACCAGACCCGCCCACAGGGCATCAGCGAAATAATGGACTTCGGTGATTATCCTATCAGTGGGGAAGTGGGACGTAGGCCAGGCCGTCGTCCTCCCGCACTCGTTGAATATAGAGGCCAGAGCCGAGCTGACCTTGCCCAGGCACTCTCAATTGAGTATGATCGACCGACCAACGGCGGGGGAAACCAACGGCGGCGAGCGAGGCGGAGGCATGGGTTTCTTCCCTTTCTCCTTCTTCGTCGGAGCCATGGCGATGGGAAGGAGGCGGGAAGATTCGAGATTGGGCAGAAAACGGGAGCTGGAGTTCGAGCGGAGGAAGGACAAAGGGCGCACGAACGAAAGGAAGGAAGCGGCTGTGTACAACTATGAGTCCGCCTAGCAGGGTGCAAAATAAGGAGGCGTGGGGGAACAGTACCGCCCACGTCCAATCAACCGCCACGCGGCGCCCAAGGCCGCAGGCTGTTAGGGCCCGCCATGCTTCGCCCTTGCCCTTTCGCCTCTCAGCACGGCCAAGCCCGGGCGCGCCTTGGGCCCGGGGGCTACTGTCGGCATTCTGGGAACGGGGGTCCCCAGACATGCCTGCCTATGGCCCGCGGCGTGGCTCAAAGGGGGCCCAGCATGGCCCATCTTCATCAACACAAACCCAAGACCCTCGCGAGGGGCCAAGCCTCGCGGGGCGGATGACACGGAGCTTCCTCAGGCGCGGCCTCATCAGGTTGGCTCACGAGGAGGCGAAGAGATCAAGGCGGGATACCTCACGAGGTGCCCATGACGCAAGCCATGACGACCAAAGGCGCCAGGCGGGCGCCAGCCCACGCAGTGTCCTCCCTTTCCTCTTTGGTGCAAAGGGAGCAAGCGCAGGCGGGAGGATCAAGAAAAGGCACCCATTTCGGTGCAACGAGACCAAGACCAGCTCCGCGACAAGGAGGAAGACACCTTGGAGCCCAAGCCAGCGTCATCACCAGAGCCTTTGGCAGGCGAGGACCAACTTTAGTCAGGATAAGTGTACCAGATGTTCCCCTTCAAAATGGCCAACGGTTGGCGCCCTTCTCGCTCAATATTTGGGAAGAGGCCTAGGGCCTTTGCCTATAAATAGGACTAGCCACCCCCAAGGTAGAGGCAATTAAATTGGATCAGAGAGAGAAAGATATAAAAGGGCGACTGAACTCCTCCTAGCAGTTCATCCCCCAGGCAAAGAACAGACCCTCGCGAGGCTGTTCTACCTTGTAGTGTTCATCATCATCAACCCAAGAGGCAATCCACCACACCACACAGGAGTAGCGTATTACACCGCATCGGTGGCCCGAACCAGTATAAACTCTGTGTCTCTTGTGTTGTTCTTTTGGTAGTTTAGATCTCGGTGAGGCGGACGAGTACGAGTAGGTAGGAAGCGTAATCTCCGCGCGCACCCTAGAGTTCGAACCTTAAGGGTCTGCCGGAACCCGAAATCCGACATTGATGGACCCTTTAAAATTCACAGTACAGAGGGCGCCACACCAACTCACAGCATTAGAGCATTTTGGATACTCCGGCAGGTGGCCAAAATCGGCGAAGATCTTCTAACTCCTGAAGCCATAGAAAGCCACCCCAGAGACACCAGTACGGTATTAACAGTCTTCGAGACTTTCGCATCAAATAATATGCGAAAAAGCACTCTGCAGCCTTGCCGAAGTCTACCAAGTAGCAACAATAAACCCATGGAGTGACACGGCTATTACTTTTAACGCCAGTGATGAACCTAAAGTCCGTACAGCCCGAGCACCAGCCGCAGTGGTCCTCGGTCCAATAGTGGACGGCTTTCGTCTTACCAAGGTACTCATGGATGGCGGCAGCGGATTGAACCTCATTTATGAGGAAACCCTTCAAAAAATGGAAATAGATTGGAGCCGCAATAAGCGAAGCAGCACAACCTTTAGAGGAATAATTCCCAGTCGGGAAGCGCGCTGTACAGGAAAAATTAGACTAGATGTGGTGTTCAGCACGCCGGATAATTACAGGTCCGAAGAGGTCATGTTCCAAGTGGCCCCGTTCAGCAGCGGATACCACGCTCTGCTAGGGCGGGAAGCATTAATAATCTTCCAAGCAATACCCCATTACGGGTACATGAAGCTCAAGATGCCCGGGCCTAACGGAATCATCACTCTCGCTAGTGACCCGGACATAGCACTCAGCGCCGAAAACAAGACAGCTGCGCTGGCCCTCGAGGCACTATCTGAAGCCCTAGCGGCTAAGGAACTGACTGCGCTACGCTCCACGGTGAATAGGGATGAAGTGATACTCGACGGACGAAATAGTCAAATTCCAGGTCCATCCAACGGACCCCAATAAAACAGCTTCCATCGGGGCACGGTTAAACCCTGATGTAGACGCCGCACTGCGGGAGTTCCTACATGAGAACTGGGACATTTTCGCCTGGCATCCTTCAGACATGCCAGGAATCCCACGCAGGTTGGCCGAACACAGCTTAAATATCCTAAAAGGATTCAAGCCAGTCAAACAGGCTCTTCGGCGTTTTTCCGAACCTAAGAGACAGGCCATGGGAGAGGAACTACCCAAGCTATTGGAGGCCGGATTCATCAGAGATATAAAACATCCGGACTGGCTAGCAAGCCTGGTGATGGTACCGAAGAAGGACAAATCCTGGCGCGTGTGCGTTGATTTTAAAGACCTTAACAAGGCTTGCCCAAAGGATCCCTTTCCCCTCCCCCGCATCGATCAAATTATTGACGCTACCGCAGGACACGATTCGTTGTGTTTCCTTGACGCATACTCCGGCTACCATCAAATCAAGATGGCAGAGTCAGACCAAGCCGCGATGGCATTCCGGAAAAATGCGTTTTTGGCATACCAGCCGGAAAGCTCTTGGGCTTCATTGTATCCGGTAGAGGAATTGAAGCAAATCCAGCCAAGATCCGAGCTCTGTCACAATTGGATATCCCAAAGGACCTCAAACAAATACAAAAATTAACCGGATGCGTGGCGGCTCTGAGCCGCTTTATCTCCCGGCTGGGAGAAAAGGCACTACCCCTTTACCGCCTCCTTCGGCGCACCAAACACTTCGAGTGGACGGACGCAGCCACGGCCGGACTCGACGAAATAAAAGCCATATTGTCCACAAACCCAGTCCTGGCCGCGCCAAACATTGGCGAACCAGTGCTATTATGCATTGCAGCAACCCATCAGGTTGTAAGCGCAGTGCTCGTCGTCGAACGAGAAACGGACGGACACAAATTCCCCCTTCAAAAGCCGGTCTATTATGTGTCCAGTGTCCTTACTCCGTGCAAATCATGGTACCCGCATTATCAAAAGATTGCGTACGCGGTATTTATGGCATCCCGAAAGTTGTGACAGTACTTTCAAGAGTGTTCAACAACAGTAGCCTCGGAAGTGCCACTCAACGATATTATAAACAATCGCGACGCGACGGGCCGGATTGCAAAATGGGCCATTGAGCTCCTCCCGTTCGACATAACTTACAAGCCGCGGCGAGCTATTAAGTCACAAGTCCTGGCCGACTTCGTCGCAGAATGGACGGAGGCCGAACTCCCGAAAGAGTACGACACATATTCAAACTGGGTCATCCACTTCGACGGCTCCAAAATGTTGGCCGGTCTAGGGGCGGGCGTTGTTTTGACGTCCCCCACAGGAGACACAGTTCAATACGTACTCCAGATAATGTACACAGACTCCAATAATGCAGCCGAATATGAGGCCCTTTTACACGGTCTTCGGATGGTAGTATCCATGGGCATTCAACGCCTAGAGGTGCGCGGGGACTCGAACCTCGCAATATCCCAAATAAATGGAGAATTTGATGCCAAGGATCCAAAAATGGCAGCTTATCGCAACGCCGCCTTAAAAATGTCAGCTCGGTTCGAAGGGCTCAAATTTCACCATATAGCCCGAGAAAACAATCAGGCGGCAGATGTCCTGGCACGCATCGGCGCAAAACGCGATGTAGTCCCCCCAACATCTTCTTGGAAAGGCTGTTCAAGCCATCCGTAGTATGGGAAGGGGAGCCCGGCAATAAAAGCCCGGACCCAACCGCACTGCCCGACACCGAACACTCTGACATAATCGAAGGCCCTGCCAATGAAATAACACCTTCAGCCCACGTAATAATGGCCGTCATCGCCCCGTGGACACAACCTTTCCTAGCCTACCTTACTAGGCAGGAACTCCCCGAGGACCAAAACGAGGCACGCTGCATAGTAAGGCGATCTAAAGCCTACAAAGTCCATGAGGGAGAGCTTTATAAGAAAAGCACTACCGGAGTCCTTCAAAGGTGCATCTCCAAAGAGGAAGGGTGGAACCTTCTGGCTGAAATTCACGCCGGACTCGGCGGTCATCACGCTGCAGCTCGGTCCCTTGTAAGCAAGGCCTTCCGTACATGCTTCTATTGGCCGACGGCCCGGGTAGACGCCCAGGACTTAGTCCAGCGATGCGTTGGTTGCCAGATTTTTGCAAACCAAAGCCATATGCCACCCACCGCCCTCCAAACTATCCCCATCACTTGGCCTTTCACGGTCTGGGGGCTTGACATGGTTGGACCCCTTAAAGGCGGAACCCACAAGAAAAAATACTTACTGGTCATGGTGGATAAGTTCACCAAATGGATAGAAGCCAAGCCTGTTAAGACGGCCGAATCTGGACCAGTGATAGACTTTATATCCGGGGTTGTACACCGTTACGGCGTCCCCCACAGCATCATCACTGATAACGACACAAACTTTACGGCCGACGAGGTAGAACTCTGGTGCAAAAACATGGGCATCAAGGTCGATTATGCCTCCGCCTATCACCCACAAACTAACGGCCAGGTCGAACGTGCAAATGGTCTTATCATGAGCGGCATCAAACCTAGATTAGTGCGGTCCCTGAAGGAATCTAATGCGTACTGGGTAGAGGAGCTCGACTCCGTACTCTGGGGGCTGCGGACCACGCCGAATCGCACCACCGGATACACACCATTCTTCATGGTGTACGGTGCAGAGGCAGCTTTGCCCTGCGACATAATTCATGACTCACCTCGAGTGCACATGTACGAAGAAAGAGAAGCCGAGCTCGATCGGCAGGACAGTTTGGACGCCTTGGAGGAGGAGCGTGACGTGGCAAAATCCCGTTCCGCATTCTATCAACAGCAGGCTCGACGATACCAAAGCAGGGAAGTATGGGCCAGAAATTATAACGTTGGCGAATTAGTTCTACGCCTGCCGAACAAGAAAAAGGACAAACTTAAGCCCAAGTGGGAAGGTCCCTTCATAATTGACCAAGTCCTGACTAGTGGAGCGTACTACCTGCGAGATGCATCAGATAACCGACTCGAGCCGAACCCATGGAACGCGGCACGTCTCCGAAGATTCTATGCCTAGCGCCGGACTCTGTGTTCGTCTCCTTCCTCTGTCCATTTTTTATATACTTTCTGTCTTACATTTCTCTCCTTCTCCCCTCCATTTCTCTTACAGCCTTTAAAGGCTCATCAAATGACGTGCTATCCGCACTCATTAAACATGGGGGCTTCTTTTAACAGAAGCTTATTTATACGGGCTTTAAGCCCAACACATGTGTCACACTTCCGCATGTACCTTTTATTCACCATTAAATGCATCGATATGACTTAAGTTTTGGCCAAGCTGGGTTGCCTGGCTCCTGTGCTTACCCCTACGTTCCCGATTGTTCGGCTAGGTGGTAAAGGGAGCACCTCTGCGATTGTTACTGCCTGGTCAGCCGGATGTGTACCTCAGACTAGGTGAAGCCGAAAGCTAGCGTTCTTAAGGGAATATTCGGTCGGTGAACTAAAAGATGATCTTTTCACTTATTTATTTATGCGCCCCCAGATGCTTTTTCCTGCGTCTTTTTCGCAGAATGGACATGCACTTTAGGGCATGCCTCCCAGGGAAAGGAACCCCTAACGGAACTATTCTCCCTGGAAGATGTTTCTTACTAACCATGTAATATAACATAACTAGTTGGGCACTTGTTTGTTCATGCACTAATGACCCCTACGCCTGGTCTCCATGCATACCCCGGTTCTTATATAACCGCGAGGGTATTCGGACACACTCCGGACCGTCAGGTCCCGAGGTTGAAGCGAAAAGGTCGGCCATGACAAACGATCTACAATCCGGCTAGAAGGCATTACGAATGTCAATTAAAATTACATAGTCAATTTGACTGATTGTATTCCTCTTCAATACCATCTAACAGGTTGTCTAGTTTATAGTCCTATTGGGAATACTTTACGGCCAATTCTACTTGGCCGTATACTAAGCTCACAGGGATCTCCTTCCCATCAGGCCCCACAGGTCCGACCTTGGCCATGTGGTTCAGGTTAGCCTTCGTGTACCGCGTCTTCACCAAGGCCCAGGCCTCCCTGGCGCCTTGACAGCAGGCCAATATCTTCCACAACCGGAAGCGCCGCCGCGCTCCCTTCAGCTTCTCTCCAAGCTCTCCAAGGCCTTCGGGCATGGAGACGGATGGCCACAAGGCCTGGGCGACGCTTTGCATCACCTGCCGAACTCGCTCGTGCAGTTGTGAGAGCTCGGGAAGAAGGTCACCCGTAGAACCGGGCATTTCCTTTGCAGGATGACCTGTTAGCATACCTACAGACATTACTCTATTAGTCGACTTCCTCGCCGAACTCTTTTTTCAAAGTTCGTTTAAGCACTTACCAAATATGTCGCGTCGAAGCCGCTGATTCTCCTTAACGGAGTCTGACAGCTGGGCACGAACATCCTTAAGTTCAACGCCCAGCTTGGTGTTGGCATCTTGGAGATCGTTCTTCTCCCGCCTCACCTTTGTCAGCATGCTCTCACCAGCCTTCAGCTGGCGAAGGAGTTGTTGCTTTTCCGGATTCAATCCGGCGCCATCTGCAATTTCATTTGTCAGATTTGCACCCACGCCGCACTTTGCAAAATACTTATCTTTCGAAGTGTATATTACCAAAAGGGGTCTCCTTGGGCTCCCCTACCGCGGCTAGTGCGGCCTCAAGTTGGGCTTTGCACTCTTCTAGCTCCAGGGACAGTTGGATATTCTTTTCCACAAGAACCTGCATTATACATGATCCTTAAATCAGTTATTCTAACTGTTTCAAGTCTCGGGGGCTACTGATATATATAACCATTAAATCTTCTCACCCGTATGTCTTTTACATATTGCTCTGTGGCTCTGGCTAGACCATTTTGAGCGGCACGGAGGTACGCATCTCCCGAATTGAAGTCATCCAATGCCTCTTGGGAGAAACAAGCGTCGCGAAGAACTGTCCGATGACGCCTGTGGTTCATGGCACTCTCCACCTCGGAATTGGTGGGGGACAGCCTGTCCGCATCCTATGTTGGAGGAGCGTCCGGTGCGCGCCTCGTGCTCGCCTCCGCCTCCGGACTGGGCTTTGGAGCCTGGCTGGTGGAGGTGCGGTTGACAACCTCTCCGGATATAGTCCGGCGAGGTCTCTTTGTCCTGAAGAAAGCACGAGCGTCAGTATGCCTTGAAGGAATAACACCTGGGAATAAGATGGCGCGCTATACCTTTGCGCCGGTGTCTCAGTCCGGACCGCACTTCTTTTCAGTCCATGGGGCCTTGCAGCCCCTCGTTGACTAGTCGCCGCAGGCTCAGCCTCCTGTCTCAAGGACCTCCCCTGCAAAACACGGTTGTTATACAAAATCGAAAACACGCGAGGATGGATCCCTTTTCAAGGTGCTGGGACTTCGGTCTCAGTTACCTGTGAGGCGGGGAGTAGCCCGGGGTAATCAGCCGTAATGGCCACCAAGGCATTGTCCTTGCTCAATTGATGGAACACCCCATCAATCAGCTCCACAGATAAGTCCGGATCCTCTTGGGAGGCCGGGTCAAGGGACCGTCCCGGATCCTCGGGTTGTGGAGGAGGGCTGTTTATTTCTTTAACAGCCTGGCGCAGTTCCTGCGTTGAAGTCGTTAGACTGAATATTTAACGATGGGAAAATAAAACGGATGGGCAAGTAAAAGTGTCCACTTACCCAACTCGGAGGATTGTACATAGAAAATCCACCCTCTGGGTTGACGCGGAGAAATTCCTCCTCTTCTCCCTTGTACAAAGCGGACAAGACCTTTATTACAGCGGCAGCCGATTCCGGACCCTTGCGGCCGTGGCGGGTGGCGTCGTCCTCCCCGTTGAAGTCCCGCATGGGGTGGCCTCTATACTGAAGCGGCTGCACCCCCCGCATAATGCATGCGGCCATGACTCCGATCATGGTCAGTCCGGAATGGGCTAATAACCTTATCCGGCCCATCAGGTAAAGAACGTCCTTGTCACTTTCCCTCTGAGGGCTCCGTGGATGCCAGCTTAGGCGCTTCTTTAGGGGAGCACTGTCAAACTCAGGGAGGCCGATCCGGACAGGATCCGGCAGCGGGACATCCTCTATGTAAAACCATTCCGAAGGCCAGTCCTCGGACGCCTTCTTTGGGGTTCCGGATAGATATCCGGTCCCGGTGATGCGCCACACTTCGGCTCCACCCACTTGATATATTGACCCCTTCTGAGAATGGGGCACAAGGCAGAAAAGCCTCTTCCACAGTGCGAAATGAGCCTCGTAGCCCAAAAACAGCTCGCAAAGAGCTACGAAGCCCGCGATATGCAACATGGAGGCAGGCGTGAGGTTGTGCAGCTGGAGGCTGTAGAACTCCAGGAGCCCCCGGAGAAACGGATGAATTGGAAATCCGAGCCCTCTTATTAAATAAGGGACTAGGCATACCCGCTCTCCTTTGGAGGGATGGGGGTGCTCTCCGCTTGCTCTCCGCCATTATAGGTGGCAAGTCCGGCTCAAACTGGGACCATATAGGCTGGGGGAAGAAATCCCTTGGTCTGGAGTGCCACTAGCTCGCTATGCGGGATGGAGCATCTCTCCTAATCTCCAGGCTGAGGGCTGGAAGGGCAAGAGGAGGAGCTGCGGCGGCAGGCCATGATAGAATGGACCTCTGTCGTACACGCTCTGATGAATACTCGCGGAGGGGAGAAGGTGTGGTTTGGATCTAAATCCTTGTTCCTTTAAATAGGCGGCTCATTTACATGGCTAGGGGTGTAAATGTAAAAACACCTTGACTTTTCGTATTTGTTTGACACATGGAAGATGGCCATTATTGGGTGTAGAAGCCAAGGAGTGCTACATTTACAAGAAATCGGGCATTACTCAATAGGTACACGGAATTTGGTGGAGAACCCGCCTTGCAATGCCGAAGACAATTTGCGCGCCGGACTCGTCGCCATTGAAGCCTGGTTCAGGGGCTACTGAGGGAGTCCTGTATTAGGGGGTATTCGGATAGCCGGACTATACCTTCGGCCGGACTCCTGGGCTATGAAGATACAAGATTGAAGACTTCGTCCCGTGTCCGGAAGGGACTTTCCTTGGCGTGGAAGGCAAGCTTGGCGATACGGATATGTAGAACTCCTACCATTGTAACCGACTCTACGTAACCCTAGCACTCTCCGGTGTCTATATAAACCGGAGGGTTTTAGTCCGTAGGACACAACAAGAACAACAATCATACCATAGGCTAGCTTCTAGGGTTTAGCCTCCTTGATCTCGTGGTAGATCTACTCTTGTACTACCCATATCATCAATATTAATCAAGCAGGAGTAGGGTTTTACCTCCATCGAGAGGGCCCGAACCTGGGTAAAAACATCGTGTCCCTTGTCTCATGTTACCATCCGCCTAGACGCACAGTTCGGGACCCCCTACCCGAGATCCGCCGGTTTTGACACCGACAACGGCCCGTGGTGAAACTAGCCCGTAATGAACAGTGTATCACTTTACACCCATTAACGGCCCGTGGTGAAACTGGCCCGTCATGAACAGTGTATCACTTTATACCCATTAACGGCCCGTTATTCCATTGGGCCATTTCTAGCCCATGTTATCTTTCGGCCTTCTCAGAGCCCATTTATTCTTGGGCTCATTTCCAGCACTCGTTTACTTATGGCCCGAACTGTCATTTTCTGCTTGTGGGCCAAATTCAGCCCGTGGTTACAGTTGGCCCGTTTGTGGTCCATTAATACATGGGGCCATTTTTATAGCGTCATCAAATACGACCTATTAACGATGGCCCGTTATGGTCGGCCCATGAATGGATGATTCCAACTCTAGACCGTTTACGGCCATAATGCGGCATGTTATTGGCCCATGTTTGGCCAATCGATCATACGGCCCGTATAAGTCCCATTGACGATACGGCCCGTAGAAGGCCCATTGTTTCTACGGCCCATAGAAGGCCTACTGTTTCTACGGCCCGTAAAAGGCCCACTGTTTCTACGGCCCGTAGGAGGCCCAGTGTCACTACAGTAAGTATTAGCCCATGGTTATTGTGGCCTAGTTTTAAAAAATAGGTTATTGCAGCCATTAGTTAACCGCGGAAAAAGAACTGCAATGACTACAAGCAAACAAATAAACAAGACAACAAGGAAATAAATAAGCAAGCAACTAACGCTAGGCTATCACAGCTATTACACATATTACATCCACTGGGCATCAAAGTTCGCCACCAGTGCAAATATAGGGAACAAAGCAGCATATCATATACACTGGTCGTCAAAATTGGCCGCCAGTGCAAATAAACGCGGCAACAAAACAAGAGCATAACTGAAACAACTTCAGAAGAGCTCAAGAAACGTTATCCTGGGTATCCACCATGCTCGCAATAAGCTTAGCAAGCTGATTAGCTTTGTCCTGTTTGGCACTAAAACCCTCCAACGCTTGCTGTTGCACCAGAAAGTATGCATCTGAATGGTCCAGGGACTTCCGCAGTCCTTCCGCTTCTTGTCGTAGCACAGCTGATCGATGCCTTTCAGCTTGTAGTTGAGACTCAAGAAACCGAACTGATTCAAACAGTGAGTTTGAATAGCTTGTGCAAGCGGTAGTGGCCAGTAACTCCAACAATAAACCAAGACAGGATGTGTCACTATCCTGAACCTTATCTGCATTACTTCCTTTACCTTTGCTTAATAAGGCACTCTTCCCCAATATTCTGTCAGCATTCTTAAAGAAGAAACAAGCAGACACATAACAAGTTTAGCATGTACTACTATATGAAAACTCATTTTGGTGAACCAGTTCATTAGTAAGGTGGACAGGATTAAACTACCAAGTCTTCTATTGCCAAGTACTAGTACATAATAAAAGCATCAAACAAACATATATCTATGTCCTATGGTTGCAATGGAATCTTAAATTTAAATAGTTGTTCTTCAGGTTTAGGCACTTGTTCTACATGAATAGAGTACAGTAAAACGAAAGAATATAATACTTAAAAATAGAAAATGAGCTCATAGACCTTACCACATTCTTGGTTCGGGACCAGTACAGAATAAGGCATTCCCAGTCATCGTCCAGTAAATGTGTCTCAAGAGAACGTAAGGGAATTTGATGAGTTTGTTTGCCGGTCAAGTACATTTTCTTCAGGTAATTCCGATACTGCCACCAAGCATTCTTGAAGATAGCAGAGGTATTAGCACAGGTTACCTCATCCTGAGTTTCCAAATCGGTCCTTCTCTATAGAGAAAAATGGGATAATTTGTTGTATTATAACCATCATGGAGGTAGGATGTATGGGACGAAGCAAAGTAATTGCCATGAATAACATTACTTACACATAACTCCTGGACAAACACCTGCAACTGGCATTTTCCTTCATCTTCAGTATAATATTTCCAATATGGGAAGATACGCACATACGATTTAACAATATCAAATGCAATAGATGCTAAACTACGACTAGCTGGTTGTGCTTCCTCCACAGGAATAGGCGTACTAACTGGTGGAGTTGGGGTTCGCCGTGATAGTACTGGCCCTTTGGGCACTGGAGCTGCCTTACTAACAGCTCTTGTTTGGGAGCTCTGTGGTGGAGATGGTGATGTGTCAATAGGAACTGGGTTACTATCGGCTGGGGTTGGGGTTAGATTGGGTGAAGCTGGTTCTCTATCCATCGTAGTAGGGGTACAATCTGCGAGAGTTTGGGTTATGTGTGGTAGGGCTGGTTCTTGTGCATGTACAACCGGGGTGCCATCTCCACCAAGAGGTGGCACTATTTTATTTGAAGACCGTGTTTTTAGTTGGCTAGATACTGGCATCACCCGCTCCAATTCAAATGGTTGATAAACAGGAAACATAGTTGAATGTACACACATTATATGAGAGATAGATGCAATAGATAGTGTGGAAAAAAGAGGGCATGAAATAGTTGACATGTATATTGTTTAACTAAAATGGATAGCATGACATAATTTCAAATATATGATGTCTATCTAAACTGGATAGCATAGCATAACATAATTCAAAGATATGATGAATAACTAAACAGGATCGCATGACATAATTCACCTACATGTCATCTAAGTAATCAGGATCGCATCATTTAATTCACATATGTGATTTATATGCTAAAAAGAGGGCATTCGGTATGATGTCTGAACTAAGAACATGGTGTTGAATATTGTGTATATGATGTCTAAACTATGCAATGCAAGACACTGTATGCATGATATGAACAGTATAACCGTGCCAAGTTAGAGCACACACCTCAGTGGGGGAATATGACTGGTCATCTGTCTCCAAATCCATCTCTGAGGAGCTATCGGGACCCAACAAGAGATCTGCTTCAACAGGTAGCACTGTCTGCTCTGAAGGCCTTGTTTTCACTCCAGATTTTTCCATCTCCCACCCAAATGGCTGATTCACAGGAAGAGTAGTTTAATGTACAAACATTGTCGACAAATGGAAAGGTAATGAAGAAAAGGATGGGCAAGATATCTTTCAAATATATGATGCCTGGTTAAACAGGATGGCATTGCACATTTCACATATATTATTGAAGGAAATATGCCCTAGAGGCAATAATAAAGTTATTATTTATTTCCTTATATCATGATAAATGTTTATTATTCATGCTAGAATTGTATTAACTGGAAACATAATACATGTGTGAATACATAGACAAACAGAGTGTCACTAGTATGCCTCTACTTGACTAGCTCATTAATCAAAGATGGTTATGTTTCCTAGCCATGAACAAAGAGTTGTTATTTGATTAACGAGATCACATCATTAGTTGAATGGTCTGATTGACATGACCCATTCCATTAGCATAGCACTCGATCGTTTAGTATGTCGCTATTGCTTTTATCCATGACTTATACATGTTCCTTTAACTATGAGATTATGCAACTCACGTTTACCGTAGGAACACTTTGTGTGCTACCAAACGTCACAACGTAACTGGGTGATTATAAAGGTGCTCTACAGGTGTCTCCGAAGGTACATGTTGGGTTGGCATATTTCGAGATTAGGATTTGTCACTCCGATTGTCGGAGAGGTATCTCAGGGCCTTCTCGGTAATGCACATCACATAAGCCTTGCAAGCATTGCAACCAATGAGTTAGTTGTGAGATGATGTATTACGGAACGAGAAAAGAGACTTGCCGGTAACGAGATTGAACTAGGTATTGGATACCGACGATCGAATCTCGGGCAAGTAACATACCGATGACAAAGGGAACAACGTATGTTGTTATGCGGTCTGACCGATAAAGATCTTCGTAGAATATGTAGGAGCCAATATGGGCATCCAGGTCCCGCTATTGGTTATTGACCGGAGACGTGTCTCGGTCATGTCTACATTGTTCTCGAACCGTAGGGTCCGCACGCTTAACGTTACGATGACAGTTATTATGAGTTTATGCATTTTGATGTACCGAAGGAGTTCGGAGTCCCGGATGTGATCACGGACATGACGAGGAGTCTCGAAATGGTCGAGACATAAAGAATTATATATTGGAAGCCTATGTTTGGACATCGGATGCATTCCAGGTGAAATCAGGATTTTACCGGAATACCAGGAGGGTTACCGGAACCCCCCGGGAGCATAATGGGCCAACATGGGCCTTGGAGGAGAGGTGAGAGGGCTGCCCTCATGGGCTGTGCGCCTCCCCCCTTCCCCTAGTCCTATTAGGACTAGGAGAGGTGGGCGCCCCCCTCTCTCTCTCTCTCCCCCTTGGAGAATCCTAGTCCAACTAGGATTGGGGGGGGGGGGAATCCTACTCCCAGAGGGAGTAGGACTCTCCTGGCGCGCCAAGCCTGGCCGGCCAGCCCCTCCCCCTTGGCTCCTTTATATACGGGGGCAGGGGCACCCCAAAGACACACAAGTTGATCTACGGATCGTTCCTTAGCCGTGTGCCGTGCCCCCTTCCACCAAATTCCACCTCGATCATATCGTTGCAGTGCTTAGGCGAAGCCCTGCGCCAGTAACACATCAAGATCGTCACCACGCCGTCGTGCTGACGGAACTCTTCCTCGACGCTTTGCTAGATCGGAGCCCGGGGATCGTCATCGAGCTGAACGTGTGCCAAGAACTCGGAGGTGCCGGAGTAACGGTGCTGTGATCGGTTGGATCGCGAGGAGAACGTACGACTACTTCCTCTACGTACGACTACTTCCTCTACGTTGTGTCAACGCTTCCGCTTCGGTCTACGAGGGTACGTAGACAAACACTCTCCCCTCTCGTTGCTATGCATCACCATGATCTTGCGTGTGCGTAGGAAATTTTTTGAAATTACTACGTTCCCCAACAGTGGTATCAGAGCCTAGGTTTTTATGGTATGATGTTATTTGCACGAGTAGAACACAAGTGAGTTGTGGACGATACAAGTCATACTGCCTACCAGCATGTCATACTTTGGTTCAGCGGTATTGTTGGACGAGACGATCCGGACCAACCTTACGCATACGCTTACGCGAGACCGGTTCCCTCGACGTGCTTTGCACATAGATGGCTTGCGGAAGACTGTCTCTCCAACTTTAGTTGAACCGAGTGTGGCTACGCCCGGTCCTTGAGAAGGTTAAAACGGAGTCTATTTGACAAACTATCGTTGTGGTTTTGATGCGTAGGTAAGATGAGTCCTTGCTTAAGCCCGTAGCAGCCACGTAAAACTTGCAACAACAAAGTAGAGGACGTCTAACTTGTTTTTGCAGGGCATGCTGTGATGTGATATGGTCAAGACATGATGCTAAATTTTATTGTATGAGATGATCATGTTTTGTAACCGAGTTATCGGCAACTGGCAGGAGCCATATGGTTGTCGCTTTATTGTATGCAATGCAATCGCGATGTAATGCTTTACTTTATTACTAAGCGGTAGTGATAGTCGTGGAAGCATAAGATTGGCGAGACGACAATGATGCTACGATGGAGATCAAGGTGTCGCGCCGGTGACGATGGTGATCATGACGGTGCTGCAGAGATGGAGATCACAAGCACAAGATGATGATGGCCATATCATATCACTTATATTGATTGCATGTGATGTTTATCTTTTATGCATCTTATCTTGCTTTGTTTGACGGTAGCATTATAAGATGATCTCTCACTAAATTATCAAGAAGTGTTCTCCCTGAGTATGCACCGTTGCGAAAGTTCTTCGTGCTGAGACACCACGTGATGATCGGGTGTGATAGGCTCTACGTTCAAATACAACGGGTGCAAAACAGTTGCACACGCGGAATACTCAGGTTTAACTTGACGAGCCTAGCATATACAGATATGGCCTCGGAACACAGAGACCGAAAGGTTGAGCGTGAATCATATAGTAGATATGATCAACATAGTGATGTTCACCATTGAAACTACTCCATCTCACGTGATGATCGGACATGGTTTAGTTGATTTGGATCACGTGATCACTTAGAGGATTAGAGGGATGTCTATCTAAGTGGGAGTTCTTAAGTAATATGATTGATTAAACTTTAATTTATCATGAACTTAGTCCTGGTAGTATTAGCATATCTATGTTGTAGATCAATAGCTCGCGTTGTTACTTCCCTGTGTTTATTTTGATATGTTCCTAGAGAAAATTGTGTTGAAAAATGTTAGTAGCAATGATGCGGATTGGATCCGTGATCTGAGGTTTATCCTCATTGCTGCACAGAAGAATTATGTCCTTGATGCACCGCTAGGTGACGGACCTATTGCAGGAGCAGATGCAGACGTTATGAACGTTATGCTAGCTCAATATGATGACTACTTAATAGTTTAGTGCACCATGCTTAAACGGCTTAGAATCGGGATTTCAAAGACGTTTTGAACGTCATGGAGCATATGAGATGTTCTAGGAATTGAAGTTAATATTTCAAGCAAATACCCGAGTTGTGAGATATGAAGTATCTGACAAGTTCTATAGCTAAAAGATGGAGGAGAATCGCTCAACTAGTGAGCATGTGCTCAGATTGTCTGGGTACTACAATCGCTTGAATCAAGTGGGAGTTAATCTTCCAGATAAGATAGTGATTGACAGAATTCTCTAGTCACCATCACCAAGTTAGTAGAACTTCGTGATGAACTATAATATGCAAGGGATAACGGAAAATATTCCCAAGCTCTTCGCGATGCTAAAATCGGCGAAGGTAGAAATCAAAGAAAAACATCAAGTGTTGATGATTGACAAGATCACTAGTTTCAAGAAAAAGGCAAAAGGAAAGAAAGGGAACTTCAAGAAGAACGGCAAGCAAGTTGCTGCTCAAGTGAAAAAGCCCAAGTCTAGTCCTAAGCCTGAGACTAAGTGCTTCTACTGCAAAGGGACTGGTCACTGGAAGCGGAACTACCCCAAGTGATTGGCGGATAAGAAGGATGGCAAAGTGAACATAAGTATATTTGATATACATGTTATTGATGTGTACTTTACTAGTGTTCATAGCAACCCCTCAGTATTTGGTACTAGTTCAAGTTGCTAAGATTAGTAACTCGAAACAGGAATTGCAGAATGAACAAAAACTAGTTAAAGGGCAAGGTGACGATGTGTGTTGGAAGTGGTTCCAAGATTGATATGATCATCATCACACACTCCCTATACTTTCGGGATTAGTGTTGAAACTAAATAAGTGTTATTTGGTGTTTGCGTTGAGCATGAATATGATTTGATCATGTTAATTGCAATACGGTTATTCATTTAAGTAAGAGAATAAATTGTTGTTCTGTTTACATGAATAAAACCTTCTATGGTCATACACACCAATGAAAATAGTTCATTGGATCTTGATCGCAGTGATACACATATTCATAATATTGAAGCCAAAAGATGCAAAGTTAATAATGATAGTGCAACTTATTTGTGGCACTGCAGTTTAGGTCATATTGGTGTAAAGCGCATGAAGAAACTCCATGCTGATGGGATTTTGGAATCACTTGATTATGAATCACTTGATGCTTGCGAATCATGCCTCTTGGGCAAGATGACTAAAACGCCGTTCTCCGGAACAATGGAGCAAGCAACAGATTTGTTGGAAATCATACATACTGATGTATGTGGTCCGATGAATATTAAAGCTCGCGACAAGTATCATTATTTTCAAAACTTCACAGATGATTTAAGCAGATATGGGTATATCTACTTAATGAAACATAAGTCTGAAACGTTTGAAAAGTTCAAAGAATTTCAGAGTGAAGTGGATAATCATCGCAACAAGAAAATGAAAAGTTTCTACGATATGATCGCAGAGGTAAAATATTTGAGTTACGAGTTTGGTCTTCAATTAAAACAATGTGGAATAGTTTCACAAATTCATGCCACCTGGAACACCACAGCATAATGATGTGTCCGAACGTCATAACCGTACTTTATTGGATATAGTACAATCTATGATGTTTCTTACCGATTTACCAATATCGTTTTGGGATCATGCATTAGAGACAGCTGCATTCACGTTAAAAGGGGCACCATCTAAATCCGTTGGGACGACACCGTATGAACTATGGTTTAGCAATAAACCTAAGCTGTCGTTTCTTAAAGTTTGGGGCTGCGATGCTTATGTGAAAAAGCTTCAACCTGATAAGCTCGAACCCAAATCGGAGAAATGTGTCTTCATAGGATATCCAAAGGAAACTGTTGGATACACCTTCTATCACAGATCCGAAGGCAAGACCTTTGTTGCTAATTCGGAAACTTTCTAGAGAAAGAGTTTCTTTCGAAAGAAGTGAGTGGGAGGAAAGTAGAAAACTTGATAAGGTAATTGTACCTTCTCCCTTATTGGAAAGTAGTTCATCACAGAAATCTGTTCTTGTGACTACTACACCAATTAGTAAGGAAGCTAATGATGATGATCATGTAACTTCAAGATCAAGTTACTACCGAATCTCGTAAGTAAACTAGAGTGAGATCCGCACCAGAGTGGTACGGTAATCCTGTTCTGGAAGTCATGTTACTAGACCATGATGAACTTGCGAACTATGAGGAAGCGATGATGAGCCCAGATTCCGCGAAATGGTTAGAGGCCATGAAGATATGATCCATGTATGAGAACAAAGTATGGACTTTGATGGATTTGCCCGATGATCGGCAAGCCAAAGAAAATAAATGGATCTTGAAGAGGAAGACGGACACTGATAGTAGTGTTACTATCTACAAAGCTAGAATTGTCGCAAAAGGTTTTCGACAAGTTCAAGGTGTTGACTACGATGAGAGTTTCTCACTCGTATCTATGCTTAAGTCTGTCCGAATCATGTTAGCAATTGCCGCATTTTATGAAATCCGGCAAATGGATAAACAAAACTACATTCCTTAATGGATTATTTAAAGAAGAGTTGTATACGATGCAACTAGAAGGTTTTGTCGATCCTGAAGGTGTTAACAAAATATGCAAGCTCCAGCGATCCATCTATGGACTGGTGCAAGCATCTCGGAGTTGGAATATACGCTTTGATAAGTTGATCAAAGCATATAGTTTTATACAGACTTGCGGTGAAGCCTGTATTTACAAGAAAGTGAGTGGGAGCACTACAACATTTCTGATAAGTATATGTAAATGACATATTATTGATCGGAAAT
Organism: Aegilops umbellulata; assembly: GCA_032464435.1. Taxonomy (NCBI): domain Eukaryota; kingdom Viridiplantae; phylum Streptophyta; class Magnoliopsida; order Poales; family Poaceae; genus Aegilops; species Aegilops umbellulata. The sequence continues at coordinate 380,157,722 of CP136056.1, read as the reverse complement.
AATGTAGAATTATTCTGTAAAGCATAAAGGAGTATTTGAAAGGAGTTTTTCGAAGAAGGACCTCGGTGAAGCTGCTTACATATTGAGCATCAAGATCTATAAGAGATAGATCAAGACGCTTGATAAGTTTTTCAATAAATACATACCTTGAAAAGATTTTTGAAGTAGTTCAAAATGGAACAGACAAAGAAAGAGTTCTTGCCTGTATTACAAGGTGTGAAATTGAGTAAGACTCAAAGCCCGACCACGGCAGAAGATAGAAAGAGAATGAAAGTCATTCCCTATGCCTCAGCCATAGGTTCTATGAAGTATGCCATGCTGTGTACCAGACCTATTGTATACCCTACCCTGAGATTGGCACGGGAGTACAATAGTGATCTAGGAGTAGATCACTGGACGGCGGTCAAAATTATCCTTAGTGGAATAAGGATATGTTTCTCGATTATGGAGGTGACAAAAAGGTTCGTCGTAAAAGGTTACGTCGATGCAAGTTTTGACACTAATCTAGATGACTCTAAGTCTCAATCTAGATACATATTGAAAGTGGGAGCAATTAGCTAAAGTAGCTCCGTGCAGAGCATTGTAGACATAGAAAATTGCAAAATACATAACGGATCTGAATGTGGCAGACCCGTTGACTAAACTTCTCTCACAAGCAAAAGTCACACTGTAGTACTCTTTGGGTGTTAATCACATAGCAATGTGAACTAGATTACTGAATCTAGTAAACCCTTTGGGTGTTGGTCACATATCGATGTGAACTATTGCTGATAAATCACATGGCGATGTGAACTAGATTATTGACTCTAGTGCGAGTGGGAGACTGAAGGAAATATGCCCTAGAGGCAATAATAAAGTTATTATTTATTTCCTTATATCATGATAAATGTTTATTATTCATGCTAGAATTGTATTAACTGGAAACATAATACATGTGTGAATACATAGACAAACAGAGTGTCACTAGTATGCCTCTACTTGACTAGCTCATTAATCAAAGATGGTTATGTTTCCTAGCCATGAACAAAGAGTTGTTATTTGATTAACGAGATCACATCATTAGTTGAATGGTCTGATTGACATGACCCATTCCATTAGCATAGCACTCGATCGTTTAGTATGTTGCTATTGCTTTTATCCATGACTTATACATGTTCCTTTAACTATGAGATTATGCAACTCACGTTTACCGTAGGAACACTTTGTGTGCTACCAAACGTCACAACGTAACTGGGTGATTATAAAGGTGCTCTACAGGTGTCTCCGAAGGTACATGTTGGGTTGGCATATTTCGAGATTAGGATTTGTCACTCCGATTGTCGGAGAGGTATCTCAGGGCCTTCTCGGTAATGCACATCACATAAGCCTTGCAAGCATTGCAACCAATGAGTTAGTTGCGAGATGATGTATTACGGAACGAGAAAAGAGACTTGCCGGTAACGAGATTGAACTAGGTATTGGATACCGACGATCGAATCTCGGGCAAGTAACATACCGATGACAAAGGGAACAACGTATGTTGTTATGCGGTCTGACCGATAAAGATCTTCGTAGAATATGTAGGAGCCAATATGGGCATCCAGGTCCCGCTATTGGTTATTGACCGGAGACGTGTCTCGGTCATGTCTACATTGTTCTCGAACCGTAGGGTCCGCACGCTTAACGTTACGATGACAGTTATTATGAGTTTATGCATTTTGATGTACCGAAGGAGTTCGGAGTCCCGGATGTGATCACGGACGTGACGAGGAGTCTCGAAATGGTCGAGACATAAAGAATTATATATTGGAAGCCTATGTTTGGACATCGGATGCATTCCAGGTGAAATCAGGATTTTACCGGAATACCAGGAGGGTTACCGGAACCCCCCGGGAGCATAATGGGCCAACATGGGCCTTGGAGGAGAGGTGAGAGGGCTGCCCTCATGGGCTGTGCGCCTCCCCCCTTCCCCTAGTCCTATTAGGACTAGGAGAGGTGGGCGCCCCCCTCTCTCTCTCTCTCCCCCTTGGAGAATCCTAGTCCAACTAGGATTGGGGGGGGATCCTACTCCCAGAGGGAGTAGGACTCTCCTGGCGCGCCAAGCCTGGCCGGCCAGCCCCTCCCCCTTGGCTCCTTTATATACGGGGGCAGGGGGCACCCCAAAGACACACAAGTTGATCTACGGATCGTTCCTTAGCCGTGTGCGGTGCCCCCTTCCACCAAATTCCACCTCGATCATATCGTTGCAGTGCTTAGGCGAAGCCCTGCGCCGGTAACACATCAAGATCGTCACCACGCCGTCGTGCTGACGGAACTCTTCCTCGACGCTTTGCTGGATCGGAGCCCGGGGATCGTCATCGAGCTGAACGTGTGCCAAGAACTCGAAGGTGCCGGAGTAACGGTGCTGTGATCGGTTGGATCGCGAGGAGAACGTACGACTACTTCCTCTACGTACGACTACTTCCTCTACGTTGTGTCAACGCTTCCGCTTCGGTCTACGAGGGTACGTAGACAAACACTCTCCCCTCTCGTTGCTATGCATCACCATGATCTTGCGTGTGCGTAGGAAATTTTTTGAAATTACTACGTTCCCCAACAATTATGGCTGGCTAAAAGACATGAGACTGCATAATTCCCATATATGATATAGAAACTAAACAGGTGGCATTACAGAACATGTCTAAACTAAGCAGATGACATATATGATGTCAAAAGTATGCACTGCAAGGCAACATATGCATGATATGACTAACATCATCATGCCAAGGTAGAGCAAGCACCTTGGGGGGTAAATAGGAGTGGTCAGCGGCGTCCGAATCCGCCTCAGAACAGATATCTTCTTTGGATTACAATATGGAGAGGGGTGGGGAGGGATTGCCATTGAACCCACCATGGAGCGATGTCTGCATGACATTGTATTGCCGCGCAAAACTCTTCTCTTTTTCTCTACATGTTCAGCATGACTGTGTACAATATCTAACATGCATACGAAAAAAATATGGTTAGATTATGTAACGAGAGCATGCAGAAATTTAGAGTGATGGTAACAACCAGTGGATCGATGTTTTTCCGTTGAACCAAAATAGCCCTAATGGATCGATGTGAATGTATAGTAATAAGTGATGCAACAAGTGTACAACCTCTTTGCCGTAGCCGTGTCGACCTCATCATCATTGGGTTGGTCGCTGAAGCAGTTGAGGCAGAGGTGGCTGTCGGAGGTGTGGAGGAAGATCTGAGGAATCTGTAGACGGCGTCCAGGGCACTGCTCTGTTGTGACGGATAGTTCTGTCGTTGGAGCAGCTCCGGTGAGCCGTAAGACGTCAAGGCTGAAGCAGCACAAGACAGACATCGTCAATCTCAAGTGGGATTCTAATAGCATTTCCAATAGATGATGTAAAATGGACGTAAAATTAACATCGACAAAAACCACCTGACTACAACAGATGAGGTAAAAACTGTTGACTCTGAACTTAAATGTCGAAACTGAAATTTACTGTGGAATCTGAATGCTACTGTCGAAATTGAACGCAATGGTGGCAGAGAGGCACTTGACATGTACTTTAGGGAGGGCATGCAGTTCATCTTCAACCCGCACCCCCCTGAGCCGCCAGCCACCACCGGCCGAACCGCCGGCCCCAGCGCCGCCTCACCGCCCAGAAAACACTCGCCACTGCCGCCCCGGCCAGCCCGCTAGGCCCCCCGCCCCCACCTTGAACCCTAATATAGATAGTGGGGTACCTATCCGACGAGCCCCCGTCCCCGCTGCGGGTGGTTCTTCCTTAACTCCGGCGAGCCCCCCCAACCCCTGAAAATCACTGACCCAAAAGTTGATTCAGTCGACTAAAGTGTGGCTTAATCGGAGTAGAGCAGCAGGACGAGCGAGGGGGAGAGAAGCAGCAGCAGCTGGGCGAGCGAGCGATCGAGCGAGAGCCGGAGCAGCAGCAGCAGATCCGGCTGGTATGGACGCCGCCGCCGAAGGGGCCTCGCACTGGGGAAGAGCCTCCATGGAGATGTCGCCCGCGGCGCCGGCTTCAAGGTAGCCGCTCCATGGGGGTGCGGGATGGAGCACCGTCGGCGCCGGGAGGTCGAGTTAAGGAGAAGGTGCGATGCGATGAGTGTACAACCTCTTTGGTGGCGCCAAGTAGGCCTCCGCTTCGTCCGAGCAGTCGGTGAGGATGTTGCGGTTCCGGTGGAGCAGGTTAAGGCGGCGCTGTGGGGATGGAGCAGCCGTGATAGACGAGGTGATCGTTGGAGTAGGTCCTTGGAACGGCGAGATGGACGACGGATCCTCATCCGGGGAGGGGGCCGAGGGACGTCGAGCTGTTGCGGTGGACGACGTCGTCAGGGAAGAGGCTCCGGCTGGGCAGCGGTGACGTGGCGGACGGAGTAGGGTGGGGTTTCGTGGCTGGAGCGGAGAGGTTATGGCGGCCTGGGATTTCGAATGGCGAAAAGGGGGTGATGGGAGGGGGTGAAGCATGACTTAGGAACGCGCTTGTCCAAAATGTAGGGTGTGTTACAAAAGTACCCCCCACCGATTTGAACTAGCGGCGCTTCCGACTCAGGGTTAGAAGGGGGATTTCGCGTGTCGGGATTTGGCAGCTGGAGGGAGTTTTCGCGCGCGTTGTAATTTCGGGACAGCAAGGCGCGGGTTGTGAAGGCGCCAGTTTTGGGAGCATGATATCTGAATTTTTGGGATATAATAAGACACGGGTTGAATTTCAGGGACAAGCCTAACGTGTCGTGATATTGTACTTGTACGTACCAAATCAATTCACACTTCCCTCAACCAAAAAGAAAACTCAAAAAATAAAACTATTCACACCACACAAAGAGAGTCTTGCCCCGTTTTACTATACAAATGCTATTCAAAGCTACTCCCTCCTTCCATCTATATAGGGCCTAATGCATTTTTTGATGCTAACTTTGACCAAATCTTAGAGCAATGATATATGACATGCAACTTACACAAATCACACCGTTAAATTCGTCTGTGAAAGGTTCTTTCAATGATATAATTTTCACATTGTGCATGTCATGTACTATTAATCTTGTCAATAGTCAAAGGTGGTCTTAAAAATCTCATTACGCCCTATGTAGATGGAAGGAGGGAGTATGAATCCATGTTATGTCCGATTCAAAATTTTTGCTTGCTGTATAATGCATGTAACCTACTCATACCAACATTTTCGTGCATTCCAAATGTCTATACTACCGTTGCAATTCGAACTAAATTTGAATTCGTTTCTCTATTTCAATAAGAATCTACAATCATGATTGTTGCCAACTTCAACCATCAAAGTTTCCTTGCTATCCGCCAGATATAAATCAGACGGCCTATAATGCTGGATGGCAGGCACACCATCATCAACAACTCCGTTTTTTATAAGAGTAGAGATAAATTATATTAAATGTAGTATACCATGTTCATAACCACACCATGTTTATCACCGTTATATATATTCACACATCCGTCGGTTTGAAACACTATGATAAATTCTTCAAATATCCGAATTCGCTTTTTATAATGAAGTATATATGATCTCTATTCGTATTTTACACCCACACAACCCTCTTATCTTGGTAGCTAGTGCTAACTTTCTCTTGTGCATGCACACGCCCGCATCCCTGTCACCCTCCCTCGGCATTCTCTAGCTCCATCGCGCAAATTCGTCTTTTCACTTTAGGTCGTTCACCCACGTTGTGTGTAGGCCCCCCCAGCTCCTTCTTTACGGCACACATCGATCGATATGCCTCTCTAGCCAGGTGTGCCTAGCACAAACACAAGCTTCCCCTCTTCTCTTGTCACCGTCCATGCATGCCTCACTCCCACCACTCTTTTCATCGTTCTCGTACTCGCACACTCATCCCCCTCGATATAGTATGCCTCTCGCACCACCTCCTACATGCATCCCTCTCTCTCTATCCTTCTCCTCGTGCCTCATTTGCTTCTAACACACACATGCATGTATACCGATCGATCTCCCAACATATACCTAGATCGACTTTAACTACCCCCCCCCCATCGATCGATGTACCTCACAAGTTATGTCTCTCCTTTCTCTTACAAAGGGTGATTGATCTTCCTATGTAGTTACGTCTGCTTACCACAGCCACATCGTCCCCCCTCATCATTCATGCATGCCTCCTGACCCGTCTCTCACACGCACATGCACAGACAACAAGCAGCCATCTCCTCTCTTATTGATATTGCGGGCGTTCCCCCCGTTTGTCTAGCAAGCCTATCCCACCATTTGTTAGAAGCAACTCCAATACCACCCCCTCCAACACTCTAGCTCTGTCTCTCTCCCAACCTTATTCGTCTCCTGCACATATGCCTGGATGCCGATCGATCTCCCTTAATACATGAGGCAGATCGATCTCCTTAATACATGAGGTAGGTCTCTCTCCTCCTCCACACATATACCAGCCATTGTACCTCTATAGTTAATTGGGCCTCCCTCTTCCCCCACCACATACCGATAGTCGAGCGCTGCAGGTAGGTATCCATGCCACAGAGACAGACTGCACATGTCCCATCTCACATTCCAGTAGGCCAGCCACTCTATATCTTTGACGTGGGCACACACAAATTCGATGGCACTCTTTATCGATCGCGCACGCGCACACACACACACACATCATCCCTCTCTTCGATTCTATAGACACCTCAAGCTGATGATACCTCCACTCTCTTCTCGTGGATCGCCCCCTCTATATATATGTTATATCCAGGACTCTATTTCACACACATTGCATATGTTAAATTTTTTGATTGACCCCCCCCCCCCAAAACTCTCAAGAACCCACACACTATATCTCTCTAGGTTTGTATCTCTCTCACACAACCCCAGTAGGTGGTGTACGTATACAAGAAGAGAATAGGTGCACCGTGCACGTACTCACGCTTCGTGCCCAGCCACACCCGCGCGGGTACACGGTGGAGCTCATTTCTTTACGAAATTGCAGCCCACATGCTAATTTGAATGCCTGTAGCGGTTGTCTACCTAGGGAGGTCGTGTACCACGCGTGCACAAAACAAAGTTCGACTTGACGCGTTGCCGCGTTATTTTTAAATGAAGTTATAGCGCTCAATGGCATGTACACAGAATATAAAACGATTTTTATGGAGGAAAAGGTAGTCCGCTCTTTAGAGTATCTCACACAAGGCTCCGGTGGCCTCTCTCTCCCTCTCTCACCGTTGGTCACTGATCTGGCCGCATCCCGTCCGCCGGGGGAAAGGGAGTGCGGTGGCCTCTCTCTCTCTCTCACCGTTGGTCACTGATCCGGCCGCATCCCGTCCGCCGGGGGAAAGGGAGTGCGGTGGCCTCTCTCTCTCTCTCACCGTTGGTCACTGATTCGGCCGCATCCCGTCCGCCGGGGGAAAGGAAGGAAGTGCATTGTTTCTCCGTTCGACGGTGCCGAGGCAACACGTCCCAATCTGTGGTACACGTCGTTCTCTCTGACCAAGCTCCGGCGCGGCAGGGCCTACGCCACCTGCTCGCAGATTCCGCCTGCCGCCGCTCACCTAGTTACATCCCGACGACCTCCAGGTATCCCCTCCGGCCTTGCTCCACTGCCCATTTTCCCACGTCGCTGCATGTGGATCTTCCATAGTTCTTTGCCCAAAACGTAGCTCGTCCGGCGTACTTTCCATATTGCATTCTCGTCCTCACACCGTTTTAGACAAACACAACCGTGTTGTTATCTTCCCTTAGGACAAGGAATATGCTTCTTTTTTGTCGTCGCATGTGTCATCAACTGTTATTGGCCAGTAATTGTTTCCTTTCTACCTCTTTTTTGCAAATGGGGCTATCCATTTCACCTCGTTGCTATTGCGACCTTTTGGTGAACTGCACAAATCACTTTTTCTTAAGAGTGTTTTGTGCAGTTGTACTAAAATGTTACACGGGCAACGTCTCTACATTTCAGTGCGACTGCACAAAGGGAGATTGGTTTTGCTCTATCCTCCTCATCCAACTCCGAGCCTAATCTTCTCCAACTAGTTAGTCTTAAGAGAGACCGCGAAGGTGACCGACTTCTATTTGTGTGTTCATTGTTTCATCAACAGTCCTCTATTATCGTAATCACACTTGATATCTTTGGAACAGGGACGCTCGGCTCTATTTTAGTGGAACTGCACAAAATGATCGGAATGTTGCATGCTCCAGACAGCTACTTTTCTTCCCAACATGCCTTGTTGATTTAGACAGAGCTGGGGGGACGTTGCTGCCAATGAAAGCATGGATCAATTTTAATTTAACACCTTCTCACAACTTTGTCTTCAGTTGTGATGTAATTATTAGCTCTGATCTGCTAATAATTGACATGCATTAGCAAGGAAGTTAGTTTTTTATTGTTTCCGAAAGAGCATCGATGGGAAGACACGCGAAACAAAAGCTAAAAGCTCACACCATTGTACAATTTCATGTCGCTGGAAAATTATTTGTATAGTACGTCAATAATGTAAACAAATGATGGAAGCTTGATAGCATTGCCAGAAGCCTCTTCATCATCCGGGTCCATGTGCCATGCACGAAATTATACTCCTTCGTTCCTACATATTTGTCTTTTTACAAATTTCAAACGGGCATATTTTAGAGCGTAGATTCACTCATTTTGCTTTGTATGTGTACTCCCTCCGTTCCTAAATATTCTATTCGTCTTAACAGATATTTCAACATATTTTAGAAAGACAAATACTCCGGAGTATATTTAAGAACCGAGGGGGTAGTGCACAACCGCATGGGAGACTTAGCCCGGTCGTTGCGCCGCATTAATAGTGAGTAATGAGCAGTCAAATCATAAGCCCCACCTTTCACACTTTAAGTTGCTCTGAAGAAGCAACCATCAATACGCTCTTCTTTGAATTCGCTCATACTACTCCATCCGTCACTATTTATACAGTGCGCTTCAGAAAAAAGAAAAAAATCTGTGGGACCAAGGCGACTAGCGACCGTCCTGAAAAATAGCATTGGTAGTTATTGCACGGCGTCTATTACTAGAGGGAATAATGCGTACACATATGCATGCAGTGCTTCCACCCCGGGTACACACATGCATGCACTCTGTAGTAGTACAGTACATGGAGAGAAAATTGTGGACTTGATTGCGGTTACCATGCCCTAATTAATTGAGCATTAAACCAAACACGTCTAAATTCTCTCTCGTGGTGGAAATGCATTGAGAGAAATGCATCATAATGAAGCGTGCCCTGTAAACTGTGACGGAGGGTGGAGTAGTATGAAGGTGCAAAACCAAGTACGCGTACTAGTACTGCGTTTGGCTCTTCGCCCCTTCGTGAAGTCGAACAATGATGGTACTCCGCATGTTGGGTACTACAGTGTATGCCTCTGACAATCTGACACCGAATGGACTGATGCATGTCCACCAAGGGTAGGTTGCATTAGTCAAAAGGCGTAAGCGAGCTTCACCTTGTCCTGCAAGCTTCTCCTCGTTCTGCGAGTTGACGGGACACACAAAAAAGTAGTCTAGTCCATACTCCCTCCTTTCCGGTTAATATGTCTTAATCTTTTTTGCAGGTAAATGAGAGAGCTTTATTCATATATAAGCATTCTTAGGATGATCAGCCAAGACACTGGTCACTAGGAAGCCAAAAAAAGAAGTAGGACGCGAGGTGTTTCATCAAGCCAGCTCTCGGCCACATTCAAAGTGCAGCAAGCACGGTTCGCATGAAGATGCGCCGCAAGGTTTGCTGGCCTGTTTACATGCTGAAGAATAAAAAAAGAGGAAATATTACTGAGCGCTACTATTTGTAACAGGATATGAGCCAGAATTAAGCGAGAATCATGGCGAGTGTTCCATGCAATCAACTTCCATTATCACATGCGAGAACCCTCGAAGAGAACCAAATGTGTTGAAGATTGCGTTATCACATTTTAAAATTATAATAAGAGTGCAGACGCTCCTCCATCCGGTTCCTAGTAGTATAGTGTAGTATGCTTCTGGCAATATGACACCGAATTAACTGTTGCACGTCTACCCCTGAGCGAGGGAGAGCTTGCATTAGTCAAAAGTTTCTCCTTGTCCTGCGAGCCATCGCGCGCAAGCTTCTCCCGTCCTGCAACCTTCTCCTCGTTCGGCAAGTTGACGGGACACAGCAAAGTAATGCTAGTCCATGCTACCTCCTCTCCGGTCAACATGGCTTAATTTCAAACGAGATAAATACATTGTCTGTCACTGTATATTTGTAAAAATACGGTCAGTGGACTTCATAATACGCTCATTGCGCTCAATATATATATTTTCCGGTGTTCATACGGTCACTAGCTCATCCTGACTGAGTATGTGTGTGCATGCACGTGTAGGTTGAGCACTTGAGCGTCACCGTGTGTGTTCCATCGTGTGCTCGGACATGCATGCATTAGGGCATCGCGCGCGTTTTTGCGTCCATGTGTACGTGTGACTGTTGCATACACGTAGGGGGAGTACGTGTAGGGGCCACTAAGGAGCAGTCAAATCACACAATAAGTTAGTCGGAAGAAGCAACCATCATTTCACTCTTGAATGACACGTACGCAATATAAAATGGTTGATATGGAGAGAAAAAGAAAACCACTTTATATACACTAGCAGGAGCCTAAGCTACAAGCCTGCTTACTTAGGTTGCTCTCTTCACAAGCATAGAACGACGGGCTTGATCCCGCAGCTGGGGGAAGGGAACAATGTTTTGCATAGATGCGGTCGACATCGGCGAGGGAGAAAAGCCACAGTCGGTGCGTCCCAATCGGGGGTCACCGTTGTATGGGCCGATGCCGTGTCCCAACCGCCCTTCTAGCTACAGCCCGACGTCCCAGGTAGTCCATCTTCCTTTTGGAGCCGGCTTGCTCCACTGCCGTAGCTCCATCTCCATGTCGATCTTTCTCTACTTCTACCGGCTTCTACTTGTGATGAGTTTATGTCTCATGAACTAGTGTCAGTACTATTATTATAATCACACTTCTTCAATATCTTTGCCATCAGGGATGCTCATGTCGATTTTAGTGGAACTACACAAAAGCATCGTATGATCCGAGGGTGCCAGCCGTCTTTCCTTCGACAGGTTCTACCTGGCCAGGAAATTAAATCATGTTTAGGGTTTAGGGTTTAAGTCGTAGTGACCCCATCAGTAGTTTTTCTTTCGTACACGCTCTCACAACTTTTTTCTTTAGTTGTGAAGTAAATATTGGCTATGATCTGTGAATTGAGATGCATCAGCATGCGTGTTAGTTTTCCTTTGTATTTGATGGAATGTTGTAATGGGGCAACCTTGGAATAGGAATGAAAATGGAGTGGAAAAGTTTCTGTTTTTCCGGAGAAAAAATGGAAACGGAGAGAAACCAACGTTTCGTTTCGTTGGATCGTGCCATCGAGCAAAACCAACTTTTAAATCACGTCCGTCGTGTTCGTGTCTCACACGGTCGCTCGGGAATGCCACTCACCACAAACCGAGTAGTATACCATAACTTTCCTGCCTGCTTGTCGATGGATCGCGTCATGGAGTACTAGCACTATTGGAAGAGATTGACGAGTTGGGGGAGGATAGCTAGCTGTAGCACGGACTCCCAAGAACTTTTTACATGCACGTTGTAGCCGGCTAATGCGACCTTTTTACATGCACGTTGTAGCCGGCTAGCTGTAGCACTTTTTACATGCACATGGGGGAGGATAGCTAGCTGGAAGAGATTGACGAGTTGGGCGACGCTCTCTCGGCCGGCGCGCCGCTTCAATGCCGGCACCAGTGAGAGGTCGCGTCCGCTTTGGCCGGGCATGAATGCGGCACTGACCGTTTCGGGCGGGAAGCACGCGCAGGTGATGAAGAGGGTTCAGGTTGGTCAGGACCGGCCGTGGCAGCGGTCCGGACATGCGCAAACAAGAGATGTTGTACGTTAATATTGTTGTGTATATAAATAACAACGTAAATAATGTGCCAGTTGGACAAATATGATTGGAGATGGAGATGGAAATGGAATTTTACGTAAACACGGATATGCATGTCTATGTCTATGTGTGTGTGCGTGACGACTCTCGCGACCTGGAAGCGGGGGCGTGTTTTTGATCGAGTTTTCTTTCTTGGTACGTTAGAAAATCAGTTTGTCTAATTAACATCTAGATGTTATTTAAGGATATCACATCTAAGCTCCCACAGGTATATAATGTAGCAACAAGAAACAGAAAAAACTAGGAAAAGACCACAAACAGAGTGGACATCAACTTATATGTGACATAACTATGTCACATCTAGATGTGTCCTAGACAGACCCTTAAAAAATTGTTTGCCAGTTTTCGTTTATTTTTTCCAGGAACGCGCGTATTCTATTTAAAACCACTGCTATGGAGAGAATTTTTTTACTCCATTATAGCCTCTTGTTTGATAGAGTTTCTCGTGTCTCGCTCTCTTACCCTCTCCATATCAAAACAAGATGACAGTGTCCACTCTATCTCTCTCCTCACCGGTGGTCACAGATCCAGCCGAATCCCGTCCGCTGCGGGAGGTGAGGAGGTGCAGCGTTGACGTTGTCGCCGTCGGCGATGGAGGAAGCCGATGAGCACCGTCCTCTCGGAGCCGGCGCTGGCGCGGACGAAGATCCTCCGCGCCCTTGTTCGCTGCCGTCGTGTGGCCAGATCCCGCCCGCCCGCCTAAACGACATCTCGCCCACCTGACGTATAACTTCTTGTACTTGTCCAGCTCCCCAGGTCGCTGCGTGCGGGTTTTCTTCTATGCGACTCCTCCCCAGCTCCCCATGCATAGTATCTAGGGTTCGTCGGCTGGTCCAACATCACCTACTACTATTATAGAGGAAATGACACTCAAAAAGTTGTCCTGATTTATGCCTCGGTGGAGGTATACATGTTGTTTCGACAAAAAGTACATGGTGGTTCTGCGGTCATTGTCCATATGGTGGTAGTACTATCACTGGTTAAATGAAGAAATGTTTTTTTTTCTCGGGTATCCTGGTTTAGTTCTCATCAAGATAGTATGATGCTTCTGTTTGTTGGTGTACTTTTCATTAATTCTTATTGACAATTGAGATGTCGTTGCTAACCCTTTTTTATACTTTTGGAAACAGCGATGCGTGTCTCCATACCCGGGCATGTCTTCCTCAATTTTAGTGGAACTGCACAAAATTGGATGGCCATTGTTGTTCCGCCTCACTGTCCTCTGCCACGTGGTTCTTCCTTCCTCAAGCTTGATTACTGAGAAGAAACAGACCACAGTGAGGATTTGTCGAACTTCTTAGGTGCCTCACCCTAACTTGATGCCAAATGGATGATGCATCACCATGATGACCTATCGATGCTCATGGTTGCGCCTCATGGTTGCGTCGGCTGGTGAAGCTGATCAATTTTCGACGAAAAACAAGCTGTCTTCCATCAGTGCTCTTTTCTTGTTACGCACAAAGATGATATCCTTCGTCAGTTCACCTTGGTTGCGTTGGAGACGCAGTCGTCTTTCACGTTGGTGCAATTTTATCACACAATTGGCTATGAACCAAATATTTCCTCAAAGAAGGATCGATGTTGGTACTAAGAGCATAAGTTTTGTATTGATTTCTAAGCCTTCTCACAACTTTGTCTCCAGCTCCCCTGTAATTTTATTTGTCCAGCTATTAACTTTGATTTAAAAAATGGTGTGGACTAAAAACCCGGATGGACGTAGTAGCCCTCCATTTTTATTTACTCCGCATATTAGATTTGACTGAAGTCAAACTTTGTAATACTCTCAAACCTTTCTGATAATTGAAATTAAATTTCTTTATTTGTACACACTCTCACACGTTTCCGATAATTTGGCGCATGTGTGGTTGTTCACTTAAGGGAGGGTAGTGTACCACATGTGAAGGACAGGAAGTGCGACCAGGACGCATGGGCGTGGATCGTTAGTTCATCGGAAGTAGTACAAGTTTTCTTCACTGTAGATTAAATAAAGAGTTTCGTTTCGTACTTACACAATTTAAAACGATTGTTATGGAGAGAATAAGAAAACCACTCCGCCACTATATTTTAGTCGTATACACGAGAGTACTATATAGACGCAGCTTCATTGACTTAGTACACCTGCCTTTGGATTTACGACAGGTAGGCCCAAAGTGTGGCTGGCTCACCTATCATATAGCCAAAAGCAGGTGCAGTGAAGGTACCGGAGCTCAGTCCGAACTACTCCCTTCGTCTAGATGTGTAAGTCACCTTACAAAAATCAAATAATCCCAAAACACTTAGGCACGGTACATTAACTTCCTACTCATTTCTTGTTTTGTGACATATCAACCAATAAGAGATGTGGGCCGTGCATGCTTTCAATGACTTGAGACTACCAAACATAACATGCAGTGGTTAGTTCATTGCATGCAATGCTATTCATTAGCAAAAATACATTAAATTTTCTTGTTTTTCTCTTCGCCTTGGTCGCTGTGCACAACGTAAGATGACTTACACACCTAGACAGAGGGAGTATAGTAGTATATATATAAGCAGGAGCCTCAGCGCTTGTTCGCTAGGGTTTGCACTCTCCACACGCTCGCCGCACTACATATATGTTACACGATGGAGGCTCAACGTTCATTTGCTAGGGTTTTCTATATTCACAGTCTCTCACCCTCTCTTCACCAGATCTAAACAAGACTGTGTTGGCCTCTTGTCTCTCTCCCCCACCCCTCACAGCTGGTGAAGGAAGCGTCTGTATCCCATCGCACCGGGAAGGGGAGGAGGTGCAGCATTCACTCTATCGCCTTCGGCGAGGGAGGCAATCCACTGCCGGCTGCGATGTTCTCTTTCACCCAGCGCCTGTGCGGGAGGGCCACCGACCCCTTCTTCCTCACTGTCGTGCGTAGTGTGGGCAGATCCGGCCTCCCGCCGCACGCCTTGCCACATCCCAACAACCCTAAGGTATAAGTTTCTTTGAAACCGTCGTTGCTCTAGCTGCATGTGGATCTTTTTTGATCTATAGTCGAATCTAGGTCTTGGTTCAAAGAGGAAAGAAGGGTGCGGTGGGCTGGAGCAAGAATCTAGGACGTGGTTCAATAAGGAAAGGAGGGGCGGAAAGTA
Organism: Aegilops umbellulata; assembly: GCA_032464435.1. Lineage (NCBI taxonomy): Eukaryota > Viridiplantae > Streptophyta > Magnoliopsida > Poales > Poaceae > Aegilops > Aegilops umbellulata. Next base: position 380,142,701 of record CP136056.1, on the reverse strand, counting down.
GTATAGACTGGCTATCCAGCCGCTTTGTAGGTCTAAAAGGAAAAAGGGGGTAACCCAGTACACACATCTGTAAGGAACCGATCTCTTTGTTGAAAAGGGAAAGAAACTAGGGGGTCGGGTAGTTTGTGCACGACTAGATTTGCTGCCCTCACATAGGAAGAAGGTTCGAACAGAACAAATATGGGACCAGCGCATATATGCTGCTTGGCTACATACTCTGCATCACCCATTTATACGTGTGGACGCACATGGTGCTGGCATGTCCCATGTAGCTATTTTGTTGTTGTTAATCTAAGAATGCCGCTGGAAAATTGAAGCAATGCCACTGTTAAAAGTAAATTACATTTTTCAACGAATGTTGTTTCAAGAGAATGTCTCTGTTAATATGAATCAATGCAACCGTTTTAACTAAATGGTGAATTGAAGCTATTGTATTGTTGTCTTTTCCCATTAAGTAGTGAACCAAAATGGGACCAACCCAGACATGATGTTTGTTGCTTTGTTACAACAAATTCAGCATCACCCCCTTTATAAGCCAGTAATTGATGCCACTCTCAGAATTAACTACTGATCTATTTTAAGAGAATTTCTCTGTTAATATGAATCAATGCAACCGTTTTAGAAATGCCACTGCCCTATACTTTGTTTTCCATCAAGATAAGGTAGATGCTTCTTTTTGTGGCCGCATGTTTCATCCTCCTTTATTGGCCAGTAATTCTTTTCTTTTTTTCCTCTTAAAACAGGGATATCTATTCAACTTGTTGCTATAGAAAACTTAAATGTCACACCGGCAACTTTGCTTGATTTCAGTGCAACTGCACAAAACTTGATTGGATTTCCTATTCGTGTTGGTAGATTCGTATTTTATCTTGGTCGTCTCATGAAAGGTCAGTACAGGCCTTTATCCACATGATTGTGCAGTGTGCTTTGAGATGATGTGCTACTTGTATTGGTACTATTTTAAATAAATGATGAATTGAAGCTATTGTATTGCTGTCTTTTCCATTAAGTAGTGAACAAAAATGGGACCAACCCAGACATGATGCTTGTTGCTTTGTTACAACAAATTCAGCATCACCCCCTTTATAAGCAAGTAATTGATGCCACTCTCAGAATTAACTACTGAATCTTATTTCAAAACTGCAACACTTGTTAGGGATTGGCGGGATTACCATTTTTGTGGCCGCATGTTTCATCCTCCTTTATTAGCCAGTAATTGATTCCTTTTTGGCCTCTGTTTAAACGGGGATATCTATTCAAGTTGTTGTCATTGCGACATTTTGCTTCACTACGCGAAACACTTTGCTTGATTTCAGTGCAACTGCACAAAACGAGATTGGATTTCCTATTCGTGTTGGCAGATTCATATTTTATCGTTGTTGGTCTCATGAAAGGTCAGCACAGGCCTTCATCCACATGATTGTGCAGTGTGCTTTGAGATGTTGTGCTACTTATATTGGTACTATTTTAAATAAATGTTGAATTGAAGCTATGTATTGCTATCTTTTACCATTAAGTAGTGAACAAAAATGGGACCAACCCAGACATGATGCTTGTTGCTTTGTTACAACAAATTCAGCATCACCCCCTTTATAAGCCAGTAATTGATGCCACTCTCAGAATTAACTACTGAATCTTATTTCAAAACTGCAACACTTGTTAGGGATTGACTGGATTACCATTTTTGTGGCCGCATGTTTCATCCTCCCTTATTGGCCAGCAATTGATTCCTTTTTTGCCTCTGTTAAAACAGGGATATCTTTTCAACTTGTTGCTATTGCGACATTTTGCTTTGCTTAATTTTGGTGGAACTGCACAAAATGAGACCGGATTTCCATATATGTGTTGAGATCTCTGTGAGATCTTCCTCACGAGTTGTTTCAAATCTTGGTCTTGAATGGTCAGTACCGACCTTCCTCCGAATTAACTACTGAATTTTAGTTCAAAACTGCAAACACTTGTTAGGGATCGGCAGGAGTACCATTTCTGTTAGGGATCGGCCGGAGTACATGTTTAAGAAATGTATTGTTCAGATAATGTCTCTATTATTAGATATCAGTTACGGACTTACAGTGTTTTACAAATGGTACTATCCTGCTTTGTAGTTCTTTCTACATGTTTAACCAATGTATTGTTAAGATAATGTCTCTGTTAAAATGAATCAGTCGCATTGTTTTAGGAATGATACTTTTCTGCTTTTTCGTTCTTTATACATCTTGAAACAAGGCATTGTTAAGATAATGTCTCGGTTAATATGAATGAATCACACTGATTGAGAATTGCTACTCTCCTGCTTTGTTTCCCATTAAGATAAGGTAGATCAGTAGATGTTTTTCTTCTGGGAGTACAAGTCATCAACCGTTATTTCTCAGTAATTGTTTCCCTTATACCTTTCGTTGCTTACAGGGGTATCAAAATTAAAGCTCGGTTTTATTCCGACTTCGATTTTAGTTCAACTGCACAAAAGGAGCCAATGTGTCCAAGGCAAACTGCTGCATTATTGGGTCTAGTTGGTCGTTCCACTTTACAGAAAGAAGCAGTCATTGTTTGCGCTACATTACAGAAGGAATGACCGAGAAGCTTTACAGAGTATTATTAGACACCGGTGACATGACTAGTCTGCAGAGACCATTGGCAATTTAACAACACGTGGAGTGCCTCCACGATCATAGGCATTACATATTTTGAATGGGAAAAGCTTGTCAAAGTTTAATCGTTGATGTTACCAAGAAGCGACAGGACTCCACGATCATAGGCATTACATATTTTGAATGGGAAAAGCTTGTCAAAGTTTAATCATTGATGTTAGCAAGAAGCGACAGGACTCCATGATCATAGGCATTACATATTTTGAATGGGAAAAGCTTGTCAAAGTTTAGTCATTGATGTTAGCAAGAAGACGTTAGTTTAATATATTGGAATTGGAAAACCTTGTCAAAATTTGCTCATTGATGTTAGCCAGAAGCGTCGAGTGTTTTTTCCTATTCCTGTGTTCAGTTTAGAAGTAGATAGTTACTCTGCTGAGATATTCCTGTGTTAAGAGTTTGTTCTGAATATTGTCTATGTAATGCCAGGCCTTGTGTTTGATTGCAAAGTTGAGCTTGGAATGTTGTGGCATGCGGCATCACGAGCTATTCACCATGCCTCCTGAGAATAATGCTTCGTATTGTTTTGCATGTCGATCTAATGCCAGTGATTTGCTTGTTAAGAAGATCATCCTCTTCTATTGCTTCCGTGCTTAAGAAGTTAATCGTCTGATGTTTCATTCATAGCCTATGCGACAAGTCGAGTTGGTTAGACGTGAAACCATATGATCTTCCGACCAACTCATGATATTAGGCCGTGATTGGATCGTCGTTTTCCAACCAAAACCGCTTTTAAAACTGACGCTTGTAAATTAAAGCAGATGGTCTCGGGTGAAGGCGCTTGGTTGGTCGATTTCGACTAGTAAAATATCAGAAGTACTTGACACACGATAAAAACGCTGAACGACACTCGGACGATTGCTAATCCAGTCGTTAGCTGCTGTTTCAGCCTTGCCCATGGATGGCATGATACGCACCTCGTGCATATATGGTCTGGTAATGTCGTCCATATAGCAGTGCTCGTAATATATACACTGGTCTCTCAAATTACACGCGTAACCCGCCTGTTTTACTTACAGACCTCGGGCCCTCGGTTTCATTACGCCTGTATTTTACGCGTTGTGTTCGATGACGAGTAAATTACACTTGTATGTTAATACAGGTTTGAAATAAACCAGAGCTCCCAAGCGCGGCGTTACCGTTTCATGTCGTCTTAGTTTCTCGAAGGTGCTCATAGGTGTCCGATGATCCTGGCTTCCTGAATGAGTAGCGGGCGCTGTATCAGACCATCCGTAGGGCCCGCGAGGCCCTCTCCGTTGTCCTTCGAGTTGTTGCGCTCGCCGTGGCGTCGAGCATTGTTAACATCGTCAACGAACATGAGGATTCAGGAGATGACTTTATTTTGACTAGATGACACTAGGGGCCCACTAGGGCCATAGCCGTGCTTACGCAAGTGCCTCCTTATTATGTACAACTATATTTTTTTGCTTTCTCCTGGTTTCCTGACATCACGGTCCCACACCATTGTCAACCTATGTAGTCAATATAAATGAGAGAATTGCACAAGGTGCGGCCGACAGCTGGGACCAAGCAGTTCGAGCAGTATTGAGGAGAGCAGGGTATTAACTGGGCGGGCTGTGGCCCGTCTAGCCCAAGCCAGATATCCAGCCCAGATACTAATTTTTTCAAGATGAAAATGGCTAGCCCAGCTATACGTCTTTTTGAGGAATACCCGTTGGGCTGCAAATCATTCCTAGGAGGGATGCATTAGGCTTAACAGGAAAATGGGCTTTAAAAATAATAAATGGGATGTAATTACAAAAACCTGGCAGTAACTATAAAAAAAATGCACCAAACACGAAATTAGTTTATAAAATATTATTGATGGATTTTGAAAATCTTAAATTTTCATTGTTGCGCGCGCAATGTTTCGTTAGATTTTTACGTAATACAAATTTACATTTAATCTGACTACAAATTTCGAGATAAAAATATTTCGGAGCCCATCAAAATGTGGTAAATTTTATTGAATTCTGTCTTCAACGGTTGGTTGAAATTATTAATCATTGTCCTAGCTAGAAAATGGGCTGTACTTTTAACAAACTGTAAATGGGGTGTTGTAAATTCCATTAGGATTCCAAAATGGGTTGTACATTCTTACAAAACGTAAATGGGCTATAAGTTCTCTGCCACACACTTGTGGGCCTACTAAGTGACGCGTCCCCTAAAAAAATAAGTTGACGCGTATGCAAGGCTTTGCCAACTTATTATAGTCAACACACGGTTCTAGCAGCAGTGGCCGTTGGATGTCTATCCAACGGATGTCGTGCTTCTTCTTCAATTTCGGATATTCTCAGCTTCGGCCGCCTAAAAAATGATTCCTCCCCCTGACATCTGGGGCGCACCGTTTCGGAGGCTGACCTATGGGCCTAGTAAGTTGGAGCGTACCAAGGGCTTTGTCAACTTAGTCAATAATAAACATTTCTAGCTTCAGTGACCGTACGATGTCCATAACGGTCGTAGTGCTTCCTCAACCTCTGGTCTTCTTGGTCCAGCCGCCCAAAGCAGCGCCGGTCGTGCCGCCTGCTCCTGCCTCCTATGGCCGGCTGTGCTGCCACGGAGGCCTCACTGCCCCCATACTACTCCCACCGCTGGCCAGGCCATCCCTCCACTCACCCACACCCCCTGTTATTCCGCGGCGACGGCAGCCTCACACTGCAACCGAACCAGTGAACCCTTGTACTCCTCTCCGCGCGGGCTTCCACTGCTGCGTCTTCTTCGGCTCCGCGTCGTCCCCAACCTAGGCCTCGCCATCGTCCAGACCACCGCCCTGGTGCTCTCATCACGGCGTGGTCAATGTGGTCAATGACCGACTTCCATCGGAAGAGTACTGTACGTGGAGAGGCGGACAGCTGGGTCCAGGCGGCCGCAAGGAAGTGCCTCCTTATTACGCGCAAAATAATTATTCCTCCACCTTACAGCAGGGACCCACCGGACGGGCCACCTTATTTCGCGAAAAAAACATTGCCCCCCTGACAGCTCGGACCCACCGGACGGGCCAGCGTATTTTGCAAAAAAACGTTCCCCCCGCTGTCAGCTCGGACCCACCGGAAGTGCCTCCTTATTACGCACAAAAAAATGAATACTCCTCCTGCTAGCTAGGACCCACCATGGTGGAAGGCTGACTTGTGGGCCTACTAAGTTGACTAGGACAGGGACCTTTGTCAACTTTAGTCAATATGAACGATTCTAGCTCCAGTGACCGTACGGTGTGCATCCAACGGTCGTAGTGCTTCTTCAACCTCTGGTCTTCTTGCTCCAGCCGCCCAAAGCAGCGTCGGTCGTGCCGCATGCTCCTGCCTCCCGTGGCCGGTTGTGCTTCCGCGGAGGCCTCACCGCCCCCTACTATTCCCACCGCTGGCCAGGCCCTGCGGCAACGGCAGACTCACACCGCAGCCAAACCAGTGAACCCTCGTACTCCTCTCCGCGTGCGCACGGGCTTCCACTGTCGCGTCTTCCTCGGCTCCCCATCGTCCCCTTCCTAGGCCTCGTCGTCGTCCACCGCCCTGGTGCTCTCGGCGCGGAGTGGTCAACGTGGTCAAGGAACGACTTCCATTGGACGTGGACTATACGTGGAGAGGCTGACAGCTGGGTCCACGACGGCAGCAAGGAAGTGCCTCCTTATTACGCGGAAAATAATGATTCCTCCACCTGACAGCAGGGACCCACCGGACGGGCCACCGTATTTCGCGAAAAAAACGTTCCTCCCTGACTGCTGGGACCCACCAGCTACACCTTCGCACGCAAGGAAGTGCCTGACAGTCGGGACCCACCTGGTCGAAGCGTACGTAGCGTTGTCATTCTGGTCGCGAACGTGTACGTACATATATAATGGTACATGTAGAGGCGTGCATGTGTCGTAGTAAAGGCGCGCACGTGTCGTAGTAGAGGCGCGCACGTAGCATGTACACGTACGTATAGCGGCCAGGGTGCAAGAAATAAAATACGGCCACGTATGTGTGCATACGGGCGGGGTCTCGAACGCCTACTCGCGCATACGTATGGCGAGGGCTCGTTGACATGGCTGGGTCAGAACGGAGAAACAACGTCGTCGTCGTGTTCATGGGTCGGAACGGAATGCGTGGTCGTGTTCATCGGGAGGGCTTGGACGGAAGAGGCAATGGAAACGAGGCCTGGCATACCGCACAACGGAGGAAACGGACCTCCTACGGTCGAAACGGGGGTCCTGTTGATCGGGAGGGGTGTGGCGTACCGCACAACAGAGGAAACGGACCTCCTATGGTCGAAACGGGGGTCCTGTTGATTGGAGGGGTGTGGCGTACCGCACAACGGAGGAAACGGACCTCCTATGGTCGAAACAGGGGTCCTGTTGATCGGGAGGGGTGTGGCGTACCGCAAAACGGAGGAAACGGACTTGTGTTGGAGCGCTACGGTCGAAACGGGGGTCCTATTCATCGGGAGGGGTGTGGCGTACCGCAAAACGGGACTCCACGGGATACTGTTCATCTCCACCGTCGACCCCCTCCAGCCTCCACGAGCTACTGTTCATCCACCGTCGACCTCCTCCAGTCTCCACGGGCTCCTGTTCATCCAGCCTCCACCGCGTGCTACTCCACCGGCTACTGTTCAACCACCCCTCCACCGTCTACTGTTCATCCAACCCTCCACACCACGGGGTCCTGTTCAACCACCCCTCCATGGGCACCCCTCCACCATCTACTGTTCATCCTGCCCTCCACACCACGGGATCCTGTTCATCCACCCCTCCACAGGCACCCCTCCACCGTCTACTGTTCATCCAGCCCTCCACCACACCACGGGGTCCTGTTCATCCAGAGGCAACGCCGCCGCTCACTGTTCATCCACCCCCCCCCCCCCCCCCCGCCACAACGCTCACTGTTCATCCCATCGATCAGCTTCAGTTAGCAGCAGTAGCCAAGGAATCGCTCGATCGGGTTTAGTTAACAGCCATCGATCGATCGCTCGGCTTCAGTAACGCGTAGCCTGCAGTGCAATCGCTCGGGTTCAGTTAGAGCCCAACGCCTCGCTCGGGTTTAGTTAGAGCCAACGCCTCACACACACGCGCGTACGTGTACGAGAGAAACGCGCATCGCTCGGCCCCCGACCTCCCACCGTACCCGGGAACTCCCCGAAATTTTCCTCCCCCTCGCTTCTACACGGTTTTTTCCGTCATGGACGGCCCAAAGAATGTCATGCAGCAGCGTTTCCGGCCCGCCCAGGACGAAAAGCCCATTTTCTGTCATGATTTTTTGTCATAGAAGTAGGAGCCCACCACATCTATGATGATACCGGGTTTTGTCACAATTATCGTCATAGAAGTGTCATATGTATGACAGAAAAAATTTCTGTTCGGCCCAAAATGTCACGGATGTGTCTTTTTTTTGTAGTGTTGAATGCTTGCGCTTCCCCGATAGAGGGAAACCACTTTGTGCCAAGCATCTTTGGCCAATGAGTAGGGCCGGAGATGCGGGAGGTCTTTGGGAAGGATTGCTTCTTGGATGATGAAGAGAGCATTCTCATTGAATTGATTCTCCACGGCTTCTCTAGGAGTGAAGTTGCTCCGGTCATGCGGATAAAAACCTTCTTCAATGATTCTCCAAAGGTTAGTGTTCACATGATTTAAATGACGCTTAAAACGGTAAACCCAAGAATCAAAATCCTCCTTTTTATCAATCTTGGGGGGAGGACCGGCATGATTCAAGTGAGTAGAAGGAATCGGTCCACCATAGACAAGTGGAGGTTCCACATGGGCAAAGATGCCGGTGCCACTTTTACCACTAGTAGGAAGGGCTTTCTCGCTAGTAGCTTCCCCCTTGTCGGAGGTAGCATCCGTCACCTTGTTGGCGGGATCACCCACCTTCAACGGTGTGGTGGAAAGTTTAAGCCCTTCTAAGAATTCATGAAACATGCCTTTGACCTCGGTCGTCATGGAGGTTTTCAATGTTTCCAATGCCACATTGAACTCCTCACGTGAGACCACGGTTTCCCCATCTCCCATAGAAGAGACCGGATTTGCACCGGAGTGCTCCTCCGCACCTTCTACGACGTCAACCATACTCTTTGGACGGTAAAGTCCTTAATCAAGAGGCGAGGCTCTGATACTAATTGAAAGGATCGATATAGTTGACTAGAGGGGGTGTGAATAGGCAACTAACAATTTTTAGCTTTTCTTTACCAATTCAAACTTTGCATCAAAGTAGGTTGTCTAGATATGCAACTAGGTGAGCAACCTATATGATGCAATAACAATAAGCACGCAAGCAAGCAAGATATGTAACACACAAAGCTTGCATGAGTAAAGGCACGAGATAACCAAGAGTGGAGCCGGTGAAGACGAGGATGTGTTACCGAAGTTCCTTCCCTTTGAGGGGAAGTATGTCTCCGTTGGAGCGGTGTGGAGGCACAATGCTCCCCAAGAAGCCACTAGGGCCACCGTATTCTCCTCACGCCCTCACACAATGCAAGATGCCGTGATTCCACTATTGGTGCCCTTGGATGCGGCGACCGAACCTTTACAAACAAGGTCGGGGCAATCTCCACAACTTAATTGGAGGCTCCCAACGACACCACGAAGCTTCACCTCAATGGACTATGGCTCCGCGGTGACCTCAACCGTCTAGGGTGCTCAAACACCCAAGAGTAACAAGATCCGCTAGGGATTAGTGGGGGAATCAAATTTCTCTTGGTGGAAGTGTAGATCGGAGCCTTCTCAACCAATCGCGAGCAAATCAACAAGTTTGATTGGCTAGGGAGAGAGACCGGGCGAAAATGGAGCTTGGAGCAACAATGGAGCTTTTTGAGGGAAGAGGTAAGTCAACTTTGGGGAAGAAGACCTCCTTATATAGTGGTTAAGCGGTACTACCGCTCCCTTCGGCGGTACTGCCGCACAAAAAGAAAGGGCAAGGGGAAAGAGGGAACCGGGCGGTACTGCCACGGTAGAAGGGCGGTACTGCCGCTCTACTGCCGTCGCGAGGTACCGCACAATCCGACACAGAAAAATACCCCTCAAATCGACGCGGTAGGGACCTGGCAAGCCAGCGGTAGTACTGCTGAGGAGCCACCGGCGATACTACCGCTGCGGAGCGGTACTGCCTCTTGTGACCCCCAAGCGGTACTATCGCTGGGTACCGCGGTACTACCGCTGGGCCCAGACAAAGCCCACAAGAAGAGAGAAGATCTCTCCATAGAAGCGAAAGGGCTCGGAGGGTGAAAAGCGGATGTGTACGTGTTGATTCCACCCAAGCAATACCAAAGCGGACCCCCTCTTGATAGTACGGTGCCCTCTATGCAACTAGACCACCAAAAAAGAAACGAAAGAGATACACCATCTTGAATGACATTCCGAGGGGAAGAAATCGTCTCGTGCCAAGGATGAATCTCTGAAATGCTCAAAGCACACGATTAGTCCGCAAACACGTTGTCATCAATCACCAAAACTACATCGAGAGAGATATGCCTCAACACTAGCACATTTAAGTCTAACCCACTTCTTATGCATAGGGATTTTGTGAGCAAACAACTTATGGGAACAATAATCAACTAGCATAGGAAGGCAAAACAAGCATAACTTCAAAACTTTAAGCACATAGAGAGGAAACTTGATATTATTGCAATTCCTACAAGCATATGTTCCTTCCTCATAATAATTTTTAGTAGCATCATGAATGAATTCAACTATATAACCATCACATAAAGCATTCTTTTCATGATCTACAAGCATAGAATTTTTATTACTCTCCACATAAGCAAATTTCTTCTCATGAATAATAGTGGGAGCAAACTCAACAAAATAACTATCATGTGATTGAAAATTAAGATCAAGATGACAAGTTGCATGGTTATCATTATTCTTTAAAGCATATGTGTCATCACAATAATCATCATAGATAGGAGGCATTCTTTCATCATAGTAAATTTGCTCATCAAAGCCTGGGGGACAAAAAACATCATCTTCATCAAACATAGCATCCCCAAGCTTGTGGCTTTGCATATCATTAGCATCATGGATATTCAAGGATTTCAAACTAACAACATAGCAATCATGCTCATCATTCAAAGATTTAGTGCCAAACATTTTAATGCATTCTTCTTCTAACACTTTGGCACAATTTTCCTTCCCATCATACTCACGAAAGATATTAAAAAGATGAAGCGTATGAGGTAAACTCAATTCCATTTTTTGTAGTTTTCTTTTATAAACTAAACTAGTGCTAAAACAAGAAACAAAAGGATTCGATTGCAAGATCTAAAGATATACCTTCAAGCACTCACCTCCCCGGCAACGGGGCCAGAAAAGAGCTTAGTTGACGGGTGTGAGTGCCGCTTACCTAGCCTCCCCGGCAACGGCGCCAAAAAAGAGCTTGATGTCTACTACACAACCTTCTTCTTGTAGACGTTGTTGGGCCTCCAAGTGCAGAGGTTTGTAGGACAGTAGCAAATTTCCCTCAAGTGGATGACCTAAGGTTTATCAATCCGTGGGAGGCGTAGGATGAAGATGATCTCTCTCAAACAACCCTGCAACTAATTAACAAAGAGTCTCTTGTGTCCCCAACACACCCAATACAATGGTAAATTGTATATGTGCACTAGTTCGGCGAAGAGATGGTGATACAAGTGCAATATGGATGGTAGATATAGGTTTTTGTAATCTGAAAATATAAAAACAGCAAGGTAACAAATAATAAAAGTGAGCGTAAACGGTATTGCAATGATAGGCAATAAGGCCTAGGGTTCATACTTTCACTAGTGCAAGTTCTCTCAACAATAATAACATAGTTGGATCATATAACTATCCCTTTGAAAGTGCTTGTTATCGACTAGAGGGGGGTGAATAGGCGATTTTTAGGAAAGTCTTCAAAACGTGGAAGTTTCGAAGACAAACTATAGAAATGAACCTATTGAAATGCAGTGGAAGATACACTACACTAAGCAAGCCATGGTTAAGTATGCAATGAGAGTACAAAGACAAATAGCAGCTAGGTAGTAAGGATCTGAATGGAAGATGGTATGAGGCCAAACAACAATAGATGTCCAATAGTGAAGACAAATAGGTAAAGCAAACAGGCAATGACTTCACAAGGACAAACTCAAAGTAAAGAGAGGGAGGGGATAGAACCAGTCACTTGATGAGGACACGGGATTTGTTGGACCAGTTCCAGTTGCTGTGACAACTGTACGTCTGGTTAGGGAGGCTGAGATTCAACTCAGAAGACCTTGTCTTCACCTTATTCCCCTTGAGCTAAGGACACACAGTCCCCCCCCAATCACTCTGGTAAGTCTTCAATGTAGACTTCCAAACCTTCACAGACTTCGTTCACCGGCGATCCACAATGACTCTTGGATGCTCAGAACGCGACGCCTAACCGGCTGGAGGATTCACAGTCCTCAAGTGTAATAAGTCTTCAGGTCACACAGACAGAAAGACTTCAGTAATGCCTAAGCCTCTTTGGCTCTGGGTGTTTGAGCTTTGTCCTCGCAAGGATTTCTCTCTCTCAAAGGCTTCGAGGTGGGTTGCTCTCAAACGACAAAAGCCGTGTACTAACTCTGAGCAACCACCAATTTATGGTGTAGGGGGTGGGCTATTTATAGCCACTAGGCAACCCGACCTGATATGTCTGAAATGACCCTGGGTCACTAAGGAACTGACACGTGTTCCGACGGTCAGATTTCAAACACACACGGCAACTTTACTTGGGCTACAAGCAAAGCTGTCTTATCCAGCTCTAGATAAGATTTGCTCTCATTGTCTTCGCTCGAAGACATAGGATTTGGGTTGAGCATCACTTCAGTCACTCTGACTTTGTTCACTTGGACCCCACTTAACAGTATGGTGGTTCCTATGACTCAACAAAGAAGAAAAGGAAACAACGAAACGACTAGGTCTTCGCGCTCCATAGTCTTCAATCAATGTCTTCTCATGTCATGGTCTTCAATATGAATATCTTCTAATACCACCATTGTCGTCAATGTCTTCATATATTTTTAGGGGTCATCTCCGGTAGGTAAACCGAATCAATGAGGGACTACTACCTGTGTTATCCTGCAATTCTCACAAACACATTAGTCCCTCAACCAACTTTGTCGTCAATACTCCAAAACCAACTAGGGGTGGCACTAGATGCACTTACAATCTCCCCCTTTTTGGTGATTGATGACAAACTGGTTGAAGTTTTCAACGGGGATAAAGTATGTGAAATCGTAAAGGATAGGGTATTGTCTTCATAAGTGGCAAAGGCTCCCCTTGAAGATGTGCATATAAGTAATTTTTTTTTGGAATGCAAATGCATATGGCAGGTTGTACTTGTGGAGATCCTCTTCAACTTATGACGACAATTCATCATGCATGATAAGATATAACAAAGATAATGACATGCATAATGAAAAATGGACGTCTGCAAGATGACCTAAGTGCGGAAGGCATCATCGCACATGCGGAATTTATCATCGCATCACAGAATAGCAAATAAGTAGCAGACGACCATCAAGTTTAAGTGTTACAACTCAAAGAACCAAATGTATCAAAAATGATAGTTGTAAACACAGGGCAAAATATAAAGCAACAACTCATATGGACCCGCTTGAAGACTATCAAACTCATATGCTTCTCCCCCTTTTGTCAGTAATGACCAAAAAGGTTTGAAGACATAGAGTATCTACTCGTTCCCATGAGGAGTAGGTGAAGCAGCAGGGTCGTCGGTGTTGGTTGGAGGTGCAGACGAACTTGGTGCAGTGTTGATGCGTGCAGAAGTAGGGGGCGGTGAAGTAGCATCGTCTTCATCATTGATCACTTTGGCATTCACAGTTGCCGCGGAAGAAGAATAGTCAGAGTCTTCAAGGGATGGAGTTCGACGTAGGACAGCATTCCGTGGAGGAGTGGAGTCAAACTTGAATTTTTCAGTGAAGCCATCATCTTGAAGATCTGCTTCAGCACTGAGCAGAGTCAAACTCTTCCATGATCGCTGATAAGGTTCATGAGCGACAAAGGCACTTTTGGTGGCAAGGTTGCGAATTCTGTTGACGTCCACCAATAGGCTTTGCATTTGGCGCTTCAGTCAGTCATGATGCTTATCTTGTTTTTGATGAAGGGCAACCAGAAGCTCTCGGTCATTGAGAACGCGAGAGCGCTTCTTAGGCCTTTGGGCAATTGTGCTCTCAGTAGCTTCAGTTTGCGCACGATGAGGCAAGCGAGTAATCCCAGCCAATGGATAGACGCGAGCGACAGCTTGAACTCCTTCAATGTTTTGCATGAAGCTTTGATGGTCAGCATTCTAAAGACTAAGGAGCTCCTTGGCAGGCTCTGGGTATATGGCTTCAACAGACAGATCAACTTCTAGCAAAACGATGATATGATTGCGTGCAGAGGGTTGATAGTTGAAGGCAGAGTGGAGCTTGATCAGACGCATGATCCAGGGAGCATAGAACTTCAGACCAAATAGGTCAGATCCTGATGCAGCAAGCTGGCGGATAAATAAGTCTTGGGCGTTGAAGCTTTTGCCATGAAGAATATAAAAGACCGAGGTCTTCATTGCTCCTTCCAGCTTGGCATGTGGAGAATGTCCTTTGATGGGCCAGAGAGTTCGCCTACTAATGTGATAGATGGTGCGAGGCAGATACTCAAGGTCTTCAACAAAGAACTCCTTGGGGTATTTAGCATCTGGAGGCAAAGGCTTCATCATGCTAAGCATCTGACTCATATTGGGCTCAGGCTTGTGGAAGATGCTCTCCATAGCATCATTGTGAAGATGACAACCAGGTTCATAGAGATCACCTGGAGTGGGCAGGCCAGTAAGCTCAATGACATCAAAGGCCTTGGCTTCATGATGAACATTGCATGTCATCCACTCAAGGACCCAAGTCTTCGGATCCCTGTTGTAGCCACAAATATGCAGAGTGGCATAGAATTGGAGCAGTAATTCTTCATTCCAGTGCTCCTTGTCTGTGGCGAACTGCAGCAAGCCAGACTCTCTGAAGTAGTCCAGAGCTTCTTCCAAACAGGGTAGACCAGTTATGGCTTCAGTATCAAGACGCATATGTGGGAAAATGCGACCTTGATTGTACAGAATGCATGAGTAATAACTGCACTGCTGATAGCTCCAGAAACGATCAGAAGAAATTCTTGCCCTTGAGTAGGGGTTCTTGGCTCTGTCAAAGAAAGTGTTGTGTGACTTGAAACCATTGATTTTAAAAGATCCGGGTACTGATGCAGTACCTGGAAACCTGGGCAATCTTGGCTTTGGCTTCTAAACCCGAGGCATGTGCTCAACGTGGTAATCAAACTGAGGACCAGCAGCAGGCGGAGGAGTCAGAACAGGCCATTTGACAGTGATAAGCTGGCCATAGTTGAATGCTTGCTCGATAGTGTGTGGCCTTGGTGGCGGAATAGGAGCGGTGGCATCAACAGTGGCATCAGGCTGCACAACAGAGGCTTCAGGTGCAGACGCATTATTGGCTTCATTCACTTCTGGCACATTGGTTGGTGTGGGCTCCACATTTGCTTCAGCCATGACTACGTCATTGGCTTCATTGGTGTTGGTGGTGGCAGCCTCAAGATTCTCAACCTCCACTTGATGAGATGGAGGGTCGGGCACTGGTACGTTCACTTGAGGAACAACTTCTTCGATAATGGGGGGAGTAGGGACACGTTCATCTTCTTGTTTGTCCTCGGCTGATGTAGCCGGATTGTCTTCAGCATCTTTGGACTCAGACTCGGAGACATTCACAGTCGGAGTGGCTTCTGGGAACACTTGACGTGCAACAGATTGGTGAGGCACTTCTCCTTCTGGAATGCTCGAAAGAGGGACTTGAGGCCTTGGTCCTTTGCGAAGCCTGCGGAACGCTGGCGACGCCTTTGGAGATGGAGTTGGCTGGGCCTCAAGGTCATCTTCTTCTTCTTGCACAGGGGGGGTACTTGGAGTGTCTTGTTGTTGTGGGTGATCAGCCCACGAAGCATCCTGAGCAATTGGCGTTAGAGGACGACCAATGCTGATGAGTTCACTGTTCGTGAGAATAGGCGATGATACCAAGTTGTGTTCGATCTGAGGAAGAACTTCATCATCTTGAACATTGTCATGGTGACCAATGTCTTCAGCAGCGGTGGGATCAACTGCTGGAATGTCTTCAGCTTCATGAGCCTCTGTGGAAGCAGGCTCATGAACTATCATTCGTCATTCTTGGTGTTCAGATGTAGGGCGTACCATTGAGATAGGTTCAACAACTAAGGGCTCTGTGGGAGCAGCCCGATCCTTCTTGGTTCTGCGCTTCTTCTTGGAGGGAGCGGCATCAGAAGCATCAGGATTATTCCTTTTTCTGGCTTCTGCCTCTGCAGCCCTTGTCTTCTTTAGTTCTGAAGATGTTGACTTGACTTTTGGCTTCGAGCCAGTCATGCTGCTTGGGAAAACTATGCGTGGCTCTTCCTACCTTGAAGGTGCAGATTGGTCAGTCGATGGCTTCTTCTTCTTTGTAGCCATTCTTGGGTCGATGCCAGGACGACCAAGAGCCATGCGCTTCTCAGCCTCATTATAGGCTTGCACACACTTGTCAGCCAGACTCTTCATGCGCTCTCGAGAACCTTTAGCTTCTTCACATTTCTTGAGAAAGGCTTCTTTGAGCTCGTGCAGCATGATCTTGAAGTTTTTGACATCTTGTACACTGAGCTTTGCCACATGCTTCTTGAACTGAGCTTTCTCATAGTCGATCTTGTGCTTCAATTCAACGATGCGCTGAGCAAGAGCTAGCTCAGAAGCAATGGCGCCATTGAAGGAGACGCTGAGACCAATGGGAAGTTGCAAATCTTCAAAGCTGAGGTTGGGAGTGTCAAACCATTCATCAATGAAGTTGTGGATGATTGCCACATCAAAGAGAGGCAAATCATTGAAGACTTCTTCTTCTTCCTTTCTCTTGATCAGTTGCTCAAGAGCGTCATCTGCAAGATCTTCATCGCTGGATAGATCAATGTGCTCTTCTCGCAGAATGGCAGCAGGAGTCGATGTCTGATCAGTATTATTGACGATTTTCCTTTTCTTCTCCATCTTCTTGGAGATATGAGAGAGATCTTCAGACTGCACACTGTCTTCAGGAGGTGCAGTGGCCAGTGGCTTCACACGTGACACTTCAGGAGGAGCAGCTGACCTTGAAGCTTTAGTCTTCTTCTACTTCTGCGGTTTAGGAGCAGGGGCTTCATCCGTGTCAGCATCATCATCAGAGTGATCCACTTTGGCACCTTGAACAGAGATGTGGGTGATGAGGCCATCAAGGTTGTAGAAGGGTCCGATGATATTGGGTTCTGCATCGCGTGTGCCGTCAGCACGGGGAGCAGGAGGACCAGGATTGAAGTCTAACCCCAAAGAATCTTTGTTCTTCTTTGCTGAGGCTTTTGCAAAATGATAGTTGCGCTTGAAGAGATTGTCTTCGTGACACCACAGTAAAGATGATGGATCGGCATCAGCTGGTTGTGGCCCACGGACCATACAGGGATAGAAGGGATAGAAGCCTTGCTCAATGACTTCAGCTCTGGACCTGGGTAGAAGATTTTTGTACAATATATCTCCCCATGTTCGCTTGATGGCATTTTTCTCTGCATATTCATGGGTCATGAACCGGTACTTATACCACTGTTCTGCCCAATATCTTCTAATCCATTGGATTCGGGTCTTGCGTTGATTATAATCCTCTTCTGGATCTGTCTTGTAAAGCTCTGAGAGGTCATCAGGCAGATCGCTTGACGTTCCCCCACGACGCTGTCTGCCACCCTTCCTTACTAATTTCTCTGCAGCCATGAACTTCAAACTGAATGGCTTCAACACGTTCAAAGGCTTCAAAGGCTTTCGCTTGCTGGACAAACATGAATTGGCTTCGGGAGAGTTAATGTGATGCTGTAAGAATTCTGCAAATGAATGCAGACTATGAGAACCAAGGGATTCTCCCACGGACATGTACCTGTGACAGCATTAGAGATGCGAGGGAAGGGGAAGAGGTCATATGCATTCTCAGAAGATTTTGAAGATAAATCAGTTTGAAGACATTAACCTCATGATGCGAAGACATTCACTTATGTGTTGAGAGTTGGTTCCAGATTTGTACGAATCCGCGAATAAGTACAAGTGAGGAATCTAACTAGATATGAAGCTTAAGTGAATATACTAGGCAGTATGAGATGCAGACAAGATAGATCTAACACTGTATAGGCAGAAACCTATTTTGGTAAACAGGATGAATCTCTGAGGATCAAAAAGACAGTAAAAATAGAGTTGTATTTACCACGCGAAGAACTGCTAGATGGGAAGAGTAGGAGACCGAGCAGTTCAATCCACCGTGCCCTAACTTGGCGACAGAGAACACATACGGCGGCGGCGGAGAGGACGATGTCCGCGGCCGGCGTGAGGACGGCGTCGGAGAGGTCGCGGCAGCTAAGCGCTTCGTCGCCGGCGTCGTCGTGAGCTAGCGGTGGCGCTAGGGTTTTGACGAGGTGGAGAGGTGGAAGAAGGTTTTCTTTACCGCAGGGGACATGTATTTATAAGGAAGTGTGCGGCACAGCGCAATTACGCAGGTGCCCCTGGCGGTTCACATCTGAGGGGCATGTGGCAAGCATGCAACATACTCAGAATTGTCCCACGTTCCCACGCCCGCCAGGTTTGTCGGATGGTCGTTCCGGCTTCTCCGGATTTCAGGCAATAAGAATAGAGCATTTAAAACAGAACTAATGTTTGTCTCGGTATCTTCTGCTGACAAGGACGCAGAGAAGACATTCGACAGTTTCAATAGAATGCATATGATTTGGACAGATAGAATTTGAGATAGATAGCATAGAGAGATTAGGGTCCGATCACATTCACTTAGTTCAAAAGATTCAACTAGAAAGCCATAGCTATAAGTGAATGCTGTAGAGGACAGAACACTAGTGTATATATATCAGAAAGTAATCAAATCAACATAGTGAATATAATCATGAAGATAAATTGAGATTGAAGACAAACCAAATGCGAAGACATTTCAAATGTAACGCCATGAGTGAATCACTTCAAAAAGAAAATTGGTGGTGGTGTTACCCACCGTATAGGAAGTATTAGACCCAGACACGGCGCACAATTATCGTGGCACTCCAAAGTCAAATTCCACGTTAATGTATTCACACTCAGAATGTAAGTCTTCATTGATTGAAGATATACTTTACTTCGTGTGTTGCACATCTAAGTCATCAACATGCATAAGTGTTAGGATGTGTGCCTGATCACAGGACAGTTGAGGATTCCTAGATATTTAGCTCACACCGTAACTTGCAAAACCTTTTCTCATCCAAGGGCTTTGTGAAGATATCTGCCAGTTGCTCTTCAGTGTTGACGTGAATGATATCAATGTCTTTCTTCATAACATGGTCTCTGAGGAAGTGATGACGAATTTCAATGTGCTTTGTCTTCGAGTGTTGGACTAGGTTGTTGGCAATCTTGATGGCGCTTTCGTTGTCGCAGAAGAGAGGTACTTGTTTCAGATTGATGCCATAGTCCTTGAGAGTTTGCTTCATCCATAGAAGCTGAGCGCAGCAAGATCCAGCAGCAATGTATTCAGATTCAGCAGTTGAGAGTGATACACAGTTCTGCTTCTTTGAAGACCAACAGACAAGTGATCGTCCCAGAAAGTGACATGTGCCTGATGTAGACTTGCGATCCACCTTTTCACCAGCATAATCAGCATCCGAGAATCCTACCGGATCGAACTCTGAGCCCTTTGGATACCATAATCCTAGTGTTGGGGTGTAAGCCAAATATCGAAGAATTCACTTCAGAGCTAAGTGATGCGATTCCTTTGGTGCCGCTTGGAATCGAGCACACATGCAAACACTAAGCATAATATCTGGCCTAGATGCACATAGGTAAAGTAAAGAACCAATCATGGAGCGGTATACCTTTTGATCGAACTCTTTACCATTTTCGTCGGGACACAGATGGTGTTTGGCTGGCATTGGCATCGTGTAACCTTTGCAATCTTGCATTCCAAACTTCTTCAGACAATCTTTGAGGTATTTTTCTTGAGATATGATGAAGCCATTCCTTTGCTGACGAATTTGAAGACCAAGGAAGAACTTCAGCTCTCCCATCATGGACATCTGATATTGCTCTTGCATCACGTACCCAAACTCATCACTATACTTCTGGTTGGTGCAGCCGAAGATAATATCATCCGCATAGATTTGACACACAAACAGTTCACCATCATATGTCTTTGTGAAGAGTGTGGGATCGAGGGATCCAGGTTTGAAGCCTTTGCTCTTCAGGAAGTCTTTGATCGTATCATACCAAGCGCGAGGAGCTTGTTTGAGGCCATACAGTGCTTTGTTTAGCTTGTACACCATATCAGGATGTTTTGGATCTTCAAAGCCAGGTGGTTGAGCGACGTATACTTCTTCTTCAATCTTGCCGTTGAGAAATGCACTCTTCACATCCATTTGATATAGCAAGATGTTGTGATGGTTAGCATAGGCTAGCAGTATGCGAATAGCTTCAAGCCTAGCCACAGGAGCAAATGTTTCATCGAAGTCAATTCCTTCAACTTGAGTATATCCTTGAGCCACAAGACGTGCTTTGTTTCTGATGACTTGACATGCTCATCTTGCTTGTTTCGATATATCCATTTTGTGCCAATAATGTTATGCTTGCGAGGGTCGGGACGCTTGACCAGTTCTCAAACATTGTTCAACTTGAACTGTTGAAGCTCTTCTTGCATAGCTTGAATCCATTCAGGTTCCATAAAGGCTTCAGCAACTTTCTTGGGTTCTGATATTGACACAAAAGAAAAGTGCCCACAGAAATTTGCTAACTGTGTTGCCCTTGAGCGAGTAAGTGGACCAGGTGCATTGATACTATCAATTATCTTTTCAATATGTACTTCATTTGCAACACGAGGATGAGCTGGACGAAGATTTTGCTCTTGCTGATCATTGTCATCATTGGGAGGATTGTCTTCAGGCTGAGCATTGTCTTCAGGTTGGTTAGGTGCAGAAATGATAAGTTCCTCTTCAGGTTGTGCTTTAGGAGGCATGATTTCACCAGTTCCCATTAGCTTGATAGATTCACTGGGTGAAGCTTCGTCTAGTGTACTTGGCAGGAGCTCTCTTTGTGAAACATTGGTTTCATCAAACTGCACGTCCGCAGTTTCAACGATTTTGTAGAGATAGAGGTTGAAGACTCTGTAAGAGTGCGAGTCCTTTCCGTAACCGAGCATGAAGCCTTCGTGAGGTTTAGGTGCAAATTTTGACTTGTGATGGGGATCCTTGATCTAGCACCTAGCTCCAAATACTCTGAAGTAACTGACATTTGGCTTCTTGCCAGTGAGGAGCTCATAGGATGTTTTATTCAGAAGCTTATGGATGTATAAACGGTTGATGACGTGACATACTGTATCAATAGCTTCAGGCCAGAACTTTCTTGGTGTCTTGTATTCGTCGAGCATCGTTCGAGCCATCTCAATGAGGGTTCTGTTCTTGAGCTCTACGATGCCATTTTGTTGAGGTGTGTAGGGAGCAGAGAACTCATGAGTGATTCCTATTGTATCCAGATAAAGATCAAGTCCGGTGTTCTTGAATTCAGTGCCGTTGTCACTTCTGATATGCTTGATCTTGACGCCATAATTGTTCATGGCTCGGTTGGCAAAGCGTCTGAAGACATCTTGCACTTCAGTCTTGAAGAGAATTATGTGCACCCATGTATATCTTAAATAATCATCAACAATGACGAAGCCATAGAGACAAGCAGTTGTTGTGAGGGTAGAGTAGTGAGTAGGGCCAAATAAGTCCATGTGTAGCAGCTCGAAGGGTTGAGATGTCGGCATGATTATCTTCGAGGGATGTTTTGCCCTAGTCATCTTTCCGGCTTCGCAGGCACCGCACAAATGATCCTTCTTGAACTTGACGCCCTCGATGCCTATGACATGCTTCTTCTTGGCGAGAGTATGTAAGTTCCTCATGCCAGCATGCCCCATCCTCCGATGCCATAGCCAGCACTCGGAAGCTTTTCTGAGAAGACATACGGCAAGCTGTGGTCCTGCTGAGAAATCTACCATGTACAAATCATCTTTCCGGTTCCCTTCAAAGACTAGAGATTTGTCAGATTCCATAAGTACAAGGCAACGATATTTTCCAAATACCACAATCATGTTCAAGTCACAAAGCATTGAGACAGACATTAAGTTGAAGCCAAGGGATTCAACAAGCATCACTTTATCCATGTGCTGATCCCTTGAGACTGCAACTCTACCTAGACACAATACCTTGCTTTTACCTGTGTCAGCAAATGTGATGTGACTCTTATCAGATGGACGTAAAGTTGAGTCCATGAGAAGACTTCGATCACCAGTCATATGATTAGTGCATCCGCTGTCCATAATCCATTCTGAAGCACGAGGTGTCATACCCTACAATACAGTTAGGGGGATAGGCTTCACCAAGAGCATTGTGAAGCATAAACATTTGGCGAGCAAGAGGATTATTGAAGCTCAGGTCAAGATTAGGACTGATAGGATGAATGGAAAATGATTCAGGTAGAAAATACATAGTAAGACCATTTAGGCATTTGATCTTGCGCCCTACAATATGTTTTAGGTCTCCAGCAATAGCATCAGACGCCTTTGGTTTTCGGCTGGAGACCCTTCCTTACAATAGAAAGTTAATTCTTCTTAACCACCCACATCTTCAGGGGTGGCTTAGAAGCTATGAGTCTAAGTGCAGCATCTGAGAATTTTGGCTTTGGAGCCCTAGCAAATAGTCCTGCAGGAGATGAATGATACTCATATGAATAAGCAGAAAAGTTCTTAGTGCTATGAACATAGCGGTTTGAAGACACACACTCATATTCATGAGTCTGAGTATGGTTTCCCTGCAAAACATTGGCGTTAGGGTGACTCAAGTGAGTCCTCTGTCTGTATGAAGCCTTTGGACCATAAGAAGCCTTAGATCTGGGGTTTGTCTTCTTCCGAGGTGGTGTCATGATGACATTCACTGGAAGATTCTCAAGACAGCTTTTGGGAACCCAGATCTTCTTCATAGGTGGCCCATTCCTGCAGTTAGTACCAACATATCTGGCAAACACTTCACCATTCTGATTCTTGAACAGTTTATAGTTTGCATCAAAGGATTCATCAATGATAATAGGGTTAGCACAGGTAAAGCCAGATAAGGTAGATGGATCCACTGAAGGTCCCTTTGCAGCAACCCATGTGGTTTTGGGATACTGCTCAGGCTTCCAATAGGAACCATCAACATTCATCTTCCTCTCGAACCCAACACCCTCTTTCCTAGGGTTTCGATTCAGAATCTGCTTTTTGAGGACATCGCAAAGTTTCTGATGCCCTTTCAGACTTTTAAACATCCCTGTTTCAAGCAATGTCTTCAACCTGGCATTTTCATCAGCAATAGTAGTGGTATCCTCCGCAGAGGGGTTAGTTACCACATTAGTAGTTGAAGACAATGCAATAGTAGCAGCAGTGGAACATTCAGCAACAGAGGTAGCATTATCACGCTCAAGACATTTTAGAAATGGTGGTTCAAATCCATCCTGAGCGGGACTGATCTGTTGAGCGCGAAGTGACTCATTCTCTTTTTGAAGATCTTCATGAGCCGCTCTCAATTTCTCAAGGTCTTGCTTCCTTTGAAGATAATCATAGGAGAGCTTTTCATGAGTGGTTGAGAGCGTTTCCTGACGACTTTCAAGTTCTTGGTACTTAGCATGAAGATTTTTTATGTCTTCAACTAAGGACTGTGAACGAGTCATTTCCGCGTCCAACAGGCCATCGCTTTTGTCTAACAGTTTTTGAGTATATTCCATAGCCTTTTGTTGTTCAGTTGCAATTTTAGCAAGTGTTTTGTAGCTGGGTTTGGATTCACAGTCAGAGTCATCTTCACTAGATGTGTGAAAGTAAGCATCGCGTGATTTTACCTTGGCACCACGTGCCATGAAGCACTAGGTGGGAGCAGGGTCGTCCTTGTCGTCAGCTTCAGTGTTGGTGTGGAAGTCATTGTCTTCAGTGTTGAAGATGGACTTGGCAACGTAGGTTGTGGCTAGAGCCAGACTTGCGACGCCAGGGTCGGACTCCTCCTCGGACTCCACCTCCGCCTCCTCAGAAGCAGACTCCTCCTCTGAATCCATCTCCTTGCCAACAAATGCACGAGCCTTGCCAGATGAGCTCTTCTTATGAGATGAAGACTTGGATGAGGACTTGGAAGAAGACTTTGAAGATCTCTTCTTCTTCTAGTCATCAGAATCATATTCCTTGCTCTTCTTCTTCTTCTTCTCGTTGTCCCACAGTGGACACTCAGAGATATAGTGTCCAGGTTTCTTGCACTTGTGACATGTTCTCTTCTTGTAGTCATGAGTGGAAGCTTCATCATTTCTTGAGCTGGATCGTGAAGACTTTCTGTAGCCCTTCTTCTTAGTGAACTTCTGGAACTTCTTCACAAGCATAGCAAGTTCCTTTCCAATGTCTTCAGGATCATCAGAACTGCAGTCAGATTCTTCTTCAGATGAGGAAACAGCTTTTGACTTCAAAGCGCGAGTTCGGCCATAGTTGGGACTATAGATATCTCTTTTTTCAGACAGCTGGAACTCATGTGTGTTGAGCCTCTCAAGTATATCAGACGGATCGAGTGTCTTGAAGTCAGTACGTTCTTGTATCATGAGGGGAAGGGTGTCAAAGGAGTTGTCAAGTGATCTCAGTAGTGTCTTGACGATTTCATGCATGGTAATCTCAGTGGCGCCGAGAGCACGAAGCTCATTTGTGATGTCAGTGAGGCGATCAAATGTGAGCTGGACATTTTCATTGCTGTTTCTCTTGAAGCGATTGAAGAGGTTGCGAAGAACACTGATCCTTTGATCTCTCTGGGTTGAGACGCCTTCATTGACCTTGGATAGCCAGTCCCAGACTAGCTTCGACGTTTCCAGAGCACTCACGCGGCCATACTGTCCTTTGGTCAGATGACCACAGATGATGTTCATGGCAGTGGAGTCCAGTTGAATGAACTTCTTGACATCAGCGGGGGAGACACCTTCACCAGTCTTGGGAACGCCATTCTTGACGACATACCAGAGGTCGACATCAATGGCCTCAAGATGCATGCGCATCTTATTCTTCCAGTAGGGATATTCAGTTCCATCGAACACGGGGCAAGCAGCGGAGACTTTGATTATCCCTGCAGTCGACATAGCTAAAACTCCAGGTGGTTATACCGAATCACACAGAACAAGGGAGTACCTTGATCTAATACCAATTGAAAGTGCTTGCTATCGACTAGAGGGGGTGAATAGGTGATTTTTAGGGAAGTCTTCAAAACATGGAAGTTTCAAAGACAAACTATAGAAATGAACCTATTGAAATGCAACGGAAGATACACCACACTAAGCAAGCCATAGTTAAGTATGCAATGAGAGTACGAAGACAAATAGCAGCTAGGTAGTAAGGATCTGAATGGAAGATGGTATGAAGCCAAACAACAATAGATGTCCAATAGTGAAGACAAATAGGTAAAGCAAACAGGCAATGACTTCCCAAGGACAAACTCAAAGTAAAGAGAGGGAGGGGATAGAACTAGTCACTTGATGAGGACACGGGATTTGTTGGACCAGTTCCAGTTGCTGTGACAACTGTACGTCTGGTTAGGGAGGCTGAGATTGAACTCAGAAGACCTCGTCTTCACCTTATTCCCCTTGAGCTAAGGACACACAGTCCTCTTCCAATCACTCTGGTAAGTCTTCAAGGTAGACTTCCAAACCTTCACAGACTTCGTTCACCGGTGATCCACAATGACTCTTGGATGCTCAAAACGCGACGCCTAATCGGCTGGAGGATTCACATTCCTCAAGTGTAAGAAGTCTTCAGGTCACACAGACAGAAAGACTTCAGTGATGCCTAACACTCTTTGGCTCTAGGTGTTTGGGCTTTGTCCTCGCAAGGATTTCTCTCTCTCAAAGGCTTCAAGGTGGGTTGCTCTCAAACGACAAAAGCCATGTACTAACTCTGAGCAGCCACCAATTTATGGTGTAGGGGGTGGGCTATTTATAGCCACTAGGCAACCCGACCTGATATGTCCGAAATGACCCTGGGTCACTAAGGAACTGACACGTGTTCCAACGGTCAGATTTCAAACACACACGGCTACTTTACTTAGGCTACAAGCAAAGCTGACTTATGCAGCTCTGGATAAGATTTGCTCTCATTGTCTTCGCTCGAAGACATAGGATCTGGGTTGAGCATCACTTCAGTCACTCTGACTTTTTTCACTTGGACCCCATTTAACAGTACGGTGGTTCCTATGAATCAACAAAGAAGAAAAGGAAACAACAAAACGACTAAGTCTTCGCGCTCCATAGTCTTCAATCAATGTCTTCTCATGTCATAGTCTTCCATATGAATATCTTGTCATACCACCATTGTCGTCAATGTCTTCATATATTTTTAGGGGTCATCTCCGGTAGGTAAACCGAATCAATGAGGGACTACTACCTGTGTTATCCGGCAATTCTCACAAACACATTAGTCCCTCAACCAACTTTGTCGTCAATACTCCAAAACCAACTAGGGGTGGCACTGATGCACTTACACCCTCAACATGCAACAAAGAGTCACTCCAAAGTCACTAATACCGGAGAACAAACGAAGAGATTATGGTAGGGTACGAAACCACCTCAAAGTTATTCTTTCCAATCAATCCATTGGGCTATTCCTATAAGTGTCACAAACAGTCCTAGAGTTCGTACTAGAATAACACCTTAAGACACAAATCAACCGAAACCCTAATGTCACCTAGATACTCCAATGTCACCTCAAGTATCCGTGGGTATGATTATACGATATGCATCACACAATCTCAGATTCATCTATTCAACCAACACATAGAACCTCAAAGAGTGCCCCATAGTTTCTACCGGAGAATCAAGACGAAAACGTGTGCCAACCCCTATGCATAGGTTCATGGGCCGAACCCGCAAGTTGATCACCAAGACATACATCAAGTGAATCACGTGATATCCCATTGTCACCACAGATACGCACGGCAAGACATACATCAAGTGTTCTCAAATAATTAAAGACTCAATCCGATGAGATTACTTCAAAGGGAAAACTCAATCCATCACAAGAGAGTAGAGGGGGAGAAGAAACATAACATCCAACTATAATAGCAAAGCTCGCGATACATCAAGATCGTGCCAAATCAAGAACATGAGAGAGAGAGAGAGAGAGAGAGAGAGATCAAACACACAGCTACTGGTACATACCCTCAGCCCCAAGGGTGAACTACTCCCTCCTCATCATGGAGAGCGCCGGGATGATGAAGATGGCCACCGGTGAGGGATCCCCTTCCGGCAGGGTGCCGGAACAGGGTCCTGATTGGTTTTTGGTGGCTAGAGAGGCTTGCGGCGGCGGAACTCCCGATCTATTCTGTTCTTTGAAGTTTTTAGGGTATATGGGTATATATAGGAGGAAGAAGTACGTCAGGGGAGCCACGAGGGTGGAGGGCACACCTGGGGGGAGGGCTCGCCCCCTGCCTCGTGGCTCCCTCATTCCTTTCCTGACGTGCACTCCAAGTTTTTCCGGTAACTTTCCTTCCAAACATAACTTCTCCAGTTGGTTTCATTCCGTTTCGACTCTGTTTGATATTCCTTTTCTTCAAAACACTGAAATAGGCAAAAAACAGCAATTTTGGGCTGGGCCTCCGGTTAATAGGTTAGTCCAAAAAATAATATAAAAGTGGATAATAAAGTCCAATATTGTCCAAAATAGTAGATAATATAGCATGGAGCAATAAAAAATTATAGATACGTTGGAGACGTAACAGTCGACTGCAGGGACAATCAAAGTCTCTGTTGCTTGCCCCGTCTTCGATGGAACTGAATATCCCTACTGGAAGAATAAGATGTGCATGCATCTTGAAGCCATTGATGTCGACCTCTGGTATGTCGTCAAGAATGGTGTTCCCAAGACTGGTGAAGGTGTCACCCCTGCTGATGTCAAGAAGTTCATTCAATTGGATTCTACTGCCAAGAATATCATCTATGGTCATCTGACCAAAGGACAGTATGGCCGTGTGAGTGCTCTGGAAACGTCGAAGTTAGTCTGGGACTGGCTCTCCAAGGTCAACGAAGGCGTCTCAACCTAAAGAGATCAAAGGATCAGTGTACTTCGCAACCTCTTCAACCGCTTCAAGAGAAACGACAATGAGAATGTCCAGCTCACGTTTGATCGCCTCACTGACATCACAAATGAGCTTCGTGCTCTCAGCGCCACTGAGATCACCAAGCATGAAATCGTCAAGACACTGCTGAGATCACTTGACAGCTCGTTCGACACCCTTGCCCCGATGATACAAGAACACCATCACTTCAAGACACTCGATCCAGCTGACATACTAGAGAGGCTCAACACACATGAGTTCCATCTATCTGAGAAAAGAGATATCTATGGTCCCAACTATGGTCGAACTCGTGCTTTGAAGGCAAAAGCTGTTTCCTCATCTGAAGAAGAATCTGACTGCAGTTTTGGTGATCCTGAAGACATTGGAAAGGAGCTTGCTATGCTTGTGAAGAAGTTCCAAAAGTTCACTAAGAAGAAGGGCTTCAGAAATTCTTCACGATCCATCTCAAGAAATGATGAAGCTTACACTCATGACTACAAGAAGAGAACATGTCACAAGTGCAAGAAACCTGGACACTACATTTCTGAGTGTCCACAGTGGGACAATGAGAACAACATGAAGAAGAAGACCAAGGGATATGATTCTGATGAAAAGAAAAGGAAGAAATCATCAAAGTCTTCTTCCAAGTCTTCGTCCAAGTCTTCATGCCATAAGAAGAGCTCATCCGGCAAGGCTCGTGCTTTTGTTGGCAAGAAGATGGATTCAGAGGAGGAGTCTGCTTCTGAGGAGGTGGAGGTGGAGTCTGAGGAGGAGTCCGACCCTAGCATTGCAATTCTGGCTCTAGCTATAGCCTACGTTGCCAAGTCCATCTTCAACACTGAAGAAAATGGATCCGTCACCAATGTTGAAGCTAATGACAAGGACGACTCTGCTCCTACCTACTGCTTCATGGCACGTGGTGCCAAGGTAAAATCACGCGATGCTTACTTTCAAACATCTAGTGAAGATGACTCTGATTGTGAATCCAAGACTAGCTAAAAAACACTTGCTAAAATTGCAACTGAACAACAGAAAGCTATGAAACATACTCAAAAACTGTTAGACAAAAGCGATGGCCTGTTGGACTCTGAAATGACCCGTTCTCAGTCCTTAATTGAAGACATAAAAAATCTTCTTGTCAAGTACCAGGAACTTGAAAGTCGTCATGAAACGCTCTCAACCACTCATGAAAAGATCTCCTATGATTATCTTCAAAGGAAGCAAGAGCTTGAGAAATTGAGAGCGGCTCATGAAGATCTTCTAAAAGAGAATGAGCCACTTCGCGCTCAACAGATCAATTCCGCTCAGGAAGGATTTGAACCACCGTGTCTAAAATGCCTTGAGCGTGATAATGCTACTTCTATTGCCGGATGTTCTACTACTGCTACCGTTGCAATATCTTCAATTGCTGATGTGGTAACTAACCCCTCTGCGGAGGATACCACTACTATTGTTGATGGAAATGCTAGGTTGAAGACATTGCTTGAAACAGGGATGTACAAAAGTCTCAAAGGGCATCAGACAGTGTGTGATGTCCTCAAAATGCAGATTCTGAACCGAAACCCTAGGAAAGAGGGTGTTGGGTTCGAGAGGAAAATGAATGTTGATGGCTCCTACTGGAAGCCTGAGCAGTACCCCAAAACCACATGGGTTGCTGCAAAGGGACCTTCAGCGGATCCATCCACCTTATCTGGCTTCACTTGTGCTAACCCTGTTATCATTGATGAATCATTTGATGCAAACTATAAACTGTTTAAGAATCAAAATGGTGAAGTGTTTGCCAGGTATATTGGTACTAACTGCAGGAATGGGCCACCTATGAAGAAGATCTGGGTTCCCAAAAGTTGTCTTGAGAATCTTCCTGTGAATGTCGTCATGACACCACCTCGGAAGAAGACAAATCCCAGACCAAAGGCTTCATATGGTCCAAAGGCTTCATACAGACAAAGGACTCACCTGAGTCACCCTAACGCCAATGTTTTGCAGGGAAACCATACTCAGACTTATGAATATGAGCGTGTTTCTTCAAACCGCTATGTTCATAAAACTAAAAACTTTTCTGCTTTTTCATATGAGTATCGTTCATCTCATGCAAGGCTATTTGCTAGGGCTCCAAAGCCGAAGTTCTCAGATGCTGCACTTAGACTCATTGCTTCCAAGCCACCCCTGAAGATGTGGGCGGTTAAGAAGAATTAACTTTCCTTTGCAGGGAAAGTTCTCCAGCCGGAAATCAAAGGCGTCTGATGCTATTGCTGGGGACCTAGAACATCTTGTAGGGCGCAAGATTAAATGCCCAAATGGTCTCGCTATGTATTTTGTTCCGGAATCGTTTGCCAATCATCCTATCAGTCCTAATCTTGATCTGAGCTTTGATAATCCTCTTGCCCGTCAAATGTTTATGCTATACAATACTCTTGGTGAAGCCTATCCCCCTAGCTGTACTGTAGGGTATGACACCTCATACTTCAGAATGGATTATGGACAGCGGATGCACTAATCATATGGTTGGTGATCGAAGTCTTCTCATGGACTCAACTTTACGTCCATCTGACAAAAGTCACATCACATTTGCTAACACTGGTAAAAGCAAGGTATTGGGTCTAGGTAGAGTTGCAATCTCAAAGGATCAACACATGGATAAAGTGATGCTTGTTGAATCCCTTGGTTTCAACTTAATTGTTTGTCTCAATGCTTTGTGACTTGAACATGATTGTGATATTTGGAAAATACCGTTGCCTTGAACTAATGGAATCTTACAAGTCTCTAGTCTTTGAAGGGTACCGGAAAGATGATCTATACATGGTAGATTTCTCAGCTGGGCCATAGCTTGCCGTATGCCTTCTTGCAAAAGCTTCAGAGTGTTGGCTCTGGCATCGGAGGCTAGGGCATGCTGGCATGAGGAAATTACACACTCTCGCCAAGAAGAAGCATGTCATAGGCATCGAGGGCGTCAAGATCAAGAAGGATCACTTGTGCGGTGCTTGTGAAGCTGGAAAGATGACTAGGGCCAAGCATCCCTTGAAGACAATCATGACGACATCTCAACCCTTCGAGCTGCTACACATGGACTTATTTGGACCTACTCACTACTCTACTCTCACTACTACTGCTTGTCTCTATGGCTTCGTCATTGTTGATGATTATTCAAGATATACATGGGTGCACATAATTCTCTACAAGACTGAAGTGCAGGATGTCTTCAGACGCTTCGCCAACCGTGCCATGAACAACTATGGCGTCAAGATCAAGCATATCAGAAGTGACAACGACACTGAGTTCAAGAACACCGGCCTCAACCTTTACTTGGATACATTGGGAATCACTCATGAGTTCTCCGCTCCGTACACACGTCAGCAGAATGGCATCATGGAGCGCAAGAACAGAACCCTCATTGAGATGGCTCGGACGATGCTTGATGAATACAAGACACCAAGAAAGTTCTGGCCTGAAGCTATTGATATTGCATGCCATGTCATCAACCGTGTTTATCTTCACAAGCTTCTGAAGAAAACATCCTATGAACTCCTCACTGGCAAGAAGCCAAATGTCAGTTACTTCAGAGTATTTGGTGCTAGATGCTGGATCAAGGATCCACATCACACTTCAAAATTTGCACCGAAAGCACATGAAGGTTTTATGCTTGGTTACAGAAAGGACTCGCACTCCTACAGAGTCTTCGACCTATTTCACTATAAAGTGGTTGAAACTGTGGATGTCTTGTTCGATGACACTAACGGCTCGCAAAGAGAGCACCTGCCAAATGTGCTAGATGAAGTTCCACCCAGTGAATCCATCAAGCTAATGGGAACTGGAGAAATCATACCGTCTGAAGCATAGACTGAAGAGGAACTTATCATTTCTGCACCTAATCAACCTGAAGACAATGCTCAACCCGAAGACAATCCTCCCAACGATGACAATAATCAGCAAGAGCAAAATCTTCGTCCAGTTCATCCTCGTGTTGCAAATGAAGTACAGACTGAGAAGATAATTGATAGCATCAATGCGCCTGGTCCACTCACTCGTTCAAGAGCAACACAACTAGAAAATATCTGTGGGCACTTTGCTTTTGTCTCAATATCTGAACCCAAGAAAGTTGATGAAGCCTTCATGGAACCTGAATGGATTCAAGCTATGCAAGAAGAGCTTCAACAGTTCAAGCTGAACAATGTCTGGGAACTTGTCAAGTGTCCTGACCCCCGCAAGCACAACATAATAGGCACAAAATGGATATATCACAACAAACAAGATGAGCATGGTCAAGTTGTCAAAAACAAAGCTCGTCTCGTTGCTCAAGGATACACTCAAGTTGAAGGGATTGACTTCGATGAAACATTTGCTCCTATGGCTAGGCTTGAAGCCATTCGCATATTGCTAGCCTATGCAAACCATCACAACATCTTGCTGTATCAAATGGATGTGAAGAGTGCATTTCTCAAGGGCAAGATTGAAGAAGAAGTGTATGTTGCACAACCTCCTGGCTTTGAAGATCCAAAACATCCTGATATGGTGTACAAGCTAAACAAGGCACTGTATGGCCTCAAACAAGCCCCTCGCGCTTGGTATGACATGCTCAAAGACTTCCTGAAGAGCAAAGGCTTCAAACCTGGTTCCCTGGATCCCACACTCTTCACGAAGACATATGATGGTGAACTGTTTGTGTGCCAAATATATGTGGATGACATTATCTTCGGCTGCACCAACCAGAAATACAGTGATGAGTTTGGACACCTTATGAAAGAGCAATATCAGATGTCCATGATGGGTGAGCTGAAGTTCTTCCTTGGTCTTCAAATTCATTAGCAAAGAAATGGTATCTTCATATCTCAAGAGAAATACCTCAAAGATTGCCTGAAGAAGTTTGGAATGCAAGACTGCAAAGGTTACACGACGCCAATGCCAACCAAGAGTCATCTGGGTCCTGACGCCAATGGTAAAGAGTTCGATCAAAAGGTATACCGCTCCATGATTTGTTCTTTACTTTATTTATGTGCATCTAGGACAGATATTATGCTTAGTGTTTGCATGTGTGCTCGATTCCAAGCGGCACCAAAGGAATCGCATCACTTAGCTGTGAAGCGAATTCTTCGATATTTGGCTTACACCCCAACATTAGGATTATGGTATCCAAAGGGCTCAGAGTTTGATCTAGTTGGATTCTCGGATGCTGATTATGCTGGTGACAAGGTGGATCACAAGTCTACATCAGGCACATGCCACTTTCTAGGACGATCACTTGTGTGTTGGTCTTCAAAGAAGCAGAACTGTGTATCACTCTCCACTGCTGAATCTGAATACATTGCTGCTGGATCTT
Source organism: Aegilops umbellulata (assembly GCA_032464435.1). Classification (NCBI taxonomy): domain Eukaryota; kingdom Viridiplantae; phylum Streptophyta; class Magnoliopsida; order Poales; family Poaceae; genus Aegilops; species Aegilops umbellulata. The sequence continues at coordinate 380,109,610 of CP136056.1, read as the reverse complement.
GCTGCGCTCAGCTTCTATGGATGAAGCAAATACTTCAACCCAGTTCAGCACTCGAAGACAAAGCACATTGAAATTCGTCATCACTTTCTCAGAGATCATGTCATGAAGGAAGATATTGATATCATAGACGTCAACACCGAAGAGTAACTGGCAGATATCTTCACGAAGCCCTTGGATGAGAAAAGGTTTTGCAAGTTACAGTGTGAGCTAAATATCTTGGAATCCTCAAATGTCCTGTGATCATGCACACATCCTAACACTTATGCATGTTGATGACTTAGATGTGCAACACACGAAGTAGAGTATATCTTTAATCAATGAAGACTTACATTCTAAGTGTGAATACATTAATGCGGAATTTGACTTTGGAGCGCCACGATAATTGTGCGCCGTGTCTAGGTCTAATACTTCCTATACGGTGGGTAACGCCACCACCAAACTCTTCTTTTTGAAGTGTTTTTCTCATGGCGTTACATTTTCTATGTCTTCACATTTAGTTTGTCTTCAATATTGACATGTCTCCATGTTTATCTTCACTATGTTGATTTGGTCTTATTCTGATATATACATATATTAGTGTTCTGTCCTCTACAGCATTCACTTACGGCTATGTCTTCTCTTTTGAATCTTTTGAACTAAGAGAATGTGATCGGACCCTAACCTCTCTATGCATTCTACCTCAAACTCTATCTATCCAAATCATATGCATTTTGTTGAAACTGTCGAATATCTTCTTTGCGTCCTTGTTAGCAGAAGATACAGAGACAAACATTAAATCTGTTTTAAATATTCAATTCTTATTGCCTGGAACCCGGAGAAGCCGGAACAACCATCCGACAGACCAGGCGGGTGTGGGAACGTGGGACAACTCCAAATGTGTTGCATGTTCGCCACGTGTCCCTCAGATGTGAACCGCCATTTGCACCTGCGTAATTGCGTTGTGTCGTCCCTTTCCCTATAAATACCCGTCCAATCGCGGTCAAAATCCTTCTTCCACCTCTCCACCTCGACAAACCCTAGCGCCACCGCTAGCTCTCGACGACGCCGGCGACGAAGCGCTTAGCTGTCGCGACCTCTCTGACGCCGTCTTCACGCCGGCCGCGGACATCGTCTTCTCCGCCGCCGCCGTAGGTCTCCTCCGTCGCCAAGTTAGGGCACAGAAGATCAAACTGCTCGGCCTCATCTTCTACTCCGTCTAGCAGTTCATCGTGCGATAAATTAAAACCCTCTTTTTACCGTCTTTTTGATCCTATAGATTCATCCTTTCTACCAGTAGTGGTTTCTGCCTCCACAAATTTGGATCTATCATGTCTGCATCTCATATAATGCCTAGTATATTCACTTATGCTTCACATATAGTTAGATTCCTCGCTTGTACTTATTATTGGATTCGTACAAATCTGGAACCAAATCTCAACATATAAGTGAATGTCTTCGCGCTATGAGGTTAATGTCTTCTAAACTGATTTATCTTCAAAATCTTCTGAGAATGCATATGACCTCTTCCCCTTCCCTCACATCTCTAATGCTGTCACAGGTACATGTCCGTGGGAGAATCCCTTGGTTCTCATAGTCTGCATTCATTTGCAGAATTCTTACAGCATCACATCAACTCTCCCGAAACCAGTTCCTGTCTGACCAGCAGACGGAAGCCTTTGACAGTTTTGAAGCCATTCAGTCTGAACTTCATGGCAACAGAGAAGTCTGCAAGGAAGGGTGGCAGACAGCGCCGTGGGAACACCTCAAGAGATTTGCCTCCTAACCTCTATGAGCTGTACAAGAAAGATCCAAAGGAGGACAACAATCAGCGAAAAACCCGAATCCAATGGATTCGAAGATATTGGGCAGAACAATGGTACAAGTACAGGTTCGTGACCCAAGAATATGCTGAGAAGAATGCCATCAAGCGACCCCGGGAAGACATTTTGAACAAAAATCTTCCACCCAGGTCCAGAGCTGAAGCCATTGAACAAGGCTTCTACCCTTGCATGGTCCGTGGACCACAGCCTGCAGATGCCGACCCATCTTCATTGCTATGGTGTCGTGACGACAATTTGTTCAAGCGTAACTTCCAGTTTGCCAAGAACTCGGCCAAAGAAAACAAGAAGTCACGGGGATTAGACTTCAATCTAGGCCCCTCTGCTCCACGTGCCGATGGCACACGCGAAGCTGAACCCAATCTTGTTGGGCCCTTCTACAACTTAGAAGGTCTCATCACTCATATTATGGTTCAAGGGACAGCCATGGATGAACCTGTAGACGACGCTGATTCTGACGAAGCGCCTGCACCACCGAAGCCAAAGAAGCTGAAGAAACCTAAAGCTTCGAAGCCTTCCCCTACACCAAAAGCTTCACGGGTGAAGCCTCTGGCCACTGCTCCTCCTGCACCAAGTGTGCAATCTGAAGATCTCTCACGCATCTCCAAGTCCGAGAAGAAGAATAAGAAGCCTATGCACACCACTGGTCCATCTCTGACCCATGCTGCTGTTCTGAGGAATGAGAATGACGCCATTGATCTATCAAGTGACGATGATCTTGCTGATGACGCTCTTGAGCAGCTAATAAAGAGCAAGCAAGAGGCGGAAATCTTCAATGATTTGCCTCTCTTTGATGTGGAAGTATTGAACAACTTCATTGATGAGTGGTTTGACACCCCCAATCTCAGCTTTGACGATCTGCAACTTCCCATTGGTCTAAGCGTCTCCTTCCATAGAGCCATTGCTCCTGAGCTGGCTCTTGCTCAGAAAATTGTTGAGCTGAAGCATAAGATCGATTATGAAAAGGCTCAGTTCAAGAAGCACATGGCCAAGCTCAGCGTGGCAGATGTCCAAAGATTCAAGGTCATGCTACATGAGCTCAAGGAAGCGTTTCACAAGAAATGTGATGAAGCCAAATGTTCTCGTGAGCGCATGAAGACTCTTGCTGCCAAGTGTGTTCAAGCTTACAATGAAGCTGAGAAGTGCAAGGCACTTGGACGTCCTGGCATCGACCCAAAGATGGCTGCCAAGAAAAAGAAGCCATCTGTGGACCAAACTGAACCATGCAGGCAGGAAGAACCTCGCATTGTCTTCCCCGCAAGTATGACAGGCGTGAAGCCTAAGGTCCCCACAGTGGCTTCAGAGCTTTAGAAGACAAGGGCAGCTGAAGCCAAGGCCAGAAAGCGCAAGACCAAGAACACCACTGATGATGCTCCACCCACCAAGAAGCGCAAGACCAAGAAGAGAGATCAGGCTGCTCCCACAGAGCCCCTTGTAGTCGAGCCAATTTCTGTTGCTCGTCCTGAATCTGCACAACAAGAACGTCGAATGATAGTTCATGAGCCTGCTTCCACAGAGGCTCCTGAAGCTGAAGACATTCCAGCTATTGACCCCACCGCAGCTGAAGACATTGGTCATCATGACAATGTTGAAGATGATGAAGTCCTTCCTCAGATCGAACACAACATGCTATCATCGCTATTCTTACAAACATCAAACTCATCAGCATTGGTCGTCCTTTGACGCCAATTGCTCAGGATGATTCATGGGCTGATCACCCTCAAGACTCCCCCCGTCAAGCAGAAACACCAACTACTCCCCAAACTCAAGTCACCACTCCGGTGCTTGAAGATGATGACTTTGAGGCCCAACCAACTCCATCTCCACAAGCGTCGCCAGCATTCTGTAGGCTTTGCAAAGGACCAAGGCCTAAAGTCAATCTGTCAAGTGTTCCAGAAGGAGAAGAGCGCCAATCTGTTTCACGCCAAGTTTTTCTGAAGCCTCTCCAACTGTGAACAACCCTGAGTCTGAAGCCAAAGCGGCTGAAGATATTCTGGCTGCATTAGCCGATGACCAAGAAGAACCAAGAGAAGAAGAAGAACGTGTTGTTACTCCCCCAACCAACCAAGTTTTTTCTCGAGGAGGACGTGTCTGACCCTCCAGCTACTGAAGTGGAGGTTACCAATACTGAGGCAGCCACCAACACCAACACTGAAGCCAATGACGTTGTCATGGCTAAAGCTAATGTGGCGCCTGAAGTCAATGTGGTGCCCGAAGTGATAACACCTGAAGCCAATGCTGCACCTGATGCCAATCAGCAGCCTGAAGCCACTGCCACTGCTCCGGTACCGCCTCCTGGTCCACATACTATTGAGCAAGCATACAACTATGGTCAGCTGGTCTTTGTCAGATGGCCTATTTTGGTTCCTCCACCTGCTGCTGGTGCTCAATTTGATTACCATGTCGAGCACAGGCCTCAGGTCCAGAAGCCGAAGCCAAGACTGCCCGGGTTTCCAGGTACTGCCACTTCACCAGGGTCCTTCAATGCAAATGGCTTCAAAGCGCACAACACTTTCTTTGATAGCGCCAAGAACCCCTATTCAAGGCCAAGGATTTCATCTGATCGGTTCTAGAGCTACCACAGGGCAGCTACTACTCATGTGTTCTTTATGATCAAGGGCACATCTTTCCTCACATGCATCTTGAATGCAAAGCCATTGCTGGTTTGCCATGCCTTGAAGAAGCCCTTGACTGCTTCCGTGACGCTGGCTTACTCAACTTTGTGACTGATAAGGAGCATTGGAATGAAGAGCTTCTACTGCAACTCTATGCCACCCTCCACATTCGTGGCTACAACAAGGATCCGAAGACTTGGGTCCTTGAGTGGATGACAGGCAATGTCCATCATGAAGCTAAAGCTTTTGACATCATTGAACTTACTGGTCTGCCCACTCCAGGTGAACTATATGAACCTGGTTGTCAGCTTCATCGCAATGCTTTGGAGAGCATCTTTCATAAGCCAGAGCCCAACATGAGCCAAATGCTGAGCATGATGAAGCCTCTGCCACATGACGATGATTACCCAAAGGAGTTCTTTGCCGAAGACCTAGAGTATCTGCCCCGCACTATTTATCACATCATCAGGCGAACTCTATGGCCTGTTAAAGGACATTCTTCAGCAGCAAAACTTGAAGGAGCAATGAAGACTTTGGTTTTTTATATCTTCAATGGCATCAGCTTCAATGTTCAAGGCTTCTTTATCAGGCAGTTGGCTGCATCAGGCTCTGATCTCTTTGGACTAAAGTTCTACGCTCCGTGGGTCATGCGCCTCATCAAGGTACACTCAGCTGTCAACTATCAGCCCTCTGCTCGCAACCATATGTTCTTTCTGCCAGAGGTTGATATGTCAGTTGAAGCCATATACCCAGAGCCTGCCAAGGAGCATGTTTGTCTTCACAATGCTAATCACCAAAGCTTCACGCAACCCATTGAAGGAGTGCAGACAGTCACTCGTGTTTATCCTTTGGCTGGCAACACACGCTTACCTCGCCGTGCTCACACTGAAGCTACTTAAAGCACTATTGCTCAAAGGCCTCGGAAGAGATCTCGTGTTCTCAATGACCGAGAACTTCTTGTTGCCCTGCATCAGAAACATGATAAGTATCACTTCTGGCTGAAGCGTCATATGCAAAGCCTCTTGGTGGACGTCAATCGCATTTGCAATCTTGCCACCAAGAATGCCTTTGTCACACATGAAACCTGTCGGAGGTCATGGAAGAGTTTGACATTGTTGAGTGCTGAAGCAGATCTTCGAGACGATGGCTTCACTGAAAGATTCAAGTTTGACACCACTCCCCCAAGGAATGTTGTCCTGCGTCGAACTCCCTCTCTTGAAGACTCTGATTATTCCTCCTCCGCTGCAACGGTAAATGCTAGAGTGATAGATGATCAAGATGATGCTACTTCACCACCTCAAACTTCAGCGCGTATCGACACTGCACCAAGTTTTTCTGCACCGCCAAACCCCGACGCCGACCCTGCAGCTCCTCCTACTCCTTCTGGGAATGAGTAGAGGCTCTATGTCTTCAAACCTTTTTGGTCCTTACTGACAAAAGGGGGAGAAGCATATGAGTTGATAGTCTTCAAGCGGGTCCATATGGGCGGTTGCTTTATATTTTTCCTAGTGTTTACAACTCTCGCTTTTGATACATTTTGGTTCTTTGAGTTGTAACACTTAAACTTGATGGTCGTCTGCTACTTGTTTGCTATTCTGTGATGCGATGATAAATTCCGCATGTGCGATGATAAATCCCGCACAAAGTCATATTGCAGGCGTCCATCCTTCATTATGCATATCATTATCTTCGTTATATCAAATCATGCATGATGAATTGTCTTCATAAGTTGAAGAGGATATCCACAAGTACAACCTGCCATGTGCATTTGCATTCCAAAAGCAAATTACTTATATGCACATCTTCAGGGGGAGCCTTTTGCTACTTATGAAAACAATACCTAAATCCTTTACAATTTCACATACTTTTATCCCCGTTGAAAACTTCAACCAGTTTGTCATCAATCACCAAAAGGGGGAGATTGTAAGTGCATCTAGTGCCACCCCTAGTTGGTTTTGGAGTATTGATAACAAACCTGGTTGAGGGACTAATGTGTTTGTGAGAATTGCAGGATAACACAGGTAGTAGTCCCTCATCGATTCGGTTTACCTACCGGAGATGACCCCTAAAAATGTATGAAGACATTGAATACAATGGTGGTATGTGAGATATTAACATTGAAGACTATGACAAGAGAAGGCATTGCGTGAAGACTATGGAGCGTGAACACTTAGTTGTTTCGTAGTTTCCTTTTCTTCTTTGTTGAGTCGTAGGAACCACTGTACTGTTAAGTGGGGTCCTAGTGAACAAAGTCAGAGTGACTTAAGTGATGCACAACCAAAAATCAAATGTCTTCGAGCGAAGAGAATGAGATCAAATCTTATCCAGAGCTGGATGAGTCAGCTTTACTTGTAGCCCAAGTAAAGTTGCTGTGTGTGTTTGAAATCTGACCATTGGAACACGTGTCAGTTCCTTAGTGACCCAGGGTCATTTTGGACAAATCAGGTCGGGTTGCCTAGTGGCTATAAATAGCCCACCCCTACACCATAAATTGGTGGCTTCTCAGAGTTAGTGCATGGCTTTTGTCGTTTGAGAGCAACCCACCTCCGAAGCTTTTGAGAGAGAGAAATCCTTGCGAGGACAAAGCCCAAACACCCAGAGCCAAAGAGTGTTAGGCATCACTGAAGTCTTTCTGTCCGCGTGACCTGAAGACTTGTTACACTTGAGGACTGTGAATCCTCCAGCCGATTAGGCGTCATGTTCTGAGCATCCAAGAGTCATTGTGGATCGCCGGTGAACGAAGTCTGTGAAGGTTTGGAAGTCTACCTTGAAGACTTACCAGAGTGATTGGGCGAGGACTGGGTGTCCTTAGCTCAAGGGAAATAAGGTGAATATGCGGTCTTCTGAGTTGAATCTCAGCCTCCCTAACCAGATGTACAGTTGTCATAGCAACTGGAACTGGTCCAACAAATCATGTGTCCTCACCAAGTGGCTGGTTCTATCCTCTCCCTCTCTTTACTTACAGTTTGTCTTCATGAAGTCATTGCCTGCTTCGACTACCTGTTTGACTTCACTGTGTGACTACTATCGTTGTTTGGCTTCATACTATCTTCCGTCCTGATCTTTACTACCAAGCTGCTATTAGTCTTCGTACTTTCACTTCATTGAATACTTGACTATGGCTTGCCTAGTGTAGTCTACCTTCCGTTGCATATCAATAGGATCATTTTTACTGTTTGTCTTCGAAACTATCATGTTTTGAAGACTTTCATAAAAATCGCCTATTCACCCCCCTCTAGTCGATAACTAGCACTTTCAGGCTTCAGGTTGCACGCTAGCTTCAGGCGCAACATTAGCTTCAGGTGCCACATTGTCTTCAGCCATGACAACATCATTGGCTTCAGCAGTGTTGTTTGTGGCCCCCTTAGTGTTTTCAACCTCCGTTTCAGTAGTAGGAGGGTCGGGCATAGACACGTTCTCCTCGAGAATAACTTCTTGAGTAACAAGGGGTGTGGCAACTCTTGCTTCTTCTTGTCTTGGTTCTTGATTGTCATCGGCTGATGCAGCCGGAATGTCTTCAGCAGCTTTTGCTTCAGACTCAGAGACATTCGCAGTTGGAGTGGCTTTAGGGAACACTTGGCGTGCTACTGAGCTTTGTTGCACTTCCCCTTCTGGAATGCTCGACATGGTGACCTGTGGCCTAGGGCCTTTGCGAAGCCTGCGGAATGTGGGCGACGCATGTTGTGATGGAGTGGTCTGCACCATGTAATTGTCGTTGTCAAGCACCGGAGTGGTGGCTTGAGGTGGTGGAGTTCTGGGTGTCTCATCATCAATGGGGGTGTCTTGTTGAGGGCGATCTGCCCACGAATCATCCTGAGCAATTGGCGTCAAAGGACGACCAATGCTGATGAGTTCGTTATTCGTAAGAACAGGTAATGATACCAGTTGGTGCTCGATTTGAGGGAGGACTTCATCATCTTCAACATTGTCTTGACGACCAATGTCTTCAGCTGTGATGGGGTCGACAGCTGGAACTTCTTCATTTTCAGGAGCCTCTGTGAAAGCAGGCTCGTGGATCACAAGTTGATGCTCTTGGTTGGTGGAGGCAGGACGAGCAACAGAAATGGGCTCGACAACAAGAGGTTCAGAGGCCGCAGCACGCTCTTTCTTTGAAGACTTCTTCAATTTTTTCTTTGATGGAGCATCATCAGAAACATTCTTGTGCTTGCGCTTCTTGGCTTCAGCTGCCCTAGTCTTCTTGAGTTCTGAAGTTGCTGTGGAGACCTTAGGCTTCGATCCTGTCATGCTGGCAGGGAAGACAATGCGAGGTGCTTCCCGCGTTGATGCTTCAGCTTGGGCCACAGCAGGCTTCTTCTTCAGTTTGGCAGCCATCTTGGGGTCGATGCCTGAACGCCCAAGAGCCTTGTGCTTTTCTGCCTCATTGTGTGCTTGAACGCATAGCTCTGCAAAGTATTTCATCCGCTCTCTTGAACCTTTTGCTTCTTCACGTTTCTTGTGAAACTCTTCCTTGAGGTCATGCAGCATCGGCTTGAAGCTTTGAACATCAGCCACGCTGAACTTGGCCATGTTCCTCTTGAATTGAGCATTTTCATAATCAATTTTGTTCTTCAGCTCGACGATCTTCTGAGCCAGAGCCAGCTCATTAGTAATGGCTCCATGGAAGGTGACGCTGATGTCAACTAGCAGCTGGAGATCATCAATGCTGAGGCTCGGGTTGTCAAACCACTCACCGATGAAGTTGTTTAGAATATCCACATTGAAGAGAGGCAGATTGTTGAAGATCTCCGCCTCTTGCTTGATCTTTATCAGTAGCTCAAGAGCATCATCACAAAGATCTTTGTCGCTTGACAGATCAATGGCTTCATTTTCATTCCGCAGAACGGCAGCTGGAGTCAGTTCATGCCCAGAAATCTTCATTGGCGTCTTCTTCTTGGGCTTCTCCGTCTTCTTGGATACATGAGAAAGATCTTCAGATTGCACGTTGAGTTCAGGAGGTGCAGTTGCCAAAGGCTTCGCACGTGAAGCTTTTGGTGCGGCAGAGGGCTTGGAAGCCTTTGATTTCTTCTGCTTCTACGGCTTAGGTGGAGCTGGCGCTTCATCAGAATCTGCGTCATCAGCTGAGTGCTCCACGGCGGCCCCCTATACTGCTATGTGAGTGATGAGTCCTTTGAGGTTATAGAAGGGGCCGCCGACGTTTGGATTGGCATCATGGGTGCCATCATCCCTTGGAACAGATGGACCAGGGTTGAAGTCGAGTCCAAATGCTTTCTTGTTCTTCATGGCAGAATATTTGGCAAACTGGTAGTTGCGCTTGAAAAGATTGTCGTCACGACACCATAACAGTGATGATGGGTCGGCATTCTCTGGTTGTGGTCCTTAGACCATGCAAGGGTAGAAGCCTTGAGCAATGGCTTCAGACTTGGACTTGGGCTGAAGATTTTTGTATAGAATATCTCCCCATGGGCGCTTGATAGTGTTCTTTTCAGCATATTCAGCAGTCACAAATCGATACTTTAACCATTGTTCTGCCCAATATCTTCGAATCCATTGGATTCGAGTCTTGCGCTGATTGTAATTCTCTTCCGAATATGTGTTGTACATTTCAAAGAGATCTGGTGGCAAGTCCCTGGTTGTGTCCCCACGGTGCTACTTGCCGCCCTCTCTAGCTGATTTCTCAACGGCCATTATATTCAAGCTGAAAGGCTTCAAGGCTGTGAATGGCTTCTGTCTGCTGGTCAGACAGGAACTGGCTTCAGGAGAGTTGATGTGTTGCTGTAAGAACTCTGCAAATGAATGCAGACTATGGGAACCAAGGGATTCTCCCACGGACATGTACCTGTGATAGCATTAGAGGTGCGAGGGAAGGGTAAGAGGTCATATTCATTCTCAGAAGATTTTGAAGATAAATCAGTTTGAAGACATTGACCTCATAGTGCGAAGACATTCACTTATTTGAAGAGAGTTGGTTCCAGATTTGTACGAATCCATGAATAAGTACAAGTGAGGAATCTAACTAGTTGTGAAGCATAAGTGAATATACTTGGCATGATATGAGATGCAGAACAAGATAGATCCAGATTTGGAAGTTTAGAAACCACTTTCGATTGAAGTGGATGGATCTGACGAATCAAAAAGGCAGTAAAAAGCAAGTTTTAATTACCCTTGATGAACTGCTAGACGAGGCAAAGAGGGAGGCCGAGCAGTTCAATCTCCCGCGCCCTATCTTGGCGGGGGAAGACACCTACGGCGGCGATGGAGAGGACGAGGTTCGCGGCCGGCGTGAGGACGGCGTCGAAGAAGTCGCGGCAGCTAAGCGCTTCGTCTCCGGCGTCGACGCAAGCTAGCGAAGGCGCTAGGGTTTGTGTGAGGTGGTGAGGTGGGAGAAGAGATAATGACCGCGGTGAGTTGAGTATATATAAGGAAAGGGACAGCACAACATAATTACGTAGGTGCCCCTGGCGGTTCACATTTGAAGGACACGTGGCATGCATGCAACACATTGAAAGTTGTTCCATGTTCCCACGCACGCCTGGATTGTCGGGTGGTCGTTCCGGCTTCTCCGGGTTTCAAGCAATAGGGATATAGCATTAAAATAGATTCAACTTTTGTCTCTATGTCTTCTTCTGACAAGGACTCAGAGAAGACAATCAACAGATTCAATAGAATGCGTATGATTTAGATAGATAGAATCTGAGGTAGAAGCATAGAGGGGGTTAGGGTCCGATCACATTCACTTAGATCAAAAGATTCAAACATGAAGACATAGCTATAAGTGAATGCTGTAGAGGACAGAACACTAATATATGTATATATCAGTATAAGACCAAATCAACATTGTGAAGATAAACATGAAGTCAAATCAATGTTGAAGACAAACCAAATGCAAAGACTTTGCAAATGTGACACCAAATGAAACACTTCAAACAAGAATTTGGTGTTGGCGTTACCCACCGTATAGGAAGTATTAGACCCAGACACGGCGCACAATTATCGTGGCGCTCCAAACTCAAATTCTGTGTTAATGTATTCACACTTAGAGTGTATGTCTTCATTTATTGAAGATATACTTTACTTCGTGTGTTGCACATCTAAGTCATCAACATGCATAAGCGTTAGGATGTGTGTCCAATCATAGGACATTCAAGGATTCTAAGATATTTAGCTCACACCCCAACTTGCAAAACCTTTTCTCATCCAAGGGCTTTGTGAAGATATCTGCCAATTGCTCTTCCGTGTTGACGTGAATGATATCAATATCTTCCTTCATGACATGATCTCTGAGAAAGTGATGACGAATTTCAATGTGCTTTGTCTTCGAGTGCTGAACTGGGTTGTTGGCAATCTTGATGGTGCTTTCATTGTCACAGTAAAGTGGCACTTGCTTCAGGTGGATGCCATAGTCCTTGAGATCCAGCAGCAATGTATTCAGATTTAGCAGTGGAGAGAGACACACAGTTCTGCTTCTTTGAAGACCAACAGACAAGAGATCGCCCAAGAAAATGACATCTGCCGGATGTCGACTTGCAATCAACCTTGTCACCAGCATAATCAGCATCTGAGAATCCAACTAGATCAAACTCTGAGCCCTTTGGATACCATAATCCTAGTGTTGGGGTGTAAGCCAAATATCAAAGAATTCGCTTCACAGCTAAGTAATGCGATTCCTTTGGTGCCGCTTGGAATCGGGCACACATGCAAAAGCTAAGCATGATATATGGCGTAGATGCACATAAATAGAGTAAAGAACCAATCATGGAGCGGTATACCTTTTGATCGAACTCTTTACCATTGTCGTCGGGACCCAGATGACTTTTAGTTGGCATTAGCGTTGTGTAACCTTTTCAGTCTTGCATTCCAAACTTCTTCAGGAAATCTTTGAGGTATTTCTCTTGAGATATGAAGATGCCGTTGCTCTGCTGACGGATTTGAAGACCAAGGAAGAACTTCAGCTCACTTATCATGGACATCTGATATTGCTCTTGAATCATGTGCCCAAACTCATCACTGTATCTTTTGTCAGTGCAGCCGAACATAATGTCATCCACATAGATCTGGCACACAAACAGTTCACCATCATATGTCTTCGTGAAGAGAGTAGGATCCAGGGAACCAGGTTTGAAGCCTTTGCTCTTCAGGAAGTATTTGAGTGTGTCATACCAAGCACGAGGGGATTGTTTGAGGCCATACAGTGCCTTGTTGAGCTTGTATACCATATCAGGATGTTTTGGATCTTCAAAGCCAGGTGGTTGTGTAGCATACACTTCTTCTTCAATCTTGCCATTGAGAAAGGCACTCTTCACATCCATTTGATATAGAAGGATGTTGTGATGGTTGGCATAGGCTAGTAGTATGTGAATGGATTCAAGCCTAGCCACCGGGGCAAATGTTTCGTCGAAGTCAATCCCTTCAACTTGAGTGTATCCTTGAGCAACGAGACAAGCCTTGTTTCTGACTAATTGACCATGCTCATCTTGTTTGTTGAGATAGATCCATTTGGTCCCTATGATGTTGTGCTTGCGGGGGTCAGGACGCTTGACTAATTCCCACACATTGTTCAGCTCAAACTGTTGAAGCTCTTCTTGCATAGCTTGAATCCGTTCAGGTTCCATGAAGGCTTCATCAACTTTCTTGGGTTCAGATATAGAGACAAATGCAAAGTGCCCACAGAAATTTGCTAGCTGTGTTGCTCTTGAACGAGTGAGTGGACCAGGTGCATTGATGATATCAATTATCTTCTCGATCTATACTTCATTTGCAACACGAGGATGAATTGGACGAAGATTATGCCCTTGTTGACCATTGTCTTCTTCTTCAGCATTGGCTTCAGGCTAAGCAGTGTCTTCAGGTTGATTGGGCGCAAAAATGATAAGTTCTCCTTCAGCCTGTGCCTCTGAAGGTATGATTTCTCCAGTACCCATAAGCTTAATCGATTCACTAGGAGGGACTTTATCTAGCACATTTGGCAGGTGCTCTCTTTGCGAGCCATTAATCTCATCGAACCGCACATCCATAGTTTCAACCACTTTATAGTGAAAGAGGTTGAAGACTCTGTAGGAGTGCGAATCCTTTCCATAACCAAGCATAAAACCTTCATGTGCTTTCGGTGCAAATTTTGAAGTGTGATGTGGATCCTTCATCCAGCACCTAGCACCAAATACTTCGAAGTAACTGACGTTTGGCTTCTTACCAGTTAGGATCTCATATGATGCCTTCTTTAGAAGCTTGTGAAGATAAACACGGTTTATGACGTGGCATGCAGTATCAATGGCTTCAGGCCAGAATTTCCTTGGAGTCTTGTACTCATCAAGCATCGTCCAAGCCATTTCAAAGAGTGTTTTGTTCTTGCGCTCCATGATGCCATTCTGCTGAGGTGTGTATGGAGCTGAGAACTCATGAGTGACGCCCAATGTATCAAGATAAGTGTCGAGGCCTATGTTCTTGAACTCTGTGCCATTGTCACTTCTGATGTGCTTGATCTTGATGCCATAGTTCGTCATGGCACGATTGGTGAATCGTCTGAAGACATCCTACACTTCATTCTTGTAAAGGATTATATGCACCCATGTATATCTTGTATAATCATCAACAATGACGAAGCCATAGAGGCAAGCAGTGGTAGTAAGATAAGAGTAGTGAGTAGGGCCAAACAAGTCCGTGTGAAGCAGCTCGAAGGGTTGAGATGTAGTCATGATTGTCTTCGAGGGATGCTTGGACCTTGTCATCTTTCCAGCTTCGCAGGCACCACACAGATGATCCTTCTTGAACTTGACGCCCTCGATGCCTACGACATGTTTCTTCCTCGCAAGTGTGTACAAGTTCCTCATGCCAGCATGCCCTAGCCTCCGATGCGAGAGCCATCATTCTAAAGCTTTTGCTAGAAAACATACGGCCATCTGTGGTCCTGCTGAGAAATCAACCATATACAGATCGTTTTTTCGATACCCTTCAAACACTAGAGACTTGTCAGATTCCGTTAGAACAAGGCAACGATATTTTCCAAATATCACAATCATGTTCAAATCACATAGCATTGAGACAGACATTAAGTTAAAACCAAGGGATTCAACAAGCATCACTTTATCCATGTGTTGATCCTTTGAGATTGCAACTCTACCTAGACCCAATACCTTGCTTTTACTAGTGTCAGCAAATGTGATGTGACTCTTGTCAGATAGACGTAAGGTTGAGTCCATGAGAAGACGTCGATCACCAGTCATGTGATTAGTGCATCCACTGTCCATAATCCATTCTGAAGCCTTTGGTATAATACCATACAGTGCAGTTAGGGGGATAGGCTTCACCAAGGGTATTGTGAAGCATAAACATTTGACGAACGAGTGGATTATGAAAGTTTAGATCCTAGTTAGGTTAGATAGGATGACTGTCAAGGAAACCAGCAACAAAATACATAGTAAGATGATTTGGGCATTTTATCTTGCACCCCACAAGATGTTTTAGGTCCCCATCAATAGCATCAGACGCCTTTGATTTCCGGCTGGAGACCTTTCCCTGCAAAAGAGAGTTAAGTTTTCTTAACCACCCACATTTCCAGGGTGGCTTCGAAGCAATGAGTCTAAGTGCGGCATCTGAAAACTTCGGCATTGGAGCCCTAGCAAATAGCCTTGCAGGAGGTGAATAACACTCATAAGAATAAGCAGAATAGTTCTTGGTCTTATGAACATAGCGGTTTGAAGAAACACACTCATATTCACAAGTCTGAGTATGATTTCCCTGCAAAACATTGGCGTTAGGGTGACTCTGGTGAGTCCTCTGTCTGTAGAAGCCTTTGGACCATATGAAGCCTTTGGTCTGGGGTTTGTCTTCTTCCCTGGTGGTGTCATGATGACATTCACCTGAAGATTCTCAAGACAACTCTTGGGCACCCTGATCCTCTTCAAAGGTGGTCCATTCCTGCAGTTAGTACCAATATACCTAGCAAACACTTCACCAGTCTGATTCCTAAACAGTTTATAGTTTGCATCAAAGGATTCATCAATGACAATCGGGTTAACACAAGTGAAGCCAGATAAGGTGGATGGATCCACTGAAGGACCCTTTGCAGCAACCCATGTGGTTTTGGGGTACTGCTCAGGCTTCCAGTAAGAACCATCAACATTCATTTTCCTCTCGAACCCAACACCCTCTTTCCTAGGGTTTCGGTTCAGAATCTACTTTTTGAGGACATCACATAGTGTCTGATGCCCTTTGAGACTTTTGTACATCCCTGTTTCAAGCAATGTCTTCAACCTAGCATTTCCATCAGCAATAGCAGTGGTATCCTCCGCAGAGGGGTTAGTTACCACATCAGCAGTTGAAGATATTGCAACAGTAGTAGGAGTAGAACATCCAGCAATAGAAGTAGCGTTATCACGCTCAAGGCATTTTAGACACGGTGGTTCAAATCCTTCCTGAGCGGAACTGATCTGTTGAGCGCAAAGTGACTCATTCTCTTTTAGAAGATCTTCATGAGCCGCTCTCAATTTCTCAAGCTCTTGCTTCCTTTGAAGATAATCATAGGAGATCTTTTCATGAGTGGTTGAGAGCGTTTCATGACGACTTTCAAGTTCCTGGTACTTGACAAGAAGATTTTTTATGTCATCAATTAAGGACTGAGAACGGGTCATTTCAGCGTCCAACAGGTCATCGCTTTTGTCTAACTGTTTTTGAATATGTTCCATAGCTTTATGTTGTTCAGTTGCAATTTTAGCAAGTGTTTTGTAACTAGGTTTTGATTCACTGTCAGAGTCATCTTCACTTGATGTTTGAAAGTAGGCATCGCGTGAGTTTACCTTGGCACCGCGTGCCATGAAGGAGTACGTGGGGGCAGAGTCATCCTTGTCATTAGCATCAGCATTGGTGACGGAGCCATTGTCTTCAGTGTTGAAGATGGACTTGGCAACGTAGGCCATAGCTAGAGCTAGACTTGCAACGCCAGAGTCAGACTCCTCCTCAGACTCCACCTCTGTCTCCTCAGAAGCAGACTCCTCCTACGAATCCATCTCCTTGCCAACAAAAGCACGAGCCTTGCCAGATGAGCTCTTCTTGTATGATGAAGACTTGGACGAAGACTTGGAAGAAGACTTTGAGGATTTCTTCTTCTTCTTCTTGTCATCAGAATCATATTCCTTGTTTTTCTTCTTGTTGTTGTTCTCATTGTCCCACTGTGGACACTCAGAGATGTAGTGACCAGGTTTATTGCACTTGTGGCATGTTCTCTTCTTGTGGTCATGAGTAGAAGCTTCATCATTTCTCGAGCTAGATCTTGAAGACTTTTTGAAGCCTTTCTTCTTGGTGAATTTCTGGAACTTCTTCACAAGCATAGCAAGCTCCTTTCCAATGTCTTCAGGATCCCCAAAACTGCAGTCGGATTCTTCTTCAGATGAGGAAACAGCCTTTGCCTTCAAAGCGCGAGTACAGCCATAGCTAGGACCATAGTTATCTCTTTTCTCAGATAAATGGAACTCATGTGTGTTGAGCCTCTCAAGTATGTCAGACGGATCGAGAGTCTTGAAGTCAGGGCATTCTTGAATCATCAGTGCAAGGGTGTCAAATGAGCCGTCAAGTGATCTCAGGAGTGCCTTGACGATTTCATGCTTGGTGATCTCGGTAGCGCCGAGAGCATGAAGCTCATTTGTGATATCAGTGAGGCGATCAAATGTGAGTTGGACATTCTCATTGTCATTTCTCTTGAAGCGGTTGAAGAGGTTGCGAAGAACACTGATCCTTGAGTCTCTCTGGGTTGAGACGCCTCCATTGACCTTGGAGAGCCAGTCCCAGACTAGCTTCGCAGTTTCCAGAGCACTCACACGACCATACTGTCCTTTTGTCAGATGACCACAGATGATGTTCTTGGCAATAGAATCCAGTTGAATGAACCTCTTGACATCAGCAGGGGTGACACCTTCACCGGCCTTGGGAACGCCATTCTTGACGACATACCAGTGGTCGACATCAATGGCTTCAAGATGCATACGCATCTTATTCTTTCAGTAGGGGTAATCAGTGCCATCGAAGACAGGGCACGCAGCGGAGACTTTGATTATCCCTGCAGTCGACGTAGCTAAAACTCCAGGTGGTTAAACCGAATCACACAGAACAAGGGAGCACCTTGCTCTGATACCAATTGAAAGTGCTAGTTATCGACTAGAGGGGGGTGAATAGGCGATTTTTATGGAAGTCTTCAAAACACGGGGGCTTTGAAGACAAACATTAGAAATGGACCTATTGATATGCAGCGGAAGGTAGACTGCCCTAGACAAGCCATAGTCAAGTAAGCAATGAAGTGAAAGCACGAAGACTATTAGCAGCTAGGTAGTATGGATCAGGATGGAAGATAGTATGAAGCCAAACAACAACAGTCTTCACACACCGAAGTCAATCAGATCATGCAAGCAGGCAATGACTTCATGAAGACAAACTACATGTAAAGAGAGGGAGGAGATAGAAACAGTTGCTTGGTGAGGACAATGATTTGTTGGACCAGTTCCAGTTGTTGTGACAACTGTACGTCTGGTTAGGGAGGCTGAGATTCAACTCAGAAGACCGCGTCTTCACCTTATTCCCCTTGAGCTAAGGACACTTAGTCCTCGCCCAATCGTGTTGGTAAGTCTTCAAGGTAGACTTCCAAACCTTCACAGACTTCGTTCACCGGCAATCCACAATGACTCTTGGATGCTCAAAACGTGACGCCTAACCGGCTGGAGGATACACACAGTCCTCAAGTATAATGAGTCTTCAGATCACGCGAATAGAAAGACTTTAGTGATTCCTAACACTCTTTGGCTCTGGGTGTTTTGGGCTTTGTCCTCGCAAGGATCTCTCTCTCAAATGCTTCAGAGGTGGGTTGCTCTCAAACGAAAAAAGCCGTGTACTAACTCTGAGCAGCCACCAATTTATGGTGTAGAGGGTTGATACGTCTCCAATGTATCTATAATTTATGAAGTAGTCATGTCATGTTTACAATAGTTTTATATGATTTTGGTATGATTTGATTAGAACTAACCCGGACTGATGCTGTTTTTAGCAGAACTACCGTGGTGTTGTTTTTGTGCAGAAATAAAAGTTCTCAGAATGCGCTGAAAATCAATGAAGAATTTTTCGGGAAAATATGAAAAATACTGGAACAAAAATCTACCGGAGGGGAGTCCCGTGGGCCCCACGAGGGTGGGGGCGTGCCCCTGTGCCTCGTGGACTACCCGTGGGGCCCCCTGACTTGTTCTCGACGCCAACCTCTCCTATAAATACCCAAACCTCCAGAAATTAACCTAGATTGGAAGTTCCACCGCCGCAAGCCTCTGTAGCCACGAGAAATCTATCTAGGCCCTCTATGGCACCCTGCCGAAGGGGGCCATCATCACCGGAGGCCATGGAGGAGGATCCCGGAGGGGCCATCGTCGCCATAAAGGCCAAGGACCAGAGGGGGAACCTCTCCCCATCCAGGGGCAGGCCATGGAGGAGGAAGAACAAGGGGGAGAACCTCTCCTCCTCTCTCTTGATGGCACCGAAGTGCCATCGGGAGGGGAATCATCGCCGCGGTGATCGTCTTCATCACAATCACCATCATCATCACCACCCTCGTCTCTTTCACGCGGTCCACTCTCCTGCACCCCGCTGTAATCCCTACTTGAACATGGTGCTTTATGCCACATATTATGATCCAATGATGTGTTGCCATCCTATGATGTTTTGAGTAGATATCCTTTGTCTTTGGGTTGATTGATGATCTAGATTGGTATGAGTTGTATGTTTTATTTTGGTGTTGTCCTATGGTGCCCTCCGTTTCACGCAAGCATGAGGGATTCCCGCTGTAGGGTGTTGCAATATGTCCATGGTTTACTTATTGTCTGCGTTGCTTGAGTGACAGAAGCATAAACACGGATAAGTGGGTCACGGCGTATGGGATAAAGGGGACTTGATGCTTTATTGCTATGGTTGGGTTTTACCTTAATGATCTTTAGTGGTTGCGGATGCTTGCTAGAGTTCCAGTCATAAGTGCATATGATCCAAGACGAGAAAGTATGTTAGCTTATGCCTCTCCCTCATATGAATTGCAATAGTGATTACCGATCTTGTTAACGATTGCCTAAGATAATTCCGCACACCGACCCATCATTATTGCACACTCGCTATTTATAATATTTAGTAATATATTCTACTTTATGATAACAACACCTACTTTTATATTTTAGCTCTCCGATACCATGCAAAGTTATCATCTTCATACCCACAACGTAGTTTTATTTCTTGTTTCTAGTTGGAAGCAAACGTTCGGTGTACGTAGAGTCGTATCAGTGGCAGATAGGACTTGAGAGAATATTGATATTACCTTTAGATCCTTGTGGGTTCGACACTCCATACTTATCGCTTCCACCTTTGGGGATTTGCTACGATGATTCCCTGCACTTGGGGATTATCAAGCTCTTTTCTGGCGCCATTGCCGGGGAGCAATAGCATGGGGTTGATATTCTCGTGTATGCTTGTTTTCTTTCTTCACTAAGTAGATTTTGTTTTTCCTTTTTGTTTCTGTTTAGTTGTGGGTGAAACATAAAAAAATTAAAGGATGAAAATACAAAAAAAATACTTGCCTATCATGCCTAAAAAGTTTTTCGAAAAGAGAAGTGATTGGAAAGTTATGCATTGAAGAAGTGGGGGTCGACCTTGAGCACTTGTGTTTATGCTCACAGAAACAATGTAGAATTTTTCATGTAAGTTTCTCTTTAAATAAAAATATCCCCTTATATATATCCTTTGTATTACTAAAATAATGTGCCAAGCTTTGGTTTTAGGATGATTAGATTGCTTGTTTACTATGTGCAGAACAAAAACAGAAACTTTGGCTGTAGCGCATGATTTTACATTTTTTACTGGAAGGTCAAATGGGTATGAAACTTTTTGCACATTATTTATGAACACATTTTTCAAATTTTCATATTTATTTCATAATTTTTGGAGTTACAGAAGTTTACTAAACTTCCAGATTACTACAGACTGTCCTGTTTTTGACAGATTCTGTTTTTCGCGTGTTGTTTGCTTATTTTAATGAATCTATGGCTAGTATCGGGGGGTATGAACCATAGAGAAGTTGGAATATAGTAGGTTTAACACCAATATAAATAAATAATGAGTTCATTATAGTACCTTAAAGTGGTGGTTTTCTTTCTTATACTAACGGACCTCACAAAGTTTTTGTTAAAGTTTTGTGTGGATGAAGTGTTCGAAGATCAAGGAGCTATCAATATGAGAAGAATAAAGAGAGGAAAGAGTTCAATCTTGGGGATTCCCAAGTCACCCCAAGTAAATATTCCAAGGATACTCAAGCATCTAAGCTTGGGGATGCCCCGGTTGGCATCCCTTCTTTCTTCTTCAACAATTATCGGTATACCTCGGTTTTTGTTTTGTTCACATGATTTGTGTCCTTTGTGTTTTTATTTTTCTTTAAGAACCATGCTAGTATGAGATTTACCTTCATCAATTTATAGAATGATTCATGTGCTTCACTTATATCTTTTGAGCATGACCTTATAGAATGCTCTTTGTGCTTCACTTAAATCTTTTGAGTATGGTTTTATAGAACGCTTCGTGTGCTTCACTTATATATTTTGAGCTTGGATATTGGTTAGTCCATATTAATTGTAGAATTATCCATGAACTTCACGTATATCTTTTGGAGTATGAATAATACTATCATCTAAAGCAGGTTTGGAAGAGTGTCAACTTTAGGAATTAGTGATCCCACTATTCCGAATGAGAAGAATTTTGCTTATGTGGAGAGTAGAAAATTTTCTATGCTTGTAGATCATGAAAAGAATGATTTATGTGATGGTTATATTGTTAAATTCATTCATGATGATACTGAAAGTTATTATGAGGGAGGAATATATGCTTGTAGGAGTTGCAATAATATCAAGTTTCCACTCTATGTGCTTAAAGTTTTGAAGTTATACTTGTTTTGCCTTCCTATGCTAGTTGATTCTTGTTCCTATAAATTATGTGCTCACATAATCCCTAGGAATATGAAGTGGGTTATATTTAAATGTGCTATTCATATTCTTCATGATGCTCTCTTTATGTTTCAATTCTTATCTTTTATGTGAGCATCATTGAAATCATCATGCCTAGATAAAAGGCATTAAAGAAAAGCGCTTGTTGGGAGACAACCCAATATTTACCCTTACTGTTTTTGTGTGTTTACATGATTAAGATACTGTACTAATCATGTTTTATAGCTTTTGTTTCAATAAAGTGCCAAATAATACCTTTGGGAAGACTTGGGTGAAAGTTAATGTAATCTTGTTGTAAAAAACAGAAACTTTGCGCTCACGAGATTAGCTGTCATTTTTTACAGAAGAGTGCTTTTGAGTTGATTATTTTTGAAGAAGATTAATAGACAAATTCCTCACGTTCAACAATTTATTTCATAATTTTTGGAGTAGCATAAGTATGGTTGTTGTTCAGATCATTACAGACTGTTCTGTTTCTGACAGATTCTGTTTTCATTGCATAGTTAGCTTGTTTTCGAGTTTCTATGGCTTATATTTCTCAATATAAATTGTAGAAATGATATGGAACAGTAGGCATTGTGTGAGAACAATTATTAACCTTGTCTTTGACAGTACCAAAGTGAATGGTTTACTCTTTATCATACTAACCTATCTCACGAAGTTCCGTAAGTTTTGTGTGATTGAAGTTTTCAAGCTTTGGGTGAGATATCAATATGAGGAGAATAAGGAGTGGAAATACCCTAAGCTTGGGTTTTCCCAAGGCACCCAAAGGTAATATTCAAGGAAGACTCAAGCGCCTAAGCTTGGGGATGCCATGGAAGGCATCCCCTCTATCGTCTTCAGAACTATCGGCATACCTTATTCGGAGCTATTCTTTTATGCGTCACATGATATGTGTTTTGCTTGGAGAGTATTTTCAATTTTACTTGATATTTGAATAAAATCATTGGATCTGAAATCTTGAATGAAATAGAATCCTCCAATGGCTAGTTAATTATTTGCCTACTCAGTGTTCTTCACTTTTATCTTTTTGGAGTAGTTTGTCATTTACTCACGTGCTTCACGTATATCCTATGAGTAAATGGTTGAATGAATTGAATATCATAAATCTTAATTTATATATGTTTCATATGCTTATAACATGGGGAGTAACGACTTCACACATAACAAGTATAGGTAGTAAACTTATTGAAAGTTAGCAAACGTAGAATTGGTCACTTGAACAATTCATGAAAGAATATTGAAGGAAGAGAGATTTCACATATAAATATACTATCTTGGACATATTTTGTAATTGTGAGCACTCATTAAAATATGACATGCTAAAAAGTTGATGTTGGACAAGGAAGACAACTTAATGGGTTATGTTTTCCTATATCTGAAATGTTATATTGTCTTGGATCATCCAACATGTTGAGCTTGCCTTTCCCTCTCATGCTAGCCAAATTCTTTGCACCAAGTAGAAATACTACTTCTGCTTCCAAACATCCCTTAAAACAAGTTTTGTCACGAGAGTCCACCATACCTACCTATGGATTGAGTAAGATTCTTCAAGTAAGTTGTCATCTGTACATGCAATAAAAATTGCTCTCTAAATATGTATGATCTATTAGTTTGGAGAAAATAACCTTTATACGATCTTGTGATATGGAAGCAATAAAAGCGACAGACTGCACAATAAAGGTCCCTATCACAAGTGGCAATATAAAGTGACGTTCTTTTGCATTAAGATTTTGTGCATCCAACCTTAAAATCGCATGACAACCTCTGCTTCCCTCTGTGAAGGGCCTATCTTTTACTTTTATATTCTACCTTATGAAGAGTCATGGTGATCTTCACCTTTCCTTTTTACATTTTATCCTTTGGCAAGCACATTGTGTTGGAAAGATCCTGATATATATCCAATTGGATGTAAGTTATCATGAACTATTATTGTTGACATTACCCTTGAGGTAAAAGGTTGGGAGGCGAATCTATAAGCCCCTATCTTTCTCTCTGTCCGATTAAAACTTTGAACCCATAAATATCACGTGAGTGTTAGCAATTGTGAAATATTAAATGATAGTTGAGTATGTGGAGTTTGCTAAATCAAAGCTCTGACATAGAACCTTCATGAAAATAAGATGAATTGCAATTGTTTGATGACTGAGAATATAGTTTGTTAGTTTCAAGATAGTTTATGATCTATACTTTAACATGTGAATAGCTTGTTACTTGATCATGAAAAGTTTTATGAGATGAGCTACTTTTATGACATATAATGATGCTAGAAAAGGTGATTGAAATTATCATTGGTCAAACTTGTGCACTTGCTAACATTCACACTTCATAAATTATTTCTTTTATCATTTACCTACTCGAGGACGAGCAGGAATTAAGCTTGGGGATACTGATACGTCTCCAACGTATCTAATTTATGAAGTGTTCATGCCATGTTTACAATAGTTTTATATGATTTTGGTATGATTTGATTAGAACTAACCCAGACTAACGCCGTTTTTAGCAGAACTACCATGGTGTTGTTTTTGTGCAGAAATAAAAGATCTCGGAATGCGCTGAAAATCAACGGAGAAATTTTCTGGAAAAATATGAAAAATACGGGAACAAAAATCTACCGGAGGGGAGTCCCGTGGGCCCCACGAGGGTGGGGGCGCGCCCACCACCCCTGGGCGCGCCCCTGTGCCTCGTGGACTACCTGTGGGGCCCCCTGACTTGTTCTCGACGCCAACCTCTCCTATAAATACCCAAACCTCCAGAAATTAACCTAGACCGGAAGTTCCACCGCCGCAAGCCTCTGTAGCCACGAGAAATCAATCTAGGCCCTCTCTAGCACCTTGCCGGAGGGGGCCATCATCACCGGAGGCCATGGAGGAGGATCCCGGAAGGGATATCGTCGCCATAAAGGCCAAGGACCAGAGAGGGAACATCTCCACATCCAGGGGGGAGGCCATGGAGGAGGAAGAACAAGGGGGAGAACCTCTCCTCCTCTCTCTCGGTGGTGCCGGAGTCCCATAGGGAGGGGAATCATCGCCACGGTGATCGTCTTCATCAACATCACCATCATCATCACCACCCTCATCTCTTTTACGCCGTCCACTCTCCAACACCCCGCTGTAATCCCTACTTGAACATGGTGCTTTATGCCACATATTATGATCCAATTATGTGTTGCCATCCTATGATGTTTTGAGTAGATATCCTTTGTCTTTGGGTTGATTGATGATCTAGATTGGTATGAGTTGTATGTTTTATTTTGGTGTTGTCCTATGGTGCCCTCCATGTCGCGCAAGCGTGAGGGATTCCCGTTGTAGGGTGTTGCAATATGTCCATGGTTTACTTATTGTCTGTGTTGCATGAGTGACAGAAGCATAAACATGGATAAGTGGGTCACGGCGTATGGGATAAAGGGGACTTGATGCTTTAATGATATGGTTGGTTTTTACCTTAATGATCTTTACTAGTTGCGGATGCTTGCTAGAGTTCCAATCATAAGTGCATATGATCCAAGACGAGAAAGTATGTAAGCTTATGTCTCTCCCTCATATGAAATTGCAATAGTGATTACCGATCTTGTTAATGATTGCCTAGGATAATTCCGCGCACCGACCCATCATTATTCCACACTCGCTATTTATAATATTTAGTAATATATTATAACTTTATGATAACAGCACCTACTTTTATATTTTAGCTCTCCGATACCATGCAAAGTTATCCTCTTCATACCCACAATGTAGTTTTATTTCTCGTTTCTAGTTGGAAGCAAACGTTCGGTGTACGCAGAGTCGTATCAGTGGCAGATAGGACTTGAGAGAATATTGATCTTACCTTTAGATCCTTGTGGGTTCGACACTCCATACTTATCACTTCCACCTTTTGGGAATTGCTATGATGATTCCCTGCACTTGGGGATTATCAGGGGTGGGCTATTTCAAACACACGCGGCAGCTTGACTTGGGCTACAAGTAAAGCTGACTCATCCAGCTCCGGATAAGATTTTCTCTCATTGTCTTCGCTTGAAGACATAGGATTTGGTTGAGCATCACTTCAGTCACTCTGACTTTGTTCACTTGGACCCCACTTAACAGTACGGTGGTTCCTATGACTCAACAAAGAAGAAAAGGAAGCTACAAAACAACTATGTCTTCGCACTCCATAGTCTTCACGTGAATGTCTTCTCTAGTCATAATCTTCGTTGTGAATATATTCATATACCACCATTGTCTTCAATGTCTTCACACATTTTTAGGGGTCATCGCCGGTAGGTAAACCGAATCAATGTGGGACCACCACCTGTGTTATCCTGCAGTTCTCACAAACACATTAGTCCCTCAACCAAATTTGTCGTCAATACTCCAAAACCAATTAGGGGTGGCACTAGATGCACTTACAAAAGGGAAGAATGTTGTTAACATTACAGTTATGAGAAGTGATGCACCTAGACCAGCTGATTTGAACATTGGTCATGTTTATGAAGAGCAGGTTCCTTTGTCTGAATTAGGTGTACCACTTGTTTATGAGGTAGACACTTCAAGAGTTCTTTTCCCCAATCCAGTGAAGCCCCAACCACACCCAGTCCAAGTCATGAACACACAGGAGAGATCTTGTTTGTTGAAGCTAAAGGGCCCAAGTGAACCTGAGTTTGCATTGGACTATGGTATTGAGAGGCATGAGTATTTCATGGAGACAAACCCAGAGCAAGAGCACATTGAGCAGATGATGGAGCAGAAGAGAAATGAAGAGATTCAGAAGTTCGGGAGTAATAAGATACAAAGAGAGAAGTACAAGGCAGCAAAAAGAAAACTACCATGGCTGCTTGCTGAAGAGTTCACTGACAGTGAAAGTGAGGATGAAGATTTAGCAGATGAGGACATATTAGCTAGGTTGGAGGCAATGAAGAGGCATAGAGAAGATCCACTATATCACTTTGAAGGAGACACTGATGTAGAAGAGCTTTATGGACCAGATGAGGAGGAGGGGGAGGATGAAGCAAGAGAGGAAGAGGCAGGACAGGAGGAGCTAGTAGATGATGGCAGGAGAGGAGGTAGCAGCGTAGGAGGTAGCAGCAGCACACGAGGAAGTCAGAGGAGGGGGAAGGGGCCAACAACAAGATCTCATGCAAGCTTGGATCAAATCATAGAGCAATACTGGGGCCCTTCATCTGATGAGGAGAGCAACCCAGGTGACTTAAGTCGGGAAGAGAATGATGGGGCTCAACTTCCACCATTTAAGCTACCAAATGGTAGGAAGAGTAGGGACAAAAAGAGTAAAACTAGGGTTTGGTATGATGAGAAGAGGGAAAACCCACAAGAACAATTTGTTAGGAAACTTTGTTTCCTAGATGTCCAGCAGTTCAGGAGGGCACTTCTTACATTTCACATCTCACAAAACAGAAACTACTCATTTCATAATAACGGCTTGATGTCTACTACGCGACCTTCTTCTTGTAGACGTTGTTGGG
This sequence comes from Aegilops umbellulata, assembly GCA_032464435.1. Lineage (NCBI taxonomy): Eukaryota > Viridiplantae > Streptophyta > Magnoliopsida > Poales > Poaceae > Aegilops > Aegilops umbellulata. The sequence continues at coordinate 380,082,756 of CP136056.1, read as the reverse complement.
CCTCCAAGTGCAGAGGTTTGTAGGACAGTAGCAAATCTCCCTCAAGTGGATGACCTAAGGTTTATCAATCCGTGGGAGGCGTAGGATGAAGATGGTCTCTCTCAAACAACCCTGCAACCAAATAGCAAAGAGTCTCTTGTGTCCCCAACACACCCAATACAATGTTAAATTGTATAGGTGCACTAGTTCGGCGAAGAGATGGTGATACAAGTGCAATATGGATGGTAGATATAGGTTTTTGTAAAGTGAAAATATAAAAACAGCAAGGTAACTAATGGTAAAAGTGAGTGTAAACAGTATTGCAATGCTAGGAAATAAGGCCTAGGGTTCATAGTTTCACTAGTGCAAGTTCTCTCAACAATAATGTCGGTGGGGACGACACCTATGGGATCACAAGAATCCCTACTACGGTCGTGGGGTGCGGGGTTGAGAGAAGAGCAGATCAAGCAAATAGCACGCGGTTCCTTTATCCAGGTTCGGGCCGCGAGGACGCGTAAAACCCTACTCCTGCTTTGGTGGATGTATATTTGTTTTCTTCAACTAGCTATGGGGCGTGAGGAGCTCCAAAAAGCCGAATCCCCCTACTGGTTGCCTCAGGCCTCCTTTTATAGGAAAAAGGGGTTGCCACAGTGGCACACAGGAGGTGGAAAGGGCATAGTGTTGCGAGTTTATCCCTCGCATTACATGACAAGGCGCATTTAATGCGTCTGCTTAGGTGTCCTCTCGCTTTACCGGGGACGGGGTCGGAGCCCGTCCCGTCTGCCGCCGATCTTCCTTGTGTCCACACGCGCCCTGGCCAGCGGTGTGTGCGATGCCATGTAGGCAGGCAGGCAGCTGAGGTGGCACGGTGGCGGAGTCTTGACGAAGATCTGCATGCCGCCACGCAGGTGCCTGCCCAGTTGGTTGGGTCAGCAGCTACATGTGAATGGCGGTGGAGGCTTGATCGGCGTGGGCCCGGTGGTGGCCCTATAGATGCCCTCGGCAAGGGCCTTGCCGGGGCCCCGGCAAGGGTCTTGCCGCGGCGCCCGCTGTTGTCCCCGGCAAGGTGCTTGCCGGGGGCCTCGTGGTTTTCCTTGGCTGGGGTCTTGCCAAGGGTCGTTGCCTTCTGGTGCTCATATGATCTTGAATGTTTCTTCACAAAGATCTGCATGCCACCACGGAGGCGCCTCCCGAGCCCTTGCCCCAACATAGTGGACCATGGTGGGGGCCGTGGACTCAAGGGTGACTTGCTCCATGGGCGTGGGGCGAGCTGCCGCGGCAAGGGTCTTGCCGGGGCTGCTAAGGCTGCCCCCGGCAAGGATCTTGCTGGGGGGAGGGGGAGCCTGCTTCGTCCCTTCGCTCTTGGTGGTCTTGGTCTTGGCGTCGTTCTAGCTACCCTAGGTTTCGGTCTTACCCTGGCTTACCTCCCCTGCCCTGCTTGGTGTGGCCGTGGGCGTGGCTCTGTCTGCCCGTGCACAGTTTATAGGGGTACAAAAAGTGTACCCCTCTTTTTGTACACCGACAGGAGCCCCCGGGCCTGGGCCACACATAAGCGCAACGCGTTGTTGGGCTAGGCCCAGAACGGTGCGCGGGCAGGCGGGGCGGTTTTTACAGCGGTAAGATTCTTCGCGCGCTGCGCCTCCCACGACTCGCGTGTGCGGCGCGGTGTGGAGAGGTGTGTGTGACGTGGGCGGCATGCGTGGGGTTGGGTTCCGCACGCATGTGTCACGCCGTAATAAAGGGGCGGCTCGCGCCTACCCCGTGAACGGAGGGAGGCGTGGAGGCGCGGCCCATTTACTGAATGGGGCCGAGGCACGGTCTCCGAGGCGTCCACTCCCCATGATCACGGGGTGGGGAGAGGTCGCCTCACCTGTCCCCTTAGTTCTGCACATCTGCCACGTGGCTCCCATGCACTTGGGGCGGCAAACGGTGGAGGCGGAAAACCGGGCGGTTGCTGGTTGGGGCAGCGGGTCGGTCCTGGTTCCCTGCGCCTCCTGTGTCTTGATTGACCGAGCGGGGAGGCCGAGCCCCACCCCCATTCCTCTATAAAGAGAGGGAGGGGGACAACATCCCGCACTTCTCCATCTTCTTCTTCCTTCTGCTTCTGCTCCTTTCCCTCATTCGTCATGGAGAAAGGAAATCCCGGTCCTTCGACGGTGGCGGCGAGGGTTGCTGCTCAACAACCCGTCCCTCCTCCTCCTGCGCCTGCGGTGGCAGAGCCGGCCGCGAGGGGGAGGGGGAGGGGGCGAGGTCGTGGGCGAGGCCGCGGCGCTCGGGGAAGAGGAGGACGGGGTGGCGCGCTGGCCTCGCCCCCGCCAGCGGTCCTTCCTCCGATGGAGGGCCACGTCAGGGACGACCCCTGCGAGCTCTTCGTCAGGCTGCTCCAGCCGCCGCATCGTCGCCTTCGCCTCCCGACCCTATTTGCGCGGGAGATGGAGCTAGACCCGCCGCAGTCATTGCGGCTGCACATGAGGGGCTGCGGGATCAGCGGCACGCGGGTCCGCGTCGACTTCCCCGCTCCTCATGTGATGTATCTCCGTCGGGGATGGAAGATGTTTGCCCGTATCCACAGCTTGACGGATGGGCTCACTCTCCATTTTAAGCTAATGGAGGGTGGCCTCCTTTCCGTCAAGGTCTTCAGGAACTTCGGGACTCGCGCAAGGTGCTGCGTGGAGAGCTCTTCTGATGACGAAGATTCCTCCTCGAGCAAGAGTGACGAGGAGGACAGTGACAATGACGACGAGGGTGGTAGGCGGCAGGATGACGGGTCCGACTAGGCGTCGGGCGCCAGTCCGAGCGGTACCGGCAACCCCATCATCCGTGTTACCGGCGCCTTGAACTTCTCGGGGTCGTCTCCTTGGGCGGCTGGCGTTGGGAGGTTGCAGAAGAGGAAGAGAGCGGGCGGCAAGGTCGTCAACTCGGAGTACGCGGGCACCGACGCCTTTGACGCGTGCTGACGTCCTGCCGCCTCGTCTTCGAGCTCTGCCTCCGGCGCCGTCATCACCATCCAGCCCTCGGACGGCCACCAAGATGTTCTCTTGGTGTCTTCTGCCACTCGTAGCCCGCCTAGGCGCCCCTTTTGCCCTTTTTGCCTCCTTGACCTGCCTCCTGAGGAAAGGTACAAGAAAGGGATTACGGGCACATTATCTCTTTTTAGTTTGTAAGCCTTCGGGCCTTTGTTGAATTTAAAACTTCTAATCCCCTTGTTCATGTTTTTCATTCCCTACGGACCGTACCTGAGCGGGATGTTTTTTAATGAAAAAGGGATGTTTGTCGGGTTAGTTGTGTGCGGGTGGAACCCATAACAAGGAATAAATCCTTGGTATCTCTAAGATAGACATTTTTTAGCCCGACAACAGGCCTTGCCGCCTCCCCGCTTCACTCGACCTTTCTCACGCCCTTGGCGGAGGCAGGGGTGAAGTGGGTTTAGGCTCCTTGTTTTTCCCTTCCGCGGCCGCGACTACGACCAAACTCGATCCCAGGAACAAGGCCTAGGGCCTAGAGTTAGGGGAGCACGGTAGCCTAAGGGTAAAACGAGGTTTCACATACCTCAGTCCATAAGGAAATGTACGATAAGGGATGGAGAACTTATCTGGGCCTGCAGCCCCCGGCAACCTTGGCTTGTCGCGGGTGAATCTTCGCTCCTGTAGCCCCCAGCAATGCTGACTTGTCGGGGCCCAGATGCCGATCCGTCCCCCTTCTCCCAAGGTAGTTTGGCAAGGATACTCATGTGTCCTGTGAACCAAAGAAGACAAAGAAAAACAGATAGACGCGGACTCGACCTCTAAGCTAGGGGTTAGCCGCTGCTAAGCACTATCGACCCTAACCAAGGACGAGACTCGACCTAGCATGCATGCTATAACTTAGGGCGCCAGCACTTCATTTATTTATGCTCGGGGTCTGTGCCTGGCTTTGTACAAAGGGTTACATGCCTCACCGGCAAGGCTTGTACAAAAGGTGGCTTGCCGGTGGGCCCGGCAAACCGCGCCTTATGGGTAAAACTTGCGAAGATGCTCAATGTTCCAGGAGTTTCTCACTGGGATGGCATCTTCGGTCTCCAGGAGGACTGCGCCGGGCCTGGTGACTCGTATTACCCGATAAGGGCCTTCCCACTTCGGCGTCAACTTGTTGGTATTCTTGGCCGATTGAACACGCCGAAGAACAAGGTCGTCTTCCTCAAAGATTCGGGCATGAACCTTGCGGCTGTGGTAGCGGCGCAAGGCTTGCTGGTAGCATGCTGCTCTCACAGCCGCCCGAAGACGATCTTCCTCAAGGAGCGTCGCGTCATCTTGGCGCAACGAATCTTACTCAAACTCATCATAAGCGAGCACTCGAGGTGACCCATATATGAGTTCCGTGGGGAGAACTGCTTCTGCCCCGTATACCAGGGCAAAGGGTGTTTGGCCGGTGGCTCGATTTGGTGTCATTCTGATCGACCAAAGAACCGTCGGCAACTCATCAATCCAGCGCCTTCCACTCTTGTGCAGCCTGTCAAAGGTCTTCGTCCTTAAGCCTCGCAGCACTTCTGCGTTTGCCCTCTCAGCTTGACCATTGCTTCGTGGGTGAGCCACAGAAGCGAAACAGACTTTGCTGATGAGGTCCTGGATGTACTGCATAAAGGTGCGGCTTGTGAACTACGTGCCGTTGTCGGTGATGACTCTGTTGGGTACACTGAAACAGCACACTAGCCCCTTGAGGAACTTGACGGCTGACTGGGCTGTAACTTTCCTCACTGCTCCACTTCTGGCCACTTTGTGAACTTGTCGATTGCAACGTACAAGTACTCAAAGCCCCCGATAGCGCGGGGGAAGGGGCCCAGTATGTCGAGCCCCCAGACCGAGAAGGGCCAGGAGAGAGGAATGGTTTGAAGGGCTTGAGCTGGCTGATGAAGCTTCTTTGAATGGAACTGACATGCTTCACACTTGGTGACTAGCGTCGTCGCATCCTGGAGGGCAGTGGGCCAGAAGAAGCCCTGCCGAAATCCCTTGCCGGCAAGGGCTCTCGACCCTATGTGGGATCCACATATGCCTCCATGTATCTCTGCCAACAGCCCCAGTCCTTCCTCTCGAGGGATACACTTCAATTTCACACCGTTCGGCCTTTTCCTATACAGGACGTCATTGACGAACTGATACATGGCAGACCGGTGGGCTACTTTTTCCGCTTCTTCCTGCTCCTCAGGAAGTTCCCCTGTTTGGAGGAACCATATTTCCTCTTCTTATATTACTACTTTTCACTTTGTTCATTGGATTCATAGGAATCTCTTTTGATAATGGAGGAATTGGTAATGGAATAGCAGAGTTAACCATATTATCAAAGTGGTTAACTCCCTCAATAAACTTTACCCAGGAAAGTTCTAATTCTTTTGTAAATTCATATGAATTTATTACTAATGCAATTTCTTCTGTAATGGCTCGGGCCCCCCCGGAAGGGGGCCTTCTTCGCCTTCCACCTAAGCTGCGCAGGAAAGGCCCAAAGCCAATCCCAGGGAACAGTAAAGCTTCATAGGGTCTTTCTGTCCAGGTGCAGGTAGTCCGCATCTTCACAGACGGTAGGCTATGCCCATGCCAGAGCCTGAGGCTCGACGGTGAGGACCAAAGGTATTTCTTCCATCATAAGGGTCGCCGTCTCTACGACAACAGCTTGACGGTCTGCCGGAGCCGATCGCCCTACGATGGGCTCAGTGTCTTCGGCAACATCTTCGCCGGTGGCTCCGGGGAGCTCGGCGAGAAAGTACTTGTTGGGCCCTGATTTCCTTCTCTTGCTCTGCCCTGCTGATGGATCAACGGATGGCTGAGTTAGCTGGAGCACAAAGGTACCTGGTTCCACAGGCAGCTTGAGGGCAGCGCGCTTCGACAGGTAATCGGCGCTGTCGTTCTCCGCTCGGGGAATGTGCTTTGCCTATATACCGTCAAAGCGCTCTTCCAGCTTTCTCACTTCATCTACGTAGGCCTTCATCAACGGGCTCTGGTAGTCTTTGTTGACTTGCTTGACGACAAGTTGCGAGTCGCCCCTGACGATGAGTTTCTTGACTCCGAGGTCTGCCGCGATCCTGAGACCGGCAAGCAGCCCTTCGTACTCGGCAGTATTGTTCGCCGACGCCTCCCGGGGGAAGTGCATTTGGACCATGTACTTGACGTGCTCTCCAGTGGGCGCGACAAGCAGTACGCCAGCCCCGGCGCCCTGTAAGGAGAAAGCTCCATCAAAGTACATGATTCAGTTGCAACTCGCCTCCTTGCCGGGGAGGACAGTCTCCTAAGTTTCTTCATCGGGCGTCGCGGTCCACTCTGCAACGAACTCCGCCAGGACTCGACTTTGGATCGTTGAGTTACTCTCAAACTTGAGGCCAAAGCTGGACAGCTCCAGTGCCCACTCTACAATCCTTCCAGTTGCGTCTGGATTGTGCAATATCCGTAGTAGAGGGAGGCGAGTGACGACAGTGACTTCGTGCGCCTGGAAGTAGTGACGCAGCTTCCTCGAGGCCATAAGAAGGCCGAAGAGCAGTTTCTGCACACCGGAGTACCTTGATCTAGCCCCCTGCAGGAGGGAGCTAACAAAGTAGACCGGGTGTTGCATCATTTTCCTCCTCGGCAGCACTCCAACTGGCTACGTCGTCTCCACACCAATGGCATCAGGCTCTGTTGCTGCTATCACCTCATCGTCGGCTTCTCTCTATGCCACTAGTGCGGCGCTGACCACCTGGTTTGTTGCCGCCAAGTACAGCAGCAACGGTTCCTGTGGTTTAGGCGCAACTAGTACTGGCGTAGAGGAGAGATACCTCTTCAAATCTTGCAACGCTGCTTCGGCTTCTGGAGTCCACTCCATTGGGCCTGCCTTTTTCAAAATCTTGAAAAGGGGGAGGGCGCGCTTGGCGGACTTGGAGATAAACCTGCTCATGGCGGTAATGCAACTAGCAAACCGACGCACATCCTTGACCCGCTTGGGTGCCTCAATCTGTTCTATAGCCTTGATCTTGTCCGGATTGGCCTCTATCCCACGCTGCGACACAAAGAACCTGAGAAGCTTGTCGGACGGGACGGCAAAGACGTACTTCTCATGGTTCAACTTGAGGTTGATCTTGTGTAGGTTTGCAAATGTCTCTTGCAAATCCGGTATCAGGGTCGCCCTATTTTTGGTATTGACCACTATATCATCCATATAAGCTTCCATATTTCTATGGAGCTGGGGTTCAAAACCAATCTGGACCGCCCTTGCAAATGTTGAGCCAGCACTCTTCAACCCGAAAGGCATCCGTATGAAACAATACGTACCACATGGGGTGATGAACGCTGTCTTCTCTTTGTCTTCCCTCGTCATGAAGATCTGGTGGTAGCCGGAGTAGGCGTCGAGGAACGACAACAAGTCACACCCAGTCGTGGAGTCAACAATATGGTCGATGCGCGGCAATGGGAAAGGGTCCTTGGGACAAGCCTTATTGATATCTGTGTAGTCAATACACAGCCTCCATTTGCCATTTGCCTTGCGCACTACCACTGGATTGGCCAACCACGTTGGATGGAGCACTCCTCTTACCAAACCTGCTACTTCCAGTTTCCGGATCTCCTCTGTAATGAACTCTTGCCGTTCCAAAGCTTGCTTTATGACCCTCTGCTTGCCGGGCTGCGCATGAGGATAGACAGCAAGGTGGTGCTCAATCACCTCCCTGGGAACGCCGGGGATGTAGGATGCTTGCCATGCAAATACATCGACATTCGCCCGCAGGAAGGTGATGAGCGCGTCTTCCTATTTGTCGTCAAGGGCGGAGCTTATGCTGAAAGCTCCTCCCATGCCGTCCTCCTTGGCGGACACCTTCTTAGTCTCCGGCGGCGTGGCCCTAGATTTCTTGTTCCTGCCGGTGGAGCTCTCTGGCACGTCCTCGACGGGAGCGCCACACTCCGAAGAGGTGCGCTGGCCGGAGTGGGTGTTCGAGGTCTCACCGGTCTTCTTCTTCTTCCCTCCCGAGGCTCCAGTGGTAGGAGCGGCTGCCTTAGCGGCGGTGGCTGCTGCAACTGCTTCTTGGTAGAGTTGATCAGCGCAAATCAGCGCATCTTTCTTGTCGGAGGGGACGGTGATGATCGTTACAGGCCCTGGCATCTTCAGGGTGTTGTAGGTGTAGTGCGATGCTGCCATGAACTTGGCCAGTGCTGGGCGGCCAAGGATCCCATTGTAGGGCAAGGGGATCTTGGCAACATCAAACATGATCCTTTTCGTCCTGTAGTTCAGATCACTCCCGAAGGTCACAGGCAGTGTGACCTTCCCCTTTGGTTGACTCCTTCCCGGGTTGATCCCCTGGAATGTGCACGTTTCTTCGAGGTCTCCGTCGGGAATATGCAGCTTCTTGATCACGGCGGGCGAGATTAAGTTCAGACCGGCCCCGCCATCGACTAGCATTTTCGTCACCTTGAGGTTGCGTATTGTTGGCGAAGCCAACAATGGCAAGCACCCGACCGCAGTAGTGTGATCAAGGTGATTCTCAGTGTCAAAAATGATTGGTGTGCTGGACCACTTCAGCGGCTTTTGGGCACCCAACGACGGCTCCGCTGCTGTAATCTCACGCGCCCACCGTTTAAGCTGGCGGTGAGAGGTATGCAGCGAGGCGCTGCCATCGATGCACATGGCCTCTGTAGCCTTCTGAAACTCTTAGTCACCGGACTCGCCGTCCTCTTCGTGATCATCGTCTTCTGGCTTCTTGTCGCGGCCCCGGGCGGGACTCTCCTGCTATTTATCCTTACCGCGATGGCCCACCTGGCCGTCATGCTTCTTGCCGGACCCCTCAGCACCGTCCTGGCCCTTCTCCTTGTCCCACCTCTCATATTCAGCTTTTTGCTTCTCAGCAATCAGCTCAACTTGTCGGCAGTTCTGGAGGTCATGGCCTTTGGTGCGATGGATCTTGAAGTATTGCTTGTCGGAGTTCCCTGACTTCTCGGCAGTCGCCAAGGCCCGGCAGGCGACACATCCGGCAATTTCCTTGTCGGGGTCATCTGCCTTGGTTTTCTTGGTGGAGCAGGTGTCATCAGATACCTCGACGACAAGCACAGCTTTACTCTTGCGCTTCCTATTGCGGCGCCGGCCTTTCTTCGCCGGGGCGGCAATATCCTCGTCTGAAGAGTCGGTTTCCACGCCGGCATCTTCGTCGGGGTACTTCCTTCCCTCTTTAGCCCGGGCACACCTGTCGGCAAGAACGTAAAGTTCCGCCACATCTTTCACCTTGTTCATTGCCAGCTCTTCGCGCATCTTGTGGTTACGCACGTTCTGATGGAACGCGCTGATGATTGCGGCAGGATGAACATCAGGGATATTGTATTGTACCCGGCTGAATCTCTGTATGTACTTGCGCAGACTCTCGCCCTCCTTCTGGGGGATGACGTGCAGGTCGCTCGCTTGGCCATGGGCTTGGTGGCCTCCAGTGAAGGCGCCAACAAACTCATGGCACAAATCCGACCAAGAGGAGATAGAGTCTACCGGCAAATGCATCAACCATGACATGGCGTTGGGTTTAAGAGCCAACGGAAAGTAATTCGCAAGCACCTTATCGTCGCGGGGCCCAGTAGCTTGCATCGCGATGGAGTAGATGCTGAGGAACTCCGACGGGTGGGTCTTGCCGTTGTACTTCTCGCCAACGTCAGGTTTGAAAGTGCGGTGAGTGGGCCACTGGAACTGCTGCAGCTCACGGGTAAAAGCCGGACAGCCTACCTCGTAAGGTAGACCTACAGGGCTCTCCGGTGCTGGATGGTTCACAGCAGCCCTGCTCGCCTGTCTGACTGGTGGCGCGCTCCGCGCCGGCGCTCGATGGTGGTCCGAGCGTCTTCATGGGCTCGCTCCCGAAGAACTTGGCGCTCGTCACAGTGGGTCCGTGGGTCGGACGATGCTATGGAGGCGTCGTCGCCCGTAACGTCGCAACGAGTCGACACCCGCGGTACCGGGCGAGGAGGGGGCGAATGCACCGTGGCCGCCACGCCGCCGGTCCTCCCGTCGCTGGCGCGTGGGACTCCATCAGAGCGTCGACCCGAGGGCCCCGCTGGACTCGGTTCGTCCTTGTTGGCGACGGCGACAAGGCTTCGGATGGTAGCTCTCCATTCGTCGAGTTTCCCCCTAGCGGGACGGAAGTTGAGGAGCAACTGCGCGCGCGCCAGGGCCTCTGCCGGCGTCGGCAGCAGCGAAACCTGCACGGACCGCGACGCGCTTCGACTTCTAACTATGTTAGAAGGAGCTCTATCACGGTCCCGCGGTAGCGCGCCGTTTTCGCCAGTGCTTCGGCGAGCGGGCAGGTCTTCTGCGTCCCGGGAGTGGTGCTCGGGGCTCTTCCCGCGGCGGCGTCCGGGATCTTCGACGCGACAACGCCGTTTGTCGCGTGCAGCTTGAGAGGAGTGCACCGTGGGTGCCGGTGTGGGAGTCTTCGAGGCCACCGCGCCGCCTTTGAGCGGCGCGACAGCGCTTCTGGAGGGCCCCGCGCCGCCTGCGGAGGTGCTGGCTCCATTTTTAGATTTGGCGACGTGCGGCTCATCGCCGAGCGCGCGTACGTCGCCGCCTCCCAAGCTCCGGCTACTGAGGTGGTGTTGGTGCTCGCGAGCTGCGCCCCTGGTCCTCTCCGCGACCGGTCAGCTGCTCGCCCGCGTCGGGACGGGCCCTCCGGCTCCCGACGGGCCGACCGTCACCTTTGCCTTCTTCTTGGGCGCCATGGTGATGAAGAAGCGATGAACTAGCCGCTAAAGCCGATTCTCACAACTGCACGCCCCCTACCTGGCGCGCCAAAGATGTCGGTGGGGACGACACCTTATCACAAGAATCCCTACTACGGTCGCGGGGTGCGGGGTTGAGAGAAGAGCGGATCAAACAAATAGCACGCGGTTCATTTATCCAGGTTCGGGCCGCGAGGACGCGTAAAACCCTACTCCTGCTTTGGTGGATGTATATTTGTGTTCTTGAACTAGCTATGGGGCGTGAGAAGCTCCAAAAAGCCGAACCCCCCTACTGGTTGCCTCGGGCCTCCTTTTATAGGAAAAAGGGGTTGCCACAGTGGCACACAGGAGGTGGAAAGGGCACAGTGTTGCGAGTTTATCCCTCGCATTACATGACAAGGCACATTTAATGCGTCTGCTTAGGTGTCCTCTCGCTTTACCGGGGACGGGGTCGGAGCCCGTCCCGTCCATCGCCGCTCTTCCTTGTGTCGACACGCGCCCTGGCCAGCGATGCGTGCGATGCCATGTAGGCAGGCAGGCAGCTGAGGTGGCGCGGTGGCGGAGTCTTGACGAATATCTGCATGCCGCCACGCAGGTGCCTGCCCAGTTGGTTGGGTCGGCAGCTGCATGTGAACGGCGGTGGAGGCTTGATCGGTGTGGGCCTGGTGGTGCCCCTGTAGATACCCTCGGCAAGGGCCTTGCCGGGGCCCCGGCAAGGGTCTTGCTGCGGCGCCCGCTGTTGTCCCCGACAAGGTGCTTGCCGGGGGCCTCGTGGTTTTCCTCGGCTGGGGTCTTGCCAAGGGTCGTCGCCTTCTAGTGCTCATCTGATCTTGAATGTTTCTTCACAAAGATCTACATGCCACCACGGAGGCGCCTCCCGAGCCCTTGCCCCAACATAGTGGACCATGGTGGCGCCTCCCGAGCCCTTGCCCCAACATAGTAGACCATGGTGGGGGCCGTGGACTCAAGGGTGACTTGCTCCGTGGGCGTGGGGCAAGCTGCCGCGGCAAGGGTCTTGCCGGGGCTGCTAGGGCTGCCCCGGCAAGGATTTTGCCGGGGGGAGGGGGAGCCTGCTTCGTCCCTTCGCTCTTTGTGGTCTTGGTCTTGGCGTCGTTCCAGCTACCCTGGGCTTCAGTCTTACCCTGGCTTACCTCCCCTGCCCTGCTTGGTGTGGCCGTGGCTGTGGCTCTGTCTGCCCGTGCACAGTTTATAGGGGTACAAAAGTGTACCCCACTTTTTGTACACCGACAAATAATAACATAATTGTATCATATAACTATCCCTCAACATGCAAAAAACAGTCACTCCAAAGCTACTAATAGCGGAGAAGAAACGAAGAGATTATGGTAGGGTACGAAACCACCTCAAAGTTATTCTTTCCAATCAATCCATTGGGCTTGTCGGTGTTAAAACCGGCGGATCTCGGGTAGGGGGTCCCGAACTGTGCGTCTAGGCGCATGGTAACAGGAGACAAAGGACACGATGTTTTTACCCAGGTTCGGCCCTCTCGATGGAGGTAAAACCCTACTCCTTCTTGATTAATATTGATGATATGGGTAGTACAAGAGTAGATCTACCACGAGATCAAGGAGGCTGGACCCTAGAAGCTAGCCTATGGTATGATTGTTGTTCTTGTTGTTGTGTCCTACGGACTAAAACCCTCCGGTTTATATAGACACCGGAGAGGGCTAGGGTTACGCAGAGTCGGTTACAATGGTAGGAGATCTACATATCCGTATCGCCAAGCTTGCCTTCCACGCCAAGGAAAGTCCCTTCCGGACACGGGACGAAGTCTTCAATCTTGTATCTTCAAAGTCCAGGAGTCCGACCGAAGGTATAGTCCGGCTATCCGAACACCCCCTAATCCAGGACTCCCTCAGTAGCCCCTAAACCAGGCTTCAATGACGACGAGTCCGGCACGCAGATTGTCTTCGGCATTGCAAGGCGGGTTCCTTCTCCAAGTACTTCATAGAAGATTTCGAACAAAAGGATAGTGTCCGGCTCTGCAAAATAAGTTTCCACATATTGCCATAGAGAGAATAATAGTTACACAAATCTAATCTGCTGACGTATTCCGTAGTGTGTCATCACACCACGGCCAAGCCTTTATTCGAATCGTTTTATTGTCCCACCTCAGCGCGTTTAGCGAGGCGGTTTCCTTGGCACGTCTTTGTCGAAGCAGAGATCGTGTCCCCTTTATTTATGGGATTCTCATCAATACGGACGTGGGTAACCCAGTCGTGCCCGTTGGTATGTTTTCTCGATTAAAGGCGAGTCTCAAATGGTCACGGGGAGGGCCCTTGGTATTCGACCTCTTATAAAGAGACCAAGGCCTTACTCCTTTCTTTCAATCTCAAATGAGTTCGCCCTTTGCCTCGAGTTTCAACACCCAAGGCTCCAGATTTCAGGCGCTTCGGACCTCTGACAATGTCCGGTTCCGACCTTCAAGGCCGATGGATGCCCTCCTCCGTCACGGAGGAGGACGTGCTGAAGTTGAGAGAGGCCAGGTTCTTGACCAGTGAAATCTCGCATAGGCTGCCTGCTCAAGGGCAGGTCGTTCCTACTCCCAAGCCCGGTGAGAGCGTGGTGTTCGTGTCTCACTTCCTTCGGGGGCTAGGCTTCCCTATGGACCCCTTCGTAAGGGGGCTCATGTTTTATTATGGGCTGGAATTTCACGACTTGGCTCCGGAGTCCATCCTCCACATCTCATCGTTCATCGTCGTGTGCGAAGCCTTCCTCCGCACTTCTCCTCACTTCGGATTGTGGCTTAAGACTTTTAAAGTAGAGCCGAAGATGATTGAGGGGCGGTACGCGGAGTGCGGAGGTGCTTTTATAAGCAAAAGTGCTGGTGCTCCATGGCCCGAGGGCTCTTTTCAAGAGGAGTCCAGCTGATGGCAACAAGAGTGGTTTTACATCACCACTCCCAGGGGCACCAAGTGGGTGGCGCTACCCGCCTTTCGCTCGGGTCCCCCACCACAGCTAGCGTCATGGGTCAATAAAGGACTGGACTGGGGGCCATCCAAGGACGTGCCTTTGCTGCAGGGTCGTATCCGAGATCTCCTAGAAAGAGACATCAGTCTGGTCATAGTAGCGCAGGTCATGCTGATTCGCCGGACCGTGCCCTACAAACGTCGCCCCCTCCGCCTGTGGGAATTCAATCCGAAGGGACCACGAGCTCTCCAACATTTTATGGGCGCGACGCCCATGGAGATGTACAAATTGTTCTTCGGGTCACAAGCAATGTGTCCGGACTCGACCGAGGACGCAGGTCTGAGCTGTAATCGCCCGGATACTCAAGTAAGTAGCCCCGTACCCGGACACTCTATCCATAATTTTATCATAAAATTGTCCTTAAAAGAACTGTCCCTTAAGCAGGAGCGGATAGCAAAAGCGAAGCCAATCAGATGTCCGGCCCCCCTCCCAGAGACCACGCCGGATCCCTTGTTAACCAGAATGCTGGAGGTTGTGCCTTTGGAAGAGGGAGAAGGGGGGAACAAGGAAGCTACCGCCTCCCCGAAGGAGCCTGTCAGAAAAGGAGGAATCGAGAATTCCTCTACCCAGGGGAAGAAGAGGGCGGCCTCTGAAGACCCGGAGACCATGGTCTCAAAGCGGGGGAAGAAATCTTCATCAGAGGGTCCTGCGCTGGAGGATGCCTAGGCCGCACTATGCCCCCAAGGGGATCAGCCCTCCACCGAGCCGTAAGTAAAGAGGGGAGTTTAAAATGAGAGACATCCTCGTTTTATTTCTGAGGAAAATAACCAAAATTTTACCTTGTAGTTCGGATCTCAGCCCTTCTCAGCAGAGCTCATCTTCAGGGGATATTCTTTCGGAGAGGATGGAGAGCGGCACGCCTCCCCCTGCCATACCGCCTTGTGAGGCGGGCGACCCTGAGGTGTCGTCACGAAGGGTTTCTCCGAATCCGGCAGGGCCAGAAGGCAACCGTATGGCCCCCCAAAGCCCTCCGTGTTCGGCCTTCGAAAAAGGCCATCGGGCGAGTCCGGCACAGTCTGGTGCACGGGCGGAGGAGCTGAAGGATCTGCTCGGGCGAGCATCTATCTCGGAAGAACATCGTGCGTTGATGGGTACGGTGATTGAGAGGATTGCATCCACGGAGAATGGGTTGCACGAGGCTGTCAGGAGTTTGCTGACAGGTTTTGAGGTACGCAAAATGATGTACCTTTTGACAGTTTCGTGTATATAAGATGCATCATGTATAGATAGTAGCCCCTAAGACTCTGCGCGTTGTCAAAAATGATGGCGCACGGAGGATCATAATCCCAGGTATAATATCTCGCCTTTCCTATGCAGGTGGCGAAGTGTCCGGTGGCCAGCCAGACTGATGAATTTGCCGAGCTAAAGCGGCAACTTGACGTGGCAGATGCCGACATCACGCTTGTCAACAAGCGGCTTGACGAGGCACAAGGTATGTTATTTCTCCGGCGGCATTTGGTAAGAGGAGCTTGGTTCTAGTATCTTACAACGTGTGTGCTTGATGCAGATCGTGCTGCTGCCATGGAGAATCTTCGGGCGGAACTTGCCCGAGCCAAGGAGCAAGCCAAGAAAAGTGATGCGGCTGCCGGAAAGGCAATTGAAGAGCTGAAAGATGAACAGGCTGCTCACTGCCGAAGCAAGAAGGAGATAGCCGAGATGGATGTAAAGTTGAAGAGCGCTGCCGACCGCTGCAAGGTTCTTGAAAAAGAAGATCAAACGGAACGGACGGACCTGGAAAAGGCCATTACCGAGGCCAAGGATGCTTGCTCTGCGATGAGAGCTATGAAAGAGGAGCTACGTCAGGCCGGAGATATTGCGGCTGGAAAGCCCTTTGTGCTGCGGAGGAAGTTCGGGGATCCTAAATATGCTTCGCTACACTGGTTGTGGAGTACGGCGGACACTTATCTGGATTTGGCAGCGAGTGCTGCGGACGCGGTCGAACACTTCCAAGATAAGGAGGATCACGAAGTGGAAAAGCTTTTTTGGTCGTAGTTCCACAATCTAGAGCATCCGCTTCCATTAACCGATCATCTGGCCGAATGGGCTGAGCTGAGTAGGTTATCCGGACTCGCCATGAAGTATGTCGTGAGTCATCTGTGGCCGGAAAGTCCTGAACCAAAGAGCTATTTTAGCTTGGTGCGGTGCCGCATATTAATGCAGTGACAAAGTCAGCATGCATTGAGGGTGCGCGGATGGCTCTTGCCCGTGTCAAGACATACTGGGCAGAGATGAAGGCCAGCGCTGTTGCAACCCCGGACTCGGATGAGAGCCGAGTACCTGTCGAGCACTATTTTCAGGAAGTTCTGCAGGGTGCTCGTTTAATAGAGACGCAGTGCTCGAAGGATATTATGTTCGAATAACATGTATTATTGTAAAACAAAGTTTGGAGATAATATATAAAAGCTTTTTATACTTGTGCCTTCAAGAATTGAGATACCTCCTATGCGGCCGTTAATGTATATTTGTATATAACCTGAAAGATGGCAGTCTTTGGCTTCAGTCCCCACGCATATAATGCGGGGGTGTTCGCAGAAGGCGCATTTTCACACTTGATCCAACGTCTTGGTCCTATTAAGGAGGTGATAGCGCAGCGAACTAGGCAATCGGACTATAATGCTTTATCACTTTCACTTAGCCATAGGAGTTTGACAGTGGGGCTGCTATATAGCCCCTGGTGGCACCGCGCTCACCCGAATTCGGGGCGCATGTGTGCCTGGCTGGGAAACGGCCCTTCGTTAATGCGGAGGAATCCTAAAGATTCCGGCGGGTCATCGAGTGGTTGACCAGTCTCACGCTATATCATGACAGTCAGTTTTCGGCTTTCTCTACTGAGGTGCTCTCCTGGCTGAACCGGGGCACAATCGCAGTAGTTCTCCTGGTGCCGCCTTAGCCGATAGAGCGGAACGTAAGGCAGCAAAACACAGGAGCCGGGCAAACCCAACATTTGACCAAAGACATGATTCGGAGCTGATGCATATAAGGCCAAACTCAAGACGCCGAACACTCCCTAGGGTATTCGGTCTTTTATGCAAACGGGCGGAACAACGCCCTTGGTTATAAGCCCCTGATGTCCAGGTACGTGCAAAACTCTGATGTGGCCACATGCCAAAATGCCAGCCTCCTCCTCGGCTATGCAGAGAATCCGGGGGATGTGTATCAACAAGAGACAGTAAAAAAGGTTTACGCAGGGTCTTAATCTAAAAGGAATCCTGGAGACGGGTCCCTGTTGCACGTCTGCGCCTGTGTCTCCGTTGTGCCGTGTTCTGGACGGGCGTAGCATGGTGTTCATCTATAAAAGAGAGGAACTTAGCTGACAAAAAACAAAAACAAAAAAAAGAATAGTAGTGCGGACTGTACGCTGTACTAGATAAACAATGTATAATTTTAGGACGGGTGAAATGGAGCCTTATTGTCGTGTATTTTACATACGTGGAGCCCCTTGTATGGGGGTGTATGGCTACTAAACCTTTATCCATTATATTTTTGCTCCGGACTCGCCCAGCCGAGCTCGTGGTCTTGACGACCTGGCAGATGCTTTCATTGGTGAAGCTGCTTTAATGCATGGCTGTCAAGGAAGCCACATATTCTTTCACGCTCGAGGGACACTTAATATTGCCCTTTAGTGAGATGACGCCTCGTGGACCGGGCATTTTAAGCGTAAGAGATGCATAATGCGGTATTGCGTTAAAGCGGACGAAAGCTTCTTGTCCCAGTAGTGCTTGATGGTTACTTGAAAATGGGGCGATATGGAAGGTTAGCTTTTCGCGGCGGAAGTTGTCGGGGGAGCCGAACATAACTTCTAGCCGAAGATAACCCATGCAATGGGCATCTGGGCCTGGCGTTACTCCTTGAAAGGAAGTATTGGTATGGCGAATTCTGGTCGGGTCTATTCCCATTTTGCGGATTGTGTCCTGATATAGCAGGTTTAAAGCACTGCCGTCGTCCATCAGGACATTTGTAAAGTGGAGTCTGTCGATTAGTGGATCTAATACCAGGGCAGTCCATCCTGAGTTCCGTATACCTCTAGAGTAATCCTGGTGGTCGAAGGTGATCGGTTTTAATGACCATTGGCAAGGCTCCTTTGGGATAGGCCGTATGGCGCGAATCTCTGTTGGCGCCACTCTGTTCATCACGTGAAGTAAGTTTACTGTTTTGAATTCTTGTGGGAAATCCTTTTGTTTCCTGGTGCTCTGCTTGTGGGGTTCGTCATCGTCCTCACTTGGTGTGTCGAGCCCCTTGTGTTCGGTGTTGAGTTTGCCGGATTGCTTGAAAAACCAACAATCTCTGTGGGTATGGTTCACAGGCTTCCCGGGAGTACTGTGAATTTGACATATCTTGTCCAAGATTTTGTTCAGGTTAGATAAGTCATCCCTGTTATCCTTAAGGGGCAGCTTTCTCTGATTCTGCCGAGAGCTTTTGAATCCGGCGTTGACTGTCATGCTCTTCGGACTGCTTGCCTTAGTCCGGCGCTAGTCCTTGTTGCGTCGCGGTTTCCCATTTCCGTCCCTGACTTCGGATGTACTTGGGTCGCTGGTGCTGCATCTTGCCAACCAGCTGTCCTCTCCCGCACAAAAGCGGGTCATGAGGCTTGTTAATGCGGCCATTGTTCTTGGCTTTTCTTGGCCGAGGTGTCTGGTGAGCCATTCGTCTCGAACGCTGTGTTTCAAAGCTGCTAAGGCTTCGGCGTCCGGACAGTCGACTATCTGATTCTTTTTAGTAAGAAATGTGTTCCAGAGTTTCCGGGCTGACTCCCCGGGCTATTGAGTTATATGGCTCAAATCGTCTGCATCCGGAGGTCGGACATAGATCCCT
Organism: Aegilops umbellulata; assembly: GCA_032464435.1. NCBI lineage: Eukaryota > Viridiplantae > Streptophyta > Magnoliopsida > Poales > Poaceae > Aegilops > Aegilops umbellulata. The sequence continues at coordinate 380,064,295 of CP136056.1, read as the reverse complement.
TGAAAATTTGCCCGAAAAGCATCCTCGAGCTCTTCCCAACTTCTAATGGTGTTTTTGGGAAGGCTTTTAAGCCAATGTCGTGCTGGCCCTTTGAGTTTGAGGGGTAAGTATTTTATGGCATGGAGGTCATCTCCTTTGGCCATGTGTATATGGAGGATATAATCCTCAATCCAGACTCCAGGTCTGTTGTTCCGTTGTATGCCTCTATGTTTACGGGCTTGAATCCCGCTGGAAATTCATGGTCCAGCACCTCATCGGTGAAACATAGGGGGTGTGCAGCACCCTTGTATTTGGGTGTGCCGTGATGTTCGGATATTTGTTGTGTTGCATTGCTTACTAGAGCTTGCTTTCTTGGCCCATAGATAGATCTGGCCGGGCCGTCCTTTTGATGTGAATCCTTGAGTGGATCGCGTGCCGGCTTGTGTGCGGCGCTGCTTGCCACTCCATGCTGGCCATGGGGTCGTCTATCCGACCGGGTGGCTTTCTTATTTTTTGACTGCGGGGGCTCTAAGGCCTCCTCGTCAAATTCAGGCAGTAGCTTTCGCTTCGGATAGCTTTTTGTGCGGCGACTGCCGCCATGTTTGTCTGCGGTGTTGAGTACTTTGCTCCATCTGATTCTGAGTGCATCTTGCGCAGTTTTGAGCTTCCGCTCCTGCTTTTTTAGGCTACGCGTAGTGGCGACGAGCCTATTGTGGAGGTTCTTCTGCTCCATGAGCGTATTTGGCGTGAGGTCGTATGGACTGTTGTTTTTGCCAGGGACGAGTTGTTCGGTTTGTTTATCCAAGTTGCCCTGTTCGGACAGTTGCTCGAAGGCATGTTCGTCGTCCGCCAGCTCATCCTGCTCTATGGCTGGGTCTGTATGGCTGTTGTCTCCGTCGAGGCGGGTCTTGGAGCGGCGCTTACGTCGCCGCTTTGATTGCTTTTTGAGTGAACGATCCCTCGTTGCATCCCTGTATTCCTCGGCATCGCTTCCTTTGGGTGTGTCCACCATGTATACATCGTGAGATGAGGTGGCAGTCCAGTGCCTTATAGGTGTTGGTTCATGATCGTCTCCTACATCGTCGTCCATACCGTCGATGTCTTCGGAGTCGAATTCGAGCACGTCGTTTAAATTATCGACAGTGGCTACGAAGTGGGTGGTGGGTGGGGATTGAATTTCTTCGTCGTCCACATCCCAATCCTGCCGGTCATAGTCCGGCCAGGACTCTCCTGACAAAGAGAGAGACCTGAGTGAATTCAGGATGTCGCCGAAGGGCGAGTGCTGAAATATGCCTGTAGAGGTGAATTCCATAATTGGCGCCCAATCGGATTCGATCGGTAGGGGCGCGGAGGGCTCGGAGTCCGGATAGGAGTCCGGCACCTTGGAGTCACGGGCTTCGCAGTGGACAAGGCTGGTGTTCGGCTTGATCGCCGTAGAGATTGCAGCCCCCGAGGCGGTGTCTAACCACCCCTCCTTGATTGGTGTGGTCGGCTCCGAGCTAAGGATCGGAGCGAACACAGGCGCGGCCTCCAGGGTGTTGTTTGGCGGCAGAGCTAGGTCATGCCCATCGTGACAGTGCGGCGCGCTCGGCTGTGGCTCAGATCCGTCAAAGATCAAGTCTCCGCGGTTGTCTGCCGTATAGTTTAAACTTCCAAATCTGACCTGATGGCCAGGGGCGTAGCTTTCAATCTGCTCCAGATGGCCAAGCGAATTGGCCCGCAGTGCAAAGCCGCCGAATACGAAGATTTGTCCGGGGAGAAAAGCCTCACCCTGGACCGCATCGCTGCTGATGATCGGAGGAGCCATCGGTCCTAAAAGTGACGACACATAGGAACTCTCAATGAAAGCACCAATGTCGGTGTCAAAACCGGCGGATCTCGGGTAGGGGGTCCCGAACTGTGCGTCTAGGCGGATGGTAACAGGAGACAAGGGACACGATGTTTTTTCCCAGGTTCGGGCCCTCTCGATGGAGGTAAAACCCTACTCCTGCTTGATTAATATTGATGATATGGGTAGTACAAGAGTGGATCAACCACGAGATCAACGAGGCTAAACCCTAGAAGCTAGCCTATGGTATGATTGTTGTTCTTGTTGTTGTGCCCTACGGACTAAAACCCTCTGGTTTATATAGACACCAGAGAGGGCTAGGGTTACGCAGAGTCGGTTACAATGGTAGGAGATCTACATATCCGTATCGCCAAGCTTGCCTTCCACGCCAAGGAAAGTCCCTTCCGGACACGGGACGAAGTCTTCAATCTTGTATCTTCATAGTCCAGGAGTCCGGCCGAAGGTATAGTCCGGCTATCCGAACACCCCCTAATCCAGGACTCCCTCAGGGCTATTCCTATAAGTGTCACAAATAGCCCTAGAGTTCGTACTAGAATAACACCTTAAGACACAAATCAACTAAAACCCTAATGTCACCTAGATACTCCAATGTCACCTCAATTATTCGTGGGTATGATTATATGATATGCATCACACAATCTCAGTTTCATCTATTCAATCCAACACAAAGTACTTCAAAGAGTGCCCCAAAGTTTCTACCAGAGAATCAAGACGAAAACGTGTGCCAACCCCTATCCATAGGTTCATGGGAGGAACCCGCAAGTTGATCACCAAAACATACATCAAGTGAATCACGTGATATCCCATTGTCACCACAGATACGCATGGCAAGACATACATCAAGTGTTCTCAAGTCATTAAAGACTCAATCCGATAAGATTACTTCAAAGGGAAAACTCAATCCATTACAAGAGAGTAGAGGGGGAGAAGCAACATAAGATCCAACTATAATAGCAAAGCTCGCGATACATCAAGATCGTGCCAAATCAAGAACACGAGAGAGAGAGAGAGAGAGAGAGAGAGAGAGAGAGAGATCAAACGCATAGCTACTGGTACATACCCTCAGCCCCGAGGGTGAACTACTCCCTCCTCATCATGGAGAGCGCCGGGATGATGAAGATGGCCACCGGTGAGGATTCCTCCCCCCCCCCCTCCGGCAGGGTGCCGGAACTGGGTCCTGATTGGTTTTTGGTGGCTACAGAGGCTTGCGGCAGCGGAACTCCCGATCTATTTTGTTCCCCAAAGTTTTTACGGTATATGGGTATATATAGGAGGAAGAAGTACATCAGGGGAGCCACGAGGGGCCCACGAGGGTGGAGGGCGCGCCCAGGGGGGTGGGCGCGCCCCCTGCCTCGTGGCTCCCTCGTTTCTTTCCTGACGTGCACTCCAAGTTTTTTCGGTAGCTTTCCTTCCAAAAATAACTTCTCCAGTTGGTTTCATTCCGTTTCGACTCCGTTTGATACTCCTTTTCTTTGAAACACTGAAATAGGCAAAAAAAACAGCAATTCTGGGCTGGGCCTCCGGTTAATAGGTTAGTCCCAAAAATAATATAAAAGTGGATAATAAAGCCCAATATTGTCCAAAACAGTAGATAATATAGCATGGAGCAATCAAAAATTATAGATACGTTGGAGACGTATCAAGCATCCCCAAGCTTAATTCTTGCTCGTCCTCGAGTAAGTAAATGATAAAAAGATAATCTTTGATGTGGAATGCTAGTTGGCATAATTTCAATGTAATTCTTCTTAATTGTGGTATGAATGTTCAGATCCGAAAAATTCAAGATAAAAGTTCATATTGACATAAAAATAATAATACTTCAAGCATACTAACTAAGCAATTATGTCCTCTCAAAATAACATGGCCAAAGAAAGTTCATCCCTACAAAATCATATAGTTAGTCATGCTCCATTTTCGTCACACAAGAATGCTCTCATCATGCACAACTCCGATGACAAGCCAAGCAATTGTTTCATACTTTAGTAATCTCAAACTTATAAACCTTCACACAATACATGAGCGTGCGCCATGGATATAGCACTATGGGTGGAATAGAATATGATGATGGGGGTTATGTGGAGAAGACAAAAAAGGAGAAGATCTCACATCAACGAATCAATGGGCTATGGAGATGCCCATCGACTGATGTTAATGCAAGGAGTAGGGATTGCCATGCAACGGATGCACTAGAGCTATAAATGTATTAAAGCTCAACAAAAGAAACTAAGTGGGTGTGCATCTACCTTGCTTGCTCACAAAGACCTAGGGAACTTGAGGAGGCCCATTGTTGGAATATACAAGCCAAGTTCTATAATGAAAAATTCCCACTAGTATATGAAAGTGACAAAATAAGAGACTCTCTATCATGAAGATTATGGTGCTACTTTGAAGCACAAGTGTGGAAAAGAAAGGATAGTAGCATTGCCCCTTTTTATTTCCCTTTTTTTGGCCTTTTTTTTTCTTTTGGCCTTTCTCTTTTTTGGGGATAATGCTCTATTAAATGATGATCATCACACTTCTATTAATTTACAACTCAATGATTACAACTCGATACTAGAACATAGTATGACTCTATATGAATGCCTCCGGCGGTGTACCGAGATATGCAATGAATCAAGAGTGACATGTATGAAAGAATTATGAACGGTGGCTTTGCCACAAATACTATGTCAACTACATGATCATGCTAAGCAATATGACAATGATGAAGGTGTCATGATAAACGGAATGGTGGAAAGATGCATGGCAATATATCTCGGAATGGCTATGGAAATGCCATAATAGGTAGGTATGGTGGCTGTTTTGAGGAAGATATAAGGAGGTTTATGTGTGAAAGAGCGTATCATATCACAGGGTTTGGATGCACCGGCGAAGTTTGCACCAACTCTCAATGTGAGAGGGCAATGCACAGTACCGAAGAGGCTAGCAATGATGGAAGGGTGAGAGTGCGTATAATCCATGGACTCAACATTAGTCATAAAGAACTCACATACTTATTGCAAAAATCTACAAGCCATCAAAAACCAAAGTACTATGCGCATGCTCCTAGTGGGATAGATTGGTAGGAAAAGACCATCGCTCGTCCCTGACCGCCACTCATAAGGAGGACAATCAAAGAACACCTCATGTTTCAGATTTTTTACATAACGTTTACCACACGTGCATGCTATGGGACTTGCAAACTTCAACACAAGTATTTCTCAAATTCACAACTACTCAACTAGCACAACTTTAATATTATCACCTCCATATCTCAAAACAATTATCAAGCATCAAACTTCTCTTGGTATTCAAAACACTCATAAGAAAGTTTTTACTGATCTTGAATACCTAGCATATTAGGATTATTTATGCAAATTACCATGCTATTTAAGACTCTCAAAATAATCTAAGTGAAGCGTGAGAGTTCATCTATTTCTTCAAAATAAAACTACCACCATGCTCTAAAAGATATAAGTGAAGCACTGGAGCAAACAACAGACTACTCAGAAAGATATAAGTGAAGATCAATGAGTAGTTGTATAATTATGTAACTGTGTGGAGACTCTCTAACATTTAAGAATTTCAGATCTTGATACTTTATTCAAACATCAAGCAAAGCTAAAGAAAATAAAATGACGCTCCAAGCAAAACACATATCATGTGGTGAATAAAAATATAGCTCCAAGTAAAGTTACCGATGAATGAAGACGAAAGAGGGGATGCCTTCCGGGGCATCCCCAAGCTTAGACGCTTGGTTATACTTGAATATTACCTTGGGGTGCCTTGGGCATCCCCAAGCTTAGGCTCTTGCCACTCTTTATTCCATAGTCCATCGAATCTTTACCCAAAACTTGAAAACTTCACAACACAAAACTTAACAGAAAACTCGTGAGCTCCATTAGTGAAAGAAAACAAAACACCACTTCATGGTACTGTAATGAACTCATTCTTTATTTATATTGGTGTTAAACCTACTGTATTCCAACTTCTCTATGGTTTATAAACTCTTTTACTAGCCATAGATTCATCAAAATAAGCAAACAACACACGAAAAACAGAATCTGTCAAAAACAGAACAGTCTGTAGTAATCTGTAACTAACGCAAACTTCTGGAACTCCAAAAATTCTAAAATAAATTGGTGGACCTGAGGAATTTTTCTAGTAATCATATGTAAAAAGAATCAACTAAATTTCACTCTCCAGTAAAAAAAGTTAGCTAATCTCGTGAGCGCTAAAGTTTCTGTTTTTTACAGCATGATCATAAAGACTTCACCCAAGTCTTTCCAAAGGTTCTACTTGGCACAAACACTAATTAAAACACAAAACCACATCTAAACAGAAGCTATATGGATTATTTATTAATAAACAGAACCAAAAAGTAAAGAACTAAAAATAAAATTGGGTTGCCTCCCAACAAGCGCTAACATTTTAACGCCCCTAGCTAGGCATGATGATTTCAATGATGCTCACATACAAGATAAGAATTGAAACATAAAGAGAGCATCATGAAGAATATGACTAGCACATTTAAGTCTAACCCACTTCTTATGCATAGGGACTTTATGAGCAAACAACTTATGGGAACAATAATCAGCTTGCATAGGAAGGTAAAACAAGCATAACTTCAAGATTTTAAGCACATAGAGAGAGGAAACTTGATATTATTGCAATATATAGAAGTATATGATCCTCTCTCATAATAATTTTCAGTAGCATCATGAATGAATTCAATCATATAACCAGCACCTAAAGTATTCTTGTCATGATCTACTTGCATAGAAATTTTACTACTCTCCACATAAGCAAAATTCTTCTCATTCGGAATAGTGGGAGTATCATAAGAGACTTGAATACTATAAATTGTTTCCACATTCAAAGAGTAATGTTCAGAGAAAGGGTACTCATAATCATGACAAGTTTTATAAATATAATCATCACTACTCTTTATAGCATAAGTTTTATCACAATAATCATCATAAGTAGCAACTTTGTTCTCATCATAATCGATTGAAACCTCTTCCGAAATAGTGGATACATCACTAAATAAAGTCATGACCTCTCCAAATCCACTTTCATAAATATTATAAGATTCAACATCCTCCAAAATAGTGGGATCATTACTTCCTAAAGTTGACACTCTTCCAAACCCACTTTCATAAATATAATCATCATAAGTAGGAGGCATGCTATCATCATAACAAATTTGCATATCAAAACTTGGGAGACTAAAAATATCATCTTCCTTAAACATAGCATCCCCAAACTTGGGACAAACATTAATTGCAGAAAATATATTCTCAAAACCATCATCTTCATGAAACATAGCATCCCCAAGCTTGGGCCTTTTCATATCATAAGCATAATCACTCTCATTATTAATAGTATGGATAGCACCAATAGTATAGCAATTATCATATTCTTCCAAGCAAGTGCCAAAAAGATTTTCAAGATCATAAGAAGTATCATCATCTTCCCAATGATAATCATCACAACAAGCAATAGGCATAACGAGATCATCATCAAGTGCATCATCTTCCACAATTATTTTTGATTCATTTTCATGAGGCACAACAATGATAGGAGCATCATTATTTGGAAGAGATATATTTTTACCACTCTTCCTTTTCCTTTTCTTCTTATTCACCACATCACGTCTGGGTTCAATCCTCTTTATGGAGCTCCTTATTAATGAGATTGGTTGAATATAAGGCTCCTCCTCGTTACCTGATTCATCATAAGAAATAATAGGAGGATATAGGGAAGTCTCTTCCCTTTCGTTAGTATTCTTTTCATCTTCTATTTATTTTCTTTTCTTTATGTAATTGGAAATATAAGGATTTTCAATACAATTCACCGCACAATACATATAAATCTTCTCTAGATCAAAACCAAGAAATCTATCAAGATTAAATTTTGGAATACCCTCAGTTATACATTTCATTTCTTCATACCCCAAAAGAAGGCTAAGCTCTTTATGATGCTCAAGGGTAATCAAATTATCACAATATTTGGACACGACTTGATCATGAAACAAATAGCATTGGAGCTTTAAATGACCATGTTCATTGCAAAGTTCACAAGGAGCGCGATAAATATTGAATCTTTCAGCGCAATCATCAAGACTTTCTTGCAAAAATTTAGTTTCTAAGTACTTATGCCTCTTGCAATATCTATCTTCCCTATTTGGTGTGTACTTGCAAACCCAATGCACTCCACAAAAATTGACATGTTTATAGGAGACATTTTCATCATAACTAGTGCAATCATCATTAGTACTATGGATATTCAAGGAGTTCATACTAACAACATTGCAATCATGCTCATCATTCAAAGATTTAGTGCCAAACATTTTAATGCATTCTTCTTATAACACTTTGGCACAATTTTCTTTTCCATCATACTCACAAAAGATATTAAAAATATGAAGCGTATGAGGCAAACTCAATTCCATTTTTTTGTAGTTTTCTTTTATAAACTAAACTAGTGCTAAAACAAGAAACAAAAAGATTCGATTGCAACATCTAAAGATATACCTTCAAGCACTCACCTCCCCGGCAACGGCGCCAGAAAAGAGGTTGATGGCTACTACGCAACCTTCTTCTTGTAGACGTTGTTGGGCCTCCAAGTGCAGAGGTTTGTAGGATAGTAGCAAATTTCCCTCAAGTGGATGACCTAAGGTTTATCAATCCGTGGGAGGCGTAGGATGAAGATGGTCTCTCTCAAACAACCCTGCAAGCAAATAGCAAAGAGTCTCTTATTTCCCCAACACACCCAATACAATGGTAAATTGTATAGGTGCACTAGTTCAGCGAAGAGATGGTGATACAAGTGCAATATGGATGGTAGATATAGGTTTTTGTAAACTGAAAATATAAAAACAGCAAGGTAACTAATGGTAAAAGTGAGCGTAAACGGTATTGCAATGCTAGGAAATAAGGCCTAGGGTTCATACTTTCACTAGTGCAAGTTCTCTCAACAATAATAACATAATTGGATTATATAACTATCCCTCAACATGCAACAAAGAGTCACTCCAAAGCTACTAATAGCGGAGAACAAACGAAGAGATTATGGTAGGGTACGAAACCACCTCAAAGTTATTCTTTCCAATCAATCCATTGGGTTATTCCTATAAGTGTCACAAACAGCCCTAGAATTCGTACTAGAATAACAACTTAAGACACAAATCAACCAAAACCCTAATGTCACTTAGATACTCCAATGTCACCTCAAGTATCCGTGGGTATGATTATACGATATGCATCACACAATCTCAGATTCATCTATTCAATCCAACGCAAAGTACTTGAAAGAGTGCCCCAAAGTTTCTACCAGAGAATCAAGACGAAAACGTGTGCCAACCCCTATGCATAGGTTCATGGGCGGAACCGGCAAGTTGACCACCAAAACATACATCAAGTGAATCACGTGATATCCCATTGTCACCACAGATACGCACTGCAATACATACATCAAGTGTTCTCAAGTCATTAAAGACTCAATCCGATAAGATTACTTCAAAGGGAAAACTCAATCCATTACAAGAGAGTAGAGGGGGGTAAGCAACATAAGATCAAACACATGGCTACTGGTACATACCCTCAGCCCCGAAGGTGCACTACTCCCTCCTCATCATGGAGAGCGTCGGGATGATGAAGATGGCCACCGGTGAGGGTTCCCCCCCCCCTTCAGCAGGGTGCCGGAACAGGGTCCCGATTGGTTTTTGGTGGCTATAGAGGCTTGCGGCGGCGAAACTCCCGATCTATTCTGTTCCCCGAAGTTTTTAGGGTATATGGGTATATATAGGAGGAAGAAGTACGTCAGGGGAGCCACGAGGGGCCCACGAGGGTGGAGGGCGTGCCCCCTGCCTCGTGGCTCCCTTGTTTCTTTCCTGACGTGCACTCCAAGTTTTTCCGGTAGCTTTCCTTCCAAAAATAACTTCTCCAGTTGGTTTCATTCCGTTTTGACTCCGTTTGATATTCCTTTTCTTCGAAACACTGAAATAGGCAAAAAACAACAATTCTGAGCTGGGCCTCCGGTTAATAGGTTAGTCCCACAAATAATATAAAAGTGGATAATAAAGCCCAATATTGTCCAAAACAGTAGATAATATAGCATGGAGCAATCAAAAAATATAGATACGTTGGAGACGTATCACTGCTCAGATAGAGTTATTGTAGTTTGCAGTACATATGACTGTCCTTTTTTCATAGCTGCTTCCCAAATTGCACATGAGAGGACATTTTGCATAAAGAAATTGAACTTGTACCACAAATTTCCTGCTGTAGGAGAGAGCACCAAAGTGACTGCAAGGTGGTTGGCATATGAGTGTGAGGAACAATTGAGGTCAGACATAAACACACCAGTCCAGGCAATAATGGAGAATTTGAAGAAAAACATGGAAGAGAAGTGTCCATTCACATGGCCTACAGGGCAAGGAAAGCAACTAAGAATGTTGTACAAGGAGATCAGAGGGCACAATACACAAGAATAAGGGATTACCTCCAACCTGTGTTGGATACCGATCCTGGAAGTAGATGCATTGTTACAACAAAGCAATTGAAGGCCCATCCTAGCATAAATCCTAGATTTCACGGCTTGTTCATGTGCCTCAATGCTTGCAAAGAGGGCTTCATAAATGGTTGCATACCCTTCATAGGTAATTGCATTACTTTGTGTAGTTTGTATCTTTTATGATGACCTGGTACTAATGTGTTATGTTCTGATTTAGGTGTTGATGGTTGCTTTGTGAAGTTGACAACTGGGCAACAAATATTGGCTGCAACTAGAAGAGATGGTAATAACAACATCTTTCCCATTGCATTTGCAATTGTTGACAAAGAAGACACTGCCAGCTGGTCCTGGTTTCTAACCCAGCTCAAGTATGCTCTTGGTGGCGAGTCAGGGAAGTATGGCCCATGCACTATCATTTCTGATAGACAAACGGTAACTCACACTTCACCATTCTTATATGCACTAAAGTTTCACCATGCTTAGTACTGTCAATTAGTGTGTTGTTATATTATTTTTAAACACTAGTTATTTAAACAGAGCCTTCTTAAAGCAATAAACAATGTCTTCCCAAAGTTCCCTCAAAGATTCTGCCTTAGACATATTTATCAGAACTTTCAAATAGCTGGTTTTAGAGGTGAAGAGTTAAAGAAGTACATGGATCAGGCTAGTTATGCATATACTGAGCATGGTTTTGATCAAGCAATGGATGGTATGAAAAGAGAGTGTGAGGCAGCTTGGAAATGGCTTAGAAAGATACCAAAGCATACATGGGCTAGACATGCCATGGACAAAAATTGCAAAATTAATTTGGTTGTTAACAATATTAGTGAAGTTTTCAACAAAATGATACTTGGTGCGAGAGGGAAACCAATTAAAACCATGGTTGATGGCATCAGAACTAAATTGCTAGTTAAGTTCAATGCCAATAGGACCAAGACTGAGACAGCAAAGTGGCAGATATGCCCAACATATGCTGAAAATCTAGAAGAAGCAAAACATAATGCCAGATACTGTCAGTCCATCAAAGCAGGACCTGATCTATACTAGGTTAGCAGTGGAGAAAGCACTTATGCAGTAAATTTGCAACTGGGGTTCCTTGCAAGCATGTTGTTTCTGCAATTAACAAGGCAAAACTGCATCCAGAAGATTTTGTTAGTGATTTCTTCAAGAAACCAATGTACCAAGCAGCCTACAATCCAATTGTCTATCATGTGCCTGGGCCTGATTTATGGCCAAAGACTGGGACACCTGACATAGAGCCACCTGTTTTCAGAGACAAGCCAGGAAAGAAGCAGACAAAGAGGAGAAAGAATCAGTTTGAGAAGCCAGCTCCGAAGGATACTTCTAGGATGGCAACAATAACTTGTAGCAATTGTAACTTGACTGGGCATAGGTACACTAGCTGCCACAAAACTCTGAAGCTAGCCCTAGCAATGAGAAGGAACCATAACCAGGTTAAAACTTGTAAAACTACATATTTATGCTAACTTGTTTAATATTATGTTCTAATCTGTCTATGTTGTCACTGCAAGAAAACAGAAGAGTTGATGCACCAACCAGAGATCCATCTGCTCCACCAGCACCAAGGGCTGCTCTATCAGCTCCTGCTGCAACTAGGGCACCACCAAGGGCGCACCAAGGGAAGCTCCATCGGCTCCTGCTACAACTAGGGCAGCACCAAGGGCAGCTCCTGCTGCAACTAGGGCACCACCAAGGGCACTAAGGGCAGCTCCTTCGGCTCCTGCCGCAACAAGGTCAAGTTCATCTTCTGCTGCTGCTGATAGGCCTAGTTCATCTTCTGCTCCTGCTGCTAGGCCAAGTGCAAAGAAAAACTTCATGCCACCAAGAGTATCAGGTACCGGAAGATTGAAAAAGCCATCATACAAGATGTCTGAGTGGTTCAATTGTTCTCGGGGCAGCAAGAAGTGATGTGATGTTGAAACCAACTTAATTCAGCCTATTTTGGCTAGTTTGATGCATGTCATGTTGAAAGCATACTTTGATGCATGTCATGTTGAAACCAGTTTGATGCATGTGATGGACTATGTAATGTACCTAATTATGGTTGTGATGCACTATGTTATGATGATATGATGATGAACTTAGTTCTTATGATGGTATGATGTGAACTTAGTTGTTATGATGTTTTCAAGAAGTTTTCATGATGTTATGATGATATAAGGATGAACTTAGTTGTTATAATGTTTTCAAGATGATATGATGATGATGGCTTTTAGGGTGCCTCGGCGTCGACAAACCCTAAATGATGATACCATGGCTTTTAGGGTGTCTCGGCGTCGACAAACCCTAAATGATATAACCTTGGCTTTTAGGGTGCCTCGGCGTCGACAAACCCTAAATGATAAAACCTTGGCTTTTAGGGTGCCTCAGCATCGATAAACCCAAAATGATGAAAACTTAGGCCTTTGGGGTGCCTCGGCGTCGACAAATCCTAAATGATAAAACCATGGCTTTTAGGGTGCCTTGGCGTCGACAAACCCTAAATGATAAACCTTGGCTTTTAGGGTGCCTCGGCATCGATAAACCCTAAATGATGAAAACTTAGGCTTTTGGGTTCCTCGGCGTCGATAAACCCTAAATGATAAAACCTTGGCTTTTAGAGTGCCTCGGCATCGATAAACCCTAAATGTTGAAAACTTAGGCTTTTGGGGTGCCTCGGCGTCAACAAACCCTAAATGATAAAACATTGGCTTTTAGGGTGCCTCGGCATCGATAAACCCTAAATGATGAAAACTTAGGCTTTTGGGGTGCCTCGGCGTCGACAAACCCTAAGTGTTATAACCTTGGCCTTTAGGGTGCCTCGGCATCGATAAACCCTAAATGATGAAAACTTAACTTAGCTTTTAGGGTGCCTCGGCGTCGACAAACCCTAAGTGATAAAAACCTTGGCTTTTAGGGTGCCTTAGTGTCGATAAAAACCTAAATGATGAAAGCTTAGGATTTTAGGGTTCCTCTGTGTCGATAAAAACCTAAATGATGACAGCTTAGGCTTTTAGGGTGCCTCGGCGTCGACAAACCCTAAATGATAAAAGCTTAGCTTTTAGGATGCCTCGGTGTCGACAAACCCTAAATGATGAGACCATGATAATTCCTCACAAACCAACCCTTAAATAACACTTAAATTACACTACAAACTGATCTTAATTATAAGATTCAACAAACATCATACAAACCAAGGTTCAATGCTACTGAATTACTAGAGTTCAACACAGTTAATGTTAACACATTACAAGCTTTAGTCCAAAGCTATTACAAAAGACAATGACCCACATGGTCAGACAACAACCCAACTTAGTCTTCATCACAAATAACCTTAATCTGGTGAAGCTTCCTCTTGTTACTATCACTTGTTGTCTTGAGCTCAACAATGCAGGAAGCAAGCATACTCTTCTCCATGGTCAACTTCTCCTTCTCTTTCATTAGCTCAGCAATGCAACTATCCACCTGATCCTTCTCTTTCTTCAGGTCAGCATAGCAAATCTCCAAAGTCCTCTTATTAGAGCTCATCTTTTCCTTCTCTTTAAGATGATTGAACTTCAAATTCCTAATGACAGTGGCTTGAGCTACATGAATTAACTTTAACTGGTGAAAGGTCGTGGATGTCGCCTAGAGGGGGGTAAATAGGTGCTATAAAATAATTACGGTTTAGGCTTGAACAAATGCGGAAAAAACCTAGCGGTTAATTTGTCAAGCACAAAACTTACAACAACTAGGCTCACCTATGTGCAGCAACAACTTATGCTAAGCAAGATAAACTACTAGGTGATAGCAAGATATATGACAAGAAACAATATGGATATCACAAACTAAAGTGCATAAGTAAAGGGCTCGGGTAAGAGATAACCGAGGCACGCGGAGATGACGATGTATCCCGAAGTTCACACCCTTGCAGATGCTAATCTCCGTTTGGAGCGGTGCGGAGGCGCAATGCTCCCCAAGAAGCCACTAGGGCCACCGTAATCTCCTCACGCCCTCGCACAATGCAAGATGTCGTTATTCCACTAAGGGACCCTTGAGGGCGGTCACTGAACCCGTACAAATGGCAACCCTCGGGGACGGTCACCGAACCCGTACACTTTGGCAACCCTTGGGGGCAGTCACTGAAACCCGTCAAATTGCTCGGGGCGATCCCCACAACCTAATTGGAGACCCGGACGCTTGCCCGGAGCTTTACACCACAACGATTGATCTCCGAACACCACCAAACGTCTAGGACGCCCAAGCACCCAAGAGGAACAAGCTCAAGGGTACCAAGCACCCAAGAGTAATAAGCTTCTCAACTTGTAACTTCCACGTATCACCATGGAGAACTCAAACCGATGCACCAAATGCAATGGCAAGGGCACACAGAGTACCCAAGTCCTTCTCTCCCAAATCCCACCAAAGCAACTAATGCTAGGGAGGAAAATGAGAGGAAGAACAAGAAGGAGAACAACAAGAACTCCAAGATCTAGATCCAAGGGGTTCCCCTCACATAGAGGAGAAAGTGATTGGTGGAAATGTGGATCTAGATCTCCTCTCTCTTTTCAACTAGCAAGAATCCATGGAGGGATTGAGAGTTAGCAAGCTCGAAGAAGGTCAACAATGGGTGAAGAACACGAGCTCAAAGGATAAGGTTCATTGGGGAAGAAGACCCCCTTTTATAGGTGGGGAAAAATCCAACCGTTATGCTCATAGCCTGCACAGAGCGGTACTACCGCTAGGGGTAGCGGTACTACCTCAAAGGGTAGCGGTACTACTGCTTGCGAGCGGTACTAAAAAAATACATCCGTGCCTACCACCGCTGGACTTGTGACGAGTTTTTGGTCCGGAGTGGAAGTGGCCATGGAAGTAGCCGCGGTAGTACTACTCCAAGTAGTAGTACCGCTCCCAAGAGCGGTAGTAAAAAATTACATCCCCTCCAAGCGGTAGTACCGCTCCCATGAGCGGTAGTACCGCTGCAGCTCTTATAAGGAGACCAAAACTAACACAACTTCTGCAAACGGACTCCGAATTCAACGAAACCAAGTTTGTTGGAAGGCTAGCGACAAGGGCTAACACGGTTTTGATAGAAATAACAATAAGAAGCAAATTAGAAAAGGCCCATAATAAAATGGTGAGAACGCTTCTTCGAATAAGACCAGTAAAACCTCCAACACCGAAAACGCAATAGAAGAAGCATGTGAACTCCGTTTTCGATGAACTCGAGCTTGTCAAGAAGATGACCATAAGCTCCAAATCTCACAAAGAGAACCAAACAAAAAAACCAAGAAAGATGATGCAAGGATGCAATGGTTTGAGCTCTCTATGAATGATACGATCAAGCTACTCATCGAGAGCCCCCCTTGATAGTACAGCAATCGATCCTATAACCCGGTCTCCCAACTACCACCATGAGACCGGTAAAATTGAAGACCTATCAAGGGAAAACCTTTGCCTTGCACGAAGTCCACTTGAGCTATATGATGACGATCTTGACTCCCTCAAGTTGGACCACCTTTCTTGATTGCGTTGGCTCGATGAAGACTAGATGATTTCTCCCCCATAGTCCACTATGGGTGAGCCACTCTTCGGCACATCTTCACAAGTCCATTGTCACCACAATGGACGGCAAGCTTCAAGCACTTGATCTCTTCGTGATGCATCACTTGAACTTGCACACCGCAACCTGACCCCACAAAGAACTCTCACGAAGACCATGGGTTAGTACACAAAAGCGTAATTGACAATGCTTACCATACCATGGGATCACTTGATCCCTCTTGGTACATCTTCTACGCTTTGTGTGTTGATCAACTTGATTCACTCTTGACTTAGTCTTGATCAACCTTGAATCTTTCCAACTCTCTTCATTTGGATGATGTCTTGAAGGTAAACATGAATGATCACACAATCTTCTTCTTCAAGACATGCTTGCAATAAGCTCAAAACTCACATGACCAATCTTTGGATAATTCCTTAATAGCACCCTGGTCAACTCATAAAATCCTTGAAACCAACACATGGACTTCAAAAATGCCGATGGACAAATCCTTCAAACATAACTCAATGCAACCATTAGTCCATACAGAATGTCATCAATTACCAAAACCTCACATGGGGGCACCGCATGTCCTTTCAACTGGTCATGAGTAGCCTTCCATTTCTTGATCTCAGCATCCTTTACCAAGCTGCTTTCCACACTGATTGTAATGTTCTTAGCATCATTCATCTGATTTACCTCAGGCAGGTTATCCTGTGTATCCAGGAGGTTGTTCACATCTTCAACAAGCTTCTCATATGTCTCCTGCAACTCATTTTTCTGCTGTGTGAGATTGTGCACAGTACATGAATGCTCCAGGCATGCCATCCTCTTGTTATGCTAGCTATCCTCATACATAAGCCATAGCTTGTGAAGTGCATTCTGCAGATGATCTGGCTACTCCTCATCTACCCACTGCAATAATCCATAATTATTAACACCGTGCAACAGAAAAAACAGTTCAAACTTTAAGTCATTAGTTGCAGATTCAGTTAATGTACCATATGCAATGAAGTTACAGATTAGATTAGTTACTGAAAAATTCAGTTAAGTTAACCATCAGATTCAGTTAAGTTAATCCATCAGATTCCTTTAGGTCAGTCTACCATATTCAGTAAAGTTACCAGATTCAGTTAAGTTAGTCCATCAAATTCAATTAAGTTAACCATCAGATTCAGTTAAGTTAACCATCAGATTCAGTTAAGTTAATCTATTCAGATTCAGTTAAGTTAATCTACCATATTCAGTTAAGTTACCAGATTCAGTTAAGTTAATGTAGCAGATTCAGTTAATGAAGAGTAACTATGAACCCTAGAACATGAACAGTAGCTATGAACCCTAGAACATGAATAGTAGCTATGAACCCTAGATGAATTGCAACGCCGCAAAGCTACAACTTTATACTTACTTCAGTGGCACAGGCAATGAACCTCCTCCCAATGCTTATCCCCTCAAATGCAACACATTTCCTCCCTGGATTCCCATGCTCGCACATCACCATCAAGTCGTCAGTAGCACCCTCAAACAATGGGTCATCAGTTGTAGCTGGGATCTGGGCAATCCAACACAAACTTGTTCAAATCGAGCAGAGCTACTAGAACCCTAGAACACAATTGCCCGGCGGCCAGGCAAACAGAGAACCTGAGAAGGAACTGACCTTGAGAGGGGAATCGGGAGTGGAGATGTACTGCGCGGCGGAGCCCTCAGTGCTCTCGCTCTCGCTCCAGGACACCATGGCGGCCGGCGGCGACCGGAGAGGAAGAGGAGCAGGAGGGAGCGAGCGAGTGTGAGAGACAGAGTGCAAGGTCGAGGTCGATCTGATAGGGCACGGTCGGTCTGTCCGACGCAAGCCGGCCGCGCTCTCTTTAAGCAAATGGCACCGTTTGCGCGACCGTTAGGCCACAACGACAGAATTTGGGACCCACCTGTCGGAAACGCCCTCAACCACGCCAAATCACCTGTTCAGTGTTGTCTGCAAAATGTTTACTGAATACGCGATGCGTTTTGCAAAAAATTAGTGACCTGGTGGTTTTCCGCAGATGGAGACCACATGTGGTGGTTTTTTGCTTTTCACTCGTCGCCGAGACATAGTGCTAAAGTCCAAAGAGTAATATCGGAGACAGTGCTTCTAATAGTTACATCGGCTTAGTGGATTTCTTCGAAATATGAAGGCATTGCGGGAGTCTCAAAATTTTCAAATAATGAAGAGGACCAGTGAGGTCCAGATGTCATGTTCGAGGCCCGCCACCGCGTTGATTTAGCAGATTTGACCGATGGAGATGGGAGTCATGACTGACTGAAACTTTTGCTCCATAAATATGTCGTGAGTGTCAGCAATCATAGAAGACCAAATGATAGTTGAGTATGTGAATTTGCCTATGCATAGACTCTTTCTGATAATATGATAAAGTGAAATTGCTTCAGTGACCGAGATCATGGTTTGTTAGTTTTCAATGAAGCTTATGGTTCATACTTTATCTTGTGAACAAATTGTCACTTATTTATGAGAAGTTTTATGATGCTATATTATTGTTATAATAATGATCATGATGCTTTCATGTCTGTATTTTGTTTTTTAATGGACACGTCTGTCTCTAAACATGTGGTCATGATTATCGATTTCGGCTTTCGCTTGAGGACAAGCGAGGTCTAAACTTGGGAGAGTTGATACGTCCATTTTGCATCATGTTTTCCTACTGTTATTTATTATTTTTTGTGTCATTATTTCATTTTATGATATAGTTCTTATGTCTTTTCTCCCTTATTTTGCATGTTTTACATAAAGAGGGAGATTGCCGGGAGCTGGAATTCTAGACCGGAAAGGACTACAACAGGGATAGCTATTCTGCACAACTCCAAATGACTTGAAAATTTACGGAGAATTATTTGGAAATATATAAAAAATATTAGCGGAAAAAACACCAGAAGGGGGCCTTGGGCGCGCCCACCGAGCTTGTGGGCCCCTTGGCAAGCCTCCGGATCCCATCTTCTGCTATATGAAGCCATTTGCCCTAAAAAATCAGGAGAAGGGTTTCGGAACGAAGCGCCGCTGTCTTGAGGCGGAACCTGGGCAGGAGCACTTTTGCTCTCCGCCGGAGCAATTCCGTCAGGGAAACTGCCCTCCGGGAGGGGGAAATCGAAGCCATCGACATCACCAACGATCATCTCATCGTGGGAGGACCAATCTTTATCAATATATTCACCAGCACCATCTCATCTCAAACCCTTGTTCATCTCTTATATTCAATCTTTGTCTCAAAACTTCAGATTGATACCTGTGTGTTGCTAGTAGTGTTGATTACATCTTGTAGTTGATGCTAGTTGGTTTATTTGATGAAAGATTATATGTTCAGATCCTTAATAATATTCAATACCCCTCTGATTTTGCACATGAATATGATTTGTGAGTAGTTACTTTTGTTCTTGAGAACGTGGGAGAAGTCTTGTTATAAGTAATCATGTGAATTTGGTATTCGCTCGATATTTTGATGATATGTATGTTGTTGCTTCCTTCAGTGGTGTCATGTGAACGTCGACTACATGACACTTCAACATACTTAGGCCTATAAGGGAAGGCATTGTGAAGTAGTAATTAGATGATGGGTTGCTAGAGCGACAGAAACTTAAACCCTAGTTTATGCGTTGTTCGGTAACGGGACTGATTTGGATCCATATGTTTCATGCTTGCGAGATGGGGTAATCATAAGTGGGAGGTTTGTTCAATTAAGAACAACACCCAAACACCGGTCAATGCACATATCAAATTATCAAAGTAGTGAACGTGAATCAAATAAACATGATGAAAGTGATTAGATGATAATTCTCATGTGTCCTCAAGAACACTTTGCTTAGTATAAGAAAACGTTTCAGTTTATCCTTTGCTATAAAAAGGATTGGGCTATCTTGCTTGACTCTTGTTACTATTACTATTTGCTGCTTGTTATGAATTACCTTACTATCAAACTATTTGTTACCAATAATTTCGGTGCTTGCAGAGAATCCCTTGCTGAAAACCACTTGTCATTTTCTTCTGCTTCTTGTTGGGTTCGACATTTTTACTTATCGAAAGGACTACGATTGATCCCCTATACTTGTGGGTCATCAGACTGTGAGCTGCGGTTACTTTCATATTGACACTTACTGGGCATGTATCAGTAAGTGTGTTATAATGAAGAACTCGTCATAATATCCCTACCGATACTCCGAATGTTGGGTACTATACCAGCGATCACTGGTGGTAATAGGTTGAGATTGTGTCGTGTGGGTAAAGCGTACAATCTTTACAGAGTGTAAAACTATTTGAATAGACATATACATACTCATGGACGACACATGAATATTTCTTGGCATACATGACCTGTCTGTCTTATTCCCTCTTGGCCCTATTCTTGGAACGTATGAAAAACATGAGTTGGTTAAGGACCCTCACCTTGAAGAAAGTTATGTAAAAAATATAACAATATTTTTGTCTAAAACTCTTTTTATCCAACTACTATGATATTTCAAACAAAATTAGTTGGTAAGCAAATAAGTCATGTAGCCTTCCTAAAGGAGGTACCGTCGCCGAGACATAATCAAAGGGAGGTATGTTGAAATATAATGTACTCATGGCAATATTTTGATTGAAAAACATAATTCCATAAAGACGAAGGTGATGAATACGTTGGGGTGCTACGCCGGATGCGAAAACTGTCCACAAACGCCGCCAAGAACGGCCGTCGAGTGCGGCGTGCTGCTGGAGAGAGGTATGTGGGTGTGGGCGGCCTAGGCGCCGAAACTGGGCGGCGGCGGCGAGGGGGCGGCCAGGGTGTGCTGGCTATATCGATAGGAGGGAGAGGGGAATGGTCAATATGTCACCGACTAGCAGGCCAGGGGAAGGACAAGGGCGAGCGTCACGCATCGCGTGAGTTCGCTCCATGTCTGCGTCGACGCAAATCAGACCCAAATTTGAACATGAAATGGGGTTGCGCGCGGACAAAAAGGGAACACACGTTCGTTTACGTCGGTGCGTTGGACCGTAATTTGTATCCGTTTCGATTCAAATGAACGCGCAAGCAGTTTTGGGTCGGGGCTTTGAAGTTACTCTACGTAAGATACAAAGTCACGGTGACCGGATACAAGCGACGCAGCGCTGTGCGACACGACTTTGTCACCGAGCAATCAAACTCTCTTTTTCTATAGATGAGCAAAATCAAAGTTTGATCGAAGCTTATTTAGAGTGAGGTGAGAGCTGGTGCTACTAGACACTTCGCTGGATCCACGTCTCGGTAAAAAGAAAATAATAGAAAGAAAAAACGCAGGATCCAGCCAAGGAAGACGTCTATGCATAGCAGTCAAGTGCAGCCGACGGCTGGATCGGGCATCGTCCCGCTGTCGTGCATGGTGTCGTTTGCACAGCAGTTTCGGCCAAGGAAACACGTGCCCGCCGCGCTGGCTTGCGCGTGTGGAGAGCGCGTGCCCGCGTAGCGTAGCCTTTGCCCCAACGGTCGGTTCGGCCGATGCAGTCGGTTCGAATTTCGAAATAAATATCCCCTTCCTTCCTTCCTTCCTCCGCCTCCCCCAAATCCATTCCCCTCCCCTCCCTTTCCCGATCAGTATTTCCACGCCGCCGCCGCCGCCATGGATCCGCCCAAGCGAGCTGTCCCCCAAGGTAAACAGCGATCCTCTCCTTGATTTCCCCCAATCTTTGTCTGCTGCTTCCTTAATTGATCCGTCCGTTCTTACTCCTATTTGTTCACGCGGCCAGGTTCCCCGCGACGAAGCCCCAGGGCCATGGAGGGCGACGAGAACGCGGCCCCGAGGCGCCCCGCCGCGGCGGGGCCCGCGTCCCCGCAGAGGAAGAAGGTTCTGGGGGAGCGGAACGGCGCCGGCCGCGTGCAGGAGGGCGCCGCGTCGGCCGCCAAGGCCCCCGCGCTCACCCCGCCGCCTCCCACCGGAGGTGGGGCGGGGACGTACGACCCGAAGACCAACTACACCACGCCGCGGCCGGACTTCCTGCGCTACGACCCCAAGCGGAGCCGCGAGATCATCCTCCGCCTGGGGCGCGAGGTGGAGGCCGGCGACAGCTCCAGCGCCACCTCGGGCACCGAGCTCTCGGAGGTGCTGTCTTCCGGCTCGTCGGCGGCGAGAGGGGGCGACTCCGAGTGCGACGACGCCGACGACGAGGAGGAGGTGGTGCCTGCGCAAGGACGGGGAGGCCGCTGGGCGCGCCGACTGCTGCTGCTGCTCGTGTCCTCGGCCTGCCTCCTCTGCTACATCTACTGTATGAGTTCCGCTCCCTTCCCTGCTACTACTTCAGAAGAACCCGTCAGTTTCGTCGGATTGAATGGGAGCATGTATGATGTCGGTGTTCACGAGGCAGTTCCTCTGCTGGGGCCAATTCAGTATGAACATGAAGTAGATATAGATCAATCTGTGGTCAGGGACAGTGAAGATGGTATCCTTTTGCACGGCCCAGGAGCTTCTCCTAGCAATTTCATGGCAGTTGCAATGATGGGAATGGCAGATGCCTGCCCTGATGTTGCCTTCGGAGAATTTACATGCCAAATCGGGGATGAGAGCAGTGAGAATGTGGATGTTCTGAAGGAAGATTCTGAAATAGGCGAGCTAAAATCGGAAGCGAGCATGAGGCCACTCGAGAATGCTGAAGAAAGTGGTGAAGTTGTATGCTCGGGTGGAGATGCCACTGGAGTTCCCTTTGGTTCCACCCACAGCGATGATTTGGACGAGGACAAGCTAGGATTAGTTCCTCAAGAGACAGGGGAAGATGATTCAAAACACTCCATGCCACAGTTGGTCGCCATGGATGAAATTCTGGAATCAGAAAGCCTGAAGGTGGTGAGTGATGACAAGGGTTTGGAAAGTGAAAGGTTGGATCAAGAAGAATTCGACTCGTTGGGGTATGAGAACACGGCTGAAGCTGCCAAGAAACTTGTTGATATGGTGCAAATCCTGTGGTCTACAGTGGAACCCCATTTGCTGAAGATGCTAGCATGCTTATCTGTTGCAGCCCTTGTGACTGTTATGATCAAGTATTCCCAAAGGTCTCGTAAGGTCAAGGTGCCCGTGTCACAACGTATGCCTTCAGTTCCACCCAGGCGAGTGCCAGTATTAGCTCCACATAATGCTGTGCCACTGCCGGCGTTCCATTCAGAGCAACCTGTGCAACGGATTGTGCCCAAACAAGAGTCATCTGCCCGCTTGGAGCTTCCTGTGCAATCCTTGTTGTCAGAGTCAGATCAATCTGTGTGCCTCAATGTTCCATCAGTTGGTCATAGGGATCATGATCAGAAAGTTCAGCAAGAGGATGGTGGCGTTGAAAGGGCTTCAGATGGCAGTACTATGGATCAGAAAGATACTGGGAGATCAAAGCCACCAGTGGTTCAGTTGCTCCGGGAGTTCTCAATTGTCGATGCAGGTAGCTCAAGACGGAGGTCTGGCAAAGACTCAATTCAGCATGCTGGAGACGTCACGGTTCAGGAATCCATGTCTTCGAGGAAGCGTGTAGTCAAGACGCAAAAGGATTCTGACAAAATGCAAACCCCTGGTCTTCAAGCAGCAAGAAAGAAGGTAAATTCTAGTTTCTTTTGAAGACATCTTTTGGCATTGCATTTTTGTGTGGGAAGTGAGTGCATCATATGAGGCTATCCTCTCTAGAATTACATTGCATTTTAGTCCCTTAGAAAGTGAATTTTAGAATTATCTGAACTTACACCAAACATGTTTTCTGGCCCTGTGGGTGTGTTATTTTCTGCCAATTACACAGGTACACAAAAGTAGTTAGCTTAATGTGCATTCACGCAGGGGAAGTGTAATGACTGGTGGTCATTCACATTAGTGGCCACTATTATGATATGTGACATCATCGTTGCTAGTCTTTATAGTCTGATCCATTACACATTTGAAAATAAATTAAACACACACACACACACACACACACACACACACACAGTGCTTCAGATTTATCTTATCATTACCATTATGCCCCAGACATTAAGTGTATTTTCATGCTTTTAGTTCCCACACAGTGCCCCAAGCTTGTTATTAACTCGATGTGTTGTTATTCTGTTCAACAGGAGACTGCAAGAGCAGAAGAAGAGAAGGTGGATGCTACACCGACTCCGAGGCGTTCAAACCGTCTCCGTAAACTGGCTTCTCCTTGAGCCAAGACAGACACGGTGCATTTTGCTGATGTCGGACGCTGATTCGTCATGTGGTGCTGGGAGCTGTGGGAGACATCGCCTAGTTGTAACCCAACGATGCTTAGATTTTGGTGCTGTAGCTGTAACAGGTTAACTAGTGTACTAAGGCTTGCAGTGTGTTTGGTTTCCCAGAAAACCTGTATAATCTGCATTTGACATTATTGTACTCAGTTCAAATCCTCACTTACTTGCTGCAGGGACCAAAAAATTGAACTCTGGAACTGTACTTATGGGTCACAAAAAGAACACTAGAACAAGGAAGAATACTAGGACCAAACTAGTCTAGGGAGACATAAACAGAGAAACTACTTGAGAGTTTCTGAAAACATGACTACAGTTACAGCACATGGTCAAAATAAAAAAAAGATTTGGGGGAGCATGTTCAGAAAGATATGAAATCATTTAGGAAAAAATGCTTGAACAAAAAAAATCATTATCAGAAAGCCATGACTGTATTTTTAGACACTTTGGTACTGACAAAGATTGTACACTAATCAGAAACTATGATGAAGTTTACAAACTTACTCATGTTGGAAAAGCAATGAAGCTTGGAAAGAATCGCCCTCAGCAAAATCATTGGGGACAAATTTATCGCCATCAGACTCTTCCGAACAAGCAGCAAGAATGCCCTTACCAATACCCTTACTCAGTCTAACCATAGTTTAAACTATTTTCTAAATATACATAAATACATGGAAGAAAAAATGCCGAGAACTAGGGCCAACGGCGGAGCTATGTTGGGGCCGAGGGGGGCCGTGCCCCCCCCCCCCCCCCCCCAGCTTTGGAGAAAACCCTGAAGAATTTTTTTTTTTGAAGAGCCAAGATGAGATGAAAAATAGCCTTTTGCCCCCCCCCCTCACAGCTCCCTCCGCCGCTGACTAGGGCATAATGAATAAAACATTACAAGGTATGTTTGTTGCTTAAACAGCCAGGCCTAACAACCCCATAACAGGTTGCTACCAAAGAGAAAGACATATCACAATCCACAGAGCACTCTAGTTATAAACTTAAAATCCAGAGATGAAGAACAAATAAGAACTAGCATTCATTACTTCATTTCTTCAGAATCTTGGGTCCTGACAGACACGCCTTCCCCCGGGTTCTCCTGCTTCTGCTTCACCTGAGAAAATCGCCACCTACGCACAATGAAATCATGAATTAGTCTGACGATATAAATCCATGGGTTCAAGCAAGATTCAGAATAAGAAATGCACCTCATGGGGAACCTTGAACTTGGTTCCCGATCACCACGTTGCCTCCGCGGCAGCAAGCAATCTGAACATTTATGTTCGCCGTCGGCGACCCCGCCGCCGTAGCCCAGAATGGAGCACAACTGTTTAAAAGCCCACATGAAGCAACAGGCCGCGTCGTCTGCTAGGTGGTCACAGCGCGCAGCTAAATCTTTCTTGCCGCATTTTCTAGCGAGATAAGCCAAAGATCTCAATGGCACTAGACCAGAGAAAGCCAAGGCCATGACACCAACTAACGCCGCCATGATTACAACGGCGGAGCTATGTACAAGGTTGAGGGGGCCGTTGCCCCCCTCCCCCCCTTGCTGTGCACACGACCGTCTGCACGACCATCAGACGATGGTCCATCAAGGGGTGTGCTGCCTTTTGTTGCTATACATGGACGGTTTGATTGGCTTGTCGTCCAAACATCGTCTGCATGCTATCGTCTGCGTAGCAGTGCTGCAACCAAAGTGCAAATTTTTTACTAGGTAGTAATCGCCCTGCCCTGCAGCTTTTAGATGAGCCATGCACATACACGTAGAAGGCCACAAGCCTCTATTATCACGCATGCGCACGAACCTGCTCAGGGCATGTACAACAGTTTCGACGCGTATTGTCTGTAGCAATCCTCCAAGTCATCTGTAGACAGGCTTAAAAACACTCTGCATATTTTTTAGGCTATCTATAGGACCAAAAAATTAGGAGAGTTCGTGTTGCAGGGATACGGCAGTTGGATGGGGAAGCGTCAACTTAAACAACGGCTGAACATACAATGGGGAAAAGTTTGTCGGTAAGTAGCGATATATCAGGGAAATCGACCGGCTGTTAAATTCTAGATACCCTCGTTTTCTCTCCATGTTCTCTTGCCTCCACGTAGAAAAATATCCCATGTGGCATCCATTACAGACTGCTGACTAGATAGCGTTGTACATGCCCTCAGGGCTCGGTTGCTTCGACTCTTTTTCCCTCAACCGCACTTGTCACTTGGGTACGGTTGCTCGCCTCCATCGCCTGCTGGCCTGATCCATCCATGAACCAAGCTGCCGCATTGCCTCGATGTGGGCGCCGAGGAGAAGATCGCCTCTGATCTGCGTGCACTAAGGTCGTGAGGGAGGAACAAGGGCGCGCTTGAGACAGTCATTTTTGGCTCTTTGCCACTGGACAGTGGTCGCCGATGTCGACCGGCCGACAAGCCACCCCTCGTCTCCGGCTACCCCCATACGAGTTTGTGTATTTGATTTTGTAAGTGCCATCCACCCAGCTCAAATGATGTGCTTCACTCAACCAGCCGAAGGCGCCGCGACGGACAGCCTGGAGCCCTCGACTTCGTCCGGACTTTGCTGAGGAGAAGGCGAGGAGGTTAGGAGGAGCTCCGAGTTCGGGCCGGTGGCGACAACTCCAGCACCCGGGCAATTAAAGAATCCTGCACATAACCAGCCTGTACCAGGCCACACAGCCCCACGAGTGGGCTTTCTAGAAAGTGAAATAAAAATAGGAGTACAACGCACGGGCATGCGAATCTTTTCTCCCGTTGCAACGCACGGAACAAAACACCATAACTTTAATTAACAACTATATTAATGGCCAAAATTCGTGGCACTATATATATTTTGTGATTTGAAATGTTGCCATTCGACATTGCTACCTACTACTACCGTAAATCCCACAACGACACCGTCTAATCGATGATGGCGCCCTCGACGGAGATCCACCACGATGGGGGCCGTCATATCTCTCGCACATGTCGCCAGCGAGGCGCAAACTGCGGCGGGAGGAGGACGCGGGGCTGACACGGGAAAGGTCGCAACGTCGTGTGCGGGGTCTGCAATGACAGATTGGCGTCCACCAGGATGTACAACCAGCACTCGGCATCCCGGTGTGGCGGCAATGTCGCGGCAGAGCATAATGGGGAAGAAGGCGGTGAGGTTGGCTAGAGCAGAAGGTAGCGGCTACTAGAAGACAATGATGCGGCTAGGTTTCGGTCATGGGGACACCTCGCCATCAGGCTTTTATAGCCAGGGATCAGCGACAAATGATGTTGTGTGGTGGCTATCCGACGGTCGCCTTGAGTATCCGAGGATCGGGCGCGCCATTAGTGGGACGGGTGGTTCGTCGCCACCTCACTGATGATTTTGTGCACAATGGTTTGTGGCCAGGCGGCATGAAGCTTCAAACCTAACCGTGGCGCATGGAGGAAGAAGATGAAACTTGTTGGGGATCGTAGCAGAAATTAAAATTTTCCTACGCATCACCAAGATCTATCCATGGAGTATTCTAGCAACGAGGGGATAGGAGAGCATCTATATACCACTTGTAGATCGCAACGGAAGCGTTCAAGAAGAACGTGGATGATGGAGTCGTACTCGCCGTGATCCGAATCACCGATGACCTAGTGCCGAACGGACAGCACATCCGCGTTCAACACACGTACGGTCGGGATGACGTCTCCTCCTTCTTGATCCAGCAAGGGGGAAGGAGAGGTTGATGAAGATCCAGCAGCACGACGGCGTGGTGGTGGATGCAGCAGAATTCCAGCAGGGCTTCGCCAAGCGTCTACAGAGAGAGGGAGAGGTGTAACAGGGGAGAGGGAGGCGCCAAGGCTGCAGGGTGCGGCTGCCCTCCCTCCCCCCCTTTATATAGGCCCCCTAGGGGGGGCGCCGGCCCTGGAGATGCATCTCCAAGGGGGGGCGGCGGCCAAGGGGGGAGCCTTGCCCCCCAAGGCAAGTGGGGCGCCCCCTGCGCCTAGGGTTGGAGCCTTGCCCCCCAAGGCAAGTGGGGCGCCCCCTGCCCTAGGATTTCCAACCCTAGGCACAGGGGGGAGGCCCATGGGGGCCGCACCAGCCCACTATGGGCTGGTTCCCTTCCCACTTCAGCCCACGGGGCCCTCCGGGATGGGTGGCCCCACCCGGTGGACCCCCGGGACCCATCCGGTGGTCCCGGTACAATATCGGTGACCCCCGAATCCTTCCCGATGGCCGAAACGACACTTCCTATATATAATTCTTTACCTCCGGACCATTCCGGAACCTCTCGTGACGTCCGGGATCTCATTCGGGACTCCGAACAACCTTCGGTTTGCTGCATACTAATATCTTTACAACCCTAGCGTCACCGAACCTTAAGTGTGTAGACCCTACGGGTTCGGGAGACATGCAGACATGACCGAGACGATCTCCGGTCAATAACCAACAGCGGGATCTGGATACCCATGTTGGCTCCCACATGCTCCTCGATGATCTCATCGGATGAACCACGATGTCGAGGACTTAATCAATCCCGTACTCAATTCCCTTCGTCTATCGGTACGATACTTGCCCGAGATTCGATCGTCGGTATACCGATACCTTGTTCAATCTCGTTACCGGCAAGTCTCTTTACTCGTTCCCGTAACACATCATCCCGTGAACAACACCTTGATCACATTGAGCTCATTATGATGATGTCTTACCGAGTGGGCCCAGAGATACCTCTCCGTCATGCGGAGTGAAAAATCCCAGTCTCGATTCATGCCAACCCAACAAACACTTTCGGAGATACCTATAGTGCACCTTTATAGTCACCCAGTTACGTTGTGACTTTGATACACCCAAAGCACTCCTACGGCATCCGGGAGTTGCATAATCTCATGGTCTAAGGAATGATACTTGACATTCAGAAAAGCTCTAGCAAACGAACTATACGATCTTTGTGCTATGCTTAGGTTTGGGTCTTGTCCATCACATCATTCTCCTAATGATGTGATCCCGTTATCAATGACATCCCCATGTCCATAGTCAGGAAACCATGACTATCTATTGATCAACGAGCTAGTCAACTAGAGGCTTACTAGGGGCACATTGTGGTCTATGTATTCACACATGTATTATGATTTCCGGACAATACAATTATAGCATGAACAATAAACGATTACCATGAACAAGGAAATATAATAATCCTTTTATTATTGCCTCTAGGGAATATTTCCAACAGTCTCCCACTTGCACTAGAGACAATAGTCTAGTTACATTATGATGAATCGCACACCCATGGAATTTTGGTGTTGATCATGTTTTGCTCTAGGGAGAGGTTTAGTCAACGGATCTGCCACATTCAGGTCCGTATGTACTTTACAAATCTCTATGTCTCCATTTTGAACACTTTCACGAATGGAGTTGAAGCGACGCTTGATATGCCTGGTCTTCCTGTGAAACCTGGGCTCCTTCGCAAGGGCAATTGCTCCAGTGTTGTCACAGAAGAGAGTCATCGGGTCCGACGCATTGGGTATGACTCCTAGGTCGGTAATGAACTCCTTCACCCAGACTGCTTCTTGTGCTGCCTCCGAGGCTGCCATATACTCTGCTTCACATGTAGATCCCGCCACGACGCTTTGCTTGCAACTGCACCAGCTTACTACCCCTTCATTCAAAATATACACGTATCCGGTTTGTGACTTGGAGTCATCCAGATCTGTGTCGAAGCTGGCGTCGACGTAACCCTTTACGACGAGCTCTTCGGCACCTCCATAAACGAGAAACATATCCTTAGTCCTTTTCAGGTACTTCAGGATGTTTTTGACCGCTGTCCAGTGTTCCTTGCCGGGATTACTTTGGTACCTACCTACCAAACTTACGGCAAGGTTTACATCGGGTCTGGTACACAGCATGGCATACATAATAGACCCTATGGCTGAGGCATAGGGGATGACACTCATCTCTTCTATATCTTTTGCCGTGGTCGGGCATTGAGCCGTGCTCAATCGCACACCTTGCAATACAGGCAAGAACCCCTTCTTGGACTGATCCATTTTGAACTTCTTCAAAATCTTGTCAAGGTACGTACTTTGTGAAAGACTGATGAGGCGTCTCGATCTATCTCTATAGATCTTGATGCCTAATATATAAGCAGCTTCTCCAAGGTCCTTTATTGAAAAACACTTGTTCAAATAGGCCTTTATGCTTTCCAAGAATTCTATATCATTTCCCATCAATAGTATGTCATCCACATATAATATGAGAAATACTACGGAGCTCCCACTCACTTTCTTGTAAACGCAGGCTTCTCCATAAGTCTGCATAAACCCAAACGCTTTGATCATCTCATCAAAGCGAATGTTCCAACTCCGAGATGCTTGCACCAGCCCATAGATAGAGCGCTGGAGCTTGCATACTTTGTTAGCATTCTTAGGATTGACAAAACCTTCCGGCTGCATCATATACAATTCTTCCTTAAGAAAGCCGTTAAGGAATGCCGTTTTGACGTCCATTTGCCATATCTCATAATCATAGAATGCGGCAATTGCTAACATGATTCGGACGGACTTCAGCTTCGCTACGGGTGAGAAAGTCTCATCGTAGTCAACCCCTTGAACTTGTCGATAACCCTTAGCGACAAGTCGAGCCTTATAGATGGTCACATTACCATCCGCGTCTGTCTTCTTCTTAAAGATCCATTTATTTTCTATGGCTCGCCGATCATCGGGCAAGTCATTCAAAGTCCATACTTTGTTTTCATACATGGATTCTATCTCGGATTTCATGGCTTTTAGCCATTTGTCGGAATCTGGGCCCGCCATCGCTTCTTCATAGTTCGAAGGTTCACCGTTGTCCAACAACATGATTTCCAGGACAGGGTTGTCGTACCACTCTGGTGCGGAACGTGTCCTTGTGGACCTACGAAGTTCAGTAGGAGCTTGATCAGAAGTATCTTGATCATCATCATTAACCTCCTCTTGAATCGGTGCAGGCACCACAGGAACATTTTCCTGAGCTGTGCTACTCTGATTTTCAAGAGGTAGTACTTCATCAAGCTCTACTTTCCTCCCACTTACTTATTTCGCGAGAAACTCTTTCTCTAGAAAGGACCCGTTCTTGGCAACAAAGATCTTGCCTTCGGATCTGAGGTAGAAGGTATACCCAACTGTTTCTTTGGGATATCCTATGAAGACGCATTTTTCCGATTTGGGTTCGAGCTTTTCAGGTTGAAGTTTCTTGACATAAGCATCGCAACCCCAAACTTTCAGAAACGACAGCTTAGGTTTCTTTCCAAACCATAATTCATACGGCGTCGTCTCAACGGATTTTGACGGAGCCCTATTTAAAGTGAATACGGCAGTCTCTAAAGCATAGCCCCAAAATGAGAGCGGTAGATCGGTAAGAGACATCATAGATCGCACCATATCCAATAGAGTGCGATTACGATGTTCGGACACACTGTTACGCTGAGGTGTTCCAGGCGGCGTGAGTTGTGAAACGATTCCACATTTTCTTAAGTGTGTGCCAAATTCGTGACTTAAATATTCTCCCCCACAATCTGATCGCAAGAACTTTATTTTTCTGTCACGTTGATTCTCAACCTCACTCTGAAACTCCTTGAACTTTTCAAAGGTCTCAGACTTGTGTTTCATTAAGTAGACATACCCATATCTACTCAAATCATCAGTGAGAGTGAGAACATAACGATAGCCTCCGCGAGCCTCAATGCTCATTGGACCACACACATCTGTATGTATGATTTCCAACAAGTTGGTTGCTCGCTCCATTGTCCCTGAGAATGGAGTCTTGGTCATTTTGCCCATGAGGCATGGTTCGCATGTGTCAAATGATTCATAATCGAGAGACTCCAAAATTCCATCAGCATGGAGCTTCTTCATGCGCTTGACACCAATGTGACCAAGGCGGCAGTGCCACAAGTATGTGGGACTATCGTTATTAACTTTACATCTTTTGGTATTCACACTATGAATATGTGTATCATCACGTACGAGATTCATTAAGAATAAACCATTAACCATCGGAGCATGACCATAAAATATATCACTCATATAAATAGAACAACCATTATTCTCAGATTTAAATGAGTAACCATCTTGAATTAATCGAGATCCAAATACAATGTTCATGCTCAAACTTGGCACTAAATAACAATTATTGAGGTTCAAAACTAATCCCGTAGGTAAATGTAGAGGTAGCGTGCCGACGGCGATCACATCGACCCTGGAACCATTCCCGATGCGCATCGTCACCTCGTCCTTCGCCAGTCTCCGTTTATTCCGCATCTCCTGCTTTGAGTTACGAATATGAGCAACCGCACCGGTATCAAATACCCAGGAGCTACTACGAGTGCTGGTAAGGTCACATCAATAACATGTATATCACATATACCTTTGGTGTTGCCGGCCTTCTTATCCGCTAAGTACTTGGGGCAATTCCGCTTCCAGTGACCATTTCCCTTGCAATAAAAGCACTCAGTTTCAGGTTTGGGTCCATTCTTTGACTTCTTCCTGGCAACTGATTTACCAGGCGCGGCAACCTCCTTGCCGTCCTTCTTGAAGTTCTTCTTACCCTTGCCTTTCTTGAACTTAGTGGTTTTATTCACCATCAACACTTGATGTTCCTTTTTGATCTCCACCTCCGCAGATTTCAGCATTGAATACAACTCGGGAATGGTCTTTTCCATCCCCTGCATATTGTAGTTCATCACGAAGCTCTTGTAGCTAGGTGGGAGCGACTGAAGGATTCTGTCAATGACCGCCTCATCCGGGAGATTAACTTCCAGCTGAGTCAAGCGGTTGTGCAACCCAGACATCTTGAGTATGTGTTCACTGGCAAAGCTATTTTCCTCCATCTTGCAGCTAAAGAACTTGTCGGAGACATCATATCTCTCGACCCGGGCATGAGCTTGGAAAATCAATTTCAGCTCCTCAAACATCTCATATGCTCCGTGTTGCTCAAAACGCTTTTGGAGCCCCGGTTCTAAGCTGTAAAGCATGCCGCACTGAACGAGGGAGTAATCATCAGTACGTGACTGATGGGCGTTCATAATGTCCTGGTTTTATAGGAATGGTGCTTCACCTAGCGGTGCTTCTAGGACATAATCTTTCTTGGCTGCTATGAGGATGATCCTCAGGTTCCGGACCCAGTCCGAATAGTTGCTGCCATCATCTTTCAGCTTGGTTTTCTCTAGGAACGCGTTGAAGTTGAGGGTGACATTAGCATGGGCCATTTGATCTACAAGACATATTGTAAAGATTTAGACTAAGTTCATGATAATTAATTTCATCTAATCAAATTAATGAATGAACTCCCACTCAGATTTGACATCCCTCTAGTCATCTAAGTGATACATGATCCGAGTCAACTAGGCCGTGTCCGATCATCACGTGAGACGGACTAGTTATCATCGGTGAACATCTCCATGTTGATTGTATCTTCTATACTACTCATGTTCGACCTTTCGGCCCTCCGTGTTCCGAGGCCATGTCTGTACATGCTAGGCTCGTCAATCCAACCTAAGTGTATTGCGTGTGTAAATCTGGCTTACACCCGTTGTATGCGAACGTAAGAACCTATCACACCCGATCATCACGTGGTGCTTCGGAACGACGAACCTTAGCAACGGTGCACAGTTAGGGAGAACACATTTTTTGATATTTTAATGAGGGATCATCTTATTTATGCTACCGTCGTTCTAAGCAAATAAGATGTAAAAGCATGATAAACATCACATGCAATCAAATAGTGACATGATATGGCCAACATCATTTCGCTCCTTTGATCTCCATCTTCGGGGCGCCATGTTCATCGTCGTCACCGGCATGACACCATGATCTCCATCATCATGATCTCCATCATCGTGTCTTCATGAAGTTGTCACGTCAACTATTACTTCTACTACTATGGCTAATGCTTTAGCAATAAAGTAAAGTAATTACATGACGATTTAAGTTGACACGCAGGTCATAAATAAATAAAGACAACTCCTATGGCTCCTGCCGGTTGTCATACTCATCGACATGCAAGTCGTGATTCCTATTACAATAAAAAGATCATCTCATACATCACATACATGATTCATCACAACTTCTGGCCATATCACATCACAAAGCACTTGCTGCAAAAACAAGTTAGACGTCCTCTAATTGTTGTTGCAAGTTTTTACGTGGCTGTTATAGGTTGCTAGCAAGAACGCTTCTTACCTATGTTAAAACCACAACGTGAATTGTCAATCTCTATTTACCCTTCATAAGGACCCTGTTCATCAAATCTGATCCAACTAAAGTGGGAGAGACAGACACCCGCCAGCCACCTTATGCAACTAGTGCATGTCAGTCGGTGGAACCGGTCTCACGTAAGCGTACGTGTAAGGTTGGTCTGGGCCGCTTCATCCCACAATACCGCTGAACCAAGATAGGACTAGTAACGGCAAGAAGAATTGACAATTCGGCGCCCACAACTACTTTGTGTTCTACTCGTGCATAGAAACCACGCATAGACCTAGCTCATGATGCCACTGTTGGGGATCGTAGCAGAAATTAAAATTTTCCTACGCATCACCAAGATCTATCCATGGAGTATTCTAGCAACGAGGGGATAGGAGAGCATCTACATACCACTTGTAGATCACAACGGAAGCGTTCAAGAAGAACGTGGATGATGGAGTCGTACTCGCCGTGATCCGAATCACCGATGACCTAGTGCCGAACGGACATCACCTCCGCATTCAACACACGTACGGTCGGGATGACGTCTCCTCCTTCTTGATCCAGCAAGGGGGAAGGAGAGGTTGATGAAGATCCAGCAGCACGACGGCGTGGTGGTGGATGCAGCAGAATTCCAGCAGGGCTTCGCCAAGCGTCTACGGAGAGAGGGAGAGGTGTCACATGGGAGAGGGAGGCGCCAAGGCTGCAGGGTGCGGTTTCCCTCCCCCCCCCCTTTATATAGGCCCCCTAGGGGGGCGCCGTCCCTGGAGATGCATCTCCAAGGGGGGGGGCGGCGGCCAAGGGGGAGCCTTGCCCCCCAAGGCAAGTGGGGCGCCCCCTGCCCTAGGGTTTCCAACCCTAGGTGCAGGGGGGAGGCCCATGGGGGGCGCACCAGCCCACTATGGGCTGGTTCCCTCCCCACTTCAGCCCACGGGGCCCTCCGGGATGGGTGGCCCCACCCAGTGGACCCCCGGGACCCATCCGGTGGTCCCGGTACAATACCGGTGACCCCCGAATCCTTCCCGATGGCCGAAACAACACTTCCTATATATAATTCTTTACCTCCGAACCATTACGGAACCTCTCGTGATGTCCGGGATCTCATCCGGGACTCCGAACAACCTTCGGTTTGCTGCATACTAATATCTTTACAACCCTAGCGTCACCGAACCTTAAGTGTGTAGACCCTACGGGTTCGGGAGACATGCAGACATGACCGAGACGATCTCCGGTCAATAACCAACAGTGGGATCTGGATACCCATGTTGGATCCCACATGCTCCTCGATGATCTCATCGGATGAACCACGATGTCGAGGACTTAATCAATCCCGTACTCAATTCCCTTCGTCTATCGTTACGATACTTGCCCGAGATTCGATCGTCGGTATACCGATACCTTGTTCAATCTCGTTACCGGCAAGTCTCTTTACTCGTTCCTGTAACACATCATCCCGTGAACAACACCTTGATCACATTGAGCTCATTATGATGATGTCTTACCGAGTGGGCCCAGAGATACCTCTCCGTCATGCGGAGTGACAAATCCCAGTCTCGATTCATGCCAACCCAACAAACACTTTCGGAGATACCTGTAGTGCACTTTTATAGTCACCCAGTTACGTTGTGACGTTTGATACACCCAAAGCGCTCCTACGGCATCCGGGAGTTGCATAATCTCATGGTCTAAGGAATGATACTTGACATTCAGAAAAGCTCTAGCAAACGAACTATACGATCTTTGTGCTATGCTTAGGTTTGGGTCTTGTCCATCACATCATTCTCCTAATGATGTGATCCCGTTATCAATGACACCCCCATGTCCATAGTCAGGAAACCATGACTATCTATTGATCAACGAGCTAGTCAACTAGAGACTTACTAGGGACACATTGTGGTCTATGTATTCACACATGTATTATGATTTCCGGACAATACAATTATAGCATGAACAATAGACGATTATCATGAACAAGGAAATATAATAATCCTTTTATTATTGCCTCTAGGGCATATTTCCAACAAAATTTCCCTCTCGCACAAGCAGTTTGTGATGGAGTACGCTGCAAACCGGACCTCCATAGCCTCCATTTTGAAGGCTACGAGGTCGTTTTTGGAGCGAGCTCCATAAAAAGGGCTTCCTCCTCCGCCTCCCCGGGATCCTGCTTAACTTTTAGTTTTATGTAAGGGTTTGTTATGCTGTCCCCTGGCAAGACCTATTTATTTTTCTTGTCGCACTTGGATTGTGAGTTTGGATCTTGAACTTTGGAAGTTGTCTATTGTTAGTGCAGTTACTTTATAATATAAAGCGGGAACCCTTTTTCGTTAAATTATGGCGACTCTGCTAGAGTGCATTTTTATATAATGATCACCGTACTATGTGTATTTTATATGATGATCGTCGTACTACTGGTAATTATGGCAATCGGCCACATATGACGCATCTCTGAGACCCGGGTATTGTAACAAGAAGTTTGGCCTTGAATTGATGAAAGTGAGTTGTGTGCCAAAAATATATATTGTTATATTCTTTTTATGTGAATACACCGATATGATTTTTGTGGTATATATGTAACTAGTATACTTTGTTGACCAGAAAAAAGATGTGGATCTTATGAACCCGAACAGCTTATCTTCATTCTTCAGTTCATTTCTTAAAAAGCATCCCGGGGAAAATTAAGACTCCGCTTAACCTCGATGTGAATAGGGCACGAATGTGGCACATTAGAGGAAGGTTTAAACAGAAGGATGTCCATTTCTACCAAAGTACTCCGTATAAAGTCAAATTTCTGAGAAAAGATTGGATAGTTTATCTCTACTCCTGTTTTTTTTGGTACCTCGTCCCACCTCACACTGAGCCGCCACGAACCGAAAAAACCGCGTACCGAAGCCCCCACCCGCCCTCACGCATTCCAGGGTCTAACCTCCGATCGCACCCAAGACAATCCAGCGAAAAAAACCTACGAAAATTAAACAGCGAAAAAAAACCTATTGGAGGTGTTGGTAGTCCGAGACGGTTTATTTTCAACACTTTCCTAATGACAAAAGATCACGGATCTAACTTTCCTACCTTAGCCAAATCGACGAATCTCTCTCATTAATGCAATTTGCTTTAGGAAACAAATAATAGATTCTTTCCTACCTTAGCCAAATCAACGGATCTCTCCCATTAATGCAATTTGCTTTAGCAAACAAATAATAGATTCTTTCCTACCTTAGCCAAATCAACGAATCTCTCTCATTAATGCAATTTGCTTTAGGAAACAAATAATAGATTCTTTCCTACCTTAGCCAAATCAACGGATCTCTCTCATTAATGCAATTTGCTTTAAGAAACAAATAATAGATTTTCAGAAACAAATAATCTCTAATCTCTAATCTCTGATTCTCTAATAATTATTATTATTATTATTTATTAATATTAATAATTAATAATAATAATACCTAAAATAAACGCAGCGTTCCGTTTCTCGTCTTACGTCGTTGAACCCTTCGTTGAGCCTCCCTCCCGTGCGTTGTTGGTTTTCACTGCATACGTTCCACCCCAAATGTGATTCGTTCTTCTTAATTACATGGTCCCACCCCTATGCGATCCGGCGAAAGAACCAGCAAAACCGTCATACCCACGCACGCAAGCAACGAAAAATCCACACAAGTCGTGTCTCCTCCTCCCTGTTCAAACCCTAGCCGCCCCTTCCCAGTTGACGCCGCTAGCGAGTAGCGCGTAGCACAGGCACCAGTGCGGCCCTTCCGCGGCCCCCCTTGACCTCGCAATGAAACAGCTCGTCGGCATCGACGACGAGCCGGTGCGTCTGTTGTTGATTCCTATGGATGGGTCAAGCAGGACAGAGGCGGTGGATCCGGGACATAGCCATGAAGTCTGCTTCGATGCGCGCCCAATATTGTCTCATGTGCATGGGTCGATCCTGGACGGTGGGCGATGGATCAAGGACGTACATAGTAGCTTTCACCTACGCAAACGGCTGACTACTCAACCTCCTCTTGGCGGTGGCAGCGGCCAGGTCTGGTTAGCTACCATTTATCTTTAATACATGCCATGAAAGGCGATCAAGAGGAGCAATCATAAGCAGTGAGGTGTTCCAGGGCTACGAGCGCCAGTACTGCGCTCTGCGTCTGCGAGGTCTTCGCCAAGATCACACCCTCTCTTCCCGTGCCTATTTCTATTTGTTGTTGTTGGTTTCGTCTTACATGGTGAGATCTAAGCAGACAAGATGAAGCAGAGGCTCTCTGAGATCCAGTCCGACGTGCAGGATACTGAATCGCTGGTAAATACTAGATTGTGTTTTATGATTTGATCATCCATTCCGCTGCCTTACATACTGCCTTTGGGACATTTGGCAGGTGGAGGCTTCATTTTGGATGTAGGTGAATGTGTGATTTCTGGAAGCTCTGTATATTAACTTCATGATCTGCTCTTGATTTCCTTCTTGGGGACTAGATTTAAAGATTTGCCAGCTACACCATCTAAAAATCAGGCTGCTGATCTGGGTACATTGCTACTCGGCCTTGCGTTCAATTGAAGTTTTCTGAGATCAACTCTTCTGAAACTTCAAAACGAGTAGTCCTCATATTTTGAGGTTGCTACTTGCACATTGTTCATCTTTCTAACAATTTTGTTCCATTATTTTGCACTCTATCTGCCAATATGATTGCATGGTATAGGGTGCGATGGTGGCGTGGGCGTCGCACGAGGTAGGAGCAGTGCCCTGCACAGGCCAGCCCATGCCGGGAGCTAGCATCGCGCCAACGCCTCCATGAACACCACCATGACGCGTTGCATGGTGTCGCTGTCGGGTGTGGCCCCCAACATTGTGATGTGTGCTCAAGCATGTCGTTTGTGGCTTCAAGCCGTCTGGTGGCCACCGTGGCATCGTGGCTAAACAAGAGGTTGGTGATGAAGAGCCTGCGCTCATCCAGGCGGATATGGCGGAGCATCCACGGTGATGTGGACGTGGCTGCAGCCGTGGCCAGATGGAGAAGCCTTAGGTCCTGGTAGATTATCTATTGATGGCATAATCCTCCAGAGCTACTGTAACACCCCCAGTGTCATGCTATAGTAATCCCCTGTTAATGGTGCCATGTCACCAAGTTACTGTTGTTAAATTTCACTTGATCCAAATCACAATTCAAATTCAAATCTAATCTAAAGTAAAAAAATCATATTTGTCAGACATGAAATCTAAAATGTTCACAATATCCTATAAATTCACTTGATCATTGTCATGTTGGAACCAACCTCTTTTGGATTCCCACAGTGCCCCTGAAAATTTATTCAGTGGACCGGTAGCCAATTAATTGAGCTTTTCAATTTCTAAAAATAGTTGAACACTCCCAAATGCTTCGAAACTTTTTGTACTAACCCAGGTTTTTGCCTAGTATTTTTGTGCCAAGTTTTGTATTAAACAAAACTCTTTTAGTGGCTAAAGAAATTACACAACATAAGAGTGATGCTTTAAAAAAAGAAACGGTGAGGAGAGAAAAGAAGACCCCCTAGCTCCCCATGGGCCTCGGCCCATCCCACGTGGCCCAACCGGCCCACCCCCTGGCCTATTAGGCCACCCCACACCCCCCCCCCCCCCGAACCCTAACCACCAGACCCCCCCCCCCACTTTCCCCACGCACACACGCTCCTCTCCTTCCCTCGATTTGGCTTCTGGATCGGGCCACGTCCTGACCCCGCCGCTTGCCCCCAACAACCGCGTCGCCCGCCGTCGCGTCGACTCCGCCACCACACCTCCGACGCAGCCCGGCGCTGCCCCGCCGTCACCGGCGCCCGCCTCCTCAACCCTCCCTCCTGCGTGGATCTGGTCGGGGGCAATCGACGCCCCCGATGCCTTGCGCCCACGCCGATGTCATACCCCGTCGTCACCATCCCCACCCGTCGACGGCGTCCGCCTCCTCGACCCCTTCCCCGACGAGCTCCACCACGCCTCGCCGCCCCCCTTCCCATCAACGTACGGTGAGGCCTCCCCCTCGGCCTCTCCTCCTCCCTCGCACGTCATGGCAATGTCCGCGCCTAGTCGCGGCCCCGCACAGCGGTCGCCGCGCCCAACAGCGCGCACCGCACGCCCCTCGCGCGTCCAAGCTGCGCGCCTCCCCCCAGCTCCCTGCTGCTACGCTGCACCTGCAGCCGTCGGTAGCTCGTCCCGACCGCTCCCGCCTATGGCCGCCACCACTCTGCCCGCGCCTGCCACCGCCCTCGCCGCTCGGCTACGCCCACCGCCGCTCCGCGTTGCGCGCCGTAGCCATCGCCCATGACCACGCCCGCTTCCCTTGCTGCTTCGGCCCCGCCGCATCTGCGCCGCTATGGCCTTGCCCCCGCCGGTGTCGCGCGTCGCCGACCATTTCGGCCAGACCCAGGTCACTGCCGTTGAGGCCCTGCCCCTCCCCTGCGTGCGTTGTTGTGCAGGCGGGAGGTGGCCAGATGGGCACTGACCACCAGACCCCACGCCCCTGTCCTAAGAAAAACGAAAAAGAAATGTTAATAAAAATAAAATAAATACTAAAATATTTAATTAATTAATTAGTGGTTCAGTTAATTAACTTAATTAATTTTGCCTAATTAACTAATTAGCTAATTAGTTAGTCAGAGGACTCAATGACAGTGGGGCCCCACCCCTAGTTAGCTTAATTTAAACCCCCCTTTTAAAATATGTGGCACTGACAGATGGGCCCCATTGACCTTGTTGACTGGTCAACTTTGACCCAGTCAACGCTGACTGTGCTGCTGACTGGGCACTGACCGGCCCCACACGTCAGGGCTGACCATGGTCAACTCAGCTGACTAATGACGTCATGATGACATCATGCTGGTGCAATAACCCTATTTTAGTTTACTAATAAATCTAGGATATTGTTTAAATCTTTGAAAAATCATAGAAAAATATGCGTAACTCGGATGAAAATGTTTTCTACATGAAAGTTGCTCAGAACGATGAGACGAATCCGAATACGCGATCCGTTTACCTGTCAGATGCCTCTAACTATCTGAACATGGAACATTTCCCCTCCGGTCATCTGTCTGACACAGGTCCGGAACCAGGAATACATTCCTGGTTGATTTTCCCCTTCACCTATGCCGTGTAGCCATACATTAGGTCACACCCGGCACAGCATATTGCCACGTTATGCTTTGTGATGCTATGTTTGCTTTATATTTACTGTTTCTTCCCCTTCTTCTCTCCGGTAGACCCCGAGACCGATGCCGCCCCTGTGATCGACTACGTCGACGACGACCCCTCCTTGCCAGAGCAACCAGGCAAGCCCCCCCCCCTTTCATCATCCCGATATCGCCCATTCCATTCTCTCATGCTTGCATTAGATTTTGCTACTGTTATTGTTTGCTCCTATTCTGATGCATAGCCTGCTTTTGTATCTGCTGTTGTACCTTATCTGCTTATGCTAAACTGCTTAGTATAGGTTGGTTAGTGAACCATCAGTGACCCCACCTTGTCCTTTTTGCCCCTGCTTCATCATTGAAGACCCGATCAACGAGATCGAAGACCAGGCCCCGACACTGCACATCACTTTCCCCTTAGTTGCTCGACACTACTGGGTTACTATCGAGTGCCGAGGGTGAGCCCTCTACAGCACTTCTGATGTTAACCTGCAGTGTAGCTATTCGTTCGTGGTCATCGAGGGTGATTTCCTCCTTAACCACTTCCGATACGGCTCTGTCGTGCAACCCCTCAAGTGTGAACCTCGAGGGTGATTCCTCTTACGTTCACCTTGATGATTACATCTAGTGGAATTCATCGGGGGTGATTCCCCGGGTTTCCCCTTGATGTTTGGACACACGGATACTTGGACTTTACCACTGTTACTTGGAAAGACGGGTCGACCCTGAGGGGTACCCGCACGAGCTTAATTGCGAGTGATGTGGAGTCGGGCGGACCTGGAAGGTGCCCGCGAGATAATTACGAGGCGTGGCCGGGCATTCCTAGCCCTTGCCGCAAGTCCTCGAGACGGGGCAACGGGGTCACATCTTTCGTGAGTCTCTGCTTGTTACCGTGCGTTCCTAATCCACTACGATTTGGATATTTGATCCGAGGGGCCTCTGGCCTGATAGCACTAACCATCACGTGGGCATAGTATGGGCGTTCTGCGTCGTATGCATCAGCCGAAGCTTAATAGACGTCAGCGACTTAGCAGCGCGCCCCGGGTTGGACTGCGTAAGCGCCTGCCTTGTTGAAGGAGGTAGCTAGGTCTGCTCACTGGCCGCCCTCGCAACGTGCAGGAGTTCCCGGGGAGATGGCCCATGACCCCTGGGGGCATAGGTTTAGTCCGGCGTGCTGGCCTCTCTATTAAGCCTAGGTCGGGTTGTGGCGTATTGTTTGGCCGAGGCCGGGCATGACCCAGGAAAGTGTGTCCGGCCGGAGTCAATCGAGCGTGGTGGGTAAGTTGGTGCACCCCTGCAGGGAAGAAAACATCTATCGATAGCCTGTCCTACGGTAACGGAGACTTGGAGTTGTATCCCGATCGATACAACTAGAACTGGATACTTGTGATGAGAACTGGATGGTGATGAGGATTGGATTGTGATGATAACTGGATAGTATGGCTCTGGGATGCCTTTCTCGCAGGGAGTCGAGAAAGGATCTCCGGCCGAGGTTGATAACACTTCTACTACTTTACATTATGCTACTCTACTCCCTCTTGTTGCTGCAAGATGGTGGTTTCCAGAAGATGCTAGTCTTCGGTAGGACTAGGCCTTCTCTCCATTCTGGCATTTCTGCAGCCCAGTCCACATATACAACCTTCCTTTGATAATGTTGCATATGTAGTGTAGATCCTTGCTTGCGAGTACTTTGGATGAGTACTCACGGTTGCTTTGCTTCCCCTTTTCCCCCCTTTCTTCTTTTCGGTTGATGCAACCAGATGTCGGAGCCCAGGAGCCAGATGGCACCGCCGATGCCTACTACTACGTGGAGACCGCCGACGACCAGGAGTAGTTAGGAGGCTCCCAGGAAGGAGGCCTTGCCTTTTCGATCGTTGCTACTTTTGTGCTAGCCTTCTTAAGGCAAACTTGTCTAACTTATGTCTGTACTCAGATATTGTTGCTTCCGCCGACTCTTGTGTATTCGAGCTTATGTATTCAAGCCCTCGAGGCCCCTGGCTTGTAATATAAAGCTTGTATTATTTTAATTTGTGTCTAGAGTTGTGTTGTGATATCTTCCCGTGAGTCCTTGATCTTGATCGTACACATTTGCGTGTATGATTAGTGTATGATTGAATCGAGGGTGTCACAAGTTGGTATCAGAGCCGACTGCCTGTAGGTAGCCCCCTTTCCAACTCTTTGGCGGAAGTTGAGTCTAGTCACTACAAAACTTTTACTAACATGGTTGTGTGTCTTACGGGCCCACGTCGCCATATGGGTGGTATTGGGATCTTTTATTCCTCGTCTATAGTCTGGGACTCTGATCTCTCTTCCATTCGGGTTAAACGGTTTTGCTAACTCTAACATTAGGATCTCGTAACTACTTCCTCCCGGAGAGCCCCTTATTACTGATAATCGCCTGCTGCACCAGAGGGTTCCGAAGATACTATCCGATGTTATCCCGATAACTTGTGCTCATCGCGTTTGCAATTCCCTACCACCGATAAGCCCCTATGACTAACTACATATCCTTGTCTCTCATACCTTCATCCCCAGTTGCTCTTGTTATTAGAAGATACCCCGAAATACTTGTCGTTGTTCCGAGAATCCTTTTGTGCCTACTGCCTTGCAGTTCCTTGTCGCCTGAATACACCGACAAATTAATCCTCACACATTTCGAGGATTTGTTTTTCCCTAGTTGTTCATATGTTTCACAAAAGTCTTTGAAATACTATTCGATCTTTCGATAATCCTCAACAGCCGGTAGTTCTTAAAATTCTTGCTTGTTTGCATTATGGATAATCCCATAAGTCTAGTAATCTTATTGGCATCCTTTGTCACTATCCTTTCGAGTCCGTTGATTCAATATGTTGCGGATGCTCGCAATCCTCAGACGGATCATAGAATTCATCCTTCCGGCTTGGACGTCATTTGACCAAGAGCTGTTTCTTGACCAATCAAATTGTTGTCGATTGTATCCCTAAGGCTATTCAACTTACTTATCTTTTGATCAGAGTGTCTGCTTCTGATCTTCTATTTTTGAAATCATGATTTCTTTGCATTTAAGCATCGAATTATTCAGATGTTTCTATAATCCGAAGCCTTTGCATTCTTTCTCCTTCTGGTTGAGTACCGATACTCACATCAGATCCTATGTGGACCGCCAGATCCTTTGTTGAATTTATCCGACAACACCCTTCATATT
This sequence comes from Aegilops umbellulata, assembly GCA_032464435.1. NCBI lineage: Eukaryota > Viridiplantae > Streptophyta > Magnoliopsida > Poales > Poaceae > Aegilops > Aegilops umbellulata. The sequence goes on along the minus strand of CP136056.1, from coordinate 380,019,740 downwards.
CAATAACCTTTTGAGCCTTTCCTCGGATACAAAATGCCTTTGGTAATTTGTATCTTCTGCCTTCTCAACCATGCTCTGCCTTCGAGTTGGTGTTATATTACTCCTGATATTTGTGGTATATGTTCCCAAGATGCCCCTATGGGTGGAACCTATGCCTTCCTTAATCCATGTGAACCCGAGAGTTTTCACGAATCATACTCTTCTGGTGTCTTGCCAGATAACATTTCAACACTACAACTTCATTGAAAGCGAGAAGTAAATGAGAGGTTATGCATTGAAGAAGTGGGAGTCGACCTTGAACTTTGTGTTCATGCCCATAGACACGATGTAGATCTTATCATGGAAGCTTCTCTTATAATCAAATGTTTGCTCGGTATAAGCTCATCTTGCATCTTTAAATTGATCCTTTGCAATCGTGGTTCCGACCATATTTTCTCCTTGATTCCATTTTCGGGACAAGTTAAAATACTTGTCTTCTGTAGATCATTTCATCTGTCCAACCTCTATTTTGATCTACCTCGAGTATTGCCCCTATTATCTCGAGGATATTGTGTCATTGCACTACCTCTTGTGAATTCTCATTGGAATGATACTCCATCACATCATTCCTAGCCTGTTTGGCTATATCATTCTCGCGCTAATTTTAACTGTGCTACCCGGTCCTTCTTCCCGGAGCACAACTTCCGACGATGAGCTAAGCTTACGTCGATCTTCCTCATCTTATCATTTCACCTCAAACAACAAGCTTGTTTTCGAGCTTTTGTTGCATCTGTGGTTCCAATAACCTTCCGCTTCAACATTCCTTTTGCTTGATGTCGTCGCTGTTCGATGGCCTCTTCATAGTACCTCGACAAAATCTGTCGTGATCCCCATCAATATGCTGCCTTGTTCTAAGATATCAATCTAATTCTTGAGGAGGAATACCATCCTTGCCCGTCGATGATTCGTGTTGTCATCGACACCATCCTTGACTTCCTGCCAATACCGACTTGGTCATGTTTTGATTATATCTTACATTCCTTACATTCTTGGAATTGTTCCTTTGTACTTCTTGTGACCTTCAGATTCAATCGTGCTTGAAACACCATGTTAATGTTACCTCGAAACATGATTGTGGTACGCCGAACAACAACAAGAACATTGTAAGTGCATTGCCAAATGTTTCTTGCTCTATTATCCAAACACCTTTGTATGGATAACGTCATGAATTCCCTTGCCCCTTTATCCAAATGGTGATGTACTTGTTGATCGAACATGTATATCATGCTCTACTTTTCCTTGGGAAAAGTTACACTCCTAAATCTTGTGTATAAACACATTTTACTTTCCATTGGTTTGCTTAACCTTTCTTGTGATCTATATATGTTATAAGCAGAAATAATTCCCTGCTTATGGAAACACATCGGTTTACAACTCTGTTAGTGTGACCCTGTTACTATTGCTGACGACATCCTGGTAACCCCCGATGGACGAGAACTTTGCCTATTGGTCCGCCTCGTTCAACAAGCAGGAAAATGGTTCTATTCGTCCCTCGCCCTTGGTACCAACGTTGTTGCCAACATAACTGACATACTATCCTCTGCCATGCCTTGCTACCATGACCGTGCAATATGTCGGCGTCCTTTCTACTTTTGAACCACATGGTGGGCCCATAACCCATAGTTCCACAGGATCGAAACCTGACTCCTGTACATCCTTGATTCCGAAGTATCCTTTTTCACTTGCCTTCGTATGAAATTCATGAGCCACCTTCCTAGTGATCTATTCTAGTATCAGACGCAATATTTTTGTTGTTGTTGCTCTAAATCCCTTTCACCTTTTGATTAGGCATCCAATGGTTGCCTGCCCGTTAAAACTTCTCATGGTACCTTCATATTTTGGTCTCGGTGTTTTATTAAGTTTCAACTCGAGAGATACTTCCGCTTCATTCCCTGAATTGTTTACCAGATAATTAACCCTATAAGGGTCAGTTCTCCCGAAGTTACTCTCTACTTCCCCACTTAAATCTCGGGACGAGATTTCTTGTAGTGGAGGAGATTTGTAACACCCCCAGTGTCATACTATAGTAATCCCCTGTTAATGGTGCCATGTCACCAAGTTACTGTTGCTAAATTTCACTTGATCCAAATCACAATTCAAATTCAAATCTAATCTAAAGTCAAAAATTCATATTGGCAGACATGAAATCTAAAATGTTCACAATATCCTATAAATTCACTTGATTATTGTCATGTTGGAACCAACCTATTTTGGATTCCCGCAGTGCCCCTGAAATTTTTTTCAGTGGACCGGCAGCCAATTAATTGAGCTTTTCAATTTCTAAAAATAGTTGAACACTCCCAAATGCTTCGAAACTTTTTGTACCAAACCAGGTTTTTGCATAGTATTTTTGTGCCAAGTTTTGTATTAAACAAAACTCTTTTAGTGGCTAAAGAAATTACACAACATAAGAGTGATGCTTTTAAAAAAAAGAAACGGTGAGGAGAGAAAAGAAGACCCCCAGCTCCCCATGGGCCTCGGCCCATCCCACGCGGCCCAACCGGCCCACCCCCTGGCCTATTAGGCCACCCCACACCCCCCCCCCCCCCGAACCCTAACCACCAGACCCCCCCCCACTTTCCCCACGCACCCACGCTCCTCTCCTTCCCACGATTTGGGCTCTGGATCGGGCCACGTCCCGACCCTGCCGCTTGCCCCCGACAACCGCGTCGCCCGCCGTCGCGTCGACTCCGCCACCACACCTCCGATGCAGCCCGGCGCTGCCCCGCCATCACCGGCGCCCGCCTCCTCAACCCTCCCTCCTGCGTGGATCTGGTCGAGGGCAATCGACACCCCCGATGCCTTGCGCCCACGCCGATGTTGTACCCCGTCGTCACCATCCCCACCCGTCGACGGCGTTCGCCTCCTCGACCCCTTCCCCGACGAGCTCCACCACGCCTTGTCGCCGCGCCCAACAGCGCGCACCGCACGCCCCTCACACGTCCAGGCCGCGCGCCTCCCCCCCCCCCCCCCCCCCCGCGCTCCCTACTGCACCTGGAGCCGTCGGTAGCTCGTCCCGACCGCTCCCGCCTATGGCCGCCACCACTCTGCCCGCGCCTGCCACCGCCCTCGCCGCTCGGCTACGCCCACCGCCGCTCTGCGTTGTGCACCGTAGCCACCGCACATGACCACGCCCGCTTCCCTTGCTGCTCTGGCCCCGCCGCATCTGCGCCGCTATGGCCCCGCCCCCGCTGGTGTCGCGCGTCGCCGACCATTTCGGCCGGACCCAGGTCACTGCCGTTGAGGCCCTGCCCCTCCCCTGCGTGCGTGGTTGTGCAGGCGGGAGGTGGCCGGATGGGCACTGACCACCAGACCCCACGCCCCTGTCTTAAGAGAAACGAAAAAGAAATGTTAATAAAAATAAAACAAATACTAAAATATTTAATTAATTAATTAGTGGTTCAGTTAATTAACTTAATTAATTTTGCCTAATTAACTAATTAGTTATTAGTTAGTCAGAGGACTCTATGACAATGGGGCCCCACCCCTAGTTAGCTTAATTTAAACCCCCTTTTAAAATATGTGGCACTGACAGATGGGCCCCATTGACCCCGTTGACTGGTCAACTTTGACCCAGTCAACGCTGACTGTGCTGCTGACTGGGCACTGACCGGCCCCACACGTCAGGGCTGACCATGGTCAACTCAGCTGACTAATGACGTCATGATGACATCATGCTGGTGCAATAACCCTATTTTAGTTTAATAATAAATCTAGAATATTGTTTAAATCTTTGAAAAATCATAGAAAAATATCCGTAACTCGGATGAAAATGTTTTCTACATGAAAGTTGCTCAGAACGATGAGACGAATCTGAATACGCGATCTGTTTACCTGTCAGATGCCTCTAACTATCTGAACATGGAACATTTCCCCTCCGGTCATCTGTCTGACACAGGTCCGGAACCAGGAATACATTCCCGGTTGATTTTCCCCTTCACCTATGCCGTGTAGCCATACATTAGGTCACACCCGGCACAACATATTGCCACGTTATGCTTTGTGATGCTATGTTTGCTTTATATTTACTGTTTCTTCCCCCTCTTCTCTCCGGTAGACCCCGAGACCGATGCCGCCCCTGTGATCGACTACCTCGACGACGACCCCTCCTTGCCAGAGCAACCAGGCAAGCCCCCCCTTTGATCATCCCGATATCGCCCATTCCATTCTCTCATGCTTGCATTAGATTTTGCTACTGTTATTGTTTGCTCCTATTCTGATGCATAGCCTGCTTTTGTATCTGTTGATGTACCTTATCTGCTTATGCTAAACTGCTTAGTATAGGTTGGTTAGTGAACCATCAGTGACCCCCACCTTGTCCTTGTTGCCCCTGTTTCATCATTGAAGACCCGATCAACGGGATCGAAGACCAGGCCCCGACACTGCACATCACTTTCCCCTTAGTTGCTCGACACTACTGGGTTACTATCGAGTGCCGAGGGTGAGCCCTCTACAACACTTCTGATGTTAACCTGCAGTGTAGCTATTCGTTCGTGGTCATCGAGGGTGATTTCCTCCTTAACCACTTCCGATACAGCTCTATCGTGCAACCCCTCAAGTGTGAACCTCGAGGGTGATTCCTCTTACGTTCACCTTGATGATTACATCTAGTGGAATTCATCGGGGTGACTCCCCGGGTTTCCCCTTGATGTTTGGACACACGAATACTTGGACTTTACCACTTTTACTGGGAAAGATGGGTCGACCCTGAGGGGTACCCGCGCGAGCTTAATTGCGAGTGATGTGGAGTCGGCGGACCTGGAAGGTGCCCGCGAGATAATTACGAGGCGTGGCCAGGCATTCCTAGCCCTTTCCGCAAGTCCTCGAGACGGGGCAACGGGGTCACATCTTTCGTGAGTCTCTGCTTGTTACCACGCGTTCCTAATCCACTACGATTTGGATATTTGATCCGAGGGTCCTCTGGCCTGATAGCACTAACCATCACATGGGCGTTCTGCGTCGTATGCATCAGCCGAAGCTTAATAGACGTCAGCGACTGAGCGGCGCGCCCCGGGTTGGACTGCGTAAGCGCCTGCCTTGTTGAAGGAGCTAGCTAGGTCTGCTCACCGGCCGCCCTCGCAACGCGTAGGAGTTCCCGGGGAGATGGCCCATGACCTCTGGGGGCATAGGTTTAGTCCGGCGTGCTGGCCTCTCTATTAAGCCTAGGTCGGGTTGTGGCGTATTGTTTGGCCGAGGCCGGGCATGACCCAGGAAAGTGTGTCCGGCCGGAGTCAATCGAGCGTGGTGGGTAAGTTGGTGCACCCCTGCAGGGAAGAAAACATCTATCGATAGCCTGTCCTAGGTTAACGGACACTTGGAGTTGTATCCCAATCGATACAACTAGAACTGGATACTTGTGATGAGAACTGGATGGTGATGAGGATTGGATTGTGATGATAACTGGATAGTATGGCTCTGGGATGCCTTTCTCGCAGGGAGTCGAGAAAGGATCTCCGGCCGAGGTTGATAACACTTCTACTACTTTACATTATGCTACTCTACTCCCTCTTGTTGCTGCAAGATGGTGGTTTCCAGAAGATGCTAGTCTTTGGTAGGACTAGGCCTTCTCTCCATTCTGGCATTTCTGCAGCCCAGTCCACATATACAAACTTCCTTTGATAATGTTGCATATGTAGTGTAGATCCTTGCTTGCGAGTACTTTGGATGAGTACTCACGGTTGCTTTGCTTCCCCTTTCCCCCCTTTCTTCTTTCCGGTTGATGCAACCAGATGTCGGAGCCCAGGAGCCAGATGCCACCGCCGATGCCTACTACTACGTGGAGACCGCCGACGACCAGGAGTAGTTAGGAGGCTCCCAGGAAGGAGGCCTTGCCTTTTCGATCTTTGCTACTTTTGTGCTAGCCTTCTTAAGGCAAACTTGTCTAACTTATGTCTGTACTTAGATATTGTTGCTTCCGCCGACTCTTGTGTATTCGAGCTTATGTATTCAAGCCCTTGAGGCCCCTGGCTTGTAATATAAAGCTTGTATTATTTTAATTTGTGTCTAGAGTTGTGTTGTGATATCTTCCCGTGAGTCCTTGATCTTGATTGTACACATCTGCGTCTATGATTAGTGTACGATTGAATCGAGGGTGTCACAGCTACAATAGCCAGAAAGATGCCTTGCCGTGGGGAAGCCTCACTGCTGGAAGCGCCATCAGTGATCTGATTTGAAGAATCCAACAAGAGGTCAATGGAATTCTCATCTCCAATATGTTCGCATTCTAACACGTCCTTCTTGATTCAGCTGTTACATTGTGTCACAGTTCACTTGTTTTTCACCTTTTTTCGTACTACTATGCACTGGAATGTCCATGTTTGCTAATTTGCAGATTGAATTGTTCTGATAAAATATGCTAATATATGTCACTTCTTTCTGAAAGGTATCCGGAACTCTTAACTGCATTTGCTCCGGTGATAACTTTTTCTTATTGTTGCCATTTTGTGTTCCAGTCAAGATTTTCTTCTTTCACAGACATTAGAAGTCTAAAACTGGGATAAAAATAAATAAAGTTTGGAATAAGCTAGAATCTTACTAATCTCCAATATCTGCTCCACATGTGTGGAATCAATCATCCAGATATATATACTCGGATTGATGCAGCCATGCCCAATAAGAATCTTCATGTAAATAAATCGAAGGATTCTCTACTGATGAATAGGGAGCTGCACCAGACATCATATGGTCTTCTCATTTTCGTGGTAAGACTGGACTGACCTCAAGACTTAAGTATCTCGGAACCATGCTTTTCCTGCGTAGTTTGTAGCATGCTATTACATGGTCTATTAAGTGCATGTGAAGATTCTTGAATTTACCCTGACATTATGGAATCTTTGTGCTGAAACAATTAAATATGTTAATCTATAATGATAGCAATGAAGACACGCCGTTCCGTTATTAGTACAGTGCAGATGGTCATGTGGCCATTATGGCCTATCTTCAGTATTGTGGTTAACATTGACAGGATTAATGTAATCTTCGAAACGACATGTTCCATTTTCCCTATGTATTTTTTTGTTCAGATGCCCTACTACTGTTTTATTGACTGCAGGCAATCTATTTTGTATGGTATGATTTTGTTTGTTGGAGAGATACTAGCTGCCCCTTTTCCACCTGTTAGTAAGTTTTGTAGCAGACTTAATTGATATTATAGACGTTCTAAGGTAGACGTGGTATTTTCAGTTAGACTGATTTCTTGTATTTTATCCACTGTTATAGGAGTTTGTTACCTTTGTTTTTTGATCGAAAATTAAAATGTGCATGCATTGTCGAAGTTTGTGAAGTAGAATTAATAACCTTCTGGTTATTGATCAATATATATATATATATATATATCTTGGATGTCCCATAGCAACGCAAGGGCATTCAGCTATCCTTGAAAAAAAAGAACTGTCAAACCGCTCAAGAACCTGCCAGGTCAGGCCTCTCCCTTCGCTGTTTGGCACTGCCTACCCCCTCTCCCCCGAATACCGCGACAGGGAAGATCCGGTCCATCGAGAGAGACCGATGTTGTCGACCATTGATGTCGCATGGGAGATCTGCGACAGTGGAAACATGCTCCCCTTCGCACCAATGGCGCCTCGAGGTCACTGACACGGGTGACCCAGCGATTCGCCGCTGCCATCCCGAGCTACTTTGCCAACGTCGTGGGCGTGGGCTACTGGCCTTCCATGTACTCGACCGCCGGGCTTATCGAATTGGGCCGCCACGGTGCTGCTGGCGGCCGCCGATCTCACTATAGATGCATCATGTGCCGTCGGCCATGCCAGCATCGCCGCCTACGTTTCCCAAATCAGTTACCCGTACGGTCCATGCATACCCGGGGATGTTGGTGCGTTCACACTTCTCATGGATCTTTGTATTAGCCTTATAGTGTTGGGATCTCAAAATTTTGCTGTAGGTGAAGAAGAGATTCCTATCTCGAAATTCTGATGTAGGTGAAGCGCCTCTTATAGGCCATGGAGATGACCAGGGATGCATTGGGAGGCGGGCGATGTAAAGCGCTGGAAAGGAGTATTGTATTATGTATGGTCCTCCGCTTTTTGGAAGGTTGTATAGTCGTTTTGATACATAAGATATAATTTCAGGTTCTACATACATATTGGTTTGAGATGTTTTCATTTTTTATCATTTCAATGAATAATGCAATCTGGATTTGTTTTATCATGCCAATTTGAGGTATTCTGTACGGGATGGTTGGAGGAATATTATTTTTTGACGCACTATGTGTGAACATGTTGAAGGGGCATGACCATCAACGATCTTGTGGCAGAAGTTTGAATGTGAGTAGCTCCTATCTTTTGTGTACTTATTTTCAGTCTATCAATCAAAGGGTAGAATGATTACACGTGCAGTTATTTTGGTGTGAGCTTTGACAAGGGATGCCGATTGTTATGTTGAAGAGGCTAAAATCTTCCTTGGTAAGTGATGTGCATTATGCATCTGATAAAAAAAGAGGCTTTAGGGAGTTGATTGTGCCCATGAGAGGTGGTCCTGATATTAGGCTTGCTATAACATGTCATATTTAACACGTAATGTTCTTTACCAACCAAATGTTCACGTTTTAGATTATAAAGAATGATGACCTCAAAGACAAAGAGCTCCAAGAACTCGGTTCTGAAACTTTTGGTTAGTCTGAGTAATGAAATGTGACCCTACTTGAAGTTCTACCTCATTTCAGTTCTTCTCTTTTCCATTTAATTATCTATTTCATTCCAAGCTAACTGTCTTACATACCTATATCTTTCAATGCAAGACTACACGAGGACTATGGTCTATGGGATATCAAGCTCCTTCAAATAATGTGCACCAGTTCTTCTGGAGAATAATATGTGTGCATGGTCTACAATGGAGTTTACAAGATAGATTCACTTACTCAAAGATTCAGCCTAACATTTTCCATAAGGATTATGTATGTTATACCAACTCTCAGTAATCTCTACTATTAATGTCTTAGTTGGTAGTCTCGCCTCACTCCACCTCATCCCACCACTCCTATCTTTCGCCCACCTTTGCCATCATCACATCACAGCATTGGGCTGGCCCATTAACGTGTATGTGAACGCAATCCTCCCATCGCATGCCCTCCTCGCGATAATTCCGACGTCCTCGCGCTGTCGTCCTCTTCTCCCTGATTTCCTCTACCAGCGTGCCTTCCTTGCGATCCTCCTGACGTGTCCTCGCGTCGCCGTCCTCTTCTCCCCAAACTCCTCTACCGAGGGGACTCCTCTATGACCCAGGCGGAGCGAACATTGTACGCAGTTTTTTTGGCTTTCACTGGTTCGTTCTCTACCCCTCCTCCATGACTCCCTCGCCATCGATTTTTTTCGACGTCTAAATGCAATCCCTCCGTGAGGAAGTATGGTGTGAAGGAGAGAGGCCGCGATGGCGAAGGTGTGGTGGGTGTCATCCCATTTTAAAGGAGAGGGCTCCAATAAGAAATGTCTCACTACGGCAAAAACCGAGCGGAAGGGGAGGGTCCGACAGAAAAACATAAGGGTGTGTCATGGGGTGGAGTTTTTATGTTGCTACACTAGATCGCGGGAACCTGCCGTCGACCTTGAGGTTGGTGTATGAGAGAAAAATAAGCTTCCGTATCAATAATTTGTCTGATTCATTTATATACAGTATAGCCCGTAACAACGGGCGGACGTTTTACTAGTCAGCCTAAATTATAAGCAACCCATCAACGTGGAACCGTCAACTGTGGAAGGCTCGTCTGGCAGAAGGGAAATCCGAAGCGTCCCCACCAGCGCGACGCGGCACAACACCTCGCGTCCAACGCACGCACCATTTGCCTTGCTGCACGGAACCAAAACCAAACCCCTCGCCGTCGCAACCAAAACCCACCCCACCCGCCGACCAGAGCCAAGGCCGGCCATGGAGCTCGCGGAGGCCGCCAGGGACGAGGCCGCCTTCGCCATGCGCGTGCTCCGCCACCTCGCCTGCGGCGGCGGCAAGGCGTCGGCGTCGGGCGCCAACCTCGCCGTCTCCCCTCTCTCCATCCACGCCGCGCTGGCGCTGCTCGGCGCGGGCGCCCGCGGCGCCACGCTCGACCAGATCGTCGCCTTCCTCGGCCCCGCCGGCGGCCCCGCGCACGCCGCGCTCGCCTCTCACGTCGCGCTGCGCCTCCTCTCCGACAGCCCCGGCGACGACGGCGGGCCCAGCGTGCGGTTCGCCAACAGCGTGTGGGTCGACGCCGCCATGCGCCTCAAGGTCGGCTACGCCGCCCTCGTCTCCCAGCACTACCGCGCCCAGGCGCTCCCTGCGTCCTTCAAGGACATGGTGAGCTGCAACTTTCTCCACGAAATTCGCCCCCGAATCTCGCAATGAGCGACTCGCAATTCGCGTTCGTGTATGATTATTGCAGCCAGAGGAGGCGAGAACCCAGATCAACCAGTGGTTCGAGAGCGCGACGGCGGGCCGGATCAAGGACCTCCTTCCCGAGGGCTCCGTCAACGGCGCGACGCTGGCCGTCCTCGGGAACGCGCTCTACTTCAAGGGCGCCTGGTGCCGCAAGTTCGACCCCCGGCTCACCCTCGACGACACCTTCCACCTCCCCGCCGGCGGCAGCGTCCACGCGCCCTTCATGTCGAGCAGGGACCGCCAGCAGCACGTCGCCTGCCGCTCCGGCTACAAGGTCCTGCAGCTGCCGTACGCGCGCGGCCGCGAGCGCCGGCACTTCTCCATGTACATCTACCTCCCGGACGAACGCAACGGCCTGCAGAGCCTGCTGCACAGGCTGGGGTCCGACCCGGCGCTGCTGGAGAGCTCCACGACGCTGACGGCCCAGGTCCCCGTGGGCGCCTTCAAGGTGCCCAAGTTCACCATCTCGCGCAAGACGAACGCGACCGAGCTGCTGCAGGACCTCGGCCTGCGCCTGCCGTTCGCGCCCCTCGCCGCCGACTTCTCGGAGATGCTGGATTCGGCGGCGCCGCTCGTCGTGTCGGCCGTCTTCCACCAATCCTTCGTCGAGGTGAACGAGGAAGGGACGGAGGCGGCCGCGGCCACCGCCGTTGTTGCGTCCTTTGGCGCCGCGGCTGTGAGGACGCCGGTTCAGGTCGTCGACTTCGTGGCCGACCACCCGTTCATGTTCTTGATCAAGGAGGAGCTCAGCGGCGTCGTGGTTTTCGCCGGGCAAGTGGTCAATCCGTTGGTCCCATGAATCTGGATGTGCAGACACAAAACAACGTATCATTTTTCCTTTTTGAGCTTTCAGGATGTTATTTTGTGTAATGTGCAGTGTCCTTTTTCTTCTTTTAGTGGACTTTTCTGCCTGTTGATACATTACTTGCCTTTTCAAAGATGTGTCCAGTACTCCAACATGATCGGAGGGAGTACAATCTTTGGTATGTGGATCCAAGATATACACTTCAAAAGGAACACCAGAAATGAAGGAGACATAAAACCTATGTGCAACAGAAAGTTTCACACTTGCCACAGCAATCGAAAATGGTACACAGACCTGAACTTTTGAGCACACGTCAAAAACAACGGCATCAGACGTATATAAACAGTAAACATTGAGCTACAGTTTGTAGATGGTTTCAGGCGCACATCGCAGGCGAGATATCTCAGCATGAAGTTATACTGAACATAAAATTTGAATACCAGGAGCTTCCTGGGTCATGAAGATAACTCTAGAATCTACAGTGGATTCTGTCATCGTGCAGTCCAGATTTAGCAATTCAGTTGCTAAACATAGACTTATTGCCTAGATGTTCGCATCAGCATGTAGTAGGACTGGAGCGCTACAACGCATGGGGAGAATGCTTGGTTTCAAAGGGCTAACGTTCTACTGTAGATAAAACAAAAGGAATCACAGCGCCACACTAATAGACGCACGAACTGTTTACTGTGCGCAAAGCCAGCAGCGACAAGGTTTATTACATACACGTTCTACGATCAAGGTTTACGATTTACATACACGACAAACTATATCAAGACACTTCCGTGGTTGTTTCCTTTGGCAGAACCACAGCGATCAGACACTCGGTCGGTTGAGGCGGAAGGCCTAGCAGGCCAAACACCTCGGATGTGGGAGGAAGGATAAATAGCAGCCTCGACCCCATGGGCTTCACAGGAGCAATCTTTATGACCCCGGCATACTTGTTCAGCTTCAGATAGGAGATGAAATCCCGGAACTGCGAGATGCAAAAGGTAATTATGCTTAGACAACTACTTTGTCGTCAAGTCACAAAAGAAGCAATCTCTGACTGTTACATTCTGAAAGTTGAATTCATAAGTTTTGAACTTGTAAATCCACTAAAGCACACACGTGATCTGCAAATTCATAAGTTTTCAACTTGTAAAGCCACTCAAGCACTTACATGACATCTCAGAATTCTTAGGTGATGAGCTGCAATTAATACGACAGATATGCTGCTGTTATTCTGCATACTGCAGCTTATGCAGGCCAGCAGGTCTACATCTCTTCAGCGTTCATCATTTGAAAATTAACACAACTCCAGAGAAAAGGTGAAACCTAAGTCTACACGTCTGAGGGCAAAACAGAGGCAGACCAGAGTTGCTTAAAGTTCTTCTTTGGTGCTTATAAACAGTAAAACTTGCACAAGATCATAACATCTATGACAAGATTAGAAGTCATGTAGTCGTAAATGTCAAACCCCAAAATGTGTGTCAGGAAAGAAACTACACCTATTGTCTGACTGGTGCCTGAACAGTATGGAATTATCGTCCCTGTCTGATGATATCTACAGCTAAATGACACAATTTTGGCTTCTGGCAAGATGATAACTCTCTGGCTGCTCAACCACAGCTCCTAAAATGATAGGTATCGATCAAGTCATATACACATTTCCACCAAAGTTCCCCCAAGATAAAAGTGCCAGTATGGATCATATACAGTCACTAAAGCAATATGCAAAATCCAGCATAACAGACTGATAGCTACCCCCATTTAATGCAATCAAATAAGTCTTGAGCCTGTCGTGTTAATACATATACTTGTTAAACAGCTGTGATATCCAAAACTGCCTCGAACAAGAGAGTAAATTCCAGGTGATACATGAATACTTCCAGGTCATTTGCGAGAGTAAATACAGCAGCAGAAGTAGACGGGATACAATTCATCAAACCAATCTCTCTAGTCTAAATTCAATTTCCGCCTCAAGTAACTATCATATCAGTTCATCTCACCCTGCGAGACCACACTAAAAATTCTAGGTATTCCTATCTCTTTTATACTTGGGGGAATTCACAAGTATTTAGTTTTCATAATAAATCAATTACAGAAAGTGACAATAATTCCATCTGCTGTCTGTTTAGGTAATTATATTTTTTAATAGGTTATTATGTTCAGTACATGATTGATGTAGACGCATATATACGATAAGTAAAATGGTTTGAAAAGTAAAGGGATTTAATCACATAGCAGTTGATTTTTATCATACCCCTTTCTGATCACCATTCGAACAAGGCAACAACCGACAGACTTCTTTCTGCAAAATGAAAAATAGAAGTTAATATTCTTTTATGCAAATTGAAGAGTAAAAGGTGATCACCTTTTCTCTCTGCAACACACTATTTGAGCTCCTTAGCATCCTTAAAACATCTCTATTTAGTCAGAGAAACCATACAAGAGTTAAATGCCAGTATGGGTTGAAGGCGATACAGCCACAAAGTATTGTTTACAAAATACATGTTGACTGCAGCCACAGCACTTCAGCAATTAAGATGTGGCGTAAAAAATATGTCGCCAGCCATATCACCTTAGACATCAAAACATAACCACCACACTCTCTACAACTTGACTAGCACTATTGCCTACGATCAGCTGTCAACCTTCTGCTAAAAGCCTAATCACCTTGTTTTAGTAGCAATAGCATACCCATTTATCATGATTCCCCACTTTAATCACCACTGCGAACTGAGTGAGACATCAAAATATGCTATTTGTGGCTTCAAGTGTCACTGATGAATGGCGATCACACATCATTGACTGAATCGGCTATGAACTAAACTTGCAAGATATGGAATGTGCTGACAACTACTCCCTCCATTCCTAAATATTTGTCTTTCCAGAGATTCAACAAGTGACTACATACAGAACAAAATGAGTGAATCTACACTAAAATATGTCTATATACATCCGTATGTGGTAGTCCATTTGAAATCTCTTAAAAGACAAATATTTAGGAACAGAGGGAGTATAACATTGCATTGATCCAAAGATATCAAAATCCTTGCAAACATCACAACTATTGGTCGCACGGCCCTCGCCAAGTCAGTTATCTCCTCCCAAGCGGTGTACTCCATCACGCCTATAATCATGCCACCAAGCACACTTGATAACCTAAACAAGATTGAAAGAGCTTTTCTTTGGTCCAGTACGGACAAGACGACGGGCGCCCAATGCAAGGTCAATTGGGAAACGGTTTGTAGACCGAAGGAGTATGGTGGCCTAGGGGTGCTTAATACCGACAAGTTTGCACGTGCTTTACGGCTAAGATGGCTTTGGTATGAGTGGAAGGAACCCCGCAAATTATGGGTAGGATTTGGCAACCCTTGCACGGAGGATGATCTAAATTTCTTCTATGCCTCGGCTACCGATCCGTGGGGGACGACGCCAAAACAAGATTGAAAGAGCTTTTCTTTGGTCCGGTACAGACAAGACGACGGGCGCCAAATGCAAGGTCAGTTGGGAAACGGTTTGTAGACCGAAGGAGTATGGTGTCCTAGGGTGCTTAATACCGACAAGTTTGCACGTGCTTTACGGCTAAGGTGGCTTTGGCACGAGTGGAAGGAACCCCGTAAATTATGGGTAGGATTTGGCAACCCTTGCACGAAGGATGATCTCAATTTCTTCTATGCCTCGGCTACCATCACCGTGGGGGACGGCGCCAAAACACTGTTTTGGGACTCCCCTTGGCTTCTTGGGCGCAAGCCCAGGGATATTGCACCACTAATTTTTTAGGCCTTGAGGAGAAAGAACCGGAAGGTTAGGGAGGCTGGGAATGCATGGATCTTCAAAATCAACTACAACAACTTCGTCTCCGGTGAAGACATTGGGGCATTTTTCACTCTTTGGATGCTTGTAAATGGTTTCCATCTTGATGAGCACCTCGAGGATGATATTGTTTGGAAGCACTCGAATGACGGGATCTACACGGCGGCCAACGCGTATAAGGCCCAATTCCTTGGATTAACTCTTCCCCCATGGACCGCATGGTTTGGAAAGTTTGGGCTCCCCCGAAGATCAAATTTTTTGCATGGTTGGCTCTTCAAGATAGGATTTGGACCGCCGATCGCCTGGAGAGACGGGGTTGGGCAAATTGTGGCCTTTGTCCTCTCTGCAGAAGGGAACAACAAACGGGTGCACACCTCTTCTTTAAGTGCCACTACACACTTAGGCTTTGGAGGTCAATCATCGCCAAGCTTGGCCTTGCACACATGGACACCGTCGATTGGCACTTTACCGATTCCGTCCACAAATGGGGGACAAGAGAACCGGCAACCATGTCACCAACCGGAGCACTATGACCTGCCTCACCATGCTTGTTACTTGGACCATTTGGAATGAGAGAAATGCTAGGGTGTTCCCAGTCACAAGTGCGCGCCACCACCTATCCTTCTTAACATCATCTTGGAGGAGGCAAAGCTTTGGGTTACCGCGGGAGCTAAAAGACTAAGGCTTATAATTTTGCGTGAGTAATTGGCATGCCGTGTATGTGGGTGATTTGTAAAACTCTAAACTCTATTCCGTGTATGTGGGAAATCTTTTGCCTCCATTTCGGAAAAAAAATCCTTGTATTCAAGCATAAAGTCTTGTAGCCCAACGCCCATTGAAGATGATCCGGTGGTCTCTTTCAGTGCATCAAGTAAAGACATATATGCACGCTAGAGTTTGTAGGAGTTGCATTGTCGGCAGTGCCTCCTGTTGCACCACAACCGACACTCTAGCGCACATGTAAGACTCATGGCACAGAAGAGATCGAAGTGCACCGGCTCTGTGGTCCTCATGGTTTTAAAGTATAAACACATGGCCTTTCCTTTTAGATCCTGGATATTCTCATTCCTTTTCTGCTTGGCCTGTTCCTTGATGCAAGCAACTTAACCTTTCCACTTTTGTCTCCTGTATGGATAGTTGGATACAAACCTGAAAGTAAACATGCCAAACTTTTCATGGCCTAATTCAACAGGATATGCAAGCATGCTTGATATGCATAACTTGCTGGACTCCTTTCCTTAAAGGACAGTAGATGGCAAACTCAGACAAAAATTTGCAGTTGTGTGAGCCCTGAATCTCTCCCGCAGAATTGGGCATCTCTCAAGTTTTGGACTCTGTCCATTTGTAGGCCTCTCTTCCAAGGGAACATAATCAAAGCTCAATCCAAGTTCCCTTGTTTTGTTCAAAAAATCAGACCAGTCCGGTTGTCTGACCGGAAATAATGGGAACCAGTGACCTGTCCGGTTTCACAGGACTAAAGGAATGTTTTAGAAGAAAATACGAAAAAATATTAAAATGAGTTGTTTCATGTGGGGATCCAACACCATGGTGGCTTCGTTTTGTGATATATTGGTGGGCTACGCCCTTTACTATGTGTATCCATGGGATCTGAGGTCCTATTTTCTCATGTAAGCTTAAATATTAATTAAATATGACTGTTTTTTGCCGCCATTGAACCGGACGAACCAGTGAACCAGTCGCTCGACCGGTTCACTAACCATCTGGATTTTGAAACTATGGTTTTGGTGCATTAAATTATCTTTCCAATTTGACCTCGTGCTCTTTCCTATTCTGTCTTAGCTGTCAAACGCACCGAATAAAACCCATACTTCCTTTAATGGTTTTGGTTTTCTTCCTTAAAAGTTGCTCGAGTCCTCGACTATCTCCTGGATCGATATCTATGTGCACCTGGGTGTGATTGATTCTTGCAGCCTGCCACACATGAATCTTGCTCCAATTCTTCTTGTCAACATTGCTTTCTTTCCTTCCTCAGCAGCTCGCCCTCCTTGCTAGCTTTCTTCCTGACCTGCACCACACGACGCCTGCACATCCCCATTGCATGCAATCACGTGCTTCAGCTGCTACCACAACTTGATGCTTCGCCTTCACTACTGAAACGGGTCCCTCCACTGTGTGGCTGCACTGGCTTTGCATCTTGTTGGTCCTCCTTTCTTGGCTGCGTCTGTTGCACCTCTGCTGCTTCTTGCGATGACTCTGCTGCTGCTTCTTGCGACCGTGCCACTGCCACCGCTGCATCATGTTTTGTCACCACCATTGACTTGGCAATGTCTAGTGCCGGATGATATAGGGAGTGACTCGGTACCAGGATATTGCAACCCTGTAAATTCGTGAAAGCTCGTTCTGCATCATGGTCTAAACCATATATTCAACGAAGGCCACGATCCATGCCCTTGCTAGAAATTTCTGATCGCCTCCACTACTCCATAAGGATCAAAGACCTGATGAAGCACACTGTCAGCGGTAGGGTAGAGAAATGAAGGATCCTTCACGATATCGTCTTGGCAGCAAAAGCCATGGTGGTCTGGTCAGCTCTGATACCAAATGTTGTGAACCTAGATCCACAACAGAATAACTACTGTGCTGAATAACCAGGCGACGTGGCTGCAAGGGATTGGGTAGACATAGGTTGAGACTAGAGAATAACGGGAAGATCAGATTGATTGTTCTTGCTTGATTGCAAAGCAGATGCACTCCATCCTTATCCTTATATAATGGATGCTCGGGTCTCTGACCCCTCCTAGTATGATTGGACTTATTAGCTCGTTCCTAATGCAATTGGACGCTTTCATAATGCCACGCTTTCCCAATGGACTTTCATTCTTCTCTCACATGGACTCCTCCCATGCTGCTGCCCCTGCCTTGATACAGTGGACCCATGTTTTTCAGACAAATCGGTGGAACGATCAGTTTCTGACAGAGACCGACATGCACGGGGCCTACATCTGTTGGGGCTATAATCGTCTGCCCCCTCCCACCTCCTACCTTTGTATCCAGAAGTGGCGCTGTTGTCGAGGACAAGGATAGCAAGAAATTTAAAGAACTGTCGGACTCAACTTCCTAAATGTTATACAAGATATTTTTCACAATTCATCAACTTCCAGAGGTCTGGATTCAAAACTTTCAACATTGAATCAAACGAATGAACACGTACTCTCAATTAGATGAGAACCAACTTTCATTCAGATGAGCCAACTTTCAGTTCATTACATGCCAACTTTGTAATCAAAACAATGCAGGCTTTCAAAATCTACAAAATCGACTTTAAGCCCAAACAACTGGAGCTTTAACATTATAGAACTTTGCCTTGAATAAAACAAAACTGGCATACAAAAATACTAAGAAACAGACATTCCCACACCTTTTACGGCGCCGGAAGCAAGAAAAGAAAGTCAGACAGCGATGAAGACAAGTGAGGCACCTACAGCAGCGGAGTGTGGGGCCAGAGGAGGTGGAAGCCAGCAGCGCTGAGGAGGTGCCCGACGGCAACGCAAGATCCTCGCTAAACCTAGAGTATCGGCAGACGTTGAGGGACATAGCACCGCCACCAAAGGAGGCAAACTCTGACAGTCCGCAAGCTCTTGAATTTACAAAATAGTAGAAAACTGAAGAACAAGGAAGAAAAGAGGAGGTTGGGAAACAAAAGGGAGAAAGTGACCAAGGAATAGAAGAAATGAGAAAAGGTGGGCCTTCACGGTATAAAGAACAAGTCATTTGTTGGGAACATCACCCATCAAATAGTGCTTTCGTATCTTCCAGGTAACAGACCCAAACAAAGAATGTTCTATGGCGCAGTGTCACAGTTTATATGTAAGTTTGCAGATTAAAAGCATATTTAGTGAAAACATGGCAATTAGTCAGAAAAAATTACGTGTTATGTACAAGAAAATGACACCATTTATCACTGCGACAACTTAAGAATCTTAAAATTTTAAAGTACAAGTAGGTTAGATATATTTCTGAGTACATGACCTCAGAATCTTACTTTATTAGGTGGAGCGTTGGAGATGATTGTCTTTGCGTGCTGGAAAGCTGTGCGCTTTAGAACATCTAATCTTGAGGGCCATCTGAAATGTGCAAACAAGGTTAACATATAATGTAACAAATTAGCAATGCGCAAATAAGAGTAAATTTATGCAAGCCTTACTCTGCTGGTTCAGAAACAGTACTTTCGTATCTACAGGCATCCAACTCTATTCTACTTGCATAGATTGTGCAGTAGTGTATGCCACTTTTTGTAAGAGAACCCTGCCATTGAGGATGAGGGCATGGCTTCTGTGAATTACAAGGATCAGTTGAAGGTTGTGCCGGAGGAGAACTTGGGGGCGGTGGAACAGAAGGTGGCTCGGAAACAGGTAATGGTGGTGGAGATAGTGGTGGAGGTGGCATGTCTAGAGGTGTAAATGGTGAGGGAGCTACATTTGGTATAGGGGTAAGAGGGGTGACACAAGACGGTATGAAAGGAGGAGCAGACGGAATACGGAAGCTACTTCCGGGCATCATGCGAGGAGAAACACGGCCGAAGGGTGGATTTGGTGTAGTGTTTTCCCATGGACTGCCCGGACCAGGATATACAGGACGAACAAAAGAAGTTTGGATAGGAGGTGGTGGTGGTGGCATTACAGAAGAACGATGTGCGGAAACAGGTGGGCAGGGAGGCATTCCTTGTGGAGCCCTGTTTGACTCTAGATCCTTGTACTGCCATAATTGTTGTGTATTGGGAGGTGGTGGACCTGCACACCAAGCAACGGATTGTTACATTGGAACTATATTATGCACAAGCTTGCAAAGTTTCTGTTTCGTTAAACAATACTGACCATATATTGGCCGATCCCCTTGTACTGTGTAACCTGTATGATAAGCTGAAACCCTTGGATTCCTGCATATGTTCCCATCACTGAAATAAGTATAATTGTCATGCAACATGGCAAATTTTCCCTTGTGGTGTGTAAACATCATAAATAATATACATAAATTGGTATTGGTAAGCTAGAAAATTATGTCTGCATGTTATATAAATTAAATAAGAGGGCACCGTGTTCTGATGCTTTTGAGGCACCATGTATTTCTGATTTATTTGACATAAGAGGAAGGCATGGTAATGAGTGTTCCAAGTATGTGTTTAAGTAAATCCTAGATGCAACTTCCGTGATCGCAATTGCAAGCTGGTATTAAGAATCATGAGTTGTGAATTATACTTTCCGCTACTCATGTTTGTTTGTTTGTTGTTTCCATATGCACTGCGTGATTGCAGTATGCCAATATCAGCTATAACCTATATGTATGTAGCATATTTTGAACATGTAACCAGATCCAATGATACAATACCCCAAGAGGCACGAGCATGTACTGGATCGGGAGCAGAGTGAATCTGATGTACTCTGTACTTAAGGACTGACAAATAAATAAATAGTGCATATTAAAACATAAGGCAGCAACAATATATGTGTAGTGCTAATAATAACATGTGCGTAGGCTCACAACCGTAGTGCCACAAAACACACCAATTTCCCATGTAACAATCACATTCAAAAAAAAGAGGTAAAATCAAGAAGTATCTTCCATGGTATATTTAAATTCAAATGTTGCATCTTCATAAAATTCTAGTTAGATGACCAGAAATAGCATGCTAAAAATAGGCAGACAAAACATGCCCAGTTGCATATCTAAAGTTGACATGTTTATAAATATCATGGGATGGTCCCACAATCACGTTAATCTGACTGAGAAGTCGTCCAAAGAAGAGACATGGTCATAAAGCATGTTTTGGGATCTATGTTCTAATCAAATTAACCACCAGTGACTTCTATGCTTTGGTTTAGCTTGTCGATAACCATCCATGTGTGGGACATTATCTTACCTATTATGTTTCTGTTATGGTCTCGTAGTATGGTAGTTTATCTATTTAGAAAATCTATGTGAACACCAAATAACAACAGGTCCAACCAAGAAACTATTCATGTAAGAACTAGAAAAAAGGTTAACCTGATCTCATGGTGACTGCTGCTGTCCGGAAGGTTCTGGGCTGGCATTCGAATAACAGGTGAAAATGTTTTATCGTGAACAGCTCCTACGCTGCATGTCCTAGATTCAACACTAATCAACTTCAAGCCAAACCTTGCACCATGCATCTGCGACTTTGCACAGGCAGCAGCACTGTGTGATTCATAATCTATCAAGCAGCTCCCATCAATCCGATTAAACTGCCACCTACTGACCTCACCAAATCGAGAGAAAGCATTGATAAATTCCGTCTCAGGGATTGACTTGTCCATGTTATGTACCAAAAGTTGATGAACAGATGTATTCTTATCCTGGGAACAAAGATCTGAATGAGCTTGGCGCCTAATATGGGCTTTTGCAACAGCTGCATCAACTGATGTCTCAAATTCAAGAATGAAAGCATTTTCGCCCGAGATATCGATACAGCCACATGGCCTCTTCAGGCCTGCTGACTTCAATTCATCGAACACCTCATCTTTTTCTTTCTGATTCTTGACTTTACCAACATAAATATGGCAGCTGTCACCAACAGCTATACCACCAACAAATCCCTTGCTACCTATAAGTCTATCTAAATACCTTATTTGAAGATCACCACCCCAAATAGAGGAGCCCCGCATATATCCACATGCCCGAACAGCGTGCACTATGTTTCCATATTCAATCAAGGCAAATTCTTTGGAAGGATAAAATAAGAAGTTCGTTAATGGGCCAAACTCCTCGAATTTAGATCGAACCAGTGCCTCTGCAGCACTATTTCCCAGTGAACCAACCCAAAGTTCCTTTGAGACCGAAATTACATCGCTCGAGACAGAAGCAACATAAAGATCAGGTCTTGCACTCTTGCGGCCACCAGTTTTCGCATCTGCTAGCTTCTCAGTTTTCACATCATCTGTCTGCACAGACTTTAATACATGGGTATCAATATTGACAGTTTTTTCTCCTGCACTTTTGTCGGGCTTCTCCAGCACTGATGGTTCACAGTCCATGGAACTTTTATCCTCGTCGAGTTCTGATAAAGAGCCCAAAACTTTTAAACAAGATGATACCTCTGAAAGCACAGTAGATCCACAGGAATCGCATAATTTTCTGTACCTCCGCAGTATCCAACCTCTCAAAGATGGATGTCTAGATATTGCCTGCGTGAATAAATAAAAACAATAAAAATAAAAAGGTCACTGCAACGTGAAGCAAAGCTAGAGGAAAGGATTTTACCACATAATTAAGTGGAAGATTGTAACAAAGACCCAAGAGATCACCAGCTCATTATCTACTCCTAACTCCTAAGTGCCCGTGCACTTTTTCCTCCCCTCATATTTTCTTATTTTTTATTACAAAAAAGAAACCATTCCATTAATACTTGTTCACAAGAGAATAGTGACTGTTGGAAGGGCAAAATCAGTTCATCCCTATCCACACAGAAACATGAACTAACCAAGGGTCTACGTCAACACCCAACCATAAAAAAAGGGCAGGAAGTAACATAGGTACTCACACGGCCATTAGGAAATTGTGAGTTGCTGAGTCATAATTTTATAGTAACGCTAGCTTAAGTCAACATAAATAATCAATCTCTAAAAGGCATGCATAATATATCCTTTTCCCGTAGCAAATGTGGCTAATAAATTTCTGACTTAACCTTAAATGTCTGCAGACCATCATTATAAACAGGAAATGAAAAAATAGTGCTTGATTCAACTATCCATAACCAAACCAATGTATGAGCCAAAGTAGATGGGTAACCAAATTAATCAGTTCTGTTCTCTGGTAGTTACCATGGTACGCTACAACCCATTATTGTCTCTATTGTGCAAAATTCAAATGTACATAACAAAAAGGTGAAAATGCTTCATCGGCCAAAAATGTACATACCATTGTGATGTAACACTCATTTGATTCTACCATAGACCTTCCTGAAACGCCAGACGCATCAGAAGAAGGCTTTGAATCAACAATCTCTTTGGTGCCAGACAGATCTATTTCCATCTCAGTACACTGCGAGGCCACATCAGCCTTATTGTCCAGAGCAAGATCTGAGATACCTTTGCTCATATTGCAGGTCAGTTGATTTAAAAAGTACAGTCCTCTTATACGGTCAGTTTCTGCAGAAGCAATCAACGCAAAACATGCTTCTAATAGGTTCTCTGGGGATAAAAGAAATATGCATAGCAAGGATTGTGCCCTCAGTTCAAACAAACAATCATGCGCCAGTTGGCTATCATCCCCTGACTCCTGCTTCAAAATCTCTAATAATTCCATGGGGTCCTGAAGCTTTGAAAGTCTTCTGGAGCCTATATGATGGATATCCTTCCCATCAAATGTTGAAATGAAGAAAGTGAGAACAGTCATATAGACTGCGGAGCAGATTCCTGTGATAACAGATGACTTGGGAGCTTCAAGAGATGCTGTGGAGCATATGTCAACTAAGCCAACAATACAAGCCCTAGCAGTCCGATATGCCACACCATCTGCATCCTCCCCTCTTGTTACAATGGCCAAGTTCCAATTGTACATCTTGATGGAGACTTTAGCAGCTGCCTCAAGTGCAGTAGGACAATACGAGGCATATTGAGGAATCAGCTTAGCTAAGATACGTTGTACACTTGTGCAACCTGTATGGGTGGACGAGGAAAAGAATGAAAACGGTTTCTGAACATGGTAGGAGACAAGCGCTTTCACTATAAAAGATTTCAGTCTTGTAACCAAGTACATATGCACTCCAAAATAAAAGGTAATAATGTGAGAATACAGAGAGAGCTTGACAAAGGTTTGGCCTAAATAAAAAAGTAGAGCAACTTGGAAACAAGGTTAATACAATGCATATCTGCCCGTCCAAGTTGTCAGGGTGCCATAGATAAACCTGGTTACAAAAGAGTACTTAAACATGAAGCTACCAAAAGAAAATTTGGGCATCTGCAATTAGGCTAGGAAATATTACTATTATGTTCTCCAGTCCCAAAGATATTACAGGTCCTGCTGGTTTCATTCTGGTTAATGGAACCGCGCGGGGGGGGGGGGGGGGCAATTTGCCTTCCTGATCAGCTAAAAAAAGATAATACAGCATTTCCTCCTAAATAAGGAGGGGGGAGGCTATATGCCTTCCTGATCAGCTAAAAAAGATAATACAGCATTTCCTCCTAAATATTGCTCCTTTTGATCTTAGGATTGGCGTGCCTAACCCTGGCAAGTCGAGGGCAAAACTCTGTACCCTGCCTCAGGGGTGACTTGGCAACACCATGACACACAGAATAATTCAAATAGAAACTTCAATGGGATTACTCCAACTTTCCATCAAAGATGGATCCACTCTTGCTTCCAACATTAGTTAAGAATGACGCAGAAATTTAAGTTGTGTATTTGCTAGATTTTAATAAATAAATTATGATTCACAACTTCACGGAGGCATATCGAACAACCAGTTACCAGTGGATCCGAGAACCAAGACGCTGATGTTGATAGTGTCAGGTGTCAGCAGCGCATCTAAAGCGCCTATCCAGCGGCGAACCCTGTATCAGATCGATGCAGTGCCGTTTTCTTTTTCTTTACTTTTTTTTATCTATGCAGTTCCGATCTCACATTCTCAGCCTTGGGTATGTTTTGTTCGTGTCCAGAACGAATCCTACCAATTTAATGTTGGCCATGGCCAAAGTTCTGGTCCTTGTTTGGATGATTGCCAAAGCTTTGGCATGTCCATGGCACCTTACCAATCTAGTTAAAAAAATTATCAGCATTTGTCAAATCATGGGCAAGGAAAACCATGACATTTCGCTATGCAAGTGTTTCGTAGGGTAGGCATGGGCTCAAAACAAACACAGCCTAACAATCAAACTCTTGTTGATCTACCAAAGCGTACTAGAGTTTTGAGGTACATAAGGACAGGTTAACTAAGTGATGTTTAGCAAAAGCATTTTCCCATGGAATGAAGGGCTTACGATACTGCCATCCACTGGGACTGATCCAATACAAAATCTAGCTTCGAATATGAAGTGGTTTCAAGCATGCCCACCTCACGATTCATTAAATCGGCTACTTACAAATGTGCTCCCTCCGTTCCTAAATATAAGTCTTTTTAGACATTTCAAATGGACTACAATATACGGAGTATGTAGACATATTTTAGAGTGTAGATTCACTCATTTTGCTCTGTATGTAGTCACTTGTTGGAATCTCTAGAAAGACTTATATTTGGGAACGAGGGAGTAATTTCTAAAAACAGCATCTAACACAAAGGGGGTTGTAGGGTTGGAGGAGGATCTTAGGTACCTCGGGACGCGGTGATGAGGGCGAGGTAGACCTGCTCCAGCTCGGGCAGGAGACGCGCGTCCTTGCGCTCCACGCAGAGGCGGATGCGGCGGTAGCACTCGAAGAGTTTGCGCAGCTCCTCCCGGTTGCTGCGCTTGCGGTGGAGCTCCTCCGGTGTCGGCGGCGGCGACTGAGGAGGAGGTGGTGGGGCGGAGGGCGCCGCCGCTGCTAGGGTTTCGGGGGGCGGCGGGGTAGGGGGGAGGCCTGGAGGCGGGGGCGGGGGCGGCCGCGGAGTGCCTGAGGGGCTCGGGGTCTGGGCCTCTACGAGCTTCCGCTTCTTCGGCGGCGGCTCCGCCGACGACGCCATGATCGAGCGATGTCGGGAAGAGGTCGGCGGTTCTCCGGCCTGGCGGCCTGTCATGCGCACTCTCCCAAACACTTCTCTGAAGCAAACCGCACACAATGGGAAGTGGGAACGGAGGCTAGGCTACATAACCCCCTCACTCAACTCTCGAAAAAAAGAAAAAAAAACTCTTTCCCGAATATGAAAAGAAATGAATCAGAAAAAAAAAACTCACTCAAAAAAAAAAGTCTACGTAATCCCCCGGGTCTCACGAACCCTGAAAAATCGAACATAACCCCCTGTTCGGCAGCTCTGCACTCCGCAGCTCCGCGTCGGAGTGGAGCACGCCGCAACCTATTTTCTCGGAGTGGTCGAAGGGTCGCTCCTTGCGCTTCATGGAGCTGAATGACTGCGGAACAGGGCTTAAATCAAATATTTCACGCGCCGAGAGACCTTGATAAATACTATTACTAACTAGTAAAACGCTCATGCGTTGTTAAGGGCTACAGTGTATATAAATGAACCGAAAAATGATTACGATTGACTTGAAACTCATTTCTCCCTTATACGCCCGAACGTGCTCGGACATCAAATGGGCCCCCAACAGGCTTCGGAAAATCAATCTTTTAGACAGTCCGGACCCCCCAACCCATATGTGAAGAAGAAATGTTGTTGTCCGGACTATCCGTCATGTTATCTCCAACATGGGACACCAACAAAAAACCCACTCCACGACGCAACCTCCCTTCTCCTGCCGCCCTCCCTTTCCCGCTCGGTTTTCCACCGTAGCAGGACATTTCTAGCTAGAGCCCTTCCCTTTAAAACTGGATGGCGACAACCACGCATTCGCCATGACACCCTCTCTTATTTACACCGTACTTCCCCACGAACCACCAAGGAGGAGTCCCTCGCCAACCGCCCCGCTCTCCACCATGATCCCCTTCCCAGTGTTTGTGTCGATCCGCCACCGCGATCAAGAGGGAGGAGGCGTGTGCCACCCGTGATGCCCCCAACCCCCTAGCCAAGAAGGTGGATCCGATGTCTCCCGAGCCATTGCCACATTGTAATATATAGTTGAATGTTGTGCATTAACACGAAACAAAATATGATGTCTATTGTTGGGTATGCAACTGATACGCTACTGTGTCTGTTATTAACTCTTGCAGCAACCAACCAATGCATTTACCATCCTATCCTAACAAAAATAATTGTACGACTTGATGAAAAATGAATCGCTCACTCGTGCAAATTGATGTCAATCCATCCATAATAAATGCAATTTGCCACATTCTCTAAAGTAGGAAAATTATCCGCTTAGACCAACCCCAACCCCTATCCACATCCACATCCACACATGGTGCATAATATAAGTGGAAGGGCCACATGTGTCTACATAATTTTTTACGAGGCAAGTGGGCATACCACAACCCACATAATCTCACATCAATGATCAATTCAGTTAAATTGTTGTACGGAAACAAAATAATGATGTTGTACACTCTAGTAGCCTACTACTAATATATCGTAGTTTTTACCGAGCAATTATATATAACTTTAAAACATTAATCTTAGTTTTAGTGCCACAGTTGCATCCAAAAATCAGTTCACCTCGATGCGCATATGAAAAACAATCCACTGTTTGATTCCTAATTCTTTCATGTTTATGCCCGATCACACTTTCATACACAAAAAATCAGGAACTATGATTGGATTGATGGTATTGATACAATCGCACATGAAATCAATTATATGATGCCATCTCTTCGTAGCAAGAAAAATCAAGGTTTCACCTCAGAATTTTAAACCTGCTTCAGGTCAAGAGAGAATAAGCTAATAATAAAGAGAGTATGGTGTTAGATGCTGCTTTTTCGTGATCACCATGCAAAATTAGATCAATCATCATTACAAACAAGCATTACAATGAAGAATGACGTAGTTTATTTGCACTGCTCTAAGTCTCCATGTTCAGTACACCAAATCACTGGACCATGGCAGGATACAAATGAATGAGAAGTTGGAAGGTGAATATTCTTCAGCGTAAGGATTAGTGAAATGGACAAATGCATGACTGAAATTCAGAACTGTAGCAACATGAGAAGCCAGAAAAAGCCTAGTAGTACATCGAAAGATATGTGTGCGCAACGAGGCATTTAAAAATAATTGAGGATTGTTTGTTGAACCTAGTGAACATGTAGAGATAATATGTGGTAGACACGGTTGACATTGCCTAGCTGCTCCACAGCCGCACCCTCGACACCTTGCAGCCCAACAAGGGTGCAAGCCTCTCCCTGATAGAAGAGATTGGTGACAACGTCAGCTTATAAATCAGTGGATACCTCCCAGACATAAATTGAAGATCAATGAATTACAACAGAAAATTTGTAGTGATGTATATAAAAATATGTTTACAGTTGCAACATATGGAAAAAGTAATTAAAGATTAAAAAACGCCACGAACCTAAAGAGGTTTAATCAAAGTAATACCTTCTCTCAACACAAAGGATTTGTTGTGATGCACCAAGGAGCGAAGGAAGGAGGGAAGTCGAAGAGGAACGATGGAGGAGCCTGGGATCCTAATAGTGACGATACTTATGACCTTGAGAACTTGAGGAACCAATTGCAAGAGCTGCTTGGTGTCCATGGGGTCAATGACCCTTGTTATGGTATGATGCCCAATAGGAATCTTCCACTCCGCGGTTGATTTATTCATTGTCTCACTGAAAACCTAGATTGCGGCATTTTAGAAAAAAGAGTGGCGGTTTCTTTTGTTTCGTACCGCGTCTTTTTTTAGGAACACTAAATGATAATTTTCATTTGATATGTGCACTTTCAGCAAATTAGCTATGTACGTAGGGGCCACTTCTCTCTAATAACAGTGACTATCTTTAGGGTGAGCCAGTACCGAGTCGAAATGGAGTGGTGCCAACTAAGAAGAACTCCAAAGTTTCTCGGAATAGCAACGACTCAAAGGGTCGACCTTGTTCTTACCCGAATTTCTATAAATATTTATTAGCACATATGTTCTTCAATATCCCCTCACTCTGAACAAAAATATACCATGTACATGCATACATATGTACATTATCAACACACGATCTCACAAAAACACATCACTCATAGATCTTCCAAAAGAGTGGGGGCTAAGTTATGTAGCGTATCACCTAGTCATGCATTTTCCAGGACCGCAATAAAAAAACATCAAACTCTGAGTAACAGGCTAGCAAATCGAGCAAAATGAGAGTATTGAGATACCTGGGTATCACGGCTTCTGCATCTTTACGATGTCTAGAATGAAACAAACTTGTATGACTCCAGCTGCACCGAGCCATCTGTCTTCCAATGGAAGAAAATGGGAGGTTGTGTGGCGGGAGAAGGACCCACGAGACGCATGGTAGGCCGTCGAGGGCGCCGGTGAGAGGCTGTGTGGCGCAGGCAGGCCGCCGCCATGTTTAGTCGGTGACGCAATGTGGTCTCACAGAGAATCCGTATTGGCGCGGTCCAGCGGGAGACAATGAGGGGACGCCACGATGTCGCGGGAGCAATCTCTCCCGTAGCCGCTGCTTGGTAGCAATCATAGCCCCCTCGATAATCGCAGGAGGCGACATGGTGAGGGTGGGCGGCGGGCTAACCCTAGGGCATCGCGGGGGTCGGGGTCGTGCATGCGTCCGTTCCTTGAGGGGAGAGAGAGGGAGAGAAGGAGTTGGGTGTGGATAAACTAACACCACTTGTTTTGTGAGCTGGCCTAGGCTCCTAGCCCGTCGCCACCTCAGTTCGTAATGAAAAATCTTGATGGGTGCAGCTGACGAGGGAAAAGAGAAAAAATGGCGGGGGAGCATTGGGCGTGCCATCAATACAGTCCCCAACGATTGGAAAGAGGGGATGTGAACGTGAAGGAGATGGCAAGTCCTCTTACATTGCGTGGAGATGATTTTAGGACTTTATTTCACGACTGGTTGATTGGCAACTTATGGTTCAGAATATGTCTCCATGTGGCACTCAGAGTCAATCAATCTAATCAGATCGTGTCTCGATTTTTGGAAAGAGGGGATTGTGGACGGATTCCTTCCCTCTGGATTTACGGCATTTGCTCATGATACTCATAAAGATCCAATCAATTTAATAATATTGCATCCGATTTTAGTAAAGAGAGGATTGCTTTTGGAATCTTTCCATCGCGAGAGATTTGCTCCATTTGAGTCGATGAGAGGATAGAGTCTAAAGCTGAACGATTTAGTTGAAAAAATAAACCGAAGGAGGAAAAATCAAATGAAGAAGGTGGAGGGGGAAATCATTTTTATTTTTCATTTTATTTGGTCAAAGAGCAATTATATCAGAAAAAGGAAACAAAGAAAATGAAAAATAGAAATGCACACACGAGTCATATGGATCGACCAACTTGGCAAGAGTAGTGGAAATCAAGAAAATTTTGGATTTAGTTGAGATTTTGTTAAGATTTGATTTGAATAAGTTAATGCATGAAATTGTTTAGGTAAGTGTCGATTAGATTGAGTTAATGGACGCGTCAAATGGGTCAGCCCAACTTGGTCGCGCTTCAGCGAAAGGTCGTCTGTGTGAGGCTCGCGGGCGTAATATAAGGTTTGCCGATGGGTTGGTGAGAGTGAGGCCAGACTACCAAGTCCCCCTTTAGGAGTAGAAATATTTTCCACTCCCGAATAACTTCTGGGTTTGAAAGGAACTTTATGACGTTATCTCCCATCCCTGGCCGATGCGCATGAAAAAATTGGATACAATGAGCGACGGATGACTGCGATGTTGCACGAAAGTGTAACTGACGGATGACTGTGATGTTGCACGAAAGTGTAATCAAAGGCGTGTATCCTTCACCTATAAAATTCACACATATGTTTGTCTCACGTGAAGCAACGCTCATCCATAACCCCCTAGTACTTGGTTGAATGTGGATTGATGTAATGAAGTTAGTATTGAAATCCATTTTTTTAACTACATTGTGAAAGATACTACGACATAAATATGCCAACTACTATTGCAAGCGCGGGATAACACGATGAAAAATTATTCTCTGCAACACATACTGGTGAAGTTTTGAATATGAAAATGGCACAAGAACCGTTGCAACTTCTTGGTTGTCATAACCCCAAGTGATATATGTAGAGTCGTCAAAGGTTGTATCAATGAAGACAAACCCGAACAAAGCCACCATCCACGACGGTCATCAACCGAAAGAACAAACTCTCACTTAGCAATAAAATATAAGAAATTGTTCATACCTCAATCTACTATTTGACAGAGAATACTGCACAAACATATGTTGCAACTATGGCCTCCTAGAAAACAAAACTCAAGTATGCCCAAGATATCTTTAGGGAGACTATGGGCAACATATGTACCACTACTAAGCAAGAACAAGTTACCTCTAGCATGCACTCGTTCTCAACAAAATGACTCTTCAGCAATAGTGGCGGCTGACTCAAGAATCCAATATATCTTTATCAGCTTATTGTGTCATGAGGATACAGTGAAAATAAATGCTAAATGTAGTTCCTGTAAAATAAACAGGGTTTGGGTACTACTTAACAACATATAATACAATAACTAGCCAATAATTCTTCTCCGTCCATGCATATGAAATGCTTATAAAGGGGTTGTGAACTTCTAAAAAAACAAACATTAAAGCATCATGGAGGCTCAGATTGCCGGTCCGACATGGCAGAAAATCCTACTTTTTTTAATTGGTGACTGATAATCCCCAACTATAGGGAGTTGTGTAGCATTTTCCAATATGAATATTGAAGGAAATATGCCCTGGAGGCAATAATAAAGTTGTTATTTATATTTCCTTATATCATGATAAATGTTTATTATTCATACTAGAATTGTATTAACCGGAAACTCGGTACATGTGTGAATACATAGACAAACAGAATGTCTCTAGTGTACCTCTACTTTACTAGCTCGTTAATCAAAGATGGTTAAGTTTCCTGACCATAGACATGTGTTGTCATTTGATCAACGAGATCACATCATTAGAGAATGATGTGATGGACAAGACCCATCCGTTAGCTTAGCATATTGATCGTTTAGTTTTATTGCTATTGCTTTCTTCATGACTTGTACATATTCCTCTGACTATGAGATTATGCAACTCCCGAATATCGGAGGAACACTTTGTGTGCTATCAAACATCACGACGTCACTGGGTGATTATAAAGATTCTCTACAAGTGTCTCCGATGGTGTTTGTTGAGTTGGCATAGATCGACATTAGGATTTGTCACTTCGTGTATCGGAGAGGTATCTCTGGGCCCTCTCGGTAATGCACATCACTATAAGCCTTGCAAGCAATGTGACTAATGAGTTAGTTACGGGATGATGCATTACGGAAACGAGTAAAGAGACTTGCCGGTAACGAGATTGAACTAGGTATGATGATACCGATGATCGAATCTCGCGCAAGTAACATACCGATGACAAAGGGAATAACGCATGTTGTTATGCGGTTTGACCGATAAAGATCTTCGTAGAATATGTAGGAGCCAATATGAGCATTCAGGTTCCTCTATTAGTTATTGACCAGAGATGTGTCTCGGTCATGTATACATAGTTCTCGAACCCGTAGGGTCTGCATGCTTAACGTTCGATGACGATTTGTATTATGAGTTATGTGATTTGATGACCGAAGTTTGTTCGGAGTCCCGAATGAGATCACGGACCTGACAAGGAGTCTCGAAATGGTCAATAGGTAAAGATTCATATATTGGAAGGTTGCATTCAGACATCGGAATGGTTCCGAATGATTCGGGCATTTTTCGGAGCACCGGGGGTTACCAGACCCCCCCCCCCCCCCGGGGAATATTGGGCCTACATGGGCCACAGGGGAGAGGGGAGGCAGCCCACAAGGGGTGGCCGCGCCCCCTCCCTATAGGGAGTCCAAATTGTACTAGGGGGAGGGGGTGCCCCCCTTTCCTTCTCCTCTTCCTCTCCCTTCCCTCTTTCCCCCTCTCCGGAAAAGGAAAGGGAGTCCAACTAGGATTGGGAGTCTGATGACCCACAAGTATAGGGGATCTATCGTAGTCCTTTCGATAAGTAAGACTGTCGAACCCAACGAGGAGCAGAAGGAAATGACAAGTGGTTTTCAGTAAGGTATTCTCTGCAAGCACTAAAATTATCTGTAACAGATAGTTTTGTGGTAAAGTAATTCGGAAGGGGTAACAAGTAACAAAAGTAAAAAAGGTGCAGCAAGGTGGCCCTATCCCTTTTGTAGCAAAGGACAAGCCTGGACAAACTCTTATATAAAGGAAAATGCTCTCGAGGACTGATACGTCTCCAACGTATCTATAATTTATGACGTATTCATGCTATTATATTATCCATCTTAGATATTTTATATGCATTTATATGCTATTTTATATGATTTTTGGGACTAACCTATTAACCTAGAGCCCAGTGCCAGTTTCTGTTTTCTCCTTGTTTTTGAGTTTTGCAGAAAAGGAATACCAAACGGAGTCCAATTCACGAGCCAATTTTTGATGATTTTTTATGGACCAAAAGAAGACCTCAGAGTAAAAGAGTTGGGCCAGGAGAGTCCCGGGTGCCCACGAGGGTGGGGCCGCCCCCCACCCCAGGCGCGTGGGCCTGCCTCATGGACACCTCGGGCACCTCCTTGACGTGAGACCGACGCCAAAAATTCCTATAAATACAGAAACCTCGGAAAATTAACCTAGATCGGAAGTTTCGCCGCAGCAAGCCTTTGTAGCCACGAGAAATCAATCTAGACCCTCTCTGGCACCCTGCCGGAGGGGGCCATCATCACCGGTGGCCATGGAGGAGTATCCCGGAGGGGCCATCATCATCATGAAGGCCAAGGACCAGAGGGTGGAGGCCATGGAGGAGGGAGCACAAGGGGGAGAACCTCTCCTCCTCTCTTCCGGTAGCGCCGGCGTGCCATCGGGAGGGGAATCATCGCTGCGGCGATCGTCTTCATCAACATCACCATCATCATCACCATCCTCATCTCTTTTACGCTGTCCACTCTCCCGCACCCCGCTGTAATCCCTACTTGAACATGGTGCTTTATGCTACATATTATGATCCAATGATGTGTTGCCATCTTATGATGTTTTGAGTAGATATCTTTTGTCCTTGGGTTGATTGATGATATAGATTGGTATGAGTTGTATGTTTTATTTTGGTGTTGTCCTATGGTGCCCTCCGTGTCGCGCAAGCGTGAGAGATTCCCGTTGTAGGGTGTTGCAATACGCTCATGATTCGCTTATAGTGGGTTGGTGAGTGACTGAAACACAAACCCGAGTCAGAGGGATTGTTGCGTATGGGAATAAAGAGGACTTGATGCTTTAATGCTATGGTTGGGTTTTACCTTAATGATCTTTAATAGTTGCGGATGCTTGTTAGAGTTCCAATCATAAGTGCATATGATCCAAGTAGAGAAAGTATGTTAGCTTATGCCTCTCCCTTATATGAAATTGCAATGACGACTATCAGTCTTGTTAACGATTGCCTAGGACAATTCCGCACACCGATCCATCATTATTCCACACTCGCTATTTATAATATTTAGTAATATATTCTAATTTTATGTTAACATCACCTACTTTTATATTTTAGCTCTCCGACATCATGCAAAGTTATCCTCTTCATACCCACAACATAGTTTTATTTCTCGTTTCTAGTTGGAAGCAAACGTTCGGTGCATGTAGAGTCGTATCAGTGGCAGATAGGGCTTGAGAGAATATTGATCTTTATTCTTACCTTTAGCTCCTTGTGGGTTCGACACTCCATACTCATCACTTCCACCTTTGGAAATTGCTACGATGATTCCCTGCACTCGGGGATTATCAAGCTCTTTTCTGGCGCCGTTGCCGGGGAGCAATAGTGTGGGGTTGATATTCTCGTGTGTGCTTGTTTGCTTTCTTCATTAAGTAGATTTTTTTTCCTTTTTGTTTCTGTTTAGTTGTGGGTGAAACATACAGTTTTTTTTAAAGAATGAAAATACAAAAAAATTATTACTTGCCTCTCGTGCCTAAAAAGTTTTTCAAAAAGAGAAGTGATTGGAAAGTTATGCATTGAAGAAGTGAGGGTCGACCTTGAGCACTTGTGTTCATGCTCACGGAAACAATGTAGAATTTTTCATGTAAGTTTCTCTGTAAATAATTTTCCCCTTGTATATATCCATTGTATTATGAAAATAATGTGCCAAGCTTTGGTTTTGGATGATTAGATTGCTTGTTTACTATGTGCAGAACAAAAACAGAAACTTTGGCTGTAGTGCATGAATTTACATTTTTTACTGGAAAGTCAAATGGGTCTGAAACTTTTTGCATATTACTTCTGTACATTTTTTTTTCAAATTTTCATATTTATTTCATAATTTTAGGAGTTACAGAAGTTTACCAAACTTCCATATTACTACAGACTGTTCTGTTTTTAACAGATTCTGTTTTGCGTGTGTTGTTTGCTTATTTTAATGAATCTATGGCTATTATCGGAGGGTATGAACCATAGAGAAGTTGGAATACAGTAGGTTTAACACTAATATAAATAAAGAATGAGTTCATTACAGTACCTAAAGGTAGTGATTTGCTTTATTACACTAACGGATCTCACAAGTTTTTGTTAAAGTTTTGTGTGGATGAAGTGTCCGAAGGTCGAGGAGCTATCAATATGAGAAGAATAAAGAGAGGCAAGAGTTCAAGCTTGGGGATGCCCAAGGCACCCCAAGTAAATATTTCAAAGGATACTCAAGCATCTAAGCTTGGGGATGCCCCGGTTGGCATCCCATCTTTCTTCTTCAACAAATATCGGTATACCTCGGTTTTTGCTTTGTTCACATGATTTGTGTCCTTTGTGTTTTTGTTTTTTACTTTAAGAACCATGCTAGCATGAGATGGAGAGAGGCGATGGCGCGGACGGGCTCGTGCGCTCCTGCTAGCTGGTGCAAACGGAGCGACGACACGTTGGGTACTGTAATAAATGCGGTTGTATGTATACAGCGCCATTACGTACATTCGCAAACTACATGCGGAAACGGGGACGTCCAACATAACCAGTAAATATCGGTCCAATATAGTTATGTTCTGTTGGTACAGGTGCGTAAGTACTGTTCATAGGAAACTCCGTCTGGTGCGTCTGTTATACACAAGCACCGCGTGCGAGATGGATGAGTGATTACTACAATGTGGGCCATCGTCACCCGACCGACGCTGAAAAGTAAAATCAGATCTGTCTTCTCCCCGGTGGTGCCTGACGGTAGACGAATTTGAAACTGCATGGGACCAGCTGATTGAGACTGCATGTGTGCGTACGAGTTCAGAGATGTCTGCAGCTCAGTCGATCGGGTACTCTGTTGGGCAGGTGTCTTCAAGTTCTGCTTCGTTTGGCATTCCACTCGTTGACCAACGAGAGCAGCCAACAAGCAGTGATCCATAGCATGAAGTTTTCTCCCGCAGATCCTCTTTGATCGCGGTATGTACATATCATCTTTGCTGTTGCTGTTCTGTTGTTCCCCCTTCTCATGTTCTAGCAGTAAGAATGCAGATCTGAATTTTTTTAACTCGTGCATGCAGGCTTCAGTTCATGGCAGGGCTAATGGAGATCTGAAAGAAGGACCTGAAGTCCATATCTCGTCTTTCAGCTGTGGAGGAGCTAGGTGGCTACATATGGTACAAAAGACCATATTTTTGCTGACGCTGATGACTCCACAAACGCAAGCAGCTGCTGCGAGTCAACTACCAAAGTCGCTCGTGGATCCACCACCGACGACGATGATGGCGCCACAGCTGATAAAATTTGCGGGATGTAGTAACAG
Source organism: Aegilops umbellulata (assembly GCA_032464435.1). Lineage (NCBI taxonomy): Eukaryota > Viridiplantae > Streptophyta > Magnoliopsida > Poales > Poaceae > Aegilops > Aegilops umbellulata. Next base: position 379,983,324 of record CP136056.1, on the reverse strand, counting down.
CTGATAAGATGGAGCTACGGCTCCATAAGTAGAATGCCCTGACAAGATTAGCCCACTATTAGGTTTGCCTGAAATAATAAATGTAGTTTTTGTTTCCCCCTTTTCCGCTTTAGTACAAAAGTGCAAGCGCAGGCAATTGTATTGTGTTCGGTTTGTATGGAGAACTGAATTTAGGTCCCACCACGCCTAGCTAGATTGTATGGTTTCTGTGCTTAATGTAGTTCACCATTCATGAAAATTTAGATCTAGCTTTTTTTGCGAAAATTTAGATCTAGCTTGTCGCGCCACTTGTCGCGCTCTCAGCCATTCGCCACGTGTGCACTCTGGCCGCTCCCTTCGGATTTTGTTTTTTTATTTTTCCGCACGCGTTTTCGGCTTTTTAAATGGTTTTTTCGGGTTTTTTCGACGTTTTGGTTTTCCACCTGTCTTTCTTAGCTTTTCGACAAAAAAATTTGCGCGGAAAAACGCATGGGTTTCTCCTTTCGCGAGAGTCACGGCCGTGCCTCTCGGAACGAGAAAATAACGCGTTTACTGTTTTTTTTTCTTTCACGATCACGGTTTTGCTTTCGCGAGAGGCACAGGTGTGCTTTCGCGAGAGTCACGGCCATGCCTCTCGGAAACGGAAAAAAAACGTGTTTTTTGTTTTTTTTCCTTTCGCGCGAGTTACGGTTTTGCTTCCGCGAGAGGCACGGTTGTGCTTTAGCGAGAGTCACGGCTGTGCCTCTAGTAAACGAAAAAATGTGTTATATATTTTTTTTCACGAGAGTCATGGTTTTGCTTCCGCGAGAGGCACGGTTGTGCTTTCGCAAAAGTCACGGCCGTGCATCTCGAAAACGAAAAAAACGCGTTTTCTGTTTTTTTCCTTTCGAGGGAGTCACGGTTTTGCTTCCACGAAAGGCACGGTTGTGCTTTCGCGAGAGTCACGACCGTGCCTCCTTGGAAACGAAAAAAAACACGTTTTCTCTTTTTTTTTTCTTCCGCGAGGGTCACGGTTTTGTTTCCGCGAGAGGCACGGTTGTGATTTCGTGAGAGGCACGGTGGTGCCTCTTTCGGAAAGGAAAAAAATCTGTGCTTCCGGTTCGGTTTTTTCATCCGGTTTTTTTTGTGAAAAAAAAGTTTGTCAAAACCTTCAACATGGGATCTAGTTTTAAAGATCTCGATGCGAGAAATCCAACGGAGAAAGCGATTCGAGATTTGGACGCATGGTTTGAGAGATAAAACGTTTTGAATAAACGAATCTACGAAAAAAGGGAAAACTCTCAGATTGCGATAAGTGGCACGCTGCATGTGCGTCACTTGTCGTAAGTCCTAACCAAGAGAGTTGGAGTGATATTTGAAACGAGTACTCCTCAACTAGTGATTTCGACTTGTTTACCATACTTGTGTTTTCTATCATAACAATCCCCACAAGGTGCATACCCTGTCCAATCTCACGGAATAAAACCATCCATTTATGCATGGTTTGTGATTTATAGTTGGCATCTTTTCTTTAACTCGAAAGAATAAGTGAAATAAGGATTTATATTATTTTTCTTTGAGTAAGTAAAATAAGAACAAATGATGTTCCATGCACCAGAAAATTACAAACAAACTTACATGATAAAGGAAGAGTTGACGGTTTTTCACTTCCGAAATAAAAAGTACTCCCTCCGTAAACTAATATAAGAGCGTTTAGTTCACTATTTTAGTAATCTAAACACTTTTATATTTGTTTACGGAGGAAGTAATTAATGCACCAACTAGTACACACTTGCCTAGATGCCTTTCTGGTCTCCACGCACAAATCACTCTCTCCCACGGCCGCCTATGCTAGTAATACCAGATTAATGAACTGCGATAGGCTAGGACACATTAATGGCTGGGTTAAATACATCTGGTGGGCCGCCCAACAACATAACGTACGTCGCCCAAACGACACGTTACAAAAACACCGTCAAATCCTCGTCTAACGTCCGCACCACCAGCGTCTCTTGCCTGTTACCTACGCGCATTAACTCTCCTCACCTGCCACGTACAATACGGCAGGAATCTCACATCTCCAGGGGATCGAACGCGTGACGATTCCGAGAGCGCGCGAGCTCGTCCACGCCTGGCAATTTTCGGCATGAGATGTCCCTTCATAAATTTATAGAATACTTCATGTGCTTCACTTAAATCTTTTAAGTATGATTTTATAGAATTGCTCTTTGTGCTTCACTTAAATCTTTTGAGTATGGTTTTATAGAATGCTTCATGTGCTTCACGTATATATTTTGAGCCTGGATATTGGTTAGTCTATATTAATTGTAGAATGCTCCATGAACTTCACTTATATATTTTGGAGTATGAATAATATTATCATTTAAAGTGGGTTTGGAAGTGTCAACTTTAGGAATTAGTGATCCCACTATTTTGGAGGGTGTTGAATCTTAGTGTGATATTTATGAAAGTGGATTTGGAAGAGTGTCAACTTTAGCTAGTAATGATTCCACTATTTCGGAAGAGGTTCCAATTGAGTATGAGAACAAAGTTGCTATCCATGATGCTACTGAAAATTATTATGAGGGAGGAATACATGCTTGTAGGAGTTGCAATAATATCAAGTTTCCCCTCTAAGTGCTTAAAGTTTTGAAGTTATACTTGTTTTGCCTTCCTATGCTAGTTGATTGTTGTTCTTATAAATTGTGTGCTCACAAAATCCCTAGGCATAGGAAGTAGGTTATATTTAAGTGTGCTAGTCATATTTTTCAAGATGCCCTCTTTGTGCTTCAATTCCTATCTTTTATGTGAGCATCATTGAAATCATCATGCCTAGCTAAAAGGCATTAAAGAAAAGCGCTTGTTGGGAGACAACCCAATATTTACCCTTACTGTTTTTGTGTGTTTACATTATTAAGCTACTGTATTAATCATGTTTTATAGCTTTTGTTTCAATAAAGTGCCAAGTAAGACCTTTGGGAAGACTTGGGAGAAAGTTAATGTGATCCTGTTGTAAAAAACAGAAACTTTGCGCTCACGAGATTAGCTGTCATTTTTTACAGAAGAGTGATTTTTAGTTGATTCTTTTTGCAGAAGATTAATATACAAATTACTCACATCCACCAATTTATTTCATAATTTTTGGAGTAGCATAAGTATGGTTTATGTTCAGATCATTACAGACTATTCTGTTTCTGACGGATTCTGTTTTCATTGCATAGTTTGCTTGTTTTCTAGTTTCTATGACTTATATTTCTCAATATAAATTGTAGAAATGATATGGTAAAGTAGGCATTGTGTGAGAACAATTATGAAACTTGTCCTTAACAGTACCAAAGTGAATGGTTTACTCTTTATCATACTAACCTATCTCACGAAGTTTGGTTAAGTTTTGTGTGATTGAAGTTTTCAAGCTTTGGGTGAGATATCGATATGAGGAGAATAAGGAGTGGAAAGACCCTAAGCTTGGGGATGCCCAAGGCACCCCAAGGTAATATTCAAGGAAGACTCAAGCGCCTAAGCTTGGGGAGGCCCCGGAAGGCATCCCGTCTTTCGTCTTCAAAACTATCGGTATACCTTACTTGGAGCTATATTTTTATTCGTCACATGATATGTGTTTTGTTTGGAGCGTATTTTCAATTTTACTTGCTGTTTGAATAAAATCATTGGATCTGAAATATTGAATGAAAAAGAATCCTCCCATGGCTAGTTAATTATTTGACTACTCAGTGTTCTTCACTCATATCTTTTGGAGTAGTTTGTCATTTACTCATGTGCTTCCCCTATGAGTAAATGGTTGAATAAATTGAATGTCATAAATCTGAATTTATATATGTTTCATATGCTTATAACACGAGGAGTAATGACTTCACACATAATAAGTATAGGTAGTAAACTTATTGAAAGTTAGCAAGCTTAGAATTGGTCACTTGAACAATTCATGAAAGAATATTGAAGGGAGAGGAATTTCACATATAAATATACTATCTTGGACATCTTTTGTAATTGTGAGCACTCATTAAAATATGACATGCTAAAAGGTTGATGTTGGACAAGGAAGACAACGTAATGGGTTATGTTTTATTATATCTGAAATAAAGTATATTGTCATGGATCGCCCAACATGTTGAGCTTGCCTTTCCCCCTCATGCTAGCCAAATTCTTTGCACTAAGTAGATATACTACTTGTGCTTCCAAATACCCTTACACCCAGTTTTGCCATGAGAGTCCACCATACCTACCTATGGATTGAGTAAGATCCTTCAAGTAAGTTGTCATCGGTGCAAGCAATAAAAATTGCCCTCTAAATATGTATGATTGACTAGTGTGGAGGAATAAGCTTTATACGATCGTGTGATGTGGAAGAAATAAAAGCGACGGACTGCATAATAAAGGTCCATATCACAAGTGGCAATATAAAGTGACGTTCTTTCGCATTAAGATTTTGTGCATCCAACCCTGAAAGCGCATGGCAACCTCTACTTCCCTCTACGAAGGGCCTATCTTTTACTTTTATCTCTCAACCTTATGCAAGAGTCATGGTGATTTTCACCTTTCCTTTTTACATTTTATCCTTTGGCAAGCACCTTGTGTTGGAAAGATTCTGATATATATATCCACTTGGATGTAAGGCATCATGAACTATTATTGTTGACATTACCCTTGAGGTAAAAGGTTGGGAGGCGAATCTATAAGCCCCTATCTTTCTCTGTGTCTGATTAAAACTTTGAACCCATAAATATCGCGTGAGTGTTAGCAATTGTGAAAGACTAAATGATAGTTGAGTATGTGGAGTTTGCCAAATCAAAGCTCTGACATAGAATCTTCCTGAAAATAAGATGAATTGCAATTGTTTGATGACTAAGGACGTTGTTTGTTAGTTTTCAAGAAAGTTTATGATATATACTTTAACATGTGAATATCTTGTTACTTGATCATGAAAAGTTTTATGCGATGAGCTACTGTCATGACATATAATGATGCTAGAAAAGGTGATTGAAATTATAATTGATCAAACTTGTGCACCTGCTAGCATTCACACTTCATAAATTATTTCTTTTATCATTTACCTACTCGAGGACGAGCAGGAATTAAGCTTGGGGATGTTGATACGTCTCCAACGTATCTATAATTTATGAAGTATTCATGCTATTATATTATCCATCTTAGATGTTTTATATACATTTATATGCTATTTTATATGATTTTTGGGACTAACCTATTAACCTAGAGCCCAGTGCCAGTTTCTGTTTTCTCCTTGTTTTTGAGTTTTGCAGAAAAGGAATACCAAACGGAGTCCAATTGACGAGCCATTTTTTGATGATTTTTTATGGACCAAAAGAAGACCTCGGAGTAAAAGAGTTGGTCCACGAGAGTCCCGGGGTGCCCACAAGGGTGGGAGGGCGCACCCACCCCCCAGGCGCGTGGGCCTGCCTCATGGACACCTCGGGCACCTCCTTGACGTGAGACCAACGCCAAAAATTCCTATAAATACAGAAACCTCGGAAAATTAACCTAGATCGTAAGTTTCACCGCCGCAAGCCTCTATAGCCATGAGAAATCAATCTAGGCCCTCTCTGGCACCCTGCCGGAGGGGGCCATCATCACCGGTGGCCATGGAGGAGTATCCCGGAGGGGCCATCATCATCATGAAGGACAAGGACCAGAGGGTGGAGGCCATGGAGGAGGGAGCACAAGGGGGAGAACCTCTCCTCCTCTCTTCCGGTGGCGCCGGCGTGCCATTGGGAGGGGAATCGTCGCCGCGGTGATCGTCTTCATCAACATCACCATCATCATCACCATCCTCATCTCTTTTACGCGGTCCACTCTCCCGCACCCCGCTGTAATCCCTACTTGAACATGGTGCTTTATGCTACATATTATGATCTAATGATGTGTTGCCATCTTATGATGTTTTGAGTAGATATCTTTTGTCCTTGGGTTGATTGATGATATAGATTGGTACGAGTTGTATGTTTTATTTTGGTGTTGTCCTATGGTGCCCTCCGTGTTGCGCAAGCGTGAGGGATTCCCGCTGTAGGGTGTTGCAATACGTTCATGATTCGCTTATAGTGGGTTGGTGAGTGACTGAAACACAAACCCGAGTCAGAGGGATTGTTGCGTATGGGAATAAAGAGGACTTGATGCTTTAATGCTATGGTTGGGTTTTACTTAATAATCTTTAGTAGTTGCGGATGCTTGCTAGAGTTCCAATCATAAGTGCATATGATCCAAGTAGAGAAAGTATGTTAGTTTATGCCTCTCCTTCATATGAAATTGCAATGACGACTATCGGTCTTTTAACGATTACCTAGGACAATTCCGCACACCGATCCATCATTATTCCACACTCGCTATTTATAATATTTATTAATATATTCTAACTTTATGTTAACAACACCTACTTTTATATTTTAGCTCTCCGACATCATGCAAAGTTATCCTCTTCATACCCACAACATAGTTTTATTTCTCGTTTCTAGTTGGAAGCAAACGTTCGGTGCACGTAGAGTCGTATCAGTGGCAGATAGGGCTTGAGAGAATATTGATCTTACCTTTAGCTCCTTGTGGGTTCGACACTCCATACTTATCACTTCCACCTTTGGAAATTGCTACGATGATTCCCTGCACTTGGGGATTATCAAGGACACATGGGAATTATCGTCAAGCTAGTTTTCATCATGCTCATATGATTCGCGTTCGTTACTTTGATAATTTGATACGTGGGTGGACCGGTGCTTGGGTACTGCCCTTCCTTGGACAAGCATCCCACTATGATTAACCCCTCTTGCAAGCATCCGCAACTACAAAAGAAGTATTAAGGTAAACCTAACCATAGCATGAAACATGTGGATCCAAATCGGCCCCTTACGAAGCACGCATAAACTGGGGTTTAAGCTTCTGTCACTCTAGCAACCCATCATCTACTTATTACTTCCCAATTCCTTCCCCTAGGCCCAAACAATGGTGAAGTGTCATGTAGTCGACTTTCACATAACACCACTAGAGGAAAGACGACATACATCTCATCAAAATATCGAACGAATACCAAATTCACATGACTACTTATAGCAAGACTTCTCCCATGTACTCAGGAACAAACGTAACTACTCACAAATCATATTCATGTTCATAATCAGAGGGGTATTAATATGCATAAAGGATCTGAACATATGATCTTCCACCAAATAAACCAACTAGCATCAACTACAAGGAGTAATCAACACTACTAACAACCCACATGTACCGATCTGAGGTTTTGAGACAAAGATTGGATACAAGAGATGAACTAGGGTTTGAGATGAGATGGTGCTGGTGAAGATGTTGATGGAGATTGACCCCCTCCTGATGAGAGGATCGATGGTGATGACGATGGTGATGATTTCCCCCTCCCGGAGGGATGTTTCCCCGATAGAACAGCTCCGCTGGAGCCCTAGATTGGTTTCGCCAAGTTCCGCCTCGAGACGGCGACGCTTCGTCCCGAAAGCTTCCTTCTTATTTTTTCTAGGGAGAAATACTTCATATAGCAAAAGATGGGCACCGGAGGCCTGCCAGGGGGCCCACGAGGCAGGGGGCGCGTCCAGCGGGGTAGGGCACGCCCCCCACCCTCGTGGACGGTGGGTGGCCCCCCTTTGTGCTTTCTTCGCCCAATATTTTATATATATTTCAGAACTGAGTTTCGTGGAGTTTAAGGACTTTTGGAGTTGTGCAGAACAGGTCTCTAATATCTGCTCCTTTTCCAGCCTAGAATTCCAGCTGTCGGCATTCTCCCTCTTCATGTAAACCTTGTAAAATAAGAGAGAAAAGGCATAAGTATTGTGACCTAATGTGTAGTAACAACCCATAATGCAATAAATATCGATATAAAAGCATGATGCAAAATGGACGTATCAACTCCCCCAAGCTTAGACCCCGCTTGTCCTCAAGCGGAAGCCGATAACGAAAAATATGTCCACATGTTTAGAGATAGAGGTGTCGATAAAATAAAATACGGACATGAGGGCATCATGGTCATTCTTATAACAGCCTGAAACTCCACGAAACTCAGTTTTGAAATATATAAAAATACTGAGCGAAGAAAGTACTAGAGGGGGGGCCACCCAGCATCCACGAGGGTGGGGCGCGCCCCTGCCTCGTGGGCCCCCTGGCAGGCCTCCGGTGCCCATCTTCTGCTATATGAAGTCTTTTACCCTGGAAAAAAAATCATAAGCAAGCTTTCGGGAAGAAACTCCGCCGCCACGAGGCGGAACCTTGGCAGAACCAAATCTAGGGCTCCGGCAGAGCTGTTCTACCGGGGAAACTTCCCTCCGGGAGGGGAAAATCATCGCCGTCGTCATCACCAGCAATCCACTCATCGGGAGGGGGTCAATCTCCATCAACATCTTCACGAGCACCATCTCCTCTAAAACCCTAGTTCATCTCTTGTATCCAATCTTTGTCCCAAAGCCTCAGATTGGTACCTGTGGGTTGCTAGTAGTGTTGATTACTCCTTGTAGTTGATGCTAGTTGGTTTATTTGGTGGAAGATCATATGTTCAGATCCTTTATGCATATTAATACCCCTCTGATTATGAACATAAATATGATTTGTGAGTAGTTATGTTTGTTCCTGAGGACATGGGAGAAGTCTTGCTATAAGTAGTCATGTGAATTTGGTATTCATTCAATATTTTGATGAGATGTATGTTGTTTTTCCTCTAGTGGTGTTATGTGAACGTCGACTACATGAAACTTCACCATTGTTTGGGCCTAGAGGAAGGCATTGGGAAGTAATAAGTTGATGATGGGTTGCTAGAGTGACAGAAGCTTAAACCCTAGTTTATAAGTTGCTTCATAAGGGGCTGATTTAGATCCATATGTTTCATGCTATGGTTAGGTTTACCTTAATACTTCTTTTGTAGTTGCGGATGCTTACAATAGGTGTTATTCATAAGTGGGATGCTTGTCCAAGAAAGGGCAGCACCCAAGCACCAGTCCACCCACATACCAAATTATCAAAGTAACGAACGCGAATCATATGAGCGTGATGAAAAATAGCTTGACGATAATTCCCATGTGTCCTCGGGAGCGCTTTTGTCTATATAAGAGTTTGTCCAGGCTTGTCCTTTGCTACAAAAAGGATTGGGCCATCTTGCTGCACCTTATTTACTTACATTACTTGTTACCCGTTACAAATTACCTTATCACAAAACTATCTGTTACCGATAATTTTAGTGCTTGCAGAGAATACCTTGCTGAAAACCGCTTATCATTTTGCTTCTGCTCCTCGTTGGGTTCGACACTCTTACTTATCAAAAGCACTACGATAGATCCCTATACTTGTGGGTCATCCAAAAGTCTCCAACAAGTTCCATAGCTGCAAAATGGAGGAGAATAGTTCTGTCAGTGAACACATACTCAGAATGTCTGGGTACCACAATGACTTGACTCAGCTGGGAGTTAATCTTCCTGATGATAGTGTCATTGACAGGGTTCTTCAATCACTGCCACCAAGCTATAAAGGCTTCGTGATGAACTATAATATGCAAGGGATGGAAAAGACTATTCTTGAGCTCTTCGCGATGCTAAAGGCTGCGGAGGTAGAAATCAAGAAGGAGCATCAAGTGTTGATGGTTAACAAGACCACTAGTTTCAAGAAAAAGGGGAAAGGAAGAAGGGGAACTTCAAGAAGAACAACAAGCAAGTTGCTACTCAAGGGAAGAAGCCCAAGTTTGGACCTAAGCCTGAGACTGAGTGCTTGTACTAGAAAGGGACTGGTCACTGGAAGCGGAACTGCCCCAACTATTTGGCGGATAAGAAGGATGGCAAAATGAAAGGTATATTTGATATACATGTTATTGATGTGTACCTTACTAACGCTCGCAGTAGCGCCTGGGTATTTGATACTGGTTCTGTTGCTCATATTTGCAACTCGAAACAGGGGCTACAGATTAAAGGAGAAATATCATTGGGATTCTCAGGTGTGTCTACAACAGGTTCACTAGAAGCATGCAAAGTCCTATCATTTTTCTTTTTCTTCTTTTTAGAAGGACTAGGTGCATCAACATTAGTTCTCTGAGAATCTTGCTCAATTCTCTTAGGGTGACCTTCAGGATACAAAGGTTCCTGAGTCATTTTACCCCCTCTAGTCATAACTCTAACAACATTATCATTTTTATTATTATTTAATTCATTGAGCAAATCATTCTGAGCTTTAAGCACTTTTTATACTTGAGTGGTAACCATAGAAGCATGTTTACTAATAAGTTTAAGTTCACCTTTAACTCTAGACATATAATCACTCAAGTGTTCAATCATATAAGCATTGCGTTTCAATTGTCTACCAACATAAGCATTGAAGTTTTCTTGTTTAACAATAAAATTATCAAACTCATCTAAGCATTGGCCAGCAGACTTATAATGAGGAATATCACCTTCATCAAATCTATAGAGAGAATTTACCTTTACTACCTATGTCGAGTTATCAATACCATGTATTTCTTCAATAGGTGGTAAATTCTTAACATCTTCAGCTTTAATACCCTTTTCTTTCATAGATTTCTTTGCCTCTTGCATATCTTCAGGACTGAGAAATAGAATACCCCTCTTCTTCGGAGTTGGTGTAGGAGTTGGTTCAGGAAGTGTCCAATTATTTTCATTAGTCAACATATTATTCAATAACAATTCAGCTTGATCAACTGTTCTTTCCCTGAAAACACAACCAGCACAACTATCCAAGTGGTCTCTGGAAGCATCGGTTAGTCCAGTATAAAAGATATCAAGTATTTCATTTTTCTTGAGAGGATGATCAGGCAAAGCATTAAGTAATTGGAGAAGCCTCCCCCGAGCTTGTGGGAGACTCCCTTCTTCAATTTGCACAAAATTATATATTTCCCTTAAGGCAGCTTGTTTCTTATGAGTGGGGAAATACTTAGCAGAGAAGTAATAAATCATATCCTGGGGACTGCGCACACAACCAGGATCAAGAGAATTAAACCATGTTTTAGCATCACCTTTAATGAGAACGGAAATAATTTAAGAATATAGTAGTAACGAGTTTTCTCATCATTAGTGAATAGGGTGGCTATATCATTTAGTGTAGTAAGATGTGCCACAACAGTTTTAGATTCATAGCCATAAAAAGGATCATATTCAACCAAAGTAATTATCTCAGGGTCGACAGAGAAATCATAACCCTTATCAGAAATACAGATAGGTGAAGTAGCAAAAGCAGGGTCGTATTTCGTTCTAGCATTCAAGGATTTTTCTTTCAGCTTAGCTAACAGTTTCTTAAGATCATATCTATCATTGTAAGCTAAAAAGTCTCTAGCAGTTTCTTCATCCATAACATAACCCTCAGGCACATCAGGCAATTCATATATAGGGGGAGAATCTTCATCATCACTTTCGTCAATATTATCTATTTCAATAATTTCATTCTCTCTAGCCCTAGCAAGTTGTTCATCAAGAAATACACCTAATGGCACAGTAGTATCAAGCAAAAAAGTAGTTTCATCATAAGTATCATGCATAGCAGAAGTGGCATCATCAATAACATGCGACATATCAGAATTAATAGCAGAAGCAGGTTTAGGTGTCGCAAGTTTACTCAAAACAGAAGGTGAATCAAGTGCAAAGCTAGATGGCGGTTCCTTACCTCCCCTCGTAGTTGAGGGATAAATCTTGGTTTTTTCGTCTTTCAAGTTCCTCATAGTGATCAGCAGATATAAATCCCAAGTGACTCAAAGAATAGAGCTATGCTCCCTGGCAACGGCGCCAGAAAATAGTCTTGATAACCCACAAGTATAGGGGATCGCAACAGTTTTCGAGGGTAGAGTATTCAACCCAAATTTATTGATTCGACACAAGGGGAGCCAAAGAATATTCTCAAGTATTATCAGTTGAGTTGTCAATTCAACCACACCTGGATAACTTAGTATCTGCAGTAAAGTATTTAGTAGCAAAGTAGTATGATAATAACGGTATCAGTAGCAAAAGTAATATTTTTTGGGTTTGTAGTGACTGTAACAGTAGCAACGGTAAAGTAACCAAGCAAAGAGAAATATGTGAAAAGCTCGTAGGCATTGGATCAGTGATGGATAATTATGTCGGATGCGATTCCTCATGCAATAGTTATAACATAGGGTGACACAGAACTAGCTCCAGTTCATCAATGTAATGTAGGCATGTATTCTGAATATAGTCATACGTGCTTATGGAAAATAACTTGCATGAATATTTTGTCCTACCCTCCCATGGCAGCGGGGTCCTATTAGAAACTGAGGGATATTAAGGCCTCCTTTTAATATAGAACCGGACCAAAGCATTAACACTTAGTGAATACATGAACTCCTCAAACTATGGTCATCACCGGTAAGTATCCCGATTATTGTCACTTCGGGGTTAACGGATCATAACACATAATAGGTGACTATAGACTTGCAAGATAGGATCAAGAACTCACATATATTCATGAAAACATAATAGGTTCAGATCTGAAATCATGGCACTCGGGCCCTAGAGACAAGCATTAAGCATAGCAAAGTCATAGCAACATCAATCTCAGAACATAATGGATACTAGGGATCAAACCCTAACAAAACTAACTCGATTACATGGTAAATCTCATCCAACCCATCACCATCCAGCAAGCCTATGATGGAATTACTCACGCACGGCGGTGAGCATCATGAAATTGGTGATGGAGGAAGGTTGATGATGATGACGACGACGGATTCCCCTCTCCGGAGCCCCGAACGGACTCCAGATCAGCCCTCCCGAGGGAGATTAGGGCTTGGCGGCTGCTCCATATCGTAAAATGTGATGAATCCTTCTCTCCATTTTTTCTCCCCGAACATGAATATATAGAGTTGGAGTTGAGGTCGATGGAGCTCCAGGGGGCCCACGAGGCAGGTGATACGTCTCCGTCGTATCTACTTTTCCAAACACTTTTGCCCTTGTTTTGGACTCTAACTTGCATGATTTGAATGGAACTAACCCGGACTGACACTGTTTTCAGCAGAATTGCCATGGTGTTATTTTTGTGCAGAAACAAAAGTTCTCGGAATGACCTGAAACTTCATGGAGATTGAGGGAGTCCTGGATTAGGGGGTATCCGGACAGCCGGACTATAACCTTTGGCTGGACTGTTGGACTATGAAGATACAAGATTGAAGACTTCGTCCCGTGTCCGGATGGGACTTTCCTTGGAGTGGAAGGCAAGCTTGGCAGTACGGATATGTAGATCTCCTTCCTTGTAACCGACTCTGTGTAACCCTAGCCCCCTCCGGTGGCTATATAAACCGGAGGGTTTAGTCCGTAGGACACAACAACAACAATAACAATCATACCATAGGCTAACTTCTAGGGTTTAGCCTCTCTGATCTCGTGGTAGATCCACTCTTGTACTACCCATATCATCAATATTAATCAAGCAGGAGTAGGGTTTTACCTCCATCGAGAGGGCCCGAACCTGGGTAAAAACATCGTGTCCCTTGTCTCCTGTTACCATCCGCCTAAACGCACAGTTCGGGACCCCCTACCCGAGATCCGCCGGTTTTGACACTGACATTGGTGCTTTCATTGAGAGTTCCTCTGTGTCGTCATCGTTAGGCTCGATGGATCCCTCGATCATCGTTGGCGATGCAGTCCAGGGTGAGACTTTCCCCCCGGACAGATTTTTGTATTCTGCGGCTTTGCACTGCGGGCCAATTCGCTTGGCCATCTGGAGCAGATTGAAAGTTATGCCCCTGGCCATCAGGTCAGGTTTGGTAGCTTAAACTACACGGCCGACATCCGCGGAGACTTGATCTTCGATGGATTCAAGCCCTGGCCGAGTGCGCCGCACTGTCACGATGGGCATGATTTAGCTCTGCCACCGAACAGTGTCCTGCAGGCCGCACCTACGACCGCTCCGACCTTTAACTCGGAGCCAACTGCGCCATCCGTGGGCTGGTGGTTAGACCCCGCCGTGGAGGCAGCAGCCTCAACGGCGATCGAGCCGAACACCAGCATTACCCATCGTGAGGCCCGTGACTCCACATCGCCGGACTCTCCTCCGGACTCTGATCCACCCGTGCCCTGCCAATCGAATCCGATTGGGCGCCGATCATGGAGTTCACCGCCGCAGATATCTTTCAGCACCCGCCCTTCGGCGACATACTAAATTCACTAAGGTCTCTCTCCTTGTCAGGAGAGTCCTGACCGGATTATGACCGACAGGGTTGGGATGCGGACGACGAAGAATCTCGACGCCCACCCACCACCCACTTCATAGCCACTATCGATGATTTGACCGACATGCTCGACTTCGACTCCGAAGACATCGACGGTATGGACGACGATGTAGGAGACGAACAGGAACCAGCGCCTACAGGGCACTGGACAACCACCTTATCGTATGATATATATATATATATATATATATATATATATATATATATATATATATATATATATATATATATATATATATATATGGTGGACACACCCAAAGAAGGTAATGGCGATGGAACAGCGGAGGATGACCCCTCCAAGAAGCAACCTAAGCGCCGGCGTCAGCAGCGCCGCTCTAAGACTCGCCAAAGCAAAAACTGTGATACCAGCACAGGAGATAATAACACCCCGGACAGTGCCGAAGACAACCCCCTCCAGCAAGATTCAGCGCAGGAGGACGGAGAAGCCAACCCTCCCGAGAGAGAGGCAGATAGAGAGGAAGAGGATGATAATTACATGCCTCCTTCCGAAGACGAGGCAAGCCTCGATGACGACAAATTTGTCATGCCTGAGGATCCCGTCGAACAAGAGCGCTTCAAGCGCCGGCTTATGGCCACGGTGAATAGCCTTCAGAAAAAGCAGCAGCAGCTTAGAGCTGATCAGGACTTGCTAGCAGACAGATGGACCGAAGTCCTTGCGGCCGAGGAATACGAACTCGAACGCCCCTCCAAAAGCTACGCAAAGCGCAGGTTGCTACCCTGATTAGAGGAGGAAGCATCTAAACCTACATCTCCAGTGTATGACGCGGCTGACCGGCCACCTCGTGGCCGCGACAGAGAGGCCTCTCGGCCCACAGCTCAAACCGCACCCCAGCGTCACTCAAAAAATACCAAGGCACGGGGAAATACACTAGACCTACGAGACATATTGGAGGACAAAGCAAAGCAAACAAGATCGATCTACGGATCGCGTGGGTGCCCCACCACATGAGACGGTAACCGATACGCCGGATACAACAAAAGTAAATCCGGCCGGGCCGAACACAGCAGACAAAACTCATTCGAGCTGCGGCGTGATATAGCCCAGTACAGAGGCGCCGCACACCCGCTTTGCTTCATAGAAGAAGTAATGGATCATCAAATCCCAGAGGGTTTCAAACCCGTGAATATCGAATCATATGATGGTACGACAAATCCCGCGGTATGGATTGAGGACTATCTCCTTCATATCCACATGGCCCGTGGCGACGATCTACACGTCATCAAATACCTCCCACTCAAAAGCTTAAAGGACCAGCCCGGCATTGGCTCAACAGCTTGCCAGCAGAATCCATTGGCTGTTGGGAAGATCTGGAAGCCGCATTCCTTGACAACTTCCAGGGCACTTATGTGCGACCACCAGATGCCGATGACCTGAGCCACATAATTCAACAGCCAGAGGAATCGGCCAGGCAATTCTGGACATGGTTCCTAACCAAGAAAAATCAAATCGTCGACTGTCCGGATGCAGAGGGCTTGCCCGACACCTTGGACAGGAAAAGACGAAATCTATGGCAGCCCTCACGACCCTCATGACCCGCTTTTGCGTGGGAGAAGACAACTGGCTGGCTCGCAGCAATAACATGTCAAAGAGCCCTGGTACTTCGGATACCAAGGACAGCAATGGCAGGTCACGTCGCAACAAACACAAGCGCCGCATTAACAGCGACAATACTGAGGATACGGTAGTTAATGCCGGATTCAGAGGCTCTAAGCCCGGTCAGCAGAAAAAGCCATTCAAAAGAAGCACTCCGGGCTCGTCCAGTTTGGACCGTATACTCGATCGCTCGTGTCAGATACATGGCACCCCGACAAGCCAGCCAATCACACCAACAGGGATTGTTGGGTGTTCAAGCAGGCCGACAAATTAGATGCCGAAAACAAAGACAAGGGGCTACATAATGATGACGAGGAGGAGCCCTGGCCGCCGAACAACAGAGGACAGAAGGGTTTCCCCCCACAAGTGCGGACGGTGAACATGATATACGCAACCCACATCCCCAAGAGGGAGCAGAAGCGTGCGTTAAGGGACGTATACGCGTTGGAGCCAGTCGCCCAAAGTTCAACCCATGGTCCTCCTGCCCGATCACTTTCGATCGCAGGGACCATCCCACTAGTATCCGCCATGGTGGATTTGCCGCATTGGTCTTAGACCCAATCATCGACGGATTTCACCTCACTCGCATCCTTATGGACGGAGGCAGCAGCCTGAACCTGCTTTATCAGGACACAATGCGCAAAATGGGCATAGATCCCTCAAGGATTAAACCCACAAAAACGACCTTTAAAGGCGTCATACCAGGTGTAGAGGCTCATTGCACAGGCTCAGTCACACTAGAAGTGGTCTTTGGATCCCCGGATAATTTTCGAAGCGAGGAGTTAATCTTCGATATAGTCCCGTTCCGCAGTGGCTATCATGCACTGCTCGGGCGAACTACATTTGACAAGTTCAATGCGGTGCCGCACTATGCATACCTCAAGCTCAAGATGCCAGGACCTCGGGGAGTCATCACAGTCAATGGAAACACCGAGTGCTCTCTCCGAACGGAGGAGCACACGGCGACCCTCACAGCGGAAGTACAAAGCAGCCTCTCAAGGCAATTCTCCAGTCCGGCGACAAAACATCCGGACACTGTCAAGCGCGCTCGGAGTAATCTACAACAAGACCGCCTGGCACGTCCCGAGCAAGCGTAGCAATGCGGACCCAACCCCAGCCCCAACGAAACGGCGAAATCCGTGCTACGCGTACATAATTACGCTCTGAAAATACCATGGGCATAGGGGGAGGGGCACGACCACGGCACGCCCCAAAAACGCGGCTTAACCGCACTAGGGGCTTCCGACTTTGTTATTTTTTCTCACTTTCAGGACTTTACTCTCCGAAGACCTGTTCGGCAGTACAATCGCCGAACACAAGATACAACAACCAGGGAGGCAGAAAGCTACGTCGCAGTATGGAACTCCCAGGTGGTCTCTATAATGAGCAAAATACCTGCTTTAAATACCATTCCGCAGCTAGCCCCTGGAGGGGACATGTAAAATAGTCCCATCATTTTTTGCTTATCGCACTATTTGTATCGTTCTGCTTTAATGCATTTTTTCGAATAAACAATGCATAGCTCCAGACAATTATTGCATTCTCTATTCCTTTCTCTTTTATGTATATATGTTCATTCATGACATTTAGCACCCGTACACTTTGGTACAACTAATACGCCAGGGGCTTAAGCACCCCATAAATACGGCGTGAGAAGTCTGAACACTTTCACAAGTGTGGCACCCCGAACTTATAGCATTATGTGCATCAGCTCCGAATCATGTCTTGGGTCAATAGTTGGGTTTTCCCGGCTCCCATGTTTTGGTACCTTACGTTCCGTTATATCGGCTAAGGTAGCGCTGGGAGAACTACTGCGATTGTGCCCCGGTTCAGCTGGGCTAAGCACCTCAGTAGAGAAAGCTAAAACTGACCGTCATGATAAGGCGAGAGTTGGTCGCTGTTCGAGAGGTTTTCGAGTCCTTAAAGACTTATGCCGCTTAGGGCGAGGAGTCGGCTTTGTCTGGCTTAAGGCGTGTATAGCACCACGTATTCGGTCTTCCGAACACTAGGGGCTTCGCCAAAATTTAAAATTATAGAATTCTCTGGCTAAGTGAGAGTGATAAATCATTATAGTCCGATTGCCTTGTTCGTTGCGCTGAGCACCTCCCTCAAGGGACCCAAGAATGGGAAAAGAGTGCTCAGGTTTACCCCGAACACCCCAGCACTCGTGGAACGGGGGCAGAAGCCGACGACTCGCCATCTCTCAGATTTAATAATTGACCGCACAGAAGGTAATATTTTAAATTCAAACAAGCGTTGCGTAGCGCATATGAACAAGTTTTCAGCGTACAGGATCACACGAGCAAGTTCACTCAAATATTACATCTTTGGAACATTCATCCGCCATAAGGCGGACACCCTTCAGGACGCCTTCATAGTACATTTCAGGGTGGCGATGCTCCTTGCCCTGCGGTGGCCCATCTTTCACCAGCTTCTCAGCGTCCACCTTGCCCCAGTGTACTTTAACATGGGCAAGCGCCCTGCGGGCGCCCTCGATGCAGACGGAGCGCTTGATGACCTCAAGCCAAGGACAGGCATCCACAAGCCGCCTCACCAGCCCGAGGTAGCTCCCTGGCATGGCCTCTCCGGGCCACAGCCGGACTATAAGACCCTTCATGGCCTGTTCGGCCGCCCTGTGGAGCTCGACCAATTGCTTCAGCTGGTCGCTTAAGGGCACCGGGTGTTCGGCCTCAGCATACTGAGACCAGAACACCTTCTTCGTTGATCTCCCCTCCTCGGCTCGGTAGTGCTTTGCAGCATCCGACACACTGCAGGGCAAATCTGCGAACACTCCTGGAGAGCTCCAGACTCGGGTAAGTAACAAGTAATTTACTTTCACATGCTTGCTTTGCATAATGAATGCCTTACCCGCCACTATCTTATTCATCTCCTCAATTTCCTAGAGGGCCTTCTGGGCTTCGGCCTTAGCATGCTTGGCGCTCTCATGGGCCGAGGCAAGCTCGGATGCTCGCGTCTTCGAGTCAAGCTCCAAACTCTCATGCTTTTTCACGAGAGCCTGGAGCTCTTGCTGTACCTCGGCAACCCGCGCCTCTTGCTTCCCCCGCTCGGTGCACTCTGCGGCCGCTTTGTTTTCGGCCTCGGACAGTGCTTGCTTTAGGGTCGCCACCTCGATCGTGGCCCCTAGCACATTTATAACAATCCTATCATTTTTTGCAATTGCATCTTTTCTATTCACACATAGACAAGGCATTACATACCTTGATTCTCCTCGAGCTGCTTCCTGGCAAGGCCAAGCTCTTTCTCGGACTGCTCGAGGTTCTGCTTCAGCGAGTCAACCTCCGCAGCCAGTGCGGCAGAGGCCAGCAGTGAAGCCTGCATACGCATATCGACATAATTACATTAGACTCCTGTGAAGATCCTCTATTCGGCTTTTCTTCATGAACACCGAACGGAGCATCAGGGGCTACTGTCTATGCGGTAATATTTTCATATATTTTTAACATACCTCAAAGCCTGTTAGAAGGCTGGCACAAGCTTCAGTCAGTCCACTCTTGGCAGACTGAACCTTCTGGACCACCGCACTCATAATAGTGCGATGCTCCTCGTCGATGGAGGCGCCGTTCAGCACCTCCAGCAAATTATCCGGTGCCTCCGGTTGGACGAAGGTCACCGGCACGGTAGGCTCGCCCCTCTTAGTGGGGGGCCGCCTGGCGGAGTCCGGAACCACTGTAGGTTCCGGCGCGATGTTTGGCTGAGGGCCGAACTTGGAGCCCTTGGGGGCCTTGCTCCCTTTGTGCCTGGAGTCCGAGATGTCGCCTTGAGGCGCCCCCAGGACTACCTCCCCTCGGTTTGGAACCCCTTGGGATAATACCTCGGCATTGTCCGTAGGACAAGGAGAGGAGGCGGCCAGAAGTGAAAAGCTATTCAAATCCGACGAACCCAAGGAACCGCTCGACGATACGTCGACACGGGCTCGGGGCGGACTGCATGATTATATTCGGTGTTAGGGGGAGCTGTGCAATAAAGGAGCGCTATGAGTTACTCTAGTGTCCGAATACTTACGACTTCGCCAGGGGCTTGGCCCTAGGTGGCCACTCTTCTTCGCTGTCGGTGGTGTTGGTGGAGTAGTCCGGAGGGAGAGTCCTGCCCTTCTTGGACCCTCAGGCCTCCCCAGTTGGGGCGGCCTTCCTTTTCTTCTCTCCCCCTGCTGGAGGGGAAGAAGTTTCTTTTTCCTCCTCCTCATCTTCGCGGGAGGAGTGCGCCTCGGAGTCATCAGACGATGAGTCTGACACCACCGGGCGCCGGGAACTCTTTCGGGTTCCCGTGGCCTTCTTCTTGGCCTTCTTCTCCGGCACCATGTAAGGTGCCGGAACCAGCAGCTCTGCTAAGCGAGCGTCTGCTGGGCCTTCGGGCAGAGGAGCCGGACAGTCGATCTGTTCGGCCGTCTCCTGCCAGTCCTGTCAAAGGTATGGGAGTTTAGATCCCGCATATGATTAAACTATGAAAAATGAATACCCTATAAGAGGTAAAACAGCTTACCGCGCTGGCTTGGCGCTTTGCGCTGAATCCGCGGTCCTCGGTAAGGGGAGGAGGGACCTCGGCACTCTTAAACAGCACCTTCCAAGCATCCTCGTGTGTTGTGTCAAAGAGCTCGCTCAGAGTTTGGTGCTGGGCCGGGTCGAACTCCCACAAGTTGAACGCCCGTTGTTGACACGGGAGGATCCGGCGGATGAGCATGACCTGGACTATGTTGACAAGCTTGAGTTTCTTGTTCATCATGTTTTGGACACAAGTTTGGAGTCCGGTCAGCCCTCCTGGACTACCCCAGGGCAGGCCCTTCTCTTTCCAGGAGGTGAGCCGCGTGGGGATTCCGGATCGGAATTCGGGGGCCGCTGCCCATTTAGGGTCACGCGGCTCGGTGATGTAGAACAACCCCGATTGCCACCCCTTTATGGTCTCCACGTAGGAGCCCTCGAGCCATGTGGTGTTGGGCATCTTGCCCACCATGGCGCCTCCACACTCCGCCTGCTGGCTTCGCACCACTTTTGGTTTAACAGTAAAAGTCTTCAGCCATAGGCCGAAGTGGGGCTTGATGTGGAGGAAGGCCTCACACACGACGATAAATGCCGAGATGTTGAGGATGAAATTCGGGGCCAGATCATGGAAATCCAAGCCGTAGTAGAACATGAGCCCCCGGACGAATGAGTGGAGAGGGAATCCCAGTCTGCGGAGGAAATGGGTAAGGAACACTACCCTCTCGTGGGGCCTAGGGGCGGGATGAGCTGCCCCGCATTTGGGAGCCGGTGTGCGATATCGTCGGACAGGTATCCGGCTCCCCTCAGCTTCTTGATATGTCCCTCCATGACGGAGGAGACCATCCACTTGCCTCCCGCTCCGGACATGGTTGGAGAAGGTTGAGGAAGAAAATGTGAGCTTGGGCGCTGGAACTCAAGTGTGCAAGGATGGATGAGCAAAGGAGGAAGAAGTTGTGGATGGAAAAGGGTGAATCCTTATCCCTTTATATGGGCGGACGAAACTATCGTCCCCACCAGCCTGGTAAAACCCGCTCATCCTCCAAGCGCCGTAATTGATGGCGCGGTTGGGTTACCCTCGTCCGTATTGATGAGAATCCCGTGATAAGGGGACGCGATATCTGCTTCGACGAGACGTGCCAAGGAAACTGCCTCGCAAAATGTGCTGAGGTTGGCTGTAAAAAATGATTCGAATAAAGGCTTGGCTGTGGTGTGATATCATGCTACGGAATACGTCAGCAGGATAGATTTGTGGAAATATCATTCTCTCTATGGTGGTATGTGGAACTTGTTTTGCAGAGTCGGACATGATCCTCGTGTTCAAAATCTTCTATGAAGTATTCGGAGGAGGAACCCGCCTTGCAATGCCGAAGACAATCTGCACACCGGACTCATCGTCATTGAAGCCTGGTTCAGGGGCTACTAAGGGAGTCCTGGATTAGGGGGTATCCGGACAACCAGACTATAACCTTTGCCGGACTGTTGGACTATGAAGATACAAGATTGAAGACTTCGTCCCGTGTCCGGATGGGACTTTCCTTGGCATGGAAGGCAAGCTTGGCAGTACGGATATGTAGATATCCTTCCTTCTAACCGACTCTGTGTAACCCTAGCCCCTTTTGGTGTCTATATAAATCGGAGGGTTTAGTCCGTAGGACACAACAACAACAACAACAACAACAACAACAACAACAACAATCATACCATAGGCTAGCTTCTAGGGTTTAGCCTCTCTGATCTCGTGGTAGATCCACTCTTGTACTACCCATATCATCAATATTAATCAAGCAGGAGTAGGGTTTTACCTCCATCGAGAGGGCCCGAACCTGGGTAAAAACATCGTGTCCCTTGTCTCTTGTTACCATCCGCCTAGATGCACAGTTTGGGGCCCCCTACCCGAGATCCACCGGTTTTGACAGCGACAGAGATTATTTTTGGAAATAATAAATAATATTGGCAAAAGAATCAAGGACAGGGGGCCCACACCCTGTCCACGAGGGTGGGAGGCGCGCCTGCCCCCTGCCTTGTGGGCCCCCTGGTGCTCCACCGACCTCAACTCCAACTCTATATATTTGTGTTCGGGGAGAAAAAAAATCAGAGAGAAAGATTCATCGCGTTTTACGATACAGAGCTGCCGCCAAGCCCTAAACTCTCTTGGGAGGGCTGATCTGGAGTCCGTTCGGGGCTGCGGAGGGGAATCCGTCACCATCGTCATCATCAACCATCCTCCATCACCAATTTAATGATGCTCACCGCCGCGCATGAGTAATTCCATCGTAGGCTTGCTGGACGGTGATGGGTTGGATGAGATTTATCATGTAATCGAGTTAGTTTTGTTAGGGTTTGATCCCTAGTATCCACTATGTTCTGAGATTGATGTTGCTATGACTTTGCTATGCTTAATGCTTGTCACTAGGGCCCGAGTGCCATGATTTCAGATCTGAACCTATTATGTTTTCATGAATATATATGTGTTCTTGATCCTATCTTGCAAGTCTATAGTCACCTACTATGTGTTGTGATCCGGCAACCCCGAAGTGACAATAATCGGGACCACTCCCGGTGATGACCGTAGTTTGAGGAGTTCATGTATTCACTATGTGTTAATGCTTTGGTCCGGTACTCTTATTAAAAGGAGGCCTTAATATCCCTTTGTTTCCGCTAGGACCCCGCTGCCACGGGAGTGTAGGACAAAAGATGTCATGCCAGTTCTTTTCCATAAGCACGTATGACTATATTCGGAATACATGCCTACATTACATTGATGAATTGGAGCTAGTTCTGTGTCACCCTATGTTATGATTGTTACATAATGAACCTCATCCGACATAATTCTCCATCACCGATCCAATGCCTACGAGCTTTTCACATATTGTTCACCGCTTATTTACTTTTCCGTTGCTACTGTTACAATCACTACAAACCCAAAAAATATTACTTTTGCTACTGTTACCATTACTATCATACTACTTTGCTACTAAATACTTTGCTGCAGATACTAAGTTATCCAGGTGTGGTTGAATCGACAACTCAATTGCTAATACTTGAGAATATTGTTTGGCTCCCCTTGTGTCGAATCAATAAATTTGGGTTGAATACTCTACCCTCGAAAACTGCTGCGATCCCCTATACTTGTGGGTTATCAAGACTATTTTCTGGCGCCGCTGCCGGGGAGCATAGCTCTATTCTTTGAGTCACTTGGGATTTATATCTGCTGGTCACTATGAAGAACTTGAAAGACGAGAAAACTAAAATTTATCCCTCAACTACGAGGGGAGGTAAGGAACTGCCATCTAGCTCTGCACTTGATTCACCTTCTGTTTTGAGTAAGCTTGCGACACCTAAACCTGCTTCTTCTATTAATTCTGATATGTCGCAATGTTATTGATGATGCCACTTCTTCTATGCATGATACTTATGATGAAACTATTTCTATGCTTGATACTACTGTGCCACTTGGTGAATTTCTTGATGAACAACTTGCTAGGGCTAGAGAGAACGAAATTATTGAAACTGATAATATTGATGAGAGTGATGATGAAGATTCTCCCCCTAAATATGAATTGCCTGTTGTGCCTGAGGGCTATGTTATGGATGAAGAAACTGCTAGAGACTTTCTTGCTTGCAATGATAGAAGTGATCTTAAGAAATTATTAGCTAAGCTAAAACAAAAAACTCTGAATGCTAGAATGAAATATGATCTTGCTTATGCTACGTCACCTATCTTTGTTACTGATAAGGATTATGAATTCTCTGTTGACCCTGATATAATTACTTTGGTTGAATCTGATCCTTTTATGGCTATGAATCTGAAACTGTTGTGGCACATCTTACTAAATTAAATGATATAGCCACCCTGTTCACTAATGATGAGAAAACTCGCTACTATTATATCCTTAAGATATTTATATTCTCATTAAAGGGTGATGCTAAGATATGGTTTAATTCCCTTGATCCTGGTTGTGTGCGTAGCCCCCAGGATATGATTTATTACTTCTCTGCTAAATACTTCCCTGCTCATAAGAAACAAGCTGCTTTAAGGGAAATATATAACTTTGTGCAAATTGAAGAAGAGAGTCTCCCACAAGCTTGGGGGAGGCTTCTCCAATTACTTAATGCTTTGCCTGATCTTCCTCTCAAGAAAAATGAAATACATGATATTTTTATAATGGACTAACCAATGCTTCCAGAGACCACCTGGATAGTTGTGCTAGTTGTGTTTTCAGGGAAAGAACTGTTGATCAAGCTGAAATTCTATTGAATAATATGTTGGCTAATGAAAACAATTGGACACTTCCCGAACCAACTCCTAAGCCAACTCCGAAGAAAAGGGGCGTTCTATTTCTCAGTCCTGAAGATATGCAAGAGGCAAAGAAATCTATGAAAGAAAAATGTATAAAAGCTGAAGATGTTAAGAATTTACCTCCTATTGAAGAAATACATGGTCTTAATTTACCGCCTGTTTAAGAAACACATGGTCTTGATAACCCGACACAGGTAGTAAAGGTAAATCCTCTCCATAGGTTTTATGAAGGTGATATCCCTCGTTATAAGTCTGCTAGCCAATGCTTAGATGAGTTTGATAATTTTATTGTCAAATAAGAAAACTTCAATGCTTATGTTGGTATACAATTGAAACAAAATGATTATATGATTGAACACTTGGGTGATTATATGTCTAGAGTTAAAGGTGGACTTAAACTCATTAGTAAACATGCATCTATGGTTACCACTCAAGTTGAACAAGTACTTAAGGCTTAGAATGATTTGCTCAATGAATTAAATAGTAAGAATAATGACTTTGCTATTAGAGTTGCAACTAGAGGGGGTAAAGTGACTCAGGAACCTTTGTATCCTGAAGGTCACCCTAAGATAATTGAGCAAGATTCTCACAGAACTAATGTAGATGCACCTAGTCCTTCTAAAAGAAAGAAAAAGAAAAATGGTAGGACTTTGCATGCTTCTAGTGAACCTGTTGCTGACACACCTGAGAATCCCAATGATATTTCTATTTATGATGCTGAAACACAATCTGGTAATGAACATGAACCTAGTGATAATGTTAATTATGATGTTCATGTTGATGCTCAACCTAGCAACAATAATGATGTAGAAATTGAACCTGCTGTTGATCTTGATAACTCACAATCAAAGAATCAACTTATGATAAGAGAGACTTTGTTGCTAGGAAGCACGGTAAAGAAAGAGAACCATGGGTCCAGAAACCCATGCCTTTTCCTCCCAAACCATCCAAGAAAAAGGATGATGAGTATTTTGAGCGCTTTGCTGAAATGATTAGACCTATCTTTTTACGTATGCGTTTAACTGATATGCTCAAAATGAATCCTTATGCTAAGTACATGAAAGAAATTGTTACAAATAAAAGAAAGATACCGGAAGCTGAAATTTCCACCATGCTTGCTAATTATACTTTTAAGGGTGGAATACCTAAGAAACTTGGAGATCCAGGAGTACCAACTATACCATGCTCCATTAAAAGAAACTATGTTAGAACTGCCTTATGTGATCTTGGAGCCGGTGTTAGTGTTATGCCTCTCTGTTTATATCGTAGACTTGATTTGAATAAGTTGACACCTACTGAAATATCTTTGTAAATGGCTAATAAATCAACTGCTATACCTGTCGGTATTTGTGAGGATGTGCCTGTTGTGGTTGCAAACGTTACTATTTTAATGGACTTTGTTATTCTTGATATTCCCGAGGGCGATAGTATGTCTATTATTCTTGGAAGACCCTTTTTTAATACTACAAGGGCTGTTATTGATTGCAACAAAGGCAATGTCACTTTTCATGTTAATGGTAATGAGCATACGGTACACTTTCTGAGGAAACAACCTCAAGTCCACAATATCAATTATATTGGAAAATTTCCGTCAATTATTATTGGAGGTTTTGAATTTCCTCTTCCTACTGTCAAGAAGAAATATGATACTCTTATTATTGGGGACGTGCATATCCCTGTTGAGGTAACATAGTGTTATTCGAAATTTCTTCGGTTCCATGTTATTCGGAATGAGTTTGTTAACAAGACTTGATCAACCTTGTTAGTGGATTCCTTTTGATGAGCATGAGATGGATGAAGTTAGAAAGCACAACCTTCTGTACCCTCCTTTTACTTTCTGTTATTTAGTTGAAATAAAGCAAAAATAGTATTTTCTATCAGTTTTCTGATTTATACATGTAATAAAAAAATACCCCAAAAATAAAAGTTCTCCAAATGCCCTGCCAATTTAATACGATTTTTTCTGGAATATTTGAGAATATCTGGCACTGAGAACACAATAGGGGGAGCAAGCACCTGGCCACGAGGGTCCAGGTCACCCCCTGCCTCGTGGGCCCATGGTGGCTCCCCTCCACTTATTCCAGCCACCACACACTCCTTGTTCCTCCCAAAAAAATCACCAACCAGCTCAAGCACGAGTTCTTGCTCATTTTCCTGCGATTTTCGATCTCCTTGCTCAAAGCACCTCTCACAAAACTGCTTTGGGGGATTGTTCCTTGGTATGTAACTCCCCCAATGGTCCAATTAGTTTTTGTTCTAGTGCTTTATTCATTG
Organism: Aegilops umbellulata; assembly: GCA_032464435.1. Classification (NCBI taxonomy): domain Eukaryota; kingdom Viridiplantae; phylum Streptophyta; class Magnoliopsida; order Poales; family Poaceae; genus Aegilops; species Aegilops umbellulata. Next base: position 379,956,469 of record CP136056.1, on the reverse strand, counting down.
CAATTTTTTTCTGCCTAGGTGACCATGTTCTTGAGCTTGCATGTCTAATTTATATGGTTCCAAGTAGTTCTAATGCATGATATAGTCTCTAGGCACTTGTAGGAGTAGTTGCTATCAATTTTGTTGAGTTTGGTTCATTTGTATTTGAAGTTACTAAAAATTTCAGAATTTTTTCACAGGAAGAGATATGTTTAGGAAAATGTACCAAGGTGGCCCTTCAAGGAAACAAGGACCCAGGCTCGGAATGCGCGATGCCGATGATGAACCACCAAGGGAAGCTCAAGTGCGGGCTTGTGAATGGCCTTTAGAGGACATCATGGATCGAGCAGGAATCAAGGAAGAATTTAACGCATATGTGTGTAACGCTGATCTTGTGAGCTTCGAGGCAGATAAGTGCCGTCAGTACCACTATCTCACTGATTCCTTTGTGAGGAAGTTTGGATTTTTCATCATCACGCAATTCTCAAACTGTCCTGTTTGATCTTTATGAAAATTATTATACTATGGACTTAGAGGATTTTACCACTGCTTGCAAACTTCCACAATGGGGTAGCACTAGTGAGCCTCGCAAATCTGAGTTTAGAGATTTTCTTGCTAGTATAACTATGGGGGAATCTAGAGACATACCACAAGCTACGATAGGGAGCATTCATTTTCTTGCTATACATTATTTTGCTCTCTTTATAGGTAGGTGCATAAATGGTAAGGATGAAGCATGTCACATGTGTGTCCCTGATCTCAGTTTTCTCAGGAGAGCTCTATTAGGCGATAAACATTATAATTTGGGAGCCATTGTTTCACATAGGTTGCATAATAATAGATTTAATGGAGATTTCTTTGGTGGAATTTATGCAACCTGTTTAGCTAATTTTCTTGATATACCATGCTTAATTAGCTAGGAGTTTATAATTGTTTACCTTGCGTGCCAACATGCTATTAAAATGGTTGTGATGTGGTATGATAGGGTGGTATCATCCTTTGAATGATTCAAGTGACTTGACTTGGCGCATGTTCATGCATGTAGTTGAAACAAAATCAACATAGCCTTCATGATATTTATGTTCATGGTGATCTACTCATGCTTGCACTCAATGTGTATTAATTTTAATGCATGTTCATGACTGTTGTCGCTCCCTAGTTGGTCGCTTCCCAGTCTTTTTCTAGCCTTCACTTGTTCTAAGCGAGAATACTACTTGTGCATCCAATCCCTTAAACCCCACAGTTATTCCATATGAGTCCACTATACCTTCCTATATGCGGTATCTACCTGCCGTTCCAAGTAAATTTGTATGTGCCAAACTCTAAACCTTCAAATGAAATTCTGTTTTGCATGCTCGAATAGCTCATGTATCAACTAGGGTTGTCTGTATCTTCCATGCTAGGCGGGTTATTCTCAAGAGGAGTGGATTCCGCTCCTCACTCACGAGAAAATGGCTGGTCACTGGGATGCCCAGTCCCATGCTTTATGCAAACCAAATCAAATAATTGCAAACAAAACTCCCCCGAGACTCTTGTTAGTTGGGGGCACTCGTTGTTTCGAGCAAGCCATGGATTGACGCTTGTTGGTGGAGGGGGAGTATAAAATTTACCATTCTGTTTGGGAACTGCCTATAATGTGTGTAGCATGGAAGATATCGCCATCTCTTAGTTGTTATGTTGACAATGAAAGTATGCCGCTCAAAATGTTATTTATCTCTATTTCAAAATCGAGCTCTGGCACCTCTACAAATCCCTGCTTCCCTCTACGAAGGGCCTATCTATTTACTTTTATGTTGAGTCATCACCCTCTTATTAAAAAGCACCAGCTGGAGAGCACTGCTGTCATTTGCATCCATTACTATTAGTTTATATTGGGTATGACTATGACTAGATCTCTTTTACCATGAATTACAATGTTTAGTCGGTCCTTGATATTTAAAGGTGCTCTGCATTTATGTTTTGCGGTCTCAGAAAGGGCTAGCGAGATACCATATTGTTATATCATATCATGATTGTTTTGAGAAAGTGTTGTCATCCGAGATTTATTATTATTGCTCGCTAGTTGATTATGCCATTGAGATGAGTAAACATGAGACCTAAATGTTATTGTGAATACGGTTAGTTCATAATCTTTGCTGAAAACTTGAATGCTGGCTTTACATATTTATTACAACAAGAGCAAACAGAGTTTGTAAAAGTTTTTCTTTATCACTTTCAGTTTATCAACTAAATTGCTTGAGGACAAGCAAAGGTTTAAGCTTGGGGGAGTTGATACGTCTCCGTCGTATCTAATTTTCCAAACACTTTTGCCCTTGTTTTGGACTCGAACTTGCATGATTTGAATGGAACTAACCCGGACTGACGCTGTTTTCAGCAGAATTGCCATGGTGTTATTTTTGTGCAGAAACAAAAGTTCTCGAAATGACCTAAAACTTCACGGAGATTATTTTTGGAAATAATAAAAAATATTGGCGAAAGAATCAAGGCCAGGGGCCCACACCCTGTCCACGATGGTGGAGGCACGCGTGCCCCCCCCCCAGGGCGCGCCCCCTGCCTCGTGGGCCTCCTGGTGCTCCACCGACCTCAACTCCAACTCTATATATTCGTGTTTGGGGAGAAAACAATCAGAGAGAAAGATTCATCGCGTTTACGACGCCAAGCCTTAAACTCTCTCGGGAGGGCTGATCTGGAGTCCGTTCGGGGCTCGGGAGAGGGGAATCCGTCGCCATCGTCATCATGAACCATCCTCCATCACCAATTTCATGATGCTCACCGCCGTGCGTGAGTAATTCCATCGTAGGCTTGCTGGACGGTGATGGGTTGGATGAGATTTATCATGTAATCGAGTTAGTTTTGTTAGGGTTTGATCCCTAGTATCCACTATGTTCTGAGATTGATGTTGCTATGACTTTGCTATGCTTAATGCTTGTCACTAGGGCCCGAGTGCCATGATTTCAGATCTGAACCTATTATGTTTTCATGAATATATATGTGTTCTTGATCCTATCTTGCAAGTCTATAGTCACCTACTATGTGTTGTGATCCGGCAACCCCGAAGTGACAATAATCGGGACCACTCCCGGTGATGACCGTAGTTTGAGGAGTTCATGTATTCACTATGTGTTAATGCTTTGGTCCGGTACTCTTATTAAAAGGAGGCCTTAATATCCCTTAGTTTCCGCTAGGACCCCGCTGCCACGGGAGTGTAGGACAAAAGATGTCATGCCAGTTCTTTTCCATAAGCACGTATGACTATATTCGGAATACATGCCTACATTACATTGATGAATTGGAGCTAGTTCTGTGTCACCCTATGTTATGATTGTTACATGATGAACCACATCCGGCATAATTCTCCATCACCGATCCAATGCCTACAAGCTTTTCACATATTGTTCACCGCTTATTTACTTTTCTGTTGCTACTGTTACAATCACTACAAAACCCAAAAATATTACTTTTGCTACTGTTACCGTTACTATCATACTACTTTGCTACTAAATACTTTGCTGCAGATACTAAGTTATCCAGGTGTGGTTGAATTGACAACTCAACTGCTAATACTTGAGAATATTCTTTGGCTCCCCTTGTGTCGAATCAATAAATTTGGGTTGAATACTCTACCCTCGAAAACTGTTGCGACCCCCTATACTTGTGGGTTATCACCAGGGGGCGCACCCAGGGGGGTAGGCGCGCCCCACCCTCGTGGACAGGGTGTGGGCCCCCTGGTCTTGATTCTTTTGCCAGTATTTTTTATATATTCCAAAAATATTCTCCGTGAAGTTTCAGGTCATTCCGAGAACTTTTATTTCTGCACAAAAATAACACCACGCAATTCTGCTGAGAACAGCGTCAGTCCGGGTTAGTTCCATTCAAATCATGCAAGTTAGAGTCCTAAATAAGGGCAAAAGTGTTTGGAAAAGTTGATACGATGGAGACGTATCAGCATCAACACGTGACTGCCAGGCATTCACAATGTCTGCAGTTGCTGGTATGGGTGGTACACTGCTACCTCTTGAGCACTGCGTTGGTTTTCCCTTGAAGAGGAAAGGGTGATTCAGTAAAGTAGCGTAAGTATTTCCCTTTGTTTTTGATAACCAAGGTATCAATCCAGTAGGAGGTCACGCTCAAGTCCCTTGCACCTACACAAACAAATAAGAACCTCGCAACCAACGCCATAAAGGGGTTGTCAATCCCTTCACGGTCACTTACGAGAGTGAGATTTGATATTGATGATAAGATAATATTTTTTGGTATTTTTATGATAAAGAGTAAAAGTAAAGAAAGCAAGTAAACAGTAATGGAAATAACGGGAGATTAATATGATGGAAAATAGACCCGGGGGCCATAGGTTTCTGTGACACTCCAAAAATTTCATTTGGGTTTTTGCAAAGAAAAAAAAAATCCTTGCTGGATTTTCCTTGAGATTTGAGGCTTTCAGAAAAACAACCCTCTTAAAAATCCTTTTCCTTGACTAGGGTTTGTTATTTCTGTTTTCTCCTTCAAGCTTTGGGTTTGACCTTCTTAAAAACTCCTTCTCTATTGTTTCCCTTCTCAGATTTTATTTTTGGGAGTTTAGTCTTTTCTTTTTAAGAAAAACTCTATGAAAAAGATTTGGGATTTTCATTCTATTGAAAACCATCCATGACCTTGTATTTTGCCCATGAGGTAAAACCACTCCAACATCTTCTCCCCTCCTTGTCAACAACTCAAATTCCCTATCCCAACTCATCCAAACAAGTTTTGGATTTTGTTTTATCTCCCAAATATTTTTTGTCAATTATTTTGAGCCTGATGGATTTTCAAAGCAAGTACCCTTTTTCATTTGAGATTTGACTTCAAACCAACTCTACTGGCTAGTCCTTTGCACCCACAACACAGAACCATCTTGATCCACTCATCTTCTTTTCAAAATTTTCAACTTACACTCCCTGCAAGTTTGGACCAGATTTGTCAAATTTGGTGAAATTCATATCTACACTTCTCCAAAAATTCCACCAAAAATCAGGCAGCCTACTAGAGCAATGAGAAGTCACTCCACCAAAAATCAGCCCAAGGAAAAATCCCTACATGCCTGAATCATTTAGTCGAGCACCTTGCATGCACCATTTCACCCAAGTTCAGTTAACATTCAGTCTTCAGTGTTGATTTCTTCAGATCATCTTCAGTCACGCGCCCACAGTGCCCTTGGCACGTTGCTCGCCGCCTGGTCTGCATGTCCAGAGCCCCGCACGCGCGCTTGGCTTCTTCCTGGCGTCGGTGGCGCTCTGACCCGACCACGCCGGCGTGTCTCGCGGCGGCTGAACCGCCGTGGCAGCCAACAGGGAGCAGAACGGCGGCTCAACGCCGTTCCGCGCCGCACAACCCTGCTGATGGATCCGCGTGTCCACCTCCACGCCAGCGCACCCATGCAGCACAGCCGTCGTGGCGCGGCACGCACAGAGCGTGCTCTCTGACGCCGTTGAGCCCGTGCGGTCACCTCACCGTGGACAGACGCCATTACGCCGGGGCCAGCTCCGTTTAGTAGCGGAACGAGTCCAGTAACCTCCACTGATGCTGCCCGACCGCTCAAACCACCCTCTAATCCACTGCTCCGCCGTAATCGCTCGCCGGAGATTCTCCGTTTACGGCCACCCCGTCGATCTGCCTATAAATAGAGACCCCGAGCTTCAACTCGAGCACCCACTAGCCCTGCACTCCCCCAAGAGCACACCAGGCCTCTGGAAGAGCCCCGAGGAGGTCTCCTTCCTTGACTCCGACCGCCGCGACCCGCCATTGGATCCAGCCCGATTCGCCCCCGTGTGTGCTCCTCCACCTCCATTCTCCTGCCAGTAGCTTCTCCATGCATCCCTCTTTCTGACCCGCACTTCAATTTGAAGCTTGCAGCCCTCCACCGGAGTTCCCCATCCTCACCCGAACCACCGTCCGCCGGAGTTAGTGCCGCCATCGACGTGGTGCTCCCTGTTGGACGAGTCCACCACCCACCGACGCGGAAGAAGACACTGAAGCTCTTGGTACCCTCCGTTTCTCCTAATTCGCCGTAGTTCGACGCCGGCGTCCACCGCCGTCTTCGGGCGCCGGCGAGCCTTTTCAAACCTGACATGCGGACCCCGCATGTCAGCCTCTGTTCTTTTATTCACGAACCATTTTCTGTTGGCGCCTTCGGGCAAAATACGTTTTCTCTCTTGCGCTTGCGCATTTCCTATCGGACCGTTTTCTGTTTTCTCAGTTAGAACCCTGGGAAGTTTCTGTTTCATTACAGATGAGTCCCTGGATGAAAACCTTCATAACTTTTTATCAGAAGCATATTTTTGATTGATCCTTTTTCTGTTATCTTCAAAATTTTGTCTAGTTTTTTATCAGATTTAGTTGAAAAGTATTTGCAATACTTTTTCTGCACCTCTCGGTATTCACGTTAGCGCGTATGTTTTCTCTGTACCATAGATACCGACGGAGGTGACGGGGCCGCGAACTTCACCGAGCTAGGCTCCGACTACTCTGAACCAGGCAAGCATGTTCGAACTTTTGATATGATGAGTGTCTTGGCATGTTTGCATATAGATAGTTTCATGGCATGTGTGAAGCATACCGATGAACCGTTCATTTTGCATGGTTGGAGCAAGTAAGCCCGATGTTTTTACACGTCGTTGGACGTGAGTATGCAAGGCCATGTGTTGGCATGAAGATGGGTAAGATGGTAGTGTTGTAGCATGCCAGTCTTAGGCCATGCAAGTTATCTTCAGTACCAACCCATATCGGTTGGGTTCAAATCCATTTCCTTTCCCTGTACTACCACATGTTTCCCGAAATGGATATGGTTTAGTAAGATGCAAACCGCTTTCTGGGTACACACCAAAAAGGAGAGGCCAGGATGCTGGTTCCATGGCCCTGGATTAAAGCCAGGCATCCGGTCAGGGGGCATGGGTGTTTCCGGTTGGGACCGAGAGGGGGGCACCCCTTAGAGCGCGCGTATATAAATTTGATCCCATGCTATTCGAGATTGTGATCTCCCCGTCTCAATAGTTTTTCTTGAACGATGTTGAGGGTGATTCCTGGCATCGAAGAGTTGGATGGGTGTGTACTGGATTGCTGTGTTTTCTTCTGAAATACCGTAACGGAACTAGTCCTAGTGACTACGGAAATTCGTCGACTGTGGGAAATTTTTGTACAAACTCTGCAGAGCTCTATATCCTTAAATCATCTTATCTATTTCCAAGTTCCCTGCTAACAGTCATGTGCCAGTTTGGTGACAGATTACCCGGTGGGACACATAGGCACTAAGACTGGTTAAATGTTTATCCTTGTGGATGTACTAACCCGTTTATTTCCATGAGTTGAATATATTTATGATGATTATATTATTTCCTTATCAGTCAAAAGCCCTTTATGTGGTGTCGCTCAGACGCCCGACTGTGGCATTTCTTTTAAAGCCCTTTATGTGGTGTCGCTCAGACGCCCGACTGTGGCAATTCTTTTAAAGCCCTTTATGTGGTGTCGCTCAGACGCCCGACTGTGGCATTTCTTTTAAAGCCCTTTATGTGGTGTCGCTCAGACGCCCGACTGTGGCATTTCTTTTAAAGCCCTTTATGTGGTGTCGCTCAGACGCCCGACTGTGGCATTTCTTTTAAAGCCCTTTATGTGGTGTCGCTCAGACGCCCGACTGTGGCATTATTATTCCGCATTTTCCGCTCGAGGAGTCTTTCAGACACTCGTTTGGCACCAGTATTATTATCCCGCATTTTCCGCTCGAGGAGTCTTTTAGACACTCGTTTGGCACCAGTATTATTATTCTGCATTTTCCGCTCGAGGAGTCTTTTAGACACTCGTTTGGCACCCAGCATTATCACCTCTATGTCTGAACGTACTGGTTAACTTATCCATGTATTTCATGTTGGCATTTGTTATATCTTACGTCCGAACTGTCTTGCGAGTACTTTCAAAGTACTCACTGGCTTGTTGATTTGGCCAGATGCTGACGAAGGTGATCTCATGGATGAAGAGTTCGATAGCGAATCCGACGCCTAGAGGAGTCCCAGTCAGTCTCGTGCAACCCTGGAGTTGATCACTGTTTCATATCCGCTTCTGCTACCCTAATAAATTCATCGAGCTTCACCTCGACGCTCGATGGGATGTTAGTTTGAGTATCCCATAACCACTCCCCACTGTGTTACTCCACCTCTACCATATTTGCGAGTCAGTAGTATGCCACCACACCCTTGTGTCATTAATCGCCTTTATGTATAATTATTGGCACGCTTGTAATAAATTGTTGAGCATCGTCAGCTCAACCCTGTAATATATTTATGCTACTGGCTTATTGTATCAAAAGTTTGTCTGCCAGTGAGGAGGTTTTATCTCAAACTGGATTCTAAAGATTGGTTTCTCAATAAATTTTTTTTATTGGAAAACCGGTCGTGACAAGCTTGGTACCAGAGCCAGGCTGACTATAGGAAGCCACTAGGTGCGATCGCTAATCGGTTATGAGCATGATAGAGCTTATTCATGTTTTTACAATAGTAGTCACTTTTCTGACAGTCAGCATATATTTATGATCTGACCATTCAGGATTTTTGCCTACTTTTGTAGATGGCCGACCGCAGCTGCGAGTCTCAGACCTCCGCCAACGTACCCGATGGGTTCGTCAAGCTTCTCTCCTTCGTCGTTCAGGTCGTGATGGGGCCGTCTGTGCGCCCAGTCGTCACTCTCTTTCAGCACAGAGTCAACGACAGTCTGACTATGCACCAGGCCGTGGTGCAGTTCAAGGGAGGGCGTGGTGATCTACGCCGCTTCCGGTTCTTGGGGAGAGCCATGCCTATGGAGAAGCATGCCATCCAGATGGCAGCCCGCGAGGCGATAGCTCGTCTCAGGGATGCCCTTCCCGCGATGAAGGCTCGTCGCTACCGCTATCTTCCATGCCATGTGCCCTACACCTGTCACTACACATTCTCCTGCCACAGAGGAGAACGAGACGAGGCTTTTGAGATGCTTATTGAGTATCTCCGGGCCTTGGAGGCAGCCTTCGACAACTTGGTGGATGACTTTGTGGCCGCCCGCATGGACTCAGTCCACGGTTGTGCCGCCAACAGGAGGGAGCTCCTGCCCACTGCACCGCCACTGACTTTCGTCTCGTCCTCTGCATCCCATGCTCCTGCTCGTCGCCTGCCTACCACCGAGGAGTTCAACCAGGTCATTGCGCCCACTCCAGCGCGCACTGCACCGCCACTCGCGCCGACTCCAATCCGCGTCATTCCGCCCCTGGCACCCGCTCCATCTACTCGGCGCAGCGCTACTCGTATGGAGCCTATTAGCGAGGAAGAAGTCGAGTCCCCGGCTTCGCTACGCCTCACCCTTGGCAGGGCCAAGGACATCATCAACATCTCCGACTGAGTACGCGTAGCCGCCATGCGTTGCATCGCCATGTAAGATGTTGTGAGTAGTAGCTTGTTTGCGCATCATGTAGGATCTGGAGAAGTGCACTAGCCTAAATAACATGTCAGGATTATGTATGCATGTCCTGAGTAGTGTATTGTATAATTATCGCCGCGTGTAAGATGCGTAATAATGCAGTCCTTCTCTATGCGCAAATCGATTTGTTTTCCCTTGAGTAGTTTGGTTTTAAAATTTTATTTGTCAACCTCGTGCATTATGGGTTTTATCTTTGCAACCCTTCCATTTTTCTTATGGGTTTTACAAATGCATCCCCAGAGTGAAAAATGTCTCGTCCTTGGACTCGCTCCATGCCAGCCCCACCAGAGGAAAATTATGGAAATCAACCGGGCAACAATTTTGCACCAGGGCAGTCAAGTCAACACTATAATACTCAATCAGGCAATAATTTTGCCCGAGGTCAGACCAGTCAACAGGACAGTGAAACGGCACTTTCCCAAATGTGCTGCCTTTATGAACAGAGTCAGCAACAACATCGGGAAATGATGAACCAAGTCATTAACATGGGAAATCACCATGGGCAGTATCCGCAGCATTCCAAGTTATCTGAGCTACAGAAGACACGTCCCTCAACATTTTCTCATACTGACAAGCCACTTGAGGCCGAAGACTGGCTTCGCGATATGGAGAGAAAGTTAATTATTGCAAAATGCTCAGACCCAGAAAAGGTACTGTACGCACCGCATTATCTCACGGGAGCAGCCGCATCCTGGTGGGAAAATTTTCTGCACATGCATCCCAACGAAAATGACATAACCTGGGATGATTTCAAAGAAGGTTTCTGTGGCGCGCATATTCCTAAGAGTATTATGAAAATCAAGAAAAGAGAGTTCGATGACCTCAAGCAAAGGAACATGACAGTGTCCGATTACAACGGCCAATTTACTCTGTTATCCCGCTACGCCAACGAAGAGCGTATGACTGAAAGCAAGAAAATGGAGAAGTTCCTTGACGGCCTAGCGCCCGCGCTTAAATGCCAACTGGTCGTACACACTTTCCCAGATTTTAAGACGCTGGTGGATAAAGCTATTACTCTGGAAAATGAAAGACGCAGTTTGGAAGATATCCGCAAGCGAAAAAGGGACCAGACTAACCATGCTCACAATCACCGAAGTAAGACCGATTTTCAGAAGGGTGGGACGCACAAATCATCATCCAACGTCTCACGCCCAACAAGGAATTTTCACGCTAGGGACAAGGAGTTCACATATCGCCCAGGTGTTACTTGTTACGCATGTGGAGAAGAAGAAAACTATGCCAAGCAGTGTCCCAAGCCAAGAAGCTCAGCACCAAAGCCGAACAACGGCAACAATAATTCAGCGCCCAAGCGAAACAACTTCAATCCCAGCAATAACCACAGGAAAGGTCATCTGAACCACGTGACCAAAGAGGAGGCACAAAATGCTCCGGATATCGTACTCGGTACGTTCCCTGTCAACACAATACCCGCAATGGTTTTGTTTGATTCTGGAGCTTCTCACTCTTTTATCTCGAAAAGTTTTGCTTCGCAAAATAATTTTTCGATGCTTCCTTTGGAGAAATCCATGATCATCAAGTCCCCTGGAATTCAGCAAGTTACTCAGAATTACTGTCAGGATGTGATTATTGAGTTCAAAGGATTGAAGTTTCATGTGAATCTCATTGTGTTGGAAAATAAAGGACTAGATGTCATCCTAGGGATGGACTGGTTAACCACCAACAAAGGTTTCATTGATTGTTTCAATCGGACCGTGATTCTCACACACCACCATGGTAAGACAATAAGAGTATCCGCCAAAGAAAGAGAAATGCCCAGACAACCAAGACTGAACAAGGTGGACATTTCTGAATTAGACAAGGTTCCAGTAGTACGTGAATTTCCAGACGTATTTCCCGAAGAGCTACCAGGCATGCCACCCGACCGAGAGATAGAATTCAGCATTGAGCTAGCACCAGGGACCACCCCCATATACAAGAAACCATACAGAATGGCACCATCCGAGCTAGTTGAACTGAAGAAACAAATAAAGGAATTGCTTGACAAGGGATACATTCGAGCCAGTTCCTCACCGTGGGGATCACCAATTTTGTTTGCCAAAAAGAAAGATGGAACACTGCGATTGTGTATTGACTACCGAGCACTCAACATGGTCACGATCAAGAACAAATACCCGATGCCAAGAATAAATGATTTATTCGATCAACTCGCTAAGGCCAAGGTATTCTCAAAAATCGACCTAAGGTCAGGGTACCATCAATTAAAAGTACGAACAGAAGATATCCCCAAGACAGCCTTCACCTCCAGATATGGACTGTATGAGTTCACAGTAATGCCTTTTGGATTAACAAATGCCCCTGCATATTTTGTTCACCTCATGAACAAAGTATTTATGAAGTTTATGGACAAGTTCGTTGTGGTATTCATCGACGATATTTTAGTATACTCCAAAACACCAGAAGAACACGCTGAACATCTCAGAATTGTGCTAGGAGAACTCAGGAAACACCAATTGTACGCCAAGTTCAGCAAGTGTGAATTTTGGTTAAGGCAAGTAGGCCTTCTAGGCCACGTGCTAACCCAAGACGGGATCGCCGTGGACCCAGGGAAAGTCAAGTCCGTACTTGGCTGGAAGTCACCAGCCAGCGTAACAGACATACGGAGTTTCTTGGGAATGGCAGGATATTACCGCAGATTTATTGAAGGATTCTCCACCATAGCCAAGCCAATGACGCAGTTGCTCACGAAAGATAAGAAATTTGAATGGACAGAAGCCCGTGAGAAAAGTTTCCAAGAGCTAAAACGGAAATTAACAACAGCACCAGTATTGATTGTACCAGACATACACAAGAATTTTGAAGTATATTGTGACGCATCCAGGAAGGGACTCGGATGCGTATTAATGCAAGAATGCAAGGTTGTCTCATACGCTTCAAGGCAACTTCGCAAGCATGAGGAAAACTATCCCACTCATGACTTAGAAATGGCAGCAGTTATTCATGCACTCAAGGAATGGAGGCATTTCCTACTTGGAAATCGATGTGAAATATATACGGACCATAAGAGTCTCAAATATATTTTCACATAGCCAGAGCTGAATCTAAGGCAACGACGCTGGTTGGAGCTAGTAAAGGATTATGATGTCGGAATCCACTATCATCCTGGAAAAGCAAATGTAGTAGCCGATGCTCTTAGTCGGAACCCCAGCACCGACAACAACAGTCTGCCCAACTTAAGACCCGAATTCCAACGGGAATTTGCCAGACTCAACTTGTTGATGGTAGAAGAAGGCACCATAACAAACTTGGAGATACAACCCAACCTTGTGAAAAGAATCAAAGAAGCCCAGCCGGGTCACCCCAGCATTGAAGGCATCAAAAGAAAGGTGAGTAGGGGCAAGGCCTCGGAATTCATCATAGACAAAGAAGGGACACTATGGTACGGAAGCAGACTCTGCGTGCCAGACATAGAAGACCTCAAACGGCAAATTCTAGCTGAAGCCCACACCGCTCCATATTCGATCCACCCTGGAGGAACCAAGATGTATAAGGATATCCAAGAAGGATTTTGGTGGTACGGTATGAAAAGGGACATAGCCACCTTCGTTGCATGCTGCGACTCTTGTCAACGTATAAAGGACGAACATCAGAGACCAGCCGGACTACTGCAACCAAATAAAATACCTGAGTGGAAATGGGATGAAATAGGGATGGATTTCATTGTCGGACTACCTCGATCACGACACGGGAATGATGCCATATGGGTTATCACCGACAGATTGACTAAGGTGGCACATTTCATACCAGTAAAGACGACCCACACCACTCAGAAGCTTGCCAAGATATATCTCTCTCGCATAGTTTGTCTGCACGGTGTCCCGAAGACTATAATATCTGACAGAGGAACACAGTTCGTCTCGAGATTCTGGGAGCAGTTACAACAGGCTCTAGGAACTCAACTAGCCTTCAGTACGGCATACCACCCCCAGACAGATGGACAAACAGAACGGGTAAACCAGATTTTAGAGGACATGCTGAGAGCCTGTGTCCTCACCTATGGAACCAGTTGGGAAGACAGCCTGCCATACGCCGAGTTCGCGTACAACAACAGTCATCAGGCCAGCCTGCAAATGGCACCATTTGAAGCCTTGTATGGACGAAGATGTCGTACCCCGTTAAATTGGTCAGAGACCGGAGACAGCCGTATCTTCGGCCCAGACGTGCTCAAGGAAGCCGAGGAAAAGGTCCAACTAATCAGAAATCGACTCAAGACCGCCCAAAGCCGACAAAAGAGTTATTACGATCAGAAACATCGTGGGGTCAACTTCGAACCCGGTGAATTTGTGTACCTACGAGTGTCACCTATGAGGGGGTTACAACGATTCAAAATTAAGGGAAAGCTAGCGCCAAGATTCATCGGGCCATTCAGTATATTGGCACGGAAGGGCGCAGTAGCATACCAACTAGACCTACCTGAGGAACTGTCAGATATCCACAACGTGTTCCACGTATCGCAATTGAGGAAATGTGTGAGCAACCTAGAGAAACAAGTATCCCATGAGAACATAGACGTGCAGCCAGACCTCACTTATCGGGAACACCCAGTAAAGATATTAGAGGAGTCTGAAAGGAGGACCCGACAGAAAACCGTCAAATTTTTCAAAGTTCAGTGGAGTAATCACACCGAAAGCGAAGCAACATGGGAAAGAGAGGATTTTCTTCGAACAGAGCATCCACACTTATTTAAGGATCAACTGAAATCTCGGGGACGAGATTTTTCCTAAGGGGGTAGGTGTTGTGACACTCCAAAAATTTCATTTGGGTTTTTGCAAAGAAAAAAAAAATCCTTGCTGGATTTTCCTTGAGATTTGAGGCTTTCAGAAAAACAACCCTCTTAAAAATCCTTTTCCTTGACTAGGGTTTGTTATTTCTGTTTTCTCCTTAAAGCTTTGGGTTTGACCTTCTTAAAAACTCCTTCTCTATTGTTTCCCTTCTCAGATTTTATTTTTGGGAGTTTAGTCTTTTCTTTTTAAGAAAAACTCTATGAAAAAGATTTGGGATTTTCATTCTATTGAAAACCATCCATGACCTTGTATTTTGCCCATGAGGTAAAACCACTCCAACATCATCTCCCCTCCTTGTCAACAACTCAAATTCCCTATCCCAACTCATCCAAACAAGTTTTGGATTTTGTTTTATCTCCCAAATATTTTCTGTCAATTATTTTGAGCCTGATGGATTTTCAAAGCAAGTACCCTTTTTCATTTGAGATTTGACTTCAAACCAACTCTATTGGCTAGTCCTTTGCACCCACAACACAGAACCATCTTGATCCACTCATCTTCTTTTCAAAACTTTCAACTTACACTCCCTGCAAGTTTGGACCAGATTTGTCAAATTTGGTGAAATTCATATCTACACTTCTCCAAAAATTCCACCAAAAATCAGGCAGCCTACTAGAGCAATGAGAAGTCACTCCACCAAAAATCAGCCCAAGGAAAAATCCCTACATGCCTGAATCATTTCGTCGAGCACCTTGCATGCACCATTTCAGCCAAGTTCAGTTAACATTCAGTCTTCAGTGTTGATTTCTTCAGATCATCTTCAGTCACGCGCCCACAGTGCCCTTGGCACGTTGCTCGCCGCCTGGTCTGCGTGTCCAGAGCCCCGCACGCGCGCTTGGCTTCTTCCTGGCGTCGGTGGCGCTCTGACCCGACCACGCCGGCGTGTCTCGCGGCGGCTGAACCGCCGTGGCAGCCAACAGGGAGCAGAACGGCGGCTCAACGCCGTTCCGCGCCGCACAACCCCGCTGATGGCTCCGCGTGTCCACCTCCATGCCAGCGCACGCATGCAGCACAGCCGTCGTGGCGCGGCACGCACAGAGCATGCTCTCTGCCGCCGTTGAGCCCGTGCGGTCACCTCACCGTGGACAGACGCCATTACGCCGGGGCCAGCAACGTTTAGTAGCGGAACGAGTCCAGTAACCTCCACTGATGCTGCCCGACCACTCAAACCACCCTCTAATCCACTGCTCTGCCGTAATCGCTCGCCGGAGATTCTCCGTTTACGGCCACCCCGTCGATCTGCCTATAAATAGAGACCCCGAGCTTCAACTCGAGCACCCACTAGCCCTGCACTCCCCCAAGAGCACGCCAGGCCTCTGGAAGAGCCCCGAGGAGGTCTCCTTCCTCGACTCCGACCGCCGCGACCCGCCACTGGATCCAGCCCGATTCGCCCCCATGTGTGCTCCTCCACCTCCATTCTCCTGCCAGTAGCTTCTCCATGCATCCCTCTTTCTGACCCGCACTTCAATTTGAAGCTTGCAGCCCTCCACCGGAGTTCCCCATCCTCACCCGAACCACCGTCCGCCGGAGTTAGTGCCGCCGTCGACGTGGTGCTCCCTGTTGGACGAGTCCACCACCCAACGACGCGGAAGAAGACACTGAAGCTCTTGGTACCCTCCGTTTCTCCTAATTCGCCGTAGTTCGACGCCGGCGTCCACCGCTGTCTTCGGGCGCCGGCGAGCCTTTTCAAACCTGACATGCGGACCCCGCATGTCAGCCTCTGTTCTTTTATTCGCGAACCGTTTTCTGTTGGCGCCTTCGGACAAAATACGTTTAATCTCTTGCGCTTGCGCATTTCCTATCGGACCGTTTTCTGTTTTCTCAGTTAGAACCCTGGGAAGTTTCTGTTTCATTACAGATGAGTCCCTGGATGAAAACCTTCATAACTTTTTATCAGAAGCATATTTTTGATTGATCCTTTTTCTGTTATCTTCAAAATTTTGTCTAGTTTTTTATCGGATTTATTTGAAAAGTATTTGCAATACTTTTTCTGCACCTCTCGGTATTCACGTTAGCGCGTATGTTTTCTCTGTATCGTAGATACCGACGGAGGTGACGGGGCCGCGAACTTCACCGAGCTAGGCTCCGACTACTCTGAACCAGGCAAGCATGTTCGAACTTTTGATATGATGAGTGTCTTGGCATGTTTGCATATAGATAGTTTCATGGCATGTGTGAAGCATACCGATGAACCGTTCATTATGCATGGTTGGAGCAAGTAAGCCCGATGTTTTTACACGTCGTTGGACGTGAGTATGCAAGGCCATGTGTTGGCATGAAGATGGGTAAGATGGCAGTGTTGTAGCATGCCAGTCTTAGGCCATGCAAGTTATCTTCAGTACCAACCCATATCGGTTGGGTTCAAATCCATTTCCTTTCCCTGTACTACCACATGTTTCCCGAAAGGGATATGGTTTAGTAAGATGCAAACCGCTTTCTGGGTACACACCAAAAAGGAGAGGCCGGGATGCTGGTTCCATGGCCCTGGATTAAAGCCAGGCATCCGGTCAGGGGGCATGGGTGTTTCCGGTTGGGACCGAGAGGGGGGCACCCCTTAGAGCGCGCGTATATAAATTTGATCCCATGCTATTCGAGATTGTGATCTCCCCGTCTCAATAGTTTTTCTTGAACGATGTTGAGGGTGATTCCTGGCATCGAAGAGTTGGATGGGTGTGTACTGGATTGCTGTGTTTTCTTCTGAAATACCGTAACGGAACTAGTCCTAGTGACTACGGAAATTCGTCGACTGTGGGAAATTTTTGTACAAACTCTGCAGAGCTCTATATCCTTAAATCATCTTATCTATTTCCAAGTTCCCTGCTAACAGTCATGTGCCAGTTTGGTGACAGATTACCCGGTGGGACACATGGGCACTAAGACCGGTTAAATGTTTATCCTTGTGGATGTACTAACCCATTTATTTCCATGAGTTGAATATATTTATGATGATTATATTATTTCCTTATCAGTCAAAAGCCCTTTATGTGGTGTCGCTCAGACGCCCGACTGTGGCATTTCTTTTAAAGCCCTTTATGTGGTGTCGCTCAGACGCCCGACTGTGGCAATTCTTTTAAAGCCCTTTATGTGGTGTCGCTCAGACGCCCGACTGTGGCATTTCTTTTAAAGCCCTTTATGTGGTGTCACTCAGACGCCCGACTGTGGCATTTCTTTTAAAGCCCTTTATGTGGTGTCGCTCAGACGCCCGACTGTGGCATTTCTTTTAAAGCCCTTTATGTGGTGTCGCTCAGACGCCCGACTGTGGCATTTCTTTTAAATCCCTTTATATGGTGTCGCTCAGACGCCCGACTGTGGCATTTCTTTTAAAGCCCTTTATGTGGTGTCGCTCAGACGCCCGACTGTGGCATTATTATTCCGCATTTTCCGCTCGAGGAGTCTTTCAGACACTCGTTTGGCACCAGTATTATTATCCCGCATTTTCCGCTCGAGGAGTCTTTCAGACACTCGTTTGGCACCAGTATTATTATTCTGCATTTTCCGCTCGAGGAGTCTTTTAGACACTCGTTTGGCACCCAGCATTATCACCTCTATGTCTGAACGTACTGGTTAACTTATCCATGTATTTCATGTTGGCATTTGTTATATCTTACGTCCGAACTGTCTTGCGAGTACTTTCAAAGTAATCACTGGCTTGTTGATTTGGCCAGATGCTGACGAAGGTGATCTCATGGATGAAGAGTTCGATAGCGAATCCGACGCCTAGAGGAGTCCCAGTCAGTCTCGTGCAACCCTGGAGTTGATCACTGTTTCATATCCGCTTCCGCTACCCTAATAAATTCATCGAGCTTCACCTCGACGCTCGATGGGATGTTAGTTTGAGTATCCCATAACCACTCCCCACTGTGTTACTCCACCTCTACCATATTTGCGAGTCAGTAGTATGCCACCACACCCTTGTGTCATTAATCGCCTTTATGTATAATTATTGGCACGCTTGTAATAAATTGTTGAGCATCGTCAGCTCAACCCTGTAATATATTCATGCTACTGGCTTATTGTATCAAAAGTTTGTCTGCCAGTGAGGAGGTTTTATCTCAAACTGGATTCTAAAGATTGGTTTCTCAATAAAAATTTTTTTATTGGAAAACCGGTCGTGACAGTTTCACTAGTGGCTTCTCTCAAGATAGCATAAGTATTACAGTGGGTGAACGAATTACTGTCCAGCAATTGATAGAATTGAGCATAGTTATGAGAATATCTAGGTTTGATCATGTATATAGGCATCACGTCCGTGACAAGTAGATCGAAACAATTCTGCATCTACTACTATTACTCCACACATCGACCGCTATCTAGCATGCATCTAGAGTATTAAGTTCATAAGAACGGAGTAACACTTTAAGCAAGATGACATGATGTAGAGGGATAAACTCATGCAATATGATATAAACCCCATATTTTTATCCTCGATGGCAACAATACAATACGTGTCTTGCTGCCCCTGCTGTCACTAGGAAAGGACACCGCAAGATTGAACCCAAAGCTAAACACTTCTCCCATTGCAAGAAAGATCAATATAGTAGGCCAAACCAAACTGATAATTCGAAGAGACTTGCAAAGATAACCAATCATACATAAAAGAATTCAGAGAAGATTCAAATATTGTTCATAGATAATCTTGATCATAAATCCACAATTCATCGGATCTCGATAAACACACCACAAAAGAAGATTACATCGAATAGATCTCCAAGAGAATCGAGGAGAACTTTGTATTGAGATCCAAAGAGAGAGAAGAAGCCATCTAGCTAATAACTATGGACCCGAAGGTCTGAGGTAAACTACTCACACATCATCAGAGAGGCTATGGTGTTGATGTAGAAGCCCTCCATGATCAATGCCCCCTCCGGCAGGGCGCTAGAAAAGGCCCCAAGATGGGATCTCACGGGTACAGAAGGTTGCGGTGGTGGAATTAGGTTTTCGTGGTCGCTTCTGATGGTTTGGGGGTACGTAGGTATATATAGGAGGAAGAAGTAGGTCGGTGGAGCCACGAGGGCCCACGAGGGTGGAGGGCACGCCTGGGGGGTAGGCGCGCCCCCTACCTCGTGGCCTCCTCGTTTGTTGCTTGACGTCCACTCCAAGTCCTTTGGATCACATTTGTTCCAAAAATCACGTTCCCGAAGGTTTCATTCCATTTGGACTTCGTTTGATATTCTTTTTCTGCAAAACACTGAAATAGGCAAAAAACAGCAATTTGGGCTCGGCCTCCGGTTAATAGGTTAGTCACCAAAATAATATAAAAGTGTATAAATAAGCCCATTAAGCATCCAAAACAAAATATATAATAGCATGGAACAATAAAAAATTATAGATACGTTGGAGACGTATCAAGCATCCCCAAGCTTAATTCCTGCTCGTCCTCGAGTAGGTAAATGATAAAAATAGAATTTTTTATGTGGAATGCTTCTTAGCATAATTCTCAATGTAAATCTTTTTATTGTGGCATGAATATTTAGATCCGAAAGATTCGAGATAAAAGTTTAATGTTGACATAAAAACAATAATACTTCAAACATGCTAACCAAGCAATTATGTCTTATCAAAATAACATAGCCAAAGAAAGCTTATCCCTACAAAATCATATTGTTAGGCTATGTTTCAATATTGTCACACAAACGTTCTCATCATGCATAACCCCGATAACAAGCCGAGCAATTGGTTCATACTTTTAACGCGCTTCAGCCTTTTCAACTCTTACGCAATACATGAGCGCAAGCCATGGATATAGCACTATGGGTGGAGTAAAGTATAATGATGGGGGTTATGAGAGAAGACAAAAAAGGTAGAAAGTCTCACATTGACGCAGCTAATCAATAAGCTATGGAGATGCCCGTCAATTGATGTCAATGAGAGGAGTAGGGATTGCCATGCAACGGATGCACTAGAGCTATAAATATATGAAAGCTCAACAAAAGAAACTAAGTGGGTGTGCATCCAACTTGCTTGCTCACGAAGACCTAGGGCATTTTGAGGAAGCCCATCATTGGAATATACAAGCCAAGTTCTATAATGAAAAATTCCCACTAGTATATGAAAGTGACAACATAGGAGACTCTCTATCATGAAGATCACGGTGCTATTTTGAAGCACAAGTGTGGAAAAAGGGTAGTAATTTGTCCCTTCTCTCTTTTTCTCTCATTTTTTTGGGCCTTCTCCTTTTTTTTCTTTGGCCTCTTTTTTTTAATCCGGAATCTCATCCCGACTTGTGGGGGAATCATAGTCTCCATCATCCTTTCCTCACATGGGATAATGCTCTAATAATGATGATCATCACACTTTTATTATTTACAACTCAACAATTACAACTCAATACTTAGAACAAAATATGACTCTATGTGAATGCCTCCGGCGGTGTACCGAGATATGCGATGAATCAAGAGTGACATTTATGAAAAAAGTATGAATAGTGGTTCTGGAGGGCGTCACGTCTCAGGTGCTGGGTAGTTGAAACCTCGGGAGGCGGGGTCGTTGCTGACAGGAAACCCCACAGGCGTGGGCCGTCCTCGCACGCTCCGGGCCTTTTCTCGAGCGAGATGTCTTCACAGGCGCTCGCCCTCTTCACAGGCTCCGGGCCTTTTCCTCGAGCGAGACGTCTTCACAGGCATTTGCCTTCTTCACAGGCTCTGGGCCTTCTCCCGAGAGGGATGGCTTCACAGGCGTTCGCCTTCTTCACAGGCTCAGGGCCTTCTCCCAAAAGGGATGGCTTCACAGGCGTTCGCCTTCTTCACAGGCTCAGGGCCTTCTCCCGAAAGGGATGGCTTCACAGGCGTTCGCCTTCTTCACAGGCTCAGGGCCTTCTCCCGAAAGGGATGGCTTCACATGCGTTCTCCTTCTTCACAGGCTCAGGTCCTTCTCCCGAAAGGGATGGCTTCACAGGCGTTCGCCTTCTTCACAGGCTCGGGGCCTTCTCCCAAAAGGGATGGCTTCACAGGCGTTCACCTTCTTCACAGGCTCAGGGCCTTCTCCCGAAAGGGATGGCTTCACAGGCGTTCGCCTTCTTCATAGGCTCTGGGCCTTCACGAGAAAACGATCTCCGCAAGCACCAAAGGTCACCTCGCGAGGGAGCGGCAACAGCAGTCTTGGCCGTGCTTAAGATAGGCCTGGCCCGGCTCGCGAGGGGCTCGCGAGGGGAGGCAGCTGCGGTGAGATGGTGACCAAAACGCGGGAAACGATTCAAACAAGACCAAGCACCCCTTCCCCGAACGCACGCAAAGCTCAAATTCGAATTCAACTTAAATCCAGCGGGGGAAAAAGGTTACAACCAAAGGAAGAAGGCAATGAAAGCAAACAAAAAGGCCGCGTCCGGCACCTAATATAGTCTTCGACGTCTTCTCACCAGCGCGGAGCTAAGTGCTGTCCACTGGGCATGGGAGGGAGCCCCAGGGCCTGAGGCCGGCACCCCTCAGACTCCGGGGCGTGTACAACCCCACTCATTATTATGTGAGAGTGTCACGGGGCGGCGAGTTTCACACGCACTAGGCCTTCTTCACAGGAACCGGCCTTGCTTCATATCGCCAGACGAGGGCCCCGCCTTGCGCCACACTCTAGTGCCACCAACGACGACCGGAAACCAGGACGCCGCCGGTTGGGTAGAGCGGTCGCCAGCGGTTCCCCCGACGACCACGGGTCCTCCGCCAGGGGCAGGCCCTCGGGCGCCTCCCCAGCGAAGGGCCTATCTTCTAAGAACGCCTTGCTCCGAACGCCGCGGTGGTGATGTGGGATGTCTGCCCCTTTCCTGCAGCCCCCTGCGTCCTCCTCCCGAGGGGTAGGAGACCGCAGGAGCGGGGCAGCTGCTTGTTGCAGCGACCTGCATCTCATGTGACCCATGATTAGCGTATGCCTGCTCTTGAGGAATTAATGGTACCCGATAGTCGTTGCCTCCAGTGTGACCGACGGAGCCGTCCTGGGGTTCCTGGAGGGGCTCGGCCTCTGGCGTCTCGTCCTCCCAGCTGGGGCTGAAGAGTGAGCCCTGTTCGCCCCCGTGAGCGTGCCCTTGGTCCATCATGTGGGGCACGTATTCCTCTGGCGCCGCCACCCCGAATGCTGTGTTGTAGTGCTCCATGCGGCATGCGGCGTTGCTTGTCGTGCCCACCACGGGGTGGCAGCGCGGTTGGCCGCTGGCGCCGTGGGCCGCACTGAGCCCCTCTCCTTCGCGCGCCGGGGGCGGGGGTAGCGCCACCGCCAGTCTGGTGCCAGCGGATTCGCCGGTGCTGGGGTAGTCTTGAGGCCCGCGCGGGTGCGCGGGCCCCCCTCGTGCGCCGCCCTGAGCTTGAGGCGGAAGCTGGACGCAGAAGGGGTGAGCCCCCGAAGCGGCGAAGCCCAGGAGCTCGGCGACCCGCTCCAGCAGCACGTCGCGGCCGCCCTCCAATAGCCTGCACTGCAGCAGCTCCCGTGCTACTGTGAGCGCGGCCCTTGAGTTCGCCTGTTCCCGGCGGGTATACAGTGTCGTAGTTGCGGCGTGATTGGATGCCCTCGCTGCCGACTGCGCCTGTCGCGGTGTGAGGGTCGCAGAAGCTTGCCCGCATCGCCCGCGGCCCGCAGCGCCCTGTGGACCGTGAGCTGCCTGCGGCGCGGGGTCGCCCGGAGCGGGAGGCTCCGCGCAGATGGGCCATGCCGCCCACGGGCCTTGGTTGCCCGCCTGGTCGCCGGACATGGTGACGATGACGCAACGGGAGACGGAGCGATGGGAAGGCAGATTCCGGCGCACCCCTACCTGGCGCGCCAAATGTCGGATTCTGGGGTTCCGGCAGACCCTTAAGGTTCGAACTCTGGGGTGCGCGCGGAGATCATGCCCTCTACCTCTCCGTCTCGCAAAGATCTAACTACCGCAAGAGCAACACAAGAGACACAAGGTTTATACTAGTTCGGGCCACCATTGTGGTGTAATACCCTACTCTAGTTTGTGGTGGGTGGATTGCCTCTTGGGCTGATGAGGAAGAACAGTACAAGGGGGAACGGCCTCGCGAGGGCCTGTTCTTGGCTAGGGGATGAACTGCTAGGGGGAGTTCGATTGCCCTTCTCTCTCTCTAGATGCTGGATTCCATCCCTCTACCCTGTGGGTGGCTAAATGTCGGATTCTGGGGTTCCGACAGACCCTTAAGGTTCGAACTCTGGGGTGCGCGCGGAGATCGTGCCCTCTACCTCTCCGTCTCGCAAAGATCTAACTACCGCAAGAGCAACACAAGAGACACAAGGTTTATACTAGTTCGAGCCACCATTGTGGTGTAATACCCTACTCTAGTTTGTGGTGGGTGGATTGCCTCTTGGGCTGATGAGGAAGAACAGTACAAGGGGGAACAGCCTCGCGAGGGCCTGTTCTTGGCTAGGGGATGAACTGCTATGGGGAGTTCGATCGCCCTTCTGTCTCTCTAGATGCTGGATTCCATCCCTCTACCCTGTGGGTGGCTAAATGTCGGATTCTGGGGTTCCGGCAGACCCTTAAGGTTCGAACTCTGGGGTGCGCGCGGAGATCGTGCCCTCTACCTCTCCGTCTCGCAAAGATCTAACTACCACGAGAGCAACACAAGAGACACAAGGTTTATACTAGTTCGGGCCACCATTGTGGTGTAATACCCTACTCTAGTTTGTGGTGGGTGGATTGCCTCTTGGGCTGATGAGGAAGAACAGTACAAGGGGCAACGGCCTCGCGAGGGCCTGTTCTTGGCTAGGGGATGAACTGCTAGGGGGAGTTCGATCGCCCTTCTCTCTCTAGATGCTGGATTCCATCCCTCTACCCCGTGGGTGGCTAGTCCTATTTATAGGCAAAGGCCCTGGGCCTCTTCCCAAATATTGAGCGGGAAGGGCGCCAACAATTGGCCAATTCGAAGGGGGACATCTGGTACACTTATCCTGACTAAAGTTGGTCTTCGCCTGCCAAAGGCCCTGTGGTGGCATCGTCCTGGGCTCCACGGTGACCTCCTTCCTGCCGTTGGACTGGTCTTGGTCTCGTTGCACCGAAATGGGTGCCTTTGCTTGATTCTCTTGCCTGCGCTTGCCCCCTTTGCACCAAAGAGGAAAGGGAGATGCTGCGTGGGCTGGCGCCCGCCTGGCACCCTTGGTCGTCATGGCTTGCGTCATGGGCACCTCGTGAGGCACCCGCCTTGATCTCTCCGCCTCCTCGCGAGCCAGCCTAAGGAGGCCGTGCTTGATAAAGCGCCATGTCGTCTGCCTCGCGAGGCTTGGCCCCTCGCGAGGGTCTT
Organism: Aegilops umbellulata; assembly: GCA_032464435.1. NCBI lineage: Eukaryota > Viridiplantae > Streptophyta > Magnoliopsida > Poales > Poaceae > Aegilops > Aegilops umbellulata. The sequence goes on along the minus strand of CP136056.1, from coordinate 379,932,006 downwards.
GAGCCTTGTGTTGATGCAGATGGGCCACGCTGGGCCTCCATTCGTGCCACGCCGCAGGCCGCAGGCAGGCAAGTCTGGGGACCCCCATTCCCAGAACGCCGACAGTAGCCCCCGGGCCCGAGGCGCACATGGACTTGGCCGTGCCGAGAGGTGAAAGGGCAAGGGCGAAGCGCCGTGGGCCCTAACAGCCTGCGGCCTCGGGCGCCGCGTGGCGGTTGATTGGACGTGGGCGGCACTGTTTACCCACGCTCCCTTATTCTGCGCCGCGCTAGGTTGCCCCACAGTTGTACACAGCCGCCCGTTTCCCTGTTGCTTGACCATCTCCTGCTCTTCCTCCCTCCGAACTCTGACTCTTGCTTCCAATCCCATCTCGCATCTCCTCTCTTCCGTCCGCCGCCATGGCTCCAAAGAAAGGGAAGGGGAAGAAGCCCGCGGCTCCATCTCACCCGCTGCCGCCGGTGGCGCCTGCTGTCGGCCGCTCAATCATACTCAACCTCGAATGCCTGGGCAAGCTCAGTCCGGCTCTGGCCACCGCCTTCAACGAGTGTGGGAGGACGACGGCGTGGCCTACGTGTCACCTCCCCACTGATAGGATAATCACCGAGGTCCATTACTTTGCCGATGCCTTGTGGGCGGGTTTGGTGCCTCCCTTCTCTGATTTCTTCAACGCCATCCTCGATCATTATCAGATCCACATGATGCATCTGGGTCCTGAGTCCATTGCTCTCCTTTCAGTCTTCGCTTTTGTTTGTGAGGCGATGGTGGGCATCCCTCCTTCTGTCGCCTTGCTGCACCACTTCTTCTCCTTGCGTCTTGCCGACCCCACGCAATGCTCGACATGCGTGAGCTTTGTAGCTTCGCCCGAGACCGCAGCCTCTGGTATCGACTTCAACCTCCCTCTGCCTTCAGCCGGGTTCCGCGAGCGGTGGTTGTACAATGATGTCGGGGTACCCAGCCCCCGGCTCGTGAAGCCGACATCGCCTGCTGTGCCTAATTCGGTCTGGGGCCAGGAGACGCTCGTAAGTCCCCGGCTCGCCTTCGTCTGGCACCGCTTTATGTCCCTGAAGAAGCTTGGCGTAACGGCGCCCAAAGTGGTGAAGGAGTTCCTATTGCGCCGCATTGCCCCTCTCCAACGCCATTCTCGTCGAATGTGGACCTTCAGCGGGCATGGTGACCGCATGAGGCTTCAGGAAGAAGACCTGACGCCCGAGGCGCTGAGGAGGGTGCTCTTGGTCCTGACAGGCGATCCCAACCCCGGGGGGATCCGGCAGGGGGGAGCTTTGTTGTACCTCTGCCAAAACAGGGGTGACTTCGTGAGGCAGATGCGCCCCTTCGACGAGTGGGGGCTTCGCCCTGTCAGCCTCCAGGGTCCTCGCGAGAACCCGGTGGTGGTGATTTCCCTTCCGGTCGGCCCGGGTGAATCCTCCTCGAGTGGTGGCGCGGGGAGGCAGGAGACAGCGGGGGTCGAGGGAGCCGCGGACGATGTGACCGCACCTGGCGATGCTCTTGATGGGGCAGCTCACGAGGTCCGCGCTGCCGAGGCCACGGGTGAGGCGCTGCCGCCTCCAATGCTTGAGGCCGAGGCTCCTGAGCCCCCGGCCGTGATTTCTGACGAGGCAACCACCCGTGCGTATCAGGCATGTGCCCTCGATGCAAGTGGCCTTGGTACTCCGTCCTCTTCGTAGGCTGATTCCTGTGCATCTCCCCTGGGCCGTTTCCGTGTGGACTTTGAGGCCATCCGGAGAAAAAGGGAGGCCCTGGGCGACGACGTCCCTTGCCGCTTGCTGAAGCGCCGGAAGTACTTTGCTGTCTATGAGTAAGTCTTCCCCTTTTCTGTTCCCTATCCTGCTTGCCACATCCGCTGACCCTTGCTCTGCAGGCCTCTCCCTACTGAACTCAATGAAGCCGCCGAGCCGACGCCTTCCTTGACTTCATCTCCTCCGCCACCCCCTGGTGCCTCGAGCAGCACTGCCCTTGTGGTTTGGGCAGGTGACGGCGCGGACCGCCGCATAGTGTGCGGCGACCCTCCCGTTCCCGTGATCTCCTTCCGCGGGCCTTCCCTCGACATAGGCAGCCTGCCGTGGGCTTCCCGTCTGGTCGCGGTCTGCGACCGGCTGAGGCACCTCCGGGGCCCTTCTCCTGAGGTCAGGTTGGACTCAGGTCGGGCTTCTGATGCGGCGCGGCCGGCCGTCGTGAAGGTGCCAGCCCCCAGCCCCCTGCCCGGGGCCAGAGCGATGATCCGAGGTCCTCGACGCCCGCTCGGGGCGGACGATGGCGTGGCAGACGTGCTTGAGCGTGCTCGGGAGCGCCGTGCCCGTCGCCATGAATTCCTTCGGAGGGCGAGTGGCGCCGTAGACCTGCTTGGGAAGGAGCTCGCTGAGGAAGACGCACGCCTAGAAGCCGAAGGCCTGCACCTGGCCGCAGAGCGGCGCGAGCTGGAGGCCACCGAACGCGCTCACGAGCACGAGCAGCTGGAGATGAGGGAGCGCCTAGTGACGCAGGCGGAAAACAATGTCGCCGCGCGAGAAACGCGTGTCCTGGAGGAGGTTTGCCGTCGGGTGGCGACAGCGCGCCAAGGCCTCGAGCGTGAGTTTGACGGGAAGCTGGGGATGATCCGAGTCGAAGCTGAGGGTAGAACCGCCGCCTTGAGGGCCCAACGGGATGAGGCGACGCAACGAGCAGACGCCTCCCGGGTCGCTCTTGAGGCAGCGCAAAAGGAGCTGGCCGCCTCCCAGGCCGAGGCGCTCCGCCTGCGCCAACGTGTGGAAGAGGCTGTGGCCGTCGAGCGTCAGAATGCCGACGAGATACGCCAGCGGCAAGTCCTGGAGCACGAGCACGGCCCTATGCTCACCAAGCTCGGGGAGAGGGCCAACATTGCTCTGGGCAACATCTGTGAGGCTGCCGTGGGCGAGCCGCACACTATTAACTACGCCGGCAACCTGCAGTTCTTCACCACCGTGGTGACACAGCTGGAGGCACGGTCGGTCAAAGCCGATAGGTTGGTGGAGGAGAGGAGCCGCGCCCTGCTCGGGTGCGCCTTCTCCCGCGTCTTCAGCCATCTTCAAAACATGGATCCCCACTTCAACTTTGACGCCGCCATCGCCCCAGTTCCCCAAGCTGTCCGAGGTGACCTGGCTGAATGGGTGGAGAGCAACGTAGATGCTCTCGTCCGGGCCTTCACTTGGGATGATGACGACGTGATCGTGGGCGCCGACGAAGGTGGCGCGGTGGATGACCCCAACGCTGTCGATGGTGGCGCGGACGAGAAGGCGAACCCAGCGACGCCAGCGATAGCTCGGGAGGCGCCTCCGAGGATGCATTGGGGGATTTGTCAGATTGACCATGTACTATCCTCGTCTTTTTACCCTTCATAGATAGAACTCAGGCGTTTGGCCCGATGGTCGTGAGAGCATTTTGGGAGGGGAAGCCCCTCATGTATGAACTCGTATCTAATGTATCCGCAGTGAGTAAATCGTACGCATGTCCAATGGTAGGCTGGTTCGCCCTTGTTCCTTGCTGGCTCCGGAGCTGCCTTCTGGAGGGCGTCACGTCTCAGGTGCTGGGTAGTAGAAACCTCGGGAGGCGGGGTCGTTGCTGACAGGAAACCCCACAGGCGTGGGCCGTCCTCGCAGGCTCCGGGCCTTTTCTCGAGCGAGATGTCTTCACAGGCGCTCGCCCTCTTCACAGGCTCCGGGCCTTTTCCTCGAGCGAGACGTCTTCACAGGCATTTGCCTTCTTCACAGGCTCTGGGCCTTCTCCCGAGAGGGATGGCTTCACAGGCGTTCGCCTTCTTCACAGGCTCAGGGCCTTCTCCCGAAAGGGATGGCTTCACAGGCGTTCGCCTTCTTCACAGGCTCAGGGCCTTCTTCCGAAAGGGATGGCTTCACAGGCGTTCGCCTTCTTCACTGGCTCATGGCCTTCTCCCGAAAGGGATGGCTTCACAGGCGTTCGCCTTCTTCACAGGCTCAGGTCCTTCTTCCGAAAGGGATGACTTCACAGGTGTTCGCCTTCTTCACAGGCTCAGGGCCTTCTCCCGAAAGGGATGGCTTCACAGGCGTTCGCCTTCTTCACAGGCTCAGGGCCTTCTCCCGAAATGGATGGCTTCACAGGCGTTCGCCTTCTTCACAGGCTCTGGGCCTTCACGAGAAAACGATCTCCGCAAGCACCAAAGGTCACCTCGCGAGGGAGCGGCAGCGGCAGTCTGGGCCGTGCTTAAGCTAGGCCTGGCCCGGCTCGCGAGGGGAGGCAGCTGCGGTGAGATGGTGACCAGAATGCGGGAAACGATTCAAACAAGACCAAGCACCCCTCCCCCAAATGCACGCAAAGCTCAAATTCGAATTCAACTTAAATCCAGCGGGGGAAAAAGGTTACAACCAAAGGAAGAAGGCAATGAAAGCAAACAAAAAGGCCGCGTCCGGCACCTAATCTAGTCTTCGACGTCTTCTCACCAGCGCGGAGCTAAGTGCTGTCCACTTCGCGTGGGAGGGAGCCCCAGGGCCTGAGGCCGGCACCCCTCAGACTCCGGGGCGTGTACAGCCCCACTCATTATTACGTGAGAGTGTCACGGGGCGGCGAGCTTCACAGGCACTGGGCCTTCTTCACAGGAACCGGCCTTGCTTCATATCGCCAGACGAGGGCCCCGCCTTGCGCCACACTCTAGTGCCACCAACAACGACCGGAAACCAGGACGCCGCCGGTGGGGTAGAGCGGTCGCCAGCGGTTCCCCCGACAACCACGGGTCCTCCGCCAGGGGCAGGCCCTCGGGCGCCTCCCCAGCGGAGGGCCTATCTTCTAAGAACGCCTTGCTCCGAACGCCGCGGTGGTGATGTAGGAAGTCTGCCCCTTTCCTGCAGCCCCCTGTGTCCTCCTCCCGAGGGGTAGGAGACCGCAGGAGCGGGGCAGCTGCTTGTTGCAGCGACCTGCATCTCATGTGACCCATGATTAGCGTATGCCTGCTTTTGAGGAATTAATGGTACCCGATAGTCGTTGCCTCCAGTGTGACCGACGGAGCCGTCCTGGGGTTCCTGGAGGGGCTCGGCCTCTGGCGTCTCATCCTCCCAGCTGGGGCTGAAGAGTGAGCCCTGTTCGCCCCCGTGAGCGTGCCCTTGGTCCATCATGTGGGGCACGTATTCCTCTGGCGCCGCCACCCTGAATGTTGTGCTGTAGTGCTCCATGCGCCATGCGGCGTTGCTTGTCGTGCCCACCGCGGGGTGGTAGCGCGGTTGGCCGCTGGCGCCGTGGGCCGCACTGAGCCCCTCTCCTTCGCGTGCCGGGGGCGGGGGTAGCGCCACCGCCAGTCTGGTGCCGGCGGATTCGCCGGTGCTGGGGTAGTCTTGAGGCCCGCGCGGGTGCGCGGGCCCCCCTCGTGCGCCGCCCTGAGCTTGAGGCGGAAGCTGGACGCAGAAGGGGTGAGCCCCTGAAGCGGCGAAGCCCAGGAGCTCGGCGACCCGCTCCAGCAGCACGTCGCGGCCGCCCTGCAATAGCCTGCACTGCAGCAGCTCCCGTGCTACTGTGAGCGCGGCCCTTGAGTTCGCCTGTTCCTGGCGGGTATACGGTGTCGTAGTTGCGGCATGATTGGATGCCCTCGCTGCCGACCGCGCCTGTCGCGGTGTGAGGGTCGCAGAAGCTTGCCCGCGTCGCCCGCGGCCCGCAACGCCCTGCGGACCGTGAGCTGCCTACGGCGCGGGGTCGCCCGGAGCGGGAGGCTCCGCGCAGATGGGCCATGCCGCCCACGGGCCTTGGTTGCCCGCCTGGTCGCCGGACATGGTGACGATGATGCAATGGGAGACGGAGCGATGGGAAGGCAGATTCCGACGCACCCCTACCTGGCGCGCCAAATGTCGGATTCTGGGGTTCCGGCAGACCCTTAAGGTTCGAACTCTGGGGTGCGTGCGGAGATCGTGCCCTCTACCTCTCCGTCTCGCGAAGATCTAAGTACCGCAAGAGCAACACAAGAGACACAAGGTTTATACTAGTTCGGGCCACCATTGTGGTGTAATACCCTACTCTAGTTTGTGGTGGGTGGATTGCCTCTTGGGCCGATGAGGAAGAACAGTACAAGGGGGAACGGCCTCGCGAGGGCCTGTTCTTGGCTAGGGGATGAACTGCTAGGGGGAGTTCAATCGCCCTTCTCTCTCTCTAGATGCTGGATTCCATCCCTCTACCCTGTGGGTGGCTAAATGTCGGATTCTGGGGTTCCGGCAGACCCTTAAGGTTCGAACTCTGGGGTGCGCGCGGAGATCGTGCCCTCTACCTCTCCGTCTCGCAAAGATCTAACTACCGCAAGAGCAACACAAGAGACACAAGGTTTATACTAGTTCGGGCCACCATTGTGGTGTAATACCCTACGCTAGTTTGTGGTGGGTGGATTGTCTCTTGGGCTGATGAGGAAGAACAGTACAAGGGGGAACGGCCTCGCGAGGGCCTGTTCTTGGCTAGGGGATGAACTGCTAGGGGGAGTTCGATCGCCCTTCTCTCTCTCTAGATGCTGGATTCCATCCCTCTACCCTGTGGGTGGCTAATCCTATTTATAGGCAAAGGCCCTGGGCCTCTTCCCAAATATTGAGCGGGAAGGGCGCCAACAATTGGCCAATTCGAAGGGGAACATCTGGTACACTTATCCTGACTAAAGTTGGTCTTCGCCTGCCAAAGGCCCTGTGGTGGCGTCGTCCTGGGCTCCACGGTGACCTGCTTCCCACCGTTGGACTGGTCTTGGTCTCGTTGCACTGAAATGGGTGCCTTTGCTTGATTATCTTGCCTGCGCTTGCCCCCTTTGCACCAAAGAGGAAAGGGAGATGCTGCGCGGGCTGGCGCCCGCCTGGCACCCTTGGTCGTCATGGCTTGCGTCATGGGCACCTCGTGAGGCACCCGCCTTGATCTCTCCGCTTCCTCGCGAGCCAGCCTAAGGAGGCCGTGCTTGAGAAAGCGCCATGTCGTCTGCCTCGCGAGGCTTGGCCCCTCGCGAGGGTCTTGAGCCTTGTGTTGATGCAGATGGGCCACGCTGGGCCTCCATTCGTGCCACGCCGCAGGCCGCAGGCAGGCAAGTCTGGGGACCCCCGTTCCCAGAACGCCGACAATACGTGCATGCTACGGGACTTGCCAACTTTAACACAAGTATTTTTCAATTTCACAATTACTCGACTAGCACACTCTAATATTACCACTTTTATATCTCAAAACAGTTATCAAGTATCTAACTTCTCATAACGTTCAATGAACTCAATTTAGAAGATTAATTTCATAATTAAAGCAAATTACCATGCTGTTTAAGACTCTCAAAATAATATAAGTGAAGCATGAGAGTTCAATGATTTCTATAAAATATAACCACCGCCGTGCTCTAAAAGATATAAGTGAAGCACTAGAGCAAAAACGGTATAGCTCAAAAGATATAAGTGAAGCACATAGACTATTCTAACAAATTCCGAATCATGTGTGTCTCTCTCAAAAGGTGTGTACAACAAGGATGATTGTGGAAAGCTAACAAACAAAGACTCAAATCATACAAGATGCTCCAAGCAAAACACATATCATGTGGTGAATAAAAATATAGCTCCAAGTAAATTTACCGATGTATGAGGACGAAAGAGGGGATGCCTTCCGGGGCATCCCCAAGCTTAGGCTCTTGCCACTCCTTGTTACATACTCCATCAAATCTTTACCCAAAACTTGAAAACTTCACAACACAAAACTTAACAGAAAATCTCGTGAGCTCCTTTAGCGAAAAAAAAACAAAATACCACTTCAAGGTACTGTATTGAACTCATTATTTATTTATATTGGTGTTAAACCTACTATATTCCAACTTCTCTATGGTTTATAAACTATTTTACTAGCCATAGATTCATCAAAATAAGCAAACAACACACGAAAAACAGAATCTGTCAAAAACAGAACAGTCTGTAGTAATCTGTAACTAACACAAACTTCTGGAACTCTAAAAATTCTGCCAAAATAGGACGACCTAAATAATTTGTTTATTGATCTGCTGCAACTGGAATCAATATTATATCACTTTCTGGTAATTTGTAACAATTGTTTTCGTGAACAAAAAGTTTCTGGAATTTTCAGCAAGATCAAATAACTATCATCCAAGAAGATCCTATAGGTTTAACTTGGCACAAACAGTAATTAAAACATAAAAACAAATCTAACCAGAGGCTAGATCAAATATTTATTCCTAAATAGAAGCAAAAAGCAAAAAACTAAAAATAAAATTGGGTTGCCTCCCAACAAGCGATATCGTTTAACGCCCCTAGCTAGGCATAAAAACACGGATAGATCTACGTATTGCCATCTTTAGTAGGCAATCCATAAGTGGCTCTCATAATAGATTCATATGATAATTTAATTTTCTTTCTAGTGAAGTGTTCCATGCCTTTCCTTAACAGAAATTGGAATCTAATATTCCCTTCCTTCATATCAATAATTGCACCAATCATTCTAAGGAAAGGTCTACCAAGAATAATAGGACATGAAGGATTGCAATCTATATCAAGAACAGTAAAATCTATGGGCACATAGTTCCTATTTGCAACAATAAGAACATCATTAATTCTTCCCATAGGTTTCTTAATGGTGGAATCCGCAAGGTGTAAGTTTAAAGAGCAATCATCAAATTCGCGGAAACCTAACAAATCACATAAAGTTTTTGGAATCGTGGAAACATTAGCACCCAAATCACACAAAGCATAGCATTCATGATCTTTAATTTTAATTTTAATAGTAGGTTCCCACTCATCATAAAGTTTTCTAGGGATAGAAACTTCCAACTCAAGCTTTTCTTCATAAGATTGCATCAAAGCATCAACGATATGTTTAGTAAAAGCTTTATTTTGACTATAAGCATGCGGAGAATTTAGCACTGATTGCAACAAGGAAATACAATCTATCAAAGAGCAATTATCATAATTAAATTCCTCGAAATCCAAAATAGTGGGTTCATTGCTATCTAAAGTTTTAACCTCTTCAATCCCACTTTTACCAATTTTTGCATTAAGATCTAAAAACTCTGAATTTTTGGAGCGCCTTCTAGGTAAAGGTGCCTCATCTCCAGTTCCATCATTATCAAGATTCATATTGCAAAACAAAGATTTAATAGGGGACACATCGATAACTTTTAGATCTTCATATTTATTCTCATAAAAATTAGAAGAACACGCTTTCACAAAGCAATCTTTCTTAGCACGCATCCTAGCGGTTCTTTCTTTGCACTCATCAATGGAAATTCTCATGGCTTTGAGAGACTAATTGATATCATGCTTAGGTGGAATAGATCTGAGTTTCAAAAAATCAACATCAAGAGAAATTCTATCCATGTTCCTAGCCAATTCATCGATCTTAGGCAATCTTTCTTCAAGCAAGGCATTGAAATTCTTTTGCGAAATCATATATTCTTTAACACTAGTCTCAAAATCAGAGGGCATCTTATTAAAATTTCCATAAGAGTTGTTGTAGGAATTACCATAATTATTAGAGGAGTTACTAGGATACGGCCTAGGATTAAAGTTTCCTCTATAAGCGTTGTTACCGAAATTATTCGTCCCAACAAAATTCACATCCATAGATTCATTATTATTCTCAATCAAAGTAGACAAAGGCATATCATTAGAAGAAACACTCTTATTAGCAAACAATTTCATGAGTTCATCCAGCTTTCCACTCAAAACATTAATTTCTTCTGTCGCATGCACCTTTTTACTAGTAGATCTTTCGGTATGCCATTGAGAATAATTAACCATAATATTATCTAGGAGTTTAGTAGCTTCTACTAACGTGATTTCCATAAAAGTGCCTCCCGCGGCCAAATCTAAAAGATTTCTAGAAGCAAAATTCAATCCGGCATAAATTTTTGTATAATCATCCATAAGTTCAAACCATGAGTAGGGCAATTACGTATCATTAATTTCATTCTCTCCTAAGTTTGTGCAACATGTTCATGATCAAGTTGCTTAAAATTCATAATATCGTTTCTAAGAGAGATGATTTTAGCGGGAGGAAAATACTTAGAGATAAAAGCATATTTGCACTTATTCCAAGAATTAATACTATTTTTAGGCAAAGACGAAAACCAAGTTTTAGACGATCTCTAAGAAAAACGGAAATAGCTTCAATTTAACAATATCATTGTCCACATATTTCTTCTTTTGCATATCACACAAATCAACAAAGCTATTTAGATGGGTAGCGACATCTTCACTAGGAAGGCTGGCGAATTGATCTTTCATGACAAGATTCAGCAAAGCAGCATTAATTTCACAAGATTCAGCTTCGGTAAGAGGAGAAATCAGAGTGCTAAGAAAATCACTGTTGTTGGTATTGGCAAAGTCATGCAATTTAGTATTATCTTGAGCCATCGTGAAAAGCAAGCAATCCAACACATGAGCAAACAAGAAGCCAACGAAAAAGAGGGCGAACGGAAAAGAGAGGGCGAATAAAATGGCAAGGGTGAAGTGGGGGAGAGGAAAACGAGAGGCTAATGGCAAATAATGTAATACGAGGGATAAGAGTTTGTGATGGGTACTTGGTATGTCTTGACTTGGCGCACACCTCCCCGGAAACGGTGACAGAAATCCTTCTTGCTACCTCTTGAGCACTGCGTTGGTTTTCCCTTGAAGAGGAAAGGGTGATGCAGTAAAGTAGCGTAAGTATTTCCCTCAGTTTTTGAGAACCAAGGTATCAATCCAGTAGGAGGTCACGCTCAAGTCCCTTGCACCTACACAAACAAATAAGAACCTCGCAACCAACGCCATAAAGGGGTTGTCAATCCCTTCACGGTCACTTACGAGAGTGAGATCTCATAGAGATGATAAGATAATATTTTTGGTATTTTTATGATAAAGAGTAAAAGTAAAGAAAGCAAGTAAAAAGTAATGGAAATAACGGGAGATTAATATGATGGAAAATAGACCCGGGGGCCATAGGTTTCACTAGTGGCTTCTCTCAAGATAGCATAAGTATTACGGTGGGTGAACGAATTACTGTCGAGCAATTGATAGAATTGAGCATAGTTATGAGAATATCTAGGTATGATCATGTATATAGGCATCACGTCCGTGACAAGTAGACCGAAATGATTCTTCATCTACTACTATTACTCCACAGATCGACCGCTATCCAGCATGCATCTAGAGTATTAAGTTCATAAGAATGGAGTAACGCTTTAAGCAAGATGACATGATGTAGAGGGATAAACTCATGCAATATGATATAAAACCCATCTTTTTATCCTCGAGGCAACAATATGATACGTGCCTTGCTGCCCCTGCTGTCACTAGGAAAGGACACCGCAAGATTGAACCCAAAGCTAAGCACTTCTCCCATTGCAAGAAAGATCAATCTAGTAGGCCAAACCAAACTGATAATTCGAAGAGACTTACAAAGACAACCAATCATACATAAAAGAATTCAGAGAAGATTCAAATATTGTTCATAGATAATCTTGATCATAAACCCACAATTCATTGGATCTCGACAAACACACCACAAAAGAAGATTACATCGAATAGATCTCCAAGAGAATCGAGGAGAACTTTGTATTGAGATCCAAAGAGAGAGAAGAAGCCATCTAGCTAATAACTATGGACCCGAAGGTCTGAGGTAAACTACTCACACATCATCATAGAGGCTATGGTGTTGATGTAGAAGCCCTCCATGATCAATGCCCCCTCCGGCAAGACACCGGAAAAGGCACCAAGATGGGATCTCACGGGTACAGAAGGTTGCGGCGGTGGAATTAGGTTTTTGTGGTCACTTCTGATGGTTTGGGGCTACGTAGGTATATATAGGAGGAAGAAGTAGGTCGGTGGAGCCACGAGGGGCCCACGAGGGTGGAGGGCGCGCCTGGGGGGTGGGCGTGCCCCCTACCTCGTGGCCTCCTCGTCTGTTGCTTGACGTCCACTCCAAGTCCTCTGGATCATGTTTGTTCCAGAAATAACGTTCCCGAAGGTTTCATTCCGTTTGGACTCCGTTTGATATTCTTTTTCTGCGAAACACTGAAATAGGCAAAAAAACAACAATTTGGGCTGGGCCTCCGGTTAATAGGTTAGTCCCCAAAATAATATAGAAGTGTATAAATAAGCCCATTAAACATCCAAAACAGAATATATAATAGCATGGAATAATAAAAAATTATAGATACGTTGGAGACGTATCATACACCTAGCGGTGCTTCCAGGACATAATTCTTCTGTGCAGTAATGAGGATAATCCTCAAGTTACAGACCCAGTCCGTGTAGTTGCTACCATCATCTTTCAACTTAGCTTTCTCTAGGAACGCATTAAAATTCAATGGAACAGTAGCACGGGCCATTTATCTACAGCAACATAGACATGAAAAATACTACCATGTACTAAGTTCATGATAAATTAAAGTTCAGTTAATCATATTACTTAAAACTCCCACTTAGATAGACATCCCTCTAATCATCTAAGTGATCACGTGACCTATATCAACTAAACCATGTCCGATCATCACATGAGATGGAGTAGTTTTCAATGGTGAACATCACTATGTTGATCATATCTACTATATGATTCACGCTCGACCTTTCGGTCTCAGTGTTCCGAGGCGATATCTGCATATGCTAGGCTCGTGAAGTTTAACCCGAGTATTCTGCGTGTGCAAAACTACCCATTATATGTGAACGTAGAGCTTATCACACCCGATCATTGATACGTCCATTTTGCATCATGCTTTTATATTGATATTTATTGCATCATGGGCTGTTATTACACATTATGTCACAATACTTATGCCTATTCTCTCTTATTTTACAAGGTTTACATGATGAGGGAGAATGCCGGCAGCTGGAATTCTGGGCTGGAAAAGGAGCAAATATTAGAGACCTATTCTGCACGACTCCAAAAGTCCTGAAACTCCACGAAAGTCATTTTTGGAAATAATAAAAAATATTGGGCGGAAGAAATACCAGAGGGGCCCACATCTTGGCACGAGGGTGGGGGCGCGCCCCTGCCTCGTGGGCCCCCTGTTGGCCCTCCGGTGCCCATCTTCTGCTATATGAAGTCTTTCGTCTGAACTAAAATCATAAACAAGCTTTCGGGACGAGACTCCGCCGCCACGAGGCGGAACCTTGGCGGAACCAATCTAGGGCTCTGGCAGAGCTGTTCTACCGGGGACACTTCCCTCTGGGAGGGGAAATCATCGCCATCGTCATCACCAACGCAACTCTCATCAGGAGAGGGCAATCTCCATCAACATCTTCACCAGCACCATCTCATCTCAAACCCTAGTTCATCTCTTGTATCCATTTCTTGTCTCAAAGTCTGGGATTGGCACTTGTAGGTTGCTAGTAGTGTTGATTACTCCTTGTAGTTGATACTAGTTGGTTTATTTGGTGGAAGATCATATGTTCAGATCCTTTATGCATATTAATACTCCTCTGCTTATGAACATGAATATGCTTTGTGAGTAGTTACGTTTGTTCCTGAGGACATGGGAGAAGTCTTGCTATTAGTAGTCATGTGAATTTGGTATTCGTTCGATATTTTGATGAGATGTATGTTGTCTCCCCTCTAGTGGTGTCATGTGAACATCGACTACATGACACTTCACCATTATTTGGGCCTAGAGGAAGGCATTGGGAAGTAATAATTAGATGATGGGTTGCTAGAGTGATAGAAGCTTAAACCCTAGTTTATGCGTTGCTTCATAAGGGGCTGATTTGGATCTGGTTAGGTTTACCTTAATACTTCTTTTGTAGTTGCGGATGCTTGCAATAGGGGTTAATCATAAGTGGGATGCTTGTCCAAGTAAGGACAACACCCAAGCACCGGTCCACCAACATATCAAATTATCAAATTACCGAATGCGAATCATATGAACGTGATGAAAACTAGCTTGACGATAATTCCCATGTGTCGTTGGGAGCGCGTTTCTCTATATAAGAGTTTGTCCAGGCTTGTCCTTTGCTAGAAAAAGGATTGGGCCACCTTGCTGCACTTTATTTACTTTTGTTACTTGTTGCTCATTACAAATTATCCTATCACAAAACTACCTTGCTGAAAACCGCTTATCATTTCCTTCTGCTCCTCGTTGGGTTCGACACTCTTACTTATCAAAAGGACTACGATAGATCCCCTATACTTGTGGGTAATCAAGACTCTTTTCTGGCGCCGTTGCCGGGGAGTGAAGCGCCTTTGGTAGGTGGAATTTGGTAAGGAAAAGTTTATATAGTGTGCTGAAATTTACTGTCACTTGTTACTATGGAAAGTAGTCCTCTGAGGGGCTTGTTCGGGGTATCTTCACCCCAACCAGTAGAGTAAAGAGTTGCTCCTCAACCTACTGAACCTACTGAAAATGAAAATGTCTACTTTGAGATTCCTTCGAGTATGATATAAAAACTGCTAGCTAATCCTTTTGCAGGAGACGGAACAATGCATCCTGATGAGCACCTAATATATGTGGATGAAGTTTGTGGATTATTTAAGCTTGCAGGTGTATCCGATGATGTTGTTAAGAAGAAGGTCTTCCCTTTATCTTTGAAGGGAGATGCATTGACATGGTATAGGCTATGTCATGATATGGGATCATGGAACTACAAATGATTGAAATTGGAATTTCATCAAAAAATTTATCCTATGCATCTTGTTCATCGTGATCGCAATTATATATATAATTTTTGGCCTCGCGAAGGAGAAAGCATCGCTCAAGCTTGGGGGAGGCTTAAATCAATGTTATATTCATGCCCCAATCATGAGCTCCCAAGAGAAATAATTATTCAAAACTTTTGTGCTCGGCTTTCTGATAACAATCGCACCATGCACGATACTTCTTGTGTCGGCTCTTTTATGATGAAGACTATTGAATTCAAATGGGATTTATTGGAAAGAATTAAATGCAATTCTAAAGATTGGGACCTCGCCGAAGGTAAGGAGTCAGGTATGACACCTAAGTTTGATTGTGTTAAATCTTTTATGGATACCGATGTTTTCCCTAAATTTAGCACTAAATATGGACTTGCTCTGAGATAGTAGCTTCTTTCTGTGAATCTTTTGCTACTCATGTTGATCTCCCTAAGGAAAAGTTGTTTAAATATCATCCTCCCATAGAAGTAAAAGTAGCTGCACCTATTAAAGTTGAAGAAAAGACTATCACTTATAATGATCCTATTGTTCCTACTGCTTATGTTGAGAAACCACCTTTCCCCGTTAGAATAAAAGATCGTACTAAAGCTTCAACTATGGTTCGTAAAAGCAATATTAGAACTTATACACCTCCTGAGCAAGTTAAAGTTGAACCTAATATTTCTATTGTTAAAGATCTCTTGGCTGATAATATTGATGGGCATGTTATTTATTTCTGTGATGAAACTGCTAGAATTGCTAAACCTTGTGCTAAAGATAAACATAGACTTGTGGTAGGCATGCCTGTTATTTCTGTTAAAATAGGAGATCATTGTTATCATGGCTTATGTGATATGGGTGCTAGTGCTAGTGCAATACCTTCGACTTATACAAATAAATTATGCATGATATTGCACCTGCTGAGTTAGAAGATATTGATGTCACAATTAAACTTGCCAATAGAGATACTATATCACCGATGGGAATTGTTAGAGATGTTGAAGTCCTGTGTGGGAAAACTAAATATCCTGCTGATTTTCTCGTTCTTGGTTCCCCACAAGATAGTTTTTGTCCCATTATATTTGGTAGACCCTTCTTGCACTACAAAAAAAGATCCGTGACATTTTGGGCCGAACGATTTTTTTTCTGTCATACATATGACACTTCTATGACGATAATTGTGACAAAACCCAGTATCATGATAGATGTGGTGACTTCTATGCCAAAAAATCATGACAGAAAATGGGCTTTTCGTCCTGGGCGGGCCGGAGATGCAGCCGCATGACATTCTTTGGGCCGCCCATGACGGAAAAAACCGTGGTAGAAGCGAGGGCGAGGAAAATTTTGGGGAGTTCCCGGTTACGGTGGGAGGTCGGGAGCCGAGCGATGCATGTTTCTCTCGTACACGTACGCGCGTGTGTGCAAGGCGTTGGGCTCTAACTGAATCCGAGCGATCGCACTGCAGGCTACACGTTACTGAACCCGAGCGATCGATGGCTGTTAACTGAACCCGATCGAGCGATTCCTTCGCTACAACTGCTAATTGAAGCCGATCGATACTGCCTCTGGGATGAACAGTGAGCGTTGCGGGGGGGGGGGGGTTGGATGTACAATGAGCGGTGGCGTTGCCTCTGGAGTAACAGGACCCCGTGGTGTGGTGGAGGGCTGGATGAACAGTAGACGGTGGAGGGGTACCCGTGGAGGGGTGGTTGAACAGGACCCCGTGGTGTGGAGGGCTGGATGAACAGTGGACGGTGGAGGGGTGCCCGTGGAGGGGTGGTTGAATAGGACCCCGTGGTGTGGAGGGCTGGATGAACAGTAGACGGTGGAGGGGTGGTTGTAAAGTAGTCGGTGGAGTAGCGCGCGGTGGAGGCTGGATGAACAGGAGCCCGTGGAGGCTGGAGGAGGTCGACGGTGGAGATGAATAGTATCTCGTGGAGTCCTGTTTTGCGGTACGCCACACCCCTCCCGATGAACAGGACCCCCGTTTCAACCGTAGGAGGTCCATTTCGTCCGTTTTGCGGTACGCCACACCCCTCCCGATCAACAGGACCCCCGTTTCGACCGTAGGAGGTCCGTTTCGTCCGTGCGGTACGCCACACCCCTCCCGATCAACAGGACCCCTGTTTCGACCGTAGGAGGTCCATTTCCTCCGTTTTGCGGCATGCCAGACCCCTCCCGATGAACAGGATCCCGTTTCGAACGTGGCCGGTCGAACACAAGGTCGTTTCCTCCGTTCTGTGGTACGCCAGGCCTCGTTTCCATCGCCCGTTCCATCCAAGCCCTCCCGATGAACACGACCATGCATTCCGTTCCGACCCAGCCGGTTGGCTCCCACGCGTTCCGTTGCCTCCCGATGAACACGACGCATTCCGTTGCCTCCCCATGAACACGACGCATTCCATTGCCTCCCCATGAACACGACGACTACACTGTTTCTCTGTTCCGAACCAGCCATGTCAACGAGCCCTTGCCGTACGTATGCGCGAGTAGGCGTTCGAGACCCCGCCCGTATGTACACATACGTGGCCGTATTTTCTTTCTTGCACCCTGGCCGATGTACGTACGTGTACACGCTACGTGCGCGCCTCTACATCCACCAGTATATATGCAGGTACACGTTCGCGACCAGAATGACAACGCTATGTACGCTTCGACCAGGTGGGTCCCGACTGTCAGGCACTTCCTTGCGTGGGAAGATGTAGCTGGTGGGTCCCAGCAGTCAAGGGGGCGAATCGTTTTGTTTTTTTTGCCCAGACGCACTTCCTTGCATGCGAAGGTGTAGCTGGTGGGTCCCAGCAGCCAGGGGGAAACATTTTTTTCACGAAATACGGTGGCCCGTCCGGTGGGTCCCCGCTGTCAGGTGGAGGAATAATTATTTTGCGCGTAATAAGGAGGCACTTCCTTGCTGCGGCTGTGGACCCAACTGTCAGCGTCTCCAAGCACAGTACTCTTCCGATGGAAGTCGGTCGTTGACCACATTGACCACGCCGCACCGAGAGCACCACGGCGGTGGACGGCGAGGCCTAGGAAGGAGACGACATGGATGCAGGGAAGACTCGACAGTTGTTTCCCACGTGGAGGGGAGTACGACTGTACGAGGGTTTACTGGTTCGTCTGCCGTCGCCGGAGAATAACAGCAGGTGTGGGTGAGTAGAGGGATGGCTAGACCAGCGATGGGAGTACGGTGGGGCGGTGAGGCCTGCGCGGCAGCACAGCCGGCCGCGGGGAGGAGGGAGCAGGCAGTCCCGCCGGTACTTGTTTGAGCGGCTGGAGCAGGAAGAGTAGAGATTGAAGAAGCACGGCGACCGTTGGATGGACATCCAACAGTCAGTGCTTGTGCGTCAACCTTTTATTTAGGAAAGCCTCAAATCTGTGGAAAACAGCATACAACCCATCTGCCATTATTTCTAATAATTTACAACCCATTTGCTAATCCTTAAGGTTTTTTTGGAGCCCATATTCTTTTTGTTAGCATTACAACCCATATTTTGGCCACGGTTAAAAAATTATACGAAATTTTGCATATTTCGGTGCGGTCCGAACTGTTTTTAATCCCGAAATTTCGACTCACATTCAAACTGATTTTAAAAATAAATGTATATCAATATAAAATCCAACAAATTCTCCATGCATAAAAATTAATGTAATTTTAAATCTTGAAATAAAAAAAATATTTGAAACTAATTACCGGTTTGATGTGTTTTAAAAATGTACAACCCATTTCTCATTATTGATGGGCCATTTTCTCGGCCAGCCGAATGAAAGCTATCCTCGTCTTGAAAGATTTGCAGCCCAACAGGCCTGACAAAGCGACTTACTTGGCAAATTACAAAAAAACTCTGCTGTGGCCGTGGACCCAGCTGTCAGCCTCTCCACATACAGTACTCTTCCGATGGAAGTCGTACCTTGACCATGTTGGCCACGCCGCGCAGAGAGCACCACGCCGGTGGACGACGGCGAGGCCTAGGAAGGGGACGACGCGGAGCCGGGGAAGACGCGACAGTGGAAGCCCGCGCGGAGAGGAGTATGAGGGTTCAGTGGTTCGGCTGCGGTATGAGGCTGCCGTCGCCGCAGGGCCTGGCCAGCGGTGGGAATAGTAGGGGGCGATGAGGCCTCTGCGGCAGCACAGCCGGCCACGGGAGGCAGGAGCATGCGGCACGACCAGCGCTGCTTTGGGCGGCTGGAGCAAGAAGACCAGAGGTTGAAGAAGCACTACGGCCGTTGGATGGACATCGTACGGTCACTGGAGCTAGAATCGTTCATATTGACTAAGTTGACAAAGCCCTTCATCCCCGTCAACTTAGTAGGCCCACAAGTCAGCCTCCCACCAAGGTGGGTCCCAGCTAGCGGGGGGAGTATTCATTTTTTTGTGTGTAATAAGGAGGCACCTCCCATGGGTCCAAGCTGACAACGAGGGGAACGGTTTTTTTTCGCGAAATACGGTGGCCCGTTTGGTGGGTCCCAGCAGTCAGGGGGAAACGATTTTTTTCGCAAAATACTGGTGGCCCGTTCGGTGGGTCCCCGCTGTCAGGTGGAGGAATAATTATTTTCCACGTAATAAGGAGACACTTCCTTGCGGCTGCTGTGGACCCAGCTGTCAGCCTCTCCATGTACAGTACTCTTGCGATGGAAGTCAGTCGTTGACCACATTGACCATGCTGCGCTGAGAGCACCACGGCGGTGGACGACGGCGAGGCCTACGAAGGGGACGACACAGAGCCGGGCAAGACGCGGCAGTGGATGCCCACGCGGAGAGGAGTACGAGCGTTCACTGGTTCAGCTGTGGTGTGAGGCTGCCGTCGCCGCAGAATAACAGGGGGTGTGGGTGAGTGGAGGGATGGCCTGGCTAGTGGTGGGAGTAGTATGGGGGCGATGAGGCCTCCACGGTAGCACAGCCGGCCACAGGAGGCAGGAGCAGGCGGCACGACCGGCGCTGCTTTGGGCGGCTGGAGCAAGAAGACCAGAGGTTGAAGAAGCACTATGGCCGTTGGATGGACATCATACGGTCACTGGAGTATTGACTAAGTTGACAAAGCCCTCCGTCCCCGTCAACTTAGTAGGCCCACAAGTCAGCCCAACAATATGGTGGGTCCCAGCTAGCAGGGGGTATTCATTTTTTGGGCGTAATAAGGAGGCACTTCCTTGCGTGCGAAGATATAGCTGGTGGGTCCGACCTGTCAGCGGGAGGAACTTTTTTTTGTGAAATACAGAGGCCCTTCCTGTGGGTCCTAGCTGTCAGGTGGAGGAATCATTATTTTGCGCGTAATAATGAGGCATTTCCTTGCGTGCGGCCATGGACCCAGCTGTCAGCCTCTCCACGTACAGTCCACTTCCAATGGATGTCGTTCATTGACCACGTTGACCAAGCCGCGCCAAGAGCACCAGGGCGGTGGCTGATGGCGATGCCTAGGAAGGGAACGACACGGAGCCAGGGAATACTCGGCAGTTGTTTCCCACGTGGAGGAGTACGAGGGTTTATTGGTTCGTCTGTCATCACCGGAGAATAACAGCATGTGTGGGTGAGTAGAGGGATGGCTAGGCCAGCGATGGGAGTACGGTGGGGCCATGAGGCCTGCGCGGCAGCATAGCCGGCCGCGGGAGGAGGGAGCAGGCAGTCCCGCCGACGCTTGTTTGAGCGGCTGGAGCATGAAGAGCAGAGATTGAAGAAGCACGACAGCCGTTGGATAGACATCCAACAGTCACTGCTCTCGTGTGTTGATTAAGTTGACAGGGCGTTGCGTGTGCCTCAACCTTTTTTTATGAAAGCATACGTGTCAACCTGTAGTAGGCGCACAAGTCAGCCTCAAATATGTGGAAAACAACATACAGCCCATCTGCCATTATTTCTAATAATGTACACCCCATTTGCTAATTCTTAAGAATTTTTTTGGAGCCCATCTTCTTTTTGTTAGCATTACACCCCATACCGTGGCCACGGTTAAAAAGTATACGAAATTTTGCATATTTCGGCGCGGTCAACTGTTTTTAATCCAGAAATATCGATTCACATTCAAACTATTTTGAAAAATAATTTATATAAATATAAAATCCAAATAATTGTCCACGCATAAAAATCTATGGAATTTAAGATCTTGTAATGAAAAAAATTGAAACTAATTCCCGGTTTGATGTGTTTTAAAAATGTACAGCCCATTTCAGGGCAAACCGAATGAAACTCTCCTCGTCTTGAAAGATTTGCAGCCCAGCAGGGCCGATAAAGCAAGTAGGCCTTGTTTGGGTATTTCTTTAAAAAAATAGAAATGGGCTAGCCATTTTCAGCAAGAAAAAAACACAACTGGGCTCATGATGTGGTAAACATAAATAAAACCCTGGCTAGACGGGCCACAGCCCCCGCACAGCCCCGTTGTTACCCTGATCTGTCGCTAAAACTAGTATAAATAACAACTGCTTGTTCCTCAAAAAAATGCGCGACTTGCTGGGTCCCTGGTGTCGGCCGCTCGTAGTGTAATTCTCTCGTTTATTGTCTACGTTGACAATGGCATGAGCCCCAGATGTACAACCATTAGGTGGAACCATATTTTTGGGCTTGTAATATAGAGGCACTTGCTTGCGTACTGCCATGATGCTGGTGGGTCCCTACTGTCATCCTCTCCACGTACATTCATCTCCTTGTTCCTCTCGGTTGTTGACGACGTTGACAACGCAAGAGGGCGGCGCACCGCGCATGGCGAGTGAACCAAGGCCGCAAGGTGGAGGACAATGGCGAGGCCTCGGACGGAACGAACAGGAGCCGTTGAAGATGCGCCGGTCCAGTCGCAGGCGGAGGGGAGTATGAGGGTTGATTGTTCGGGTGCGGGTGGGTGTTGGGGCTGACGTTGCCAGAGAATAACAGGACGTGTGGGGGAATAGAGGTAGGGACTGGCGAACATTGGAGGGTACGTACGGTAGGGCGGCGGAGGCGCAGCCAGCCATGGGAGGCGGGAGCAGGCAGAGCCGGGGTGGTTTGGTTTGGGCGGCTGGAGGAAGAAGAAGACAAGAGATAGAAGATACACGACAGATGTTGGATGTCAATCCAACGGTTGGTAGGCAGAATCATTTGTTGACTGGCTAGTAAGTCGACACCACCTTGGATAGGCAATTTCCTCGCGGGTCCCAAATGTCAGAATCCAAATCTGTCACGATCATGCAGCCTTTCCTATGAAAATTTACAACCCATTTGATGTGCTAGTTCGAAATAAGTTTGTGGGTGCTGGTGGGGGCTAATCATTTGGCTTCTGTAATGCACAGTGAGCTCAAGCAGTCGTCGAGAGTGATGTTATTTCCCTTGGTTGGGATTTGTTACAATATTTCACTCTAAATTAAATGAATGGCAAGCCATTTGCCTTGTTTCAAAGAAAATATGGCAGTCACAGCCGAGTTGAAAAGGGCAGGAACATCTAACTCCAGCTTACAAACTGTACAAAAGCATGAGGGTTAATTGTTCATCAGGTTTACAAAAAAACCAGATTGAAAAGGGCAACAACATCTAACTCCAGCACTGTTTTCGGCAGTCACAGTCAAATGGATCGGTCAGGTCCATAGAATGAACATCTTGGGTCGTAAAATTTACTGGATTATGACCACAATATGTTGTAAATAGAAGCCCGGCATGTTCAAAAGCTCTTTTGCCCACCTGAAACTCCTTTTTTTGCTCTTCGACGTACCCATCCGTCAAAACCATGCTGCTGATAAACTTAAGCATGATGGACAATAGTAACCTCGCATTCAGCAGGAAGAATGTGACAAATCTTGTGTTTGCACGGTTGGCTACATATCGTTCTAGCGTTATTGTTTTCAATCGGATCTCATGAGAAGTGAGAAAATCCCGATGCTTACGAATCCACCGATTGGTTATAACTTTCTTACCCCGTCATGTTGCCTAAATAGACATGAAGATTGAAAACAGTTAAGGTCTAAAAGAAGAGTGTCGAAAGAGCAACAGTTGAACGGTTAATTCTAGTACAGTATATGCGGGCTTCCAATGTGCGTGAAATTATCACCTTTATATACAACTTCTCCAGACATGGAAAGCATTGCAGCAAGCCAATAATCTTGTTCAGATCAAAACTATTCATTTGGATATATAAGATCTTGACAGAATCCAGCACCATTGATAGGCCATCCATGGAGAAATTCTTCATTGAGCATAGAACATAATATTAGTACAAAATGTGTACTCCAAGATGATATATAAATTATGCGCAGAAATTTAAAATGCAGCTTATGGGTACAAGTGTAGATGATAATATAAAGTACCTGAAGAACTGTGGAGCCAAACACCATATTGAAATGAGCACAGAGATTATGTATTACACCCAAGGTCTCCAGTTTAGGCGCAGAGAGGACGGTTATTTGCAACGGTGAATAACTAGAATCAAGGATCAACCTTTGATGTGAAGGGGCATCTTGGATGATGAGCTGCCTTCTGTCAAAAGAAATTCCAATTCTTACAAGGTTAGGCGACTTTATTTGGAGACAACCGATTCTAACTGTGAAAACAAGCACCAAGCACTCTAGCGCAGGGCAACTGGAGTGGATGATGCTGTGCAATGAGGCCTCCGATATACGAACCCACACAAGTGAAAGTTTCTTGAGAAATGGGAGTCGATGGTTTAGTACCAGATTGTCTGGTAGGTAGCACTGCGCAAAGGTGGCGGTGTGGAGAGAGGACGAAAACCGTGAGATGGACATCGGTGCTGAGGGCACAAGTTCATGGCGTTCGGTATGTGGTATGTGATTTCCAGGGGAATAGTAGAACTCAAGCAGTTGTAGTTCTATGAATTTAGGGGATTTCAGCGAGGCGTCCACCATGCATGGCATGGTATGCTTGCTCAGGTAGCATGACGGGATGCAGAGGCTTTGAACGGAGCCCTGGTGGGAGGAGATGATGGCTCTAGGGATTTCAAAATCATTCAAGAGAGATAGCTGACGACAGTCGAGATTAAGGGGCACGGCGCGCCATAGAGGGCGCCACCGAATTGAGAGGACTTGGGTGCGGCAGCAATCCTTGGTGGGGAGAAGCGAGATGATCTCCCCAAGGACGACGTCCGGGAGATCGCTGATGCGGTCCACCCGAGATTCTACGGGTTCCTGGGATCCGGTGGGGGCGGGGTCGCCGCTTCTCCCCGCGCTGCCGGGTGCGGGATCTACAACAAGCGTCGCCGCTGGCGGGAGCCTCATCTTCTTGGCGCTGGGATCAGCCGACTCCATTTTCCTCGAGGGCGTCGCGTCGCGCTCACGGATTTGAGCAGAGTAACGAATGACAAGCCTAGTTGTAGTGCGAGCGAAGAAGAAGGGGAGCTGGGGGTTTTCTGTAGGAGTGAGGAAGAAGGGGAGCTGGGGTTTCTGTAGGAGTGAGGTGAGGAACTTGGGGGTACGAGTGGAGCGAGCTGACGTGAGTGGGTGGGAGCGAGGATGAAGAAGAGCACCCAGGTTTTTTTGGGGGGGGGGGGGGCGGTGTGCTGGGTGTGGGTAGCGCCTCTCATTCAGTAAATATATGGGCTTTTGAATTGATTTTACTATTTACTAGTGTGGATGGGCTGTTTTGTCTTGGGCCCAGAGAAACAATTACTACTAGTACAGTGGAGTCACTCTACAGCTACCCAGAAAAACAATTACTACTAGTACAGTGGAGACAC
This sequence comes from Aegilops umbellulata, assembly GCA_032464435.1. NCBI lineage: Eukaryota > Viridiplantae > Streptophyta > Magnoliopsida > Poales > Poaceae > Aegilops > Aegilops umbellulata. The sequence continues at coordinate 379,907,782 of CP136056.1, read as the reverse complement.
TCTACCGCTTCTGTCTCCTCCTAGGTCATTGAAACGTCTCCCTCTACTGAATGTCGTTATACTTTTGTTCACCGACATGCGGGCCATGCAGCGCGCGGGCCCAAATGCCATCCACCAAATTAGAAGGCAGTATGCAGGCGGAGAGTCACCCCGGTCGTAGCATGGTAGTAACAAGCCGTTGTATCACAAAACCCCACCTCCCCGCAGTCTAAGTTTGACGGATGAAGCAACCATCATTTCACTCTTCGCTGAATCCCCTTCTCCCTCACCGTCTTCAAGAAAGGCAACACTCGCATCTGCCACTGTTCTTCTCTCCGAACGAAGGGAAGGTAAGCGGATCCGTGATGTTGGTATATTTTTGTTCAGAGAAAAAAAAGAACTTTTGCAAAGCAGTAACTGATCCTCACTCTCTTTTTTGTTTCATTGTCATTGCGATTGTGTTTTCCTTTCAGTGGTCTCTTAGTATTCGTCAGTTTCATGATGGACCAAGGAGAACCAGACAAAGATCTGCCGATATTGGAGCAGACGCGGGAGGCTGAACCCCACGAGACAGAGAGCTCCAAGAAGATGGAGGCAACCACCGAGCCGACCCCAGATACGCTCACGGCCACTACTGAGATGGTCAACGCCCCGTTTGAGGTTACAGCCCCCGTGGCACTGCAGGAGCAGTTTCCCCCCTTCGAGGATGTGCCCCCCCACTGAGCTGCCCAAGGTGATTTCCTTCTTTGCCGATCTCGATTGTGGTTTTTCATCTAAGTATGTGGTGATTTTTTTAGAAAAGGAAGTATGTGGTGATTAATAATGCTAAATTTTATTAGCTTCGATGCCATGCTATACATAGTGGTTTAAATAACTTGTGTTTCTTATACTGAAAAGTAATTCAGAATTTTTTTCTGTTTCAATTAGAGCCCTGATGCAGACAAGGATTGTGTGGTTGTACATGTCACTCGCTATGAGGCGGACGACCTGAATATACGCACTGGGAAAATAGAGTTCTTAGGCTGTTGGATTCATAGAACATAACAAACTTATACTAGTTCACAGCAAAAGACAAAGTTGTGAGAAGGTTTACAAATCAGGAAAAAACAAGCAAGGCTTCTCTGAGCAAAGGGCCTCCCGGCAGGCTTAAATTTCCTGGAGTTCACTCTGGTTTTTTCTTGTTGCCACCATCCAGGTTTAGGTTCTCTCATTCCATAATAACCAATTATAATTGTGTTCTCAGCTGGAATGTTGAACTGAACCATGTCGTGTACTGATCAGCTGAAAGTCTTGTGCATTCCACTAAATTTAAGCACCGCTATTTGCAAAAATAAGCAGACCAGAATGCCTCTTGTCCGCGCACCTGTCCAAAAAACGCCGTGCAGCCGTGCCAGCTAGTCCTCGGTCCATGGATGAACTGGTAGAAAGTGCATTCCGGACTAGGATGCAGTTGTTTTTGCTCGTCCCTACACTACAATCAGGAAGTAAAACGTATGAATCAACTTATTTTATATTGCATTGGTCATTCTATCTAGTAATTACCAATGTAGGAATATCTGGAAGACAGGTGGTTAGACGACGGCAACAAGGGATAGCCATCTCATTTTGCACAGTTGTACTAAAGCTGAGGTGTGTGCTTTTGATTGCGCGGATAGAAACGATACGGAGACAGACATCCCGAAACGATATGGAGACAGACATCCCTGTTTGCGCAAATATGAAATACGGTTATTTAAACAGTGAGAGATATTACTACTTTCCCCCATTTCCTCTTAGAACCAAGTCCTAGATTCATGCTACAACTTTCCCACTTTCTTCCCTGTTTGAACCAACGCTTTGAGTCGACTGTATGAACTAGCTTTACTTCTAATAATAGTAGAAGTCTAGGTGGCTTTGGAACAGCGGACGGAAGTAGAAAAGGATCCACACGGAGCTGGGGCAGTAGAGCAAGGCAGGTTTCGAAGGAATATATACCTGAGGGTCGTCGGCATGTGGCAATAACGCCGTCGGGAGGCCGCATCTTGGCCACAATACCGCAGGGAGGAAGAAGGGGTCGGAGGCCCTCCCAAGCCGGCGCTCTCTCGGAGAGAACGGCACGGCAGCCGATCGGGACGCGCGGGCAGCCGTTGGTCTCCCTCCTCGCCGTCGACGACAGCGTGAACGATGCACCTACACCCCTGCCCCGGTCGAGGTTGTCCAGCCGGATTTGTGACCAGCCCTGAGCTGAGAGAGAGTGTGGCCACCTATGTGTTGCTTAGATCTGGAGAGCATGAGAGAGTGAACGAGAGGAACCCTAGTAAAGCAAGCACTAAGGCTCCTGCTTTTATATATAGTGGAGTGATTTTGTTGTACCAGCTTCAAAAAAATGCGCTCCTACGTGTACCCGCGAGTGGGTGTGAGAGAACTAGTGCGTGCGTGCACCGCTTCTCTTCGTAAGAGTACAATATACTATGCCCAAAGAACGTTCGCCGCAAGAGTAATAGTATAAGTGTGTGACGTGTGAGCTAAAATAAAATGTGCGCGCCGTCTTTTGTTTTTTAGAAGTTCTGAGGGTAGGGTGTGAAGAGCACATATGTGCGTGACGTCTACCTGCAGATAGACGGTGGGTGCGACGTGCGAGTCTGCGAGAGGACTCGGGAGAGTCGTGACTCGTGAGGGTGCATGTGCGTGAGAGAGAGAGGGGGGCACGTATCAATGCAATGCATGTGTCCGTAAATCATTATCCGACAAACGTTCGCCACAAGCCTTTTCCTGACGAACGTCGTAAGAACCGTTAGATCGGCATCTGACAGTGTCAGTTTTGCCATGTCATTTAACAGAACAACCACTCCTCCTACACACAAATCTTCCACGTGAGTGTTAGCAACTGCCGTATGCTCCCTCCGTTCCGAAATGCAGTGCATATAGCTTTATTTAAAATTTGAACCTCGCAAACTTTTACCGAGTTTTCATGTACCAAATTGCACATGTAGAATACCATGTATATATCATTTCATTAATCTTCGAGAGGTAACTATAAAGATGGGTGAGGAGTCTACAAGGAAAGACCATCGTATCACCCGCAGCAATTTCAAGCATCCTTTAGTGTCGAGGAATATCATAGGAACTCTATATGATATGATTTTTATAGGATTTTCCTTTAGAGCCAATTGGTTCATAGGAATAGATTCATATACTCCACATTTCAAAGGAAATAAACATGATATCATTTGTATAGCTTTAGAGCCACTTGGTTCATATGAATGGATTCCTATACTCCCTTAATTTCAAAAGAAAATAAACATTAGCGTATATTCAATAGAAAAGTTCCTATGATATGAACCAAATTACATCTCTTTTCTAATCCCTCCTCATAGGAATTGAGATACATGCCATCTCTAGATTCGATAGAAAAGTTCCTATGATGTGAACCAAATGACATCTCTTTTCCAATCCCTACTCATAGGAATTGAGATGCTCCATGTCATCTCTTTCCCTACAACTTCCATGTATACATCTTCTATTCCTAAATAGATAGTACAACCCACTAGTAGCTTTTTTCCAAAACATGCAACTATGGCACAAGAACTATATAGTGTGCCAATAACTTTTAAAGATGGTTGCTGGTTGAAGCTAACCCGACAGTGCAAAGATAGGTAAATCCAAGCACTACTGGCCGTTGGATATCATCAACATTCCACCAGATCTGCCACATGTACAATTTAGAAGACTCCATGGTTGAACTTAAGCATAATGCACAAACCTCAAAACACAAGCACTTCTCCTTTGTTCTAGAATCTTCTGTATCATAATTGATTTTTTTTAAATGAATTGCCATTATTTGTTTTTTACTTTATGATTTACAGTGCACAACCCTATGAATCTTAACATTTTTATAAAACCAATTGATTTTGAATGAGATGAACTATAAGAATGAAAGCACAAGTGCTCCCTAGGTGGTTTTGGTAACTAATGTCAACATATCTCTTGTTGGACTAACACTTTTATCTAGTATGTTTCAGATAAATTCAACAATGGAGTGGCATGGACTAAAGGATATGGGAACTCCTTCAAGATGCCAAGGACAAAGGATTGGCTAAAGCTTCAAGCTCAAGACTCTTCATTTTACATTTTAGTGATCCAAGATCACATTGAGTCCATAGGAAAAGCCAATACTATCAAGGAGGGATGAGGTGTTGCTTAATGAGCCTCTTGCTTCATGTGCTTGGTGATATTCTCCAAAACCCTCAACTACTTTCCCACTCCCACATATGACCTAAACCTAAAGTCAAACTCGGACCTACCGATTCTTTCTATCCGGCGCCACCGAGTTTCACATGTCATAGCCACTGCCAAACCCTAGCAAATCGGTTCTACCGATAGGGATCTCGGTTTCACCGAGACGGGATTGTAATCTCTCTGTGTATGTCCATTACCAAAATCGGTCTCACCGAGTTTAGGCAATCGGTACTACCGAGATTACAATGCAAACTCTCTGGTTAACTTATTACCAAGATCGGTCCAACCGAGATTAGTAATCGGTCCCACTGAGTTTGCCTGACCAACTCTCTGGTTAGCTAATTACCAAAATCGGTCCCACCGAGTTTGTGTAATCGGTCACACCGAGATTACGTTATGCCCTAACCCTGACCATATCGGTCCTACCAAGTTGCATCTCAGTCCCACCAAAAATCCTAACGGTCACTAGGTTTGCTGAATCGGTCCGACCGAGTTTGTTGATTCGGTCCCACCGAGATTGGTAAATTGTGTGTAATGGTTGGATTTTGTGTGGAGGCTATATATACCCCTCCACCTCCTCTTCATTCGTGGAGAGAGCCATCAGAACAGATCTTCACTTCCAATACATATTTTTGAGAGAGAACTACCTACCCTTGTGTTGAGGCCAAGATATTCCATTCCTACCATATGAATCTTGATCTCTAGCCTTCCCCAAGTTGCTTTCCACTCAAATCTTCTTTCCACCAAATCCAAATCCTGTGAGAGAGAGTTGAGTGTTGGGGAGACTATCATTTGAAGCACAAGAGCAAGGAGTTCATCATCACCACACCATTTGTTACTTCTTGGAGAGTGGTGTCTCCTAGATTGGCTAGGTGTCACTTGGGAGCCTCCGACAAGATTGTGGAGTTGAACCAAGGAGTTTGTAAGGGCAAGGATATCGCCTACTTCGTGAAGATCTACCGCTAGTGAGGCAAGTCCTTCGTGGGCGATGGCCATTATGGGATAGACAAGGTTGCTTCTTCGTGGACCCTTCGTGGGTGGAGCCCTCCGTGGACTCATGTAACCGTTACCCTTCGTGGGTTGAAGTCTCCATCAACGTGGATGTAGGATAGCACCACCTATCCGAACCACGACAAAAACATCCTTGTCTCCAATTGCGTTTGAATTCTCCAAACCCTTCCCTTTACATTCTTGCAAGTTGCATGCTTTACTTTCCGCTGCTCATATACTCTTTGCATGCTTGCTTGATATGTATTGTGTATGTTGAAATTGTGCCTAAACTCCACTTAAACAGAAAAAGTTTAAAAACTGCAACTTTAGCACTAAGTGTCTAATCACCCCCTCTAGACACATCTTCTCAAGATCCCGCAAGTGGTATCAGAGCTTTGGTCTCCATTGCCTTGGTTTAATCACCATTGGAGGAAGATGGATGAGTCTACTTTGGGGAGTCTTAGACATAGAGTGCCTATTCTTGATGGAGAGTATTTTCATGAGTGGAAAAATGAGATGCTTGTAATTTTCAATCAATATAATTTGAACAAGTACATTGCTAGTCCTTGTGCGCCTCATGTTGATCCTATGCATCCCACCCTAGATGAAGATATTGACATGATTCGCAATCTTAGAACTGTTGAGCTCATCACTAGAGGATTGCCCAAAAATCTGATTGCTAGCTTGCCCACTCTTAATTGTGCCTATACTATATGGAAATTTCTTGAAGAACGATTTCCTGATTATTCCTTGAAAAGTCTAGATGAAATTCTCCATAAATCTATTGCCTTGAGTAAGATGAACTCTAGTGATCCTAGTTTTGGTGATTGTCTATTTGAGCTTACCAATCTCATGGGTGCTAAAGGAAATGTTGGAATCATTAGTGATATCATATCCGAAGCTATTAGAATTCATAAAGGTAACCACTTTGATGATCATTTATCTAATGAATTACCCTCTCTAGGATATGATCAATCACAAGATGATGTTGAACATGGATACTATGATGAAGATGATGACAGTGACTTCGATCTTGATGATGCGATGAGACATTTTGGTCTTATGGCAAATCTTCGGGGATATGTGTCAGGAGGAAAGGAATGGGTTCTTGACAGTGGATGTACTGATCATATGACCAGAGATGAAGAGATGTTCCGTGAGCTTGCTGAAAATGACGGCCCTCGAAAATATGTCACCTTTGGTGATAATTCAAAGGGTAAGGTGGTTGGCCTTGGTAAGGTGGCCATCTCACACGATAGCTCCATACAAAATGTCATGCTCGTTGATCTCTTGGATACAACTTACTTTCAGTATCTAGACTTGCTGATTTCGGTTTGAATGTCCTATTTACTGAGGTAGATTGCCAAGTGTTTCGTCGAGACAATCATAAAATGGTCTTTACCGGTATACGTAGAGGTGATCTTTACATTGTCGATTTCTCTAAAAAGGCACAACCTAAAACTTGCTTTATCGCTAAATCCTCAAAAGGTTGGTTGTGGCATAGACGACTAGGTCACGTTGGCATGAGAAACCTTTTTTTTACTATAAACAGTAGGGTAAAAACCCCACTGCAACTTTTATTAATAGAAAAAGCAAGGAACAACAGTCTTGTGGGCTTGAGGTAAGCCCAAAAAAAGAAAAAAGAAGAAATCAAGAGAAAATGAAAAAAGAGACTAACCTACAGCTAAAAAGAAGAAAAAACTAATAAACAGAAACATAGAGAACTAATCATAAAAAAACTACATCCAAGCATCCAACCAAATAGAGAATTGAGCTTCATATTTCTTCTTGATCCTGTATTTGAGAAGCTTTAACTCCTGAAAGAATATGTGTTTCCAGCCATCAAAAGAAGGGGTTATATGTTCAAAGATCTTGTTGTTTCTTGAAATCTAGATTGCCCATGAGCCCAATATTATGATCTCCATAAAGAAAGGGGAATTGAGTTTGTCCTTGAGGTCTTGGTAAGCTTCCAGAACTGACAGATTAGGTGTCCTTGAAGGGCAGATGAAGTCCCAACATCTAACCGCAAAGGGGCATCCCCAAAAGAGATGATGCAGAGTTTCTTCCTGTTGACAATTTCTCACTGCACAATTGTATACTTCTAATTCAAACTTTTTCCTTCTTAAAAGATTCCTTGTGTTGATTCTGTCATGTAACAGCATCCAAAAGAAGACTTTGTGCTTGGGTTGACAGGAGCTTTTCCAAATCCATGAGAAGTGTGGTGGAGTTTGTTTGTGTCCAATTAGCACTTTATATGCTTTAATGGAGGAGTAATGTTCATTTCCCCAGATGTAACTCCAAGTGTCCAGTGCATCTAGATATTCAGATTGCCTTAGAGCAATGCACAGGTCCTCCATTTGTATGAACTCCTCATATGCTTGTGTGGTAAGGGGCAGGTGGAATAAATCTTGTAGATATTCAGTGCCGATCACTTGTTGAACACTCTTGTGTGGATCTCTAACAAAGGAATATAAGTGATCAAACCTGTGTTTTAGAACAAAATGGTTCCACATGTCATCCCAGAACAAAGCACTTTTGCCATCTCCCACATTGCATCTGGCTATAGCTTTGAATTGGTCAATGAGTGCTAGGTTTGATTTCCACCAAAATGAGCCCACTTTTTGATCCCCTGGAAGCTGACCATTGTTGTAGTATGATTCCCAAATTAACTTAACCCATGGGATATCATGTCTGTTGTAGAATTTATGAAGATTTTTCATGAGCAAGGTTTTATTTTGTATGAAGATATCCAGGACACCCAAGCCCCCCTGATCTTTTGGTCTGCAAACTGTGTGCCAAGCCACTAATGCTGGCCTCCTATCCCCCATATCAGGACTCCTCCATAGGCAATGTCTTAAGTATTTAATAATCTGTTGTTTAATTGTTATGGGGACATCTAGACAACACATGAAGTAGACTGCTAGAGAGGCTAGCACAGATTTGACCAACAATACCTTCCCTGCTTGGGTCATGAAGGTGGAAGTGCCAGTAATCCTCTTAGCAATTCTGGTGACTATAGGCAAGCATTGCTCCACAGTTGGCTTATAAATACCCAAAGGTAGCCCCAGGTAAGTAAATGGGAATTGTCCTCTGGCACATTGTAAAGTGTTTGTGAAGATGTCCACTCTGTCTTCTGCAATGTTTATTGGCACCATGATTGATTTTCCATAGTTTACTTTGAGGCCAGTGGCAGATGCAAATGTGTTTAGTAAAGCTTTGAGGCAGGCCAGTGGCATGAGAAACCTTGACAAGATTATTAAAGGAAATCATATCCTTGGAGTTAACGATGTCATATTTGATAAGGATAGACTTTGCAGTGCTTGTCAAGCAGGTAAACAGGTTGGAGGAAGGCATCCCGTGAAGAACATCATGACCACAAGGAGGCCACTCGAGCTACTTCATATGGATCTTTTTGGTCCCAACGCCTACAAGAGTCTCAGTGGAAATTCTTTTGGTCTAGTTATAGTTGATGATTTTTCAAGATTTACGTGCGTGTTCTTTCTTGATGACAAATCGCAGGTCCAAAAGATCTGCAAAAACTTTGCTAGGAAGGCCCAAAATCAATTTGAAGTGAAGATGAAGAAGGTTCGCAGTGACAACGGAACGGAGTTCAAGAATGCAAATGTGGACACCTTTCTTGACGAAGAAGGGATTTCACACGAGTTCTCGGCTACGTACACACCTCAACAAAATGGAGTTGTTGAGAGGAAGACCGGACGCTCATCAAAATGGCGAGAACGATGCTTGATGAGTACAAGACGCCGAAGCACTTTTGGGCAGAAGCGGTTGAGGCAGCTTGTCATGCAACAAATCGTTTGTATCTTCACAAGCTACTCGACAAGACGGCATACGAGCTCCTCACCGGTAACAAACCCCAAGTTGGATACTTTCGAGTATTCGGCTCAAAGTGCTACATTCTTGATAAGCATCATCGTTCAAAGTTTGCTCCTAAATCTCATGAAGGTTTCCTACTTGGTTATGGCTCAAACTCTCACACTTACCGTGTCTACAACAATTTCACCCGAAAGGTTGAAGAGACGGTAGATGTGAAGTTTGATGAATCTAACGGCTCGCAAGTAGAGCAATTGCCAATTGATGTAGGAGACAAAGACCCTTCAGAAGCAATCCAAGACTTGTCTATTGGCAAAATTCGTCCAACGAAGGTGAAGGAGAGTACCTCGTCCGTCCAAGTGGAAGCTTCTACTTCACGACAAGGTGAACCAAGAATCGACACGGAAGCATCCACAAGTGGGACACACCAAGATGAAGAAGATGAGGAAATACATCAAGACGAACGCCAACAACCTCCTTCTCCACCACAACAAGAGGACGACAACGCCAACAATGAAGAAGAAGAACAAGATGAAGAAGATGTTCAACGAAGACCCAAGCAAAAGCTCTCACGAGTTCGAGCAAGAATTGCTAAGGACCATCCCGTCGAGCAAATCTACAATGATATTCAAACCGGGAGAATCACTCGCTCAAAAACTCGTTTAGCTAACTTTTGTGAAAACTATCCATTCATCTCTAGCATTGAACCTATGAAGGTTGAAGAAGCATTGGAAGATCCAGACTGGATAAACGCTATGCATGAAGAGCTACACAACTTTGAGAGAAACCAAGTTTGGACATTGGTTGAGAAGCCCGACAACAACCACAACATCATTGGTACCAAATGGGTGTTTCGCAACAAGCAAGATGAAGATGGACAAGTGGTTCGCAACAAAGCACGTCTCGTCGCCCAAGGGTACACACAAGTCGAAGGTATGGACTATGGTGAGACATATGCTCCTGTTGCTAGACTTGAGTCCATTCGCATCTTAGTTGCCTATGCTAATCACCATAATATCACCTTGTACCAAATGGACATTAAAAGTGCTTTTCTAAATGGTGAAATAGAGGAGGAAGTTTATGTCAAACAACCTCCCGGCTTTGTCAATCCTAAGAAACCAAATCATGTTTACAAACTTCATAAAGCCCTTTATGGTCTTAAACAAGCTCCTAGAGCATGGTATAAATGCTTGACCAAGTTCCTTATTGCAAGTGGTTTTGAAATTGGAAAAATTGATTCCACACTTTTTACTAAAAGAGTTAATGGAGAACTATTTGTATGCCAAATTTATGTTGATGATATCATATTTGGTTCAACTAACCCTCTCTTTAGTGAAAAGTTTGGAAAGCTAGTGTCGAAGAAGTTTGAGATGTCTATGATGAGTGAACTCAAATTCTTTCTCGGTGTGCAAATCAAGCAAACTAAGGAAGGTACATTTGTCTCTCAAATGAAGTACACCAAAGACTTATTCAAGAAGTTCAATATGCAAGAATGCAAAGGTATGCCTACACCCATGCCTACTAGTGGACATAATGGTTTGACCAAAGATGGTGAACCGGTTGATCAAAAGGTTTATCGCTCTATGATTGGTTCATTGTTATACCTATGTGCTTCACGTCCCGATATTATGCTAAGTGTGTGCATGTGTGCACAATATCAAGCTGCTCCTAAAGAATGTCATCTTAAGGCCGTGAAAAGGATAGTGAGATACTTAATTCATACACCAAATTTTGGCATTTGGTATCCTAAGAGGTCTTCTTTTGATCTTGTTAGGTATTCCGACTCGGATTATGCCGGAGATAAGGTTGATAGAAAGTCCACTTCGGGTACTTGTCAATTTCTTGGTAGATCTCTTGTGTCTTGGTCCTCCAAGAAACAAAACTCGGTATCCTTATCCACCACCGAAGCGGAATACATTGCCGCTGGTTCATGTTGTGCTCCACTACAAGAAATATGTCAACTTATGACCTTCTGTCAGTGACCCTCGAAGAATTGGTCATAAATTTATGACCATTTCAGACCAATTGGTCAAAAGCTGTTCGGGGGGCTCCAAACCCTAAACCATTGCGACCATTTTGGTCAGAAAGGTCGTAATTTCCTCACACGAAAAGGTCATAAAGCAAATAGCGCTAGTCCGCTGCCTTATTTCTAGTTGTTAACGACCAATATAGATGGTCATAGCCTTGTAAATTGTGGTGGGTTGCTATGACTAGGCGCCACCTCATCAGTTTTGCCTATGTGGCATGTCCATGTGGCAGTTTTTGCCCTAGGTTGTGAAGCAACCTATATTTCTGTCATTCCCAAAATTTCCAAAAAAATCTCATAAATTCTTTGGGTCATATCTTTGTCAAATATGTAAAAACCTTCCTTGCCTAGTTCAAAAATAATTCAAAAATATTCATTTTCCTATTCTGTTCAGAGTAACAGTTTGTGAAGGAAGTACCACTTTGGCATGTCCAAATAGTATGCATTTTCTACAGTGCTTTCCTATGCCCAAATAACCATCCTCCACCAAATGCCAGCTCAATCCATTCATTATTTTGAGCCGAGCTTCAACATTCGTATTTATGTCCAGTGTGGTGGTTTGCAAAGCAAGTACCAGCTAGGCTCCTCCTTTTGAGCTGAAAATTTGTGAAGACGGTCTTCTTAGTAACTGATCATCCTCAGCCAAAACTCACGCCCATTAGCCATGTACATTTCCTGTACCTCTAACCAAACACTTGGCTGCTAATTCATGTTTGAGCACCGATCGGTCTCCTCGTGAGAATCTTATGTTGTAATTTTCTTCCTAGCACCTACATGGGGAGTGCCCAACCAACTAGACATGTCTAGGCCACCCAGAACACATGGCAACGCCACGGTCACGCGATGACCACGCGGCGGGCATGTGAGCTTACGCACTCTAGAGTTGGGGCCCTCGGCCACCGCCCAAACCTCGACGTATCACCACCAAACCATGTATTTATGATTAAATAGGTACTTATGTAACTAGAAATGATTTTTGGAAAAAACAAATAGCAAACTATGAGGCAGCTGCAGTTCAAATTTGACCCGCTTCCTGCTGAATCGGCGGGAATTTGTCTTTTTCACGAGAGGTGGATCAAAACTTTTTGCACCCAAACATTTTGTCAATTGTGCATTAAATATGTCCTATTATTTTAAAAAATTGTTTTGGTCCAATTTTGCAACAATTATTTGGTAGTTCCTTCACAAAAAAACCTCCTTTGGGGCACTCGGAAAATGAAAAATGGTTATTTCGTCCAAAGAAAATGAAATCTTCCTTAGGCAACATTGTTTGCCATTCCAATATGCACCCTTGTGCACAATATGAGATCATTTGAACAAACTATGCCACGAATGTGGCCATAAGGTTAATCATTTGACTTGAAAGCCATGAATCTTCAGAGATGATAGCTCATTTCTGAGAACACTTTTTTAAAATAATTGCCGTATTACAAGTTTGTTATTTTTCCTGGGAACTTGGCCACATATAATGACACAATGCGAAGGTTTCCCAATTTTTTGAATTTTTTATGCTCGTTTCAAAATGCGGTCAAAACGGCGGGAATGACCGTTCCTAGCTAGTGGTTGAATCTTCGAATTTTTTTGGTGTTTCTCTGATTAAATAGATACTTATGTACCTAGAAATGATTTTTGGAAAAAATAAATAGCAAACTATGAGGCAGCTGTAGTTCAAATTTGACCCGCTTCCAGCTGAATCGGCGGAAATTTGTCTTTTTCACGAGAGGTGGATCAAAACTTTTTACACCCAACCATTTGGTCAATTTCGCATTAAATATGGCCTAGTATTTTAGAAAAATGATTTGGTCCAATTTTGCAACAATTATTTGGGAGGTCCTTCACAAAAAAACCTCCTGTTGGGCACTCGAAAAATGGAAAATGGTTTTTTCGTCCAACGAAAATGAAAACTTCCTTAGGCAACATTGTTTGCCATTCCAATATGCACCCTTGTGCACAATATGAGATCATCTGAACAAACTATGCCATGAATGTGGACATAAGATTGATCATTTGGCTTGAAAGCCATGAATCTTCACACTTCATAGCTCATTTCTGAGAACACTTTTTTAAAATAATTATTGTATTACAAGTTTATTATTTTTCCTGGAAACTTGTTCACATATAATGACACAATGCGAAGGTTTTCCATTTTTTTTTGATTTTTTTTGAATTTTTTATGCCCGTTTCAAAATGCGGTCAAAACGGCGGGCTTGACCGTTCCTAGCTAGTGGTTGAATATTGGAATTTTTTTGGTGTTTCTATGATTAAATAGATAATTATGTACCTAGAAATGATTTTTGGAAAAAATAAAGAGCAAACTATGAGGCAGCTGCAGTTCAAATTTGACCCGTTTCCAGCTGAATCAACGACAATTTGTCTTTTTCATCAGAGGTGGATCAAAACTTTTTGCACACAACCATTTTGTCAATTATGCATTATATATGGCCTAGTATTTTATAAAATTGATTTGGTCCATTTGTGCAACAATTATTTGGTAGTTCCTTCACAAAAAAACCTCATTTCGGGCACTCAGAAAATGAAAAATGAATTTTCCGTGCAAAGAAAATGAAAACTTCCTTACGCAACATTGTTTGGAATTCCAAGATGCACCCTTGTGCACAATATTAGATCATTTGAACAATCTATGCCATGAATGTGGCCATAAGATTGATCATTTGGCTTGAAAGCCATTGATCTCCACACATGATAGCTCGTTTCTGACAACACTTTTTTAAAATAATTACCGTATTACAAGTTTATTATTTTTCCTGGAAACTTGGTCACATATAATGACACAATGCGAAGGTTTCCCAATTTTTTGATTTTTTTGAATTTTTTATACCCGTTTCAAAATGCGGTCAAAACGGCGGGAATGACCGTACCTAGCTAGTGGTTGAATCTTGGAATTTTTTTGGTGTTTCTCTGATTAAATAGATACTTATGTACCTAGAAATGATTTTTGAAAAAAACAAATAGCAAACTATAAGGCAGCCGCAGTTCAAATTTGACCCGCTTCCAGCTGAATCAGCGAAATTTATCTTTTTCACCGGAGGTGGATCAAGGCTTGTGACACCTAACCATTTGCTCAACTGTGCATTAAATATGGCCTAGTATTTTATAAAATTGATTTGGTCTAATTTTTGAACAAATATATTGTAGGTCTTTCACAAAGAAAACTCATTTCAGGCATTCGAAAAATGGAAAATGTTTTTTTTTGCCAAAAAACACATATCTGACAACACCTTTTTAAAGATATTTATCTTTTTTCTTGTTTGTTATTTTTTCTGTAAACTTGTTCACATTTTGGTGACACAATGAGAAGGTTTCCATTTTCTTTTTGAATTTTTCAGGTCATAGAATAGCTGACATGATTTTAACACATTATTTTTGGGAAAATATGACCTATTTAGATGGTCATAACATCATGCTGCATTCTGATTGGTCCATAGACGTCTCACGTGGATCGTGCATCATACGCCATTGGATGCTGGCGGATCCAACGGCCATCCTCAACCCTTCCACACCAACCCCGAAACCCTAGCTGGTCATTTTCCATCCACCCCCCGCCTCCTTTCTTTCCCACATCCTCCTTTCTCCTCGCTGTCTCGCCCGATGGAGAGAGAGAGAGAGAGAGCGAGAGCTCGCCTCCTCCCTTCCAGATCGCCACCGCCATCTACCTCTGGTGGAGCTCGCCGCCGTCCATGGCCTCCCCCACGCCCTACTCCTCTCGCCCCTCTTCTTCCCCCACCCATAATTCTTCCTCCCCCAGCCCCGACTACCCCCCTTCCGCCACCCCCGCCCGCTCTGCCTAATCCACCGTTGCCCCCAACGCCATGGCGGACGCCGACAGCAGCAGCAACCCGCTGCTCGCCGACTTCGACTTCCCGCCGTTCGACCGCGTCGAGCCCGCGCAACTCTCTCTGTCTCTTCCATTCCCCTCCCGATTCAGGCCCATCCCACGGCGTCGCCGCCGCCGCCCACCACCCCCACCCCGGCGATCTCCCCACCGGCGATCCCCTACATCCATCGCCTGCACCTTCTCTCCTAGTCCAGATCAACCCGGCGGCCAGGACCCACCCGAAGCGACGGAGGTCAGCTGCGTCGCCCCGCCACCGCCTCCTTCCTTCCTCCCTCGGGGCGCTCGAAGATCCCGTGCTCGCTGCGCCTCCTCTGCCCCAACCTTCTCCAAGCCATCCATGGAGCTCCATGGCCAAGGTGCCTGATTCGTTTCGATTTCGATTTGCTTCTGCTTTTGTTTGTTGCTCAGTTCTGTACTGTTGGTGATGCCATGGTCCTCCCTTTCCATTGCTGCAGGAGAAGAAGAAAAAACCCTAGCTAGGCCTGGAGGATGTGTTGGATTGTAGAACCACCCGAGCAGGGAGGGAGGAAGCAAGGAAGGTCACCATGGACCTCGCCCAACTCCCACCCATCTTCCTGCCTGCAGTTGCAGGTAACCCCCTCCCTCTCCCTGCCTTGTCAGACCTGAAGATGCAGTGTCTGAGATATTCAGGAAGGTCACCATGAATGTTGCTTGTTTTACACATACCACTTCCTTCTGTTTATCCTCATTGTGTGATTCAATTCCAAAAGGCAGCATGTTGCATGTTGATACATGTATGCCTTTGTGTAAGAGAACATTCTGAGTGAACTAGGAACGTTAGAAGGATATGATGTGGTTGTATCAGTTTCAGCATGATGATTCTCATCAACTTGCACCTGGTCGTAGTCCACTAAATGCATGACAGTGTTTTGTTCAATTATATTATATAAGAGTGACTTGTGTATTATAAATTGTCATGGTCAAGTAGCTGTGTACAGCTGCATGCCAATATCTCATAAGAGTGACTAGTGTAGTATGAATTGACAGTGTGATCTAAGTATCATGTGTGTAATTGTGTATGCTTATATGATGTCTGGCACATTTCTTGTACCTACAATATAAATTTGTGAGCATAGCTTCTGTTGTCAATGCAGAAAACTGTTCCTTGTAATATACATACTCATATTGCATCATATCAGATTGGGCATTGCTCCATTGCTCTATTCACGCCATTATACATGTGTAAAAATTGTTCGATTAACTTCATTATCTTTACTAATTGATTATTCACTTTTGGTTAGTAGTAACTTAAACTTGGCGGCAAACTAGTTAAATACTTGGCTGTGACACGTTTGTGGTTGGTGTGCGAGCAAGCAAAATCAGAAGTGATCCCAACTGATGATACTATTTTTGCGTTTACTAGAATTGTCAATGGACATTTAATCTGTTTTGTGTATAGTAGGTAAAATAGCAGAGTACACCGATTACCATTCTGTCTGCCGACATACACTTCCAAAGACCTTTTAGCGTAGAGTTCATATAGTTACACAGTGCTTTTTAGCTTAGATATCATACAGTTATGCAGTGCTCCCTACACTGTCTGTTTACTATATATATCATTCATGTATTCTTGGATAGTACTGACTACATACCAGGGCAAATTAACCACAATTTGCCAGAATTTGCAGTTACTGAAACATAACCTTGCTAGTTACCAGTGCAATAATAAACTTGCAAGTGTCAATGTACCGATGCAAACAATGATTGTTTACTTATGACTAATCTGTTTTCCATCTCATTTATAGGAGTTCCGAAAATGCCCGACTCCAACGACAACGGCATGCACCACGAGAAGGATGATGGCCTCTTCACCGACTCCGGCCCCGTCCTCCCCGATGCCTGGTCGTGGCCCTGTGCACGGCGGACGCGTCTTGGTCGCTTCCTCCGGGAACCCTATACCCTTGATCTTGGTGTGGCGGCGAGCAAATCCACCAGATCCGCCGGCGGGCATCAAGGCCGTGGCTTGGACCTTGCCACCCTCTACCAAGGAAGGAGTGAGCTCGCTCAGATGGCGGCGGCCATGCTCCACCAGCTGTTTTGTGGTTCCTGCAATCAGGGGAGTTCCTCTCAAGACAGTGCCCTCCCCCGTCTGCTTCTTCTACTACCTAATGTTGTTGCTGTTGCTGATTGGTCTATGCACGGTGGGTAATCCATCAATGTTTATTTGCTACTGCCTGAGCTCTATTTCTGTGAATGCGAGCGTGCTGTTTGTGCACTGTGGATGCTTGGACCTTGTGGGGATCATCCTCTATGTTAATATTACGAGAATGGAGTAGTGCATTCCGGTTGAACATGTGTTCTAGATTTTTTGCTGGTAAACATGTGGTCTAGATGATTCTACCATGTTGTTTCCGATCTTACATTTGGTTTATCTATGCTGCATTGCAAATTTGCAATGATGTTTGTTGCCCCAGAACCTAGTGAATTAGAGGCCTGAGATTTCAATAGTCTGGAGGATAAACTAATGAATTCAGATTTGAGTGAGAAATCTATTCTGGTTTCAAATAGATAGGTTTATTTTTTAACTATGCATAGATTTGTAACAATGAGCATAGGTGGTTATAGGTTGCTGTGATGATGAATATAAATATCATGAAGTGCTCATGCATGGCGGTATACCTGATACCATTGTTTTCACTGTTTTATCAACATGCCTTTGCTGAATCTTCCGTTCATATGTGTAAACTATACATTGTAGCTACTGAGTACTTTTTATCAACATATTAGCTAATTATGTACCTAAATATGACCCAGGTACAGTGGATACAACATGATGCTTCTGCTGCCATAACTTGGTTTCTTGTCTACCATCCAGGTACAATGGGAGCAAGCTCATCCTCCTCAATCCCTAGCTACTGCACGACTGCCGGTGTGCATACTCCCTACAGTTTCTGGAGCATCTCGACCTCTTATTGTAGTAGCTGGTATGCTTGATGCATGTATCTTTGTTTCCTTACTGTTTTGCTAGAACCATAAATCCTGATGCATGATGATTATAGTCTGGTTTGTTAGATCTGTTCTGTTGGTGCTTAAAATTTGACATGCCTGGATTTTGAATGAATGAATGAACTCGTTCTTACAGTTCTTTTCATTTATATGATCAATTTAGTTAAGAGTTGCACATGTCAGTATACTATATGCCAAAAAAATCCTAGCTAGTGAGAACATTTGTCACTCCATGAACATATACTGGTTAGTGTTAGTCATACTATTTATCTACATGGCATTTGCTGTCAATTTTTGCTTATAAGTTATTGGATTCCTCATTGGCTATTGTTTGATGTTCTGTACACATTCTTATTCTTATATTTTCATTCTTATTCTTTGCACAGGTGAAGTGCGAATCAAAGTCTGAAGCTGTGAAGCATATCAACAAACAGTAGCATATTATGTGTTGTAATTGTAGGCAGTAGTAGGCATATCTTGCTTGTAGTATACTGTAGTGATTGTAATAGACCAATATAGTGTTGTTTTGGATGAATTTCGTTTGCTCTCTGGTCTGATAATTATTGTGTATGTGATTTGAATACCTGTGAAATGATATAATGGTTGTTTGGCAAAGTTCGAAATTTTTGATGTGTGGGACCAATTTTGGGATAAGCATGACAAGTGGGACCAATCTGTGGTAGGACCAGCTGCAAAATAAAATGGTTGAAAATAGAAAATCAATAGACTAGCAAAAAGGCCATGCCTAGAAAATAAAAAGGCCAAATTGTTGGGCCAAGCCCATGTAGCTATAGAAAATTAATAGAGAAAATATACAGTAAAAATGCCGAATTGTTGGGCTAGGCCCATGTAGAAAACCGAATTGGACCGGGCTGAATCTTGTGCCACGTCATCTTGCCATGCTGGATGCCTACGTGGCCTGGGGGAGGTTGCTAGTGACCAAAACGCCACAGTAGGAATATTTTGGTCGTAAATGTCTTTGACCATTCCAGAAGAAAGGTCGCTATAGTCAGTTTACGACGGCCAGCTTTTGACCTTCTGTTTTTGGTCACAAAAAGGTCGTAAATGGAAATTTGTGACCTTTCAGTGACCAATAGTGGTGGTCATAAGTTGACATATTTCTTGTAGTGCTCAATTACTTTGGATGACCCAAACTCTTAAAGATTATGGGATCTATGTGAAACATGTTCCATTGCTTTGTGACAATGAAAGTGCTATCAAAATTGGTCATAATCCTGTACAACATTCTTGAACTAAGCATATTGAAGTTCGTCATCATTTCATTCGAGATCATGTTGCTAAGGGTGACATTAATCTTAAGCATGTTCGCACCGATAAGCAATTAGTAGATATATTCACTAAACCACTTGATGAGAAAGTGTTTTGCAGGTTGAGAGGTGAATTGAACATCATTGATGCTTCAATCTTGGAGTAGGAACTCCATTGGATACATGCAAGACATGAGCTTATGACTAATCCATGATATTTCTCTTAAGATGCTATTCATATGTCTTGGATATATTTGCACCTTGCATGTTATCTAACACGTGTAGGTACTTGGTTGAATCTAATTCTATGAGATTACAACTCACTACATCTTGAGCAATCTCTACATCACCAAGTCTCTACACAATGGTGGTTGAAGACAAGGAAGCACAAAACCATTCAAACATATCCTTTGACAAATTCTATGTTGAGCTTCATGATTGTCATTTCTGGATACACAAGTGCTCTTCCTTGCAAGACTAACCCATGTAGGTAGATGAACTCAAACTCCAAGTGGTGCTCCCAACTCTTAATGAACTACATCAACCTTGAGCACCCACACAAGTTCAACCACATGAGCAAGATCCACACCACCACCCAAGGTATGTTATTCCATCTTAGAGAAGCTTTACTCCAAGTCATGAGTCAAAGCAACTCAACAAGATGTGAATACATCAAGATGCTTAAACGAAAAATGGTAACCCCATTTTGAGCTTAAACGATGAGTATGATCTATGATCAAGTGTTCTCACTTGACTCCTAAGTCAATATACTCTAACATAGGTGACTATGTCACCGCCCAACTCTAGATGAAGTTCTCTTGTGTTCTTTTATGTGTTATTGCATTTGTCCCTTGCATATTTGTTTCCCTTTTTTTCAAACAAAAAAACTTCATCTAGAACTTTCATTCTTTTCTGTTTGCTTTTTTGTTCTGCATTTTCTGCATCCAATTCATTGCAACTCTTTCGGATAATTCATTGCAAATCTTTGTGAGATCTTACTTGTCTAGTGAGCTGAGGTGACAAGTGTTTTTCTCTGTGATGAACTCGGTTTCACCGAGTTGTAGTTTTTGGTCCAACCGAATCCTTTCGGTACCACCGAAACATGCCACTCGGTGCCACCGATTTCACAACAGGAAAAACAGTTTGCCACTTGTTCTATATTTCTTCTGATCCAGCTCCACTCAACGAATCTTGTCCTCTACAAGCATCACAGTTTTATCCATTGCTTTGTGCTGAGTCTCAAGGACCAAACCCATTCGACAGATTCTAGAAAGCCCTTCTTGGAAATTGATGTCAAAGGGGGAGAGAGAGATCACATCAAAGCTTATCACCTACAACGGAGAAAGTATTAAGGGGGAGAAAGAGATCTCCAGGGGGAGAGAACACTCAAGGATCCCAGATGCTTGATGTTCAAGAGGAGAGACGCCACATGTCTTTTTTGGGGAAACACATGTTCATATGTGCTTATTTGCATTAAGCTCTATCCATTTGTATCTTTCAGCTCTGATTTTCTGTTCCCTATCTTCTCCCAATATTCCATACCAGATTCAGGGGGAGCAAGACATCTAAGGGAAAGAAATCATTCAAATTCATTGCATATCTTTACTCTTGGGGACATGTCTAATCCAATGTGGTACCTTGTACTCACTCTCTACATGTCATCCCAGTCTTGGTATTCTTGTGGTTTCTTTTGTTTGCTCTGGCTAGTGGATGTATCTGTGTTATCTAACCTTGTTTGTGCAGGTTCATTCCATCCTAAGCCAACTCAAGACTACAAGGTAAGTATATGCATCAGAATCATGAGTATGAGGAATTCTTGCTTATGCACATACTGTTTGCAAGAAGGACTCGTGAGCATGAAGGTATTTTCCTTAATAATCTTTTGCTCTGATGCATATGGCCAAGATACATGTAACACATTGCCTACTCTGTCATGGTTATGCTCTCACATGCTTCTATACTTCATATTCACATGATTGCATACATGTAGGGGGAGCCTATGTTTGTTACATGTCCTTCCAAAGCTTTACTTGCTATTCCTTATATCTTTATCTAAAGCTTTGATGTATGTTGCCATCAATTACCAAAAAGAGGGAGATTGAAAGCACAAGTGCTCCCCACGTGGTTTTGGTAATTAATGTCAACATATCTCTTGTTGGACTAACACTTTTATCTAGTATGTTTCAGATAAGTTCAACAATGGAGTGGCATGGACTAAAGGATGTGGGAACTCCTTCAAGATGCTAAGGACAAAGGATTGGCTAAAGCTTCAAGCTCAAGACTCTTCATTTTACATTTTAGTGATCCAAGATCACATTGAGTCCATAGGAAAAGCCAATACTATCAAGGAGGGATGAGGTGTTGCTTAATGAGCCTCTTGCTTCATGTGCTTGGTGATATGGTCCAAAACCCTCAACTACTTTCCCACTTCCACATATGACCTAAACCTAAAGTCAAACTCGGACCTACCGATTCTTTCTATCCGGCGCCACCGAGTTTCACATGTCATAGCCACTGCCAAACCCTAGCAAATCGGTTCTACCGATAGGGATCTCGGTTTCACCGAGATGGGATTGTAATCTCTCTGTGTATGTCCATTAACAAAATCGGTCTCACCGAGTTTAGGCAATCGGTACTACCGAGATTACAATGCAAACTCTCTGGTTAACTTATTACCAAGATCGATCCAACCGAGATTAGTAATCGGTCCCACCGAGTTTGCCTGACCAACTCTCTGGTTAGCTAATTACCAAAATCGGTCCCACCGAGTTTGTGTAATCGGTCACACCGAGATTACGTTATGCCCTAACCCTAACCATATCGGTCCAACCGAGTTGCATCTCAGTCCCACCGAAAATCCTAACGGTCACTAGGTTTGCTGAATCGGTCCGACCGAGTTTGTTGATTCGGTCCCACCGAGATTGGTAAATTGTGTGTAACGGTTGGATTTTGTGTGGAGTCTATATATACCCCTCCACCTCCTCTTCACTCATGGAGAGAGTCATCAGAACAGATCTTCACTTCCAATACATATTTTTGAGAGAGAACTACCTACCCTTGTGTTGAGGCCAAGATATTCCATTCCTACCATATGAATGATCTCTAGCCTTCCCCAAGTTGCTTTCCACTCAAATCTTCTTTCCACCAAATCCAAATCCTGTGAGAGAGAGTTGAGTGTTGGGGAGACTATCATTTGAAGCACAAGAGCAAGGAGTTCATCATCAACACACCATTTGTTACTTCTTGGAGAGTGGTGTCTCCTAGATTGGCTAGGTGTCACTTGGGAGCCTCCGACAAGATTGTGGAGTTGAACCAAGGAGATTGTAAGGGCAAGGAGATCGCCTACTTCGTGAAGATCTACCGCTAGTGAGGCAAGTCCTTCGTGGGCGATGGCCATGATGGGATAGACAAGGTTGCTTCTTCGTGGACCCTTCGTGGGTGGAGCCCTCCGTGGACTCGCGCAACCATTACCCTTCGTGGGTTGAAGTCTCCATCAACGTGGATGTAGGATAGCACCACCTATCCGAACCACGACAAAAATATCCTTGTCTCCAATTGCGTTTGAATTCTCCAAACCCTTCCCTTTACATTCTTGCAAGCTGCATGCTTTACTTTCCGCTGCTCATATACTCTTTGCATGCTTGCTTGATATGTATTGTGTATGTTGAAATTGTGCCTAAACTCCACTTAACCCGAAAAAGTTTAAAAACTGCAACTTTAGCACTAAGTGTCTAATCACCCCCCCTCTAGACACATCTTCTCAAGATCCCACAAAGAACTAAACGAACATCTACATCATGCATATATGACTCAAAGCTTTACATGCTATAGTGTGTATTTATTCATAATTTGGTTTCAAAATCTCATGCGTTCAATACATGTGTACCTTACTAGTTTTGAGTAGAGTAGCAAATTTCACGCGGCCCCGGGTATATCAAAATGCAGGGCCCATGCATCATTGCCTTTCGATCGAACCTACGTCCACAATTGTTTGTACGTACTATATCTCCACTGGTCCCCGAACCCAAAATGCTGCCTCGTTCTCGTAAAACCAAGCGGCCCACACATATTTAAGGCGTCGACTCGAACCCGTTTACTACTACGTGGTCCCGCATGCCATAGTACTCCTACAAACCCTACCGCCGCACTCATCATTGGTTTTGTTCAAGAAGACGAG
The DNA here is from genome assembly GCA_032464435.1 of Aegilops umbellulata. Classification (NCBI taxonomy): domain Eukaryota; kingdom Viridiplantae; phylum Streptophyta; class Magnoliopsida; order Poales; family Poaceae; genus Aegilops; species Aegilops umbellulata. Next base: position 379,884,470 of record CP136056.1, on the reverse strand, counting down.
GGAGAAGCCGATTTGTAGTGGAGGCGCTTTCAAAAAAAGATCTGTAGTGAAGACCCCTACCCTAGGGTGCCCTAGGTAGCTGCCACACGCATCATTGTTTTCTCTTTTCTTTATGCTCTTACGCCCTAGAGTGAAATGATGGTTGCTTCGTCCGTCCAGCTTAATGCGGGAAAGGTGGGGCTTTGTGATTTGACCCCTCATCGCTCATTCTCTACTACTGCGGCGCTACGACCGGGGTGCCTCCAATTCCAACCGCTGCTCCGAATTGTAATTTGGTGCATCGCACGTGGAACAAGATGGTGGATGAGCCACATGTCAGCCAAAGGGGTCCTGTTAAGTGTGTCGCCATTTCGTGTGCAAACTGACCCTGCTTGAGTTGCTACGCCAACACGACAGGAGCAGCCTACCACTTGGTTTTGCTCCTTGGTGAATCTCGACTATATTGATCTAAAAAGATACGTGTTGAACTACCCTCTCCGTCTCGGTTTTTTATTTTTAGGCGTCTCGGTTTATAAGGCCTGCACGTAGTTCTAGGTCATCCATTTGACTAACTAAATATGAGTTACAATGTCACAAAAAGTATATCATTGGATTCTTAAGCGGATGTAGTTGTATTTAAAAGTCGAGGGCGGGGATTTTCCTGCGTGGTAGGTGGGGCAGTTCTGCCTAGTCGGTTCGACACAGACGCGAGAAGGTGTGGGAGTAGGCTGCTGCAACGTAGGGCTGTGTGATTTGACAGCGAGTTACTGCTGGACAGGTGGGGGCCCGTGATTTGACTTGCCATTATCATTTTAACTGCGGCACTACGACCGGCGTGAGTCTCCTGATTCCTGACCACCTCCATACAGGTGCCTCTCCCAATGCTCCACCATGTAGTAGAGGCTGGCTCTTGCATGAGAGCCCACTTCTCCACTTTTTCCTTGCCTCTCTTTCCTCCACATATGCAAAAATGCCATGTAAAGTGCACTATTGTACTTACTTTTACTTGCTCCTACAGGTGCTTAAGCTTGCCACATAGGCATAAAGTCTGATGTGGCAAGTTAATCAAGAAGAGATAGAATAGTTTTGTGACCCAAGAAATAAACGGTGCTAAGTGCGTGTACCTAGGTGAAAAGACAATTTTGAGTCTATAGCTAATTAAATGAAGCAAAATTAGCAACACCATTTCATTGGAAGAGGTCACTCCTTGGCAAATGCAATAAATACTACTACTCCCTGTGTCCCATAATATAAGAACATTTTTGGCACTACACTAGTGTCAAAAACATTCTTATATTATGGGACGGAGGGAGTACGAAGAAAGAGATAGAGAGGAGTAAAAAATACACTTATAGCCAACCTTGTTGTAGTATGAGTGACTAAGTGATGACTATGTATGACATGCCAACATCAGATAGCCTAACGCACCGTGTTAAATCTCCAAGGGCGCGACCGCGCGAGCGACGCGACGGTCGTGGTAGGCGCGACCATGATACGGGCTGCTGGCAGCCCTTGGATCTGAGATCAAACGGTCGCATGCTAAGTTGCTGAAAATTTGTAGAATAACCCTCCAGGATAGGATATTCACCCATAGGTCTAGAATCACGCCATGCAACCGTTTGATCTCAGATCCAAGGGCTCTCGGAAGCCCGTATCATGGGAGAATGGAAATCCACTACCCTGCCGTTCGCACGCTGGCAGTTCGCTCCTACTCGTCCCCGCACGTCCTTCAATACTACGGCGGTTCACTCCTAGTCATCTCGTCCATTCACATTACGGCAGTTCCACTAATCCTAACCCTCCTCCCAAATCCATGGCGTCCCAAATCTCCACGATCGGCGGAGAGTACAAGGTTAGAACCATCACGGGCGATGAGTTCGACGTCATCTACACCCGTTCTTCCACGACGGTGAAAGGATGCCTTTCTCGCTTCAGACGCATGTTCGAAAACTCAGATGATGAGTGGGTCGCTGGGCTAGATGTTGAGTACACCACAGTCCTGGGACGGGAGAAGGATCTAAAGGACGAAGAGAGGAAGAAGTCCGCCGTGATCCAGGTTTGCGTACATAACGTTTGCTTGGTCTGCCACATATGCCATGCTGATGTTGAGTGCCAGGATTTTAAGAACTTCCTCAAGGACAAAACAGTGAAATTCGTTACTATAGACTTTAAGAACGACAAAGAAGTCCTGGCTCGGATAGGCCTCGTTGTAGGCAACCCCTTCGACCTCCAGAAGAATCGGCTGGTGCCCTCTCATCAGCCTTCAATGCTGACCCTGGCAGGAGCCATGGTTCATCCTTCGTACCGTAAACTGGAGAAACCTCATTACATGTTTCATCGTCATGCATGGTAGTGAAATGTACTAGATATAGACCACATCCACTACGCTGCAATGGAGGGCTACCTTTGTTTCAATATCTACAAGGGTTGGATGAAGAGCAACAGCCAAGTGTGCGGTTCAAGCAAAGAAGTATCAGCCAAGAGGAAGAGGGACAAGGACGAAGTCGAGGACGTGGACAAGGACTCCGAGTAAGGTGGCAGTGTCGTTGCTCATGGTGGTTCTAAACTTCTAATGCAATGTCTACCGGATTAGTTGCATAGTTTAATTTCAGGCGTGCTTAGTTTAATTTGAGGGGTGTGTTGTGCTGAGCCCCCAGCAGAACTATGTTATGTTTCTTCTCGTTACTTTAACTCTTCAGTATGTACATACTGCTAGTATTTCTTTAATAGAATTTAGCACCCCAATTAAGCACATACTAGCTTTTTTAATAGTACTATATGCATAATTTGGCGACGAGCGCTCTCTATATGTACCACCTTTTTTTAGTTTCAATTTTTGCTCCATGGTGCAATCCATCGATAGTACTACTATACAAAAGTATACATTCTTTTAAAGTCTAGAGTATTGTTCATCACATATATAGCCAGTTAAATTCTCAACCTAGAACGACGTGCATGCCATGTAGTAAACCGATACGGAGGAAGTATAGTAAAAATGAGGTGATTTTACAGAGCGACCGGCGGGGGAGCATGGCCTGTCATGCGGTCCAACGTGTCATGATGTACCAAGGCGATGGGCGTGTCCCTCTTGAGGCAGAAGCAATACTACGTGGTTTGAGATGATGGCGAACCGAAGTGTGAAATAATGGTTGCTTCGTCCGTCTGGGAAGGTGCGGCATTGTGATTTGACGTCTCATTGCTCATTACTACTACTGGGCCGGTACGAGTGGGGTGAGTCCCCCCTGCTGTTCTGCACTGTTATTTGGTGCTTGACACGTCGACCCGGTTGCTATATGTTCCACATGTCGGCGACAGGAAGTACAGAATTCATGAAAGGGAGCATCGACGGAGGAGTATACTACAGAACTCATGAAAGGGAGCGACTTAGTTGTGGAAAAATCTATTTTTACGGAGTACGTACCCACTAGGGTTTATAGGGCTCATCTAAAAACATTCGTTTTTCCGTTTGATAAGTCTCAATTCTACTATACTAGTAGTAGTACCATTACATGTTGGATTTCGAGGTGCGTTAGATCACCCGACGCAAGCAGTGTCAAGAGGAAACTAACCAATGCATGTACAAGTTCATGGAAATTTAGTGGTCACTCATGCATTCGTTCTAATTAATGCCTCGGTAAACATAACTTCTTGAGAAAAACAAGCGTACTAATTACTTGTGCAAACTACGAAATTAACTCGACCACTCACCATCTACCTTGGTTGGAGAGATTTTGAAATTGAGCCATAAACTGGAAAGGAGGGAGTAGCAACTTTTGTCTCGATTACTATTTGTGGCCTTGTATAGATGCAAAATGTATTTTTTTATAGTGGCCTTGTATAAGTAAATGGAGGGAGTACTAACCAAAGTACGTAGTAGGGACGAGGAGTAAACGGAGGGAGTAGTAAAATTTTCTCCTCGTGCTGCGAGTCACCACGCGCGTGGGCGAGGGAGCGGGCGTAAATGTGAACAGTAGTAGTACTACTACTACTACTACTCGTAAGCAAGCTTCACCTCATCCTTCGAGCCACCGCGCCCGTGGGCGGGGGAGACGGCGTACTAAGCAAGCTTCTCCTCGTTCTGCGAGTTGACGGGACACATCAAAAGTACTCCAGTGTATAGAGCCTTGCCTCTAAGGTAGGCCCCACATGGTTTGCCTCTTTTTTTAATTTAACATAACGCATCAAGTCGCAATTTGTTTGTTCACCCGTGGTAGACGATCCTCCCTCCACCAAGTGGACAACCAGTACACGTGCCAAATTACCACGTGGGCTACCTTTTTCGTACAGAAATGAGCTCCACCGTGTACCCGCGCGGGTGTGGTTGGGAAAGAGACGGGAGTACGTGCGCCGTGTGTGCACCTCTTCTCTTCATGCACGTCCCCCACCTACGTGGGTGTGTGTGAGAGAGATACAAACCTAGACATAATGCGCCGTCCATCCCCATGCCTCCGCCTAGTCTGACCACCAGTCACCACCACGCCCCACTCCTCCTCACCTTATCTCTCATCTTTCTCCCTCCATTTTTATATACAAGGAGCCACTATCAAAATTACAATTTGCAGATATACAAGGTCACTAACACTAATTGATGCAATATTAATGGTGTTTGCCTCGTGGTACTAGCAAAGGAGGACATTATTTATCCCTTGCATGCATGCGGGGGTTTGTAAAAAATGCATCTTGATGTTCCGTGCAATGCACGGGCATCTTGCTAGTCCATGAAAACAACACATGGCAAAATTCCACGACGAATGAGGGATTTGAATCTGTTGGGAGGGGCTGTTTGGATCTTGCCCGGGGTAGCCAAAATATTGGCGACCCTTTTGTCCACCGGTGCCTTTGCCATCGATGAACGAGGAATGGCTCAGGTGCTCATGTTGTCATGCATCCTCCAGCGCGCACGTTGGAGATGAGCTCGCACGAGCTATGTTTTTTTGTCCCACAGTGCCGCCCGAGCCGCCTGCAGACCGACCGGCGACCCGCAAATTATGCCATCCAACCGTAGCCGCACACATTATGACAGCAACTCAACCAACCGGACGAAATTCACGCAAACACGTAGACAAACTGATATTTCATATAAACAACGACGGAAATCATATAAAATACCGGATTTTCATACAAACATGACGGATTTCATTACATTCAAATGAACTACGCGGTGCTAGTTCTGGACAGCACAGGTATATAATACCTGGCCTAAATGGTCGCCCGCCGATCGATTTGTGTTCCTCATGTCCGGCAGCACGATCACCGGACTACCGGGAGCCCCGGAGGTATATGCTTCAGCGCGAAGGATGGCTCGCTTCCCCACTACCCAACTGATATCATTGGCTGGTGCCGAAGATGATGGTGGCCGGCACCGGTTCAAGTTCATCACCGGCCACTACTTTGCCATGGCCGGCACCGGCTCGAGTTCATCCTAACATTCCCCTCTTCCGTGGAGCCCATGCGGGGTCGACGAAGGTCCTCGCAACAAAAGGATCCGGCAAGACACCTGCTGTGTACGCCGGCGTCGCCTCTGCGGTGGCCTTCATGGGACCCAAGCGGCGATGGCCTCCCGTGTTCTACTTCTCCTCGATGATGGCGGCGGACGCGGAGGCGCTGGCCACCGACTCGTCGCTCTCCGCGCACCCGGCTTCTGTCGCTGCTTGCATGGCGCGGCCGCTGGCATGGGAGTCTCGGCCACGGAAACAGGAGACGCAGAACAAGGCGGCGGCGTGGACGGCAGCAACAACGCCCGTGCGCCGCTCCTCGTCGAGCTGGCCTGGAGCGGCGAGTTGTTGAACCGCGCGCCGGCTTGGGGCGGCAACTGGCTCCGTCGGGCGAGGGGAGGGAGGTGGATCAGCGAGCTGCATAGCTCGTATCCAGCGGGCTACCCAGCCGGCTTGGATGCGGAATAACTACTCTTCGTAAGCCATTGTAAGTGTAGACAAAATGGTGGAGGAGATAGGGGAGCGGTGGAGGTGTGCGATTCTTGGCCAGCGTTAGGCCTCGTTTAAATAGGAGATTAAATAGACGGCGGACGGGAGGAGCTCGGCCAGTGTTGCGTTTAACGCCAGCCCGGTCATGAACGGACGTGTGTCCAGAGTGGGTTTCTCGGCTTCCACACGGGCGGGTTTCATGGAGGCGTTTGAATGCGGCACGGAGGCGTGTTCAGCCGGGCGTGCCGCGAGTGGCGCCCTCGACTCTGACCTAGGACACCGCGCCATTCTTCCACTGACGTGTGGGCTCTTTGGGTGCATGGCCTGCATGTCAGTGACCCAACGCAGGCAGCGCACAGCAGAGGAACCTTTGGTGGGCCAGGGCGGTCAGAAGCGGGCATTTCATAAACCGATGATTGTTCATTGAGTGTGACGTCATCTTTTTCATGTAGATAAGCCTACTATGTTGATAGCCCGTTCGATACGTTGTGATTCATAAGGACCGCTGCAAACATCAATGTTCTGCTTATCACAGATAAGATTGATTAATACCCGTAACAATCCATGTCCTTAACAAAGGGTGCATGCACGTATAGGTTGAGCGTGTGTCTTGCGTCGTGTGCTGTGTGCATGCAGGCGTGCGAGTGTTGCGTGTGTGCAAGGGTACGTTTCAGTGTTGCATGCATGGGTGTGTACGTGCGTGTGTTCGTGAGTGCATGTGTACGTGTCAGTGTCGCACGCCAGCATGCGTGCGTGTGTACGTGTCAGTGTTGCACGCCTACATGTGTGCGTGTCTTGCGTGCGTGCATGTGTACATGCGGGGTGAGGCTACACGTCAGTCGACTGACTTTTTCATCTCTGGTCATTTGATTTTCCAGCCGTTGGATACGAAATCAAGGGCCTCCAGTTTATCATCAAACTCCACCCCCCCTGAGCCGCCAGCCACCACCGACCGAACCACCAGCCCCCGCCGCCCACGGCCGGCCCGCCCTCCCCGAAACCACTCCCCACCGCCGGTCCGCCGCCGCACCGGCCATCCCTCTAGCCCCCCCCCCCTCGCCGAGCTTTTTCTCCGAGGATCCCCACCCCACCGCCCAATGAACGCCCCCCAACCGCCGGTGACTGCCAACCAGAGGTCTCACGACTTCGAATACCCACCGACCACTAATTTATTACCATTTCTGTCCTTCATATACGCGCTGACAGGTGGGCCCTATGGTAATGGGCGCTGCTGAATGTGTACCATTTGACTGGTCAATTGATCGTGTTATCAACAAATTACGGAGATGTATGGTGAGCCAGTGACTGTATGATCACCCTAAAATCTACTCCTATTTTATTAACACAATACAGACTCAAACTACCATTTATTTCTTTCATATACAGGTTGACAGGTGGGCCCCACGGTTACGTGCCCCGATGGTGCAACACTAGTTGCGCCGCGTGGAACGTTTGACTGGTCAATTGATTGTGTCATCAACAAAATACGGAGTTTTACGGGTGATCCAGTGACCGTATAATCATGATATGTATTTGTTTAACATGGTACAGACGCAAGGGCTCATATATACGCGCAAGCACTCACCGCTATAAGCGCACACACGCGAACCCTACCCCTATGAGCACCTTCGAGAGAGTGGGCCAGCATATATGATCTTGAGATTTTACGAAGTCACCATAGGTGCCTCGTAGTCAAGTGGAACGTCTCCTCCCACTGAACGTACATCGCCGGAAAATACTGAAATTAACACAAGATAATTGCGAGCACCGGGACTTTAACCTTGGTGGGCTCGAGAAACCACTGTCCTCTAACCATCCAACCACATGTTGGTTAACCCGACAAAATGTATGTTGTGACCGTGATGAGCTTATTCTAAAGTCCAGTGACCATATCGTGCTTTCGCTTCAAATACAATGACCGTAAGTGTCATCAGCAAAATATGGAGCACGCATCAAATGCAAAGTCCGTCAGTGTCATTAACAAAATATGGAGATGTATCGTGAGCTAGATACCGTTGTACTATTGTATATGCTTATTTTCTTAATGGCCGATTGTGTGTGTGGTGTGGTGGGCACATCATTTCTAGTTGTGGTGGGTCAACATGAAGACTCATGGGTCGGTTCCATCCTGCGCCACATATAGGTTGGACCGAGACGTGTTATACGAAGACCCATGTGGAGGACTCGGCGTACAACACGAAGCTACCAGAGTCGCGGAGGACTCTATCCCCACTGGTGATAAGCCGACTATATATGATTTGTAACCCTAGGCCCTTAGTATGTTATACAAGCTTGGGGGCTAGTTCGTCGATAGTATACACACACGCACAATGCCTGGTATTCACGTGTACTTTGTACACACCCCTATCACTAATATACAGTACCAGGAGTAGGCTCTTTCTTCAACTGCAAGGGTCCGATCCGAACTAGGGTAAAACTTTGCCTCGTATTACCATCCAGCCTAACAGCCAGGGATATCCTACCGAATGATATGATGAAATCATATCTGCCAACTACTAAGAGAGATGTGTGTCGGGGGGGCAATGTGTGCAAGAGATGCCTAAAGATAATGTGTGTGCGGGAGACACGTAGGCACATATATGTGCGTATAGAGGGCTAGCAGAGACCGTGCATGTGAAGTTTGACAAATCCTGAAAGTTCAATTCAAGAGAACCAAAAACGTTAATGATTCTGCTCCCAAATATTGAACGAAGCGCCAAATAGGCCTCTGGTCACCCGAAACCGCGCGAGACTAATGTTTTGGTGGTAGGAAATTACTGTCCTGACTCTGGCCCGTGTAGCCTATCGGCCCGATGTCTAAAGGTCTAAACCGGGGTAGGTTTGTAACTTCACCAAGACGCCAGTCTCAACCGCCTCCGAGAAGCATTCATACACCGTGGGAGCCTACCCATGCGCTCGGCCGAAATCTATCCCGCCCACATTTGGGACACCTGGCATGACTGTCCTACCCCCAACCCGCAATATGTCCGAAATTTTAGAAGGGGGCAAAGTTTGTAACTTTCCCCAAATTTCAAACAAGCGTGTCTCAAACCGAAACATTGTTCCCCCTTAGTTCCCTGCCTCCCTCTGTTTCCCCATTCATACTCCATGGGCGCGAAAACGCCCTCTCCACCAGCCGTGAAACCCCAGCCTCCTTCGTCCTCCACCCCATAGCGCCCAATCCACCGCCGCCCTCCTCCATCACGCCGGAGCCGGTACCCCGACGTTATCGTCCAATGCAACCGCAACCACAACGCCCTCAAAGACGTAGCAGCTGAAGCCGAGGCAAAGCTGCCTCCACGACGCCGACGCTGACGTGCGCCATACCAGAACCACTCCGACCACGCCGTCCTGTGCTACCTCTTGAGCACCGCATTGGATTTCCCCGAACAAGAGAGGATGATGCAACAAAGTAGCGTAAGTATTTCCCTCAGTTTTTGAGAACCAAGGTATCAATCCAGTAGGAGGCTACGCTCGAGTCCCTCGTACCTACACAAAAACAATAGCTCAACGCAACCAACGCGATTAGGGGTTGTCAATCCCTTCACGGTCACTTATGGGAGTGAGATCTGATAGAGATGATAGATAATATTTTTGGTATTTTTTATATAGAGATGCAAAGTGAAAAGTAAAAAGCAATCAAGAATAAAGTGATGGAGATTGATATGAGGAAAATAGACCCCGGGGCCATAGGTTTCACTAGTGGCTTCTCTCAAGAGCATAAGTATTCTACGGTGGGTGAACAAATTACTGTTGAGCAATTGACAGAATTGAGCATAGTTATGAGAATATCTAGGTATGATCATGTATATAGGCATCACGTCCGAGACAAGTAGACCGACTCCTGCCTGCATCTACTACTATTACTCCACTCATCGACCGCTATCCAGCATGCATCTAGAGTATTAAGTTAAAAACAGAGTAACGCCTTAAGCAAGATGAATTGATGTAGAGGGATAGTTTCATGCAATATGATAAAAAAACCCATCTTGTTATCCTCGATGGCAACAATACTATACGTGCCTTGCTGCCCCTTCTGTCACTTGGTAAGGACACCGCAAGATTGAACCCAAAGCTAAGCACTTCTACCATTGCAAGAAACACCAATCTAGTAGGCCAAACCAAATTGATAATTTGAAGAGACTTGCAAAGATAACCAATCATACATAAAAGAATTCAGAGAAGATTCAAATATTATTCATAGATAGACTTGATCATAAACCCACAATTCATCGGTCTCAACAAACACACCGCAAAAGGAAGATTACATCGAATAGATCTCCACAAGAGAGGGGGAGAACATTGTATTGAGATCCAAAAAGAGAGAAGAAGCCATCTAGCTAATAACTATGGGCCCGAAGGTCTGAGGTGAACTACTCACACTTCATCGGAGGGGCTAGGATGATGTAGAAGCCCTCCGTGATGATGGCCCTCTCCGGTGGAGCTCCAGAACAGGCCCCAAGAAGGGATCTCGTGGGTACAGAAGGTTGCAGCGGTGAAATTAGGTTTTTGGCTCCGTTCTGATCGTTTGGGGGTACGTAGGTATATATAGGAGGAAGAAGTACGTCAGTGGAGCTTCGAGGGGCCCACGAGACAGGGGGCACGCCCCCCACCCTCGTGACCGCCTCGTGGCTTTCTTGACGGAGGGTCCAAGTCTCCTGGGTCTTATCTGATGAGAAAATCACGTTCCCGAAGGTTTCATTCCGTTTGGACTCCGTTTGATATTTTGTTTCTCCGAAACTCTGAAATAGGCAAAAAACAACAATTCTGGGTTGGGCCTCTGGTTAATAGGTTAGTCCCAAAAATAATATAAAAGTGGAAAATAAAGCCCAATATAGTCCAAAACAGTAGATAATATAGCATGGAGCAATCAAAAATTATAGATACGTTGGAGACGTATCATCCTGCGCCTCACTGTTGCGGCTCCACTATCACAACCGTCCACCGCACCAGAGTTGTTCCCGCTACGCCGTCGTTCGCCACCTCGGATCTGCTTCCCCGCCACCGACAGACGGCCACCGCACCACACTCAACAACTTGGCCATGGGTTCGTCCAAGCCTGCACCGTCCTCCACAACTTCTGGTTTCCTGCGAACAACAAGAAGATCGTCGGAAAAACAGAAGGAGGACACAGCCCTGCCAGCAGAAAGAGTTACTCCTCTTCCCTTATTCGTGCAAATCTTACGTCTCCGCTCACACCGTATTCATCCCACGAAATAAACTAGTTGAGCGCTTCTTACTGCATCTTCTTCGTGATACTAAATGCACAAGGTTTCCTCCCTTTTACTATTTCACCTTTGCTAGAGGTCAGTAGCCCACCTGGATTTCAATTCAGGGTCAGTCAAACTACAATTAAAAGAAGCAGCACCCGCTTAGGCGCACGGAGCACCTAGTCCGCCTGTTCCACGGGGAAGCGGCGCATCGGTGTCTATCATAGGGGTGTGGGGCGCAGGAGCTGCTTGCGCCCGATCTGGAGGTCGGCGGGGCTTGAATGGATGTCCGGGGGGCGGTGCCAAGCACGGCGGTGCGGTGAGGTCGAGGGGAGGGCGCAGGCAGGGGAGGAATACTGGGACGGTGGTCGCTAGCGTTTCGAGGAAGATCGTCAACACTGACTGGCTGGAGGTAGATGAAGGCGATCTGCCCGTTCTTTGTACATCGGACGGTGCAGAAAAAATGGACTGACATATTTGCTTTCAGTCAACTGTTATTTTCATAGAATCCTGTAGTAATTTAGTGTGCCATGCATGTTGTAGAGCTATCATATGTCTCGCGTCGTTTATTTCTCTTGGACCTGCTATCTGCTACCTTTACACTGTACTAATTGTGCACACACTTCACCCAACTCACACTATTGTTTTTTTATGCATGGGTATTTCAGACTCCGACGCGGTGTTGATGAATGCAGAAAAGAAAAGACAGAAGTCGCTCCAGTGTAATTCGAAGATAAGCACTAAGCGTTTTAGTGCTCCAATGGGTGCAGTGTCAGCAATTGGAGACAGTAAAAGTAGCTCTGCAATTGATGATCTCAATTGCCACACATAACCATCCCAGGTGCTTGCTTTAACTTCGCGCTGTCAAATGTGGTTGCATGTTTCATATGGTGTCTAGCTTGTATTGCTTCCAATTTGGTTAAATTGCATCTGCTTACTTTACACATTATACCTTTGATAATGACATGCCTTCCTGTTTTTGATACATACTACATATGTCTATTAACCATGTTCGTACATCAAACTAATGCTATTTTGTATCCCTCGTCAATCACTTATGATGAGACAGTCACCCAAGTGGGTTACTGTGAGACGCCCTACTCGTTTAAAGAGTGCAGTGTCATCCTCCCCTCATGATTCTCAAGAAACAGCAAGGCTAAATGAAGATAGTCAACGTAGCTCTCTAGTTGATCACCGCAATTCCCCCACACCACCATGCAGGTGCTTGCTCTTACTTGGTAGTGTGATATGTGGTTGAAATGCCTTCTGCTTAGTTACCACATCATAGGTGTGAATATGTCACACCATCCTGTTTTTCATACATATTCCATCCTCGCATCATGTGTTTTCCTTTCATCCGAGTAGTGTTCAGCAGTATCATGCTTGAATGAGTTCTGAAGAGTGAATTTTATTCCTTTTTCTTATCGGTTTGACTTCACAATGCAAAATCCTTACAGCTAAAGGAAATTAGTCCGGCAGTGGATGATGGTGCTCCTTCGGAGCAACTCAAACAGGGGGTCTCTACAGATTCTACTCCGCCATCCTCCCAACAAGATTCGCAAGACAACACAAGGTTGGACAGTCAACATAGCTGTGTAGATGATGAGCACATCTCCCCTACTCCACCATCACAGGTGCTTGCTCTAACTTGACACTATTATATGTGGTTGCATGTTGCGTATGATGTCTAGCTTGTATTGCTTCTAACTTGAATTGCATCTACTCACTTTACACATAATGCATGTGAATATGACACGTGTTCCTGTTTCTAGAACATACGTGTACATGATGAGCACATCTCCCCTACTCCACCATCACAGGTGCTTGCTCTTACTTGGAATTGTTATATGTGGTTGTGTTTTCTGTATGATGTCTAGTTTGTATTGCTTCTGGTTATGTTGAATTGCATCTGCGTAGCTTACAACTTATACCTGCAACGATCACTTACCCATAAGACACATTTAACTTGGGACTGTGATGTAGGTTGCATCTTGCATTGTCTTCTAGCTTGTACTACTTCTAATTTCTTGAAATGGCACTTACGACGAGACACTTTTTACCTGATAGAGTGACATTGGTTGCATGTTCATATGGTGCCTAGCTTTCATTTCTTCCAATTTTGTTGAAATGCCTTCCGCTTACTGTTTTTGATACATATTCCATCCTCCTATCGTACGTGTGAATATGGAACGTTGTCTTTTTTTTGTATATATTCCATCCTCCTATCCTGCGCTTGCCTTACATCAAAGTAGTGTCCGTATGTATCATGCATCAACCATTTATGCAGAGCTAATTTTATTCACATTCTTGTGGTTTTGACTTCATAAGGCAATATCAGAAAATAGGAAGGAAAAGAGTAAGTTAGGGGATGTTGGTGGTCCTCCGCACCGACGCAAACAGAGACTCTCTAGATTTGCCACTGCTACTGCTAATGAAGTTGAAGTCCCAAGTCTACATGATGAGTTCATCTCCCGTACTCCACCATCGCAGGTGCTTGCTCTAAGTTGACAGTGTGATAATTGGTTTCATGTTGCATCTGTTGTCTAGCCTGTTTGATTAAATTGCACTTGCTGAGTTTATACGTTATACATGTGCATATGACATGGCTTTCTGTGTCTAGAATACACTTCATCTATCTATCATACCATGTTCTTTCATCAAAGTACTGTTGTTGTGTATCCCGCATCATTCACTCATGATTGGACGCTTTTAACATGGCAGTTTGATAGTGGTTGCATCTTGCATTGATTTCTACGTTGTACTGCTTCTAATTTTTCGAATTGCCACTTATGACAAGACACTTTTAACTTGGCAGAGTAATATTGGTTGCATCTTTCATATGGTGTCTAGCTTGCATTACTTCTATTTTCTTGAAAATCCTTCTGCTTAGTTTGCACATCGTAGCTATGAATATGTCATGCCGTCCTGTTTTTCTTACATATTCCATCCTCATACGGTTGTCTTACATCAAAGTATTGCTTGTCTGTATCATGCATCAATGAGTTCTGAAGAGTGATTTTATTCTTTTGTGTTGTGGGTACAGCTTGACATGGCAAAGTCAAAAAAGAGGAAGGAAAATAATATAGTAGGGAGTGTTGTTACTCGTCGGGTGAAACGGAAAAGGTTTTGCCGTCAAGATTCTGCCGGTACTTATAGTGCAGTAGAAGGTCCAAGTCCACCGGCTAAATCTACAAACACAGTATCACCTGCTCCACCAGCTGCAGCATCCGCTTCAACTGTACCAGCATCTCAACCAGTTACTCGTTCACTTGCTCCAGAACTGGCCAGTTCCCAAGCTACCTTCACACCTAACACTACTTCCAAAGCACTGCTGACACAACAAGACTTGGCAAGATCAGATGAACCTCATGAGCATCAACACCAAGACGGTACCTGACCGAGCCAAGTTGCAGTTGCATGCTCCTTTATATGTACTCTCACAGTTTGATGTACACTAACACTTTCCATATTCGTTGTTGAACTAGCACCACAGCGCAAGCGGAAACAGACATCAGGGATAATGCTTGACAGATTAAAAAAATCTAAAGGAGGAAGAATGGAGATCCATTTTGAGGCAGGTTTAAAAAGGCCACGTGATGCTACAGAGTCAGCTAAGTTAGTATCAGAGGCAGCCGTTGCCGTTAGGTGTCATGCACGTATCCTTCCAACGTGGATCCAGTACAGGAATGAGAAAGACAATACCCAGTTTAACACCTTCCTTGACCATTTATCCGTAAGTAATTTTATTCATCGCAATTAGTAATATTGTCTTGCTCTGTCCCATACTTTCTAGCTTCCTCCTAATAAGACTCACATTCTTTCTTCAACAGATGAGGTTCAAGTTGGATCCGAAAGATGATGCAACTGAACAAGCATGCACTCATGTTTTTCAGTCTGCTCTGCGACAATATCGGTACCACCTTAGAAAATCTCACTTTGAAGGCAAGGCTAACAATGAAATCGCCCAAACATCTCTAGTGGAATATATTACAGATGAAGACTGGACAGCCCTTGTTAAACACTGGTCTGATCCAAAGTATCAGGTAGGCTATATGTATTTGATCAGACCACATATTGAACTTGTATTTATGTATGTGCCTTACAAGTGTATCTTCTTCTAGGCTAACTGTTTGAAGAACAAAACCAACCGTTCTAAAGTGAAATTCCAATAGACAACAGGATGCCGTAGCTATATTGCACACTGCGAGGCTCTTGTAAATAGCTGCTACTTCCTTCTTTTTTTGTGCCATATTATCGTATCTATATTGACTTGTTCCAAATACAGAGGAAAGCTTGTGCGGACCAAAAAGAACCTGAACCGAATGCAGTGAAAATCTTCAAGGATTGCCACACCAGCAAGATGAAGGGCATGAGCACACCAGTTCAAGCCGCTGTTGTAAGTCCTTACTCCTCCTGCCATGAACTGATTGGTACTGTGATGTGTTCATTTAACTACTTGGTTTGCAGCCAATGTCAGTTACTCTGTTCACTTTTATTCACAGTTGTCTTAACGTATCATTTCACCTTACATGGTTTAAAAGAGATGAAGGATATTCTTTTGGTCTTGATCTGTAATCTAGTTGTTATGTTCACGTGCGCACACAATGATAAAATAGCATGTTTGTTTTATATCTGTTTGCCCATGATATGAATGATGTCATACTATGTTCATCCTACTTTAAACCATGTCTCATTATCCTTAGATGTCAACGAATGTGAGGAAATAGACAATACAGTAGGCATGCTACATGGACATATGTTCCGAAAGTGATTTTATTATGTAGTTGGCACTACAATACATGCTAATGTATTACAATAGTTCACCAAAATAAGTTATGTATAAACATTTAACCTACTTTGTTTGTTTTTGTCTCATTAGTAACTTATCTTGTACACTAATCTACAAGTTCAAACTTTCAGGAAGCTATGGAACAAATGATTGAACAGCCACAACCACCTGAAGGTGATGAGGCTACTACAGGCACAATGTCACCTCTTGCTGCAGTGCGTCAGTATCTCTCCACTAACAGTGCAAAAAGCACCTTCCTGCGTAATTCTGGGTTGGTTGTCAAGGTAACCTCGTACAAATCGCCTACTGAACAAAATCTTTCTGCTAGACAGAGTGATATATCTGTGCTCCAGACACAAGTCCAATCCCTAATGGACGTTGTTTTGAAAACAAGAATAGTGGTTGAGAAATGTCGTCAAGATATGAATGGTTTTGAAAGCAGACTATCAGACATTCGCTTCGTTGTTCAAGAGCAATGGCGGGAAAAGGTGGAGATCGTGCTGCTCCATTAGATTCTATAGCCTAAAACATTAGCACTCAGGTCAAATGATCTGTGCTTCTATACATATGATGGTGCTTTTATCTGGAAGGACTGTAAAGTTTATGCCAACAGGCCTTTTGTTGTATGGTTGGAATTTATTTTGTTGTGATACAACATTTATGATGCTGCCTCAGGCTGCAGTAATTACGACGCTATTTTTGTATGGTGTAGGTTTATCTTAGTAATGTATTCGGCCGAAAGCTTCGTAGGAGCCCAACATGCCAACATTCGTCGGGCCCATTCCAATTGGGCTAAAAACGATTACGGGCCGAAATTGGCATGTAGCCCACTAAAAATATCTGGGCCTAAATCAGCATAAGCTTTCATATTTTTCTGGTAGGCATGTGCCCATAGTGGGCCTTTAACAGGCCTAAACATAATTTGGGCCCTCAGTAAAAATAGGCCGTTTACAGGTGTAAATATCTCGATCCCATAAAAAACATGGGCCTTTAATAGAGCGAAAGTGAGATTGGGCCCTGATTGTGCCAAATAACCCACTGGTCTTAGCAGGCCAAAATGGTGGCCCATTTACGATGCGGATCTTTGACAGGCCGAAATTCGGACGGGCTGTAAATGCGCCGACCTAATACAAGGGCCTTTAATAGGCCAGAACTTCGGTCGGGCTAGATTATCATCATTTTTATATAGGCCGTTAATGGGCCCAATATGACGTTGGGCCACATATGGCCCATGGTTTACGTCCGGCGTTAACAAGCCGAAAATGACAACAGGCCGAAAGTGGCCCAAAGCTATAGTGGGCCTCTAACAGGCCGAATGTCAGACATGGCCGAATATGACCCAAATCCTTCACGGTCGTTTATGGGCCGAAAGTTTTGATGGCCTGTAAATGGGCCCAAATGAAGCCGGACCTTTAATAGGCCGGAAATACACCGGGCCGTAATTCGGCCCAATTACTTAGCGGACTGTTAACGGGCCAGAAGTGACCATGGGCCGCGTTGATGACAAGTTTAGGACAGGCCGTTGACCGGCCGATTTGACAGAAAATGTTGGGCCTTTAGCTGGGCCGGCCCATTATGGTCTGCAGAATCTTGTGGGCCTTTAGCTAGGCCGGCCCATTGTGGTCCGCAAAATCTTGAGGGCCTTTAGCTGGGCCGGCCCATTATGGTCTGCAAAATCATGTGGGCCTTTAGCTGGGCCGGCCCATTATGGTTTGCTAAATCTTACGGGCCTTCGATTGAGCCAGCCCATTTAAACTTTGTGGGCCACTTTTGGGCCGGTCCACGTGTCAACATATCATAGGCCAATCTCGACCGTTGGATGAGTGACACTTGTGCCAACGCGGAGCTGACGCGTGGATCCGTCAGCCAATGAGAATTTTACACGTGGAAAATCGGCATTGGTCGTGGCTGTTAACGGGTTATCGGATCCAAAATCCGACGCGATAGCTTAACGACGTTCCGTTATGGTGGATGCCACGTGTCGGTCACCCTTGACGAAAGCACTTCTGTGACGTGCGATTTATCGTCATGGAAGTGGACACTTCCGTGATGGTAATTTTGGCAATGTCATGGAACACTTCTACGACGACACAGGTATGACTATCTTGATTCTGTCATAAATTTGTCATGGATGTACATGCATGACAAAAAACGCGACCTGCTGTGACAAACACGTATCATCACGGAAGTGTATTTTTTTTAGTGTTGAACACCGTTAATGCTAAGATAGACTGCAAAAAGGATGTCGTTACTATTGGTTTGGGTGATATGTCTCATGAGTTTAATTTCTCTAAATTTCGTAGGCAACACCGTGAAGAGGAATTGCCTAGTAAAGATGAAATTATAGGTCTTGCTTCTATTGTTGTACCTCCTAGTGATCCTTTAGAACAATATTTGCTAGACCATGAAAATGATATGTTTATGAATGAAAGAAGGGAAATAGATGAAGTATTCTTTAAACAGGAACTCATCCTGAAACACAATTTGCCTGTTGAAATCCTAGAGGATCCTCCTCCACCCAAGGGTGATCCCGTGTTTGAGCTTAAACCATTGCCTGATACTCTTAAATATGCTTATCTTGATTAAAAGAAGATATATCATGTTATTATTAGTGCTAACCTTTCAGAGAAGGAGGAGGAAAAATTATTGAAAACTCTGAAGAAGCACCGAGCTGCTATTGGATATACTCTTGATGATCTCAAGGGCATTAGTCCCACTCTATGTCAACACAAAATAAATTTGGAGAAAGATGCCAAACCAGTTCGTGGTCACCAACGACGGCTGAATCCTAAGATGAAAGAAGTGGTAAGAAAGGAAATACTAAAGCTCCTTGAGGCAGGTATAATTTATCCTGTTGCTGATAGTCAGTGGGTAAGTCATGTCCATTGTGTCCCTAAGAAGGGAGGTATTACTGTTGTTCCTAACGATAAAGATGAACTGATCCCGCAAAGAATTATTACAGGTTATAGAATGGTAATTGATTTTCCGCAAATTAAATAAAGCTACTAAAAATATCATTACCCCTTACCTTTCATCGATCAAATGCTAGAAAGATTATCCAAACATACACATTTTTGCTTTCTAGATGGTTATTTTGGTTTCTCGCAAATACTTGTGTCAGCCGATGATCAATCAAAGACCACTTTTACTTTCCCTTTTGGTACTTTTGCTTATAGACGCATGCCTTTTGGTTTGTGTAATGCACCTGCTACCTTTCAAAGATGCATGATGGCTATATTCTCTGACTTCTGTGAAAAGATTTGTGAGGTTTGATACGTCTCCAACGTATCTATAATTTATGAAGTATTCATGCTATTATATTATCTGTTTTGGATGTTGATGGGCTTTATTAAACACTTTTATATTATTTTTGGGACTAACCTATTAACCCAGAGCCCAGTGCCAGTTCTTGTTTTTCCCTTGTTTTAGTGTTTCGAAGAAAAGGAATATCAAACAGAGTCCAAACGGAATGAAACCTTCGGGAGAGTTATTTTTGGAAAGAAAGCAATCCGGGAGACTTGGAGTGCACGTCAGGGGATCAACGAGGAAGGCACGAGGCAGGGGGCGCGCCCACCCCCCTGGGTGCACCCTCCACCCTCGTGCCGCCCCTCATAGCCCCCCTGACTGACTTCTTTCGCCTATATATATCCATATACCCTAAAACCATCGAGGAACATAATAGATCGGGAGTCCCGCCGCTGCAAGCCTCTATGGCCACCAAAAACCAATCGGGACCCTATTCTGGCACCCTGCTGGAGGGGGGATCCCTCACCGGTGGCCATCTTCATCATCCCGGCGCTCTCCATGACGAGGAGGGAGTAGTTCACCCTCGGGGCTGAGGGTATGTACCAGTAGCTATGTGTTTGATCTCTCTCTCTCTCTCTCTCGTATTCTTGAGGTGGTACGATCTTGATGTATCGTGAGCTTTGCTATTATAGTTGGATCTTATGATGTTTCTCCCCCTCTACTCTCTAGTAATGGATTGAGTTTTCCCTTTGAAGTTATCTTATCGGATTGAGTCTTTAAGGATTTGGGAACTCTTGATGTATGTCTTGCGTGGGATACCCGTGGTGACAATGGGGTATTCTATTGATCTACTTGATGTATGTTTTGGTGATCAACTTGCGGGTTCAGTGACCTTGTGAACTTATGCATAGGGTTTGGCACACATTTTCGTCTTGACTCTCCGGTAGAAACTTTGGGGCACTCTTTGAAGTTCTTTGTGTTGGTTGAATAGATGAATCTGAGATTGTGTGATGCATATCATATAATCATACCCATGGATACTTGAGGTGACATTGGAGTATCTAGGTGACATTAGGGTTTTGGTTGATTTGTGTCTTAAGGTGTTTTTCTAGTACGAACTCTATGACAGATCGAACGGAAAGAATAGCTTCATGTTATTTTACTACGGACTCTTGAATAGATCGACCAGAAAGGATAACTTTGAGGTGGTCTCGTACCCTACAATTAGCTCTTCGTTTTTTCTCCGCTATTAGCGACTTTGGAGTGACTCTTTGTTGCATGTTGAGGGATAGTTATATGATCCAATTATGTTATTATTGTTGAGTGAACTTGCACTAGTAAAAGTATGAATCCTAGGCCTTGTTTCCTAGCATTGCAATACCATTTACGCTCACTTTTATCATTAGTTACCTTGCTGTTTTTATATTTTCAGATTACAAAAACCTGTATCTATCATCCATATTGCACTTGTATCACCATCTCTTCGCCGAACTAGTGCACCTATACAATTTACCATTGTATTGGGTGTGTTGGGGGCACAAGAGACTCTTTGTTATTTGGTTGCAGGGTTGTTTGAGAGAGACAATCTTCATCCTACACCTCCCACGGATTGATAAACCTTAGGTCATCCACTTGAGGGAAATTTGATATTGTCCTACAAACCTCTGCACTTGGAGGCCCAACAACGTCTACAAGAAGAAGGTTGTGTAGCATCAAGCTCTTTTCTGGCGCCTTTGCCGGGGAGGTGAGTCTTTTCTGGCGCCGTTGCCGGGGAGGTGAGTGCTTGAAGGTATATCTTTAGATCTTGCAATCGAATCTTTTTGTTTCTTGTTTTATCACTAGTTTAGTTTATAGAAGAAAACTACAAAAAATGGAATTAAGAGTGCCTCATATGCTTCATCTTTTTAATATCTTTCATGAAAATAAGGATTCCGATAATTGTGCTCAATTGCTAGTGGAAGAATCCATTAGGATGTTTGGCACTAAATATGTGAATGGTGAGCATGATTGCAATGTTGTTAGTATGAATTATTTGAATACCCAGGATGCTAATGATATGCAAAGCCACAAGCTTGGGGAAGCTATGTTTGATGAATATGATATGTTTAGTCCCCCAAGTTTTGATGAGAAAATCTATTATGATGAAAGCATGCCTCCTATTTATGATGATTATATTGATGAAAGTGGGTTTGGAAGAGTGTCAACTTTAGGAAGTAATGATCCCACTATTTTGGAGGATGTTGAATATTATTGTGATAATTATGAAAGTGGATTTGGAGAGGTCATGACTTTATTTAGTGATGAGTCCACTATTTCGGAAGAGGTTCCAATTGATTATGAGAACAAAGTTGCTATCTATGATGACTATTGTGATGACTTGTATGCTATTAAGAATAATGTTAACCATGAAACTTGTCATCATGATTTTAGTTTTCAATTGGATTATGCCTCACATGATAATTATTTTGTTGAGTTTGCTCCCACTACCATTCATGAGAAGAATTTTGCTTATGTGGAGTAGAAAATTTTCTATGCTTGTAGATTGTGAAAAGAATGCTTTATGTGATGGTTATATTGTTGAATTCATTCATGATGCTACTGAAAATTCTTATGAGGGAGGAATATATGCTTGTAGGAATTGCAATAATATCAAGTTTCCTCTCTATGTGCTTAAAGTGTTGAAGTTATGCTTGTTCTGCCTTCCTATGCTAGTTGATTATTGTTCCCATAAGTTGTTTGCTCACAAAATCCCTATGCATAGGAAGTGGGTTAGACTTAAATGTGCTAGTCATATGCTTCATGATTCTCTCTTTATGTTTCAATTCTTATCTTTTATGTGAGCATCATTGAAATCATCATGCCTAGCTAGGGGTGTTAAACGTTAGCGCTTGTTGGGAGGCAACCCAATTTTATTTTAGTTTCTTGCTTTTTGGTTCTGTTTAGGAATAAATAATCCATCTGGCTTCTGTTTATACGTGTCTTTGTGTTTTAATTAGTGTTTGTGCCAAGTAGAACCTTTGGGAAGACTTGGGTGAAGTCTTTATGATCATGCTGTAAAAAACAGAAACTTTACCACTCACGAGATTAGCTTCAACTTTTTACTGGAGAGTGATATTTAGTTGATTCTTTTTGCATATGATTACTAGACAAATTCCTCAGGTCCACCAATTTATTTTATAATTTTTGGAGTTCCAGAAGTATACGTTTGATACAGATTAATACAGATTGTTTTGTTTTTGACAGATTCTGTTTTCTATGTGTTGTTTGCTTATTTTGATGAATCTATGGCTAGTAAAATAGTTTATAAACCATAGACAAGTTGGAATATAGTAGGTTTCACCAATATAAATAAAGAATGAGTTCATTACAGTACCTAAGTGGTGGTTTTATTTTCTTATACTAACGGAGCTTACGAGTTTTCTATTGAGTTTTGTGTTGTGAAGTTTTCAAGTTTTGGGTAAAGATTCGATGGACTATGGAATAAGGAGTGGCAAGAGCCTAAGCTTGGGGATGCCCAAGGGACCCCAAGGTAATATTCAAGGATAACCAAGTGTCTAAGCTTGGGGATGCCCCAGAAGGCATCCCCTCTTTCGTCTTCGTTCATCAGTAACTTTACTTGGAGCTATATTTTCACCACATGATATGTGTTTTGCTTGGAGCGTCATTTTATTTTTATTTTGTTTTGCTTGCTGTTTGAAAAAAATACCAAGATCTGAAATTCTTAAATGAGAGAGAGTCATCACATAGCTAAATAATTATTTAACTACACATTGATCTTCACTTATATCTTTTTGGAGTAGTTTGTCATTTACTCGTGTGCTTCACTTATATCCTATGAGTAAATGGTTGAATGATTTGAATGTCATAAATCTGAAATTATATATGTTTCATATGCTTATCCCATGGGGAGTAATGATTTTACATATAAGAAGTAGAGGTGGTAATTTATTGAAGGTTAGCAAACATTGTATTGGTCACTTGAACAATTCATGAAAGAATATTGAAGGAAGAGAGATTTCACATATAAATATACTATCCTGGACATCTTCTATGATTGTGATCTCCATTAATTATTTTCAAACCTAAGCAAATTAGTTGAAATTGGACAAGGAAGACAACATAATGAGTTATGCTTGGGTATATTTGTATAGAAGTTATATTGTTATGGATCCTCTAACATGTGGTGCTTGCTATTTACAATCCTTTGCTAGCCAAAATATCTGTACTAAGCGGGGATACTGCTTGTGCATCCAAATCCCTTGAACCAAGTTTCTTCCATGAGTGTCCACCATACCTACCTATATGCGGTATTTACCTGTCGTTCCAAGTAAATTTGCATGTGCCAAACTCTAAACCTTCAAATAATAATCTGTTTGTATGCCTGAATCGCTCATGTAGCGACTAGGGGCTGTCAGTATCTTCCATGCTAGGTGGGTTATTCTCAAGATGAGTGGACTCTGCTCATCATTCATGAGAAAAATGGCTGGTAACTGGGATGCCCAGTCCCATGATCAAAAGATCAAAATCAAATCAAAAATAATTGCAAACAAAACTCCCCCAGGATTGATGTTAGTTGGAGGCACCTGTTGTTTCGGGCAAGCCATGGATTGATGATTGTTGGTGGAGGGGGAGTAAAATCTTTACCTTTCTGTTTGGGAACCGCCTATAATGTATGTAGTATGGAAGATATTGGGAACTCTTGGTCGTTATGTTGACAATGAAAGCATACCTCTCAAAATTATTTTCATCTCTGTTTTTTCTTCGAGCTCTGGCACCTCTGCAAATCCCTGCTTCCCTCTGCGAAGGGCCTATCTTTCACTTTTATGCAAGAGTCAGTAGTATTCCTTATTATTCCAACCTACTCTTTAGTTGGCAAGCATCATGTGATGGAAAGAGCTAAGCATATATGGCCATTCAAATATATTTGAGCATGAATTATTATTGTTGACATTACCCTTGAGGTAAAAGGTTGGGAGGTGAAACATTAAGCCCCTATCTTTCTCTCTGTTCGATGAATACTATTTGTTCTAAAAATATGCTCTGAGTGGTAGTAATCATGGAAGACTAAATGATAGTTGAGTATGTGGAGTTTGCTAAATCAAAGCTCTGACATAGACTCTTCCTGAAAATAAGATGAATTGTAATTGTTTGATGACTAATACCACGGTTTGCTAGTTTTCAAGAAAGTTTATGATCTATACTTTAACATGTGAATAGCTTGTTACTTGATCACGAGAAGTTCTATGAGTTGAGCTACTGTTATGATATATAATGATGCTAGAAAAGGTGATTGAAATTATCATTGATCAAACTTGTGCACCTGCTAGCACTCACACTTCATAAATTCTTTCTTTTATCATTTACCTACTCGAGGACGAGCAGGAATTAAGCTTGGGGATGTTGATACGTCTCCAACGTATCTATAATTTATGAAGTATCCATGCTATTATATTATTTGTTTTGGATGTTTATGGGCTTTATTAAACACTTTTATATTATTTTTGGGACTAACCTATTAACCCAGAGCCCAGTGCCAGTTCTTGTTTTTTTTCCTTATTTCAGTGTTTCGAAGAAAAGGAATATCAAATGGAGTCCAAACGGAATGAAACCTTCGGGAGAGTTATTTTTGGAAAGAAAGCAATTCGGGACACTTGGAGTGCACGTCAGGGGATCAACAAGGAAGGCACGAGGCAGGGGGCGCGCCCACCCCCTGGGCACGCCCTCCACCCTCGTGGGCCCCTCGTGGCCCCCTTGACCGACTTATTTCGCCTATATATATGTGACGCCCTCGATTCAATCGTACACTAATCATGCACGCAAATGTGTACGATCAAGATCAGGGACTCACGGGAAGATATCACAACACAACTCTACAAATCAAATAAGTCATACAAGCATCATAATACAAGTCAGGGGCCTCGAGGGCTCGAATACAAGTTCTCGATCATGGACGAGTCAGCGGAAGCAATAATATCTGAGTACAGACATAAGTTAAACAAGTTGCCATAAGATGGCTAGCACAAACGGGGATACAGATCGAACGAGGCGCAGGCCTCCTGCCTGGGATCCTCCTAACTACTCATGGTCGTCGTCAGCGGGCTGCACGTAGGAGTAGGCACCTCCAGAGTAGTAGGAGTCGTCGTCGACGGTGGCGTCTGGATCCTGGGCTCCATCGTCAGGTCGCAGCAATCGGGTAGAGAAATGGGGAAAAAGGGGGAACAAGGCAACCGTGAGTACTCATCCAAAGTACTCGCAAGCAAGGAGCTACACTACATATGCATGGATATATGTGTAAAGGGCCATATCAGTGGACTAAACTGCGGAATGCCAGAATAAGAGGGGGATGGCTAATCCTGTCGAAGACTACGCTTCTGGCAGCCTCCGTCTTGCATCATATAGAAGAGAGTAGACTGAAGTCCTCCAAGTAGCATCGCATAGCATAATCCTACCCGACGATCCCCTCCTCGATGCCCTGTTAGAGAGCAATCACCGGGTTGTATCTGGCACTTGGAAGGGTGTGTTTTATTAAGTATCCGGTTCTAGTTGTCATAAGGTCAAGGTACAACTCCAAGTCGTCCTGTTACCGAAGATCACGGCTATTCGAATAGATTAACTTCCCTACAGGGGTGCACCACATAACCCAACACGCTTGATCCCATTTGGCCGGACACACTTTTCTGGGTCATGCCCGGCCTCGGAAGTTCAACACATCGCAGCCCCACCTAGGCTCAACAGAGAGGTCAGCACGCCGGTCTAAATCCTATGCGCTCAGGGGTCTGGGCCCATCGCCCATTGCGCACCTGCACGTTGCGTACGCGGCCGGAGAGCAGACCTAGCAACCTCCATTACAAAGGAAGTCACGTTACATGGTCCAACCCGGCGCGCGCCGCTTAGTCGCTGACGTCATGAAGTGCTTCGGCTGATACCACGACGCCGAGTGCCCATATCTTTCCTGCGTAGTTGGTTAGTGCGTATAGGCCAGTAGCCAGACTCAGATCAAATACCAAGATCTCGTTAAGCGTGTTAATTATCCGCGAACGCCAACAGGGCTAGGCCCACCTCTCACCTAGGTAGTCTCAACCTGCCCTGTCGCTCCGCCACAAAGATCCACCCAGAGGGCCGTCGGGACAAAGGTCCTTTCAGCCCCCAATCCGTGAATCACTCACGGGTACTCCTCGAGCCGACCCGACTTTAGTCACCACATGTATCATGTATAAAGTATAGTATATACCCGTGATCACCTCCCGAGTGATCACGGCCCGATAGTATAGCACAGCAGACGGACAAGAATGTAGGGCCACTGATGGAAAACTAACATCCTATACTAAGCATGTAGGATTGCAGGTAAAGGTAACAACAGTAGTAACAAGGACAGGCTATGCATCAGGATAGGATAAACGGAAAGCAGTAACATGCTACACTACTCTAATGCAAGCGGTATAGACGAGAATAGGCGATATCTGGTGATCAAGGGGGGGCTTGCCTGGTTGCTCTGGCAAGAGAGAGGGGTCGTCAACTCCGTAGTCGTACTGGGTAGCAGCGGCGTCGGTCTCGGTGTCTAGCGAGAGAAGAGGGGGAAGAAACAATAAATATTTAAGCAAACAGATGCATAGCGATGCATGACATGACAAGTATCGGTGCTAGGGGGTGCCCTAATGCGGTATGAGGTAATACCGGTGAAGGGGGGAAACATCCGGGAAAGTATCCCCGATGTTTCGCGTTTTCGGGCAGAGGAGTCGGAGGGGGAAAGTTGCAAGTTCGATAGGTTAGGGATGCGTGGCGGATGAACGGGCTGCATATCCGGGTTCGTCTCGTCGTTTTGAGCAACTTTCATGTACAAAGTTTTTCCATCCGAGCTACGGTTTAGTTTATATTAATTATAAAAGATTTAATCATTTTTAGAATTTATTTAATTAATTTAAACCAACATTATCCAGAATAGTGTTTGCTGACGTCATGATGACGTCAGCAGTTGACCTGGTCAACCTGACAAGTGGGTCCCGCGTGTCATAGGCTGAAGACTAACAATTTGGTAACATTTAATTAGCAGGTTAATTAGAGTATTTAAACAAGATTAATTAAGTTAATTAACTAAATTATTTTTATTTATTTTAATTATATATATATATTACACGTTCTGTGGGGTGGGGCCCCTGTGTCATAGGCAGGGGATTGTGGGCGAATGGGCGCGCGTGCGCTGGGGGCGCCCGTTAGCGGGCAGAGCCCATGACCCGGCGCAGCAGGTCACCGGCGGCCACGGCGCTGGCCAGGGGAGACGCTGGTCGCGGTGGCCGGAAACGGGGCGTCGACGGATAGGGGTTAGTGGGTGCGGGGGTGGCCTGAGTGACGGCTACGGCGACTGACGAGCGGCAGGGGCGGCAGAGCTGCGTCGGGGAATCGCTGGAAGGCGGAGCTAGCGAGGGGGCGTGGAGGCAAGGCCGCACGCGGGAAGAAAGGCGCGGGCGGGGCGACTACCGACGAGTAGAGAGGCGGCGGCGACGAGCAGCAGCAGCAGCATGGCGTGCCGCAGCGCAGCGCAGCGCAGGGAGGGGATGTTCAGCGCGGGCGGCGAGCGGGGCAGCAGTTGAGCGCGAGCGAGGGCACGACAGGGCATGCGCTGGGCGCGACCGGCGCAGTCGTGGGGCAAGCGACAACACGAGCGTGCGGAAGCAGCAGCAGTTGCAGGCGACGCCGGGGAGCGGTGGTCGCGGGGCGAGGGCCGGGCGCACACGGGAGAGAGGAGAGGGGGAGCTCACAAGGGCGGTAGGGATTCGGGCAGCGGGGGTCGAGGAGGTTGTCGGGGACGACATGCGGCAAAGAGGACGGCGAGAAGGCGACGTGGTGGTGGCGACAGGCGACGGCATCGGGTCGGAGATGAGGCGAGGACGCAGCTTCAGGCGGGCGTCGTGCGAGGAAGAGGAGGGGCACGGAGGAGTTCGGGAGGGGCAGCGCCGGCGGCGGTTTGCATCGGGCACGGGCGTGCGGGAGAAGGGGATCGAATAGGGGCGCCCCTCTCCCTGGGACGATGCGTGTGTGTGTGTGTTGCGTGTGGCGGCGCTGGGAGGGAGACGAGGGAAACGGTGGGGAATCGAGAGAGAGTGGATTGATCTAGGGTTAGGTGGGTTGAGGCCATATAGGCCATGGGGTGGCCGGCTAGGCTGTTTAGCTGGGCCACTTGGCCCAGTTGGCCAGGGGGTCTCTCTCCTTTTATTTATTTTTTTGGTGTTCTTTTCTTTTTATTTTTCAATTTATTTTCTGTTTATTTAATCTTTCAAATCGTTTTAGTTTTGTAAATCATATAGTTAGCACCCAAATTAGTAATAGTAGTTATACCACTGCCACAACTATTTTTGTAGTTATAAAATAGGTTTTCAATAATTTATTCATTTAAGAGATGTTTAAATAATTGTTTCAGCTACTATTTTACTTATCTTAGAACTTTTAGTTACTTTATAAAAATGTGGTTTCTTCACCTAAATAATGTATGGATTATTTGTCGCAAACCGAACATTTTAGTTTTAATGTTTTGAGTACTTTTATTGTTTACTTGATTTTGAATTTGAACTCGAACCAGTTTCGAACTAACGCGAGATTAGCAACAATAATCATGATGACGTGGCATCATTAGCAGAGGTTACTGTAGCTTGATTATCCGGGCGTCACAATATATCCATATACCCTAAAACCATCGAGGAACAGAATAGATCGGGATTTCCGCCGCCGCAAGCCTCTGTAGCCACCAAAAACCAATCGGGACCCTGTTCCGGCACCCTGCCGGAGGGGGAAACCCTCACCGGTGGCCATCTTCATCATCCCGGCACTCTCCATGACGAGGAGGGAGTAGTTCACCCTCGGGGTTGAGGGTATGTACCAGTAGCTATGTGTTTGATCTCTCTCTCTCGTGTTCTTGAGGTGGTACGATCTTGATGTATCGCGAGCTTTGCTATTATAGTTGGATCTTATGATGTTTCTCCCCCTCTACTCTCTTGTAATGGATTGAGTTTTCCCTTTGAAGTTGTCTTATCAGTTTGAGTCTTTAAGGATTTGAGAACACTTGATGTATGTCTTGCGTGGGATACCCGCGGTGAAAATGGGGTATTCTATTGATCTACTTGATGTATATTTTGGTGATCAACTTGCGGGTTCAGTGACCTTGTGAACTTATGCATAGGGGTTGGCACACGTTTTCGTCTTGACTCTCCGGTAGAAACTTTGGGGCACTCTTTGAAGTTCTTTGTGTTGGTTGAATAGATGAATCTGAGATTGTGTGATGCATATCATATAATCATACCCATGGATACTTGAGGTGACATTGGAGTATCTAGGTGACATTAGGGTTTTCGTTGATTTGTGTCTTAAGGTGTTTTTCTAGTACGAACTCTATGATAGATCGAACGGAAAGAATAGCTTCATGTTATTTTACTACGGACTCTTGAATAGATCGATCAGAAAGGATAACTTTGAGGTGGTTTCGTACCCTACAATAATCTCTTCGTTTTTTCTCCACTATTAGTGACTTTGGAGTGACTCTTTGTTACATGTTGAGGGATAGTTATATGATCCAATTATGTTATTATTGTTGAGTGAACTTGCACTAGTGAAAGTATGAACCCTAGGCCTTGTTTCCTAGCATTGCAATACCGTTTACGCTCACTTTTATCATTAGTTACCTTGCTGTTTTTATATTTTCAGATTACAAAAACCTATATCTATCATCCATATTGCAGTTGTATCACCATCTCTTCGCCGAACTAGTGCACCTATACAATTTACCATTGTATTGGGTGTGTTGGGGACACAAGAGACTCTTTGATATTTGGTTGCAGGGTTGTTTGAGAGAGACCATCTTCATCCTACGCCTCCCACGGATTAATAAATCTTAGGTCATCCACTTGAGGGAAGTTTGCTACTGTCCTACAAACCTCTGCACTTGGAGGCCCAACAACGTCTATAAGAAGAAGGTTGTGTAGTATACATCAAGGTTTTCATGGACGATTTCTCCGTCTATGGATCCTCTTTTGATGATTGCTTAAGCAACCTTGATCGAGTTTTGCATAGATGTGTAGAAACTAACCTTGTCTTGAATTGGGAGAAGTGCCACTTTATGGTTAATGAAGGTATTGTCTTGGGGCATAAAGTTTATGAAAGTGGTATTGAAATTGATAAAGCCAAGGTTGATGCTATTGAGAATATGCCATGTCCCAAGGACATCAAAGGTATAAGAAGTTTCCTAGGTCATGCCGGTTTTTATAGGAGGTTCATTAAGGACTTCTCAAAATTTTCTCAGCCTCTGACTAATTTATTACAAAAAGATATACCCTTTGTCTTTGATGATGATTGTGTACAAGCATTTGAAATAATTAAAGAAAGCATTGATCACTGCACCTATCGTTCAGCCACTTGATTGGAATTTACCTTTTGAAATTATGTGTGATGCTAGTGATTATGATGTAGGTGCTGTTCTAGGGCAAAGAGTTGATAAGAAATTAAATTTTATTCAATATGCTAGTAAAACACTAGACCATGCCCAGAGCAATTATGCTACTACTGAAAAGGAATTCTTAGCAGTTGTATTTGCTTGTGATAAGTTCAGACCTTATATTGTTGATTCTAAAGTAACTATTCACACTGATCATGCTGCTATTAAATATCTTATGGAAAAGAAAGATGTTAAACCTAGACTTATTAGATGGGTTCTCTTGCTACAAGAATTTGATTTACATATTATTGATAGAAAGGGAGCTGAGAACCCCGTTGCAGACAACTTGTCTAGGTTGGAAAATGTTCTTGATGACCCACTACCTATTGATGATAGCTTTCCTGATGAACAATTAAATGTCATAAATGCTTCTCGTACTGCTCCATGGTATGCTGATTATGCTAATTACATTGTTGCTAAATTTATACCACTTAATTTCACATACCAGCAAAAGAAAAAGTTTTTCTATGATTTAAGACACTACTTCTGGGATGACCCACATATTTATAAAGAAGGAGTATATGGTGTTATTAGACATTGTGTACCTGAGCATGAACAGGAACATATCCTACGCAAGTGTCATCCCGAAGCTTACGGAGGACACCACCCTGGAGATAGAACTGCACATAAGGTATTGCAATCCGTTTTTTATTGGCCTACTCTCTTCAAGTATGCCTGTAAGTTTGTCTTGTCTTGTGATGAATGTCAAAGAATTGGTAATATTAGTAGACGTCAAGAAATGCCTATAAATTATTCACTTGTTATTGAACCATTTGATGTTTGGGGCTTTGATTATATGGGACCTTTTCCTGCCTCTAATGAATACACACATATTTTAGTTGCTGTTGATTACGCTACTAAGTGGGTAGAAGCTATTCCAACTAGTAGTGTTGATCATAACACCTCTATTAAGATGCTTAAAGAAGTTATTTTTCCAAGGTTTGGAGTCCCTAGATATTTAATGACTAATGGTGGTTCACATTTTATTCATGGTGCTTTCCGTAAAATGCTTGCGAAGTATGATGTTAATCATAGAATTGCATCCCCTTATCACCCACAGTCTAGTGGCCAAGTAGAATTGAGTAATAGAGAGCTCAAATTAATTTTGCAAAAGACTATTAATAGATCTAGAAAGAATTGGTCCAAGAAACTTGATGATGCATTATGGGCCTACAGAACTGCATATAAAAATCCTATGGGAATGTCTCCCTATAAAATGGTTTATGGAAAAGCATGTCACCTACCTCTTGAATTAGAACATAAGGCATATTGGGCTATTAAAGAGCTCAATTATGATTTCAAACTTGTTGGTGAGAAGAGGTTATTTGACATTAGCTCACTTGATGAATGGAGAAACCAAGCCTATGAGAATGCCAAGTTGTTTAAAGAAAAAGTTAAAAGATAGCATGACAAAAGAATACAAAAGCGTGAGTTTAACGTAGGAGATTATGTATTGCTATACAACTCTCGTTTGAGATTTTTTGCAGGAAAACTTCTCTCTAAATGGGAAGGTCCATACGTTATCGAGGAGGTCTATCGTTCCGGTGCCATAAAAATCAAGAACTTCGAAGGCACAAATCCGAAGGTGGTGAAGGGTCAAAGAATCAAACATTATATCTCAGGTAATCCCATAAATGTTGAAACCAATGTTAATGAAACCGTAACCCCGGAGGAATACATAAGGGACACTTTCCCGAATGTTTCAGACTCCGAAAAGGAGTAGGTATGTGGTATGGTAAGTAAACCGACTCCAAAACAGTTCTAAAGGCATTTTTTCTCCGTTTTGGAATATTTAGAAAAATAGAAAAATAAGAAGCAGTCTGGGAAGGACACGAAGCCTCCACGAGGGTGGAGGGCGTGCCCTACCTCCCTGGGCGTGCCCCCTGCCTCGTGAGCACCTCGTGTGCTCTCCGGACTCCGTTTTCTTGCACGATACGTATTTTGGTCGGTAAAAATTCATCATATAATCTCCCGAAGGTTTTGACTCGTGTATCACGCAAATATCCTCTATTTTTGTTTCGAGTTGTTTCTGTAGCAGGTTTGGATCAAGATGTCATCTAAGGTTCCGACGGAGAGAGCTATGTCTCACACCTTGCTGACCCAAAGACCTATGTGGATCTATCTCCTTGTGGTCGAACTACAGATGAGGAGGAGGATGCTCATTTGATGAGGATAAACGATTCAAGTTCGGAGGAGGAGGATATCCCTCTACCTCAACCTAGGGATATGCACGTGAAGTTCAAGAAATCTAGTCTTCCTAAGAGGGCTAAACTATCTAACAACTGATCTATTCCTTCTCGTTTTCGGCAGAAGAGCAAGGGACATTTATGTGACAGGATCTTGAAGCTGGAATCGAAGGTCGATGATTTAAAGGAGGAAATTGCTCTCCTCAGTTACAATATGAAGAAGCTGAAAGCACAATTTACATCATCAACAACTCCGTCATCATCACCTCCGAAGAAGGAGACATAATCACATGGGTATGGGCACTCCCTTGGCAACTGCCAAGCATGGGGGAGGTGCCCCGGTATCGTATCACCATCACATCTCTATCTTTACAGTTTTTCTTAGTTCGATCCTTTTAGTAGTATCTTGATATAGTAGAATAAAGTTTATGGCATGATCTAGTTTTGAGTTTTACTTTATGATTCCTCTATGTAATCGAGTCCGTGAGCTATATAATAAAGATTAGTGTTGAGTCAAGGGCTTGATTATTTTGCCATGATCTTGAGTGAATAAAAGAAAAGTGAAAAGAATAAAAAGAAACAAAGAGATCATATTGATCTTATGGAGAGCAATGACTTCACATAGAAAGAGTATGATGATTAAAAATTGTTGGGAGTTGACAAACATAGCTTTGGTCATCGTTGCAATTAATAGGAAGTAATAAAGAAAGAGAGGTTTCATATATAAATATACTATCTTGGACATCTTTAATGATTGGGGCACTCATTAAAATATGACATGCTAAAGAGTTGATGTTGGACAAGGAAGACAACATAATGGGTTATGTTTTCTTATATCTGAGATAAAGTATATTGTCATGGATCATCCAACATGTTGAGCTTGCCTTTCCCCCTCGTGCTAGCCAAATTCTTTGCATCAAGTAGAGATACTACTTGTGCTTCCAAATACCCTTAAACTAGTTTTGCCATGAGAGTCCACCATATCTACCTATGGATTGAGTAAGATCCTTCAAGTAAGTTGTCATCGGTGCAAGCAATAAAAATTGCTCTCTAAATATGTATGATTGATTGGTGTGGAGGAAATAAGCTTTATACGATCTTGTGATGTGGAAGAAATAAAAGCGACGAACTGCATAATAAAGGTTCATATCACAAGTGGCAATATAAAGTGACATTCTTTCGCATTGAGATTTTGTGCATCCAACTATAAAAGCGCATGGCAACCTCTACTTCCCTCTGCGATGGGCCTATCTTTTATTATTATCTTCTACCTTATGCATGAGTCATGGTGATCTTCACCTTTTCTTTTTACGTTTTATCCTTTGGCAAGCACAGTGTGTTGGAAAGATCCTGATAGATATATCTAATTGGATGTGGGTTAGCATGAGCTATTATTGTTGACATTACCCTTGAGGTAAGAAGATGGCAGGCGAAACTATAAGCCCCTATCTTTCTCTGTGTCCGATTAAAACTCCGTAACCACAAGTATTGCGTGAGTGTTAGCAATTGTGACAGACTAAATGATAGTTGAGTATGTGGACTTTATGAAAAGCTCTGACATAGACTCTTTCTGAAGTTATGATAAATGGCAATTGCTTCAATGACTGAGATTATAGTTTGTTAGTTCTCAATAAAGTTTCTGATTCATACTTTGCATTGTGAATAGATTATTACTTGAGCATAAGAAATCATATGACAATATCCTTATATGTCGTTGTTATAAGAATGTTCATGATGCCCTCATGTCCGTATTTTATTTTATCGACACCTCTACCTCTAAACATGTGGACATATTTATCGTTATCGGCTTCCGCTTGAGGACAAGCGAGGTCTAAGCTTGGGGGAGTTGATACGTCCATTTTGCATCATTCTTTTATATTGATATTTATTGCATTATGGGTTGTTATTACACATTATGTCACAATACTTATGCCTATTCTCTCTTATTTTACAAAGTTTACATGAAAAGGGAGAATGCCGACAGCTGGAATTCTGGGCTGGAAAAGGAGCAAATATTAGAGACCTATTCTGCACAACTACAAAAGTCCTGAAACTCCACGAAAGTCATTTTTGGAAATAATAAAAAATATTGGGCGGAAGAAATACTAGAGGGGGCCCACACCCTGGGCACGAGGGTGGGGGCGCGCCCTACCCCCCTGGGCGCGCCCCCTGCCTCGTGGGCCCCCTGTTGTGTGACGCCCGGATAGTTACGCTACAGTAACCCTCCGCTAATGATGCCACATCACCTCGATTACTGTGGCTAATCTCGCATTAGTTCGAAACCGGTTTGAATTCAATTTAAAAATCAGGCAAACAACAAAGTTTTCAAAAACTAGAACTAAAATGTTCAGGTTTTGTCAAATAAATCTTATGTAATAATGTTGAATAAACCAACATTTCTTATAATATTGTAATGCACTAAAATGGTTTAGGCAGTAGCTAAAACAACTAGATAAATGCCTTCTGAATTTTATAAAATACTAAACTATTTTATTTGGGGTTAAACCTTTTTGTGACCGTGGTCTAAGTTGAAATACTAATTTAGGTGCTATAGATATATTTTACTAAGTTAAAATTAATGTGTAACTAAAATAAAACAGAAAAGAAAAAAATTAAGAAAAACAAAATACAAAGAAAAGAGAACACAACCCCTCGCTGGGCCACGGCCCAGATGGCCTCGGAGCCAATCGGGCCGGCCCAGCTGCACCTCTCCTGGCCTATATGGCCCCTCCCTCGTGACCTAACTCCCCTCACGATCCCCACCTCTCCCTCGTCTCCCACACCGCCGCCACCACACGCAACACACGCGCTCT
The DNA here is from genome assembly GCA_032464435.1 of Aegilops umbellulata. Classification (NCBI taxonomy): domain Eukaryota; kingdom Viridiplantae; phylum Streptophyta; class Magnoliopsida; order Poales; family Poaceae; genus Aegilops; species Aegilops umbellulata. The sequence continues at coordinate 379,848,844 of CP136056.1, read as the reverse complement.
CACACACAAGCACGCCTCGTGCCTAGGGGAGGGGCACCCCTGCTCGATCCCCTCCTCCCGCACGGCCGCGCCTGACGCAAGTCGACGCGCCGCTAAGGCCACCACCAGCCGGGCTCGACGCCGCCCATCAGTGACTTCCTCTTCCTCGCGCGGCGCCCGCCTGACGCCGCGAACTCGCCTCATCACCGACCCCGACCCCGTCGCACCTCGTCGGCGCCTCGACGCCCATCGCCATCGCCGCCCCGTCCCGGTCTCATCCTCACCGGCCGACCCCGCGCCTGCTGCCCTGTCCCTACACCCCCGCCATGAGCATCGCACCTGCCTTCCTCTTCCTCCCTCTCCTCCTCGGTGCGCACGTGCCGCCGTCACCGCGCGCCCCGACACCCCTGGTCGTCGCCCCATACGCGCACCGGCCGCGCTCACCGCGTCCACGCCTCGCCCCGTCTGGCCGCTCACCCCCGCATCATCCTGCCTTGCCGCTCACGCGACGGTCGCGACCACCCCGTCGCTGCTTCCCGCTCGCCCCCGCCTGCACGCCGTCCGCGCCGCGCACATCTCCCTGCGACAGCTCCGTCGCTGCTCCCCGTCGCGCTCTGGCCAGGCTTCGGCCCGCAAGCGTGGCCTCGTCCCCGCTAGCTGCTGCCGCTAGCCCCGCCGGCGCTCACCGCCTGCACCCCACGCACACCCGTGCCGCCTCCCGCTCGTCACTACAGCCGCCGCCCGCACTGGCCTCCCCAAGCCACCTGCCGCTGACCGCGGCCCGGCCGCGCCCGTGCCGGCCGCGCCGCTCGGCCCCGTTACAGACGCGCCTCGCTACCGGGCGGGCCACGGTTCGCCCGCAGCCGCGCCCGCTCGCCCAGCGCCCAGCGCCCGCTAAGGCCCCCGAGGGGCCAATGACAAGTGGGGCCTAGCCCCTGGGATGTTTAACAAAAATAGGAGTAAAAAAAATGTTAAGATAAATAAATTAGTAATTAATTAATTAGTTAATTAAGTCAATTAATCATGTTTAACTAATCTAATTAAAATGAATTAACCTAATCATTTAGTTAAGTTAATTAACCACGTTTAACTAACCTGAGCCCATGACAGACAGGTCCCACCCGACAGGTTGACCCGGTCAACGGTCAGAGTTGACCGCTGATGTCATGCTGACATCATAAATGCATTTTTAGAATTAAATTAATTCTATTAATTCTAGAAAATGTTTAAATCTTTTAAAATTGATATAAAATAAGTCGTAGCTCGGATGGAAAAACTTTGTACATGAAAGTTGCTCAGAACGACGAGACGAATCTGGATACGCAGCCCGTTCGTCCGCCACACATCCCTAGCATAGCAAACTCGCAACCTTCCCCCTCCGGTTCCTCTATCCGAAAGCGCAAAACACCGGGGATACTTTCCCGGATGTTTCCCCCCTTCGTCGGTATCACCTCCTACCGCGTTAGGGCCCCCCTAGCACCGATACTTGTCATGTCATTCATCGCTATGCATCTGTTTGTTTAAATATTTATTGTTTCTTCCCCCTCTTCTCTCGCTAGACACCGAGACCGACGCCGCTGCTACCCAGTACGACTACGGAGTTGACGACCCCTCTCTCTTGCCAGAGCAACCAGACAAGCCCCCCCCCCCTGATCACCAGATATCGCCTACTCTCTTCTATACTGCTTGCATTAGAGTAGTGTAGCATGTTACTGTTTTCCGTTTATCCTATCCTGATGCATAGCCTATCCTTGTTACTACTGTTGTTACCTTTACCTACAATCCTACATGCTTAGTATAGGATGCTAGTTTTCCATCAGTGGACCTACATTCTTGTCCGTCTGCTGTGCTATACTATCGGGTCGTGATCACTCGGGAGGTGATCACGGGTATATACTATACTTTATACATGATACATGTGGTGACTAAAGTCGGGTCGGCTCGAGGAGTACCCGCGAGTGATTCACGGATTGGGGGCTGAAAGGACCTTTGTCCCAACGGCCCTCTGTGTGGATCTTTGTGGCGGAGCGACAGGGCAGGTTGAGACCACCTAGGAGAGAGGTGGGCCTGGCCCTGTCGGCATTCGCGGATACTTAACACGCTTAATGAGATCTCGGTATTTGATCTGAGTTGGGTCGTTGACCTTATACGCACTAACCAACTACGCGGGAAAGATATGGGCACTCGGCGTCGTGGTATCAGTCGAAGCACTTCGTGACGTCAGCGACTGAGTAGCGCGCGCCGGGTTGGACCGCGTAACTTGACTTCCTTTGTAATGGAGGTTGCTAGGTCTGCTCTCCGACCGCGTACGCAACATGGAGGTGTGCAATGGGCGATGGGCCCAGACCCCTGAGCGCATAGGATTTAGACCGGCGTGCTGACCTCTCTGTTTAGCCTAGGTGGGGTTGCGACATGTTGATCTTCCGAGGCCGGGCATGACCCAGGAAAGTGTGTCCGGCCAAATGGGATCAAGCGTGTTGGGTTATGTGGTGCACCCCTGCAGGGAAGTAAATCTATTCGAATAGCTGTGATCTTCGATAACAGGACAACTTGGAGTTGTACCTTGACCTTATGACAACTAGAACCGGATACTTAATAAAACACACCCTTCCAAGTGCCAGATACAACCCGGTGATAGCTCTCTAACAGGGCATCGAGGAGGGGATCGCCGGGTAGGATTATGCTACGCGATGCTACTTGGAGGACTTCAGTCTACTCTCTTCTACATGCTGCAAGACGGGCGCTGCCAGAAGCGTAGGCTTCGACAGGACTAGCTATCCCCCTCTTATTCTGGCATTCTGCAGTTCAGTCCACCGATATTGCCCTTTACACATATACCCTTGCATATGTAGTGTAGCTCCTTGCTTGCGAGTACTTTGGATGAGTACTCACGGTTGCCTTTTCCCCCTTTTCCCCATTCCTCTACCCGTTTGCTGCGACCAGACGATGGAGCCCAGGATCCAGACGCCACCGTCGACAACGACTCGTACTACTCTGGAGGTGCCTACTACTACGTGCAGCCCGCTGACGACGACCAGGAGTAGTTAGGAGGATACCAGGCAGGAGGCATGTGCCTCGTTCGATCTGTATCCCCGTTTGTGCTAGCCATCTTATGGCAAACTTGTTTAACTTATGTCTGTACTCAGATATTGTTGCTTCCGCTGACTCGTCTATGATCAAGCCCTTGTATTCGAGCCCTCGGGGCCCCTGGCTTGTATTATGATGCTTGTATGACTTATTTTATTTGTAGAGTTGTGTTGTGATATCTTCCCGTTAGTCTCTGATCTTGATCGTACACATTTGCATGCATGATTAGTGTACGATTGAATCGGGGGCGTCACATGTTGGCCCTCTGGTGCCCATCTTCTGCTATATGAAATCTTTCGTCCAAATAAAAATCATAAGCAAGCTTTCGGGACGAGACTCCGTCGCCACGAGGCGGAACCTTGGCAGAACCAATCTAGGGCTCTGGCGGAGCTGTTCTGCCGGGGACACTTCCCTCCGGGAGGGGGAAATCATCGCCAGTCATCACCAACGCTCCTCTCATCGGGAGAGGGCAATCTCCATCAACATCTTCACCATCACCATCTCATCTCAAACCCTAGTTCATCTCTTGTATCCAATTCTTGTCTCAAAGTCTGGGATTGGCACTTGTAGGTTGCTAGTAGTGTTGATTACTCCTTGTAGTTGATGCTAGTTGGTTTATTTGGTGGAAGATCATATGTTCAGATCCTTTATGCATATTAACACTCCTCTGCTTATGAACATGAATATGCTTTGTGAGTAGTTACGTTTGTTCCTGAGGACATGGGAGAAGTCTTGCTATTAGTAGTCATGTGAATTTGGTATTCGTTCGATATTTTGATGAGGTGTATGTTGTCTCCCCTATAGTGGTGTCATGCGAACATCGACTACATGACACTTCACCATTATTTGGGCCCAGAGGAAGGCATTGGGAAGTAATAAGTAGATGATGGGTTGCTAGAGTGACAGAAGCTTAAACCCTAGTTTATGTGTTGCTTCGTAAGGGGCTGATTTGGATCCACATGTTTCATGTTATGGTTAGGTTTACCTTAATACTTCTTTTGTAGTTGCGGATGCTTGCAATAGGGTTTAATAATAAGTGGGATGCTTTTCCAAGTAAGTACAACACCCAAGCACCGGTCCACCCACATATCAAATTATCAAAGTACCGAACGCGAATCATATGAACGTGATGAAAACTAGCTTGACGATAATTCCCATGTGTCCTCGGGAGCGCTTTTCTCTATATAAGAGTTTTTCCAGGCTTGTCCTTTGCTACAAAAAGGATTGGGCCACCTTGCTGCACTTTATTTACTTTTGTTACTTGTTGCTCGTTACAAATTATCCTATCACAAAACTATCTGTTACCTATAATTTCAGTGCTTGCAGAGAATACCTTGCTGAAAACCGCTTATCATTTCCTTCTGCTCCTCGTTGGGTTCGACACTCTTACTTATCGAAAGGACTACATGAAGGGGAACGTAGTAATTTCAAAAAAAAAATCCTACGCACACGCAAGATCATGGTGATGCATAGCAACGAGAGGGGAGAGTGTTGTCTACGTACCCTCGTAGACCGAAGCGGAAGCGTTGACACAACATAGAGGAAGTAGTCGTACGTCCTCCTCCGGATCCGACCGATCCAAGCGCCGTTACTCCGGCGCCTCCGAGTTCTTGACACACGTACAGCTCGATGACGTTCTCCGGGCTCCAATCCAGCAAAGCTCTCGGGGAAGAGTTTCGTCAGCACGACGGCGTGGTGACGATCTTGATGAACTACCGACGCAGGGCTTTGCCTAAGCACTGCGTCAATATGACCGAGGTGGAATATGGTGGAGGGGGGCACCGCACACAGCTGAGGAACGATCACGAAGATCAACTTGTGTGTTCTAGGGTGCCCCCTGCCCCCGTATAAAAAGGAGCAAGGGGGGAGGCCGGCCGACCCTATGGGGCGCGCCAAAGGAGGGGGGAGTCCTCCTCCTAGTGGGAGTAGGACTCCCCTTTCCTAGTCCAACTAGGAAGAGAGGGGGGAAGGAAAGAGAGGGAGAGGGAGAGGGAAAGGGGGGCCGCGCCCCCCCCCCCTCCTTGTCCAATTCGGACTCCCCATGGGGGGGGCGCCACCTCCTGGCCGCAGCCCTCTCTCTCCCCTCGGGCCCAATAAGGCCCATTACTTCCCCGGGGGGTTCCGGAAACCCCTCCGGCACTCCGATTTTATCCGAAACCACTCGGAACCATTCCGATGTCCGAATATAGTCGTCCAATATATCAATCTTTACGTCTCGACCATTACGAGACTCCTCGTCATGTCCGTGATCTCATCCGGGACTCCGAACAAACTTCGGTACATCAAAATGCATAAACTCATAATAATTGTCATCGTAACCTTAAGCGTGCGGACCCTACGGTTCGAGAAAGTGTAGACATGACTGAGACAAATCTCTGGTCAATAACCAATAGCGGGACCTGGATGCCCATATTGGCTCCTACACATTCTACGAAGATCTTTATCGGTCAGACCACATAACAACATACGTTGTTCCCTTTGTCATCGGTATGTTACTTGCCCGAGATTCGATCGTCGGTATCCAATACCTAGTTCAATCTCGTTACCGGCAAGTCTCTTTACTCGTTCCGTAATACATCATCTTGCAACTATCTTATTGGTTGCAATGCTTGCAAGGCTTATGTGATGTGCATTACCGAGAAGGCCCTGAGATACCTCTCCGACACTCGGAGTGACAAATCCTAATCTCGAAATACGCCAACCCAACAAATACTTTCGGAGACACCTGTAGAGCTCCTTTATAATCACCCAGTTACGTTGTGACGTTTGGTAGCACACAAAGTGTTCCTACGGTAAACGGGAGTTGCATAATCTCATAGTCAAAGGAACATGTATAAGTCATGGAGAAAGCAATAGCAACATACTAAACGATCGGGTGCTAAGCTAATGGAATGGGTCATGTCAATCAGATCATTCAACTAATGATGTGACCTTGTTAATCAAATGACAACTCCTTTGTCTATGGTTAGGAAACTTAACCATCTTTGATTAACAAGCTAGTCAAGTAGAGGCATACTAGTGACACTCTGTTTGTCTATGTATCCACACATGTATTATGTTTCCGGTTAATACAATTCTAGCATGAATAATAAACATTTATCATGATATATAAGGAAATAAATAATAACTTTATTATTGCCTCTAGGGCATATTTCCTTCACTACGATAGATCCCCTATACTTGTGGGTCATCAATCATCACGTGGTGTCTCGGCACGACGAACTTTGGCAACGATGCATACTCACGGAGAACACTTATACCTTAAAATTTAGTGAGGGGTCATCTTATAATGCTACGGCCGTACTAAGCAAAATAAGATGCATAAAGGATAAACATCACATGCAATCAATATAAGTGATATGATATGCCATCATCATCTTGTGCCTTTGATCTCCATCTCCAAACCACCGTCATGATCACCATCGTCACCGGCTTGACACCTTGATCTCCATCGAAGCATTGTTGTCGTCTCGCCAACTATTGCTTCTACGACTATCGCTACCGCTTAGTGATAAAGTAAAGCAATTACATGGCGATTGCATTTCATACAATAAAGCGACAACCATATGGCTCCTGCCAGTTACCGATAACTGTTGCAAAACATGATCATCTCATACAACAATTTATATATCATCATGTCTTGACCATATCACATCACAGCAAGCCCTGCAAAAACAAGTTAGACGTCCTCTACTTTGTTGTTGCAAGTTTTACGTGGGTGCTACGGGCTTCTAGCAAGAACCGTTCTTACCTACACATCAAAATCACAATGATTTTTCGTCAAGTATGCTATTTTTACCTTCAACAAGGACCGGGCGTAGTCAAACTCGGTTCAACTAAAGTTGGAGAAACAGACACCCAGTAGCCACCTGTGTGCGAAGCACGGCGGTAGAACCAGTCTCATGAATGCGGTCATGTTATGTCGGTCTAGGCCGCTTCATCCAACAATACCGCCGAATAAAAGTGTGACATGCTGGTAAGCAGTATGACTATTATCGCCCGCAACTCTTTGTATTCTACTCGTGCATATAACATCTACGCATAGACCTAGCTCGGATGCCACTGTTGGGGAACGCAGTATTTCAAAATTTTCCTACGATCACGCAAGATATCTCTAGGAGAAGCATAGCAACGATCGGGGAGAGTGTGTCCACCTACCTGATAACCCACAAGTATAGGGGATCGCAACAGTTTTCGAGGGTAGAGTATTCAACCCAAATTTATTGATTCGACACAAGGGGAGCCAAAGAATATTCTCAAGTATTAGCAGTTGAGTTGTCAATTCAACCACACCTGGATAACTTAGTATCTGCAGCAAAGTATTAAGTAGCAAAGTAGTGTGGAAGTAACGGTGACAGTATCTAAAGTAATATTTTTGGGTTTTTTAGTGATTGTAACAGTAGCAACAGAAAAGTAAATAAGCGACGAACAATATATGAAAAGCTCGTAGGCATTGGATCGGTGATGGAGAATTATGCCGGATGTGGTTCATCATGTAACAGTCATAACATAGGGTGAGACGGAACTAGCTCCAATTCATCAATGTAATGTAGGCATGTATTCTGAATATAGTCATACGTGCTTATGGAAAAGAACTTGCATGACATCTTTTGTCCTACCCTCCCGTGGCAGCGGGGTCCTAACGAAAACTAAGGGATATTAAGGCCTCCTTTTAATAGAGTTCCGGACCAAAGCATTAACACATAGTGAATACATGAACTCCTCAAACAACGGTCATCACTGGGAGTGGTCCCGATTATTGTCACTTCGGGGTTGCCGGATCATAACACATAGTAGGTGACTATAGACTTGCAATATAGGATCAAGAACTCACATATATTCATGAAAACATAATAGGTTCAGATCTGAAATCATGGCACTCGGGCCCTAGTGACAAGCATTAAGCATAGCAAAGTCATAGCAACATCAATCTCAGAACATAGTGGATACTAGGGATCAAACCCTAACAAACTAACTCGATTACATGATAAATCTCATCCAACCCATCACCGTCCAGCAAGCCTATGATGGATACTCACGCACGGCAGTGAGCACCATGAAATTGGTGATGGAGGATGGTTGATGATGACGATGGCGACGGATTCCCCTCTCCGGAGCCCCGAACGGACTCCAGATCAGCTCTCCCGAGAGAGATTAGGGCTTGGCGAAGGCTCCGTGTCGTAAAACGCGATGAATCTTTCTCTCTGATTTTTTCTCCCCGAACACAAATATATAGAGTTGGACTTGAGGTCGGTGGAGCTCCAGGGGCCCCACGAGGCAGGGGGCGCACCCCCTGGGCGCGCCTCCCACCCTCATGGACAGGGTGTGGGCCCCTGGCCTTGATTCTTTCGCCAATATTTTTTATTATTTCCAAAAATAACCTCCGTGAGGTTTCAGATCATTCCGAGAACTTTCGTTTCTGCACAAAGATAACACCATGGCAATTCTGCTGAAAACAGCGTCAGCCCGGGTTAGTTCCATTCAAATCATGCAAGTTAGAGTCCAAAACAATGGCAAAAGTGTTTGGAAAAGTAGATACGACGAAGACGTATCAACTCCCCCAAGCTTAATCCTTTGCTTGTCCTCAAGCAATTCAATTGATAAACTGAAAGTGATAAAGAAAAACTTTTGCAAACTCTATTTGATCTTGTTGTTGTAAATATGTAAAGCCAGCATTCAAGTTTTCAGCAAAGGTTATGAACTAACCATATTCACAATAACACTTAGGTCTCATGTTTACTCATATCAATGGCATAATCAACTAGCGAGCAATAATAATAAATCTCGGATGATAACACTTTCTCAAAATAATCATAATATGATCTAACAAGATGGTATCTCGCTAGCCCTTTCTGAGACCCAAAACATAAATGCAGAGCACCTTTAAAGATCAAAGACTGACTAAGCATTGTAATTCATGGTAAAAGAGATCCAGTCATAGTCATACCCAATATAAATTAATAGTAATGGATGCAAATGATAGCGGTGCTCTCCAGCTGGTGATTTTTAATAAGAGGGTGATGACTCAACATAAAAGTAAATAGATAGGCCCTTCGCAGAGGGAAGCAGGGACTTGTAGAGGTGCCAGAGCTCGATTTTAAAGCAGAGATAAATAATATTTTGAGTGGCATACTTTCATTGTCAACATAACAACCGAGAGATTGCGATATCTTCCATGCTACACACATTATAGGCAGTTCCCAAACAGATTGGTAAAATTTATACTCCCCCTCCACCAACAAGCATCCATTCATGGCTTGCTCGAAACAACGAGTGCCTCCAACTAAGAAGAGTCCCGGGGGAGTTTTGTTTGCAATTATTTTGATTTGATTTGCATAAAGCATGGGACTCGGCATCCCGGTGACTAGCCATTTTCTCATGAGGAGCGGAGTCGAATCCTCTTGAGAATACCCCGCTAGCATGGAAGATACAGACAACCCTAGTTGATACATGAGCTATTCGAGCATGCAAAACAGAATTTCATTTGAAGGTTTCGAGTTTGGCACATACAAATTTACTTGGAACGGCAGGTAGATACCGCATATATAGGAAGGTATAGTGTACTCATATGGAATAACTTTGGGGTTTAAGGGATTGGATGCACAAGCAGTATTCCCGCTTAGTACAGGTGAAGGCTAGCAAAAGACTGGGAAGCGACCAACTAGAGAGCGACAACAGTCATGAACATGCATTAAAATTAATAAGCATTGAGTGCAATCATGAGTAGGATATAATCCACCATGAACATAAATATCGTGAAGGCTATGCTAATTTGTTTCAACTACATGTGTGAACATGTGCCAAGTCAAGTCACTTGAATCATTCAAAGGATGATACCACCCTATCATACCACATCACAACCATTTTAATAGCATGTTGGCACGCAAGGTAAACAATTATAAACTCCTAGCTAATTAAGCATGGCATAAGCAACTATAATCTCTAATTGTCATTGCAAACATGTTTATTTACAACAGGCTGAATCAGGAACAATGAACTAATCATATTTACAAAAACAAGAGAGGTCAAGTTCATACCAGCTTCTCTAATCTCAATCAGTCCATCACATATCGTCATTATTGCCTTGCACTTGCATGACTGAACGATGTGAATAATAATAATAGTGCACGTGCATTGGACTAAGCTGGAATCTGCAAGCATTCAATAAACAGGAAAAGACAAGGCAATATGGGCTCTTGGTTAAATCAACAATAATGCATATAAGAGCCACTTCAACAATTTCATCATGGTCTTCTCCTATCGACCCCCAAAGAAAAGAAATAAAACTATTTACACGGGAAAGCTCCCAACAAGCAAAAAGAACAACAGGAAATATTTTTGGGTTTTCTTTTTATTATTACTACTACAGCAAGAAAAGTAAACTAGCTAAAAGCTACAACTAATTTTTTTCTTAAGGTTTTTCAAACACACAAGAAGAAGGCATAAGAAGGAAAATAAACTAGCATGGATAGTACAATGAAAAAGTATGAGCACTGACAACTAGCATGAGTGTGTGAACATAAATGTAATGTCGGTGAGAAATACGTACTCCCCCAAGATTAGGCTTTTGGCCTAAGTTGGTCTATTGCCACGGCTGGCCTAGCGGATATCCAAAGTTATAGTTGGGGTCGTACTGAGATGAAGCTTCAGGTTGCCACTAGTTGGCCACCTCATCCGGATTCCATTGGTAAAAAGACTGGCGTGGGGGAACAAATTGTGGTTTCGTATCTGGTTCTGTAGCTAATGTGGGGTTCCGGTAGGCGTGAATGGCCTCCAATGGAACAAGGTACTCACCTGCAGTTAAATCAAACAAGGAAGGAGCAGGCAAGGTAATAGTCTCAGGGTGATTTTTATCAAATAACAATCTATAGTTAAGCTCCTTTTTCCTGTTCTTAACAATGAAATCATGTGCAATCATACTCTTGTAATCTAAAAGAACAGTAGGCAACAATTTTTCTTCCTTCTCATAATGCCTAATAGGTATGTTGTAGTATGCAGGGAGGCGTGAGGCGAAGATGCCTCCCAAGATGGGGCCCTTAGTACGATGAAGATTTAACCGCTTTGCAATAATAGAGCCCATACTAAATGATTCATCACGAAACAAGGCATGGCACAAAATAGCAATATCAGGGGCACTTAGGTTGCCACAGTTTCCGCGACCAATTAAGCATCTACTAGCAAATAATGCAAGGTAACGTAAAACAGGAAAATGTATGCTAGTGATTCTTGCATCAGAAACTTTCCTAGTTTCCCCTACAGCAATTGTATCAATAAACCCCTCCACATCGTCACGATGTGGTTCCTCTACGCTGCCTGGAAAAGGCAACTTGCAAACCTCACAAAATTCACGAAGAGTCATCTCCTTATACTCATCATATAAATAGAAATCCACCGAAGGTGGAGACCTCCTAGAATGGAAATGAAAATTTTGCACAAAGATATTAGTGAGTAAGAGGTACTGTTCACGATTGTCGCGGAGGAAGTCGGTGAGGTCTGCATTCTCAGCCAATTCATAAAAATCATCATAAATCCCGGCTGCTCTCAAGAAATCATCACAAGGCCATTCACACGATCGTACTTCCTGATGCGAGGGAGATTATACTTGGGCCTCTCTTCTTCTTCACTTTGCTTATCCTTCGAGCTTCGGCTCGAAGAACCCCTCAAAAATCTCTTCATTATTTTTTGAAAATTTCTGAAATTTTTAGTAACTTCAAATAGAAGTGAACCAAGCTCAACAAAATTGATAGCAACTACTCCCACAAGTGCCTAGAGACTATATCATGCATTAGAACTACTTGGAACCATATAAATTTGACATGCAAGCTCAAGAACAGGGTCACCTAGGCAGCAAAAATTTGCAATGAATAAAGCACTAGAACAAAAACTAAATGGACCATTGGAGGAGTCTCATACCTAGGAACAATCCCCCAAAGCAGTTTTGTGATAGGTGCTTTGAGCAAGGAGATCGAAAATCGCAGCAAAATGAGCTAGAACTCGTGCTTGAGCTGGTTGGTGATTTTTTTGGGAGGAAGAAGGAGTGTGTGGTGGCTGGAATAAGTGGAGGGGAGCCACCATGGGCCCACGAGGCAGGGGGCGCGCCCAGGGGGTGGGCGCGCCCTGGACCCTCGTGGCCAGGTGCTTGCTCCCCCTGTTGTGGTCTCAGTGCCAGATATTCTCAAATATTCTAGAAAAAATCATATTTTATTTTCGGGACATTTGGAGAACTTTTATTTTAGGGGTATTTTTTAATTGCACGAATAATTTAGAAAACTGACAGAAAAATACTATTTTTGCTTTATTTCAACTAAATAACAGAAAGTAAAAGGAGGGTACAGAAGGTTGTGCTTTCTAACTTCATCCATCTCATGCTCATCAAAAGGAATCCACTAACAAGGTTGATCAAGTCTTGTTAACAAACTCATTTCGAATCGCATGAAACCGGAGAAATTTCGAATAACACTATGTTACCTCAACGGGGATATGCACGTCCCCAATAATAAGAATATCATGTTTCTTCTTGACAGTAGGAAGAGGAAATTCAAAACCTAAAATAATAATCGATGAAAATTTTCCAATAGAATTGATACTTTGGACTTGAGGTTGTTTCCTCGGAAAGTGTACCGTATGCTCATTTCCATTAACATGAAAAGTGACATTGCCTTTGTTGCAATCAATAACAGCCCCTGCAGTATTCAAAAAGGGTCTTCCAAGAATAATAGACATACTATCATCCTCGGGAATATCAAGAATAACAAAGTCCGTTAAAATAGTAACGTTTGCAACCACAACAGGCACATCCTCACAAATACCGACAGGTATAGCAGTTGATTTATCGGCCATTTGCAAAGATATTTCAGTAGGTGTCAACTTATTCGAATCACGTCTACGATATAAAGAGAGAGGCATAACACTAACACCGGCTCCAAGATCACATAAAGCAGTTCTAACATAATTTCTTTTAATGGAGCATGGTATAGTGGGTACTCCTGGATCTCCTAAGTTCTTAGGTATTCCACCCTTAAAAGTATAATTAGCAAGCATGGTGGAAATTTCAGCTTCCGGTATCTTTCTTTTATTTGTAACAATATCTTTCATATACTTAGCATAAGGATTCATTTTGAGCATATCAGTCAAACGCATACGTAAAAAGATAGGTCTAATCATTTCAGCAAAGCGCTCAAAATCCTCATCATCCTTTTTCTTGGATGGTTTGGGAGGAAAAGGCATGGGTTTCTGAACCCATGGTTCACTTTCTTTACCGTGCTTCCTAGCAACAAAGTCTCCTTTATCATAACGTTGATTCTTTGATTGTGGGTTATCAAGATCAACAAAAGGTTCAATTTCTACATCATTATCATTGGTAGGTTGAGCATCAACACGAACATCATCATTAACATTATCACTCGGTTCATGTTCATTACCAGATTGTGTTTCAGCATAAGAAATAGAAATATCGTTTGGATTCTCAGGTGTGTCAACAACAGGTTCACTAGAAGCGTGCAAAGTCCTATCATTTTTCTTTTTCTTCTTTTTAGAAGGACTAGGTGTATCAACATTATTTCTCTGAGAATCCTACTCAATTATCTTAGGGTGGCCCTAAGGATACAAGGGTTCCTGAGTCACTTTACCTCCTCTAGTTGCAACTCTAACAGCAAAGTCATTATTCTTACTATTCAATTCATTGGGCAAATCATTCTGAGCTTTAAGTACTTGTTCTACTTGAGTGGTAACCATGGAAGCATGTTTACTAATGAGTTTAAGTTCACCATTAACTCTAGACATATAATCACCCAAGTGTTCAGTCATATAAGCATTGTGTTTCAATTGTGTCTACCAAAATAATCATTGAAGTCTTCTTGCTTAACCTTAAAGTTATCAAACTCATCCAAACATTGGCTAGCAAACTTAGTAGGCGGGGTTTCAGCTTTATCATATCTATAGAGAGAATTTACCTTTACTACCTGTGTCGGGTTATCAAGACCATGTGTTTCTTCAATAGGTGATGAATTAAGACCATATATTTCTTCAACAGGCGGTAAATTAAGACCATGTATTTCTTCAATAGGAGGTAAATTCTTAACATCTTCAGCTTTTATACCTTTTTCTTTCATAGATTTCTTTGTCTCTTGCATATCTCCAGGACTAAGAAATAGAACACCCCTTTTCTTCGGAGTTGGCTTAGGAGTTGGCTCAGGAAGTGTCCAATTATTTTCATTAGTCAACATATTATTCAATAAAATTCCAGCTTGATCAACAATTCTTTCCCTGAAAACACAACCAGCACAACTATCCAGGTGGTCTCTGGAAGCATCGGTTAGTCCATTATAAAAGATATCAAGTATTTCATTTTTCTTGAGAGGATGATCAGGCAAAGAATTAAGTATTGGAGAAGCCTCCGCCAAGCTTGTGGGAGACTCTCTTCTTCAATTTGCACAAAATTATATATTTCCCTTAAAGCAGCTTGTTTCTTATGAGCAGGGAAATATTTAGCACAGAAGTAATAAATCATATCCTGAGGACTATGCACACAACCAGGATCAAGAGAATTAAACCATATCTTAGCATCACCCTTTAATGAGAACGGAAATATCTTAAGGATATAATAGTAGCGGGTTTTCTCATCGTTAGTGAACAGGGTGGCTATATCATTTAATTTAGTAAGATGTGCCACAACAATCCCAGATTCATAGCCATAAAAAGGATCAGACTCAACCAAAGTAATTATATCAGGATCAATAGAGAATTCATAATCCTTATCAGTAACAAAGATAGGTGAAGTAGCATAAGCAGGATTATATTTCATTCTAGCATTCAGAGTTTTTTGTTTAAGCTTAGCTAATAATTTCTTAAGATCACTTCTATCATTGCAAGCAAGAAAGTCTCTAGTAGTTTCTTCATCCATAACATGGCCCTTAGGCACAACAGTCAATTCATATTTAGGGGGAGAATCTTCATCATCACTTTCATCAATATTATCAGTTTCAATAATTTCATTCTCTCTAGCCCTAGCAAGTTGTTTATCAAGAAATTCACCAAGTGGCATAGTAGTATCAAGCATAGAAGTAGTTTCATCATAAGTATCATGCATAGCAGAAGTGGCATCATCAATAACATGCGACATATTAGAATTAATAGCAGAAGAAGGTTTAGGTGTCGCAAGCTTACTCAAAACAGAAGGTGAATCAAGTGCAGAGCTAGATGGCAGTTCCTTACCTCCCCTCGTAATTGAGGGATAAATTTTAGTTTTTTCGTCTTTCAAGTTCTTCATAGTGACCAGCAGATATAAATCCCAAGTGACTCAAAGAATAGAGCTATGCTCCCCGGCAACGGCGCCAGAAAATAGTCTTGATAACCCACAAGTATAGGGGATCGCAAGAGTTTTAGAGGGTAGAGTATTCAACCCAAATTTATTGATTCGACACAAGGGGAGCCAAAGAATATTCTCAAGTATTAGCAGCTGAGTTGTCAATTCAACCACACCTGGATAACTTAGTATCTGCAGCAAAATATTTAGTAGCAAAGTAGTATGGAAGTAACGGTAACAGTAGCTAAAGTAATATTTTTGGGTTTTGTAGTGATTGCAACAGTAGCAATGGAAAAGTAAATAAGCGAAGAACAATATATGAAAAGTTCGTAGGCATTGGATCGGTAATGGAGAATTATGCCGGATGTGGTTTATCATGTAACAGTCATAACATAGGGTGACACAGAACTAGCTCCAATTCATCAATGTAATGTAGGCATGTATTCCGAATATAGTCATACGTGCTTATGGAAAATAACTTGCATGACATCTTTTGTCCTACCCTCCCGTGGCAGCGGGGTCCTAACGAAAACTAAGGGATATTAAGGCCTCCTTTTAATAGAGTACCGGACCAAAGCATTGACACATAGTGAATACATGAACTCCTCAAACTACGGTCATCACCGGGAGTAGTCCCGATTATTGTCACTTTGGGGTTGCCGGATGCTACCTCTTGAGCATTGCGTTGGATTTCCCCGAAGAGGAGAGGATGATGCAGCAAAGTAGCGTAAGTATTTCCCTCAGTTTTTTAGAACCAAGGTATCAATCCAGTAGGAGGCTACGCGCGAGTCCCTCATACCTACACAAAACAAAGAGCTCAACGCAACCAGCGCGATTAGGGGTTGTCAATCCCTTCACGATCACTTACGGGAGTGAGATCTGATAGAGATGATAGATAATATTTTTGGTATAGAGATGCAAGGTAAAAGGTAAAAGGCAAAGTAAAAAAGCAAAAAAGTGATGGAGATTGATATGATGAGAATAGACCTGGGGGCCATAGGTTTCACCAGTGGCTTCTCTCAAGAGCATAAGTATTCTACGGTGGGTGAACAAATTACTATTGAGCAATTGACAGAATTCAGCATAGTTATGAGAATATCTAGGTATGATCATGTATATAGGCATCACGTCCGAGACAAGTAGACCAACTCCTGCCTGCATCTACTACTATTACTCCACTCACCGACCGCTATCCAGCATGCATCTAGAGTATTAAGTTAAAAACAGAGTAACGCCTTAAGCAAGATGACATGATATAGAGGGATAGTTTCATGCAATATGATAAAAAAAACCATCTTGTTATCCTCGATGGCAATAATACAATACCTATTGTCACTGGGATAGGACACCGCAAGATTGAACCCAAAGCTAAGCACTTCTCCCATTGCAAGAAAGACCAATCTAGTAGGCCAAACCAAATTGATAATTCGAAGAGATTTGCAAAGCTAACCAATCATACATAAAAGAATTCAGAGAAGATTCAAATATTATTCATAGATAGACTTGATCATACACCCACAATTCAACGGTCTCAACAAACACACCGCAAAAGAAGATTACATCGAATAGATCTCCACGAGAGAGGGGGAGAACATTGTATTGAGATCCAAAAAGAGAGAAGAAGCCATCTAGCTACTAACTATGGACCTGAAGGTCTGAGGTAAACTACTCACACTTCATCGGTGGGGCTAGGATGATGTAGAAGCCCTCTGTGATGATGGCCCCCTCCGGCGGAGCTCCGGAACAGGCCCCAAGATGGGATCTCGTGGGTACAGAAGGTTGCGGTGGTGGAATTAGGTTTTTGGCTCTGTATCTGATCCTTTGGGGGTACGTAGGTATATATAGGACGAAGGAGTACGTCGGTGGAGCTTCGAGGGGCCCACGAGGCAGGGGGCGCCCTCCACCTCGTGACCGCCTCGTGGCTTTCTTGACGGAGGGTCCAAGTCTCCTGGGTCTTATCTGATGAGAAAATCACGTTCCCGAAGGTTTCATTCCGTTTGGACTCCGTTTGATATTCCGTTTCTTCGGAACACTGAAATAGGCAAAAAACAGCAATTCTGGGTTGGGCCACCGGTTAATAGGTTAGTCCCAAAAATAATATAAAAGTGGAAAATAAAGCCCAATATAATCCAAAATAGTAGATAATATAGCATGGAGCAATCAAAAATTATAGATACGTTGGAGACGTATCACCGGATCATAACACATAGTAGGTGACTATAGACGTGTAAGATAGGATCAAGAACTCACATATATTCATGAAAACATAATAGGTTCAGATCTTAAATCATGGCACTCGGGCCCTAGTGACAAGCATTAAGCATAGCAAAGTCATAGCAACATCAATCTCAGAACATAGTGGATACTAGGGACCAAACCTTAACAAAACTAACTCAA
Organism: Aegilops umbellulata; assembly: GCA_032464435.1. Lineage (NCBI taxonomy): Eukaryota > Viridiplantae > Streptophyta > Magnoliopsida > Poales > Poaceae > Aegilops > Aegilops umbellulata. Next base: position 379,831,077 of record CP136056.1, on the reverse strand, counting down.
TTACATGATAAATCTCATCCAATCCATCACCGTCCAGCAAGCCTATGATGGAATTACTCACGCACGGCGGTGAGCATCATGAAATTGGTGATGGAGGATGGTTGATGATGACGATGGCGACGGATTCCCCTCTCCGAAGCCCCAAACGGACACCAGATCAGCCCTCCCGAGAGAGATTAGGGCTTGGCGGAGGCTCCGTGTCGTAAAACGCGATGAATCTTTCTCTCTGATTTTTTTCTCCCCGAACATGAATATATAGAGTTTGAGTTGAGGTCGGTGGAGCTCCCAGGGCCCCACGAGGCAGGGAGCGTGCCCCCCTGGGCACGCTTCCCACCCTCGTGGACAGGGTGTGGGCCCCCTGGCATTGATTCTTTTGCCAATATTTTTTATTATTTCCAAAAATAATCTCCTTGAAGTTCCAGGTCATTCCGAGAACTTCTGTTTCTGCACAAAGATAACACCATGGCAATTCTGTTGAAAACAACGCCAGTCCTGGTTAGTTCCATTCAAATCATGCAAGTTAGAGTCCAAAACAAGGGCAAAAGTGTTTGGAAAAGTAGATACGACGGAGACGTATCAGTACCCTCATAGACCGAAAGCAGAAGCGTTTAGTAACACGGTTGATGTAGTCGAACGTCTTCGTGATCCAACCGATCCAAGTATCGAACGCACGGCACCTCCGCGATCTGCACATGTTCAGCTAGGTGACGTCCCTCGAACTCTTGATCCAGCTGAGGCCGAGGGAGAGTTTCGTTAGCATGTCGGCGTGTTCACGGTGATGATGAAGTTGCCAACGCAGGGCTTCGCCTAAGCACTACGACAATATGACCGAGGTATAAAACTATGGAGGGGGCACCGCACACGGCTAAAGATCAACTTGTGTGTCTATGGGTTGCCCCCTCCCCCGTATATAAAGGAGGGGAGGAGGAGGAGGGCCGGCCACAAGGGGGGATTCCTACTCCTAGTAGGAGTAGGTTTCCCCCTTTCCTAGTCCAAGTAGGAGAAGAAGGAAGGAGAGGGAGAGGGAGAGGGAAAGAGGGGCCGCGCCCCCTCCCCTAGTCCTATTCGGACTCCCCTTGGGGGGGTGCCACCTCCTGGCTGCTGCCTGATACGTCTCCAATGTATCTATAATTTTTTATTGTTCCATGCTATATAATATTCTGTTTTGGACAATATTGGGCTTTATTATACACTTTTATATTATTTTTGGGACTAACCTATTAACCGGAGGCCCAGCCCAGAATTGCTGTTTTTGCCTATTTCAGAGTTTCGCAGAAAAAGAATATCAAACGGAGTTCAAACGGAATGAAACCTTCGGGAACGTGATTTTCGGAACGAACGTGATCCAAAGGACTTGGACCCTACGTCAAGACATCAACCAGGAGGGCACAAGGTAGGGGGCGCGCCTACCCCACCCCACCCAGGCGCACCCTCCACCCTCGTGGGCCCCACGTTGCTCCACCGACGTACTCCTTCCTCCTATATATACCTACGTACCCCCAAACTACCAGATACGGAGCCAAAAACCCAATTCCACCGCCGCAACCTTCTATACCCGTGAGATCCCATCTTGGGGCATGTTCCGGAGCTCCGCCAAAGGGGGCGTCGATCACGGAGGGCTTCTACATCAACACCATAGCCTCTCTGATGATGTGTGAGTAGTTTACCTCAGACCTTCGGGTCCATAGTTATTAGCTAGATGACTTCTTCTCTCTTTTTGGATCTCAATAAAATGTTCTCCCCTCTCTCGTGGAGATCTATTCGATGTAATCTTCTTTTGCGGCGTGTTTGTGAGACCGATGAATTGTGGGTTTATGATCAAGTTTATCTATGAACAATATGTGAATCTTCTCTAAATTCTTTTATGTATGATTGGTTATCTTTGCAAGTCTCTTCGAATTATTAGTTTGGTTTGTCCTACTAGATTGATCTCTCTTGCAATAGGAGAAGTGCTTAGCTTTGGGTTCAATCTTGCGGTGTCCTTTCCCAATGACAGCATGGGCAGCAGGGCACGTATTGTATTGTTGCCATCGAGGATAACAAGATGGGGTTTATATCATATTGCATGAGTTTATCCCTCTACATCATGTCATCTTACTTAAAGCATTACTCTGTTCTTATGAACTTAATACTCTAGATGCATGCTGGATAGCGGTCGATGTGTGGAGTAGTAGTAGTAGATGCAGGCAGGAGTCGGTCTACTTGTCACGGACGTGATGCCTATATACATGATCATACCTAGATATTCTCATAACTATGGTCAATTCTATCAATTGCTCAACAGTAATTTGTTCACCCACCATAATACTTATGCTCTTGAGAGAAGCCACTAGTGAAACCTATGGCCCCCGGGTCTATTTTCCATCATATTAATCTTTCAACACTTAGTTATTTTTATTGCCTTCTATTTTACTTTGCATCTTTATCATAAAAATACCAAGAATATTATCTTATCATATCTATCAGATCTCACTCTCGTAAGTGACCGTGTAGGGATTTACAACCCCTTATCGCGTTGGTTGCGAGGATTTATTTGTTTGTGTAGGTGCGAGGGACTCGTGCGTGGCCTCCTACTGGATTGATACCTTGGTTCTCAAAAACTGAGGGAAATACTTACGCTGCTTTACTGCATCACCCTTTCCTATTCAAGGGAAAATCAACGCAGTGCTCAAGAGGTAGCACTGCCCTCTCTCTCCCCTAAGGCCCACTAAGGCCCATTACTTCCCCGGGGGGTTCCGGTAACCCCTCCGGCACTCCGGTTTTATCCAAAACCAACCCGAACACTTCCGGTGTCTGAATAACATGGTCCAATATATCAGTCTTTATGTCTTAATCATTTCGAGACTCCTCATCACGTATGTGATCTCATCCGGGACTCCGAACAACCTTCGGTCATCGAATCACAAAAACTCATAATACAAATCGTCATCAAAAAGCGTGCGGACCCTACGGGTTCGAGAACTATGTAGACATGACCGAGACACATCTCTAGTCAATAACCAATAGCGGAACCTGGATGCTCATATTGGTTCCTATATATTCTACGAAGATCTTTATCGGTCAAACCGCATAACAACATACGTTGTTCCCTTTGTCATCGGTATGTTACTTTGCCCGAGATTCGATAGTCGGTATCACCATACCTAGTTCAATCTCGTTATCAGCAAGTCTCTTTACTCGTTCCGTAATGCATCATCCCGTAACTAACTCATTAGTCACATTGCTTGCAAGGCTTATAGTGATGTGCATTATTGAGAGGACCCAGAGATACCTCTCCGACGATCGGAGTGACAAATCCTAATCTCGATCTATGCCAACTCAACAAACACCATCGGAGACACGTGTAGAGCACCTTTATAATCACCCAGTTAAGTTGTGACGTTTGATAGCACACTAAGTGTTCCTCCGGTATTCGGGAGTTGCATAATCTCATAGTCATAGGAACATGTATAAGTCATGAAGAAAGCAATAGCAATAAACTAAAGGATCATAGTGCTAAGCTAATGGATGGGTCTTGTCCATCACATCATTCTCTAATGATGTGATCATGTTCATCAAATGACAACACATGTCTATGGCTAAGAAACTTAACCATCTTTGTTTAACGAGCTAGTCTAGTAGAGGCATACTAGGGACACTCTGTTTGTCTATGTATTCACACATGTACTAAGTTTCCGGTTAATACAATTCTAGCATGAATAATAAACATTTATCATGATATAAGGAAATATAAATAACAGCTTTATTATTGCCTCTAGGGCATATTTCCTTCACAAGTAACATATCGATGACAAAGGGAATAACGTATGTTGTTATGCGGTTTGACCGATAAAGATCTTCGTAGAGTATGTAGGAGATAATATGAGCATCCAGGTTCCGCTATTGGTTATTGACCAGAGATGTGTCTCGGTCATGTCTACATAGTTCTCGAACCCGTAGGGTCCGCACGCTTAACGTTTGATGACGATTTGTATTATGAGTTATGTGATTTGATGATCGAAATTTGTTCGGAGTTCCGGATGAGATCACGTACATGACGACGAGTCTCGAAATGGCCAATAGGTAAATATTCATATATTGGAAGGTGATGTCTACTACACAACCTTCTTCTTGTAGACGTTGTTGGGCCTCCAAGTGCAGAGGTTTGTAGGACAGTAGCAAGTTTCCCCCAAGTGGATGACCTAAGGTTTATCAATCCGTGGGAGGCGTAGGATGAATATGGTCTCTCTCAAACAACCATGCAACCAAATAACAAGGAGTCTCTTGTGTCCCCAACACACCCAATACAATGGTAAATTGTATAGGTGCACTAGTTCGGGGAAGAGATGGTGATACAAGTGCAATATGGATGGTAGATATAGGTTTTTGTAATCTGAAAATATAAAAACAGCAAGGTAACTAATGATAAAAGTGAGCGAAAACGGTATTGCAATGAGTTGAAACAAGGCCTGGGGTTCATACTTTCACTAGTGCAAGTTCTCTCAACAATAATAACATAATTGGATCATATAACTATCCCTCAACATGCAACAAAGAGTCACTCCAAAGCCACTAATAGCGGAGAACAAACGAAGAGATTATTGTAGGGTATGAAACCACCTCAAAGTTATCCTTTCTCATCGATCTATTCAAGACTCCGTAGTAAAATAACACGAAGCTATTCTTTCCATTCGATCTATCCTAGAGTTCGTACTAGAATTACACCTTAAGACACAAATCAACCAAAACCCGAATGTCACCTAGATACTCCAATGTCACCTCAAGTATCCGTGGGTATGATTATACGATATGCATCACACAATCTCAGATTCATCTATTCAACCAACACAAAGTACTTCAAAGAGTGCCCCAAAGTTTCTACCGGAGAGTCAAGACGAAAACGTGTGCCAACCCCTATGCATAGATTCCCAAGGTCATAGAACCCGCAAGTTGATCACCAAAACATACATCAGGTGAACAAATATAATACCCCATTGTCACCACGGGTATCCCACGCAAGACATACATCAAGTGTTCTCAAATACTTTAAGATTCAATCTGATAAGATAACTTCAAAGGGAAAACTCAATCCATTACAAGAGAGTACAGGGGGAGAAACATCATAAGATCCAACTATAATAGTAAAGCTCGCGATACATCAAGATCGTGCCAAATCAAGAACACGAGAGAGAGAGAGAGAGAGAGAGAGAGAGAGAGAGAGAGAGAGATCAAACACATAGCTACTGGTACATACCCTCAGCCCCGAGGGTGAACTACTCCCTCCTCATCATGGAGAGCGCCGGGATGATGAAGATGGCCACCGGTAAGGGATCCCCCCTCTGGCAGGGTGCCGCAACAGGGTCCGGATTGGTTTTTGGTGGCTACAGAGGCTTGCGGCGGCGGAACTCCTGATATAGGTTATTTTCTGGAGGTTTCTGTATTTATAGGAATTTTTGGCGTAGGTCTCATGTCAGGGGGGGTATCCGAGTCGTCCACGAGATAGGGGGACACGCCTAGGGGGTAGGGCACGCCCCCCACCATCATGGACAACCCGGGACTCTTCTAGCCCAACTCTTTTACTCCGGGGGCTTCTTTTGGTCCATAAAAAATCATCAAAAATTGGCACGTCAATTGGACTCCGTTTGGTATTCCTTTTCTATAAAACTCAAAAAGAAGGGAAAAAACATAAACTGGCACTGGGCTCTAGGTTAATAGGTTAGTCCCAAAAATCATATAAAATAGCATATAAATGCATATAAAACATCCTAGATGGATAATATAATAGCATGGAACAATAATAAAAAATTATAGATACGTTGGAGACGTATCAAGCATCCCTAAGCTTAATTCCCGCTCGTCCTCGAGTAGGTAAATGAAAAAAATAGAATTTTTGATGTGGAATGCTACCTAACATATTTATCAATGTAATCTTCTTTATTGTGGCAAGAATTTTCAGATCCAAAAGATTCTAGACAAAGTTTTAATGTTGACATGAAAATAGTAATACTTCAAGCATGCTAACCAAGCAATTATGTCTTATCAAAATAACATAGCCAAAGAAAGCTTATCCCTACAAAATCATACAGTTTGGCCATGCTTCATTTTCGTCACACAAAATGCTCCCATCATGCACAACCCCGATAACAAGCCGAGCAATTGGTTCATACTTTTTAATGCGCTTCAGCCTTTTCAACCCTCACGCAATACATGAGCGCAAGCCATGGATATAGCACTACAGGTGGAATAGAGTATGATGATATGGGTTATGTGAGAAGACAAAAATGAGAAAGTCTCACATTGACGCGGCTATTCAATGGGCTATGGAGATGCCCATCAATTGATGTCAATGCGAGGAGTAGGGATTGTCATGCAATGGATGCACTAGAGCTATACATATATGAAAGCACATCAAAAGAAACTAAGTGGGTGTGCATCCAACTTGCTTGCTCACGAAGACCTAGGGCATTTTGAGGAAGCCCATCATTGGAATATACAAGCCAAGTTCTATAATGAAAAATTCCCACTAGTGTATGAAAGTGACAAAATAAGAAACTCTCTATCATGAAGATCATTGTGCTATTTTGAAGCATAAGTGTGGAAAAGGATACTAACATCGTCCCTTCTCTCTTTATAAGGATGAGTTTATTATGATAACACCCCTTAAGAGTCTTATTATAAGAACACTTCCTTATTCTGCTAGCACCTGCCAGAACACAAAAACAAACAAACGAACTGCACGCAGCGGACAAAAAAGAAACCGACCCACCCCCACCGTACCTTCTTCCCCACCTACCCCCACCCATCCCAGCTCTCTTCCCACACAAGCACCATTGGTGACCGCCCCCCGAGCACCTCCCCCCCACCCATCCCAGCTTTCTTCCACACAGGCGCCATTGGCGACCGCCCCCCGAGCACCTCCCCCCCAACCCACCTTCTACCGCGGAGCGGCCCCGTGGGTTCCTCCCCAATCACCACCCCATCCTCGCGCCGGCCCGGCTACCAGCACCGCCCCCCTGTCATCCCGGCGACGGCCGGCTACCCCCACCACCCTCGCCCCTCCCAGCCCCGGATCCAGGCCCCCACCACTGGATTCACCCCCCATGGCGACGCGCCGTCGGGCCATCAACTGCATCGTTCCAAGGGGCGGACCCCCTCCCCCAACAGACTCGCGGCCGCTCGATCGAGACGGGTCCGAGGGAGGAGAGCGACCGGCGAGGCTTGGGTAAGCATCCCACGATCCACCCCCCCCCCCCTCGCTGCTCCACATCAGCCCCACCATCCCGACGAGCGACTGGCCCCATCCCCCGGATCCAGCTCATCCAGTGCTCCACGGCAAAGCTCCATGGCGCGAGATCCCCACCCCACTGGCTAGCTCTTCTCCCTCCCCCTCCTCTCCTCTCCGGCGAGCTCTCCTCACTAACCTGTTGTTTGAATTTTCCAGGTTTGAAGTTCACCGGGTACCGACGGGATGACCACGACGAGTCGCTCTGCGGCAGCCGGCACACCCACTTGCAGTTTAGCACGCGGCCACCACCTCCACGAAATGGGTGCTCCGGACCGCCACCGCCGGCGCCGCGCCCTTGCCTTCCCCGCTAGATGCAGCCCGATCTGGTTCCCCTCCCCAAGCCGTACCTCGACGAGCTCTTCCCTGTGTGCTAGTACTTGTGGACTACAGCGACTGCGGCAGCCAAAAACACCAGTTGATGTTCAGTGTTGGATCCGCCTTCCCCCTGTTTGCAGCTCCTTTGAATACTTTTTGCATCTCACTAAATATATTTTTGCAGCTCATTGTGAAAATCCTTGGCGCTGGCCACGCCCCGCCTTTTCTAGCTACTTCCTCTGAGGCGATGACGGCTTCCTCTCTCTGCCATGTCAAGCTTCAACGTCCACTACCTGCGCACGGAGTGCAAACTCCCTTCGGCGAGGAGCGAGGGCCAATCCCGGCGAGCACGCGATACGGTTCGATGCGCGTGGCTGTGCAGTGCAGTTGACGCCCCGTGTGCAGCTCACTGACGTGGTCCGATAATTTTTTTTGGTTTTGTGCGGTTCCAGTGCAGTGCACATCATCTTTTTTTGAGAAAAAGCAGTGCACATCATCTAGTTCCACCTTTTCCTCACTTCTCGTCGGTGAATATGGCCCAGGTGGTGGTCCCCATTGACCGTGAGGACAGTGACCTCGCCCCTATACTCCCCTTTTACCCCTCGCCGTGCACAGGGCACATGGCCCATCGCCCCCGACCCTTAGCGGTCCAAAATAATTTTGAAGTGAAAATGTTCGTGTTCTTTTTTACAATATATGTGCAGTTCGTTGTAAATCCCTCTGTGGTTCACTTTGTGAAAAAGAGAAAATAATTGCATCGATATTGCAGTGCGATTTTTGTTGCGCGGCGGTGCATTTTCAGTGGTTATGCAGTGCGGGGTGCGCACACATGCACTCCGTTAAGCATCACTTTTCTTCCGAACGCACCTCAATTGTATGTCAGTGTGCCCTTTAGTGGTTCACTTTGTAAAATAAAGAAAGAAATCCCCACGGGAGGTTCACTTGTTTTTCTAATGCAATTTGTTTTGTTTGTGGGACGATTGAAAAGGGTACTTCAATCCATTTGTGTAGCAGCTCATTACCCCTCTCTATGAAGTGCAATTTGTTTCGTGTGTCTCAAAATTCAGTCGACTACATCAACACTTGCAGTGCGTTTGATCCTCGAGTGTGGTTCACTTTTTAGAGTGATGTTTGTTCGCCGCAACATGAAAGTGCGAAAATTTTAGCGAAACAATAATATAGTAATGCGGTTCACTCCGACATAGGTTGTGGCTCACTTGCCCTCGTCTCTGCGGTCCACTCTCGTTCATAAAAAAGGGTTAAAAAAGACAACAAAAACTCGTCTGAGAAAAATTACGTCCGACAAAAGAAATTATGCAGCTAGCTTGCCCGTCCGTTGCAGTGCGGTTTTTAGTATCAAGCAGTGCGGTCGGCCGTATGATGTTGTTCATCCTATAAGTGCAAAAGAATTGTTACGGAAGCGAAGAAAAGTAATGCGGTTCACTTCTTGATAGTGTTGTGGTTGATTTACACCCGATGTGAAGTGCACTCTACTTTCTCGTCCTTAAAAAAATTACGTTTGAATAAAAGAAACCATGAAGTTCTCTTAACCGTCCGATGCAGTGCAGTTTTTCATCCGATGCAGTGCGGTTTTCAGTCGGTTGAAGTACCCACGTCGATTTGGGTGTCGCGAAAAACAGAGTGTCCGCATTTTGGTAAATTAAAAACTGCTCTTAAACTGTAAGGAATTAGAGAGAGTGTTCTAGATGAAAAATTTGCGTCTCGTCGATATCTTTCCAACGTCATATCATTTGAATCATTTCGAAAACCGGTTTTTAAAAATTTCGCGAAAAACGGCTGTTGTCACTCGTCGTCCGCTGCACAATTTTCAAAAGTAACTTAAAACTGTAAGGAATCTCAAAACCATTTATACATATGAAAGTTGCGCATTATCCATAGCTTTCCAACAACATATTACAAGCCTCGTTTCGACAAACGGTTCAAAAACTAGACCAAAAACAGTACCGAAAATTGAAAAAATTAAAAAAAAACAGAATTCCGCAATTTAGTAAATTTGAAACTGCTCTTAAACCGTAACGAATTAGAAAAAAATAATACATATGAAAAAGATGCGCCTCGACGATATCTTTCCAACGGCGTATCATTTGATTTATTCCGGCGAGCGGTTTAGAAAAAATAGAGAAAACACGCTCGCTGCCACTCGTCGTTCACCGTACCATTTTTGAAACTGCTCTTAAACCGAGAGGAATCTCGAAAAGTGTTTAACATGGAGAAGTTGCACCTAATCAATAGCTTTTCAACGGTATATTATACGCCTCGTTCCGATAAACGGTTAAATAACTAGAGCGAAAACAATATCGAAAAAACATTGCATGCAGTTTTTTTCGACACGAAGTTGACTCGCCTGAGCACTGCAGCACACTTGGTTCAAACAATGACATGCACTTGCGTTAAGCATGCAGTGCGGAAGTGTTATCAGAATAACTATTCTGATAATATTATCAGAATAGACCGGTTGTATATATATATATATATATATATATATATATATATATATATATATATATATATATATATATATATATATATATATATATATATATATATATATATATATATACATACATTTTCGTCTGGAGTCTCATCCCAACTTGTGGGGGAATCATAGTCTCCATCATCCTTTCCTCACATGGGACAATGCTCTAATAATGAAAATCATCACACTTCTATTTACTTACAACTCGAGAATTACAACTCGATACTTAGAACAAAATATGACTCTATGTGAATGCCTCCGGCGGTGTATCGGGATATGCAATGAATCAAGAGCAACATGTATGAAAGAATTATGAAGGTGGCTTTGCCACAAATACAATGTCGACTACATGATCATGCAAAGCAATATGACAATGATGGAGCGTGTCATAATAAATGGAACGGTGGAAAGTTGCATGCTCGGAATGGCTATGGAAATGCCATGATAGGTAGGTATGATGGTTGTTTTGAGGAAGATATAAGGAGGCTTATGTGTGATAGAGTGTATCATATCACGGGGTTTGGATGCACCGGTGAAGTTTGCACCAACTCTCGAGGTGAGAAAGGGAAATGGACGGTACCGTAGAGGCTAGCAAATTGCGAAAAAGGTAAGAGTGCATATAATCCATGGACTCGCATTAGTCATAAAGAACTCATATACTTATTGCAAAAGTTTATTAGCCCTCGAAGCAAAGTACTACTACGCATGCCGCTAGGGGATAGATTGGTAGGAAAAGACCATTGCTCGTCCCCGACCGCCACTCATAAGGAAAGCAATCAAAGAACACCCCATGCTTCAAATTTGTCACACAATATTTACCATACGTGCATGCTACGGGACTTGCAATCCTCAGCACAAGTATTTCTCAATTCCACAATTACCCAACTAGCATGACTCTAACATTACCACATTTATATCTCAAAACAACTATCAAGTATCAAACTTCTCATAGTATTTAATGCACTTTATATGAAAGTTTTTATTATACCCATCTAGAATGCCCATCATATTAGGACTAATTTCATAACCAAAGCAAAGTACCATGCTGTTCTAAAAGACTCTAAAAATAATATAAGTGAAGTATGAGAGATCAATAATTTCTTCAAAATAAAACTATCGTCATGCTCTAAAAAGATATAAGTGAAGCACTAGAGCAAATGACAAACTACTCCAAAAGATATGTGGACTGAGGAATGTGAGGCCAGTTTTTAGGAGTTGAAGAGACGTTTGGCTACATCGCCAGTGTTGATACTTCCAGATCAGCGCAAGGATTATGAAGTATATTGCGACGCTTCTCGTCAAGGAATTGGAGCCATACTTATGCAGGAGGGAAGAGTTGTTTCATATGCCTCATGACAGCTAAAACCCCATGAGTTAAACTATGATACACATGATTTGGAGTTTGCAGCCGTAGTGCATGCGTTGAAAACATGGAGACATTTTCTCATCGGAAACAATTGTGAGGTATACACGGATCACAAGAGTTTGAAGTATATCTTCACGTAGAAGGAGTTAAATCTCAGGCAGAGGAGATGGTTGGAACTCATCAAGGATTACGATATGAGATTGCATTATCATCCAGGAAAGGCTAACGTAGTAGCCGATGCGTTGAGCCGCAAGAGTCATGTAAATACTCTCATGACCGGAGAATTACCCAAGGAGTTAGCAGAAGACCTTCGTGAGCTATGTTTAGAGATAGTTCCGAGAGGCTATGTAGCAGCATTGGAAATTCAGCCCACCTTGATGGATAAGATCAGGGAAGCTCAGAAGACGGACAAGGAGATTGCCGAGATAAAGGGAAGGATGAGTAAAGGAAAGGCCAAGGGATTTCGTGAGGACGAGCACGATACCTTATGGTTCGAAGACCGCGTATATGTGCCCAATGATAAGGAGATCAGGAAGTTAATTCTGCAAGAGGCCCATGATTCACCATATTCGATTCACCCAGGAAATACCAAGATGTATCTGGATTTGAAGGAGAGTTTCTGGTGGACCGGTATGAAGAAGGATATTGTGGAGTATGTAGCAGTTTGTGATGTATGTCAGAGAGTGAAGGCAGAACATCAGAAGCCAGCAGGATTGCTACAGCCATTGCCTATACCCGAATGGAAGTGGGATAAACTAGGCATGGATTTTATCACAGGATTGCCCAGAACTCGTTCAGGCTATGACTCGATATGGGTTGTAGTCGATCGATTGACGAAAGTAGCTCATTTCATCCCAGTGAAGACCACTTACACCAGTGCTAAGTTGGCAAAGATATATATGACCAGGATCGTATGTCTGCACGGAGTTCCGAGGACCATAGTATCAGATAGAGGAACCCAGTTTACCTTAAAGTTTTGGAATGAGTTGCATGAAACTTTGGGAACCAGGCTAGAGTTTAGTACATACATCCACCCGCAGACAGATGGACAGACTGAGAGAGTCAATCATATTCTAGAAGACATTGTTGGAAATATGCCCTAGAGGCAATAATAAATAGGCTATTATTATATTTCCTTGTTCATGATAATCGTTTATTATCCATGCTAGAATTGTATTGATAGGAAACTCAGATACATGTGTGGATACATAGACAACACCATGTCCCTAGTAAGCCTCTAGTTGACTAGCTCGTTGATCAATAGATGGTTACAGTTTCCTGACCATGGACATTTGATGTCATTGATAACGGGATCACATCATTAGAAGAATGATGTGATGGACAAGACCCAATCCTAAGCCTAGCACAAGATCATGTAGTTCGTATGCTAAAGCTTTTCTAATGTCAAGTATCATTTCCTTAGACCATGAGATTGTGCAACTCCCAGATACCGTAGGAATACTTTGGGTGTGCCAAACGTCACAACGTAACTGGGTGGCTATAAAGGTGCACTACGGGTATCTCCGAAAGTGTCTGTTGGGTTGGCACGAATCGAGACTGGGATTTGTCACTCTGTGTGACGGAGAGGTATCTCTGGGCCCACTCGGTAGGACATCATCATAATGTGCACAATGTGATCAAGGAGTTGATCACGGGATGATGTGTTACGGAACGAGTAAAGAGACTTGCCGGTAACGAGATTGAACAAGGTATCGAGATACCGACGATCGAATCTCGGGCAAGTACTATACCGCTAGACAAAGGGAATTGTATACGGGATTGATCGAATCCTCGACATCGTGGTTCATCCGATGAGATCATCGTGGAACATGTGGGAGCCAACATGGGTATCCAGATCCCGCTGTTGGTTATTGACTGGAGAACGTCTCGGTCATGTCTGCATGGTTCCCGAACCCGTAGGGTCTACACACTTAAGGTTCGATGACGCTAGGGTTATAAAGGAAGTTTGTATGTGGTTACCGAATGTTGTTCGGAGTCCCGGATGAGATCCCGGACGTCACGAGGAGTTCCCGAATGGTCCGGAGGTAAAGATTTATATATAGGAAGTATGGTTTTAGCCACCGGAAGTGTTCTGGGCGTCACCGGTAGTGTACCGGGACCACCGGAGGTGTCCGGGGGTCCACCAAGTGGGGCCACAAGCCCTGGAGGGCTACTTGGGCTAAGTGTGGGAGGGGACCAGCCCCAGGTGGGCTGGTGCGCCCCCCACAAGGCCCAAGACGCAAGGAAGAGGGGAAAGGGGGCAAACCCTAGGGCAGATGGGCCCTAAGGCCCACTCCTGGTGCGCCTCCCTCTCCCCCTCCCCCTTGGCCGCCTCCCTTAGATGGGATCTAGGCTGGCCGCCACCCCTAGGGGTGAAAACCCTAAAGGGGGCGCAGCCCCTCCCCTTCCCATATATATAGTTGAGGTTTGGGCTGCCCACAACACACGAGTTCCTCTCCTGTTAATGGCGCAGCCCTGCATCTCTCCTTCCTCCTCTCCCGCGGTGCTTGGCGAAGCCCTGCAGGATTGCCACGCTCCTCCACCACCACCACGCCGTTGTGATGCTGCTGGATGGAGTCTTCCTCAACCTCTCCCTCTCCCCTTGCTGGATCAAGGCATGGGAGACGTCACCGGGCTGTACGTGTGTTGAACGCGGAGGTGCCGTCCGTTCGGCACTTGGTCATCGGTGATTTGGATCACGACGAGTACGACTCCATCAACCCCGTTCACTTGAATGCTTCCGCTTAGCGATCTACAAGGGTATGTAGATGCACTCTCTTTCCCCTCGTTGCTGGTTTCTCCATAGATAGATCTTGGTGACACGTAGGAAAGTTTTAAATTTCTGCTACGTTCCCCAACAGTGGCATCATGAGCTAGGTCTATTGCGTAGATTCTTTGCACGAGTAGAACACAAAGTAGTTGTGGGCGTTGATTTTGTTCAATATGCTTACCGTTACTAGTCAATCTTGATTCGGCGGCATTGTGGGATGAAGCGGCCCGGACCGACCTTACACGTACACTTACATGAGACAGGTTCCACCGACTGACATGCACTAGTTGCATAAGGTGGCTAGCGGGTGCCAATCTCTCCCACTTTAGTCGGATCGGATTCGATGAAAAGGGTCCTTATGAAGGGTAAATAGCAATTGACATATCACGTTGTGGTTTTGCGTAGGTAAGAAAAGTTCTTGCTAGAAACCCATAGCAGCCACGTAAAACATGCAAACAACAATTAGAGGACGTCTAACTTGTTTTTGCAGGGTATGCCATGTGATGTGATATGGCCAAAAGGACGTGATGAATGGTATATGTGATGTATGAGATTGATCATGTTCTTGTAATAGGAATCACGACTTGCATGTCGATGAGTATGACAACCGGCAGGAGCCATAGGAGTTGTCTTTAATTTATTTATGACCTGCGTGTCAACATAAACGTCATGTAATTACTTTACTTTATTGCTAAAGCGTTAGCCATAGTAGTAGAAGTAATAGTTGACGTGACAACTTCATGAAGACACGATGATGGAGATCATGATGGTGGAGATCATGGTGTCATGCCGGTGACGACGATGATCATGGAGCCCCGAAGATGGAGATCAAAAGGAGCAAAGTGATGATGGCCATATCATGTCACTATTTGATTGCATGTGATGTTTATCATGTTTTTGCATCTTATTTGCTTAGAACGACGGTAGTAAATAAGATGATCCCTCATTAAAATTTCAAGAAAGTGTTCCCCCTAAATGTGCACCGTTGCGAAAGTTCGTCGTTTCGAAGCACCACGTGATGATCGGGTGTGATAGATTCTTACGTTCGAATACAACGGGTGTTGACGAGCCTAGCATGTACAGACATGGCCTCGGAACACATGCAAACACTTAGGTTGACTTGACGAGCCTAGCATGTACAGACATGGCCTCGGAACACAGAAGACCGAAAGGTCGAGCATGAGTCGTATGGTAGATACGATCAACATGAAGATGTTCATCGACGTTGACTAGTCCGTCTCACGTGATGATCGGACACGGCCTAGTTGACTCGGATCATGTAATCACTTGGATGACTAGAGGGATGTCTATCTGAGTGGGAGTTCATAAGATGAACTTAATTATCCTGAACATAATCAAAAGATCTTTGCAAATTATGTCGTAAGCTTGCGCTTTAGTTCTACTGTTTTAGATATGTTCCTAGAGAAAATATAGTTGACAGTTGATAGTAGCAATTATGCGGACAGTAGAAGGCTTGTGTCCTTAATGCACCGCTCGGTGTGCTGGACCTCGAACGTGGTCTGTGGATGTTGCGAACATCTGACATACACGTTTTGATGACTACATGATAGTTCGGTAATGATAAATGGTTTAGAATTGAGGCACCGAAGACATTTTTTGAAATGTCGCGGAACATATGAGATGTTTCGAGGGATGCAATTGGGATTTCAGGCTCGTGCCCACGTCAAGAGGTATAAGACCTCCAACGATTTTCTTGGCCTGCAAACTAAGGGAGAAAAGCTCAATCGTTGAGCTTGTGCTCATATTGTCTGAGTACAACAATCACTTGAATCGAGTGGGAGTTGATCTTCCAGATAAGATAGTGATGTTTCTCCAAAGTCACTGTCACCAAGCTACTGGAGCTTCGTGATGAACTATAACATATCAGGGATAGATATGATCCTTGAGCTATTCGCGACACCGCGAAAGTAGAAATCAAATAGGAGCATCAATTGTTGATGGTTAGTAAAACCACTAGTTTCAAGAAGGGCAAGGGCAAGAAAGGGATACTTCATGAAACGACAGATCAGTTGCCGTTCTAGTAAAGAAACCCAAAGTTGAACCCAAGCCCGAGACTAAGTGCTTCTGTAATGAGGAGAACAGCTACTAGAGCAGAATTACCCTAGATACTTGGTAGATGAGAAGGTTGTCGATAGAAGTATATTGGATATACATTATGTGAATGTGTACTTTACTAGTACTCCTAGTAGCATCAGGGTATTAGATACCGGTTCGGTTGCTAAGTGTTAGTAACTCGAAATAAAAGCTACGGAATAAACGGAGAGTAGCTAAAGGTGAGCTGACGAGATGTGTTGGAAGTGTTTCCAATGTTGATATGATCAAGCATCACACGCTCCCTCTACCATCGAGATTGGTGTTAAACCTAAATAATTGTTATTTGGTGTTTGCGTTGAGCATAGACATGATTGGATTATGTCTATCGCAATACGGTTATTCATTTAAGGAGAATAATGGTTACTCTATTTATTTGAATAATACCTTCAATGGTCTTGCACCTAAAATGAATGGTTTATTGAATCTCGATCATAGTGATACACATGTTCATGCCAAAAGATATAAGATAGTAATGATAGTACCACCTACTTGTGGCACTGCCATGTAAGTCATATTGGTATAAAACGCATGAAGAAGCTCCATGTTGATGGATCTTTGGACTCACTCATTTCTGAAAAGATTGAGACATGTGAACCGTGTCTGTTGGTATGTACGCATGAAGAAACTCCATGCAGATGGACCGTTTGGACTCACTTGATTTTGAATCGCTTGAGACATGCAAATCGTACCACATGGGCAAGATGACTGAAAGCTTCGGTTTCAGTAAAATGGAACAAGAAAGCAACTTGTTGGAAGTAACACATTTTGATGTGTGCAGTCCAATGAGTGCTGAGGCACGCAGTGGATATCGTTATGCTCTTACTTCACAGATGATTTGAGTAGATACTGAGTATATTTACTTGATGAAACACAAGTCTGAATTATTGAATGGTTCAAGTAATATTCAGAATGAAGTTGAAGATCTTCGTGATAAGAGGATAAAATGTCTATGATATGATCATAGAAATGAATATCTGAGTTACGAGTTTGGCACTGTGGAAATTGTTTCACAACTAATACCGCCTGGAACACCATAGTGTGATGGTGTGTCCAAACATCATAGTTGCACCCTATTGGATATGGTGCGTACCATGATGTCTCTTATCGAATTACCACTGTCGTTCATGGGTTAGGCATTAGAGACAACCACACTCACTTTAAATAGGGCACCACGTAATTCCGATGAGACAACACCGTATGAACTATGGTTTAGAGAAACCTAAGCTGTTGTTTCTTAAAAGTTTGGGGTCACGACGCTTATGTGAAAAAAGTTTCAGGCTGATAAGCTCAAACCCAAAGCGGATAAATGCATCTTCATAGGACACCCAAAACAGTTGGGTATACCTCCTGTCTCAGATCCGAAAGCAATAGGGATTGTTTCTAGAATCGGGTCCTTTCTCGAGGAAAAGTTTCTCTCAAAAGAATTGAGTGGGAGGATGGTGGAGACTTGATGAGGTTATGGAACCGTCACTTCAACTAGTGTGTAGCAGGGCACAGGAGTTGTTCCTATGGCACCTACACCAATTGAAGTGGAAGCTTATGATAGTGATCATGAGACTTCGGATCAAGTCACTCCCAAACCTCGTAGGATGACAAGGATGCGTACTACTTCAGAGTGGTACGTAATCCTGTCTTGGACGTCATGTTGCTAGATAACAATGAACCTACAAGCTATGGAGAAGCGATGGTGGGCCCATATTCCGATGAATGGCTCGAGGCCATAAAATCCGAGAGAGGATCCATGTATGAAAACAAAGTGTAGACTTTGGCAGAACGGCTCGATGGTCGTGAGGCTGTTGAGTACAGATGGATTTTAAAAGGAAGACGGACAATGATGGTAAATGTCACCATTAAGAAAGCTCGACTTGTCGTTAAGATGTTTCCCGACAAGTTCAAGGAGTTGACTACGATGAGACTTTCTCACTCATAGCGATGCTAAGAGTCTGTTGGAATTAGCAGGTACTGCATTATTTATGAAATCTTGCAGATAGGATATCAAAATATTGTTTCCTTGTTCTTGAGGAAAGGTTGTATGTGATACAACCAGAAGTTCTGTCGATCCCGAAAGATGCTAACAAGTATGCAAAGCCCCAACAATCCTTCTAAGGACTGGAGTAAGCATCTCGGAGTTGGAATGTACACTTTGATGAGATGATCAAATATTTTGGGTTTATACAAAGTTTATGAGAAACTTGTATTTCCAAAGAAGTGAGTGGGAGCACTATAGAATTTCTGATGAGTATATGTTGTTGACATATTGTTGATCAGAAATAATGTAGAATTTCTGGAAAGCATATAGGGTTATTTGAAAAGTGTTTTCAATGGAAAACCAGGATTAAGCTACTTAAACATTGAGCATCAAGATCTATAAGGATAGATCAAAATCGCTTAATAGTACTTTCAAACAAACACATACCACGACAAGATTTTGAAGGAGTTCAAAATAGATCAGCAAAGAAGGAGTTCTCAGCTGTGTTACAAGGTGTGAGTATTGAGCAAGACTCAAGACATGACCACGGCAGAATAGAGAGAAAGGACGAAGGCCGTCCCCTATGCTTTAGTCGTAGGCTCTAAAGTATGCTATGTTGTGTACCGCACCTGAAGTGTGCCAAACCATGAGTCAATCAAGGGGTACAAGTGTGATCTAGAAATGGATCACAGGACAACGGTCAAGGTTATCCTTAGTAACTAGTGGACTAAGGAATTTTCTCGATTATGGAGGTGGTAAAAGAGTTCGTCGTAAAGGGTTACGTTGATGCAAACTTTGACACTAATCCAGATTATTCTGAGTAGTAAACTGGATTCATATAGTAGAACAGTTATTTGGAATAGCTCCAAGTAGAGCGTGGTAACTGCATCTAGGAGATGACATAGAGATTTGTAAAGCACACACGGATCTAAAAGGTTCAGCCCCGTTGACTATAACATCTCTCACAAGCATAACATGATCAAACCCAGAACTCTATGAATGTTAATCACATGGCGATGTGAACTAGATTATTGACTCTAGTGCAAGTGGGAGACTGTTGGAAATATGCCCTAGAGGCAATAATAAATAGGCTATTATTATATTTCCTTGTTCATGATAATCGTTTATTATCCATGCTAGAATTGTATTGATAGGAAACTCAGATACATGTGTGGATACATAGACAACACCATGTCCCTAGTAAGCCTCTAGTTGACTAGCTCGTTGATCAATAGATGGTTACAGTTTCCTGACCATGGACATTGGATGTCATTGATAACGGGATCACATCATTAGAAGAATGATGTGATGGACACGACCCAATCCTAAGCCTAGCACAAGATCATGTAGTTCGTATGCTAAAGCTTTTCTAATGTCAAGTATCATTTCCTTAGACCATGAGATTGTGCAACTCCCGGATACCGTAGGAATACTTTGGGTGTGCCAAACGTCACAACGTAACTGGGTGGCTATAAAGGTGCACTACGGGTATCTCCGAAAGTGTCTGTTGGGTTGGCACGAATCGAGACTGGGATTTGTCACTCCGTGTGACGGAGAGGTATCTCTGGGCCCACTCGGTAGGACATCATCATAATGTGCACAATGTGATCAAGGAGTTGATCACGGGATGATGTGTTACGGAACGAGTAAAGAGACTTGCCGGTAATGAGATTGAACAAGGTATCGAGATACCGACGATCGAATCTCGGGCAAGTACTATACCGCTAGACAAAGGGAATTGTATACGGGATTGATCGAATCCTCGACATCGTGGTTCATCCGATGAGATCATCGTGGAACATGTGGGAGCCAACATGGGTATCCAGATCCCGCTGTTGGTTATTGACTGGAGAACGTCTCGGTCATGTCTGCATGGTTCCCGAACCCGTAGGGTCTACACACTTAAGGTTCGATGACGCTAGGGTTATAAAGGAAGTTTGTATGTGGTTACCGAATGTTGTTCGGAGTCCCGGATGAGATCCCGGACATCACGAGGAGTTCCGGAATGGTCCGGAGGTAAATATTTATATATAGGAAGTATGGTTTTGGCCACCGGAAGTGTTCTGGGCATCACCGGTAGTGTACCGTGACCACCGGAGGTGTCCGGGGGTCCACCAAGTGGGGCCACAAGTCCTGGAGGGCTACTTGGGCTAAGTGTGGGAGGGGACCAGCCCCAGGTGGGCTGGTGCGCCCCCCCACAAGGCCCAAGGCGCAAGGAAGAGGGGAAAGCGGGCAAACCATAGGGCAGATGGGCCCTAAGGCCCACTCCTGGTGCGCCTCCCTCTCCCCCTCCCCCTTGGCCGCCTCCCTTAGACGGGATCTAGGCTGGCCGCCACCCCTAGGAGTGAAAACCCTAAAGGGGGCGCAGCCCCTCCCCTTCCCCTATATATAGTTGAGGTTTGGGCTGCCCACAACACACGAGTTCCTCTCCTGTTAATGGTGCAGCCCTGCATCTCTCCTTCCTCCTCTCCCGCGGTGCTTGGCGAAGCCCTGCAGGATTGCCACGCTCCTCCACCACCACCACGCCATTGTGATGCTGCTGGATGGAGTCTTCCTCAACCTCTCCCTCTCCCCTTGCTGGATCAAGGCATGGGAGACGTCACCAGGCTGTACGTGTGTTGAACGCGGAGGTGCCGTCCGTTCGGCACTTGGTCATCGGTGATTTGGATCACGACGAGTACGACTCCATCAACTCCGTTCACTTGAACGCTTTCGCTTAGCGATCTACAAGGGTATGTAGATGCACTCTCTTTCCCCTCGTTGCTGGTTTCTCCATAGATAGATCTTGGTGACACGTAGGAAAATTTTAAATTTCTGCTACGTTCCCCAACAGACATGCTGAGAGCTTGTGCACTAGATTATGGATCTAGTTGGGACGATAACTTGCCTTATGCAGAGTTCTCTTATAACAACAGTTATCAAGCCAGTTTAAAGATGGCCCCTTTGGAAGCACTGTATGGAAGGAGGTGCAGAACACCGTTGTTGTGGGACGAAGTTGGAGACCGGCAATTGTTTGGACCAGATTTGATTAAAGAGTCTGAGGAGAAGGTTAAGCTGATTCGCGATAGACTCAAGGTAGCCCAGTCTAGGCAGAAGAGTTATGCGGATTCTAAACGCAAGGAGACGGTTTACGAAGTCGGAGACAGAGTGTATCTTCGAGTATCACCACTTCGAGGAGTGAAGCGCTTTGGAGTTAAGGGAAAGTTAGCGCCACGTTTTGTGGGACCATACGGAGTTTTGGAACGTATGGGAGAAGTGGCTTACAAGTTGGAATTACCCGAAGGATTGTCCGGAGTTCACGATGTGTTCCATGTTTCACAATTAAAGAAGTGCCACGCGGAGATGGCTGATATTCCTCTCAGAGATACAATGCTGCTTGAAGCGATACAGTTGGATAGTGATTTGACATATGAGGAGAAACCAGTCAAGATACTCGAGTTTGCCAACCGAGTTACGTGCAACAAGGTTATCAAATTTTGCAAGGTTCAGTGGAGTCACCATACCGAGGATGAAGCCACTTGGGAACGGGAGGAAGACTTACAGAAGGATCACTCTCACCTATTTTCTAGCCAACCCGAATCTCGAGGGCGAGATTCATCTTAAGGGGGGTAGGTTTGTAACATCCCAAAATTTCAATTTGGAATGTTATGCATTAGATCATCATTGCATATCACATTTTTATTGCATTTTTGGTTGATCCTAGAAATTCTAAGCAACTCAAGGACCCACGGAGAAAGTTGGGGATTTCGTTATTTTCATATTTGAGTTTTACTCGAATTATGAAAAAAGGATCGCTTGGTTCTAATTGTATTTCTCTGAAATATTTCTTTTATTAAAAATAAAAGAGAGAGAGGATAAAATGACTTCCTAAAAATAAATAAAGATTAGAGATTTAATATTAAAATCAAATAGGATTTTTATTCGGAGTTTTATCGCTATTTTATTTGAATTAGGAAAATATGCGTTTTTCAAAATTGCATTTTAGGCCCAAATAAATGTTCACCTTGTCCGGCTTATTTTTAGAGGACGGGGAAAATTTATTTCGAGATTTTTGGAGTCTGTTTAGTATTTCTTTTCTTTCTTTTTCTGCACGTTCGAATTGTTTAAAAAAACGCGAACCGACCTAACCAGGCCGTGTCCATCTAGGACTCTCGGCCCGGCCGGCCTTATAAGTCGGGGAGCCGCCCCTCAGCCCACCCTGCACCCCTGCCCAAAACCCTAGCCACCCGAGCCGCGCGCCGCCCCCGCCGCCCGCCCGCCGGAGCCGCGTCCCGCCGCAGCCTCGCCGCCCGACCCCGCCGAAGCCACACGCCGCCGCCGTTGTTCCGCAGCCGCCGGTAACCGCTACCGGTAACCGCCGCCGCCGCCGGTTTTTCTTTAGAACCCGCGGTTTTATTTTTTTAGTAGATTGTTTTTTTAGTTTAGTTATTTAGCGGACGTTCGTCCGTACGTTCGTTTTTATGAATGGTTTTCACCATTTAGCCGCAGACAGCGAACGTTCGTTCGTTAGCCTGTTCATCAGTTTTTATTTTTCTCGCATTTTCCGCGATTATTTTTGATCGCGATTTCTGATCCGATTTTCGTTTTAGTATACGTTTCGCTCGTTTATCGGAATCAGGCGATTCAAGCGCCTGGAGTTTCGTCTCGAAACCCTCTTTACGTTTAACCAACTTAAACAAGTTTTTGCTACTGTAAAATTTGAATTTAGTCCAGATTAGTAAACGAAGCCTGTTTCTTTCGCCGTTTGAGTTTTGTCGCTTCGTTTGATTTGTTTCTTTTTGCAAACCGGAGTTCTTAAGTTGAACTTTATGGTTAGATCTCTTATTTGAGTTTTACCCGTGCCCTTGCTTGATTGCTTATTTGTATGCTTGTTTGTTTGCGATAGAGTACCCGGAGTGCGAAGCGTGCTACTACGAGTCTCTAGGTTTCGCGGATCATCAGCAAGGCAAGTAACACTTTGATCATACCTCGTACTATCCAGTTTTGTTGCATTAGATCAATCCTCAAACGATTGCATGGTTAGGATCTGATTTAAACTGTGGGTTGGGAAGTAGATGAGGTAGTACCTATTCACCTGTTTATTATCAAACCCTAGGAGTTACTTCTTCGTTATGCTTATATTGCTATGCTATGCTCATAGACGTGGATTGGGTTTGGGTGTATTCCATGACAGATGTGATATGGTTAATTAATGGTTCAACTTAAGGTGGCAACTTTAATACACATCTGGGTGGATTGAGGCACCTGGGTTTTCCAGAGATTGCCTGTAGTTTTGGAAATCCCGAGGTACCGTGTGATTCTCCTATGGACTGCCACCCAGGCTCAAAGGGATCATGAGATTATTCATACTGAAAACTTCCATGTGCAGCCACAAGCTATTATGGGCTCTAGCATAGTTGAGCAAGTCATGTGAACTCTTACAGTGGTAGACTAGCAGATGTAGGGGATGTAGGTGGTATGGTCTACCCATCGTAAGGTGCAAACGCTTCTGAAAGACTATGTCTCAGTCATCCGTTTCTCAAACACCATGTAGTGCGAGAATCCCAACGGAGGAAATCGAGTCTTGTGGGGAAAAGTGCACAAACCTCTGCCGAGTGTACAAACTAATCATGGTTAGCCGTGTCCCCGGTTATGGACATCTTGAGTATCCGGTTTTTGGATTATCATGTGGATCTCATCACGTTACTTAAATTAATTTGTTGGGTTGTTAATGATTACTTTTAATTGGGATTGAGTGGGGTTTACCTTCTCAATGTTTGTGAACCACCATGATAGGTAAATAAAACATATTCCTTTGCAGTAGGGAAAAATTGGCTTTTCGCAAAACATATTAACCCTACAGCCTCCACCAGCCATATATGCATGTAGTGATAGCATTATTCTGTTCATTACTCTCTTGTGTTACATTGCCAGCATATTCCATGTGCTGACCCGTTTTCGGGCTGCAACGTATCATGTTGCAGACTTTTCAGACGACGAGTAAGGAGCCTTAGGTCATGGTCTTTCACTTAGTGATGCCGTTGGAGTTGATGGACTCACTTTATCTTCCAAGTCTTCCACTGTTATCGTATTAGATGGCCTTAAGCCATATTTATTATAATAAGTTCTCTTTTGAGACATTCGTTGTAATAAGTGTGTGATTTCTACTCTATTATAAATTCTTCAAGTACTGTGTGTGTCAGCATTACCGATCCAGGGATGACACTTATGCATAGAGATCAGACTATTTGAGGTCTGGTCACTACAAAGATGGTATCAGAGCACACGCTGACTGTAGGACATGACCATTAAGATAAAGCCCTAGATCATTGCTCTATTCTCATTTCTGACCCCTCTCCATTTTCTACTCTTTAGGATGGCGGATGCAATGATAAAGTTCATGCAACCGGATGAAGACACCCCTTTTGGACGCCACCTGAAGGAAGTCACTAGGTACCTGAACATTGGAATACCAAGTTTCACCGGGACTTACAATGCCACTTTACCAGAAGAGGAGCGCTGGATGATTCAAGTTCAAGTTCCAGGAAGGACATTCATGCCAGTCACTGAGCCCATAGAGTTTACTTTCGACGCACCCACCTGGAGTCTAGGAAAGAGTATGGCAGCTCACATCACTATGGGACGCATTGGAGAAGTGTACCACAATGATCTCCAGGACACTATCTACCAGATTTGTGGGCGCCGAGATGAGCAATGGAAGTTGATCAACACCAGGAAGGATAGATCGATTGCCTCTTTCATCCAGGAGTTAAACCAGCACATTTGTCGCCAGGAGAACCAGATGTGCGCAGGCATGATGGATTTGAAGAAAGCAATGACGAGGATTACGGAACTGGAGGAAGAACTCAAGGCTACACGCGAAGATTATGAGGAAGAAATCGTCGTACTAGTGGAGAAGAATGATGACCTGACCAGGAAGCTAGGAGTTTTCATGGGAGACCCTGTGCCAGGAGGAGAAGATGACAGTTCCACTTGCCCGGAGAACTACATCATCATCGACGACACCGACTCGGACCCTGACAATAGCGATGATGATTTTGTTGATGAAGCTGGAGCAGATATCATGGCTTCGACCAAGCAATTTTTCTAGTAGACCACCAGATCAATAGTAGTATTCCACCATGTATATGGCATAGTCCAAGCACTTTTGTGACGATAGTTCTAGACCGATTATATGCTTTGTTTGATTGATTGAGTGATATGTTTGTGTTTGTCTCATGTGCATATGGGTAGTGTTTTCCCTCTAGACCTCATTCTATTATGTTTTCTCATCTTTTCTAAAAACCCAGCAGATGCCTCCGAGACGCGACAATGGATTTGCTTTTCCACCGGAGCTCACTCAGTTGATCCAGCAGCAGAATGCATTGATGCAGATACTAGTCCAGAATCAGAACCAAGGGAGCAACAACAACAACAACAACAACAACAACAACAACAACCAGTTGACCACTTAGCCCGTTTTCTTAGGCTGAATCCGCCGGTGTTCTCCAGTAGCACCGAGCCGATTGTTGCAGATGATTGGCTCCGCAATATTGAGAGGGAGTTGACTATTGCAATATGCACAGATGCGGAGAGAGTGCGTTTTGCCGCACATCAGCTTGATGGACCCGCAGCATCTTGGTGGGAGAATTTCATAGTCACTTACCCTATTGACACTGTGACATGAGACCAGTTTCAGCAGGCTTTTCGCACTGCCCATGTTTCAGCAGGAGCTATGGCCATGAAGAAGCGTGAGTTTCGCAACTTACGCCAAGGAGGGCACACTGTTGGCCAATATGTGGATGAGTTTAGTAAGTTAGCACGTTATGCCCTAGATGACGTTACTACAGATGCTACTAAGAAGGAGAAGTTTTTGGAGGGACTGAATGATGAGCTGAGCATGCAGTTGATGGTGGAAAATTTCAATAACTACCATGAGTTGGTAGATAGAGCTCTCATGCTTGAAGGGAAGCAACAGCAGATTGACAACCGCAAGAGGAAGTATGGGTAGGGGAAGTATAATTCTGGAGCCCAGCAGAGACCCCGTTATACCCCGAACTCGGGAGGACTTGTTCATAACCATGGAGGCCACACTCATAATGGAGGAAGTTCGCACAACCATAGTGTCCCCAAGAATGGAAATGGTAATGGAGGAAGCAGCGGACAGAACTCGTTCCAACCTGGCAACACCCGCCAAGAAGGATCTAAGCCACGTTACTTGCTACAAGTGCCAGAAGACCGGACATTACGCTAATGAATGTCCTGAAGCTAAGAATGGAAATGGCAATGGAAGCTCTGGGAAGAGTCCCAACCCATGACGGAGTTGTTGAAGAAGGACACCAAATTCAATTGGACTGAGGAATGTGAGGCCAGTTTTCAGGAGTTGAAGAGACGCTTGGTTACATCGCCAGTGTTGATACTTCTAGATCAACGCAAGGATTATGAAGTATATTGCGACGCTTCTCGTCGAGGACTTGGAGCCATACTTATGCAGGAGGGAAGAGTTGTTTCATATGCCTCACGACAGCTAAAACCCCATGAGTTAAACTATGCTACGCATGATTTGGAGTTAGCAGCCGCAGTGCATGCGTTGAAAACATGGAGACATTTTCTCATTGGAAACCATTGTGCAGTATACACGGATCACAAGAGTTTGAAGTATAGCTTCACGCGGAAGGAGTTAAATCTCAGGCAGAGGAGATGGTTGGAACTCATCAAGGATTACGATATGAGATTGCATTATCATCCAGGAAAGGCTAATGTAGTAGCCGTTGCGTTGAGCCGCAAGAGTCATGTAAATACTCTCATGACCGGAGAATTACCCAAGGAGTTAGCAGAAGACCTTCGTGAGCTATGTTTAGAGATAGTTCCGAGAGGCTATGTAGCAGCATTGGAAATTCAGTCCACCTTGATGGATAAGATCAGGGAAGCTCAGAAGATGGACAAGGAGATTGCCGAGATAAAGGGAAGGATGAGTAAAGGGAAGGCCAAGGGATTTCGTGAGGACGAGCACGATACCTTATGGTTCACAGACCGCGTATATGTGCCCAATGATAAGGAGATCAGGAAGTTAATTCTGCAAGAGGCCCATGATTCGCCATATTCGATTCACCCAGGAAATACCAAGATGTATCTGGATTTGAAGGACATTTTCTGGTGGACCGATATGAAGAAGGATATTGCAGAGTATGTAGTAGTTTGTGATGTATGTCAGAGAGTGAAGGCAGAACATCAGAAGCCAGCAGGATTGCTACAGCCATTGCCTATACCCGAATGGAAGTGGGATAAACTAGGCATGGATTTTATCACATGATTGCCCAGAACTCGTTCAGGCTATGACTCGATATGGGTTGTAGTCGATCGATTGACGAAAGTAGCTCATTTCATCCCAGTGAAGACCACTTACACCAGTGCTAAGTTGGAAAAGATATATATGACCAGGATCGTATGTCTGCACGGAGTTCCGAGGACCATAGTATCAGATAGAGGAACCCAGTTTACCTCAAAGTTTTGGAATCAGTTGCATGAAACTTTGGGAACCAGGCTAGAGTTTAGTACAACCTTCCATAGACAGATGGACAGACTGAGAGAGTCAATCAGATTCTAGAAGACATGCTGACAGCTTGTGCACTAGATTATGGATCTAGTTGGGACGATAACTTGCCTTATGCAGAGTTCTCTTATAACAACAGTTATCAAGCCAGTTTGAAGATGGCCCCTTTCGAAGCATTGTACGGAAGGTGGTGCAGAACACCGTTGTTGTGGGACGAAGTTGGTGACCGACAATTGTTTGGACCAGATTTGATTAAAGAGTCTGAGGAGAAGGTTAAGCTGATTCGCGATAGACTCAAGGTGGCCCAGTCTAGGCAGAAGAGTTATGCGGATTCTAAACGCAAGGAGACGGTTTACAAGGTCAGAGACAGAGTGTATCTTCGAGTATCACCACTTCAAGGAGTGAAGCGCTTTGGAATTAAGGGAAAGTTAGTGCCACGTTTTGTGGGACCATACAGAGTTTTGGAACGTATGGGAGAAGTGGCTTACAAGTTGGAATTACCCGAAGGATTGTCCGGAGTTCACGGCGTGTTCCACGTTTCACAATTAAAGAAGTGCCACGCAGAGATGGCTGATATTCCTCTGAGAGATACAGTGCCGCTTGAAGCGATACAGTTGGATAGTGATTTGACATATGAGGAGAAACCAGTCAAGATACTCGAGTTTGCCAGACGAGTTACGCGCAACAAGGTTATCAAATTTTGCTAGGTTCAGTGGAGTCACCATACCGAGGATGAAGCCACTTGGGAACGGGAGGAAGACTAACGGAAGGATCACTCTCACCTATTTTCTAGCCAACCCGAATCTCGAGGGCGAGATTCATCTTAAGGGGGGTAGGTTTGTAACATCCCAAATTTTCAAATTGGAATGTTATGCATTAGATCATCATTGCGTATCATATTTTTATTGCATTTTTGGTTGATCCTAGAAATTCTAAGCAACTCAAGGACCCACGAAGAGAGTTGGGGATTTCGTTATTTTCATATTTGAGTTTTACTCGAATTATGAAAAGAGGATCGCTTGGTTTTAATTGTATTTCTCTGAAATATTTCTTTTATTAAAAATAAAAGAGAGAGGATAAAATGAATTTCTCAAAATAAAGAAATATCAGAGATTTAGTATTAAAATCAAATAAGATTTTTATTCGGAGTTTTATCACTATTTTATTTGAATTAGGAAAAATATGCGTTTTTCAAAATTGCATTTTAGGCCCAAATAAATGTTCACCTTGTCCGGCTTATTTTTAGAGGATGGGGAAATTTATTCCGGGATTTTTGGAGTCTGTTTAGTATTTATTTTCTTTCTTTTTCTGCACGTCTGAATTGTTTAGAAAAAACGCGAACCGACCTAACCGGGCCGTGTCCGTCTAGGACTCTCGGCCTGACCGGCCTTATAAGCCGGGGGAGCCGCCCCTCAGCCCATCCCGCACCCCCGCCCAAAACCCTAGCCACTCGAGACGCGCGCCGCCCCCGCCGCCGCCGCCGCCGCCCGCCTGCCGGAGCCGCGTCCCGCCGCCACCTCGCCGCCCGACCCCTCCGGAGCCGCCGGTAACCGCCGCCGCCGCCATCGGTTTTTCTTTAGAACCCGCGGTTTTATTTTTTAGTAGATTGGTTTTTTTAGTTTAGTTATTTAGCGGATGTTCATCCGTATGTTCGTTTTTTCGAACGGTTTTCACCGTTTAGCCGCAGACAGCGAACGTTCGTTCGTTAGTCTGTTCGTCAGTTTTTCTTTTTCTCGGATTTTCCGCGATTATTTTCGATTGCGATTTCTTATCCGATTTTCGTTTTAGTATACTTTTTGCTCGTTTATCGGAATCAGGCGATTCAAGCGCCTGGAGTTTCGTCTCGAAACCCTCTTTACGTTTAACCAACTTAAACAAGTTTTTGCTACTGTAAAATTTGACTTTAGTCCAGATTAATAAACGAAGCTTATTTCTTTCGCCGTTTGAGTTTTGTTGCTTTCTTTGATTTGCTTATTTTTGAAAACCGGAGTTCTTAAGTTGAACTTTATGGTTAGATCTCTTATTTGAGTTTTACCCGTGCCCTTGCTTGATTGCTTATTTGTATGCTTGTTTGTTTGTGATAGAGTACCCGGAGTGCGAAGCGTGCTACTACGAGTCTCTAGGTTTCGCGGATCATCAGTAAGGCAAGTAACACTTTGATCATACCTCTTACTATCCAGTTTTGTTGCATTAGATCAATCCTCAAACAATTGCATGGTTAGGATCTGATTTAAACTGTGGGTTGGGAAGTAGATGAGGTAGTACCTATTCACCTGTTTATTATCAAACCCTGGGAGTTACTTCTTCGTTATGCTTATATTGCTATGCTATGCTCGTAGACGTGGATTGGGTTTGAGTGTATTCCATGACAGATGTGAGATGGTTAATTAATGGTTCAACTTAAGGTGGCAACTTTAATACACATCTGGGTGGATTGAGGCACCTGGGTTTTCCAATGATTGCGTGTATTTTTGGAAATCCCGGGGTACCGTGTGATTCTCCTATGGACTGCCACCCAGGCTCAAAGGGGCCATGAGATTATTCATACTGGAAACTTCCGTCTGCAGCCACAAGCTATTATGGGCTCTAGCATAGTTGAGTAAGTCGTGTGAACTCTTACAGTGGTAGACTAGCAGATGTAGGGGATGTAGGTGGTACGGTCTACCCATCGTAAGGTGCAAACTCTTCTGAAAGACTATGTCTCGGTCATCCGTTTCTCAAACACCATGTAGTATGAGAATCCCAATGGAGGAGATCGAGTCTTGTGGGGAAAAGTGCACAAACCTCTGTGGAGTATACAGACTAATCATGGTTAGCCGTGTCCCCGGTTATGGACATCTTGAGTATCTGGTTTTTGGATTATCATGTGGATCTCATCACGTTACTTAATTTAATTTGTTGGGTTGTTAATGATTACTTTTAATTGGGATTGGGAGGGGGTTTACCTTCTCAATGTTTGTCAACCACCATGATAGGTAAATAAAACATATTCCTTTGCAGTAGGGAAAAATTGGCTTTTCGCAAAACATATTAACCCTACAGCCTCCACCAGCCATATATGCATGTAGTGATAGCATTATTCTGTTCATTACTCTCTTGTGTTACATTGCTAGCATATTCCATGTGCTGACCCGTTTTCGGGCTGCAACGTATCATGTTGCAGACTTTTCAGACGACGAGTAAGGAACCTGAGGTCGTGGTCTTTCACTCAATGATGTCGTTGGAGTTGATGGACTCATTTTATCTTCCAAGCTTCCGTTGTTATCGTATTAGATGGCCTTAAGCCATATTTATTGTAATAAGTTCTCTTTTGAGACATTCGTTGTAATAAGTGTGTGATTGCTACTCTATTATTAATCCTTCGAGTACTGTGTGTGTCAGCATTACCGATCCAGGGATGACACTTATGCACAGAGATCAGACTGTTTGAGGTTTGGTCGCTACACATACCCTCCGATACCACTCATAGATTCATCAAAATAAGCAAACAACACATAGAATTCAGAATCTGTCAAAAAACATAACAGTCTGTAGTTTTCTGATTTGTTCGAATACTTATGGAACTCCAAAAATTCTGAAATAAATTGGTGGACCTGAGGAGTTTGTCTATTAATTATCTTCAAAAAGAATCAACCTAAAAGCACTGTCCAATAAAAAATTTCAGCTAATCTCGTGAGCGCAAAAGTTTCTGTTTTTTACAGCAAGATCGCATAGACTTCACCCAAGTCTTTCCAAAGGTTTTACTTGGCACAAACACTAATTAAAACATAAAACCACATCTAAACAGAGGCTTGATGAATTATTTATTACTAAACAGGAGCAAAAGCAAAGGACAAGAATAAAATTGGGCTGTCTCCCAACAAGCGTTAACGTTTAACGCCCCAAGCGAGGCATGATGATTTCAATGATGCTCACGTAAAAGATAAGAACCGAAACATAAAGAGGGCATCATGAAGAATATGACTAGCACATTTAAGTCTAACCCACTTCCTATGCATAGGGATTTTGTGAGCAAACAATTTATGGGAACAATAATCAACTAGCATAGGAAGGCAAAACAAGCATAACTTTAAAATTTTAAGCACATAGAGAGGAAACTTGATATTATTGCAATTCCTACAAGCATATATTCCTACCTCATAATAATTTTCAGTAGCATCATGAATGAATTTAACAATATAACCATCACATAAAGCATTCTTTTCATGATCTACAAACATAGAATTTTTATTACTCTCCAAATAAGCAATTTTCTTCTCATTCGGAATAGTGAGAGTATCATAAGAAACTCGAATACTATAAATTGTTTCCATGTTGAAAGAATAGAGTTCAGAAAAAGGGTAATCATAATCATGACAAGTTTTATAAATATAATCATCACTACTTTTTATAGCATAAGTATCATCAATAATTATCATAAGTAGCAACTTTGTTCTCATCATAATCAATTGAAACCTCTTCCAAGATAGTGGAATCATTACTAAATAAAGTCATGACCTCTCCAAATCCATTTTTATAATTATCACAATAAGATTTAACATCCTCCAAAATAGTGGGATCATTACTTCCTAAAGTTGACACTCTTCCAAACCCACTTTCATCAATACAATCATCATAAATAGGAGGCATGCTATCATCATAATAATTTTGCATATCAAAACTTGGGAGGTTAAAAATATCATCTTCATAAAACATAGCATCCCCAAGCTTGGGCCTTTTCATATCATAAGCATAATCACTCTCATCATTAATAGTATGAATAACATCAATAGTATAGCAATTATCATCATCACAATGAGTAATAGGAGCAACATCATTTAGGAGGGATACCTTTTTACCTTTGCTTCTCCGTATTTTCTTTTTCTTCTTCATATTAAGTGTGGGTTTAATCCTCTTTTTGGAGCTCCTTATTAATGAGATTGGTTAAATAGAAGGCTCCTCCTCGTTACTTGATTCATCATAAGAAAGAATAGGAGGATATTGGGAAATATCCTCCCTTTCATTAGTATTCTCTTCATCTTCTATTTGTTTTCTTGTCTTTATGTAATTGGCAATATAAGGATTTTCAATGCAATTCACCGCACAATACATATAAATTTCCTCTAGGTCAAAATCAAGAACTTTATCAAGGACAAATTCTGGCATATCCTTAGTTATACGTTTCATTTCTTCATAACCCACAAGCAAACTAAGTTCATTATGATGCGCAAGGGAAATCAAGTCATCACAATTTTTGGACATGATACGATCATGAAACAAATTACATTGGATATTTAAATGACCACGTTCATTGCAAAGTTCACAAGGATGGCTACGAAAATTTAAATTTTCAGCACAAACATCTAGCCTTTCTTGCAACCATTTAGTTTCTAAATACTTATGCCTCTTGCAAAATCTATCTTCCCTATTTGGTGTGTATTTGCAAACTCTATGCACTCCACAAAAATTGACATGCTTATAAGAGACATTTTCATCATGACTAGTGCAATCATCATTAGTACTATGGATATTCAAAGAGTTCGTACTAACAACATTGCAATCATGCTCATCATTCACATATTTTATGCCAAACATTCTATGTAATTCTTCTTCTAGTACTTGAGCACAATTTTCCTTCCCATTATTTTCACGAAAGACATTAAAAAGATGAAGCATACGAGGCAACCTTAATTCCATTTTTTGTAGTTTTCTTTTATAGACTAAACTAGTGATAAAACAAGAAACAAAAAGATTCGATTGCAAGATCTAAAGATATACATTCCAGCACTCACCTCCCCGGCAACGGCGCCAGAAATTGCTTGATGTCTACTACACAACCTTCTTCTTGTAGACGTTGTTGGGCATCCAAGTGCAGAGGTTTGTAGGACAGTAGCAAATTTCTCTCAAGTGGATGACCTAAGGTTTATCAATCTGAGGGAGGCGTAGGATGAAGATGGTCTCTCTCAAACAACCCTGCAACTAAATAACAAGGAGTCTCTTGTGTCCCCAACACACCCAATACAATGGTAAATTGTATAGGTGCACTAGTTCGGCGAAGAGATGGTGATACAAGTGCAATATGGATGGTAGATATAGGTTTTTGTAATCTGAAAATATAAAAACAGCAAGAGAACTAATGATAAAAGGGAGCGAAAACGGTATTGCAATGAGTTGAAACAAGGCCTAGGGTAAATACTTTCACTAGTGCAAGTTCTCTCAACAATAATAACATAATTGAATCATATAACTATCCCTCAACATGCAACAAAGAGTCACTCCAAAGTCACTAATAGCGGAGAACAAACGAAGAGATTATTGTAGGGTACGAAACCACCTCAAAGTTATCCTTTCTGATCGATCTATTCAAAACTCCTTAGTAAAATAACACGAAGCTATTCTTTCCGTTCGATCTATCCTAGAGTTCGTACTAGAATAACACCTTAAGACACAAATCAACCAAAACCCGAATGTCACCTAGATACTCCAATGTCACCTCAAGTATCCGTTGGAGAGCGCCGGGATGATTAAGATGGCCACCGGTGAGGGATCCCCCCTCCGGCAGGGTGCCGGAACAGGGTCCCGATTGGTTTTTGGTGGCTACAGAGGCTTGCAGCAGCGAAACTCCCGATCTAGGTTATTTTCTGGAGGTTTCTGTATTTATAGGAATTTTTGGCGTAGGTCTCGTGTCAGGGGGGTCTCCGAGTCGTCCACGAGATAGGGGGACACGCCCAGGGGGTAGGGCGCGCCCCCACCCTCGTGGACAGCCCGGGACTCTTCTGGCCCAACTCTTTTACTCCGGGGGCTTCTTTTGGTCCATAAAAAATCATCGAAAATTGGCACGTCAATTGGACTCCGTTTGGTATTCCTTTTCTGTAAAACTCAAAAACAAGAAAAAAAACAAAAACTGGCACTGGGCTATAGGTTAATAGGTTAGTCCCAAAAATCATATAAAATAGCATATAAATGCATATAAACATCCTAGATGGATAATATAATAGCATGGAACAATAAAAAATTATAGATACATTGGAGACGTATCAGAAGGTTGCATTCGGACATCAGAATGGTTTCGAATGATTCGGGCATTTTTTCGGAGTACCGAGGGGTTACCGGAACCCCCCGGGGGAATGTTGGGCCTACATGGGCCATAGGGGAGAGGGGAGGCATCCCACAAGGGGTGGTCGCGCCCCTCCCTATAGGGAGTCCGAGAGGCCCCCCTTTCCTTCTCCTCTTCCTCTCCCTTCCCTCTTTCCCCCTCTCCGAAAAAGGAAAGGGAGTCCTAGTTGGACTCCCCCGTTTGGCGCGCCCTAGGCTGGCCGCCTCCTCCCCTCCTCCTTTATATACGGGGGAGGGGGCACCCCAAAGGCACAACAAGTCTTCTCTTAGCCGTGTGCGGTGCCCCCTCCATAGTTTAACACCTCGGTCATATCGTCGTAGCGCTTAGGCGAAGCCCTGCGCCGGTAACTTCATCATCACCGTCGCCACGCCATCGTGCTAAGGGAACTCTCCCTCGTCCTCAACTGGATCAAGAACTCGAGGGACGTCATCGTGCTGAACTGTGCTGAACACAGAGGTGCCGTACGTTCGGTACTTGGATCGGTTGGATCATGAAGACGTTCGACTACATCAACCGTGTTACTAAACGCTTCCGCTTTCGATCTACGAGGGTACACGGACACACTCTCCCGTCTCGTTGTTATGCATCTCCTAGGTAGATCTTGCGTGATCGTAGGAATTTTTTTGAAATAAAGCGTTCCCCAACAAATATAGTAGAATTATGAGTGTCGGTCCTCCATTCGCTTAAGTTTCGTATGCCACTTACACAACTATCCTTGCACTTCATTGTGTACTTTCCCTAGCCTCTCTAGAGCTAAAATAAAAAATATTTGAGATGTAGAAACTAAGGTACTTTGTAAAAAAAATTATCAGGGAGATAACTAGAGTACACATAAAAGACAAACATTAAATTTGAGGGGATGCAACTGAAAGATTTACAAGAAAAAAAAGAGAACTTGAGTGTAGTGGTTATGATGAACATAGCAGGATCCAATCGGAGGAAGTGTTTTTGGTAATTGGCCAATGTTGTATATTCATGGTCGATATTCTTATCCTGAGAATCCCTCAATAAGTGTGGTGTATATGAAGGAGCCTAAATGAACATGCTATCATACCATGGTCTTACATGTTCTTATAACTGTTCACTTAGAAAGTAACACAAGTACTGAGACTCATTATGGTAAAAACCAACTATAGGCATGTCTTACTTTAGGAGATTTTTTTAATTAATAGGCTTCTAAAATAAAATTTTAGACATCGATGCGAGAATAAGCCGGGTAGGGGCAAATTATTTTGCAAGCCACCCACAAGTCCCCAAAAAATGGCCCTGAAGGAAGCCGATAGAGATGATTTTGCACCCAAATATAGACGAGAGCTTTGCATAAACAGACAATTGGAGCAATTTAGACTGCCCCTTGGAGATAACCTTCCTATGTGTAGTTTATCTCAACAAAAGGCAAACCAATCCCACATGCAACACTTAGCGGGGCGACCCATCTCAATGTCTCGTTCAACAGGGAGTGTTCCTGATTTTCTATGCGGGGTTCTTTTGGTTTGCAGTTGTTTGAACATATTAAAAGAACACTGATAAACAAAATTTAGAACCCCGACCATTTTTTAAAAAGGCGAAAAATCTGAAAAATATTATGATCATTTTTAAATATGAACAATTTCTATTATGTACTCCCTCCGTCCCATAATGTAAGACGTTTTTTGACACTAAACGTCTTACATTACGGGACAGAAGGAGTACAAGTTTACGTTTTTTATAAAAAATGAACTATTTTTTTAAACATGATTTTTGAAAGAAAAGAAGAAAGGAAATATAAAAAATTAAAAAACAAACAGGAAATAAATTTAGAAAATAAAAACCAAGAAGAAAAAAAACAGAGAAGAAAGAAAAAGTAGAAAGTAAAAAAAACTTTCTAGAACCTTCCCAAAACCGGAAAAAGAACCTTCCCAAAATCAGGAATCAGGACTTGAAACACTAATGGGCCGGCCCGGAAATTTGTCGAGATGCCCCTAGGGCCCACTTTCTTGCATACAAAATTATCATCAATTCGAGGCCGACAAGACCAAATATTAGCCCATAAAAAGGACAGGCAGGCGATTCCAAATCTCGACGCGGGAAAAGCCAACAGAAGAGGGAAGGAAGGGAAGCGCGCCCCCCAAAAATTTCCCGCGTTCCGTAGGTAGCGAGCTCCGCCCCGGATCTAGCCGTCGACGAGCGATGGCCTCGACGAGGGATCTCGCCATAGCGTCCATCTCGGCCGCCGCAGGCGCCGTAGCTGCCGCGGCCGCGCTCCTGTACTCCTACTCGGCAACCAATTCCAAGCCCCAGAGCCCGCTCCCACCCTCGCCGTGCACGGGGCCACTCCCCGTCAACGGCTGCGCCGCCAGGCATCCGCCAGCGCAGGACCCCTTCAAAACCACCAAGAGGGAAGGGTTAGTCCCCCTTTGCCGGGCCCTCTTTCACCGCCCCTCGCCGCCTCGCGTATCTTGGTTGCCGCTCTTGCTAAGCTTGGGAGGATTTGTGCCCCACCTTTTTTGGGTTCTTGTTGCAGGTTCATCTCATGGGACGACTACTTCATGGCGATTGCGTTCCTTTCAGCCGAGCGTTCCAAGGATCCTAACCGGCAGGTGAAGTGCATCCCTGTTGACGCCCGTCAAAATATCCTAAATATGTGTCTGTGCTTAATCTGTTTGTAGAAATTCCTCAATGAAACTGGTAGTCTGCTGCTGCGTGAGATAATGGAAAGCCATGTCCAAACGTGGCTGACAAGCTGTCTTTAGCCATTGCAACGAATAATTCATTTGCCATTAGGCAATTGGCTTTGTTTTCCCTTCCAAAACACAATTGATGCCAAACTCACGCTGGTGAACTGCAAGCTGGAAGCGACGGTGATGTGGTAGTGGAGCTGAAAGAGGAGACATCACCGGAGTGGTTAGGGTCGTGAGGTGGAGCCGCCGTAGGAGTTAGGGGTTAGAACTGGGATCTGCTTAGGTTGTCTGCTTGCAAGCGCTCATGTGTTGGTGTGTGTGCGTGTTGGGGGTGCGGGGAGGGAAGGCTTGATCAAGACTGCAACGGCGGCTCTGCAACTTGGGCCGACTGCATTCTAGGTGGACTCAATGAAGAGTTGATCAACCTTTCAAAATTAAAACTATTATAGCACTTTAGCTTTTCATACAAGGCAGCAAACATCAGGGATCTGTGGCACTTCTGTTGATTGTATTGAAAGAAGTTTGTTGTGACATCATTTATTCAGTGAATGTGACATAACTATAAATCTTAACATAAGGTAGCAAGTAGCAACTCATGTAAGATTTTCATTTTTCACTTTTGTTTGTCAAACATTATGATTTTTCTACCTAAAATCCATTTTATGCAGGTTGGTGCATGCTTGGTTAGCCAAGAAGGCATTATCCTAGGTAAGGATGGAGCCTAAGCTGCTTTATGATATGTAACTTGATTTATCCAAAACTTTAATTGATGGCTGCAATAGTGATAAGCAAAGTACAAGGATTGTTGTGATAGGCCAAGTGCCATAGTTTGTCATCTTTTGATAATATAATTCAACTGTTTTGTTTTTACCAACAGGTATTGGCTACAATGGATTCCCAAGAGGCTGTTCGGATGATAAGCTTCCTTGGGCAAAGGTAATTATCTTTGAAGCTTTAATTAGAAGGGCTGTGAGTTGAGGTCCATTCACTAATAAGAACTAGTGAATTAGCTCTATTGATGCTAGTGCAAATTTAAGTTTCTCATGTGGTGTTCATTTTTTTATCCAATTAAATATATTTGACACGTTTTCTGGAATTCGATTATTTCACATATTAATTTCTTTGTATTACTTTTCTACTGTAGAAATCTGCAAGAGGGGATCCATTGGAGACAAAATATCCGTAAGTTATGAATTTCTTCAGTAAAACGGTTGTTGCTCTCTGTTTTTGGAAATAATGCATGTAAGCACATTCATTGCAAAAAAGGCTCATGTAAGCACATCTAATTAGCAGAAAAGAATTGCAACTTTAATAAAATTCGAATTTACTGATTAAGTGGGTGTTTTTCAGAAAACCCACCAGATAACCCTTTCTATTTTGTGCTATATTGTGAAAGAAACTCTGATTACCTTAGTTTTGTGTAAGCAATAGTTGATCTTAGAAGCAATATAGCTGCACTGCTGGTTAGCAATTGTCTGGCTCGCCACTTGCAAAACTGTCAACCCTTCATATCTTGCAACTTCACTATGTTGTCATCCATTTTTTTTGGAGAATGTAAGTTTTATTGCCTGATTTACATTGTTATTAACAGAAAAGAGTTATGTTGTCTAATATTTCTGCGAGATATTGTTGCAATTCTATGCATTTGCTAAATGCTATGGTATGATGCATTGTCCTCCACAAAATAGTTTCTTATAGCAGCTAGACGTTCAAATCTAACCCTCTTTTACTTCTGGGCAGCTATGTTGTTCATGCTGAAGTTAATGCTATTTTAAATACAAACCATGCTTCAGCGGCTGGACAGGTTTGCTATTTCGTTCTCCTTCTCCATTCTTTAATTAGTCATCAACGAATGCCTTATTGTTCCCCTTCTACTGCAGAAGTTATACGTCACCATGTTCCCCTGTAATGAGTGTGCTAAGATTATCATCCAGGTTAGTACCTAAAGTAAATGAACATGGAATTTTGTCATTTTGGAGTTAGAATTTCACCCAAGCATTGATGAAATGCATTCAAATCTCACATTTTCTTTGTTGCAAGTTTCTCTATATTTCTAAACACGCATTCTATAAATGTGCACCTAAGTTTGTACTCCCTCCGATCCAAAATAAGCGTCGCAGTTTTGAATAAAGGTTAGTTCAACCTTAGTTCAAAACTGTGACACTTATTATGGATCGGAGG
Source organism: Aegilops umbellulata (assembly GCA_032464435.1). Classification (NCBI taxonomy): domain Eukaryota; kingdom Viridiplantae; phylum Streptophyta; class Magnoliopsida; order Poales; family Poaceae; genus Aegilops; species Aegilops umbellulata. The sequence continues at coordinate 379,791,312 of CP136056.1, read as the reverse complement.
GAGTACTACATAATATTTTCACGTTTAATCTGACCATTCTGGTCGGACCGTAAGTGGTCGGACCTTTCCTTGGACCCTGCGCAAGCGAGAGCTATGTGCACCGGGCTGCCCTTTTTAGTCAAACCATTCTGGTTCACTACAAATGTTGCCATTTAAAATCTATAACTCTAAATTGTCCAAAGACTCTACATTTGACAATGATTTACTGGTCTGACGTTTCGGTCAGCAGTTCTCATGTTACACTATTTCCCTTAAATATACAGAAAACAATTACCATGTAAATTCTGAAATATGAAATTACTGTTTGTACCTTTCACTTGGTAATTATCCCCCCTTAAATCAAGAAAAATAAGTACTCACATTATTTTTATGTGGAAGTAACTTCTACCTGTGCTCACGTAAAAGGAAAATCATCTACTCAGTTCTAACCATTGTGCTGGTCTTTGTTGCAGTCAGGTGTATCTGAAGTCATCTACTTTGTAGAGAAAAGGATTGACAACTCAGATCATGTTTATGTTGCTTCTCACAACTTATTATCAATGGCTGGTGTGAAGGTACTGACATTTGATCGTTTCTCATATAAGCACTGTTTTGGCATGGGTTACATTCTTATGCATCATCTCTCACAGGTCAGGAAGCATCAGCCGCAAATGGCACAAATACCAATCAACTTTCAGGATCCAAGGGTCTAATGAATGAACTGTGCGCCCTTAGGTAATGCAAATGTGCACCAGTGCCTTAACAATTCTGTCATTCATTCAAAGGCTGTCATGCTGGGTTATATACGCCCCGGTGGCCTAGCTGTTGTATATTGTAATCAGTCGAATTACTAGGACGAGAAAAACACCTGTAACCAGTTGCATCCTGTTGTGAAATTTGTATGTGCTCAGCATCATGAACCGTTCTTCTGTAAACTGTGGTTGCACCATGATTTAACTCTCACTATGGTCGATTCTTGCTGTAGTAAATTGTGATAAGTCCTCCTATCTGTACTTGTCTGATATTCCCTCCGTAACGAAACAAGTGACGCAGGGAGACAGACTTCTGTACACAAAGTCAACTTTGCAGTTACACCCCCTATCATTTAAATTAGACGTGCACATGTCTTTCTTCCCCGCAGCTCTCCATATTTTCCTCCTCATCCTGCGCTCCAGTCACCTGAGGCTGTGCTTGCGATCCAGCGCCTAGCCCGTGCTCGCCGTCCACCGTCTGAGCCCTCGCCCTCCAGGCCCAGGCTATGCTCCTTCGCCACATCAGCAGGCACCTGCAGTTCCAGCGTCCTGCACATGCACCTCCACCACAAGTCAGATTGCTGCACATTCAGTTCGCCGGCAAGAGGAGGATGATGGTGCCTGATTTGAACTTTAGTCCTCCACAAGAGGATGATGATGTACCTGAAGATCCAGTAGAGGAGGATAATCCACAAGAGGAAGTTAATGATCGAGTAGAGGAGGATGCTCCACAAGAGGAAGCAGCAGGTACAATGTCCAATGTAACTTTACTCCACAGCAAACTGAAACAGAAACAATATTGAGACCAAATTCAGGTTTAAAATTGAAACTGAAACTTGCTGTATACTTGGATCATGTGTTACTCCAGGTTTTAAACTCGCTGTATACTTGGAGTACTTGAAAGCGAAACAATATTGAGACAAACTTGCTGTATAATTGAAACTTAAATTGAGACAAACTTGCTGTATACTTGGAGTACTTGAAACTGAAACAATATCGAGACAAAAGGAGTACTCCAGGTTTTAAAATTCAGTTTTCACATGATTTAGTAACTGTGTACTTGGAGTAGTTTTGAAACTTGCTGAACTTAAAATTCAGGTTGTGAAGCTTGCTGTATACTGAAACCTGCAAGTATGAATCATGTGAAACTTGCTGAAACAAATTTAGTCAGTGTATGAATCATGACAAATTTAGTCAGTGTTTAAATATGATTAAACAACTTTCAGTTTACATGCTTAAACTTGACAGTGTAAATTTTAAACTTGACCGGAAACAAACTGAAACTGAATAAAAATGTTGTACTCCTTATGCTGAAACTGAAACTTGACAGTTTATTCCTAACTGAAACTGAAACTTGACAGTGTAAAATTAAACTTATTAACAGTTTACTCCTAATTTAAACTGAAACTTGGCAGTGTAAATTTTAAACTTGACAGTGTAAATTTTAAACTTGACAGTTTACTCCTAACTGAAACTGAAACTTGACAGTGTAAATTTTAAACTGAAACTTGGCAGTGTAAATTTTAAACTTGACAGTTTACTCGTAACTGAAACTGAAACTTGACAGTGTAAATTTTAAACTTGACAGTTTACTCGTAACTGAAACTGAAAACATGGAAATTGCATTTACTCCAACAGTTTTTAATATTTTAAATCATTTGCACTTTTTCATTATTTTCATTATTGCAACAATATTGTTAGAGTAAAAAATTGACAGTAAAGAAATGTATTCCTTTTGCTTCTTTTAGCTCCTTTGCGGGTCTTGAGCATCAAACAAGAAGAAGCCGACCAAATGAGGACATATTTGAAGCACTGACCAAAGATAGAGAAATTGCAAAAAAGGACAAAATGCTTGTTGCTAACCTTTTGCATAGAAGTGTTAGAACTGTTGAAAGAATAAGGAAACAAGCACATGAGCAGATTGCACAAGGTAAGAGGTTGATGTCTCTAGCAAAAAAAAGGTAGAGTAGGTCACAAGAGAAAAGATCTTGATCTGTCTAGGATATCCACAATCCCCTACAACTGAAGGAAAACACTTCGAGCTCTTTCTAGGTCTTTGGGTGTTAGTTGTACGTGTACAACACTACATAGAAGGTTCAAGTGGGGAGAAGTAAATTTCTTAAAATCATCACAACATTTCATTCATACCTAAAGTCCAATGCCAAAAAGCCTAACCAAGTCCCATATTTAAGTGAGTCCTCAGTATGCCGAACTGTACGATCAGAATTTTCTACTGGACTATCCGGCCAATTTCTTCTAGACTACAAAAGCTCAAATATATGGCTGGATGAACTGCCACACGATTGATCAGGAAGAAGTTTTGTTCGGGCTCTCACCGGATTGTCGGACTATCTGACTAATTAGCACCGAGCAAAAAGAATGTGGAAAATAAATCCGGACGAGTTCTCAGATGAAAAGTCAGGAGGACCTTTCGTCCAGCTAATGGCTGGACTGTCCAACAAAACTTTGTCGGACTATCTGACAGCTGGTTTTCTCTGCGTGGTGGTTGTTGAACTCATACAAGTGTCCACGGCCAGATTGTTTGAGCAGTTTTTCTGCCGGATTGTCCCGCCGTCTATTTTTTGCACTAAAACAACTAGTTTCCCTCTAGCTATAAATTCCCCTTCATCAACACATAAAACACAACCCTAGACCTGAGAAAGTTTCCCTCTCATACTCCTACACCTGTACACCAAATCAAAGATTTCTTGGAGATTCTTGAGAGGCAACATTTATCTATCACAAATAAATAAATTAATTAAAGTTTCATAGTTGAAGAAAAAAGACAAATTGCTAGTGCAAAAAACGTTCTTATATTATGGGACGGAGGGAGTACTAGTTTCTGAATTAACAAATACTAGCCACGTTCGAATTTGAATGTATTGAAAATTTGGAGTGAATTGCAAAAAACCACCACATTTGAAGTTGAAGCATCCAATTGCCACCACATTTCTAGCGCGTCCCAAAAATCCACCACTTTACTTGTAAATTTTCTCAATAAAAACAAATGACCGGTTTGCCACAGTTAACACGATTTCTGACTGGGCTGGCCCACGCGTCAGGTGCCACGTGGGCGAGGCCAGACGGCGAGTGGGTTGACGGCCGTTAGGGCTGTCGGTACAAAACAGAGCCCCCACTCCCCGCCGCTCACACTCCACTCCACTCGCTCACTCTCTCACTCTCACTCCTCTGCTTTGTCCCCTGTTGCCGCCGCCGGAGTTCTTCGCCGCCGCCGGAGGCACGGTTCCCTCCCCGCCGTAGAAGATGCCGTCGTGGAAGGATGGAGAGGAGAGCAGCGATGAGGAGGAGCTGGTCGGCATGGATCTGGAGCAACACTGGGTAAGATATCTGCTTTGCACCTAGGGTTAGGGTTAGTGTTCAAGTGTTCTTCGATTTGAGACCATGTTTGGAGCAGTTGCTATATTTTCTGCGGTTCACTAGTGTGCTACAATGCAGGCGAACCCTGGCACCACTATAGATGCATCCTTCTGTGGTAGAGCTGCAGATGCAAGCATCACATGTAGACTGCACTTGGCCCCATGCATGAAATATGTTGCATTTGAAGGAAAGGACACTGGGAGGAGGTTCTATGGATGTGCTGTTCCTCAGGTCAGTGTTATCCAACGAGGGTTTGTGTTAGTGGTAGTTAGTCTGCAGATTGTTGAAATTGCTGTTAGTAAATTCAGTTAATTTGGACTATCTGCAGTTGCAAGAATCAAATGTTAGTTAGTCTGCAGTAAATTTGCATTGTCTGCACTAAATTTGGTAGTTAGTATGCAGTAAATTTGGACTGTCTGTAGTTGCTGTCAGTAAATTCAGTTAATTATGTTAGTGGTAGTTCGTCTGCAGTAAATTCAGTCATTTTGGACTGTCTGTAGTTGATGAAACATGTTTTTAACAGTGATTTTGCAAGCATCAGTTTCTGTCAGTAAATTAAGTAAATGAAACATGTTTAGGACATTGATTTGAACTTGAAGTTTCCTGAATGTCTATTGTATCTGCAAGTATGACTAAATCACTGGATATCTCATCTATTTTCTTTTTGAAGTTAGCATATTTATTTTCTAATACTTGATACAGGATGGTATTGACTGTGGAGTTGCTCAGTGGGTTGATGCCCCATGGCCTTCTATTCTGCAAAGATGTTTGGAGAAGATATGAGAGATGTTTCATGAGGAGAATTGTGGCAGAATGATTGACCATGAGAAGTATAAGAAAGAGTTGGACAGGGTGAACAAGCAGTTGGATACACTTGGGGATCAGTACAGTCATCTGGTTGAGGATGTCACCAAGATGTTTGATTGGGCAGATCAGAACAACGGGGTCATGAGTGATGAAGAGTTCAAGCAGAAGCAGATGGATGTGGACAAGGACATGGAGAAGCTAGCTATCAGCAAGGAGAAGGAGAGTGCTGACTTTGGCAAGATGAAGGAGATGGAGAAGCTGGCTCAGGAGCTGAAGGAGATGAAGTGCATTCTTAGGTCGGGGAGATCATTAGGAACACAAGGAAGGAGAGGGATGAGATGAAGAAAGAGAGGGACTGGCTGATAGAGGAGAAGAAGCTGGAGTTTCTGGTGGGTGATCTTATGAAAGCTGGTCATGGCAACAAGGACAAGCTTGCCAAGATCAAGTCAATCCTTGATGAGTGAACAATGTTGTTCATCACCTCAGTTATGTTAAGCTAATATGTGGCCTTGGAACAACATAGCTGGCCTTGGGGTTGTATATTTTGGGAATCCCCTAGTTATGTAATGACTGTAATGATTATCTGCAAAACTACCTCCAGTTAATTTATGTAATGTATGTAATGACTAGCTACAAAACTACCCCAGTTATGTAATGTTGTTAGCTTTCTATAGTAAGAGCTATGCTATTATGAATCTGCTTCTTTGGACTAAATGGTGAATGGTCAAGACCAACTGGGCATGGCCAAATTGGGCAAATGCTTACATAATGTAAATTGTTGATCACATAAAGCACAAAGATATGCATTTAGCCTTTAGGGTACAAAATCCTAATAATCCAAAAATATGCATAGTGTACTCACCATCTAGGATTTATTACATTGCACTCATCAACTGATTTGATACATAGATAGATAGCAAGGTAGATCTAGGAGCAGTGAAACTTAACATATCATTCATCTGGGTACAGAATCCTACTCCACCTCATCCTAGTAACCTGAAAAGGATGGAAATTGGCCCTCCTCCTTGCCCAGTAGATGATATCATCATCAGTAGGGTTGGAGCCAACTGGGAATGCCTCCAGGAACTGCTCCATGTCTTTGCGGTTGCGTGCTGCAAGGATCCGCTGAGGTAGTTGCCTTCTCTCCCTCCTTCTTGCCTCTCTACGCCTGGCCCTGGGCACCACCTGTTCTTCTTCATCGACGACCTCTCCAAGATCCATCTCTCCTAGGGTTTGCTCTGGCGGCTGGGGGGAGGAGAAGTGATTGTGTTTGGGTTTGAATGTTGTGTGTGGCAATTGGGGTGTGCCTTATATAGTAGAAATGGTGGCTGGTAGGTAGGAAGTAGATTAATGGTGTTAGGTAGGCTTTTAATTGGCTAAGAAACCAAGTCCAACTTTCCTTGTCCTCCTTAATTGGCTTTGAATTTTAACTAAACTGAATTTTAACCCAAGCCAACTAAAACAATCATTTAGGCTTTAGGGTGGCTTGGTCTCGACAAAGCCACCCTAAACCTATCATTTAGGCTGTATGGTGGCTTGGGCTCGACAAAACCACCCAAACCACCATTTAATCTTCAAGGTGGCTTGGGCTCGACAAACCCACCTACAACTATCATTTAGGCTTTAGAGTGGCTTCGGCTCGACAAAACCACCCTAAACCTATCATTTAGGCTTTAGAGTGCCTTGGGCTCGACAAAACCACCCTAAACCTATCATTTAGGCTTTAGGTGGCTTGGGCTCGACAAAACCACCCAAACACCATTTAATCTTCAAGGTGGCTTGGGCTCGACAAAACCACCTACAACTATCATTTAGGCTTTAGAGTGGCTTGGGCTCGACAAAACCACCCTAGACCTATCCTTTAGGCTTTAGAGTGCCTTGGGCTCGACAAAACCACACTAAACCTATCATTTAGGCTTTAGAGTGCCTTGGGCTCGACAAAACCACCGAAACCACCATTTAGTCTTCAAGGTGGCTTTGGCTCGTGTAACATCCCAAAATTCTAAATTTTGGAATGTTATAATAAATATATAGATTTGATTGATTAAGTGAAACTGAGTGAAATTCGAAACTTTTTGAAAGTTAAATGAGAGGGAATAAAAGGACTTTCCCAAACTTTCATTTTGTTGATCTTCATGAATTCACATTATTTTCAAATACCAAACCCTAGAGAGAAGATGACATGACTTCTTCCATTTAAATAAATGAAAAGGGTGTTTGAAAAATATTTGAATTCCATTTGAAAATATTTCCAATTCTGAAACTTTATGTAACTCAATGATTTTCACGAGAGAAGATAAAATGACTTCTTCAAATTATATGAAATATGAGTTGGGAGTTTTAAAAGAATTAAATTCAAAGTCCTTTTGAAATTATTTTCAATTTGGAGTTATTTGAGTTTTATTCAAATTATTTTCTCCAAAAATAAAATACATGGAAAATAGGGTAACATGATTCCCTACATCAGAAAATTGGAGAGAAATAAATTTGAAATCATTTTGGTATTTTTAAAATGAGTTTTACTGGATTTTATTAGAGCAGTAGCACTCCTTGCTTTATTTAAATTTTTGAGGATTTTATTTGACTTTATAAAAATGTTCAGCTTGTAGGATATCTTTTTCTGAAAATTTTGATATATTATAAGCCTATATAATATTAGTATTTATTTTGTTTTATTTTTGTTTGTTTGCATTTTAAAAAAAATGTTCTTTAAAAAAAAAACCTCTGGACCGACCGGACCGGGCCGGCCCAGCTAGCCAGGCCACGGCCCAGCCGGCCCAACGCCGCGCCTCGCCCGTCTTCCAGCTCGGGACAGAGTCCCGAGCGAGCACGCATCACCGCCGCCGCCGTCGTGCTTCGCCCGGCCTCCTCTGCCCCCTTTCCCACGCCACCTTGCCGCCCCTTCTCTTTAAATAGCCGGACCCGAACCCCCTGGATCCCGTTTTCGCCGCCGCGCCTCGCCCGTCTTCCAGCTCGGGACAGAGTCCCAAGCGAGCACGCATCGCCGCCGCCGCCGTCGTGCTTCGCCCGGCCTCCTCTGCCCCCTTCCCCACGCCACCTTGCCGCCCCTCCTCTTTAAATAGCCGGACCCGGACCCCCTGGATCCCGTTTTCGCCGCCGCCGCCGCTCCTCCTCGCCGCATTGCGCCGCCGCCGCCGCCAGATCCGCCGCGCCGCCGCCCGCTGCTGCTGCCTGCGCCGCACTCCGCCTCGTCGCCGCCGCTTGCTTGCCTCGCCGCTGCCGCCTGCCGCCGTAGCCGCGTCGCCACCCGCCGCTGCCGCCGCGCCTCGCAGTTGCCGGAGCCGCGCCGCCCTCACCGGAGTCCGTCGCTAACCGCCGCCTGTTTATTTTCATCGAACCGGTATAAACCAATAAAACCCGACCTAGTTTTCTCTTTGTTTTTTACGGTTTATTGATTTAGGTTAGTTTAATTAGAGATCGTTCGTCCGTTAGTTCTCTATAGCGAACGGTTTTCATCGCTTATGCTTCTGTAGCGAATGTTCGTTCGATAGGATTTTTCTTTTTCTTTTTATTTTCGGCCAGGGACCTATCTATGATGATTTTATTTACAGAATAGCTCCTGATCTTCAGACGATCACTACTTTTCACTCGTTTATACAAATTAGATGAAACCAACGCCCACTTCTTCGTTATGATCTCCTCTATCCAGTAATCCAACTCAAACATGTTTTCAAAAGTTTAAAATTTGAATTCAAACTTCGTTTGATCGTAACTTGAGTTTCGTAGCTCTGATTTAGTTGATTCTTTTTGCAAATTAAAACTCTTGACCTAAACTTTCTGATAAGGCCAAATTCACATAATTTTGGTATTGTTATAATTTTTTTTATGTTGCAAGAGTTATTTGCTTGGTTTTAATGTTTTCCGAAACATCTTCTTCGATCTTTCTGATCTTTTGAGTGATTGCTTATGTGTGGTTACTATTGCTTGCTTACGATAGATTGACCGGAGTGTGACGAGTAGATCTATCAAGAGTTATGAGTGCGAATCATCTTCATCAACATTGCAGGCATGTTCACCCTTTGATCATATCCCTTTCATACCCAGTTTTTATGCATTAGTTTCATCCTCAAACAATTGCATGGTTAGGATCTGCATTAAATTGTGGGATGGGAAGTAGTTGAGGTAGTACCTATTCACCTATTATTATCAAACCTTGGGAGTTACTATTACGTTGCTTATATTGCTATGCTATGCTCGTAGACGTGGTTTGGGTTTTGAGAGTATTCATGACAGATGTGAGATTGTTAATTATGAAGGAAATATGCCCTAGAGGCAATAATAAAGTTATTATTTATTTCCTTATATCATGATAAATGTTTATTATTCATGCTAGAATTGTATTAATCGGAAACATAATACTTGCGTGAATACATAGACAAACTTAACGTCACTAGTATGCCTCTACTTGACTAGCTCATTAATCAAAGATGGTTATGTTTCCTAACCATAGACATGTGTTGTCATTTGATTAACGGGATCACATCATTAGGAGAATGATGTGATTGACATGACCCATTCCATTAGCTTAGCACCCGATCGTTTAGTATGTTGCTATTGCTTTCTTCATGACTTATACATGTTCCTATGACTATGAGATTATGCAACTCCCGTTTACCGGAGGAACACTTTGTGTGCTACCAAATGTCACAACATAACTGGGTGATTATAAAGGAGCTCTACAGGTGTCTCCGAAGCTACATGTTGGGTTGGCGTATTTCGAGATTAGGATTTGTCACTCCGATTGTCGGAGAGGTATCTCTGGGCCCTCTCGGTAATACACATCACTTAAGCCTTGCAAGCATTGCAACTAATGAGTTAGTTGCGAGATGATGTATTACGAAACGAGTAAAGAGACTTGCCGGTAACGAGATTGAACTAGGTATTAAGATACCGACGATCGAATCTCGGGCAAGTAACATACCGATGACAAAGGGAACAACGTATGTTGTTATGCGGTCTGACCGATAAAGATCTTCGTAGAATATGTGGGAGCCAATATGAGCATCCAGGTTCCGCTATTGGTTATTGACCGGAGACGTGTCTCGGTCATGTCTACATTGTTCTCGAACCCGTAGGGTCCGCACACTTAACGTTACGATGACAGTTTCATTATGAGTTTATATGTTTTGATGTACCGAAGGTTGTTCGGAGTCCCGGATGTGATTGCGGACATGACGAGGAGTCTCGAAATGGTCGAGACATAAAGATTGATATATTGGACGACTATATTCGGACACCGGAAATGTTCTGGGTGATTTCGGAGAAAACCGGAGTGCCGGAGGGTTACCGGAACCCCCCGGGAGAAGTATGGGCCTAATGGACCTTAGTGGAGAGAGAGAGGGGCGGCCAGGGTGGGCTGCGCGCCCCCTCCCCCTCTGGTCCGAATTGGACTAGGAGAGGGGGGCGGCGCCCCCCTTTCCTTCTCCCTCTCCCCCTTCCTTTCCCCCTCCTAGTAGGAGTAGGAAAGAGGGGAGTACTACACCTACTAGGAGGAGGACTCCTCCTCCTGGCGCGCCCTGCTAGGGCCGGCCGGCCTCCCCCCTTGCTCCTTTATATACGGGGGCAGGGGGCACCTCTAGACACACAAGTTGATCTTCGTGATCGTTCTCTTAGCCGTGTGCGGTGCCCCCCTCCATCATAATCCTTGATAATATTGTAGCGGTGCTTAGGCGAAGCCCTACGATGGTAGAACATCAAGATCGTCACCACGCCGTCGTGCTGACGGAACTCATCCCCGACACTTTGCTGGATCGGAGTCCAGGGATCGTCATCGAGCTGAACGTGTGCTAGAACTCGGAAGTGCCGTAGTTTCGGTGCTTGATCGGTCGGGCCGTGAAGACATACGACTACATCAACTGCGTTGTCATAACGCTTCCGCTATCGGTCTACGAGGGTACGTAGACAACACTCTCCCCTCTCGTTGCTATGCATCACCATGATCTTGCGTGTGCAGAAATTCCTACGTTCCCCAACAGTGGCATCCGAGCCTGGTTTTATGCGTTGATGTTATTTGCACGAGTAGAACACAAGTGAGTTGTGGGCGATATAAGTCATACTGCTTACCAGCATGTCATACTTTGGTTCGGAGGTATTGTTGGATGAAGCGGCCCGGACCGACATTACGCGTACGCTTACGCGAGACTGGTTCTACCGACGTGCTTTGCACACAGGTGGCTGGCGGATGTCAGTTTTTCCAACTTTAGTTGAACCGAGTGTGGCTACGCCCGGTCCTTGCGAAGGTTAAAACAACACCAACTTGACAAACTATCATTGTGGTTTTGATGCATAGGGAAGAACGGTTCTTGCTAAGCCCGTAGGAACCACATAAAACTTGCAACAACAAAGTAGAGGACGTCTAACTTGTTTTTGCAGGGCATGTTGTGATGTGATATGGTCAAGACATGATGCTAAATTTTATTGTATGAGATGATCATGTTTTGTAACTGAGTTATCGGCAACTGGCAGGAGCCATATGGTTGTCGCTTTATTGTATGCAATGCAATCGCCCTGTAATGCTTTACTTTATCACTAAGCGGTAGCGATAGTCGTAGTAGCATAATATTGGCGAGATGACAACGATGCTACGATGGAGATCAAGGTGTCGCGCCGGTGACGATGGTGATCATGACGTTGCTTCGGAGATGGAGATCACAAGCACAAGATGATGATGGCCATATCATATCACTTATATTGATTGCATGTGATGTTTATCTTTTATGCATCTTATCTTGCTTTGATTGATGGTAGCATTATAAGATGATCCCTCACTAAATTATCATAGTAAAAGTGTTCTCCCTGAGTATGCACCGTTGTGAAAGTTCTTCATGCTGAGACACCACGTGATGATCGGGTGTGATAGGCTCTACGTTTAAATACAACGGGTGCAAAACAGTTGCACACGCAGAATACTCAGGTTTAACTTGACGAGCCTAGCATATAACAGATATGGCCTCGGAACACGGAGACCGAAAGGTCGAGCGTGAATCATATAGTAGATATGATCAACATAGTGATGTTCACCATTGAAACTACTCCATCTCACGTGATGATCGGACATGGTTTAGTTGATTTGGATCACGTGATCACTTAGAGGATTAGAGGGATGTCTATCTAAGTGGGAGTTCTTTAGTAATATGATTAATTGAACTTAAATTTATCATGAACTTAGTACCTGATAGTATCTTGCTTGTTTATGTTTGATTGTAGATAGATGGCCCGTGCTGTTGTTCCGTTGAATTTTAATGCGTTCCTTGAGAAAGCAAAGTTGAAAGATGATGGTAGCAAACTAGCAATTACACGGACTGGGTCCATAACTTGAGGATTATCCTCATTGCTGCACAGAAAAGTTACGTCCTGGAAGCACTGCTAGGTGCCAGGCCTGCTGCTGATGCAACTGACGACGTTAAGAACGTCTGGCAGAGCAAAGCTGATGACTACTCGATAGTTCGATGTGCCATGCTTTACGGCTTAGAATCGGGTCTTCAACGACGTTTTGAACGTCATGGAGCATATGAGATGTTCCAGGAGTTGAAGTTAATATTTCAAGCAAATGCCCGGATTGAGAGATATGAAGTCTCCAATAAGTTCTATAGCTGCAAGATGGAGGAGAAAAGTTCTGTCAGTGAGCATATACTCAAAATGTCTGGGTATAATAATCACTTGATTCAATTGGGAGTTAATCTTCCAGATGATTGCGTCATTGACACAATTCTCCAATCACTTCCACCTAGCTACAAGAGCTTCGTGATGAACTATAATATGCAAGGGATGGATAAGACAATTCCCGAGCTCTTCGCAATGCTGAAAGCTGCGGAGGTAGAAATCAAGAAGGAGCATCAAGTGTTGATGGTCAACAAGACCACTAGTTTCAAGAAAAAGGGCAAAGGGAATAAGAAGGGGAACTTTAAGAAGAACAACAAGCAAGTTGCTGCTCAGGAGAAGAAACCCAAATCTGGACCTAAGCCTGAAACTGAGTGCTTCTACTGCAAGCAGACTGGTCACTGGAAGCGGAACTGCCCCAAGTATTTGGCGGATAAGAAGGATGGCAAGGTGAACAAAGGTATATGTGATATACATGTTATTGATGTGTACCTTACTAATGCTCGCAGTAGCGCCTGGGTATTTGATACTGGTTCTGTTGCTAATATTTGCAACTCGAAACAGGGACTATGGATTAAGCGAAGATTGGCTAAGGACGAGGTGACGATGCGCGTGGGAAATGGTTCCAAAGCCGATGTGATCGCGGTCGGCACGCTACCTCTACATCTACCTTCGGGATTGGTATTAGACCTAAATAATTGTTATTTGGTGCCAGCGTTGAGCATGAACATTATATCTGGATCTTGTTTGATGCGAGACGGTTATTCATTTAAATCAGAGAATAATGGTTGTTCTATTTATATGAGTAATATCTTTTATGGTCATGCACCCTTAAAGAGTGGTCTATTCTTATTAAATCTCAATAGTAGTGACACACATATTCATAATGTTGAAGCCAAAAGATGCAGAGTTGATAATGATAGTGCAACTTATTTGTGGCACTGCCGTTTGGGTCATATTGGTGTAAAGCGCATGAAGAAACTCCATACTGATGGACTTTTGGAACCACTTGATTATGAATCACTTGGTACTTGCGAACCGTGCCTTATGGGCAAGATGACAAAAACACCGTTCTCTGGTACTATGGAGAGAGCAATAGATTTGTTGGAAATCATACATACAGATGTATGTGGTTCGATGAATGTTGAGGCTCGTGGCGGATATCGTTATTTTTTGACCTTCACAGATGACTTAAGCAGATATGGGTATATCTACTTAATGAAACATAAGTCTGAAACATTTGAAAAGTTCAAAGAATTTCAGAGTGAAGTTGAAAATCATCGTAACAAGAAAATAAAGTTTCTACGATCTGATCGTGGCAGAGAATATTTGAGTTACGAGTTTGGTGTACATTTGAAACAATGCAGAATAGTTTCGCAACTCACGCCACCCAGAACACCATAGTGTAATGGTGTGTCCGAACGTCGTAATCGTACTTTACTAGATATGGTGCGATCTATGATGTCTCTTACTGATTTACCGCTATCGTTTTGGGGTTATGCTTTAGAGACGGCCGCATTCACGTTAAATAGGGCACCATCAAAATCCGTTGAGACGACGCCTTATGAACTATGGTTTGGCAAGAAACCAAAGTTGTCATTTCTTAAAGTTTGGGGCTGCGATGCTTATGTGAAAAAGCTTCAACCTGATAAGCTCGAACCCAAATCGGAGAAACGTGTCTTCATAGGATATCCAAAGGAAACTGTGGGATACACCTTCTATCACAGATCCGAAGGCAAGACTTTTGTTGCTAAATTCGGAAACTTTCTAGAGAAGGAGTTTCTCTCGAAAGAAGTGAGTGGGAGGAAAGTAGAACTTGATGAGGTAACTATACCTACTCCCTTATTGGAAAGTAGTACATCACAGAAACCAGTTTCTGTGACACCTACACCAATTAGTGAGGAAGCTAATGACGATGATCATGAAACTTCAGGACAAGTTACTACTGAACCTCGTAGAATAACCAGAGTAAGATCCGCACCAGAGTGGTACGGTAATCCTATTTTGGAAGTCATGCTACTAGATCATGATGAACCTACGAACTATGAAGAAGCGATGGTGAGCCCAGATTCCGTAAAATGGCTTGAAGCCATGAAATATGAGATGGGATCCATGTATGAGAACAAAGTGTGGACTTTGGTTGACTTGCCCAATGATCGGCAAGCAATTGAGAATAAATGGATCTTCAAGAAGAAGACTGACCCTGACGGTAATGTTACTGTCTACAAAGCTCGACTTGTCGTAAAAGGTTTTCGACAAGTTCAAGGGATTGACTACGATGAGACCTTTTCACCCGTAGCGATGCTTAAAGTCTGTCCGAATCATGTTAGCAATTGCCGCATTTTATGATTATGAAATTTAGCAGATGGATGTCAAAACTGCATTCCTAAATGGATTTCTGGAAGAAGAGTTGTATATGATGCAGCCGAAAGGTTTTGTCGATCCAAAAGGAGCTAACAAAGTGTGCAAGCTCCAGCGATCCATTTATGGACTGGTGCAAGCCTCTCGGAGTTGGAATAAACGCTTTGATAGTGTAACCAAAGCATTTGGGTTTGTACAGACTTTGGAGAAGCCTGTATTTACAAGAAAGTGAGTGGGAGCTCTGTAGCATTTCTGATATTATATGTAGATGACATATTACTAATCGGAAATGATATAGAATTTCTGGATAGCATAAAGGGATACTTGAATAAGAGTTTTTCAATGAAAGACCTTGGTGAAGCTGCTTACATATTGGGCATTAAGATCTATAGAGATAGATCAAGACGCTTAATTGGACTTTCACAAAGCACATACCTTGACAAAGTTTTGAAGAAGTTCAAAATGGATCAAGCAAAGAAAGGATTCTTGCCTGTGTTACAAGGTATGAAATTGAGTAAGACTCAATGCCCGACCACTGCAGAAGATAGAGAGAAAATGAAAGATGTTCCCTATGCTTCAACCATAGGCTCTATCATGTATGCAATGTTGTGTACCAGACCTGATGTGTGTCTTGCTATAAGTCTAACAGGGAGGTACCAAAGTAATCCAGGAGTGGATCACTGGACATCGGTCAAGAACATCCTGAAATACCTGAAAAGGACTAAGGATATGTTTCTCGTATATGGAGGTGACAAAGAGCTCATCGTAAATGGTTACGTTGATGCAAGCTTTGACACTGATCCGAACGATTCTAAATCGCAAACCGGATACGTGTTTACATTAAATGGTGGAGTTGTCAGTTGGTGCAGTTCTAAACAAAGCTTCGTGGCGGGATCTACATGTGAAGCGGAGTACATAGCTGCTTCGGAAGCAGTAAACGAAGGAGTCTGGATGAAGTAGTTCATATCCGATCTAGGTGTCATACCTAGTGCATCGGGTCCAATGAAAATCTTTTGTGACAATATTGGTGCAATTGCCTTGGCAAAGGAATCCAGATTTCACAAGAGAACCAAGCACATCAAGATACGCTTCAATTCCATTCGGGATCTAGTCCAGGCGGGAGACATAGAGATTTGCAAGATACATACGGATTTGAATGTAGCAGACCCGTTGACTAAGCCTCTTCCACGAGCAAAACATGATCAACACCAAAGCTCCATGGGTGTTAGAATCATTACTGTGTAATCTAGATTATTGACTCTAGTGCAAGTGGGAGACTGAAGGAAATATGCCCTAGAGGCAATAATAAAGTTATTATTTATTTCCTTATATCATGATAAATGTTTATTATTCATGCTAGAATTGTATTAACCGGAAACATAATACTTGTGTGAATACATAGACAAACTTAACGTCACTAGTATGCCTCTATTTCACTAGCTCATTAATCAAAGATGGTTATGTTTCCTAACCATAGACATGTGTTGTCATTTGATTAACGGGATCACATCATTAGGAGAATGATGTGATTGACATGACCCATTCCATTAGCTTAGCACTTGATCGTTTAGTATGTTGCTATTGCTTTCTTCATGACTTATACATGTTCCTATGACTATGAGATTATGCAACTCCCGTTTACCGGAGGAACACTTTGTGTTCTACCAAACGTCACAACGTAACTGGGTGATTATAAAGGAGCTCTACAGGTGTCTCCGAAGCTACATGTTGGGTTGGCGTATTTCGAGATTAGGATTTGTCACTCCGATTGTCGGAGAGGTATCTCTGGGCCCTCTCGGTAATACACATCACTTAAGCCTTGCAAGCATTGCAACTAATGAGTTAGTTGCGAGATGATGTATTACGAAACGAGTAAAGAGACTTGCCGGTAACGAGATTGAACTAGGTATTAAGATACCGACGATCGAATCTCGGGCAAGTAACATACCGATGACAAAGGGAACAACGTATGTTGTTATGCGGTCTGACCGATAAAGATCTTCGTAGAATATGTGGGAGCCAATATGAGCATCCAGGTTCCGCTATTGGTTATTGACCGGAGGCGTGTCTCGGTCATGTCTACATTGTTCTCGAACCCGTAGGGTCCGCACGCTTAATGTTACGATGACAGTTTCATTATGAGTTTATATGTTTTGATGTACCGAAGGTTGTTCGAAGTCCCGGATGTGATTACGGACATGACGAGGAGTCTCGAAATGGTCGAGACATAAAGATTGATATATTGGACGACTATATTCAGACACCAGAAATGTTCTGGGTGATTTCGGAGAAAACCGGAGTGCCGGAGGGTTATCGGAACCCCCCTGGAGAAGTATGGGCCTAATGGGCCTTAGTGGAGAGAGAGAGGGGCGGCTAGGGTGGGCCGCATGCCTCCTCCCCCTCTAGTCCGAATTGGACTAGGAGAGGGGGGGCGGCGCCCCCCCTTTCTTTCTCCCTCTCCCCCTTCCTTTCCCCCTCCTAGTAGGAGTAGGAAAGATGGGAGTCCTACTCCTACTAGGAGGACTACTCCTCCTGGCGCGCCCTGCTAGGGCCGGCCGGCCTCCCCCCTTGCTCCTTTATATACGGGGGCAGGGGCACCTCTAGACACACAAGTTGATCTTTGTGATCGTTCTCTTAGCCGTGTGCGGTGCCCCCCTCCACCATAATCCTCGATAATATTGTAGCGGTGCTTAGGCGAAGCCCTGCGACAGTAGAACATCAAGATCGTCACCACGCCGTCATGCTGACGGAACTCATCCCCGAAACTTTGCTGGATCGGAGACCGGGGATCGTCATCGAGCTGAACGTGTGCTAGAACTCGGAGGTGCCATAGTTTCGGTGCTTGATCGGTCGGGCCGTGAAGACGTACGACTACATCAACTGCGTTGTCATAACGCTTCCGCTATCGGTCTACGAGGGTATGTAGACAACACTCTCCCTTCTTGTTGCTATGCATCACCATGATCTTGCGTGTGCGTAGGAATATTTTTGAAATTACTACGTTCCCCAACAAATTAATGGTTTACTTAAGGTGGCAACTTAAACACATATCTGGGTGGATTGAGGTACCTGGGTATTCCAGGATTGCCTGTCTAGGCACCTGGGTAGACCAGGATTGCCTGTTTTTCTTTATGGACCGCCACCCAGGCTCAAAGGGATCATGAGATTATTCATACTAGAAACTTCCGTGTGCAGCCACAAGCCATTATGGGCTCTGGCATAGTTGATTAAGTCGTGCGGACTCTTACAGGGTAGACTAGCAGATGTAGGGGAAAGTAGGTGTACCGGTCTATCCATCGTAAGGTGCTAGCGCTTCTGAAAGACTATGTCTCGATCATCCGTTTCTCAAACACCATGTAGTGCGAGAAATCCAACAGAGGAGATCGAGTCTTGTGCGGAAAAGTGCGCAAACCTCTGTAGAGTGTATAAACTAATCATGATTAGCCGTGTCCCCGGTTATGGACATCTTGAGTATCTAGTTGTTGGATTATCCTATTGATCTCATCACGGTACTTTAATTAATTTTGTTGGGTTTTAATGATGATGCTTAATTGGGATTGAGAATGCTGTCAACCATTCTCAATGTTTAACAACCACCATGATAGTTAAATAAATTTATTCCTTTGCAGTAGGGAAAATTGGCTTTTCGCAAAAACCTTATATCCATAGAGCTATTCCACCAGCCATATATGCATGTAGTGATAGCCATATTTCATCATTTTCTCTATGGTGTGAATTTGCCAGTACATTCAATGTACTGACCCTTTGTGGCTGCAACGTCTCATGTTGCAGGACTTCTTACGACGAGTAAGTGATACGTTAGGGTTATGATTTCTACACTCAACTTTGCCGTTGGTGTTGATGGGAATCCACAACCTTGTTACTTCCGCTATTTTGGATTGAGGTAATAGTATTTACGTTATTTTATACATGTGATTTACCTCTGTTATAAATCCTCGAGTACTGTGTGTGTCAGCATACCGATCCAGGGATGACACTTAAGCACAGAGACTTGATCCATTCGGGTCGGGTCGCTACAAGATGGTATCAGAGCACATGTTGGCTGTAGGACGTGACCCCTAGAAACTTGCAAGCCCATAGGAAGGATTTTCTCTAAAACTTTCTTTTTCAAAAAGATCTTTTACCTCTCTTCTCTTCTGAGCTTATTCAAATATTCCCTTTTAGTGAGACCATATCCCTTTCCCCTTTTGACCACTCGAAGATTCGACTGATGAGACCACTCCAAGGAGTACAAGATATCGGACAACCACGACCACTATGGAATGAAGGAGATTTTACCGTGCATCTGGATAATAGACACTACAATAGTTGAAGACTCTGAAGACTAGGATAATTTGAAGGCTCTGTAGAATTTCCAGATTTTGTATGACCTAGTAAAGCTACCCTTATGGAACTTGGCACACTATGGAAGTTTTCAATACCCGAGATCAAGGTGTATCGGAGAAAGACCGGAGCATGGAGAGTTAAAAACTCAAAGTTTTGTTAAGAAAACCCTAAGACAGGAGATATCAACTATGGACTGATAGCTCATGGAAATGACAAGAGCAGAAACACGGCTATCCATGATGTTATCGCCCGCTTATGCTATTGTCACTGTGCTGAGTTAAGCATGCATATGCATGGAAGGATTGGATGGTAGAAGGTTGATGGAGCATCTATCAGCAAGATGAAGTTTTAACCTTAGCTGGTGTATCGCCAGGATCTGGAGTGTTACATCGAGAAGTTTAGATGGACCTGCAGGAAGCAGTATTTGATAAGGAAGCGTTTCATGAAGAACTCGGGACTCAAAAGCTGAGAGTAGCCAAGCTAGAGGAGCAAAACCTTGAGACATCAAAGTTCTCGTCAGGAACTGAAGGACAGTAGGATCATGGTTCATGTCGAGGCTGATGAAACCCAGAAGTTTGGAACGCAACTTCAGAATATTGAAGGACGCCACAAGAGACTTTGCGTCAATAGAGATGAACTGGCAAAAGAACTTCATAAGGACAAGCACGATCGGAAGAAGCCATCGGAGACATGAACATGACTTGAAGAGTTTGATGGCTTTGAAGATTTATTAACCTTAGAAGACCAAACCCCTGTTATATACCTACGTTAGATGCGACGATTGTGAGCTGTCATTTTGTTTGATGTTTTTCCGACAGCCACAAACTAAAATCTGTCTTTACAAAACTATTGTTTGCATTGTGTGCATCCCTCTCTCTCTCTCTCTCTCTCTCTCTCTCTCTCTCATCCCACCCCAAACCCATGGACCCAATAGAGGATGAATGGAGATGAGCTTGTAATTTTTTTGGACCGATGAGTAAATTGGAGACGGATCGATGGATTCAGAACATGGAGGATCACGTGGAGAATAACACTATAGCCAGAAAGGATATGACCCAGCATGCTCTTGAGTGCTTTGAAAGAGGTGATGCTACTTGGTGGAGGATGTACCAAACCATCAATGGATGGCACGGAGTAGCCGCTTGGGAAGAATTTAAGTTGACTCTGCTAAAGTCTCGGCTTGTGTCCCAGAAGTTGAAGCCTTATGGAAATGATATGGAGAAACCTTGTGCATACAAGCTTTGTGGAGAAATAGGACACAACCATAAAGAAAACAAGGACGAATACCCTCATAAGCGGAGGATTACCAAAGGAGTTAACCGAGGATCTCACGGAATTTTGGTTGGAGATTGTTCCCAAAGGTTTTGTTGCAGCAATGGAAGTTCAGTATACATTGTTGGGAAAGATCCGTGAAGCTCAGAAGGATGACAAAGAGATTGCTGAGGTAAAAGAGAGGATGAGCAAAGGAAACGCCAAAGGTTTTCGTAAGGATGAGCATGACACCTTATGGTTCAAGGACCGTGTATATGTGCCCGATAATTCAAAAGATTAATACTTCAGGAGGCTCATGACTCACCATACTCGATTCTCCCTGGAAACACCAAGATGTATTTGGATTTGAAGGAGCGCTTCTGGTGGACTGGTATGAAGAAGGATATTGCCGAGTATGTAGCCGTATGTGATGTATGTCAAAGAGTGAAGGCAGAGCATCAGAAACCAACAGGACTGTTACAGCCTATGCTGATACCCGAATGGAAGTGGGATAAACTTGGCATGGACTTTATCACCGGATTGCCCAGAACCAAAGCAGGATATGATTCGATATGGGTAGTAGTTGATCGCTTGACCAAAGTGGCTCACTTTATCCTAGTGAAAACCACTTATACAAGCACGAAGTTGGACAAGATATATATGACCAGGATCGTATGTTTGCATGGAGTTCCGAGGACCATCATATCAGATAGAGCAACATAGTTTACCTCAAAGTTGGAATCAGCTGCACCAGACTTTGGGTACTATGCTAGAGTTCAGTACAACCTTTCATCCGCAGACAGATGGACATACCGAGAGGGTCAATCAGATTCTGGAGGACATGTGCGCTAGATTAAGGACCTAGTAAGGATGATAATCTACCTTACGCGGAGTTCTCATACAACAACAGTTACCAAGCCAGTTTGAGGGTGGCCCCTTTTGAAGCTTTGTATGGGAGAAGGAGCCAGACACCGTTGATGTGGGATGAAGTTGGAGACCGTCAGTTGTTTGGACCAAATGTGATAAAGGAGTCAGAAGAGAATGTTAAGTTGATTCGAGATAGCCTGAAGGTAGCTCAGTCCTGGCAGAAGAGTTATGCAGACTCAAAAATGCAAGGAGGTAGTCTATGAAATTGGAGATAGAGCATGTCTTCGTGTGTCCCCTCTGTGAGGAGTTAAACGATTTGGAGTAAAGGGAAAGTTAGCCCCGAGATTTGTAGGACCATACCGAGTTTTGGAGCGTATGGGAGAAATGGCCAACAAATTGGAGTCACCCCAAGGACTGTCAGGAGTTCATGATGAGTTTCACGTTTCCCAGTTGAAGAAGTGCCATGCAGAGATGGCCAATATTCCCCTGTAAGGACGCTTGACCCTGGAAAGGATAATGATGTTCCACGAAGTGGAGTATGGACTTCATAAGTATAAGTTTTATCTCGGTATGTGGGGTATCCCAAGAATATGAAGGGATGAAGTACTATTGGATACATGGAGGTAGAATGTTGGTAATAAGGAGAAATTGCAACTCCATGATGAGTCTGAGTAATCCCGTCTGAGTTTGGTGCTAATAGAAGGAAGGAAGACAGTATAATTGGATGGATTTAAGAATGCCAGGAAGCTGGATGTTGGAATAAGGATCAGTTGCCCTGATGATGAGTTCAAGGTTTACAAGTGATGAGATGGGCCATAACCCACAGGCCCCAGGACCTGCCAAGAAGCAAGCACACTCTTGCTGAAGGAAAAACCCTGGAAGAAGTTACGATTTTACCGATAGACGATCTTATAGGATTACCGCAAACCTGAGAGTTGGGAAGAAACGATAGATGTTTGTTTGGCTTGCAGAATCAATGGATTTATCCGAACTTGGTTCGTTGACAAGAGAAATTCTGCAATGCTTGTGAGGATGACCGAGTGTTAGAATGTGAGATTCGCTAAACCGTATACAAGGTAATGACTTGGTTGCGGGATGGATTGATCACCATACCGACTTACTCTTATTATTCGTCTTGCTATATGGGATGGTAAATCTGAGTGACTTACCTATAGTAGAGAGACGACGATCAAAACCCTGTTTAAACCTTAGAATGGTATAAGTATTTTTCGCTTGTACAAGGCAGCTTTTGCCAACCGTAGGTTATACGGTGAGGATCAACCAGACCCATTTCCTGCAGGGGAAACCATAAATTGTTGACCACCATGAGATATCGATAGTTGTTTAGCATTGGCACCAGACCCGTCAGCTAAGAAGACCCAGTCTCGGAATAACCTTACCAAGATGAAAAGGACAGAAGAATCGAGGAAAAGGTTATGCCGCTACCGGAAGAGCCAGAGAAGAATTTCCTCGAGAATTTGAGAAGACCGGCCCCGTCAAGAATAAGGATGGAGTATATGAGTATTGATGGGACCGTAACGATGTTCTAAGGGTCGTAGCACCCCAGACCCCCTGGGATGATCGATGGATTTTGAGAAGACCCCAAACCTAACCTTTTTCTTTCTAGCCTCTCCGAATCTCGAGGACGAGATTCATTTTAAGGGTGGTAGGTTTGTAACATCCCAAAATTCTAAATTTTGGAATGTTATAATAAATAGATAGATTTGATTGATTGTTTGATTGATTGAGTGAAATTCGAAACTTTTTGAAAGTTAAATGAGAGGAAATAAAAGGACTTTCCCAAACTTTCATTTTGTTGATCTTCGTGAATTCACATTATTTTCAAATACCAAACCTTAGAGACAAGATGACATGACTTCTTCCATTTAAATAAATGAAAAGGGTGTTTGAAAAATATTTGAATTCCATTTGAAAATATTTCCAATTCTGAAACTTTATGCAACTCAATGATTTTCACGAGTGAAGATAAAATGACTTCTTCAAATTATATGAAATATGAGTTGGGAGTTTTAAAAGAATTAAATTCAAAGTCCTTTTGAAATTATTTTCAATTTGGAGTTATTTGAGTTTTATTCAAATTATTTTCTCCAAAAATAAAATACATGTAAAATAGGGTAACATGATTCCCTACATCAAAAAATTGGAGAGAAATAAATTTGAAATCATTTTGGTATTTTTAAAATGAATTTTACTGGATTTTATTAGAGCAGTAGCACTCCTTGCTTTATTTAAAATTTTGAGGATTTTATTTGACTTCATAAAAATGTTCAGCTTGTAGGAAATCTTTTTCTGAAAATTTTGATATATTATAAGCCTATATAATATTAGTATTTATTTTGTTTTATTTTTGTTTGTTTGCGTTTTAAAAAAAATGTTTAAAAAAAACCTCTGGACCGACCGGACCGGGCCGGCCTAGCTAGCCAGGCCACGGTCCAGCCGGCCCGACGCTGCGCCTCGCCCGTCTTCCAGCTCGGGACAGAGTCCCGAGCGAGCACGCATGGCCGGCGCCGCCGTCGTGCTTCGACCGACCTCCTCTGCCCCCTTCCCCACGCCACCTTGCCGCCCCTCCTCTTTAAATAGCCGGACTCGGACCCCCTAGATCCCGTTTTCGCCGCCGCTCTTCCTCGCCACGTTGCGCCGCCGCCGCCAGATCCGCCGCGCCGCCGCCCACTGCTGCTGCCTGCACCGCACTCCGCCCCCCGCCGCCGCTTGCTTGCCTCGCCGCTGCCGTCGTGCCTCGCAGTCGCTGGAGCCGCGCCGCCCTCGCCGGAGTCTGTCGCTAACCGCCGCCGGTTTATTTTCCTCGAACCGGTATAAACCAATAAAACCCGACCCGGTTTTCTCTTCGTTTTTTACGATTTATTGATTTAGGTTAATTTAATTAGAGATCGTTCGTCCGTTAGTTCTCTGTAGCGAACGGTTTTCATCGATTATGCTTCTGTAGCGAACGTTCGTTCGATAGGATTTTTCTTTTTCTTTTTATTTTCGGCCAGGGACCTATCTGTGATGATTTTATTTACAGAATAGCCCCTGATCTTCAGACGATCACTACTTTTCACTCGTTTATCCAAATTAGATGAAACCAACGCCCACTTCTTCGTTATGATCTCCTCTATCCAGTAATCCAACTCAGACATGTTTTTGAAAGTTTAAAATTTGAATTAGATCAGATTTGAATTCAAACTTCGTTTGATCGTAACTTGAGTTTCGTAGCTCCGATTTAGTTGATTCTTTTTGCAAATTAAAAATCTTGACCTAAACTTTCTATAAGGCCAAATTCACATAATTTTGGTACTGTTAGAAATTGTTTTATGTTGCAAGAGTTATTTGCTTGGTTTTGATGTTTTCCGAAACATCTTCTTCGATCTTTCTGATCTTTTGAGTGGTTGCTTATGTGTGGTTACTATTGCTTGCTTACGATAGATTGACCGGAGTGTGACGAGTAGATCTATCAAGAGTTATGAGTGCGAATCATCTTCATCAACATTGCAGGCAAGTTCACCCTTTGATCATATCCCTTTCATACCCAGTTTTTATGCATTAGTTTCATCCTCAAACAATTGCATGGTTAGGATCTAAATTAAATTGTGGGATGGGAAGTAGTTGAGGTAGTACCTATTCACCTGTTATTATCAAACCTTGGGAGTTACTATTACGTTGCTTATATTGCTATGCTATGCTCGTAGACGTGGTTTGGGTTTTGAGAGTATTCATGACAGATGTGAGATTGTTAATTAATGGTTTACTTAAGGTGGCAACTTAAACACACATCTGGGTGGATTGAGGTACCTGGGTATTCCAGGATTGCCTGTCTAGGCACCTGGATAGACCAGGATTGCCTGTTTTTCTTTATGGACCGCCACCCAGGCTCAAAGGGATCATGAGATTATTCATACTAGAAACTCCTGTGTGCAGCCACAAGCCATTATGGGCTCTGGCATAGTTGATTAAGTCGTGCGAACTCTTACAGGGTAGACTAGCAGATGTAGGGGAAAGTAGGTGTACCGGTCTATCCATCGTAAGGTGCTAGCGCTTCTGAAAGACTGTGTCTCGATCATCCGTTTCTCAAACACCATGTAGTGCGAGAAATCCAATGGAGGAGATCGAGTCTTGTGGGGAAAAGTGCGCAAACCTCTGCAGAGTGTATAAACTAATCATGATTAGCCGTGTCCCCGGTTATGGACATCTTGAGTATCTAGTTGTTGGGTTATCCTATTGATCTCATCACGGTACTTTAATTAATTTTGTTGGGTTTTAATGATGATGCTTAATTGGGATTGAGAATGCTGTCAACCATTCTCAATGTTTAACAACCACCATGATAGTTAAATAAATTTATTCCTTTGCAGTAGGGAAAAATTGGCTTTTCGCAAAAACCTTATAACTATAGAGCTATTCCACCAGCCATATATGCATGTAGTGATAGCCATATTTCATCATTTTCTCTATGGTGTGAATTTGCCAGTACATTCAATGTACTAACCCTTTGTGGCTGCAACGTCTCATGTTGCAGGACTTCTTACGACGAGTAAGTGATACGTTAGGGTTATGATTTCTACACTCAACTTTGCCGTTGGTGTTGATGGGAATCCACAACCTTGTTACTTCCGCTATTTTGGATTGAGGTAATAGTATTTACGTTATTTTATACATGTGATTTACCTCTGTTATAAATCCTCGAGTACTGTGTGTGTCAGCATACCGATCCAGGGATGATACTTAAGCACATAAACTTGATCCATTCGGGTCGGGTCGCTACAGCTCGACAAAGCCACTAAACCTATCATTTAGGCTTTAGGGTGGCCCGGGCTCGACAAAACCACCACTCCAAACTAACCATCAAATGCCAAAATCTCATAGAATAGAAAAAGCATAAAATCAAATAACTAAATTGTTGATGACACAAACATGTTCTCAACCATAAAAGTTCTCATCCATAGCAGTTATCAAACTTAGCATGGTAACACAAACAAGTCTCAAGCTAAATACTGATTACACATAGCAGTTCACACATAGCAGTTCTCAGGCATAGTTTCTAAAATTTAAAAATACTTAAGGCAGGCAGTTCAAAAGACAACAACCAAATTGTGCACTGACTAGTTGCCACTGGCATAAAAGTAACCCCTCATCCTGGTGCTCTGGAACCTCTTCCTTTTAGACCGTATTGTTGCTCCCTCTGTTGTAGTTGCAGCCCTAGGTGCCATGTAGGGCCTTCCACCTCTCCTGCTGGCTGCATTGCTTGAACCTGAAGCTCTTGTGGCAACCTGGGAAGGAGTAGTAGAAGCATCACTGGTGATGCTTACCCTTCTAGAAGCAGCAGTTGTTCTTCTTGGCCTTGTAGAAGCAGCAGGCTGGGCAGGACTAGTAGAAGTAGTAGTTGATTTTCTTCCCCTGGTAGGTGTAGCAGGCTGGGAATGACCACCAGCAGTTGATTTTCTTCCCCTGGTAGATGTAGCGGGCTGGGAATGACCAGTAGCAGTTGTTCTTCTAACCCTAGTAGTTGTAGCAGGTGGTGCACTGGTTGCAGGCTGTGCAGTAGCAGTAGAACTTCCCCTAGCTCCATGGTAGTGAGTTCTGGTTGTCTAAGAAAGCACACATCATAGCCCAACAATTAGGATGAATCAAATGATTAAAACAATGACAACAATGTGCATATTCCATACCTTGTGCTTGTCCTTTCTTGCCTGAAGATGAGGCTTCAGGGGCTGAGGGAAGTAGGTGTACCTATGTTTCTGCATATTGCAGTTGCTGCAGGTGATAGTTGCCATCCTTGATGTATCCTTCTTTGTTGGGACCTCAAATTGCCCCTTCCTCCTAGCTGTTTGCTTCCTGCCCTTCTTCTCTTTGAACACTGGTGGATCTATGTCAACAGTTGGTGTCCTAGGCCAACAGTCAGGCCCTGGTACAGGGTAGATGATGTGCTTGTATGTTTCCTTATACAATGGTTTTGTGAAGAACTCATGCACATAGTCTTCTGGCTGTCCCTTCACTCTTGTAATGGCAGAAACTGCATGGTTACATGGCCAACCACATAGGTCCCATTTCTTGCAGTCACAGGTCCACTTATCAAGGTTCACGCAGTAGGTAGACTCCCCACTAGTGACTTGCCAAATACCAGGACCTGCCATGTATGCAGTGCATTGCCTTGAGTACTTCTTTGACTCCTCCAACTTCTCCATATAAGTGGGTGTTATCTCCCACTTACTCTTCTCTGTCTTCTCTCTAACTGCTTGGTACTTAACCATCAACTTAGTTCTGAATCCATCTACACAGCTCCTTATTGGCTTGTTCCTCACATCTAGTATCATCTTGTTAAATACTTCACTAAGATTGTTGACTACTAGGTCTGTCTTGCATGTGTGATCCATAGCATGCCTTGCCCAAGTCTCTTTAGGGATATCACAAAGCCACTTCCAAGCATCTTCATCCTCCTTTCTCAGTTCATTCATTGCATCCTCAAAACCATTCTTGGTGTATGAATATGCAACATTGTCCATATACTTCTTCAACTCCTCACTTCTGAAGCCAGCTGACTGGAAATTTGCATAGATATGTCTAAGACAATATCTTTGAGGTGAATGTGGGAACACAGCTTGAATTGCATTCAACAACCCCTGTTTAAGTCATTATATAGATTATTAATCATATAACTTCATAATTACAACAAGTATTACAAATTATTAATCATATTACTTCATAATGGCAGCAAGTATTAAACATATAACTTCATAATGGCAGCAAGTATAACAAATTATTATTTCTAGAAATTGCTCATTCAATTGTGAAATGAAAAATATACCTTCTGTCTATCAGAGATGATTGTGTATGTGCCCCACTTGTTCCCCTCTCCAATGCAAGCTCTTAATTGGCTAAGAAACCAAGTCCAACTTTCCTTGTCCTCCTTATCAACAATACCAATTGCAATAGCGGATATGTTGTTATTCCCATCCCTACCAGTGGCAGCTGCTACCTCTTGAGCACTGCGTTGGATTTCCCCGAAGAGGAGAGGATGCTGCAACAAAGTAGCGTAAGTATTTCCCTCAGTTTTTGAGAACCAAGGTATCAATCCAGTAGGAGGCTACGCTCAAGTCCCTCATACCTGCACAAAACAATAGCCCAACGTAGCCAACGTGATTAGGGGTTGTCAATCCCTTCACGGTCACTTATGGGAGTGAGGTCTGATATAGAATATTTTTGGTATAGAGATGGAAAGTGAAAAGTAAAAAAGCAAGCAAGATTAAAGTGATGGAGATTGATATGAGGAAAATAGACCTGGGGGCCATAGGTTTCACTAGTGGCTTCTCTCAAGAGCATAAGTATTCTACGGCGGGTGAACAAATTACTGTTGAGCAATTGACAGAATTGAGCATAGTTATGAGAATATCTAGGTATCATCATATATATAGGCATCACGTCCGAGACAAGTAGACCGACTCCTGCCTGCATCTACTACTATTACTCCACTCATCGACCGCTATCCAGCATGCATCTGGAGTATTAAGTTAAAAACAGAGTAACGCCTTAAGCAAGATGACATGATGTAGAGGGATAGTTTCATGCAATATGATAAAAACCCATCTTGTTATCCTCGATGGCAACAATACAATACGTGCCTTGCTGCCCCTTCTGTCACTGGGAAAGGACACCGCAAGATTGAACCCAAAGCTAAGCACTTCTCCCATGGCAAGAAAAACCAATCTAGTAGGCCAAACCAAACTGATAATTCAAAGAGACTTGCAAAGATAACCAATCATACATAAACGAATTCAGAGAAGATTCAAATATTATTCATACATAGACTTGATCATAAACCCACAATTCATCGCTCTCAACAAACACACCGCAAAAAGAAGATTACATCGAATAGATCTCCACGAGAGAGGGGGAGAACATTGTATTGAGATCCAAAAAGAAAGAAGAAGCCATCTAGCTAATAACTATGTACCCGTAGGTCTGAGGTGAACTACTCACACTTCATAGGAGGGACTAGGATGATGTAGAAGCCCTCTGTGATGATGGCCCTCTCCGGCGGAGCTCCGGAACAGGCCCCAAGATGGGATCTCGTGGGTACAGAAGGTTGTGGCAGTGGAATTAGGTTTTTGGCTCCGTATCTGATCGTTTGGGGGTACATAGGTATATATAGGAGGAAGAAGTACGTCAGTGGAGCTCCGAGGGGCCCATGAGGCAGGGGGCGCGCCCCCCCACCCTCGTGACCGCCTCGCGGCTTTCTTGACGGAGGGTCCAAGTCTCCTGGGTCTTATCTGATGAGAAAATCACGTTCCCGAAGGTTTCATTCCGTTTGGACTCCGTTTGATATTCCGTTTCTCCAAAACTGTGAAATAGGCAAAAAACAGCAATTCCGGGCTGGGCCTCTGGTTAATCGGTTAGTCCCAAAAATAATATAAAAGATAATAATACTTCAAGCATACTAACAAAGCAATCATGTCTTCTCAAAATAACATGGCCAAAGAAAGTTATCCCTACAAAATCATATAGTCTGGCTATGCTCTATCTTCACCACACAAAGTATTTAAATCATGCACAACCCCGATGACAAGCCAAGCAATTGTTTCATACTTTAACATTTTCAAAACTTTTTCAATCTTCACGCAATACATGAGCGCGAGCCATGTATATAACACTATATGTGGAATAGAATGGTGGCTGTGGAGAAGACAAAAAGAGGGGAAGATAGTCTCACATCAACTAGGCGTATCAACGGGCTATGGAGATGCCCATCAATAGATATCAATGTGAGTGAGTAGGGATTGCCATGCAATGGATGCACTAGAGCTATAAGTATATGAAAGCTCAACAAAAGAAACTAAGTGGGTGTGCATCCAACTCGCTTGCTCACGAAGACCTAGGGCATTTGAGGAAGCCCATCATTGGAATATACAAGCCAAGTTCTATAATGAAAAATTCCCACTAGTATATGAAAGTGATATCATAGGAGACTCTCTATCATGAAGATCTTGGTGCTACTTTGAAGCACAAGTGTGGTAAAAGGATAGTAACATTGTCCCTTCTCTCTTTTTCTCTCATTTTTTTAGTTGGGCCTTTTCTCTTTTTTTATGGCCTCTTTTTTTTCCGTCCGGAGTCTCATCCCGACTTGTGGGGGAATCATAGTCTCCATCATCCTTTCCTCACTTGGGACAATGCTCTAAAAATGATGATCATCACACTTTTATTTTTCTTACAACTCAACAATTACAACTCGAAACTTAGAACAAAATATGACTCTATGTGAATGCCTCCGGCGGTATACCGAGATATGCAATGATTGAAGAGTGACATGTATGAAAGAATTATGAATGGTGGCTTTGCCACAAATACGATGTCAACTACATGATCATGCTAGCAATATGACAATGATGGAGCGTGTCATAATAAACGGAACGGTGGAAAGTTGCATGGCAATATATCTCGGAATGGCTATGGAAATGCCATGATAGGTAGGTATGGTGGCTGTTTTGAGGAAGATATATGGTGGGTGTATGATACCGGCGAAAAGTGTGCGGTATTAAAGAGGCTAGCAGTGGTGGAAGGAAGGAAAAGTGCGTATAATCCATGGACTCAAGATTAGTCATAAAGAACTCATATACTTATTGCAAAAATCTAGAAGTTATCAAAGCAAAGTATTACGCGCATGCTCCTAGGGGGATAGATTGGTAGGAAAAGACCATCGCTCGTCCCCGACCGCCACTCATAAGGAAGACAATCAATAAATAAATCATGCTCCGACTTCATCACATAACGGTTCACCATACGTGCATGCTACGGGAATCACAAACTTCAACACAAGTATTCTTTGAATTCACAACTACTCAACTAGCATGACTCTAATATCACCATCTTCATATCTCAAAACAATTATCAAGCTTCAATCTTTTCTTAGTATTCAACGCACTCAAAAGAAAGTTTCACAAATCTTGAATACCAAGCATATTAATATTAAGCAAATTACCATGCTATTAACGACTCTCAAAATGATCTAAGTGAAGCATGAGAGATCAATAGTTTCTTTAAAACAAATCCACCACCGTGCTCTAAAAGATCTAAGTGAAGCACATAGAGCAAAATTATAAGGCTCAAAAGATATAAGTGAAGCATATAGAGCAAAACTATCAAGCTCAAAAGATATAAGTGAAGCACATAGAGTATTCTATCAAATTCCAATTCATGCATGGCTCTCTTAAAAGGTGTGTACAGCAATGATGATTGTGGCACACTAGCAAACAAAGACACAAATAATACAAGACGCTCCAAGCAAAACACATATCATGTGGTGAATAAAAATATAGCTCCAAGTAAAATTACCGATGGAAGTAGACGAAAGAGGGGATGCCTTCCGGGGCATCCCCAAGCTTTGAATTTTTTGTGTCCTTGGATTATCT
Source organism: Aegilops umbellulata (assembly GCA_032464435.1). Taxonomy (NCBI): domain Eukaryota; kingdom Viridiplantae; phylum Streptophyta; class Magnoliopsida; order Poales; family Poaceae; genus Aegilops; species Aegilops umbellulata. The sequence goes on along the minus strand of CP136056.1, from coordinate 379,759,532 downwards.
TGGGGGTGACATGGGCATACCCAAGCTTAGGCTCTTGCCACTCCTTGTTCCATAATCCATCAAAAGATTTCACCCAAAACTTGAAAACTTCACAACACAAAACTCAATAGAAATCTCGTGAGCTCCGTTAGCGAAAGAAAATAAAAGACCACTTCAAGCTACTGTAATGAACTCATTCTTTATTTATATTGGTGTTAAACCTACTGTATTCCAACTTCTCTATGGATTATAAACTATTTTACTAGCCATAGAGTCATCAAAATAAGCAAACAATACACGAAAAATAGAATCTGCCAAAAACAGAACAATTTGTAGTAATCTGTAACTAACGCAAACTTCTGGAACTCCAACAAATCTACCAAAATAGGAAGACCTAGAAAATTTCTTTAATGATCAGAAGCAATTGGAATCAGTATTTTATCATGTTCTGATGATTTTTAACAATTGTTTTCGTGAACAGAAAGATTCTGGAAATTACAACAAGATCAAATAACTATCATTCAAGAAGATTCTATAGGTCTAACTTGGAACAAACACTAATTAAAACACAAAACCACATCTAAATAGAAGGTAGATGGATTATTTATTCCTAAAAATAAGCAAAAACAAAAAAAACTAAAATAAAATTGGGTTGCCTCCCAACAAGCGCTATCATTTAACGCCCCTAGCTAGGCATAAAAGCGAGAATAGATCTAGGTATTGCCATCTTTGGTAGGCAATTCTTCAATGAGGCATCTACCTTCTTTAGAGATTTCTTTCTTTTTAGTAAATATCAAACTCTTGGGCACAAGATCGAAAAATTCATTTGTAGCAAATGGTTCCTTAATGATAGCGAACAGATTGGGATGAATACTTATAGATTTAAGATCCGCAGTTTCCTTACTAGATGATTCACCCTTATTTTTAGGAACATACATAAGCTTGGATATTTTAGTAGGAGGACTTGGAGTATTCTTTACGGAAGAAAAAGCGGTTCCCAAGTTTGTAATGATACCCTCAAGTTTATCGATTCTAGTGGAATCTAGATTTATTTTCTCATTAACTATGGGTTCTTTTTCCTTAATATTTTTCAAAGTCATTCCTACCTTAGACCCATATTGGGTAATTTGATTGTGGATCTTTTTATCTAAGTTTTTGATTGATTCAATGGTAGCAACTTTATTTTCAATAGTTTCAAGTCTTTGCATAACATGCTCCAAAGTTAGCATAGTTCCATTAACCAAAAGAGGTGGTGAGCCAAATAAATCTATCATAGCGTTATAAGAATCAAAAGTATGGCTACCCAAGAAATTCCCTCCGGTAATGGTATCAAGGATGTATCTATACCAAGGATTGACACCTACATAAAAATTGCGAAGAAGAACTGAAGTAGATTGCTTCCTGGTAGATCTATTTTGAGCATTGCAAATTCTATACCAAGCGTCTTTCAAATTTTCTCCCTCCCTTTGTTTAAAATTTAGGACTTCGTTCTCGGGAGATAACGGAGAAGATATAATACTAGTCATGACGACAAGGCAAGCGAGAAAAAGGCAAACAGAAAAGAGAGGGCGAATAAAACGGCAAGGGTGAAGTGGGGGAGAGGAAAACGAGAGGCAAATGGCAACTAATGTAATGCGGGAGATAGGGATTGTTATGGGTACTTGGTATGTTGACTTTTGCGCAGACTCCCCGGTAACGGCGCCAGAAATTTTTCTTGCTACCTCTTGAGCACTGCGTTGGATTTCCTCGAAGAGGAGAGGATGATGCAGCAAAGTAGCGTAAGTATTTCCCTCAGTTTTTGAGAACCAAGGTATCAATCCAGTAGGAGGCTACGCTCAAGTCCCTCGTACCTGCACAAAACAATAGCTCAACGCAACCAACGCGATTAGGGGTTGTCAATCCCTTCACGTTCACTTACGGGAGTGAGATCTGATAGAGAATATTTTTGGTACTTTTGGTATAGAGATGCAAAGTGAAAAGTAAAAAGGCAAAGTAAAAAGAAAGCAAGATTAAAGTGATGGAGATTGATATGAGGAAAATAGACCCGGGGGCCATAGGTTTCACTAGTGGCTTCTCTCAAGAGCATAAGTATTCTACGATGGGTGAACAAATTACTGTTGAGCAATTAGCAGAATTGAGCATAGTTATGAGAATATCTAGGTATGATCATATATATAGGCATCATGTCTGAGACAAGTAGACCGACCCCTGCCTGCATCTACTACTATTACTCCACTCATCGATCGCTATCCAGCATGCATCTAGAGTATTAAGTTAAAAATAGAGTAACGCCTTAAGCAATATGACATGATGTAGAGGGATAGTTTCATGCAATATGATAAAAACCCCACCTTGTTATCCTCGATGGCAACAATACAATACGTGCCTTGCTGCCCCTTCTGTCACTGGGAAAGGACACCGCAAGATTGAACCCAAAGCTAAGCACTTCTCCCATGGCAAGAAAAACCAATCTAGTAGGCCAAACCAAACTGATAATTCGAAGAGACTTGCAAAGATAACCAATCATACATGAAAGAATTCAGAGAAGATTCAAATATTATTCATAGATAGACTTGATCATAAACCCACAATTCATCGATCTCAACAAACACACCGCAAAAAGAAGATTACATCGATTAGATCTCCATGAGAGAGGGGGAGAACATTGTATTGAGATCCAAAAAGAGAGAAGAAGCCATCTAGCTAATAACTATGGACCCGTAGGTCTGAGGTGAACTACTCACACTTCATCGAAGGGGCTAGGATAATGTAGAAGCCCTCCGTGATGATGGCCCTCTCCGGCGGAGCTCCGGAATAGGCCCCAAGATGGGATCTCGTGGGTACAGAAGGTTGCGGCGGTGGAATTAGGTTTTTGGCTCCGTATCTGATCGTTTGGGGGTTCGTAGGTATATATAGGAGGAAGAAGTACGTCGGTGGAGCTCCGAGGGGCCCACGAGGCAGGGGGCGCCCTAGGGGGGTGGGCGCGCCCCCCACCCTCGTGACAGCCTCGCGGCTTTCTTGACGGAGGGTCCAAGTCTCCTAGGTCTTATCTGATGAGAAAATCACGTTCCCGAAGGTTTCATCCCGTTTGGACTCCGTTTGATATTCTGTTCCTCCGAAACTCTGAAATAGGCAACAAACAACAATTCTGGGTTGGGCCTCCGGTTAATAGGTTAGTCCCAAAATAATATAAAAGTGGAAAATAAAGCCCAATATAGTCCAAAACAGTAGATAATATAGCATGGAGCAATCAAAAATTATAGATACGTTGGACAAGTATCAGCAGCAAGTATCTGTTGCCCAGTAGAAAGCTTGATAAAGCAACCATATAAACCTGTATTAAAGCATTGGGTAGTGAAATCAGTGCATTATTAATTACAAGTTATGGGCAATGAATTGGAGTAATTTAGAATACATATAATACCTATAAAGGGCCTACACCCATTCAAGAAACCTTCTTTTGAAGCATTCAGATAGTAGAACATGTAGTGGAACCTAGAATTTGGGCTAGGATGGAGCTCAAGCTCTCTGGTAGTCACAATGCATCTGCTCCCAGGGTTGGTATCAAGCACAACTTGAAGATAATCCCTAAACCTTGTGTATTGTCCCTTCATGTCACCTTCCACCACTTCAATGGCCAATGACCTTGCCCTGTAGGCCTTGGTCTTTGGCACTTCCAGCCCATACTTAGTCTTTGTTGTTTTTAAAATTGCATCAACACCAGCCCTTGGATTATCTCTCAGTTGCTGCTCACATGTTCTGGCCATCTAGTCAACTGTCACTTTGGTTTTTTCTCCATGTGCACCACAAGTGTGCAACAACTTCATCTTCTTGATGCAGAATGTCTTCTCATGAGCAATTGTGGATGCTGTCATGAAAAAAGAACACCCATTGTCCCTTTCTGTGCAATGCACAATGATCCTATCCTTGCAGTTCCTATGGTACTGGAAATTTCTAAGGATTCTGATATGGAAATTCCTAAGTGCTCTTCTAAACTGATACACATCAGTGAAGCACATACTCAAGCAAAGTTGGTCATGAGCATCTGGCTTGCTCTCATCATACCAGATCCTAGTCCTGGCCCTCTTGGCTTGACTCTTCCTTCCACAAGGGAGTGGTAGACCCGACTCATCATCTGAATCACTAATGCCATAGTCCCCAGGGAAACAAGCAGAATCATCAGATGGAATGAAATCAGGAATTACCTCAATGTCAGCTTCATGGTGTGATCTTGTAGTGGGGCCTGCTTTGCCTACTTTCTTGAATGTTTGAGGAAGAGGTGTCTCAGGTTCTGTGTCTGAGTCCTCTGCCTCTGGACACATCTCTTCCACTTCTGTGTCTCCTTCAAAGTGATTCATAGGATCCTCTCTCTGTTTCCTTTTCTGCTTCAGCTTCTCAATGATTTCATCTTCCTCCTCATTACCTATGTCATGCTCTTCATCCTCAATGATTTCATCTTCCTTCTCAATGATTTCATCTTCCTCCTCACAGCAGTTCAAATCAACAAACACTTCATCATCAGAGGGGCCAACATCTTCCTGTAGTTTCTCTTTGCCCTTTGATTTCTTCAAAATCATGCTCTGTTGTGTGTTAATATATGCAGACTCTTGACCTGGCTCTACAATAGCAATAGGCACAGCATACAACTCTTCAACTGTGTCTTGAACAGCAATAGGGAACAATACTCATGCCTCATCTATAGAAATAATGTTGGAATCCCCCACATTACTTATAGGCACTTGTTCCTCCATAATATTTGACCTGTTAAACTCTCCTGGATTAGGCTCATTAGCCTTAATTACAGTTATGTTGAGCACCTTCTGCTCAGCATAATAGTCTAGCATCTCTTCCACACTATCTTCACTGTCAATAACCTGCATTCCTGCTGCCCCCTTTCCTTCTTCTTTCATATAGAACATGTAGTCAGCTTCAGTATATCCTTCTTCAGTCTCTAGCAGTGCTAACATGTTAATAAAAGTAATTTCTGACAGAGAAATGGTCCTCTCCAAGTTGTCTCTCCCTTGAAAATGGTACCTTATTTCCCATATCTCATCATCCAAACTACATAAAATTAAGGAGAATTAGTGCTTGATTGATTCTGTTTTAATAATGTAACATGTTATTCAGACAAGATATTCATACAAGATATTAGCACTATCTTCACTATCAATAAGGAGTAAACAAAGCATTCATGCATAAAACTATAAACCCAGAGCTATATTTCCTACTGAAACATGTTATACAGAAAAGATATTAACTATATCAGCTACAACACTTGAGTAAACAAATAATAATCTTCAGTAAACAAAGCCCTAAAATCAAACTGCCCTAAAATCTCCTAAAATCTAACAACCCTAGAATTTCCTAAAATCTAACAACCCATTAACAACCCTACTGTAACATGATAGGTTTATATGCAATCTAACAACCCTAAAATTTCAAGTGAATCCAATGAAGAGAGGGGTGGAGGGGGAAGAAATCTTACCACACGCCACCGAACCCTGAAGCCCACTGATGGCCTTCTCCAACGCCTGAAGCCCTGATCTTGCGTGCTAGGGTCGCCGCCACACGGCGCTCAATGTCCCACTCCGGCGGCGAGGGGGGCGAAGGGGATCGCTACGGTGAAGGAGCCCGCTGCACCGGCAAGCCACTGCTGCCGAACCAGTTGTCCACCTCCGAGAACCCATCACCATCGCCTCCAGTCCCTCCGCCGCCTGCTGACTCCCACCGCCGCCGCTAGGTTTAGCCGCCGCCGCCATCGCAGGACACAGAGAGAGACAGGGGAAAGAGGGGAGAATGGGCCAAGCAGTCAGAGCCGCGAGCGCTTTGACCACGCGCGTGCCGTAACGGCCGTCAACCCACTCGCCGTCTGGCCTCGCCCACGTGGCACCTGACGGGTGGGCCAGCCCAGTCAGAAATCGTGTTAACTGCGGCAAACTGGTCATTTGTTTTTATTGAGAAAATTTACAAGTAAAGTGGTGGATTTTTGGGACGCGCTAGAAATGTGGTGGCAATTGGATGCTTCAACTTCAAATGTGGTGTTTTTATTTTGCAATTCACTCGAAAATTTGTGAATTGATAGTCCAAACATTGCACTGTTAGAGCATGCCTAGTAGAACCCTAAAACCCTTAAAGCAGTTTTAAGGGTAGAGAAGTGCCAGTTTTTGGCACTTTTAATGGTTGAAAAACAGGGGCAAAGACTAGAACCCTCAAACCCAACCCTTCTTTAAGGGTTGGGTTTGAGGGTTCTAGTCTTTGCCTCAACCCCAACCTTTAAATCTATCATTTGACATCTCACAATTTATGACTACAAGAACACAATCAACCTCTAAACAAACTACCAAATGACAATCATTGATGCATGGTTTAATAGTTTACATCACAAAATCATCATCTTCCCCCTCTCATCGGCACCATCACCAAAAAGTTGCACCTCGGCGCTATCTCCTAGACCACATGCGGGCTCCATCAAGCATCTCCATAGGCGCCGGTGGAGTCGTCCACACCGCCATCGCCACAACTACTCATCGGAGTGTCACCTCGAAAAGTAGAGGACGCACCACGGAACATCCTCTTCCTCTCCGCAATGTCCTCCTTGTAGTCCTTCCACCATTGCAATTGGTCTTCATCCATGTCCTTCTTGGACATCATCATGTGCTCCTTCTCTTCCACCATGAGTTCTTTCCATACCTTTGCCTCTTTGAGCTTGATCATCCTCTCCTCCAAGTCGGCCTTGCGCTTTGCTTCTTCACGCTTTGCTTCAACTTGTGCAAGCTTGACCTCTTTCTTCTTCTCGATGATAAGAAGCTTCGTCTCCAATGTCTTCGTTGTCAATTCCTCTCTTGCCTTCATCATGTGCTCCATCTTCTCCCTTAGGCTTGACGCCTCTCCTTCCATCTTCACCCTTAGCTTGCCCTTCTTGGTTCCCTCGGGCTTGCCCAAGTTCCTCTCCTCCTCATCTTCACTATCATCCATCCTAAGCATTGCCGACTTCTTGGGTGCGGTCTCTTGATCCCTCAACTTCCACTTGTCAAAGGTTTGAAGAATTGCCCAAGCATGCTTAAATGGGAATGGCTTGCCCTTGGAAGAGGCCATCTCCTTGTACCTCATGCCGGCAATTGTCTCTTATCAACCACACATAATCACATAAGAACCCACCAATAGCATAGTACACACACATAATCAAAATAGTGAAGAGATATGTACTCACATAGTCACTCTCCACGGTTCCACTAGGTGGTGCATCCCTCACTTGGTCCATGGTCGCACTCCAACGAGCACAAGCGGGCTTCATCAACTCCCACCGGCCTTGAAGCGACCGGTAAGTGCGAGAGATGAACCCACTATTCTCGTTTTTTCTTTCCAAGTTCATGAACATTTTGTGAAATCTGGAAACATTTTTCAAATCACCGAACATTTTTTGAAACTTGATTTTTTTAAATCCGTGAACATATTTTTGAATTCAAAATTTTGTTCATCGACAAATGTTCACCATATTAAAAACAGTTCATGATTTTTTAAACATGTTCAGCATATTAAAAAATGTTCTTTGAACTCAAATAAGTTCTTGAATTCATAATTTGTTCATAAAATTCGAAAAAGGATTAATTTATTTTTTTTATCAAATGCAAAGAATGTTCATCATAATAAAAAAAATCATGAAAAATTCAAAATTTGTTCATAAATTAGAAAAAATGTTCATTTAGAAATTATGAACATATTTATAAATTCTTTAACTTTTTTTAGCATTAGTGAACAATTTTTGAGATTTTAAACTTTTTGAAACCCCGAATTTCTATAAAGAAGCAAAAAAAGAAAACAAAAGTAAACGAAAAATAAAAACAGGTGAGCCCCGCCCCGCACCTGGGCCGGCCTAAGATCGCGCTTGGGGAGAGAGGGGGTGCGCGCTGCCTTCTTTCCCAACGCGCAGGTCGCGGTATAGGAGGTCCCCTGTCTGACCAGGTTTGACCCCAAGGGCCGGGATTTCAGTTCGGACGGGCGAAGCGGAAAAACCACCACGCACCCCGCCGTTATGCCCGCCCGCCTGCCGCCGCCGCTCCGCCCGTCCTCCGCGCCGCCGGCTCCCGCCGTGACGCGCACGCTACATGCGATCAACACCTGCACCTCCTCCACTGCGCTCGCGCCCCTCCGCGGCGCCATCCTCCGCGAACCCGCCCTCCTACGCTCCACCACCATCGTCTCTGCCTTCTTCCTCGCCTGCGGCCGCCTCCGCCACCTCGCCCCCGCGCTCTCCCTCTTCGCCTCCCTCTCCCGCCCCCACGTCTTCCTGTTCAACTCCATCCTCCGCTCCCTCCGCCCTGCGCCCGGCTGCTCGCCGCTCCCGCTCTTCCACCGCTTCCTTTGCCTTGGCGGCCGCCCCAACCGCTACACCTTCCCGCTTCTCCTCACCTCGCTTTCCTCCCTCAGCGACCTGAGGGCCGTGCATTCTCAGGTGGCCAAGTCCGGCTTCTCGCGCGACCTCCACGTCCGCAACGCCCTCCTCGCGCGTTACGCCGCCTGCGACCCATGCCTGGCCCACGCCGAGCAGCTGTTCGACGAAATGGCCCATCCGGACGTTGTCGCGTGGACCACCATGATCACCTCATACAAGAACCGCGGCCGCAGCTTCAACGCCCTGGCCACATTCCGGCGGATGCTGTCTGCTTCTGTTGCCCCCAACCGTGTCACCATGGTCGCTGCGCTTGGCGCATGTGCGGCCCATGGTGCCATTGACACTGGCACCTGGATCCATGAGTACGTGCAGAAGCAGGGATGGGAGCTGGACGTTATATTAGGCACTGCACTCGTTGATATGTATGGGAAGTGTGGACATGTCGTTGATGGGGTTCGTGTATTCTCGGAAATGGCCCAGAGGAATGTCTATACCTGGAACTCTGTCATTGGAGCACTTTCTCTTGCACAGGATGGCACAATGGCACTTCAATGGTTCTATAAGATGGAGGCTGATGGTGTCCGGCCAGATGCAGTGACGCTCATTTCTGTTCTTTGTGCATGTGCCCATGCTGGGTTTGTTGACATTGGGAGGAAAATATTTAACCTGATCATACAAGGAAAGTACGGGTTTCAACCTGGAATCAAGCACTTCGGGTGCATGGTTGATCTTCTTAGTCGCTCTGGACACCTGGATGCTGCTGTTAGTGTCGTTGAGACAATGTCACAGCCAAATGCAGTCATCTGGGGCTTACTGTTGCGGGGTTGTAAGGCTCATGGTGACTCACGATTGAGTGAGCATGTGATGACAAGGTTGGTGGAGTTAGAGCCTGAGAATGCTTCACATTATGTGCTGTTATCAAATTTATATGCCGAGACAGGGAGGTGGCAGGAGGCTGAGGAGATCTTGCAGTGGATGAAGAAGAAAGGATTGAGGAAGGATGCAGGCTGGAGCCTAAGGATGTTAGGAGACAGGCTGTTGTCACCGAAATTTGGCAGCACGAAGCCAATGTTTCCGATCCAAGGATCTTTTGTGCGGTAACTCAGGCCAAAGATATGCATTACCGATGAATTATATGTGTTTCATGAGGAATATTGGAGGGTGGATCGATGTGCATGTAGAGAAGCAAGAACTTGCTTATTACTCCAAGTTGTGAGGCTGAGAACTTGAGACCATGGACATCGATCTGGGAGCAGGAATTTGAGAAATATGCGGCTGGGATTCCTAAATCATTGTTGAATTGGTGCCAATGAGACTGGAATTGCTTGGGGCACACATGCTTGGTTTGATGTGAAAAGGTTTGTTAAGCTACAACATTGTTAGTTACTGCTGATAGTGTGCATATAGTCATCCATAATAAAGAAATGTTAATATTCAGGGAAAGAAGATAAGCCTTTAACTTTTATTTCACAAATCCTTTAGTTCTGAGTTTTCTCGGAAACACACCTCCTGCAGGCTGCAGGTTATGGTCCTTAAATGAAAAAAGAAGCAGTCACGAACTTTGAACTGTCGATCTGAATTGTGCAATGGACTTTTGTTGCTCATTTGTAAAAACAATACATTTGCATCCTTGGCCCTTGTAATATTGAGGTTTACAAGGCTGTTCGTCTCTAACAAAAATGAGCATTCTTGTAACTTACTGCCATTATTAGTTATAGAGTTTTGCTTCTTTGAACAAAGGCATTTCTAATTGACTATTTCTTCAGTCAAACTAATAACACTTTGATTGGTAATACCATTTTGAATGTTTAGACTGAAAACCTGAAAAATCATATCTACATATTTGTCTTTAAAAAGGTTTCCAAATTGTTATTATTTGCTTAGTTTTATACATATTGTGGAAATTAGTGGTCAAAGTTACATCTTGAAGACCATATAGATTTCCGAAATGTTACTTATTCTGAACTGAAGGGAGTACTAGTAAACTAGATTTGGTGCAGAAGGAGACACGATTAATATATACTTAATTAAGGGCTTCTGCAATTTGTGACGGGATGCATCTTGAGTTAATATTTTAATACTGCCATAAAAGCTAACTATGTGCATCCTCAGTAGCATAAGTCATCCATGACGCAGCCTGTGACAAATACAAATGAATACGACAACACAAGTTGGTTGGTACCGCCTTGGACAAGAAAATATCTCATTTTCTTAGCTCTGAGTGGCCTATAGAGATTTGAGGGACCAGCAGGAAAACTGTTACTTGATGGTGACCCAGTTATGGGTTGCCAATCACTTCTGAGCATACTCTATTATTGCTAGGTAAAGATGTGTCTAATCCTTGGAAACACCACCATCCATGTTTCAGTGTGCTTTCAAAGTGGTGCATATCTAAAATGTTGTCTTCCCTGGATTTTTCTGTCTTTGCTCGTTTGGCTCCAGTGTGACTCATAAAAGTAGATATGTTGCCAGTATAAAGCATTAAAGCTGCACAGAGCTTACAGAAGGATGAAGCTCTGAAGGTACATAACAAAACATGGCTCCGCTGACTCCCAGACTTGTGGTGCCCATAGATGTGAAGAAGAAGCCATGGGAGCAGAAGGTTCGTCTCCATAACCGCTGGCATCCGGATATCCCTCCTGTTGCTGATGTAACTGAAGGGGAATTATTCCGTGTTGAGATGGTCGATTGGACTGGAGGACGGGTTAGAGATGATGACTCTGCAGATGATATCAAATTTCTGGACCTCACAATTGTAAGTATGCAATTTTTTTATGGAAGAGATGTTGTTTGATGTGCGCTTAATTGTTGTATTTCTCATCAAAAGCAAAGGCCAGTTCTTTTGGGCGGCTTAAAAATAAGCCGCTCCTCAGATTTGTTGAGACTTCTAAACTAGTTATCACATAACTAGTTTAGAAGCCCCAATGAATAAGAGAGGCGGCTTATGGGATAAGCCGGGGAGAAGGCGGCTTATTTTTCAAGCTGCCAAAATAACTGGCCCCAACTCTTGTGCCAAACTGAATATGGGTTTTCTACAGACTCATTATCTCAGTGGCCCCCTTAGAATAGTTGATGCTGAAGGGGTTCCAGCTTCACCTGGTGATCTTCTTGCGATAGAGATCTGCAACCTCGGTCCGCTACCTGGTGACGAGTGGGGTTATACTGGAATATTCGAAAGGGAGAATGGAGGCGGGTTCTTAACCGACCACTTTCCAAGTGCAAGAAAAGCCATTTGGTATTTTGAAGGAATTTATGCATACTCACCTCAGATACCAGGTAAAAGTTCTTGTGTGAATGAAGCGTTTCAGCTTTAGATCGTTCAGTAGTTCCATTTCTGCATACCAGGTGTTCGGTTTCCGGGATTAACTCATCCTGGTATAGTGGGAACTGCACCATCAGTTGAGCTTCTTAATATATGGAACGAAAGGGAAAGAAAATTGATCGAGACAGGTCATGAGTCTCTGAAACTGTGCGAAGTTCTACATCAGAGACCCCTTGCTAACTTACCAACCTCTGACAACTGCTTACTTGGAAAGGTACGATGTGCTGCCTCATGAATGGTTCACTTTAAGTGCAGCACTTATAATTAGTAGTTAATCTTCTTATGTGGCTCAGAATTCCAGTACAACTGTTTTACACGCAGATATTAATCTAGGGGATATAAGCTATCTGTGTTAAAAAACAGGGGCCTCCCTCCTTGCATTAATGAAATTGGCATTAATTTTACAATGTGAAGGACCTCAGGGACAGACAGATTTATCTGCGCTTCATTGAAGTTTAAGGTGTCCAGACACCACTTGGAAAATAACATAATGTTTTATACTCGTAAACGTTTTTGTCGGACGGTGAACAGAGATGACCACAGCGCATAGCTCAAAAATAGTCAACTTTATCACCTGGAAACTGAATCATCATTAGCATGCCATTTGATCCCTCCAGGCGATCCTTATTTGTTCACCTCACTTCTTCACCAGAAAAATGCAGCGATCTATCAGCTGAGATTGCGTATTGTTGCATAGAAGTTACATGAGACAATCTCTAATAAACATTAAATAGGTGGCAGGCCAGGTCTGGCTAACAACCACACAGTCAAAGAACAAGTCGGAAAAAGTTCATAACTGATGTCATTGACCTGGCGCATGTCATTAGCCATGAGCCAGAAGGAAATGTTGATTCATGTAGGTACTGTAAGCTTCCATACAGCAGGAGTGTATATAGGAACGATCTCGCCAAGAATATCGCCACCACATAGGTAGACTGAACATATTACACTCCCAAAATATAAATTGCCAGCCAGGAAAAATAAATAAGATTCACTGGTCAGGTTCGTAAAACTAGCAATCTGAAATCTCAAGTCCTATGTTCATCGATACTTTATTTAAATATATATGGTTAAATAGATATGTTGACAACGCATGCAATGTTTGCAGATTCAAGAAGGGACTGCTGAATGGCAAAAAATTGCAAATGAAGCAGCAAGAACTATTCCTGGAAGAGAGAATGGGGGGAATTGTGACATAAAGAATCTAAGCAGAGGTTCCAAAGTTTATCTACCAGTATTTGTTGACGGAGCAAATCTGAGTACTGGCGATATGCACTTTTCCCAAGGTGATGGTGAAGTCTCATTTTGTGGAGCAATAGAAATGAGTGGATTCCTTGAGCTAAAGTAATTGCCTTTGTCCTTGTCTACACTTTTCAATACTTGTTACATTTATTACTCCCTCCGTCCCATAATATAAGATGTTTTTGCAAGCTAACATAGCTTGCAAAAACGTCTTATATCGTGGGACGGAGGGAGTAGCTTTTAAACGCATCTGGCATCTCATGGTTGTTTACTGGACCTCTTACTCCAAGAGTCGACCAAAAGAACCAGTCACAACAGCCCAGATCCATTATGTGAGAGAACTTCCCATCATTAGGTTTCACCATTCTTTATCAAGAAACTAGGCTGACACATTAGAAGGAAGCATCTCCATAGCTGGTTGCTTGAAACTTGTCAGATTCAGATGGGCAGAGAGAAACAGATGGAGATAGGAGCATAGAAGATGTATTCATTGGATCAAGCTGTATTACGCTATGCCACAAGGCCTACAATAGCTCACTACACTGGTTTAATGTGTCGCCTCTTCATGGTTTTAGGCTGATGCTTCTGTGGCATAGTGCATTACTCGTGGGATCAGACTCCTCTGCTAGTGCATAGCTTATTTCTAACCACATTGGCAACTCATATCGCACCTAATAAATTGCAACTCTCAGTTCAACAATTTTGTAGGAGTTGCTGAATTTGCTGGTTAGATAACAAAATCTGTCCATGTGATTTACTTCTCGTGCCGTGCTTCTGAAATTCCACTAATTTCACCATCACATTTGTGCAGGTGTGAGATCATAAGAGGTGGGATGAAGGAATACTTGACTCCTGTTGGTCCAACAGCACTTCATGTGAATCCTATCTTTGAGATAGGTCCGGTGGAGCCACGTTTCTCAGAATGGCTAGTCTTTGAGGGCATCAGTGTAGATGAGTCGGGGAAACAGCATTTCCTTGATGTATCAGTTGCATACAAGCGTGCAGTTCTCAATGCCATTGAGTATCTTTCCAGATTTGGGTACTCCAAGGAGCAGGTAGGCAGTAGGTTTACTGTCATTTTGCAAGTATCATGTTAGAAGAACATTATCTTAAAAAGTTATAGTATTAACTTTAGGTTATATGCAGGTCTATCTTTTACTGTCATGCTGTCCATGTGAGGGTAGGATATCTGGAATAGTAGACGCCCCTAATGCAGTGGCGACACTTGCGATCCCTACAGCAATATTCGACCAGGTATCCTGCAATAGCCCCAACAAACTGTTTTCTGGACATTTTAAAGGATGTGCATTTTATTTATTGCTGTGCACTTTTTCATGTTCTTAATAAGAACAGAGCGACAAGGTTGTGATTGATGCCTTTGGTGTTGATCTTGTATCTAGCTTAAGAAATTTGCTTGGAGAAACCAAAAAGTGGTTCCCATTGACAACTACTAGCAGAGATATGTGTGTACGTTGTATGTATCACATCAGATCAATATCGATACTGCTAGGTTTAAGCCAAAAGCACTGTAAATATGTGCCCAGTTACTCCCTGAAAATGCGAGTCTAATCAGAGGCAGATGTAGTGGTAGTGTATAGGTATATAGACTATCCATGTTTCTTTCTCCACTTGCTTAAATTGTCTGAATTAGCTTGGTTGCACTTGTTTGGTGGTTTGCATCATAAAGTTATTTCTTATAAACCAATCTGGATTAGATCAGACAGTCACAGTTAAGGTCAAGTAGAGGTAGACCATTATATCTGTATGCAAATACTACTTCCAGAGGTTTGCATGAAGAACTCAGGGAAGTAAGTGCAAAGTAATGCACACAGACAAATTGAATTTTCATCATGGACATATCGAATTTGTCTACTTGTGATTAATCTTGGCCAGTTCTGGTTATTTTCTTGGTAAATTGTAGCTAACCCTTCTATAGGTCCACCCTTATTCAGTTTATTTTTAAAGGGGCTTCTAGTTATAATGGGCAGATTATGACTCATGAGAGTATCCTCTTCATTCTTAGGCATTTTGAATATTATGAGTATTTTAATTTTGAACTCCAGTGCATGACATTTCAATTATTTAACATATATAGGATATAAAGCCAAAACGCCTGGGGCATGGACCAAAATTGAGAAGACTTCCAGATGTTCTGAGATGAAGGTGCAGTGGACACCTTCCTGTAACACAAGGCCAAAGATCATGTTTAGTATATGTAATAATAAATCTAAATAATCATCTTTGGCATTCCCACAACCATCTATGTATGTGCAACATGGATTGTGGACCCGTAGTTGTAATATGGGGTTTCTTGTTTCTCGATACTTGATAATTTAGAAGACACCCATATGCATATTTTCTATATTGCTGCAAAAAAAATTATATGAAGGTCATGGAGACATTTTGCTTGTTATTACGATTGAAATTGAAATTATCCCACTCTCCCAATAAATTGCTGCTCTTCCAGCCCTTACGAAAATGCGTTCTGAACTTCAAATGTGCAAAATGGCAAGTGTACATGGGGGAAAAAAATCCCAGTCAACATGTGAGAAGTTACATTACAATCACGGCGTCCCACTCTCTTATTTGTCTTCTGTATCTGTATGCAACTTATAGTAGGTTGAGACAAGTTTAGAGTTTTATTATTTCAGAATTGAGAGCAACCACAAGGAGTTAGAAGTTCTGTCTGAAGTTGGGAGCGGGACGTACTAGTATGTAGAGCCACTCAATACTAGATTAGTGACCCTGTGCTTATTTCTTTAACCAAAGGAATCATATTTGTAAAAATATAGTAAAATGGAGTGATGTAACATTAACATACTATTCGATTAAGTCTACCATTCCAGAATGGGTTACATTAACATAGACATGCGTAGTCAACAACAGACAGACATGCATGTAATGTAATCGCTGTGGATGCCTGAAAGAAGAGGAGCAACTGAATATTGTTGAGGGGTATGTATGTATGTAGTATGACGACGCTCCACTGGAGATGAACACTGTCGCTCCCTCTAACAGAACCAGAGGGAAGAATACATATACTTAGTTAAACAATGTAGGTACGTCAAGAAAGAAAGGTGAGATGTATGGATACCCGACAAGGCCGGTCTATTATGCATTCGGCCAAGAATGACGTTTCCAACTTAGCATTACAAACGCACGCCACTTGACTTGACTCCACATAAGAAATGACACAGACAGATCCATAGTTGCATCATGTAACTACTAGCACAATCTAATAAGTACTGGACGACGAGCCAGCCAACAGCAATTAAAAGTAGCTAGGAATTGTCACACAGGACACAACAAACAAACAGGTACTAGTACACAACACATTATTTTAGTAGACACATCGACTAGTAGCAGCAGCAGTAGTGTATGTATGCTAGCTGAATCATGGCATGGACGGACCGATCGACGCCATAATCCGTCGACCGATCGATCAAACGGTTGGTGGTCACTTCTTGGGCGGGCCGTACTTGGGGCAGGCGGGGCTGAAGTGCTTGGAGAGCACCCTGGAGTTGAGCAGCTCGATGATGGGGCCGAAGGAGACGCAGCGGGGCGCCTTGTACTGGTTGATGGAGGCGCCCCGGGAGATGGCGTAGTCCATCACCTCCTCGAAGGTGCCGCCCCGCACCACCCGGATCTCCAGCGGCCCGATGGCGTCGCCGTTCCGCCCCTGCCGGTACACCGAGTTGAGCGCCTCCTCCATCTCCAGGCAGCACCGCTCGAACACCGCCGCCTCCGGCCACAGCGCCTCGCGGCACCCCTTGAGCATCAGCTCCCAGTACACCACGTAGTGCCCCGGGATGGTCGTCGCGTCCGCCTCGCTCGTGTACTCCACGATGCTGGCCCCGTAGGGCGCCAGCAGCCTCGCCGCCCGCTCCACCGCCGCCTGCAGCTCCGCCTCGTCCGTCTTGTCCGAGTCGATGCTGAGGAGCACGTTCTTGCGCCGCACGAACCTGAACTGAGGCGCCGCGTTGTGGAACCCGGTCACCTGCAGGATGTCCCCCACGCGGTACCGGCACAGCCCCGCGTACGTGGTGATCACCAGCTCGTACTCCTTCCCCACCTCCGCGTCGGCCAGGTCCACGAGCCGCGGCGGCGGCTCGTCCCTGGACACCGCCGCCGCCGGCGCCTCCGGGTCGTGCGGCATCAGCTCGAAGTAGCCCATGTTGGGCATGATGGTGTAGGAGACCTCGGACGGGTCGCACATGGGGCGGAGGTTGAGCCCGAAGTAGCACTCGGAGGAGGCGTACATGGTGCACGCCATGGGGAGCCCCCCGCTGTAGAACTTGAGCGTGGGGATGTACTGCGCCATGGCCCCCGTCACGATCACGTCCAGGTACCTGGTGTTGGGCCACATCCTGGTGATGATCCCCTCCCAGTTGTCCTTGCCGCACTCCGCCGCCACGAACGCGGCGAGGTCCGGGTTGGGCTCCAGGACCTCGGCCACGGCGGCGCGGATGGACGGCTCCGCCACCTTGGCGCTGAGCGTGCCGGTCTCGATGTCGCGGGCCAGCTCCTTCCAGTGGAGCTGCAGGAAGCGGATGGCGCGGAGCAGGCCGGACGCGAAGACGGCGCCGACGCGGAGCACCTCGGTGCGCACCAGCAGGCCGCACAGCATCTGCGAGTACATGGACTGGAAGGAGTCGGTGCAGAGGATGGCCGCCGTGGGGCTGGTGTACACCTGGTACGCGTCGAACGGGCGGTACTTGAAGTGGTCGCTCTTGTAGTAGCTGGTCAGCACCGGCCTCGCCGGCAGCCCGCCGGGCGTCTTGGTCTCCGACTTGATGAAGAGGAAGTAGAGCCCCTTGCCCTTGTCCAGCCCCGGGACGAACCTGCATGCATGCCACGTTCTCGTCCAATCAGTCACTCATGCATGCCATGCCTCCTCCATTATGTTTCTTTTTTTTTTGCATTACTTTTACCCCAATTTTTTTTTTGATCTAGAAAGTGTTTTGCACCCCAATTTGAATTTGATGCACGTCCTAGCCTCCTAGCTAGCTAGCTAGCTAGTGCTAATCATTGATCCGGAAAAGGATCCTCATATTCATATATACATCGGCGTAACGATCGATCGATCGGTTGATGTTAACACGACCCGTATATATATGAAGAAATGGAGCATTTGACCAACTGATCAATACACACAGTGCGCAGTTGTTGCACCGTTCTTTTCGCCGTGCATAAATATACAACAATGTTGGAGCGCTGCAGACGGAAGCAAACGGATTTGTTTTTTGCCCATGCAGTCTGCGCGCGCATATCTCACAATCTCTCTCTCTCTCTCTCTCTCTCTCTCTCTCTCTCTCTCTCTCTCTCTGTGTGTGTGTGTGTGTGTGTGTGTGTGTGTGTGTGTGTGTGTGTTTACATTACATGTATATATTTGCAAGTTGGTTGGGTCCTGTCCGCTCTCCGAATGTGCTGCAGTGGCTTATTCTGGCGGGACATGGAAGATATTGCACTTGTCGCCTTGTCACTCCAACGTCCCGGCCCGGCCGGTTACGTGCGTGCGCACGTAGGCATCATGCGATAGACTTTGAAACGCCACAATGTTATTCTAGGAAGCTAGCCGGCCCGGCCGTTGGAGGTTTACAAATAGGCTAGGGGGAGGAATCTTGGCGCCTAAAAAGTAGAGGGATCGCCCAAGGCATCACTGGCGTCTAAGATACAAACACATTATTTTAGGCCCGGTGTGGATGCATGATTAGTTAGCGAGCGACCTCGACCCAGCAGGCAGCAGTTGCCGCGTTTCCTAGCCAAGCCCCGGCTGAGGTCAGGAGGGAAGGAGGCCACAAACGCATGACTGCTGGCTAGCTCCATCATGTCTGTTCCGTTCCGTTATTTTTAGCATGTGTAACAGACCATTTCATGATTGATTGCCAAGCCTAGCAACTAGCAAGAGACATACGTATGTAGCTTAACTGAACCCCAGGGTCCCCAGCCCAGCAATATATACAGACTTATTAGGCGATGTGATAATTAAGATAATATAGGGTTTGATTAACATCTCTATATAAGTCTTAATTTGGATGCGGATCGATCGAGCGATCGATCGAACGGGCATTAAATCCAGTCGTCGGTGCAATTAATCAACCAAATTAAGGTGAGGAAGAAAACAAAGCAAAAATAAGTAACTAGACTGGATGACAGTAAGAAGAAGAGAGCTAGCACGCACAGGTTCATGACGGGCATGAGGAGGCTGTAGAGCATCTGCCTCCTGTCCAGCTCATCCTCGATCGTCGGCATTAGCTTCCTCTCCCCGGCTGACGTCCCCGAGCTGCATTAATTAAGTAAAACGTCAATTTACCGCCCACTATGATATGAAGCAGCTAGCTAGCCTACTCATTCACCCAGCAAGGAGAAATTAAATGAGTACTCGGTGCTGGCTGGCTGGCTGGCTAGAGCACGCAAAGGGCAAGGAGGAGGGGGAGGTGCATGGTACTGGCCTGGTCAAGAACTCGGAGATGGGGTGGGAGGAGATGATGTTGGAGCGGTCGCCGTTGGCGATGCGCTCGATCTCCGGCCGGAGGTCCTCGTAGGTCACCACGGGGACGCGGGCCTTGAAGGACTCCCGGTCGGTGCACCCCTCCATGCCGTGCCGGCGGAGGTACTCGGCGCCGTTGTTGCGCGCCAGGATCGCCGCCAGCACCCTCTGCTGCTCCGCGTCGAACCCCTTGGTCAGCTGCTCGATCAGCTCCAGCTTCTCCGCGTCCCGCTCGCACGCCGCCACCCCCAGCGCCGTCTTCACCCGACCCCCCACCGCCGCCCCCGCCCCCGCCGCGTCCGCCGTCGCCGGAGCCATGGCGCGCAGAGCTAGCGAGCTAAGGAAGGAAGGGATCGAGTCGCCGGAGCTGTGTTGTTGCTGGGCGGGTCGGTGGGTGTTTCTTGCCGGCTTGTTGCTCTGGCTGGAAGGTTTGGTTCGCGGAGTGTGTGTGAGGAGGCGGTTGGTTACGGGAGGCCGGATGGGTTTATATAGGGGAGCCGGCGCGCCGGAGAAGGGGATGAAGCCATGCAGACGTCGCGGGGGGCAGGCGTGGCCCACGCGGAGGTCCCAGGCCGAGCCCGGCGGGGGCACGTGGGGCCGCGCGGTCGGCCACGTCGGACGGCGGCGGGGCCCCCGACGCGACTCGCGGCCGGCGAGACCGGCAGGGGCCATTGCCACTCACGACCCGGCGCTGGAAGACACCAAAGCCTGGCTAAGCTCGGCTTGGATGGTTCCGCTTGTCGCCCTGGTCTCGCTAACTTTGGATTACATTTGGATTACCGGCTGGCTCATGCATTTACCCGACCGTTCCGATTAAACTAACGCGACGATAGGATAGAAAAATGCGGCAGGGGTTTTGCTGCCTGGGCATAGGTGTCGACGCGCCATGGATCGGTCCGATCCGATGAGAACGAGTTGAGAGAATGGGGGGTGGGCAGAGAGCGAAAGGAGAGACGGGAGCTTTCTTGTCTTTGGGTGGGCCGATCGAGCCATTTGGGGATGCAACGGACGGTCTTTACGAGTTTCCACGCGAATATTGACGTTTTCCAGCATCTTAATCTATCTCTTGCGTTTCGCATATTTACCGTCTTTCTTTCTTTCTTTGCTAGATTAGAGAGGAAATCTGTTCCTACACTTTTCAGTCTTGATGAGGACGTGGCGCCATACTTCTTAGATTGACTCCGTACCGTGAAGATAGTTATACCTCTATATCCATATTTATATCTTTTTATTTGCGGGTATCTATATCTATATTTGTATCCACCTTTTTTAGGGATATATCTTCATTCATAGAGCAAGACAAGGGGCAAAAATTCATCTGTCCCGCCAAAGAAAGGATGGCAGAGGGAGAGGAAGGAGGTACCAAGAGTTGTACTGCAGACCTTATGGGCCATGGCGTGTTGATGAAGGCGACTCCTCGTCGTTAGATGTTAATTACCGCACAACAGAAGGGGAGAAAGATGGAGCGATGGGCTGGGTGTGCGGTGTGGTGGTGGACAGGCAAAGCCCGTGCAACCTTGTGGTGCGGAGGAGGCGGTTTGGGACGGGCGCCCGTGCAACCGTGTGGTGCGGAGGAGGCGGTGATGGACTGGCGGCGCCCGTGCAACCATATAATGTGGAGGAGCAGGTGATGGGTCGGGTGCCTATACAACTGTGTGGTGCGGAGGAGGCGATGATAGCTTTGGGCGTACCGCCATGAGAGAAGGGGAGAAATATGAAGAGATGGGCGGGGCGGCGTGGTGGTGGACTGATAGCACCCATGCAGCCACATGACACAGAGGAGGCGGTTATAGGCCAAGCTAGCAGTGACCGTGCCGCTATGCGATTGGACATCATTTTTATAGGCGTGGATATAGTTGGCCGCACCATTAATTTCCCTCATACGAGATGTACATGAGCAACTTGTAACCCTTTTTCCCTCGCAAAAAGTAGTCCCTCTGATCTAAAATAAATGTTGTGGTTTTAGTTCAAGGAGTAAGTGACACGTAACACATCAAGTGCTGGACACACGTAGTTGGATGGTTGATCCAAACAGTAAACAATACCTAATGTTGGATGGTTAGGAGAACATTGGTATCCCCTGTCACCAAAGTTAAAGTCCCAGACTTGACATTAGTGCTCGCATTTTTCTGGATTTATTTCAGACCTTTCGGCGATGCGCGTTCAGTGAGAGGAGACGTTTTCATCAACTATGAAGGCGTTTGTGAAAACTTCATCAATCTCAAGATGATGTGCCGGCTCAGTCTCTCAAAGGTACTCATAGGGATATAGTGTGGTGCGTGCATTCATAGGGATGAGTATATGCTCGTTTATGTGAGCGAGTCCGATTATACCGTGTTCAAGAAAAAACAATACCTACTTACCTAATAAAAGACCATGATTTTTCTAAGAAAATCAAAGTGATTCTTCTAAAAAAAGAGACGTTGTCACTTGACCATCCCAGCCCCGGAGTGCTCACAACGCTTAATTTCGAGGGAGCTTAGATGTTGTACTGATGTATTTCTGAAATTTTGGTTCGTTCATCATATAAATTATTTTCTCTTGTGACGTGGGCCAAGGGGCCTGCTTCACATTTTTACATTCAATTGAGATGCACGAAAGCATCTTCTGCGTAAACTACGCTCCGAGTAGGTCAATTGCAATTACATAATGCTTGCCATGTTGAGCCTAAAAAGCCCGCCAATTCTATAAGTTGGTTTGTGTTTCACTAAAAATAGTATCACCTGACCCCTTAGAATCAAAACCATCAATTTATATACGTCTTGATCCTGTTATCAATCAACTCAATAAGTCGGCTTGAGAGTTAATAAGCGGAGGATGAAGATAATGACGTGAGAAGAAAAGAATGAGTCCTGTTGAAGGAAGAACTGAATATGCCGTCCTATGTGGGGTAATTAAGTGATGCACAATTAAACGGCTTGCTGCATAATTAAAGGAGGTTGCACACTGTGCATAATTAAACATAGATGGACAAAAGACTGCATTGATGAATGCGAAGAACCTCGTTGTCCGGGTACTAGAGGAGCTCACTGAGGAAGAGAAAAAGGATAATAGAATGGGACAGACAGAAATAAGTGGACACATGAGTGCAATGCACGAGCATTTTTGCTTGTCTTTACTAAACTATTAAGTGGATTGAGGGAGAGGGTGGGCGAGATAGAAGGTACAATCCCCAACTCCGATTTAATAATTTTTTAATTTCATTTTTCGAATCATTGGATTTCAATCCAACACTTGAGCGTTATCTTCTTCCTCTAGACCTCCTCCTCTAGACCTTCTCCTCTCCTTCTTCATCCCGACCAGCCGCCTACCTCGTAGGGCTCCGGTTGTGACATCCTCGCTCGCCCATCACTACTAGAAAAAACCTTATAGATGGAGGCTTATCGGTAGCGCGGGTCATAAGCAGTAGGGCGTTCCAAAAGCCTACTGTAAAGTAGGAGTAGCGCGGGTGTGCCAAACCGCGCTGCTGCTAAGTGGTGGCCACCGTACCCATCAGGCTAGGTATCGTAGCAACGCACTTTTCAGGACAGACCCGCGCTATTGCTACTGCTACGTTATCCTCTTCCTCGGCTCCTCACTCTCCCTCTCCTCACTCACTCACTCTCCCTCTCTTACAGTCGCCGTGCTCCTCCCGCCGTCGCCGCATTGTCGCCATCCTCCGAGCCCCGGCGCCCTCTGCGAGCTCCTTCCCCGCCTCACCGTCCCCCGAGCCCCGGCGCCCCTGACCGGTTCTCCTCCACGCCTCTGCCGACGCCCTAGGTGAGCACGCCCAGCCGCCGCCTTCTTCTCCCCCTCCTCCAGCCGCCGCTGGCCCTCCT
The DNA here is from genome assembly GCA_032464435.1 of Aegilops umbellulata. Lineage (NCBI taxonomy): Eukaryota > Viridiplantae > Streptophyta > Magnoliopsida > Poales > Poaceae > Aegilops > Aegilops umbellulata. The sequence goes on along the minus strand of CP136056.1, from coordinate 379,736,289 downwards.
CCCTCCTCCTCCTCCTGCCGCCGACCCTCCTCCTCCTCTCTCCTCCCTCCCGCCTCCATTGTCCAGCCGTCGCCAGCCCTCCTCCCTTCTCCTCCTCCCTCCTCCTCCTCCCTCCTCCGTCCTCCTCTCTCCTCCCTTCCGCTTCTCTCTCTAAGCATGTCTTGTACTCCCTCCTTTGCGGTTTATAGGGCTTATCTCAAAATTTTAGTTTTTCCATTTTATAAGGCTCAATTTGGTTGTTTTTCATCACATGTTCAGATTCCAAGGTGCATTAAATCATTGCATGCAAGTACTAAGAGAAAATTAACCAATGCATGTAATTTATGCATGCATGCATTGCAATTAATGCATTGATAAACATACTTTTTTAAGGAAAACAAGAGCATTAATTGGGTGCTTTTGCAAACTACAAAAAGTATTCCACCACTCACCATCTACCTTGGTTGGTGAGAATTTTGAATTGAGCCTTATAAACCGGAGAGGAGGGAGTAGTTTATAGTTTGTAGTTTATAGTTCATAGTTTCTATATTAATTGTCTTCGTGGTTTTATAGCACCTGCATGTAATTGCGGTGGTTATTTTCGTTGAGCCATTGTAATCTATAGCGTTGCCAGAAATAATGAGAAGAATACTACTATATGAAGTAACCATTGTAAGTAGCAATTTCTATCAAAAGACACGTTCAAACTGAAAAAAAGGAATCCTTTGAAAAGTCCTGTACATTTCTGTACTAGAAGAAGCCTTTTGTACGATTAGCAAAAAATAATAATATCAAAATTAGGTGTTTCCATTCCGTGTACAACTGTGGTTGGGTAGGCAGTACGTATTTGGAGGCATTACACTGGACGATGTCGATCGATCGATCGATCTTTGTGTGTGATTGGAAATGGCAAAACGTGTTCGGCCGATCTCTGTTTGTGATGGGAAATGGCAAAACGTGTTCGATCGTCGTGTTCATTGCAGCCGTACATGAGGTCTACGTGGAATTGGCCTTTGCCTTGGCTGACTCCATTATGCACGTCCAACTCAGCACGTAGACTCAACGTATAGGCCCAGCCGCTGCTTCTATTAAAACTAGATGACATCCCGCGCGTTGCAGCGGGAACATGCGGGATTTTTTTTAAGAAATTGTTCATTCAAATCATGAATTAATACAGAGTAGGTGACCCTTACAAACACACTGAAACGTAAAAATAAAGGACCATAAACACTTAGAGTACCCTAAGACAACCATAACACAAGAAGATCGCCGAAGCCTTATGTCATCATCCCTGAATCTTGAAAGAAGACACCTGCAGCAGAAGGATCTACAACCAGTCGCAAACAGGTCATCATCTTCGACCACGGTACAATTGTCGCCACGCTGCTTCCTTTTTTCTTGACACCAGCGCTGAGAGTGCATGGATATCAATCCAACACACCTGCAACAACCGTCGCCATCTTTGGCTTTGAGTACCGCGAAAAGTGCAGTGTGTAATTTTGATGAGATGTGGTTGTCTTGAATTTGAATATGAGACTAAAGATTCGCGTGTTGCTGCAGGAATCGATTGCTATATATTTCAGTGATTTGATTGTATGAAGCTTCTATCGTTGAATTAATAATATATGAACTAAAGATAAAAATAAATATTATATATTGTATATAATTATTGTGTATTCAAAAAATATTTTAAATATAAGTGGCCTAACGTAATGGAAAACTTTTTTCATGCATATTGAGTGGATCTTTGATGAGGTGGCATGTGTGGTTAGGTGAAAGATGTGCATGAGATCAACTAATAATGAAAAACTTTTTCTCGTGCATGTAGTGGTGGGTCTTTGATGAGGTGACATGTGTGCATGTTGAGATAAATAAGATAGTGGGGATCAACTTCTTAACTATATAGGATGAGTTTCTTTCTTTCGGGAATATCTCTTCATCTATCCCATGTGTACTCATCTCTCTTACTAGACCACATGTGCAGTGAATCGAGGGCACTCGCAGCAGCAGCAGCACATCGTGTAATCTCAGGTGCTTGATAAATTCTTGGTTTCGATGCTTATGGATATATGGCTTTGGTAAAGATCTGCTTAGCGTGTGCTTCTTTTCGTTCTCAAACCTTCTTTTCCCCCTTATACTAATATACAATATGTTGTACTACATAAAGAATAAAAATATATAAACTGAAGTTTTCTAAGTAAGAATAAATTAGTGACACTAGGATTACCGTTAAAGAAAAACAAAACAATAAAATAATAAAACAAATAATGATAAAAATTGCACAAAATGCGCTTTTTGTAAAATGCAAAAATAAATATATAATGGAGGAATTTTCACAAAAATGGAGTTTTCTAAGAAATAATGAATTAGTGGCATTGGTATAACCGGAGAAAGAAAATAAAAAACTTAAGATGATAATAAAAAATTGCACACAATTTGTACAAAAGTTACACTTTTCTATAATGCAACAATAAATATTTAATAGTGCAATTTTCACACTCTAATATAATTTACACACATATTATATAATACTTATGTATACTTGCGCAGACCCAACATTCACACATACATATAAAGAAAATGAAAAACCAACTAAAAAGAAAGGCAAAGAAACAAACAAACACACATAAAAAATAAATAAATAAAAGACTGAACCAATTTTTTTCCAGGTGACTATCAAATAGAAGAGCGCAATAAATTATGTAAAATTTCAACTCAAAACTTCAAACATACCCCGAGAAAGAAAAATTGAGATTGAACAACTTCTAATCTAAATTAGTTTGTTAACTCATCATATATATTATCACTAGCTACACTATTGTGAACTCGTTGTTACCATGCACTTTTTTGCTTTTCTTTTCTATTTTTACTATACTCATGTACAATATCCATTATAATCTATTTATCCCTATATGTCGTGCATCCATGCGAGCACCGGCTGTACCGATCTCTAATGGCATAAGGGTAATTTGACACCCACCCTAAATGAAAGAAGACTTTCATATCTACGTTTAACTCAGATGTAGCTATCTTCTTTTTGGACGCTAAAAAGTGTCTAACCAAAATACCTAGTATGCATAAGCATTACCTCTCCTTGGAAAGGAGATGATCCAGTCGCACCTTCTAGTACGACAGCCTTGTGTCACATCCAAGCTTAGCATCGGAAACCATCAAACTCCATTTTTTTGGAACAATCAGTAGTCAATTCTATGCACGCAATATGCGATAACGACTACTATATTGTTTCATCTCTTGTAGGTAGCAAAGGGCAGAAGGAAAAGCACATATACATAACTATCACCAGTCATGCACTATAACATGGCAGGGAACCACACTACACAATAGAGCCACACGATCCGTGCAACAGTCATGCACATACACCATGAGGGACCAACCCATTGAAGGATCAAGATGGTCAACTAGGGGTGGAGGTGGTGGTGGTGGTGGGTGGGTGGGTGGGGGGGTGTGTGAATAGACAACTATAACTTTTATCTTTTTATTTTGAAATTATGCTTTGCGGATAATTAAGATTTCCTAAGTGCAACTATGTGATACACCATATATTATGATAGACAATATAAGCACGATAAACAAAAACATAAACACCACAACTGCCAGAGCTCATACAGGAATAGCTGAGGTACGCAAACACGAAGATGTATCCTAGTGTTAGGTAAACAACAAGGAATAATACTAGAATAAACACACAATAATGCACACACATGCAATGAGCAACGATCCAAACATGATACCACTAGCGGAAAGATATAAACTTGCAGAAAGGGTTAGGTAACAAAAGTTGTGCTTTCCCTAGTGCACCAGGTGTGAGGTATGCTCACCAGGATGAATGCAAATGCAACAAGTATAGATAGAAGTAAGCACGAATTGCATAGATTCAAGCAAACAAAACTAATAGTGGAGTATGCAAGACAATAAGATGATCACACTTGATCTCCAGATAGAACGAGTCTTGCAACTCTCAAATGCTAACAATTATAACACCACAGAAACCATCTTACAGTCTCTCCTTCTATATAAACTAGAGAGCACAAAGCTAATATAGATCTTATGCACATCTGAAAGCACATTTGATCCCTAGGTGGTTTTGGTAATTCATGTCAACATACATGTTGTTGGAATAATGTTTTCCTCAAGTATATTTCAGGAAATGTTCAACCTAGGCAAGAAGATGGATGGAGATGTGACCCCTCAAGCTACAAAGGACAAGCATTGGCAGAAGCTCCAAGACTCTACATTTTTAGTTAAGTGATCAAAGATCACACTGAGTCCATAGGAAAGCCAATACTATTAAAAGGGGATGAGGTTTTGATCATGATTCATTTTCTCAAGTGCTCGAAGATATTGCTCCAAAACCCTCAACCACATTCTCACAATCCAGTCTGTCAAAAACCCTAAAGTCATTCTCGGTGCCACCAAAACAGATACACCCAGACCCACCGAGATAGAGCAGACATAGCCACAACCTAAACCCTAGAAACTTGGTTCCACTGAGATGGCATTCGGTCCCACCAAAGTGCACCTGCCAAGTTTGTGTAACCCATCGGCTTCACTTCGGAATCACCGAGTGAAAATGGTCGGAATTACTGAGATGAGGAATCTGCTTAGGTCATCACATATTGGAGCCACCGAGTGGATTAATCCGGTCTCACCGAAATATCTAACGTTCGAATCTTTTAGACTAATTGGTGGCTCCGAGATTTACGTTCGGTCTCACCGAGTTGTGCATAAAGGTGTGTAATAGCTTGATCTTTGGTGATGGCTATATATATACCCCACCCACACCACCCACTCTCAGAGAGAGCAACCAATATGAAACTACACTTCCCATGTCCATCTTCCGAGAGAGAACCACCTACACTTGTGTTGAGATCAAGGCATTCCAGTCCAACCATTAGATCCTTAATTTCTAGCCCCCTCATGTTGCTTTCCACTCCACTCCTTCTCCCACCACCATGCCAAATCTACGAGAGAGTGTTTGAGTGTTGATGACCCACAAGAATAGGGGATCAATTGTAGCTCTTTTCGATAAGTGAGAGTGTCGAACCCAACAAGGAGCTGAAGGAAATGACAAGTGGTTTTCAACAAGGTAATGCCCGCAAGTGCTGAAATTGTAAGTAGCAGAGTAGTTTGATAGCAAGATAATTTGTAACGAGCAAGTAACGATAGTAGTAACAAAAGTGCAGCAAGGTAGCCCAATCCTTTTGAGGAAAAGTACAGGCCAAAACGGTCTCTTATGATAAGCAAAGAGTTCTTGAGGGTAGACGGGATTTCATCTAGTCACTTGCATCATGTTGGTTTAATTCGTGTTCGGTACTTTGATAATTTGATATGTGGGTGGACCGGTGCTTAGGTGCTGTTCTTACTTGAACAAACCTCCTACTTATGATTAACCCTCCCGCAAGCATCCGCAACTATGAGAAAATTATTAAGAATAAATTCTAACCATAGTATTAACTTTTGGATCCAATCGGTCCCTTACGGAATAGCGCATAAACTGGGGTTTAAGCTTCTGTCACTCTCGCACACCATCATCTAATTGCTACTCCACAATGCATTCCCTTAGGCCCAAATTTGGTGAAGTGTGCTACCTCTTGAGCACTACGTTGGTTTTCCCCGAAGAGGAGAGGATGATGCAGCAAAGTAGCGTAAGTATTTCCCTCAGTTTTTGAGAACCAAGGTATCAATCCAGTAGGAGGCTACACTCAAGTCCCTCGTACCTGCACAAAATGATAGCTCCTCGCAACCAACGCGATTAGGGGTTGTCAATCCCTTCACGGTCACTTACGAGAGTGAGATCTGATAGAGATAATATTTTTGGTATTTTTGGTATAGAGATGCAAAGTGAAAAGTAAAAAGCAAAGTAAAAAGCAAGCAAGATTAAAGTGATGGAGATTGATATGATGAGAATAGACCCGGGGGCCATAGGTTTCACTAGTGGCTTCTCTCAAGAGCATAAGTATTCTACGGTGGGTGAACAAATTACTATTGAGCAATTGACAGAATTGAGCATAGTTATGAGAATATCTAAGGTATGATCATGTATATAGGCATCACGTCTGAGACAAGTAGACCGACTCCTGCCTGCATCTACTACTATTACTCCACTCATCGACCGCTATCCAGCATGCATCTAGAGTATTAAGTTAAAAACAGAGTAACGCTTTAAGGAAGATGACATGATGTAGAGGGATAGTTTCATGCAATATGATAAAAACCCCATCTTGTTATCCTCGATGGCAACAATACAATACGTGCCTTGCTGCCCCTTCTGTCACTGGGAAAGGACACCGCAAGATTGAACCCAAAGCTAAGCACTTCTCCCATGGCAAGAAAAACCAATCTAGTAGGCCAAACCAAACTGATAATTCGAAGAGACTTGCAAAGATAACCAATCATACATAAAAGACTTCAGAGAAGATTCAAATATTATTCATAGATAGACTTGATCATAAACCTCGGTCTCAACAAACACACCGCAGAAAAAAGATTACATCGAATAGATCTCCACGAGAGAGGGGGAGAACATTGTATTGAGATCCAAAAAGAGAGAAGAAGCCAACTAGCTAATAACTATGGACCCATAGGTCTGAGGTGAACTACTCACACTTCATCGGAGAGGCTATGACGATGTAGAAGCCCTCCGTGACGACGGCCCTCTCCGGCGGAGCTCCGGAACAGGCCCCAAGATGGGATCTCGTGGATACAGAAAGTTGCGGCGGTGGAATTAGGTTTTTGGCTCCGTATCTGATCGTTTGGGGGTACATAGGTATATATAGGAGGAAGGAGTACGCCAGTGGAGCAACATGGGGCCCACGAGGCAGGGGGCGCGCCCTAGGGGGGGCGCCCCCACCCTCGTGACCGCCTCTTTTGTTCCTTGGAGTAGGGTCCAAGTCTCCTGGATCATGTTCGGTGAGAAAATCACGTTCCCGAAGGTTTTATTCCGTTTGGAGTCCATTTGATATTCTGTTTCTCCGAAACTCTGAAATAGGCAAAAAACAGCAATTTTGGGCTGGGCCTCCGGTTAATAGGTTAGTCCCAAAAATAATATAAAAGTGGAAAATAAAGCCCAATATAGTCCAAAATAGTAGATAATATAGCATGGAGCGATCAAAAATTATAGATACGTTGGAGACGTATCAGGCATCCCCAAGCTTTCGTCCTCGAGTAGGTAAATGATAAAAAGAGAATTTTTGATGCGGAGTGCTACTTGGCATAATTTCAATGCAAATCTTCTTAATTGTGGTATAAATATTCAGATTCGAAAGATTCAAGACAAAAGTTCATATTGACATAAAAATAATAATACTTCAAGCATACTAACAAAGCAATTATGTCTTCTCAAAATAACATGGCCAAAGAAAGTTATCCCTACAAGATCATATAGTATGGCTATGCTCTATTTTCACCACACAAAGTATTTAAATCATGCACAACCCCGATGACAAGCCAAACAATTGTTTCATACTTTAACATTTTCTAAACTTTTTCAATCTTCACGCAATACATTAGCGTGAGCCATGGATATAGCACTATATGTGGAATAGAATGGTGGTTGTGGAGAAGACAAAAAGAGGGGAAGATAGTCTCACATCAACTAGGCGTATCAACGGGCTATGGAGATGCCCATCAATAGATATCAATGTGAGTGAGCAGGGATTGCCATGCAACGGATGCACTAGAGCTATAAGTGTATGAAAGCTCAACAAAAGAAACTAAGTGGGCGTGCATCCAACTCGCTTTCTCACGAAGACCTAGGACAATTTGAGGAAGCCCATCATTGGAATATACAAGCCAAGTTCTATAATGAAAAACTCCCACTAGTATATGAAAGTGACAAAATGAGAGACTCTCTATCATGAAGATCTTGGTGCTACTTTGAAGCACAAGTGTGGTGAAAGGATAGTAACATTGTCCCTTCTCTCTTTTTCTCTCATTTTTTTATTTGGGCCTTTTCTCTTTTTTATGGCCTCTTTTTTATTTTTTTATTTTTCGTCCGAAGTCTCATCCCGACTTGTGCGGGAATCATAGTATCCATCATCCTTTCCTCACTTGGGACAATGCTCTAAAAATGATGATCATCACACTTTTATTTTTCTTACAACTCAACAATTACAACTCGATACTTAGAACAAAATATGACTCTATATGAATGCCTCCGGCGGTGTACCGAGATATGCAATGAATCAAGAGTGACATGTATGAAAGAATTATGAACGGTGGCTTTGCCACAAATACGATGTCAACTACATGATCATGCTAGCAATATGACAATGATGGAGCGTGTCATAATAAACAGAACGGTGGAAAGTTGCATGGCAATATATCTCGGAATGGCTATGGAAATGCCATGATAGGTAGGTATGGTGGCTGTTTTGAGGAAGATATATGGTGGGTGTATGATACCGGCGAAAAGTGCGCGGTATTAGAGAGGCTAGCAATGGTGGAAGGATCGGAAAAAGTGCATATAATCCATGGACTCAACATTAGTCATAAAAAACTCATATACTTATTGCAAAAATCTAGAAGTTATCAAAGCAAAGTATTACGCGCATGCTCCTAGGGGATAGATTGGTAGGAAAAGACCATCGCTCGTCCCCTACCGCCACTCATAAGGAAGACAATCAATAAAAAAATCATGCTCCGACTTCATCACATAACGGTTCACCATACGTGCATGCTACGGGAATCACAAACTTTAACACAAGTATTCTTTAAATTCACAACTACTCAACTAGCATGACTCTAATATCACCATCTTCATATCTCAAAACAATTATCAAGCTTCAATCTTTTCTTAGTATTCAACGCACTCAAAAGAAAATTTCACAAATCTTGAATACCAAGCTTATTAATATTAAGCAATTACCATGCTATTAACGACTCTCAAAATGATCTAAGTGAAGCATGAGAGATCAATAGTTTCTTTAAAACAAATCCACCACCGTACTCTAAAAGATCTAAGTGAAGCACGTAGAGCAACACGCTCAGAAGATATAAGTGAAGCACATAGAGCAAAACTACATAGCTCAAGATATAAGTGAAGCACATAGAGTATTCTATCAAATTCCAATTCATGTATGGCTCTCTCAAAAGGTGTGTACAGCAAGGATGATTGTGTCACACTAAAAAACAAAGAAACAAATAATACAAAATGCTCCAAGCAAAACACATATCATGTGGTGAATAAAAATATAGCTCCAAGTAAAATTACCGATGGAAGTAGACGAAAGAGGGGATGCCTTCTGGGGCATCCCCAAGCTTTGACTTTTTGGTGTCCTTGGATTATATTGGGGGGGTTCCATGGGCATCCCCAAGCTTAGGCTCTTGCCACTCCTTGTTCCATAATCCATCAAAAGAATTTACCCAAAACTTGAAAACTTCACAACACAAAACTCAACAGAAATCTCATGAGCTCCGTTAGAGAAAGAAAACAAAAGACTACTTCAAGGTACTGTAATGAACTCATTATTTATTTATATTGGTGTTAAACCTACCGTATTCCAACTTCTCTATGGATTATAAACTATTATACTAGCCATAGATTCATCAAAATAAGCAAACAACACACGAAAACCAGAATCTGTCAAAAATAGAACAATCTGTAGTAATATGTAACTAACGCAAACTTCTGAAACTCCAAAACATCTACCAAAATAGGAAGACCTAGACAATTTGTTTATTGATCAGAAGCAATTGGAATCAGTATTTTATCACGTTCTGGTGATTTTTAACAATTGTTCTCGTGAATAGAAAGTTTCTGGAAATTATAGCAAGATCAAATAACTATCATCCAAGAAGATCCTATAGGTTTAACTTGGCACAAACACTAATTAAAACACAAAACCACATCTAAGCAGAAGGTAGATGGATTATTTATTCCTAAACAGAAGCAAAAACAAAAAAAACTAAAATAAAATTGGGTTGCCTCCCAACAAGCGCTATTGTTTAACGCCCCTAGCTAGGCATAAAAGCGAGAATAGATCTAGGTATTGCCATCTTTGGTAGGCAATCCATAAGTGGCTCTCATGATAGATTCATATGGAAATTTTATTTTCTTTCTAGGGAAGTGTTTCATGCCCTTCTTTAATGTAAATTGAAATCTAATATTCCCTTCCTTCATATCAATATTTGCGCCAACCGTTTTAAGGAAAGGTCTACCGAGAATAATAGGGCAAGAAGGATTGCAATCTATATCAAGAACGATAAAATCTACGAGCACATAATTACTATTTGCAACAATAAGAACATCATTAATTCTTCCCATAGGTTTCTTAATAGTGGAATCCGCAGATGCAAGTTTAGAGAGCAATCATCAAAATCACGGAAATCTAGCAAATCATACAAAGTTTCGGGGATAGTGGAGACACTAGCACCCAAATCACACAAAGCATAAAACTCATGATCTTTAATTTTAATTTTAATAGTAGGTTCCCACTCATCATAATTTTTTCTAGGGATAGAAACTTTCAACTCAAGTTTTTCTTCATAAGATTGCATCAAGGCATCAACGATATGTTCGGTGAAGGCTTTATTTTGACTATAAGCATGAGGAGAATTTAGCACGGATTGCAACAAGGAAATACAACCAATTAAAGAGCAACTTTCATAATTAAATTCCTTGAGATCCAATATAGTGGGTTTAGCAACATATAGATTTTTATTTCTTTCAATCCCACGTTTATCAATTTCTTCATCAAGATCTAAATACTCCGTATTTTTAGAACGCCTTCTAGGTAAAGGAAGATCATATTAAGTTTCATCAAGATTCATATTGCAAACAAAGATTTAATAGGGGACACATCAATAACTTTTGGATCTTCATCTTGATTTTTATAAGAATTGGAAGAACACGCTTTAATAAAGGCATCTTTCGTAGCACGCATCCGAGCGGTTCTTTCCTTGCACTCATCAATGGAAATTCTCATGGCTTTGAGAGACTCATTGATATCATGCTTAGGAGGAATAGATCTAAGTTTTAAAGAATCAACCTCAAGAGAAATTCTATCAACGTTCCTAGACAAATCATCAACTTTAAGCAATTTCTCTTCAAGCAAAGCATTAAAATTCTTTTGTGAATTCATAAACTCTTTAACACTATTCTCTAATCAGAGGGCATCTTATTAAAATTTCCATAAGAGTTGTTGTAGGAATTTCCATAATTATTAGAAGGATTACTAGGATAAGGCCTAGGATTAAAATTCCCTCTATACGCGTTGTTACCAAAATTATTCCTACCAACAAAATTCACATCCATAGATTCATTATTATTATCAATCAAAGTAGACAAAGGCATATCATTAGGATCAGAAGAAACACTCTTAGTAGCAAATAATTTCATAAGTTCATCCATCTTTCCACTCAAAACATTAATTTCTTCTATCGCATGCACTTTTTTATTAGTAGATCTTTCAGTGTGCCATTGAGAATAATTAACCATAATATTATCTAGGAGTTTAGTTGCATCTCCTAAAGTGATTTCCATAAAAGTGCCTCCCACGGCCGAATCTAAAAGATTTCTAGAAGCAAAATTCAATCCGGCATAATTTTTTTGTATAATCATCCACAAGTTCAAACCATGAGTAGGACAATTACGTATCATTAATTTCATTCTCTCCCAAGCTTGTGCAACATGTTCATGATCAAGTTGCTTAAAATTCATAATGTCGTTTCTAAGAGAAATGATCTTAGCGGGAGGAAAATACTTAGAGATAAAAGCATCTTTGCACTTGTTCCAAGAATCAATACTATTTTTAGGCAAAGACGAAAACCAAGCTTTAGCACGATCTCTAAGCGAAAAAGGAAATAGATTCAATTTAACAACATCATTATCGACATCTTTCTTCTTTTGCATATCACGTAAATCAACGAAGCTATTCAGATGAGTAGCGACATCTTCACTAGGAAGGCCGGCGAATTGTTCTTTCATAACAAGATTCAACAAAGCAGTATTGATTTCACAATATTCAGTATTGGCAAGAGGAGCAATCAGAGTGCTAAGGAAATCATTATTATTGGTATTGGTGAAGTCACACAATTTGGTAGTATCTTGAGCCATCGCGACAAACAAGCAATCCAACACACGAGCAAACAAAAGGCAAGTGAGAAAAAGGCAACGGAAAAAGAGAGGAGGAGATTGGGAAAGAGAGGGCAAATAAAACGGCAAGGGTGAAGTGGGGGAGAGGAAAACGAGAGGCAAATGGCAACTAATGTAATGCGGGAGATAGGGATTGTGATGGGTACTTGGTATGTTGACTTTTGCGCAGGCTCCCCGGCAACGGCGCCAGAAATTCTTCTTGCTACCTCTTGAGCACTGCGTTGGTTTTCCCCGAAGAGGAGAGGATGATGCAGCAAAGTAGCGTAAGTATTTCCCTCAGTTTTTGAGAACCAAGGTATCAATTGAGTAGGAGGCTACGCTCAAGTCCCTCGTACCTGCACAAAACGATAGCTCCTCGCAACCAACGCAATTAGGGGTTGTCAATCCCTTCACGGTCACTTACGAGAGTGAGATCTGATAGAGATAATATTTTTGGTATTTTTGGTATAGAGATGCAAAGTGAAAATTAAAAAGCAAAGTAAAAAGCAAGCAAGATTAAAGTGATGGAGATTGATATGATGAGAATAGACCCGGGGGCCATAGGTTTCACTAGTGGCTTCTCTCAAGAGCATAAGTATTCTACGGTGAGTGAACAAATTACTGTGAGCAATTGACAGAATTGAGCATAGTTATGAGAATATCTAGGTATGATCATGTATATAGGCATCATGTCCGAGACAAGTAGACCGACTCATGCCTGCATCTACTACTATTACTCCACTCATCGACCGCTATCCAGCATGCATCTAGAGTATTAAGTTAAAAACAGAGTAATGCCTTAAGCAAGATGTCATGATTTAGAGGGATAGTTTCATGCAATATGATAAAAACCCCATCTTGTTATCCTGGATGGCAACAATACAATACATGCCTTGCTGCCCCTTCTGTCACTGGGAAAGGACACCGCAAGATTGAACCCAAAGCTAAGCACTTCTCCCATGGCAAGAAAAACCAATCTAGTAGGCCAAACCAAACTGATAATTCGAAGAGACTTGCAAAGATAACCAATCATACATAAAAGAATCCATAGAAGATTCAAATATTATTCATAGATAGACTTGATCATAAACCCACAATTCATCGATCTCAACAAACACACCGCAAAAAGAAGATTACATCGAATAGATCTCCACGAGAGAGGGGGAGAACATTGTATTGAGATCCAAAAAGAGAGAAGAAGCCAACTAGCTAATAACTATGGACCCGTAGATCTGAGGTGAACCACTCACACTTCATCAGAGAGGCTATGGTGATGTAGAAGCCCTCCGTGACGACGACCCTCTCCGGCGGAGCTCCGGAACAGGCCCCAAGATGGGATCTCGTGGATACAGAAAGTTGCGGCGGTGGAATTAGGTTTTTGGCTCCGTATCTGATTGTTTGGGGGTGCGTAGGTATATATAGGAGGAAGGAGTAAGTCGGTGGAGCAACAGGGGGCCCACGAGGCAGGGGGCACGCCCTAGGAGGGGGCACCCCCACCCTCGTGACCGCCTCTTTTGTTCCTTGGAGTAGGGTCCAAGTCTCCTGGATCACGTTCGGTGAGAAAATCATGTTCCCGAAGGTTTTATTCCGTTTGGACTCTGTTTGATATTCTGTTTCTCCGAAACTCTGAAATAGGCAAAAAACAGCAATTCTGGGCTGGGCCGCCGGTTAATAGGTTAGTCCCAAAAATAATATAAAAGTGGAAAATAAAGCCCTAGTCCAAAACAGTAGATAATATAGCATGGAGCAACAAAAAATTATAGATACGTTGGAGACGTATCAAAGTGTCATGTAGTCGACGTTCACATGACACCACTAAGGGAATCACAACATACATACTATCAAAATATCAAACACATATCAAGTTCACATGAGTACTTGCAACATGATTTCTCCCGTGACCTCAAGAACAAAAGTAACTACTCACAAATGATAAACATGCTCAAGATTAGAGGGGTACTAAATAGCATATTGGATCTGAACATATAATCTTCCACCAAATAAACCATATAGTAGTCAACTACAAGATGTAATCAACACTACTAGTCACCCACAAGCACCAATCTATAGTTCCGGTAACAAGATTGAACACAAGAGATGAACTAGGGTTTGCGATGAGATGGTGCTGTTGAAGATGTTGATGGAGATTGCCCTCCCCAAGATGGGATAATTGTTGGTGATGATGATGACGATGATTTCCCCCTCCGGGAGGGAAGTTCCCCCGGCGGAATCGCCCCGCTGGAGGGAAAAAGTGCTCCTGCCCAAGTTCTGCCTCGAGATGGCGGCGCTTCGTCCTGAAAGTCCTCTCTTTATTTTTTCTAGGTCAAAATGACCTATATACTAGAAGATGGGCACCTGAGGTGGCCCTGGGTGAGCACAACCCACTAGGGCGCGCCTGGGCTCCCTGGCATGCCCAGGTGGGCTGTGCCTACCTGGTGGGCCCCCTATGGTAGTTATTTGGTCCAATATTCATCATATATTTGATAAAAAATCTCCGTGAAGTTTCAACTTGTTTGGAGTTGTGCAGAATAGGTGGCCTGACGTAGCTTTTCGAGGTCCAGATTTCCAGCTGTCGGAATTCTCCGTCTTTGTGTATACCTTGCATATTATGAGAGATAAGGCATTAGAATTACTCAAAAAGCATTATTATGGATAAAAACATCATAAATAATAGTAAGGAAACATGATGCAAAATGGACGTATCAACTCCCCCAAGCTTAGACCTCGCTTGCCCTCAAGCGAAAAACCGAAATCGAAAAACATGTCCACATTCTTAGAGAGAGAGGTGTCGATAAAAACAAAATACGAACATAGAAGCATCATGTGAATTATTATAACAACAACAAACTTAAACATAAAACTTTTATCATAGACTTCTCATGAATAAGTGATAATTCATCACACTATTGAAGTATAAAGCAAAAACTCTATTAAAAACCAACAAACTATGTTCTCAGTCAACTTTGCAACAACTATTCATCATCTTTTCAGGAAGGGTCACGTATCGGAGCCTTTAGGCAAGTCCACATACTCAACCATCATATAGTATTTTATGATTGCTAACACTCACCGCGTACACATGAGCAAAACATTTCAACCAGACACATAGAAAGATAGGGGCTTAGAGTTTCGCCTCCCAACATATTCACATCAAGGGTGATATCAACAATAATAACTCATGCTATCTGTTTTCAACTGGACATATGTGCCTAGATCTTTCCTCACCACATGATGCTTGCCAAAGGAGAAAACAAAAAGGAATAGAGAGAAAACTTTGACTCTTTGCATAAAAGTAATGCATGGAAGTAAAAGATAGGCCCTTCGCAAAGGGAAGCAGAGGTTGTCATGCGCTTATTTGTTTGTATATTCAACCCCTTAGTGCAAAAGAACGTCACGTTGCATTGCCCCTTGTGATAGCGACTTTTATTATGCAGTCTGCCGCTTTTATTCTTCACCATCACAAGTTCGTGCAACACTCAATTTTCTCTTACACTTAATGATCTTACACTTTTAGAAGAAATTTTTATTGCCATTTTGCACCAATGACAACTTACTTGAGGGATCTTTCTCAATCCCTAGGTAGGTATGGTGGACACTTGAAAATAAGATTTAGGTTTAAGGGTTTTTGGATGCACAAGTAGTATCTCTACTTAGTGCGGAAATTTTGGCTAGCAAAGATAGGGGGCAAGCACCACATGTTGAAGGATCCATGACAATATGACTTCTATGTGAATATAAACAAACATAAACCATTAAGTTGTCTTCCTTGTCCAACGTCAACAATTTTGGCATATAATATTTTGATGAGGGCTCACAATCACAAAAGATTTCTAGGATAGTATATTTATATGTGAATCTTCTCTTCTCTTATTAATTATTTCATGAGTTGCATCATTGACAAATGCTATGTTTGTCAATCTCTAATAAAATTTTCTACTTATACTTTTCCTTATGTGGTGTCATCACCTACCATAAGATTAGTATATGATCTTCTTGATTTATTTCCTTTCTTTTATTTATTTTATTTATCTTTTTTTCTTCCTTATTACTTTTCTTTTATTTGCAACATGAAAGTAAAGAAAGCAAAAACTCAAACTAACTTTATTATATATCTTGCACACGATTACAAGGATAGATCACTAAGCAAACTCTCAAAGAAGAAAGGATCGAACTAAACTTTTATTCATCTAAAGCAAAAGATCGAACTAAAATAGGTAAAGACAAAAAGATAGTGGGATGATACGGTACTAGGGCACCTCCCCCAAGCTTGGCGGAAGCCAAGGGGAGTGCCCATACCCGATACTCAATTTTCTTTTGGTGGTGAAGATGATGATGGTGGTGAAGTGGTGGTTTCCAGTATAACCATGAGTAGATCTTTCAAGCATTGCATCTCCCGAAGGTCTTGATGAATAAGCTCACCGTTTTTCTTCACTTCATCCATTATGTGTTTATTTTCTGGGCCCCAAGGGTTTATTCCTACACTATTTTCTCTTGGGCGAGGTATGTCCCAATTGGATGGTATGTGCCTACGAGGAGTATTTTCGAACCCATAGTTATGAATAAAATTGCGAATGTTTTTACGATGTAACCTATGTAAAGGCCTCCTTGGTGGGGTTTCTTCTTGCACTTCGAGGCTCTCTTGATTATGTGACCTCATAGCTTGCTGAGGATCGGGTGTCGGTGTCAAAACCGGCAGATCTCGGGTAGGGGGTCCCGGACTGTGCGTCTAAGGATCAAAGGTAACAGGAGGCAGGGGACACGATGTTTACCCAGGTTCGGGCCCTATTGATGGAGGTAATACCCTACTTCCTGCTTGATTGACTTTGATGAGTATAGGGGTTACAAGAGTTGATCTACCTCGAGATCGTGGCGGCTAAACTATAGACGTCTAGCCTGGATGATTATGATTGCCTCTACGGACTAAACCCTCCGGTTTATATAGACATCGGAGGGGCCTAGGGTTGTACAGAGTCGGTTTACAGAGAAAGGAATCTTCATATCCGCACGCCAACCTTGCCTTCCACGCCAAGGAGAGTCCCATCCGGACACGGGGAAACGTCTTCCTTCTTGTATCTTCACGGGCCATCAGTCCGGCCCATGTTGTATAGCCCGGACGCCCAAGGACCCCGTAATCCAGGACTCCCTCAGTAGCCCCTGAACCTGGCTTCAATGACGATGTATCCGGCGTGTAGATTGTCTTCAGCATTGCAAGATGGGTTCCTCCTCCGAACACTTCAAAGCAGCTGATTACAAGAACTATATCCGAATTTGTGCAACGACCACACCTTTCCACCGCTAGGGCAACAATACTTAATAAAAATGCATGACATGTCTTTTACTGACAATTCCATAGGTGGGATGTCACATCCAGTCTCTCCATCATTTTGAATCATTTCTCCCATTTCGTGTTTCAAGACGCAGTCTCCGGTGACACGTCTTGTCAAAGAAAAAGATTGTGTCCCCTTATTACAGGATTCTCATTAATACAGGTTTGGGTAATCCAACCGTGCCGTTCGCACGACCCCTCAAGAACAAGCGAGTTTTAAGGATTGAGGGAGGGGGTCGCTTGATATTTGCAGTCCATATAAGCGGATAAATCCAACTCTTCCTCCCTACGCCTCATTCCCCCTCTGCCTTCCCATCCTCGAGCTCCAGCGCGCAAGTTCCAAGCTTTTCTCCCCTCTGCAACTCCTCCGACTATGGCCAGCTCTTAAGGCAAGTGGATGGCCTCCTCCGTCACAGAGGAGAACATCAAGGAGTTGCAGGACGCGCAGTACCAATCGCAGAAATCAAGCACATGCTTCCTGATCCGGCGCAGGTCATCCCTACTCTGGAGCTCGACAAAAGGGTGGTGTTCATCCCCCACTTCCTCCGCGGGCTCGGATTCGCCCTCCACCCCTTCGTGAGGGGACTCATGTTCTACTACGGGCTGGATTTTCACGCTCTAGCCCCAAATTCGTTCCTTCACATCTCGGCGTTTATCGTCGTTTGTGAGGCCTTCCTCCGCATCCCTCTACATTTCGGCTTATGGCTCAAGATTTTTAACGTGAAGCCGAAGGTGGTCGATGGGAAACACGCGCAGTATGGTGGAGTCATGGTGAGAAAGCTCCCCAAAGTCAATTGGCCAAAGGGAGCCTTTGTGGACACCGTCAAGATATGGCAACAGGAATGGTTCTATACACAGAACCCCGCAACTCCAAGTGGGCAGCCGCTCCAGTTTTTAGATCCGGGCCCCCACTAAGACTCACATCCTGGACCGACAAGGGTCCGGACCGGGGGTCGGTTCCTGAGGTGCTGTTGTTGCAGAAACGTGTCCAGAGCATGATAGCGAAGGACATTACCCTTGATGATGTAATACAAGTGATGCCGATCCGCCGAACACTTCCCTGCCAGCGGCGGCCCCTCAAGATGTGGGAGTTCAACCCGGAAGGGCCGAGGACCCTGCAACGATTCTATGGCACAACTCATAAGGGGATCTGGAAGCTGCTTTTTAAGAAGCAGAAAACCTGGCCAAAGTCATCAGACGACACCGGCCTCGACTGCAACCATCCAGACTTTGAGGTAAATTCCAAACCTCCGAACATTAGTAGGTTTTTTTCTCCAAAGGAGAAGTATTTGAGTAATCCATCCCTCAACAGGTCTGGATCAAGAAGGCAGAGCAGATCTGGTGTTCGGCTCCGCTCCCCGAAGACCCAACCAATCGTCTACTAATGAGGATGCTAGTCCCGACGCCATACCAGGCGCCAGTAAAGAAGGACAAGAAGAAGAAGAAGAAAGAGGAGGGCACTTCGGACGCAGTGTCCGGAGAAGTTGATGCCCAATCTTCTCACGAGGACGACGATGACGAGGAGGAGGAAGAGGAGGAGGGAGAAGAAGATCCTACCTGCAAGGGAAAGAAGAGGGCGGCCTCGGAAGACCTGGAGGCCGAAGCCTCCAAGAGGGACAAAATCACCCTCCCTGATGACTCAGGGTCAGATGTAGAGGCCATCCCGAAGCATCAACGCCGGGCCAAGCCCCAAACCGACTCGTAAGCAGTGCGGGATTCTTCACACTCGCCCAACCTTTATGAATTGCGATGATAACTCTAAGTTCTATATTTTTAGTCCGGCCCATAGTATCCCGCAGCTATCCTCATCCTCGGGGGATCTGCCGCTGGAGATGATGGAGAGCGAGTCGCCTTCCCCGGCTTCCCCGCCGCCTAGGGCGGAGGACCCCGAGGTGTCATCCCATAGCCCCCCCGGGCCTCGAAGAGATGCGCGCGGGGGGGGGGGGGACTTAACGGCGCCTGAGGGCAACATCTCGGTTGCCGAAGGGCTGAGGAGTATGGCCCCCATGAAGGCTGGCGATGGGGGCCTCGGTCAATCCGCCCCCCAGCCGCATACTACTCCAGAGACCAATAAGGATCCGGAGCCTAATTAGCGACCCCACACAGGAGAGAGGGGTGCGGCGACCTTCGCTAATCCGGAGGCGCCGAATACCATGGTGGATGTACTGCAAAGTGCATCCATCCCGGAGGAGCACCGCATTCTGATGGGTACGGTGGCTGAGAAGATTCAGTCCGCCAAAAGCGGGCTGAACGAGGCCTTTTCCAGCCTGCTGGCAGGCTTCGAGGTACGCAATGTAATAATTTTGTTTTTGTTTTAATGAGAAATATGCCTGTATATAGGTAGTAGCCCCTGAGACTCTGTTCGGTTTTTTGAAGAAAAAAATGAGTAGATGATCAATAATCAGTTTTCAGGTGGTAACATACTTTTATCTAGATAAACGCAGGCTTCTCTGCTAGCAGCGACTGCCCAGTCAGCGGAAGTTTCCAAAATCCAACGAAAACTGGCACGGGCCGATGAGAACCTAGTCCTTGTCAACACAAGGTGTGACCAGACGCAAGGTATGAAATATATCTTTACTGCATGCCTGTTTTATGTCCGTGTTTTACGGAAGTTCAAGAGCTGAAATGTGCGTACTTATACAGATGGCGCCACCGTGGTGGAGACCCTCAGGGGTGAGCTTGCCCAAGCCAAGGAGCAGGCAAGGATAAGCAAGGCGGCTACGGACAAAGCGACTGCGGACTTAGTGGCCGAACAGACCACTCGGCGCCGTTTTGAGGAACGAGTGACCGAGATGGAGCAAAAGTTCGAGGACGCCGCCACCAAGTGCGAGTCCTTAGAAAAAGAAAATAAGGCAAAGGAGACCGAACTCGCCAAGGCCCTGCAAGACGCGTCGGAGGCGCGGTCTGCATCCCGTGCAGCGCGCGAGGAAATCCATCAAGCCGGACAGATAGCGGCTGGTAAGCCCTTTCTTTTACAGGCTAGATTTGGGGATCAGAAGTATTCCTTGCTTAATAGATTATGGAGTTCCCCAGACATATATGCAGATCTGCCAAAGAGTGTTGCGGACGCTGCTCAATTCTTCCAGGCCTAGGAGGGGGTACACGACAGAGAAGCTCTTCTGGTGCAGTTTGCGAGACAGGAGCGTCCCGTACTGCTGAATGACCAGATGGCGCAATGGGCGGAGCTGCAGAAGATGTCCAGCACGACCGTGAATGACTTCATAGTCCGGTTGTGGCCGGCCAAAGTCATTCCGGACAGCTATTTCGGCCTCGTGCGGCGTCTCTCCGATGCGCTGCCCCGAATTGACACCGTTAAGAGGTGGTCTTGTATAGAAGGGGCATGAATGGCCTTCGCCCATGTCAAGATGCACTGGGGAAGATGAAGGCCGAAAAGGTGGCAATCGAGGGTCTGTCCAAAAGCAAGGACCACTGCATCCCGGAGCACTATTTTGAGGAAGTTCTCAAGGGTGCCCGCCTTGTAGAAGGCCAATGCTCTAAGGATGTAGTGTTCGAATGAACGAGTACGAACTGTTCGGGAGTTTGTATCATGAATTAAGTCATATGTAATATATTTCTTTGTTTATGAAGAGTGTTATCCTCCTGTGTGGCCGTTTTTGTATCTAAGAGTTCCGAGTCGTTGGCTTTAGCCCCCTTGTAGATACTACTGGGGTGTTCGGAATTGCACGTGACTACACTTAGCCAAACGTCTTGGTCCATGAAGGAGGTGTCAGTGCGGTGAACCAGGCAATCGGACTATGCGGTTTTATTGCTCTCACTTAGCCGTAGGAGTTTGATGATGGGTCTACAAAGTAGCACTTGGTATGTATGCGGCTATCCTCACTACAAAAAAAAAGACACATCCGTGACATTTTGGGCCGAACGAATTTTTTCTGTCATACTTATGACACTTCTATGACGAAAATTGTGACAAAACCCGGTATCATCATAGATCTGGTGGGATCCTACTTCTATGACAAAAATCATGACCGAAAATGGCCTTTTTGTCCTGGGCGGGCCGGAGACGAGCTGCATGACATTCTTTGGGCCGTCCATGATGGAAAAAACCATGGTAGAAGCAAGGGCGAGGAAAATATCGGGGTGTTCCCGGTTACGGTGGGTGATCGGGGCCGAGCGATGCACGGAGGTTTGCATGTTTCTCTCGTACACGCACACACGTGGGTGCGAGGCGTTTGGCTCTAACTGAACCCCAGTGATGCGTTCGCCTACTGAACCCGAGCGATTGCACTGCAGGCTACACGCTACTGAACCCGAGCGATCGATCGATCGCTGTTAACTGAATCCGATCGAGCGATTCCTTCGCTACTGCTGCTAACTGAAGCTGATCGATGCTGCCTTTAGATGAACATTGAGCGTTGCTGGGGGGGGGATTGGATGAACAGTTCCCGGTGGGGGTGGATGAACAGTTCCCGGTGGGGGTGGATGAACAGGACCCCGTGGTGTTGCCTCTGGATGAACATGACCCCGATCGATCGAGACGGTTGGGGCTGGATGAATAGGACCACATGGAGGGCTGGATGAACAGGACCACCCCGTGGAGGGCTGGATGAACAGTAGACGATGGAGGGCTCGATGAACAGTAGCCCGTGGAGGGGTGGTTGAACAGGAGCCCATGGAGAGGGCTGGTTGAACAGTAACCGGTGGAGTAGCATGCGGTGGAGGCTGGATGAACAGGAGCCCGTGGATGAACAGTCGCAGGTGGAGGCTGGAGGAGGTCGACGGTGGATGAACAGTAGCCCATGGAGGCTGGAGGGGGTCGACGATGGAGATGAACAATATCCCGTGGAGTCCTGTTTTGTGGTACGCCACACCCCTCCCGATGAACAGGATCCCGTTTCGACTGTGGCGCTCCAACACAAGTCCATTTCCTCTGTTTTGCGGTACGCCACACCCCTCCTGATCAACAGGACCCCGTTTCGACCGTAGGAGATCCAACTCAAGTCCGTTCCCTTCGTTTTGCGGTACGCCAGATCCCTCCTAATGAACATGATCCCGTTTGGAACGTGGCCGGTCGAACACGAGGCTGTTTCCTCCATTCTGCGGTACGCCAGGCCTCGTTTCCATCGACTGTTCCGTCCAACTCCTCCCGATGAACACGACGACGCGTTCCGTTCCGACCCAGCTGGTTGGCTCCCCATGAACACGACGATGACGTTGTTTCTCCTTTCTGACCCAGCCATGTACACGAGCCCTGGCCGTACGTATGCGCAAGTAGGCGTTCGACACCCCACCCGTATGTACGTACGTGGCCGTATTTTCTTTCTTGCACCTTGGCCGCTGTACGTACGTGTACATGCTACGTGCGCGCCTCTACTACGACACGTGTGCGTCTACATCGACCAGTATGTACGTACACGTTCGCGACCAGAATGACAACGCTACGTACGCTTCGACCAGGTGGGTCCCGACTGTCAGGCACTTCCTTGCGTGCGAAGATGTAGTTGGTGGGTCCCAGCAGTCAGGGGGGCGAATCGTTTTTTTGCCCGGACGCACTTCGTTGCGTGCGAAGATGTAGCTGGTGGGTCCCAGTAGTCAGGGGGAACGTTTTTTTCGCGAAGTATGGTGGCCCGTCCGGTGAGTCCCTGTTGTCAGGTGGAGGAATAATTATTTTGCATGTAATAAGGAGGCACTTCCTTGCGGGCGCTGTGGACATAGCTGTCAGCCTCTCCACGTACGGTACTCTTTCGATGGAAGTTGTTCCTTGACCACGTTGACCACGCCGCGCCGAGAGCACCATGGCGGTGGACGACGATGAGGCCTAGGAAGGGGACGACGCGGAGCCGAGGAAGATGCAGCAGTGGAAGCCCGCGCGGAGAGGAGTATGAGGGTTCACTGGTTCGGCTGCGGTGTGAGGCTGCCGTCTTCGCAGAATAACAGGGGGTGTGGGTGAGTGGAGGGATGGCCTGGACAACGGTGGGAGTAGTAGGGGGCGATGAGGCCTCCGAGGCAGCACAACCGGCCACGGGAGGCAGGAGCAGGCAGCACGACCGGCGCTGCTTTGGGTGGATGGAGCAAGAATACCCGAGGTTGAAGAAGCACGACGGCCATTGGATGGACATCGTACGGTCACTGTAACTAGAATCGTTTATATTGACTAAGTTGACAAAGCCCTTAGTATAGTAGGCCCATAGGTCAGCTTCCGAAACGGTGCGCCCCAGATGTCAGGGGGAGGAATCATTTTTTGGGCGGGTGAAGCTAGAATATCCGAGATTGAAGGAGAAGCACGGCATCCGTTGGATGGACATCCAACGGCCACTGCTGCTAGAACCGTGTGTTGACTATAAGTTGACAAAGCCTTGCATACACGTCAACTCTCTTTTTTAAGGGGACGCGTCAACTTAGTAAGGCCACAAGTGTGTGGCAGAGAACTTATAGACCATTTGAGATTTGTAAGAATGTGCAGACAATTTTTGAATTCTAATGGAATTTACTACAACCCATTTACAGTTTGTTAAAAGTATAGCCCATTTCAACAACCGTTCAAAACAGAATTCAGTAAAATTTCCTACATTTTGATGGGATCCGAAATATTTTTATCCCGAAATATCTAGTCAGATTAAATACAATTTCAATATAAATTTATATTACGTAAAAATCCAGTAAAACATTACGCTCGTAACAATTAATGAAATTAAAATTTACAATATCCAAAAATAATATTTTATAAAGTAATTACGTGTTTGGTGCATTTTTTATAGTTACTGCCCAGTTTTTATAATTACATCCCATTTATTATTTCTTAAAGCCCATTTTCTTGTTAAGCCTAATGCATCTCTCCTAGGAAAGATTTGCATCCCATTGGGGCGGAGAATAACAACTTGACCTTGACTGGGTATTCCTAAAAAAAAAGTATACCTGGGCTAGCCATTTTTAGCTTGAAAAAAATTAATATCTGGGCTGGATATCTGGCCTGGGCTAGATGGGCCACAGTCTGCCCAGTTAATACCTCCATCGATGTTTTCGTTGTTGTTCAGAGGAGAAAAAAATTATATCTGGGCTAAACATCGCTCAAGAAAAAACTTTGCAGTGCTCACACCTCAAAAACACAAATACTGCTCGACCTGCTTGGTCCCAGCTGTCGGCCGCTTCTTGTGCAATTCTCTCGTTTATTGACTACATAGGTTGATGATGGTGTGGGACAGTGATGCCAGGAAACCAGGAGGAAGCAATTTTTTTATAGTTTTATATACTAATAAGGAGGCACTTGCGTATGTGCGGCTATGGCCCTAGTGGGTCCCCACTGTCATCCTCTCCAAGTAAAGTCATCTCCTCATCCTCATGTCCGTTGACCATGTTGACAACGCGAGACGGCGGCGCCACAGCGAGCGCAACAACTCGAAGGACGACGGAGAGGGCCTCGCGGGCCCTACGGATGGTCTGATACAGTGCCCGCTGCTCATTCGGGAAGCCAGGATCATAGGGCCACATGTTTGCGACAGCATTGTCGTTCGCTTGTTCACCGGTGCTCGTTGAGGAGACGGAGGTTGCAACACAGGTCCTCCTGCGCTGGTAGCTCTTGCGCCATTAGGGCGTCGAAGTGCGGCCGCACCTGCTCTATGGTGAACATGGCATGAACCGACTTGGACAGTGGCGCCGACTCCTAGTCATAAGCTACATCCATCGTCTGATTGTCGTCGCTCAGCTCGGCGAGCTAGCTGGTGAGCCAGCATGTCCGGCTGCTGGACCGACCCACTGCCAAGCACGAGTCTGACTGCCCTGGCCCACCCAGACCGCCTCCCTCGACCCCGCGCGCTTTTCGCCCGAAACGGTCAGCACCGCCCGCCCCGCTTCCCGGTGCAGGCGATTGCTCCGCCTTCAAACGACACAAGTGCCATCCGTCCGTCCTTTTTCTGCCCACATTAATGATACGCGGTTGCCGAGGCGGCTACTCCGGCGCCACACATCTGTCCCTCCGCTGGCCACCATTGCTATATAAACTGTTGCGCCGGCCATAGCCGCAGTCATCCGCATTCCCTTTCTCCTGTCCACACCACTACTGCCCACCATGGCTTCCTCGTGCTCCAGCACTCTTCGGGACGGGTGAACGATGGACCACAACGATATGGCAACCATTGTTGCCGACTGGCTGGCCGGCAGGCAGCTGGAGGACGACAATGTCCCAATGGAGAACATGGTAGTCGATGATCCGGCGCCAACCCCCTCCTCCGCGCCATCCTCGCCGGTGCATTGCACCATGACCATCGGCGAGGCCCGTGCCTAATTTATGGACACGGTGAGGCAGAAGCGTGAGGAGCAGTTCCGGGAGGCGCATGCCGATGCTGCCTACAACCACCATCTCCTCCAGGAGCACCTGCAAGCGGAGGAGCAGATCGCCGCAGAGCGGGCGGAGCAGGAGGCGCTGCTCGACTCGTACTGCTCCGCCCACGAGGGCTGCCTCGAGCGCTGGCGGTATCGCATGCGAGTAGCGGAGGCTACGACCGCCTATAAAGAGGGCGATGAAGTGGGCGAGGCGCTGTTTGGCGAGACCGAGGACAAGGCAGAGAAAAATGCCGGCTCCGACGAGTCCCCGCTCCGCTGGTGTCGAAGAGGCCCTGCTCCACCGAGGCCCCGCGGCGCCAACAGCGAGGCAGAGGACACCGCCGGCTCTGCTGAGGCCCCACTCTGCAGGCAATGAGGGGGAGGATTTCCCCCACTCCGCCGAGGCGCTGCCCGCCGGCAACGAGACAGAGGACATCGTCGGCTCCGCCGAGGCCCCGCCCCGCTGCCAACGAGGCCGCGCCACATAGAAAAGGAGGAAGAGTAGAACACGGTAGGTCGCCACCGCTCGGGTCCAAGTAAGGCCACTGCTGCTACCCTTCGGTTGAAGCCAAGCTAGGTGGGTTGACCACTGACGGCCGGTTAGCTTCTTGGCGGCGACGTGGAGTCGGAGAGCTATGTTGGAGAAGGATGCTGCTTCTACTTAACTGCTGGTGCAGTTGGCTGACGGACACGTGGGCCCAACAGGCATCTGGGCCACATGTCAGTTATGCAACTGCACCTGCAGTTAAGTCACTGAAGCTTCTGTTCGGCTCAGCCGGGCACAGGTGGGTAGCTTCAGTTAATTAATTATACCTCCAGCGCACCCCTTTTTAGTTGAAGAATGTATGAAATGTAATGAAATCTAGCATGTTTATATGAAATCCGACCATGTATGAATGAACTTATTTCTATTAGTTCGAATTCTTGTATCACTGGCGTTGGATGAACATGCAAAACAATACGTACTAGCATTATTCCCAGGGTGATCACCTTGTTTGCAGCAGTTTCACATGTACTCCCTCGGTCGTTTCTAGTCTGCATACAAGTTTTGTCTGCAGTCAAAGTATCTCTACTTTGACCAATCTTATAGAAAAAAGTATGCACTTTCACAATGTGCGAAGTAAAAAGGAACAAAAGGAGTACAAAGAGTTTGAGCAACTTTTTAGCATTCCTGTACATTGCAATCAAACACACAGGCCTGGCAATTCGTAGAGAACATTCAAAACAATCGATGATTATGCATCTCAGCGATTCACATGTCAGAGCCAATATTTACTTCACAACTAAAGAATAAAGAAAAAATGGATCGACGCTGCTGACAGCAAAGGGCGTCCCATTTAAAAATATCAAACGCATGTATTCTTGCTAAAATCAAGGAGAAAAATTTGACAAGGTTGTCCCATTCCAAAATATCAAATGCCTACGATTGTGGAATGGGCAGGGTTTGCCATCAGTTCAGACATTGACATGGCACCTCGTGTAAATAAACGAGCTGTTATTTTTGTGCAGTTCCACCAAAATCAACCAAATTCGTTCGTAGCTTGTATGATTTCGCCCTTATATGTTGCAACGCCTTGAACTTATCGACACCTCCTTTCTTGTGGTGGAAATGAATGATTCAATGTATTCATGAACATTTTGTGCAATTCCCATTGAAATCAAGCTGAGCACCCCTGTTTGCACAAATACAAAAAAAGTGATTAGTATAAAGCAAACTATACTATGGATTGACAGTTTAAACATGCACCTACATGGTCCATGTAGAGCACACTTTTAGAAAAGTGGAACTCACCGGAAAGAATCCTACAACAACATTGTACTCGCGCATCACAGTAAGAAAATGGAGATTTGTCGGTCCTTCTGAGCTGAAGTTAGTTTGGTCTTGTGTGTGTGTGTGTGGGGGGGGGGGGTAATGTAACCATCCTTCAACTGCTCCTTCTGATGAGAAGATAGACAAGGCTTCTTCATCCTGGCATAATCGGATCTAGTCACTTCACGTACTCCATATTCTTCATCAGAGGAGGATAACCTATTGTG
Organism: Aegilops umbellulata; assembly: GCA_032464435.1. Lineage (NCBI taxonomy): Eukaryota > Viridiplantae > Streptophyta > Magnoliopsida > Poales > Poaceae > Aegilops > Aegilops umbellulata. The sequence continues at coordinate 379,708,576 of CP136056.1, read as the reverse complement.
CAAAGACAAGAGGACAACTAAATGCTAGCATCCATGTTTGCTCGAAAAAAGGAAAGGAAATATTTAAAACAACACAGATGAAGCACTTCTCAAGGACAATACCACTTTTTCATGAAAGTATCTAAACAGTAGCACAACACCAATAGAGATGACAAAGCTCAATCATGTGGATGAAATCAGTGGGCGAGTACCAACCTTTGTCAGGAGGCTTATTATGTAGAGCATATAGATGAAGCACTTCTACGGAACCATCTGTTGCCATCTACTATGCTGGCCATGCTTACTATATACTCCTCGATTAGTTTAATGTTTCCAACATCTTCTTGTGCAGTTCCACTAAAATATATGGTATCTTCAAAGAAGATCCCTATTTGCACAAGTAGAGATAAATACGTATTACATTAAGAGTGGCATCAAATCAGTGGCAAAACAATTGCGCGTTCCAGCCATAGAAACAAATTAAGATGCAAAACTATATCATTACTTGTGTCATCACAGTTCCAGTGTTTCATCACAGCACCGGGAGTTGATTTTTGTTTTTCTTCCGCTTGTTCTTCCCCTTCATCACTTGGTTCAATAACAGACAAGCTTCGCCTTCAATGTAAGAGTTGGCATGCCAATTAGGTTGCACAAGTATAGCACTAAACAATGACATTAATTTTCTAATGAAAGTGGCAAAATACATGCCAACAGTTGTGATATATCCTTATCTTACCTCAATGGGATATTATGGTGCACATACAGATTGGAAGTCTTGTCTCCATTTGTGCAGTTCACTAAAATCAAGCAACATTACCGTACAAGTAGCACAACATACGAAAGCACACTGCAGAATCATATGAAAGAAGGCTAGTACTGACCTCTCATGACACGGAGTTCAAACAACTCACAAGAAGAAGATCTGAACCAAATTTGCCAACACGGATAGGAAGTAAGATCTCCTCTTGTGCAGTTCCACTAAGATCAAGCAATCAAGCAACGTTGTCGGTGTGACATTTTGGTTGAACTGCACAAAACACTCTTAAAACAAAAGTGTTTTGTGTAGTGCAATAAAAGGTCACAATGGCAATGAGGTGAAGTAGATAACCCTGTTTACACAGAGGTGCAAAGGAAACAACTAGTGGTCAATAATGGTGGATGACACAGAAGCCAACAAAAAGAAGCATCTACTTTATCTAAATGGGAAAGAAAGCAAGACAGTAGCATTTCTCAAACGGTGGCATTGATTAATATTAACAGAGATATTATATTAACAATAAAATTTGTTAAACATGTAATTCTCTTTTAACTGTGGCATTGCATCAATTTTCCAGCGGCATTATTAGAGGGTGTTTGTTTACAGGGACAGTTTGGTGGAGGGACTAAAAAAAACTCCATGTCAGTCCCATCTAAACCAAACAGGAGGGACTTTTAGGGACTAAAAGTGGGCATTTGGGACTAAAGAAAGAAGACCCCGAGGGAGAGTCTTTTTGGGACTTTTTCCAACAGTTGCCCCTGCCACGCATCGCACCATGTCTCTATTAGTTCATTACTAGGGGTAACATGGTCTTTTAGCATGTCATTTAGTAACCTCTAGTCCATGTTTAGTCCCTGGAACCAACCAGGTAGGGACTAGGGAGTTTTTAACCAAACAGAGCCTTAGATTAACAACAACTAAAGAGTTGCACGGGACAGTGGATGCACCAGCACCATGTGCATCTACCGATGTACTGGGGTGATGCATAGTCTGTTGCAACAAAGAACAAACAACCAAGGAGCATATTTGTGTTGGTCCCAGTTTTGTTATCTTTAGACACCTTTCCCTATGTGAGCGCATCAAATCTAGTCCTGCTCAAACTCTACAACCTTGTCCCCCAAAACAAAAGATTAGTTCGTTACAGATGTGCGTACTGCGTTTGTCATTGTTTTCCCTTTTCGACTAACGTAGGTGCTGGATAGCCAGTCTGTACTAGTACTTTCCCCCTTCCTTCCCTCTTTGAACCACGTCCTAGATTTATGCTATACAACTTTCCCCACTACTTTCCCCATTCCTTTCCTCTTTGAACCACGTCTTAGATTCATGCGATACAACTTTCCCCACTACTTTCCCCCTTCCTTTCCTTTTTGGACCACGTCCTAGATTCATGCTATACAACTTTTCCCACTACTTTCCCCCATTCCTTTCCTCTTTGAACCACGTCCTAGATTCATGGTATACAACTTTATCCACTACTTTCCTGTTTGATCCAACACCTAGATTTGAGTGCAGAAGCGGAAAAAGCCCACATGCAGCTAGAGCAATGCATGTGGAATAAGTAAATTATACCTTAAGGTTCTTGTGGTGTGGTTCGGTGGGCGACCGGAGGCCATTCGACCCACACTATGTACGGCGGCGAAGAAGAAGGGGTCGGATGCCCTCCTGCGCCACCGCTGGTTGAAAGTGAACAACTGCGCCGGTAGTGGATTCCCTCCCTCGCCGACGGCGACAACGTTAAGCCTCCTTCGCTTCCCGGCGGATGGATCCTGCCGGCTCTTTGACCAGCAGTGAGGGGAGAGAGAGAGGCCAATGAAGTCTTGTTTAGATCTGGAGAGGGTGAGAGAGTGTGAAGAGAGCAACTACAAGCAGACCAGCAGTGAGGGGAGAGAGAGGCCAACGAAGTCCTGTTTAGATCTGGAGAGGGTGAGAGAGTGTGAAGAGAGCAACTACAAGCGCCGAGGCTCCAGCTTGTATATATATATACTTAAGAGAGTGTGAAGAGTGCAAACCCTAGAAAACAAGCGCCGAGGCTGCAGCTTATACGTGATGAGGTGATTATACGGTCACTACGAGATCGTATAGCTCCGTATCCATCCATTTTGACCAGTCAAAGAATCCTCCTGGCACGAATTATGCTCAAGTGTAGATATCGAACCCGAGACCTCAAGTTTGATGAGCGAACAAGCTAACCAGCTACACAACCCTCCTGTTTTGCTCAACGAGAGGAAAATAACCTTTTATACATTCCTGCATTCGTGTGACAAGCATGCCATGTTTTTTTTGTGTGGGAGTCATTGGGATTTAAATCATAACCGTGTCATGTGGCTTTGGTGGTAAGACTATCCACAGTGGTACAGAAATAATGCATCCTTAGTCACCTTACCACTCTCCACGTAGTACGTTGGGTCCCACCAGTCAGAGGGTGAAACAAACAAATTAATAAGAAAAATTAAAAGCGCCAGCGGTGTATCTTACCTCACACATCTCGCTACAACACTGTCCAATTGATCCCTCTGTTCGCTCATGTACTATTTTAAGTGAATCCTTATTATAACATGCACACAATTTTGGGCACTTGTATTCGACCTAAGTCAGTGTGCCACCGTATCTCGTACGACTCCCTCCGTCTAGGTGTAATAAGTCACGAAGAAGGTGCAGCGGGACCAAGGTGCAAGAAGATTGGAGGAGAAGGAGAAACTTGACCGGTCATTCCTCCAATCAAAGCCCTGATTCCTGTCTCTAAACGCAACAATTAATCCAAACAACTAGGAGATGCTGTTTTAGCTACCATGCAGGGCCACTTATTAACTCGCATGCAAGCCATGCATTGGGTTTATGGGGGAGATAACATTGGGTTTTTTGACTGATCAACGCGTAGTTGCGCTCCATGCATTGGGTTTCTGGGGGAGATAACAAGATAGAGTAAGGAGCGTTTGGTTACATTGCTTAGGCTGGTCATAGTGGTGAGTAACTTGGACTAGTAACATGCATATGTTACTAGTCTATGTTACTACTACGCGAAGTTTGCCGTCGGAAGCGAGCCGATCTGGCTCTCCTGAGCTAGAAAGGTTTTTCTAGCCCACCCAAGCTAGCTGGCCCACAAAAGCTAACATATTTTAACAGTTCCAAACGCCTAACCTTGCCCGGCTATGCTATAAGCTGTTCTTGCTAAGGATCCAAACGCTCCCTAAGTAACAACGCTCGCTAGCAACGAGGTCAGGAGGGGATTGAGATGCGAAGTTAATGGACGACACCTAAACATTTTGGGAATATCTGATTTCCGTAAGATGACTTAACACCTAGACGGAGGGAGTACTACTCCTCAGTCTAGGTTTGATGGAATATCCGTCACCTCTTCTCTTCTTGTACGTACTCCATTTGTATCTCACTTTCTGTGGCTTCGCACTCGCACGATTTTCCTATTCTATGAACCTGTGTGTGCCTGTGTGTGTTTAACATCATGTGTGTGTTAGAGAGAGCGACAGATCGACCTACTCCTACAGAGAGATGGTGTGTAGTGTACGATTTTAGCCGCGAGAGTCGGTGCATCCTCTCATTTCCGGGCATCCGGTAGGGACAGGCAGACAGCTGCCACACCCGCTCCTGACCAGCCTGGCCCACCCAACGCCCCTCCATCGCCCGCGCGTGCTTCCCGCCCGAAACGGTCAGCGCCGCTCCAAAGAATCGGTGCCGCATTCATGCCCGGGCAGAGCGAACGCGACCTCTCACTGGCGTCCGCGTTGAAGGGAGAAGCGGTTTCAAGAGTGATGGTTGCTTCGTCCGTCCAACTTACTGCTGGGTCTATGTGATTTGACGGCTCATTGGTCATTATTACTGAGGTGGTAGGACTGCTGGATGTCCCACGCTTTCGATGAAAGGAGGTTCTACTACATTACAATTTTCTCCATTCTTACGGCGGAGGAGTGCAAGAGCAGTGAAAACACGCAGGCTCAGTGATTACATGGCCCACCTCACACTATCACCATATTTTCTGGACACCGTGCGACACCTAACTCTTTACATAGTACTCCCTCCGTTGCTAAATATAAGTCTTTGTAGAGATTCCACTAGGTGGACTACATACGGAACAAAATGAATGAATCTACACTTAAAATGCATCTATATACATCCGTATGTGGTTCATGGTGAAATCTCCACAAAGACTTATATTTAGGAACAGAGGAAGTACTAGTATAGTACGTACTGTAATTTATCAGCGAGATAGTACAATGCTGTGAAGCTTCCAGCTTCTGTTACATGTATCTTGCGTCCAAGATTGCCCGTTGCAATATTTCATCAAATACAAATGAGACTAACATGCATGCTATTGCATCTCAGTGATTGACAGATCATAGCAAATATGTACTCCCTCTGTTCCAAAGTAAGTGTCTCAACTTTATGCAGGGGATGTTTGTTTCCAGGGACTTTTTAGTGTAGGGACTAGAAAAAGTCCCTATTAGAGACTTTTTAACCAAACATGAGGGACTACTAGGGACTAAAACTTGCCTTTTGGGACTTAGTGAAGAAGACTCTAAAGGGGAGTCTTTTCTGGGACTTTTCCAACAATGCCCCTCCCTGCACCCATTGCCCCGCCACCCCATGGTGTTGTTTTGTTGTTATTTTTCTGTATACTGGGGGTAACATGGTCATTCAATAACCTCTAGGGAGGGACTAGGGACTTTTTAGTCCCTGAAAACAAACAGGGGGGACTTTTTAAGGAGTAGGGGCTTTTTAGTTGGGACTAGAAAAAGTCCTAGGACTTATGAACCAAACAGGGCCTCAATATGGACTACATACAGAGCAAAATGAGTGAATCTACACTCTAAAATACGTCTATATACATCAGTGTTTGGAGTATGTACTAGTAGTTCATATTGAAATCTACTAAAGGACATATATATTCCAAACAATATGATAATCTCTCTAACCAAGGTAGTAGGGACGAGGAGTAAACGAAAGGAGTAGTAAAATTTTCTCCTCGTCCTACAAGCCACCGCGCGCGTGGGCGAGGGAGCGGGCGTAAGGCATACAACACTACTACTAGTAAGTAAGCTTCACCTCATCCTACGAGCCACCGCGCCCGTGGGCGGGGGAGACGGCGTACTAAGCAAGCTTCTCCTCATTCTGCGAGTTGACGGGACACATCAAAAGTACTCCAGTGTATAGAGACTTGCCTCTAAGGTAGGCCCCACATGGTTTGCCTCTTCTTTAACATAACGCGCCAAGTCGCAATTTGTTTATTCACCCGTGGTAGACGATTCTCCCTCCATCAAGTGGACAATCAGTACACGTGTCAAATTACCACGTGGGCTGCCTTTTCATACAGAAATGAGCTCCACCGTGTACCCGCGCGGGTGTGGTTGGGAAAGAGACGGGAGTACGTGTGCCGTGCGTGCACCTCTTCTCTTCGTGCATGTCCCCCACCTACGTGGGTGTGTGTGAGATATACAAACCTAGACAAATGGCTTGTGCGTTCGTGAGTGTTTTTTTGTTTTGGGGGGGGGTTGATTTCGTGAATGTATTTGTGGGAATATGTGTCGATGACATCTCAAACAAAATTTTGCATGCAATGTGTGTGTGAAATGGAGGCTTATCCATATCATATATAGAGGGTCGGGCAATCCACGAGAAGAGAGTGAGGGGTCATAGATATTGATAGAGTCGAAGAGAGGATCAAGTAGGTGGGTGCGAGATCGATGAAGAGAGGCATCGAAATTATGTGTGTGTGTGTGCAAGTCAAAGATATAGGGTGACTGGCCTACCGGAATGTCAGAGGGCACAAGTCAAGTTTGTGTGTGGCAGGGAGACCTGACTAGAGCGCTCGATGTATCGGTGTGTGTGTGTGGGAGGGGGAGGGGGGAGGGGTAGGCAGAGGCCTAACTACAGAGATAGAACGACTCATATATGTGTTGAGAAGGAGAGACCCAACTATGTCTTGAGGGAGATCGGTCGACATCCATACATAACTGAAGGACGGGAAATAGGATGGGACAGAGAGAGAGAGAGAGGAGAGAGAGAGGGAGGGAGAGGGGTAGAGTGCTGGATGGGTGATGGAGTTGCTTCTTGAAGATGGTGGGAGAGGCCTACTAGACAAACTGAGGGTGGAACTGCAATATTATCAATAAGAGTGGGGATGTGTTTCTTTGTGTGCCTGTGCGTGATAGATCCGTCGGGACGCATCCATGGATGATGAAGGGGAACCATGTGTTTGGTAAGCAAACCTAACTAGATCGGTAGATCAATTGTTGTTTGTCGGAGGAAGGGAGAGACATAACTAATGAGGTAGATCGATCGACGTGTGGGAAAAACGAGTTATAAGAACCTAGCTAGCTATATGTATAGTGGGAGATCGATCGGCGTACGTCCATTTGTTAGAGGCAAATAAGGCCCGACGAGAAGGATAGACAGAGAGAATGGAACTAGGAGGTGGTGCGAGAGGCCCAGCTACTAGCTAGATAGGGGGAGGAGTGTGCGGTTATGAGATCGATTAAAAGAGGGGCGAGAGTTTAGACGTGTGTGGGACCATATGAGAGACACGAGGCAAGGACACATAAAGGAGGAGATTGAAGGTGCGTTTGTATGTTGTAGGCATACATCGCTGGAGAGGTTTATCGATCGGTGTGTGTCGGAAAGGAGTTGTGGAGACTGTGGGAGAACGACCTAAAAAAGAATGTGCGCGATGGATAGAATGCTGAGGGAGGGGGAGGGCGAGGAGGGCGTGTGCATGCCACGAGAGAAAGTTAGTGGTAGCTACAAAGGTTAGAGGATTGTGTGGGTGTAAGAGACTAACAAAGATCATAATTTGATATGAAAGTGGATTCATATATTTGAATAGGAGATTATAGCGTTTTAAACATATGTGTCGGGACCGGTTTTCCAATAAAACATTTATTGAAAAGCCGACCCTTGTGTTGACCAGTGCAGGAGAATCCTCCGTACCGGTAGACAAATCCTTGGTACAGAAAATCCAGTAGTACTAAATATATACAAGGTTGAGCTGAGGATGCTCAACAGTTTATTACAAGCACGCCGATATTATACATAAAGGCGGATATGACACAATGGTATGGTGGCATAACTACTGACTCGTAATAAAGGTGGTGGTGGATATGTCACAGTGAAGTGGGTGACATGACTCCTACAACTCATCAAGCGTCGGAGTGAGGCTTGATGATTTTATTTGGGTAGCAGAAGCGTATATAATACAAGTGATCAACTCCAGGATCGCACGTGACTGACTGGGACTCCTCTAGGTGTCGGACTCGCTATCGAACTCTTCATCCATAAGATCGCCTTTGTCAACATCTGGCCAAATCAACAAGCCAGGTGAGTACTTTGAATGTACTCGCAAGACAGTTTGGACATAAGATATAACAAATGCAAACATGATGCACATGAGCAGATTAGTAATGCACACTAAGACAATAGATTTGCACTACACGATAATTAAAAGGAAGTCAGGCGGTAGTCCTCCCGAAATCCCAAATAAATAACTGAAGAACGATCGGGTGTCTGAAGCGACGCCTCGAAGGGTAAAGATAAAATTTAACATGCCGCAGTCGGGCGTCGGGGTGACACCACATAAAGGGCTTATATTGAAAAGTAGAAGACAGTGCGTGCCACAGTCGGACGTCTAAGCGACATGTCAAAAAGGGCTTATAATGAAAGTAAATAACAAGAATGCCACGGTCGGACATTAGAGCGACATCACATAAATGGCTTATAACGAAAGTAAATAACAATCATGCCACAGTCAGACGTCTGAGCGACATCACATAAAGGGCTTATATCGAAAGTAAGTAACAATGATGCCACAGTCGGACGTCTGAGCGACATCACATAAAGGGCTTATATCAAAAGTAAGTAACAATGATGCCACAGTCGGACGTCTGAGCGACATCACATAAAGGGCTTATATTTTCTTCATTTGAATTCAAGTAGCTCATGTCTTTAAATCATCCCAAGAAAAATTACTTATCACATAATAAATAACTAGTTAGTCCATCCACAGGAATAACATTCAGTCAGGTTACCATTCTCAGTTTCATACTTATTCTCCGGAGACTATCACTGGGACTGATATTGATTTTGAGATGATATCCAAGTCCTTGATCGTAGACATCGATACTCGAATGGTTATGACTCTGCAGAGTTTGTACTGTTTACCCACAGCCAACGGATTTCAGTAGTCACAAAGGACTAGTTCCGTTTACGGTAGTTTAGAAGAAACACCTCTAACCAGTACACACCCATTCCACATTTCGTTGCCAGGAATCACCCTAGGCAACGTTCAAGAAAAACTTTAATACGGGGAGGCCACAACCTCGAATAGCATGGGATCAAATTTATATCACGCGCTCTAAGGGGTGCCCCCCTCTCAGTCCCAACCGGAAACACCCATGCCCCCTGACCGGATGACGGGCTTTAATCCAGGGCCATGGAACCCTCATCCCGACCCCTCTATTTGGTGTGTACACGGAAAGAGGTTGCAACTTACTAAACCATATTCTTTGCAGAAGACATGTGGTAGTACGGAAAGGGGACGGACGGAAACATGGCTTGATCCACGTTAACACCAGAGTTAAACGGTTGACATAAGACTGGCATGCTTCAACAATACCAGCTACAACCTATCATGCCACCACATGATCAGGTTGTCTCACCACCTTATGAATATATCAACTTTCGAAGCTCACGTGTAGCTTGTCTTGCATGCAATATCACACTTACAAATACTCATATAACCATGCCATGAACTAACTACTCAAGCAAACATGCAAAGACACTCATCATATCAAAGGTTCAAACGTGCTTGCCTGGTTCGGAGTAGTCGGAGTCTAGCTCGACGAAGTTCGCGGTTCCGTCACCTCCTCCGGTATCTATGGTATAAAGAAATCGTATACTAACATAAATACCGTGTGTGTATAAAAATTGTTCCAATTTTTTTTTCAAATAAGTATGATAAAAAACTAGACAGAAAAATAAAGATGACAGAAAAATAATCAATTAAAAATCATCTTTTGTTAAAGAGTTATTAAGGTTTGGTCCAGGGACCCATCTGTAATGAAACAAAAAGACTCCAGGGGTTAGTTTATAAAAACAAAAAACGCTTCGGTAGTGAATATGTCTTCCAGAGGAGAAAACGCACCCGCACCGAAGGCGCCAACAGAAAACGGTTTGAATAGAAAAAGAGAGGCTGACGGGGGTGTCCCACCCGTCAGGTTTGAAACTCAAACAGAGCGCCCAGCACCCAAGGGCCGCGATGGTCGCCGGCCGCGATCCACGGCAAGGCAGGGGAAAAGGAGGGTACCTATAGACTTGCGGTGCTCTCCCGCGTCTGTGGGTGGTGGAGTTGGTCGTCGGCGAGCACCACGTCGACGGCGGCCTCTACTCCGGCGGACGGTGGTTCGGCCGGTGGTCGATCTCGCCGGGGAGGGCTGCAAACTTCAAATTGGGGCTCGGGTTAGAGTATTGGGTGTAGTAGGGGGCGACTGGCACAGTCTGGGAGGCGGGGGTGGTCTCACCAGAGTGAATTGCGCCGGAGCCCGAAGCGGATCGGGGCGGCCGGAGTCGAGGAAGAAGACCTCCTCGAGGTCCTCCTAGTGGCTGGGCGTGGCTCTGGTGAGGTGGAGGAGTGGTGCTGGGTCGAGAACGAGCTCGAGGGCTCCTTTTATAGCCGGTCCGAGGCGGTGGCCGAGAACGGGATAACTCCAGCAATGATTACGGCGAGGCAGTGGTCGGTCAGGTGAATTAGGGGGTTAGGCATCATTGCGATGGTCTATTGGTTCCGTTCAAGGGTTAAACTTGGCCTGACTTGGGTGGTACTCCAAGTTCCCGACGGAACGGCCTCACGGGCATGGCGGCGGCAGAGAGCGCGCTCTGCGCCTGTCAGGCCACGGCGACGGTGTTGTAGTGTGCACAGGGGAGGGGATGGCTACGCGTAGGCTTCCGGTGGTTTGGGCGGTGCTGGACGGCGCCGAAAGGCAGGGCTGGCCCGTCTTGGCCGCCACGGGTGGCTCTGCCACCGCGAGAGACGCCGACGCTGGCAAGCCACGTCGCCACCGACGCTCGCGCCCGTCCAAAGGATCGTGCGGCGCACTGGATAAGCAGGGGAAGCAGTGAGCAAGGGGCCAGAGCGAGTACTGGTGAGATTGACGCCGCGCTCTAAAGAAAACGACACTGACGGCATACTGAATTTCTGAATTTTTCTGAATTTGACAGAAACAGTGCACGCCAACTGTTTGATGAAATGATTTTGGCATGTGGAAATTTTTTCTGGAGCTGATCTTTGGTGAGGTGGTCTCTTGGTGCATCTGGAGGCTGCCTGAATTACCTCAGATTTTTAGGAGAAGAAAAAAATATGAATCTCACCAAAAACGGCAAATCTGGTCCAAACTTGCAGCAAGCACATTTTGAAAAATTTGAATTGTAGACCAGTGGATCTTGATGGATCTTGGTTGATGGTGCTAAGGACTAGCCAGAGAAATCTATTTGGAGTCAAAACTCAAAGGGAAAAAGGTAGTTCCTTTGTAAATCCCTAGGGTCCAAAATAATTGACAGAAAAGATTTTGAGGTTAAATAAATAGAAATAAAAATTTGATGAAGTTGAAACTTGCTGGAATTGAGTGCTTGGCTTGTCCCAAAGTAGGGAGGTGGGTTTGGAAGGAAATTTTCAACAAGAGGCATGGCAAAATAGAATGGTTTGAATAAGAACAAAATAAATCCAAAACCCATAGGATTTCTTTTTACTTGAAAAACCTTCCAAAAATTAATTGTGTTGAGTTAACACCGAATGAAAAGCCTTCAAGACCAAAAATCAAGGTTGAGGATGACACTAAATAAAATATTTGTCATAAAAGAATTTTTTTAGAAGGAGAGTATTTTTAGAAAGATTTTAAATAGCCTCCTTCAAATCAAATAAAAATTTTGATAAAAACCAAATCAAAATTTTTGGAGTGTCACAATATGCATGCATGAATATAGCGGTGATACCCGTGTTGTGGTTTTGCACATGTTATACCATAATGTAATAATGCATGGCGTTTGCAACTTACAACTAAATGTCAAACAATCTAAACCATACTATACATCGAACAATCTCACATTTTATTTGAATTTGTGATAATGTGTGGCGTTTGCAGCTTCCAACTAAATATCGAACAATCTAAACAATACTATATATCGAACATTCTCACATTTTATTTGAATTTTTGGTAATGTGTGGTGTTTGCAACTCACATCTAAATACTTGTAGGCGTAGGGGGCGGGTGTGACGCCCGGATAATTAAGCTACAATAACTCTCTACTAATGATGCCACATCACCACTATCACGGTTGATAAACTCGCGTTGATTCAAACTCTGTTCAAATTCAAATTTAAAATCAAGACAAACTATAAAAGTTTTCAAATGTCAAAACTAAAATGTTCATGGTGTGGAAAATAATCCCTGGATATTTATCATGTTGAAATCCTATTTTAATAGGTTTTTAACGAACCTTATATGAATTAAATAGTAGCAAAAGCAACTATTTAAACGCCTTTGGAATTTTATAAAATACTAAACTATTTTATATCAGGGTAAAACTTTTTATACTTGTGGATTGTTCTGAAACATTATTTTAAGGGGTTATAGTCATATTTTACTAAACTAAAATTAGCATGTAACTAAAATAAAACAGAAAAGAAAAATAAACAAAAGTAAAGCTAAAACAAAAAAAACCCAACCCACCCCGGGCCAACCGGCCCAGCTGGCCACTGGGCAAGCCAGGCCGGCTCACCCCACTCCCCCATATTCCCCCCTATCGGTGGAAAACCTAAATCGAACCCCCCACTCACCCACTCCCTCCCCACGATTCCCCCCCTCGCCTCTACCCCTGCCCACGATCCAGATCGGGGCGCGTCCCCGGCGCCACCACACCACCACGCCATCGTCGCCGGAGCTCGTCGTCGCTCGAAGCCGCCCCCGACGCCGCTGTCCTCTCCGTCGCCGGTGCTCCCCGTCCCCGTCGTCGGTGCCGCCTCGTCGGACCTCCCCGACTCCTCCCCGAGCCCGTTGCCCCGGACCCTATGGCCCCCTGTGAGCCGCCACCCCCTCCTTCCTCTCCCTGCTCGCTGTACGGCGCCGCCCCCGGCCGCGTCGACTGCGCCTGCTCTACCGCTACGGTCGCGCCCCCTGCTCCTAGCTGCCGCAGCCACGGCCTGGCCAAGCGCCCGCGCCCCGCGCGTGGCCATGCCCCCTGATCCCCTCGCCCCGCTCTACCGTGTCCTTGCTCCGCCGCCGCGCGCTCCAGCACTCCTGCCGCCGCCCCTTGCTCCCCGCGTCCAGCAACCGCGCGCCCGCGCGCCACGCTGCTCCCCTCACCGCCTCGCCTTGCGAAGCTGCTGCTTCCTGCGCACGCATGCGCGCCGCCCTGCTCCAGCCCCGCGGCCTCCGCCGACCGCCGCGCTGCATCCCGCAACCGCGGCGCCGCCCACTTCCGTCCGCTCCTAGGCATACGCCCGTTTGGGCAGTGCCCTGTGCCCGTTAGTGCCCCAGCACCCGCTAAGCCACTAGGGTCTATGACACCGGGACCCCACGCCCCTGGAACGTTTTTAAGAAAAATAAATAATTAAAGTTAATAATTAATTAATTAGTAATGTAATTAATTAACTTAATTAACCTTGCTTAATTAACCTAATTACATAATTAGTCTTAACTAAACTGTTAGGTTAGCTGAGGTGACAATGACAGATGAGCCCCACTGCCCCATTGACTAGTCAACCTAGTCAGAGTTGACTGTTGATGCTGACATCAGAATGACGTCATGCTGATGCAATAAATCCTTTTGGTTTTATTAATAATAAATTTAGAAAATCATTTAAAACTTTGAAAAATCGTAGAAAATAAACCGTAGCTCGGATGGAAAAACTTTGTACATGAAAGTTGCTCAGAACGACGAACGAATCCGGATACGCAGCCCGTTCGTCCACCACACATCCCTAACCTATCAAACTCGCAACTTTCCCCCTCCGGTTCACGTGTCCGATAACATGAAACACCGGGAATCCTTTCCCGGATGTTTCCCCCCTTTCATAGTATCACCTAGTACTGCGTTAGGGCACACCTAGCACCGCGTATTGTCATGTTATGCCTTGTGTTGCTTTGATTGCTCTATTATTTATTATGTTCCCCCTCCGTTACTTCTTTCCGGTAGACCCCGAGACTGCCGGCGGCCCCCAGTTCGACTACGGAGTTGACGACCCCTCTCTCTTGCCAGAGCAACCAGGCAAGCCCCCCTTTGATCACCAGATATCGCCTATTCTTCTCTATACTGCTTGCATTAGAGTAGTGTAGCATGTTACTGCTTTCCGTTAATCCTATACTGCTGCATAGCCTGTCCTTGCTACTACTGTTGTTACCTTTACCTGCTATCCTACTGTTTAGTATAGGATGCCAGTGTTCCATCAGTGGCCCTACACTCTTGTCCATCTGCCATGCTATACTACTGGGTGGTGATCACTTCGGGAGGTGATCACGGGCATATACTATATACTTTACACTCTTACATTACCTGTGATACTGTTCGTAGATGGGGGCTGAAGGGGCAGGTGGTTCCACCCAGGTAGTGGCGGGCCTGGTTTCCCAACGGCCCCCGACTGTTACTTTGTGGCGGAGCGATAGGGTAGGTTGAGACCACCCTGGCCCTGGTCGGCGTTCGCGGATACTTAACACGCTTAACGAGATCTGGGTATTTGATCTGAGTCTGGCTATTTGGTCTATACGCACTAACCATCTACGCGGGAGTAGTTATGGGTATCCCGGCGTCGTGGTATCAGCCGAAGCCTTCGTGACGTCAGCGACTAAGCGGCGCGCGCCGGGTTGGACCGCGTAACGTGACTTCCTTTGTAATGGAGGTTGCTAGGTCTACTCACAGGCCGCGTTCGCAACGTGCAGGTGTGCTATGGGCAATGGGCCCAGACCCCTGTGCGCTTAGGTTTAGACCGGCGTGCTGACCTCTCTGTTGTGCCTAGGTGGGGCTGCGACGTGTTGATCTTCCGCGGCCGGGCATGATCCCGAAAAGTGTGTCCGGCCAAATGGGATCAAGCGTGTTGGGTTATGTGGTGCACCCCTGCAGGGAAGTTTATCTATTCGAATAGCCGTGTCCCTCGGTAAAAGGACGACCCGGAGTTGTACCTTGACCTTATGACAACTAGAACCGGATACTTAATAAAACACACCCTTCCAAGTGCCAGATACAACCCGGTGATCGCTCTCTAACAGGGCATCGAGGAGGGGATCGCCGGGTAGGATTGTGCTATGCAATGCTACTTGGAGGACTTCAGTCTACTCTCTTCTATATGCTGCAAGACGGAGGCTGCTAGAAGCGTAGTCTTCGACAGGATTAGATATCCCCCTCTTATCCTGACATTCTGCAGTTCAGTCCACTGATATGGCCCCTTACACATATATCCATGCATATGTAGTGTAGCTCCTTGCTTGTGAGTACTTTGGATGAGTACTCACGGTTGCCTTGTTTCCTCTTTTTCCCATCTCTCTATCCGATTGCTGCAACCAGACGATGGAGCCCAGGATCCAGACGCCACCATCGACGAGGACTCCTACTACACTGGAGGTGCCTACTACTACGTGCAGCCTGCTGACGACGACCAGGAGTAGTTAGGAGGATCCCAGGCAGGAGGCCTGCGCCTCGTTCGATCTGTATCCCCGTTTGTGCTAGCCATCTTATGGCAAACTTGTTTAACTTATGTCTGTACTCAGATATTGTTGCTTCCGCTGACTCATCTGTGATCGAGCACTTGTATTCGAGCCCTCGAGGCCCCTGGCTTGTATTATGATGCTTGTATGACTTATTTATGTCTTTAGAGTTGTGTTGTGATATCTTCCCGTGAGTCCCTGATCTTGATCGTACACGTTTGCGTGCATGATTAGTGTACGATTGAATCGGGGGCGTCACAGCGGGGCACCATACATAATGTGATAAACACATTATACATATGAGACATGGTTTATATTATGAAGATCTAGATAGAGCTTAAAATGTACTGTGATTTGAAATCAACATAAAGTGGATTCAAAAAATCGAGTTCGAGTTCATATAGTACACATAGTACATATGTAACTCGAGACTAATCATGTGGTGCTGTGAAGATAATACACAAATGATGGTTTAAATTGAAAATAATGATGATTGTAGATCTTATTAAAACAGAGAAACGAATTCAAATGCTTTGACTTCACAACAATCATTATTGTAGATCTTATTCAAATAGAGAAACGAATTCAAATTTAGTTCATATTGAAGCGGTAGTATATACATCTGGAATGCACTAAAATGTTCATTTGAGTAGTAGGTTGTATGCATTATACATGTAGCGAAATATTTTAATTGAACATAACATGAATTCAAAGTTTTCAATGACATTTGTAGTGCGAATTGATTTGGTACAGTACACGTTAGGCTTGTTCGGAAATTTCAACCCACGCCTTGTTAGCCCGAAATATTTAAGATATATATCTTTGTCTCGTTGTGCTCCGACAACACCCTCCATCTCAACTCGCGCCTTGCTATTCCAAAATTACAATGTGCGCAAGAACTCCCACCTCCTGTGAAATCCCGACACGCAAAATGCCCGCGATACCCCTGAACCGAAAGAACCGCCTCAAATTGGTGGGGGTACTTTCGTAACTTACCCCACATTTCGGACAAGCGCGTCCCTAAGCCATGGTTCCCCACTCCCATCCCATTCGCCCACCCATTCGTACACCGAGGCCGGGAAAACCTGCGAAGCCCCACACACTCATCCGTCCGCCACCCAGCCGGAGCCTCTTCCCCGACGACGTCGTCCACAACAACACCTTGACATCCCTCATCCACCATACCGGATGAGGATCCATCGTCGATCTGGTCATCCTGCCGGTTCAGCCACCCCGTCCTCCACCTCTAAGGAGCTGCCCCGACGTTCCCCTCGTCTTTCGCACCACCTCCATTCCCACACCGCCGTCTTCACCTGCACCACCGGAAGAGCATCATCATCACCGTTTCCTCGGATGAAGCTGTGGCCTAATCGGCGCCACCAAAGAGGTTGTACACTAATCGCCGCATTTTCCTTTTGATTCGATCTCACGGTGCTGCCGGCGCTCGGTCCTGAGCCAACACGGCGCGGCTCCATCCACGGCAGCGTCGCCGACCACTTCCTCCACGGCGTCGCTCCCTCGGCGGCGACGTCCACATCAGTAGGAGCTGCTGCTGCTTTAGCTCTCGCTCGCGCTGCTGCTCTGCTCTTGCTCTCGGTCCCCTGCCTTGTCTGCTCTTGCTCTTGCTAGCGCTGCTGCTCTCGCTCTTGCTCTTGCTTGCGATGCTGCTCCGATTTAGCTACACTTCAGTCGACTGAATCGACTTTTCGGTCAGTCGATTTTTAGGGGGGGGGGGGGCTCGCCG
Source organism: Aegilops umbellulata (assembly GCA_032464435.1). Taxonomy (NCBI): domain Eukaryota; kingdom Viridiplantae; phylum Streptophyta; class Magnoliopsida; order Poales; family Poaceae; genus Aegilops; species Aegilops umbellulata. The sequence goes on along the minus strand of CP136056.1, from coordinate 379,691,400 downwards.
GAGTTAAGGAAGAACCAGCCACAGCGGGGAGGCGGGCTCGTCGGAGAGGTACCCCACTATCTATCTTAGGGTTCAGGGTGGGGGCGGTGGTCGCCGGCGGTGGTGGGGAGGTGGCGTGGGGATCGCCAGAGAAAAAGCTCGGCACGAGGGGCCTAGAGGAATGGCCGGGGCGGAGGCGGACCGGCGGTGGGGAGTGTTTTCGGGGCGGGCGGGGCGGCGGGGGGCGGTTTTTTGGCCGGTGGTGGCTGGCGGCTCAGGGGGTGGAGGTTCAAGACGAACTGCAGGCCTTGATTTCGTATCCAACGGCTGCAAAGTCGACTGACCAGAGATGAAAAACTCAGTCGACTGATGTGTAGCCTCACCTCTAGTGCGTTTAGTTTTGACAGTAAAATTCAGTTTTGACAGCAAAATTCAGTTTCGACAGTTAAGTTCAGTTTCGACAGTTAAATTCAGTTTTGACAGTTAAGTTCAGAGATGAGCGGCTGATGTATTTTACATCTAGCACTTTGTGGTTATTTATTTTACGTCATCTATTGGACATGCTATTAGAATTCCACTCAGGTTAACATTGTCTCTCTTGTCCTGCTTCAGCCTCGGCGTCGTACAACTCACCGGAGCTGCTCCAACGATGAAACCCTCCATCACAGCGGAGCAGTACCTCGGGCTCCATCTCCAGACGCCTAAGATCTTCTTCCCCTCCTCCGATAGCCAAGTCAGCCGGAGCATCCTCCCCGGCCAACCCAACCACGCTGAGATCAACATGGCTTCGCTAAAGAGGTTGTACACTTGTTGCATCTCTTTTTTACTCTACATGTTATATATATTGTCCACTGAGCACACGGAGTAACGGGAAATATGATTATTTTATCCTACTATATGACAAGCAGTGAGGTACCAGGCAACTTAGCCATCCGTGATGGACTCTCTTAAACGCCAACAATATTTATCTCTGCGCGTTTGAGCTGTGCATTTGTCGATGGCCTTGGGAGCTGAGCTAGTAGTCAGTGGCCTGGGTCCAAAGTAATAGAAGTAGCACAAAAACATTTTTTAGTGTAGGCTTTTCCTTGCTCAAGCCTGCCTATTAGAATCGCTAGTGCTTGAAAGGAAAAGTGAATGAAAAACATACGAATTAGATAGTTTCCTATGGTACTACTTTTAATGAATTTTGTGCAAAGGAATGGAGCAAAGGAAAACTATAGGATTTGTTCCTTCAGTGTCTCCTCGAAAGAAAAACTGTAGGAATTTTAATTTCCACTTGTCATCCTTTTCAAATTCCTACTCATGAAGCACAAGACTAAGAGATAGTAGCACAATAGCATTATAACCGTACATTTTCTTGTGGTTTGACTTAATCTCACCATGCTTCTTTGCATCCTGTGATCTTCCAATTCTGTGAACCAAACATCCAGATTGGCAGAAATCCTGTGTTTTTAAATTCTCTATTTTGCACGTGCATTCCTATCCTATTCCTGTCTATTTCCTATCCCTGCATTGTTAGAATCCTCAAATTCAAACAAGCCCTTACACAATTACTTCTGTTACAGATATGTGTCAAAGAAAACCTTGTGTGGTTGGTCCTGCTCCTGCGGTGTTGTGTTCCACCCCAGCTCAGCTGCTCCAACGATGGAAGGGTTCACCACAACAGGGATCCACTCTCCAGACTATCTTTCATCGCCTCAGATCTTCTTCCCCGCCGCCGAAAACTACGACAACTGCATTACCATCATCAACTGAGCAGTTGACCTTGAGGACTACACGGGCCTGCAAGAGAGGTCGCACTCTTCGGTGTCTGCTTACGTTATGCATCGCTTAATATGATGACATGCTACTTTATCGTCGTGTTCACCTATTAGACTTTGAGTCAGGTCCAAACTTATGCTAAAACTTGAGTTTTTAAATGGTTGTGGGGTACATATTGGGGCAACAATCTGTACTATCTGGTTAATCTCGGGTGTTACTATGAGTTTCATGTTGGGTGTAAACAAACATTAAAGGAGCCATTATCTGTATTTTTTAACTAAAGCTATTATCTGCCTGCTATCATTGGTTCTGGGTCTATCCACAATTTGCTACCATCACTCTGGGTTTGTGCATGCACTCCTGACATAATCTCACTATGTTTTATTCCTATGCATGTCAGTTATTGTACACAATGGAACTGAACATGTAGAGCAAAAGAGACGAGCCTTGCGTGGCAATAAAATTTCATGCATACGTCGCTCCATGGTGGGCGCAAAGGTAGCCCCCCCTCCACCTGTCGGTGTCAAAACTGGCGGATCTAAGGTAGGGGGTCCCGAACTGTGCGTCTAGGATCGATGGTAACAGGAGACGGGGGACACGATGTTTTACCCAGGTTCGGGCCCTCTCTATGGAGGTAATACCCTACTTCCTGCTTGATTGATCTTGATGAATATGAGTATTACAAGAGTTCATCTACCACGAGATCATAATGGCTAAATCCTAGAAGCCTAGCTTGTATGACTATGGTAATGAATATATCCTTTCCGGACTAACCCCTCCGGTTTATATAGGCACCGGGGGGATCTAGGGTTTACATAGAGTCGGTTACATAAGAAGGAAACTTCATAGTCGGTCGCCAAGCTTGCCTCCCACGCCAAGTAGAGTCCAATCCGGACACGAGTACAGTCTTCAACCTTCATGTCTTCACAGCCCATCAGTCCGGCCCATGGATAACAGGCCGGACGCCCGAGGACCCCTTAGTCCAGGACTCCCTTAGTAGCCCCTGAACCTGGCTTCAATGACGAGGAGTTCGGCGCGCAGATTGTCTTCGGCATTGCAAGGCGGGTTCCCCCTTCCGGACTCCTAGTTAATCTTCAGATGTGATGATTGTATCCGGACTTGTATACACAACCGCAGAGGACATAATATTTCACGAGTTCAACCCACCGACCACTTTTTGGTAATATGACACCATGCCTGCCCGACCACTACTTGCGAACCATTTTAGCCGGCCCATTGCCCCACGTCCGTGGTCCTATTGGCGCGTCTTATCCAAGCGGAGATCGTGCCTCCCTTTTTAAGGGATTCCTGTCAACCCGGACGTGGGTAACCCAACCGTCGCTTGGGTACAACTCCTTGGAAACAAGCAAGTTTTTGAGGCCCAAGAGGAGACGTTTGATATTTGCAGCCTTTATATAGGGGTACAAACCCGTCTTTTTCTTCCACGCTTGCCTCTTCCTCAACCCCTGCTACCCCGAGTTCCAACACCCGAGTTTCGGTCGCCACCAGCCCAATCGTGTCCGGATCCAGCCATCAAGGCCGGTGGGTAGCTTCTTCTGTTGCGGAGGAAGACATTGCAAAGCTTCGGGCGGCGAGGTACCTGACCGCTGAAATCCATCATCGGCTTCCTGCCGAGGGGCAGGTTATTCCCACCCCCAGATCTGGCGAGAGGGTCGTGTTCGTGTCCCATTTCCTCCGCGGGTTGGGGTTTGCACTTAACCCCTTCATCCGAGGGCTCATGTTCTATTACGGGCTAGACTTTCACGATTTGGCCCCGGACTCTATTCTTCTTATCTCGGCGTTTATCGTCACATGCAAAGCCTTCCTCCGAACTCCTCCGCACTTTGGCTTGTGGCTCAAGACCTTCGGTTTGAAGCCGCAAGTGGTAGAGGGGGAGCAGGCCGAGTGCGGTGGCGCTACAGTGAGCAATCTTGCTAGCGTCGTTTGGCTGAAAGGATCCTTCACCAAATCTTCAGATCTGTGGCAGCAGGGGTGGTTCTATATCACCGAGCCCCGCGGCTCAATGTTGGCAACTGCGCACGTATTTCGATCCAGCCCCTCAATTCAGCTTGCATCATGGATTTACAAGGGGCCGGATTGGGGATCAATGAATGATGTGCAAACTCTGCAGAGTCGCATTCGAAGCCTCATTGAGAGGGACATCGACATAGCCAACGTCGTTCAAGTAATGCTAGTTCGTCGGACCCTGCCGTGCCACCGACGGCCTCTCCGCCTTTGGGAGTTCAATCCGGAAGGGTCGCGGACTCTTCAGCACTTCTTCGGCACTACGCGCGAAGGGATGTGGAGATTATTCTTCGGGAAGCGAAGGCAATGGCCGGACACCACCGAACATGTCGGCCTAGACTGTAACCATCCGGATACCCCGGTAAGTACCCGTTTACCAAATACCTTATAGTCAGATATCCAGTGGCAAGATACCAACCGTATCATCCTTTTTCAGGGTTGGATAAAGAAGGTGGAACGGATTAGGTGTCCGGCTCCCCTTCCCGAAGACTCAGCTACTCCTATGTTAACAAGGATGCTGGCCTCGGCGCCATACCACGCACCAGCAGGGGAGGGCGAGAAGACCCAAGATGACCTTGGTTCCGGAGGTAAGTCGGACACTGAGTTTGGATAAATCGACCTTTCCTCACCCGAAGACGGAGGCGGAAAAGGACCCAGTATCCCTTCTCCAAGCAGGAGGAAAAGGGACGCCACCAAAGATTGGGAGGGTCGATCTTCCAAGAAGGGCAAGATGCCACTATCGATCGGCTTGGGTTTGGAAAGCGACGCCGTTGAGCAGCTTCAACAGGGGGACAAGCCCTCAGCCAACCTGTAAGAGAATCCGGAGTACTTTGATAGCGTCCCGCTCCGTTACTGTTACCGAAGATATACGTAACGCATTTATGCATTTTTACAGGTCGGCATAGAATTTTTCTGGGCGATCCTCTTCTTCGGGGAGTCTCCTCCCAGAGATGATGGAGAGCGAGACGTCTCCTCCGACCTCCTTGCCCAATAAGGTGGATGACTCTAAATTGTCATCGCGGAGGGTCCCTTTAGACCAGGGGACAAAAGAGACAGTACCCGAAGGTGGACCTCCGACCATCCGGGATTTCGGGGCTGATGATAACAAAGGCCCCGGACTGTCAGGTTCATAGCCGACAGTGATTTTGGAGACGGGTGAACCGATTCCTTCAAAGGATGATTGTGCCTTTGGAGCAGCTTCCGGAGACCCGGGGACTCTGGATATGTTGCAGGACAAGTTGCAGAAAGCATCTGTCTCGGGGGAACAGCGTATCTTGATGGGTACGGTGATTGAAAAGATTTCGTCCTCGAAGAGAGGATCAAATGAAGCCTTCTTGAGCCTACTGAAGGGCTTTGAGGTTTGTGACATAATGTTTTCAGCTATGTTTCATTTGCAAAGATGCGCCTGTGTATAGGTAGTAGCCCCTGATACTCGGGTTGGCTTCCGCTGGGAAGAAAAACGGAGGATCTAAAAGGATCGTTTGAGGACTAACCTGATCAACTTTGAACACAGGCTGCTTCCCCCTTGGCTGCTTCCCGGACTATGGAAATTGCCGAGTTGCAGCGGAAGCTTGATGTGGCAGGGGATAATCTTGCTTTAATCAATATGCATCTTGACGAGTCGCAAGGTATGTATTCAGGGCAATCCTCATACATTTTTTGTGATATAAGCATGATGCTGAGATTTAGATGCTGGAATATGCATGGCTACAGATGGTGCTGCCGCCGTTGAAGTTCTTCAAGCGGAGTTGGCCCGGGCCAAGGAGCTGGCTCGTCGTAGCAATGCTGCTGCTGAAAAGGCATCGACTGAATTAAAAGCCGAACAAGCTGCACAGTGCCAAGATGAGGAGAAGATATCCACGATGACGCTCGAACTCGAGAATGCTACCGGCCCTGTGAATTTCTGGAGAAGGAGAGTAAAGCCTTAACGGCTGATCTAGACAAGGCCTTACAAGAGGCTAGAGCAGCGCGGTCGGAATCCAGAGCAGCCCGTGAGGAGGTTTGACAGGCGAGGGAGATTGCGGCTGGAAAGCCCTTTCTGCTGCAAACTAAGTTCGGTGACCCGAACTATTCCCAACTTAACCAAGTATGGAGTTCTCCGGACGAGTTCTTGGACTTGCCGAAGAGTTCTACTGATGCGGCATAGTATTACCAAGCGCGAGATGGATATGCAAAGAAGAAGATTTTCTGGTCGCAGTTTGGCGCATCAAAGCACCCTCTGTTGCTCAATGAACAGATGTCCCAATGGGCCGAACTTCATAGGATATCCGGCGCTGCCATGAAGGATGCCGTAATCCGGCTGTGGCCAACCGAGCCTATTCCGAATAGCTATTTTGGTTTGGTGCAGAGGCTTGTTGATGCGGTGCCGCGTATCGATGCTGTGAAGCGATCATCGTGCATTGAGGGTGCGTGGATGGCTTTTGCCCGAGTCAAAACATTCTGGGGGAAGATGAAGGCCATCGATGTTGCGACGAAGAGTCCACCCAAAGGCAAGGACTGCCCGGAACTGGAGCATTATTTTGAAGACGTCCTAGAGGCCACCCGCTTTATAGAGGGTCAGTGCTCGAAAGACATAACGTTCGAGTGAGGTGTATGAAAATTGTAAAAGACAATTTTATAGTTAATGTATTTATGTTTTGCTTAAGAGGTTGAATTCCTACTGTGCGGCCATTTTGATATAATCTAAAAGTTTTCCAGTCGTCGGCTTCAGACCCCTTGTAGGAAGTACGGGGGTGTTCGGAAAGGCATTTAATCACTCTTTATCCAACGTCTTGGTCCATGAAGGAGGTGATAATGCGGGGAACCAGGCAATCGGACTATAGGTCGTTAACACTTTCACTTAGCCATAGGAGTTTTATTGTGGGGCTACGACATAGCCCCTGGTATGTATGCGGCGTAAGGTGCCTTGCATATTTGATCTGAAAAAGATCCCTCGTGTGACATGGAGAACCGCTAAAGATTCCAAGAAGTCGTCAAGTGGTTGACCAGCTCACGCCGCATCATGACAGTCAGTTTTCGGCTTTGTCTACTGAGGTGCTCGTCCGGTTTTGACCAGGGCACAATCGCAGTAGTTCTCCCTTTACTACCCTAGCTGATAGAGCGAAACGTAGGGTAGCAAGCACAGGAGCCAGGCAACCCAACTATTGACCAAAGACAATGATTCAGAGCTGATGCATATAAGGCCAAACTTGCGAGGCCGAAGTATGATCTAGAGCTATTCAGAATTTTACTGGCAACTCATTTGTTCCCGCACCGAGCCCCTGGCAGGTTATGCCGAGGTATTTCTGTGAAATAACCATAGGAGCCATATTTGTTGGGGAAACAATGCGATGATTAGTTCGAATATTGTTTACTGGGAACTGAGTGATATGCCAATGATTACTTATGATATATATATATATATATATATATATATATATATATATATATATATAAGTCATCCTCCCGGCTATTTGACATGCTCGGGGTTGGAGGCGGAGGAACAGGCATAATACAGGCTCGAGAAATAGAGAGTGCGGTCTACAAAAACTTGTTTCGGACCTCCTGTCGCACGTCTGCGCCGCCAGTCCTCAGTGGGGGGAATCCTTGATGGAAATAGCCCCTTAGGTGAGTGTACGGATCCAGACTCCGATAGAGCCAGTTTCAGATGTTTATCCTGTTCGTCACCTGTTTTTAAAGGATAGCCAAGGAAGAAATAAAAAGGAAATAAATAATAATAAAAAGTTACTGGAGTGCTTGCAGGCTTGTCCGTATTGTGCTTCCGCCAATGCCCATGGTATCTTGAGTGCGTAATGATGTATGCGCGGTACAAACTTTGTAGGTGTGCGGAGTGGGCGGCGGAAGCCGGGTTGCTATTTCCGTTCTAGGAGTTGTTGATCCTCGGGTGGAGATTGCTCCTAACCCCCGGTGTTTCGTTGGTGAACCTTTCCGTCATCCCTGTCGCTTGGCGGCCTCCTCCCCCTGTGTTCGGCATTGAGCTTGCCGGTCTGTTTAAAGACCCAGCAGGTATGATTAGCTGGTTTATCGGGGTGGCCATGAATCTAGCAGGGTCGGTCCAATATCCTATCCAGGTTGGATGGTTCGTCTTGATTCGCCTTGAATTGCTTCTTCCACTGACCGGGCTTGGGGTTGCTGAATCCGGCGTTGATTGCTGTGTCGCCTGATCTTTCATTGTCATTGTGATCGTTCTTTTTGCTTCCTCGTGGCTTGCCGTTGCTGTCTTAGATTTTGGAGGTGCCCTGGTTGCTGGTGCTATTGCTTCTACGAGTGAGCCAACTGTCTTCTCCTGCGCATAAGCGGGTCATCAGAGCGGTGAGGGCTATCATGGATTTAGGTACTTCTTGGCCGAGGTGGCGTGCAAGCCATTTGTCCCGGACGCTGTGTTTGAAAGCCGCAAGGGCTTCCGCGTCCGGACAGTCGATGATTTGGTTCTTTTTGACTAAGAACCGAGTCCAGAGCTCCCTGGCTGATTCTCCGGGCTGTTGGACAATGTGACTTAGGTAATCGGCATCCGGTGGCCGGACATATGTTCCTCGGAAGTTATCGAGGAAGGCCTCTTCCAAGTCCTCCCAGCTGCATATGGAATTTTCAGGAAGGCTATTTAACCAGTACCGAGCTGGCCGTTTTAGTTTTAGTGGGAGGTATTTAATGGCGTGGAGGTCGTCCCCATGGGCCATATGGATGTGGAGTATGAAATCTTCTATCCATACCGCGGGATCGGTTGCCCCGTCGTATGATTCAATATTGACGGGTTTGAATCCTTCGGGAAATTCATGATCCATTACTTCATCAGTGAAGCAAAGCGGGTGTGGGGCGCCGCTATGTTGGGCCACACTATGATGTAACTCTGAAGGAGTCCCTTTGCGGTTTTTGGCTCGGGCGTGGCGAGGTTTGACACGTCCGATTAGGTAGCCATCGTCGTGTGTCAAAGCATGCTTTCGCGATCCATAGATCGGTCTTACGTGTCTTACTCTATTGTCCAAGTCCCTCTGCAGGTCTTCTGGGTAATCGTGACCGGCGTTGTTCTTGCCTTTACGGCGAGGTGGGGCGGTCTGGCGTTCGGCTTGGGTTGCCTCTTTATCCGGACAGAGTTGTCGGCGACCTGCCGCATTGTGTGACGATGGTATGGGCTCCAACGCCCCATCATCGGACTGGTATAGCAATCTGTGCTTTGGGTAGCTTTTGGCTAGGCCACTAAGGCCGTATTCTTCGGCGACCAGGACTTTGATCCATCTGTCGTTGAGTAGGTCTTGGTCAGCTTGAAGCTGCTGCTGCTTCTTTTTCAGGCTCCTTGCCATAGCTATCAGCCTGCGCTTGAAGCGCTCCTGCTCAAGGGGCTCTTCGGGTATGATTAAGTGTTCGTCGCCGAGGCTTACCTCATCTTCGTAGAGTGGAAGGTAGTTGTCGTCCTCCGAACCATTGCTGGGCAGGGCCTGTTTATCGGGGTTGGTTGCCCGTTTTCCTGTTCCTCCTGCTCGGATATTGCTCCCACAGGGTCTTCATTGCTTTTGACGCCGTCCGGAGTACTATTTTCTGCAGTACCATCGTTGCTGCGGCATGACTTGGGGTGGCGTTTGGGGCGCCAGAACTTAGACTGTGTCTCAGGAGTTTTAACTGGATCTCCCTTGTCTTTGCCGCGAGGCTTTTGAAGTGTATCGATCATGTACACATCATATGAAGGGGTGGCTGTCTCACGCCTGATGACTGGCGGGTCTTGGCCTTGCTCCTTATCGACCTTGTCGTCTATATCGTCAATGTCTTCGGAGCCAAAAGCGGGCATGTCGGTTAAGTCCTCGACAGTGGCTATGAGGTGGGTGGCGGGTGGGAAGCGAAATTCTCAATTATCAGCCTCTAGCTCGAACCGGACATAGTTCGGCCGTGAGTCCCCCATCGGGGACAGGTTTTTCAATGAGTTCAGCACATCGCCGAAGGACAAGTGTTGGAATACATCTGCGGCACTGAACTCGACGATTGATAACCGATCCAACTCGGTGCCCAGGGCGCGCAAGGTTCGAAATTTATAGCTGGAAACGAGTCCGAAATTCTGTTGACGCTGATATTGCCTGGTGTTGAGTTTGTGTGCGGCTCCAACGCTGCGGACTTTGTGGCTTCGGATGGTGCAAATTGTTCCGATTCTAAGGTCATAGCAGTTACAGGAACCATCTCCGGAACCTGGTCCGATGACAGATTTAGGTTATGTTCATCGAAGCGAGGGGGAGCGTCGCCGCGGTCTCAAATCCATTGAAGATCAAGTCTCCACGGATATCCGCGACATAGTTCAACCTTCCAGATCTGACCTATTGGCCAGGGGCATAGCTATCGACCTGCTCCAGATGGCCAAGCGAGTTGGCCCGCAGTACGAAGCCGCCGAACACGAAAATCTGTTCGGGGAGGAAAGTTCCACCTTGGACAACGTTACTATAGATGATTGAAGGGGCCATCGAACCTTTCGTCAACGACACAATGGAACTCTCAATGAAAGCACCAATGTGCGTCTAGGATCGATGGTAACAGGAGACGGGGGGCACAATGTTTTACCCAGGTTCGGGCCCTCTCTATGGAGGTAATACCCTACTTCCTGCTTGATTGATCTTAATGAATATGAGTATTATAAGAGTTAATCTACCACGAGATCGTAATGGCTAGACCCTAGAAGCCTAGCATGTATGACTATGGTAATGAATATATCCTTTCCGGAATAACCCCTCCGGTTTATATAGGCACCGGGGGGATCTAGGGTTTACATAGAGTCGGTTACATAAGAAGGAAACTTCATAGTTGGTCGCCAAGCTTGCCTCCCATGCCAAGTAGAGTCCAATATGGACACGGGTACAGTCTTCGGCTTTCATGTCTTCACAGCCCATCAGTCTGGCCCATGGATAACAGGTCGGACGCCCGAGAACCCCTTAGTCCAGGACTCCCTCACCACCCATTTCGGATCGTAATCAAGAGGAAGATAACTGTTGTGAGGGGGATTCAAAAGCATAAGACCACTTCTATTTACCCCATGAGGTCTTCGCTCTAACTTGGCATGCTGATGTTGGTAATATCATGCATATGGTGCCTTGCATTGCTTACTGTATACATCATAGATGTCATCTGCTTAGTTTAGACATGCTTTGTTTAGTCAGGCATTGATGACTGACAAGTATAGGGGATCTATTGTAGTCCTTTCAATAAGTAAGAGTGTCGAACCCAACAAGGAGCAGAAGGAAATGATTAGCAGTTTTCAGCAAGGTATTCTCTGCAAGCACTGAAATTATAGAACAGATAGTTTTGTGATAAGATAAATTTGTAACGGCTAACAAGTAACAAAAGTAAATAAAGTGCAGCAAGGTGGCCCAATCCTTTTTGTAGCAAAGGACAAGCCTGGACAAACTCTTATATAGAGAAAAGCGCTCTCGAGGACACATGGGAATTATCGTCAAGCTAGTTTTCATCACGTTCATATGATTCGCGTTCGGTAGTTTGATAATTTGATATGTGGGTGGACCGGTGCTTGGGTGTTGTCCTTACTTGGACAAGCATCCCACTTATGATTAACCCATATTGCAAGCATCCGCAACTACAAAACAAGTATTAAGGTAAACCTAACCATATCATTAAACATATGGATCCAAATCAGCCCCTTACGAAGCAACACATAAACTAGGGTTTAAGCTTCTGTCACTCTAGCAACCCATCATCTACTTATTACTTCCCAATGCCTTCCTCTAGCCCCAAATAATGGTGAAGTGTCATGTAGTCGACGTTCACATAACACCACTAGAGGAAAGACAACATACATCTCCTCAAAATATCGAACGAATACCAAATTCACATGACTACTAATAGCAAGACTTCTCCCATGTCCTCAGGAACAAACGTAACTACTCACAAAGCATATTCATGTTCATAATTAGAGGAGTATTAATATGCATAAAGGATCTAAACATATGATCTTCCACCAAATAAACCAACTAGCATCAACTACAAGGAGTAATCAACACTACTAGCAACCTACAGGTACCAATCCCAGACTTGGAGACAAGAATTGGATACAAGAGATGAACTAGGGTTTTAGATGAGATGGTGCTGGTGAAGATGTTGATGGAGATTGGCCCTCTCCCGATGAGAGGAGCGTTGGTGATGACGATGGCGATGATTTCCCCCTCCCGGAGGGAAGTTTCCCCGGCAGAACAACTCCGCCAGAGCCCTAGATTGGTTCCGCCTCGTGGCGGCGGAGTCTCATCCCGAAAGCTTGCTTATGATTTTTCTTCGGACGAAAGACTTCATATAGCATAAGATGGCCATCGGAGGGCCACCAGGGGGCCCACAAGGCAGGGGGCGCGCCTAGGGGGTAGGGCGCGCCCCCACCCTTGTGCCCAGGGTGTGGGTCCCCTCTGGTATTTCTTCCGCTCAATATTTTTTATTATTTCCGAAAATAACCCCCGTGGAGTTTCATGAATTTTGGAGTTGTGCAGAATAGGTCTCTAATATTTTCTCCTTTTCCAGCCCAGAATTCCAGCTGTCGGCATTCTTCCTCCTTATGTTAACCTTGTAAAATAAGAGAGAATAGGCATAAGTATTGTAACATAATGTGTAATAACAGCCCATAATGCAATAAATATCGATATAAAAGCATGATGCAAAATGGACGTATCAACTCCCCCAAGCTTAGACCTTGCTTGTCCTCAAGCGGAAGCCCACAACGATAAATATGTCCACACGTTTAGAGATAGAGGTGTCGATCAAATAAAATACGGACATGAGGGCATCATGATCATTCTTATAACAACAACATATATGGATATCATCATATGATTTCTTATGCTCAAGTAATAATCTATTCACAATGTCAAGAATGAATCAGAAACTTCATTGAGAACCAACAAACTATAATCTTAGTCATTGAAGCAATTGCAATTTATCATAACATCAGAAAGAGTCTATGTAAGAGCTTTTCAGCAAGTTCACATACTCAACTATCATTTAGTCTTTCACAATTGCTAACACTCACGCAATACTTATCGTTACGGAGTTTTAATCGAACACAGAGAAAGATAGGGGCTTATGGTTTCGCCTCCCAACCTTTTACCTCAAGGGTAATGTCAACAGTAATAGTTCATGCTAACTTACATCCAATTGGATATATATATCAGGATCTTTCCAACACAATGTGCTTGCCAAAGGATAAAATGTAAAAAGGAAAGGTGAACATCACCATGACTCTGGCATAAGGTAGAAGATAAAAGTAAAAGATAGGCCCTTCGCAGAGGGAAGCAGAGGTTGTCATGCGCTTTCAAGGTTGGATGCACAAAATCTTAGTGCGAAAGAACGTCACTTTATATTGCAACTTGTGATATGGACCTTATTATGCAGTCTGTCGCTTTTATTTCTTCCACATCACAAGATCGTATAAAGATTATTTCCTCCACACTAATCAAACATACATATTTAGAGAGCAATTTTTATGGCTTGCACTGACGACAACTTACTTGAAGGATCTTACTCAATCCATAGGTAGATATGGTGGACTCTCATGGCAAAACTGGGTTTAAGGATATTTGGAAGCACAAGTAGTATCTCTACTTGGTGCAAAGAATTTGGCTAGCATGAGGGGGAAAGGCAGCCTCAACATGTTGGATGATCCATGACAATATACTTTATTTCATATATAAGAAAACATAACCCATTACTTTGTCTTCCTTGTACAACATCAACTCTTTAGCATGTCATATTTTAATGAGTGCTCACAATCATAAAAGATGTCCAAGATAGTATATTTATATGTGAAACCTCTCTTCCTTTATTGCTTCCTATTAATTGCAACGATGACCAAAACTACGTTTGTCAACTCTCAACAATTTTTTATCATCATACTCGTTCTATGTGAAGTCATTACTCTCCATAAGATCAATATGATTTTTTGTTTCTTTTTATTCTTGTCTATTTTCTTTTATTCACTCAAGTTCATAGCAAGATAATCAAGCCCTTGACTCAACACTAATCTTTATTATATAGCTCACAGACTCGATTACAAAGAGGAATCATAAAGCAAAACTCAAAACTAGATCATACTAAAACTTTATTCTACTAGATCAAGATATTACTAAAGGATCGAACTAAGAAAAATGGTAAAGATAGGAGTGTGATGGTGATACGATACCGGGGCACCTCCCCCAAGCTTGGCAGTTGCCAAGGGGAGTGCCCATACCCATGTGATTATGTCTCCTTTGCCGGAGGAGGGGATGATGGAGTTGTTGATGATGACAATTGTGTCCTTAGCTTCTTCAAATTGTAATTGAGAAGAGAAATTTCCTCCTTTAGATCATTGACCTCCGATTCCAGCTTCAAGATCTTGTCGCATAAATCCCCTTTGCTTTTCTACTGAAAACGAGAAGGAATAGATCGGTCGTTAGATAGTTTTGACCTCTTAGGGAGACTAGATTTCATGAATTTCACGTGCATATCCCTAGGTTGACGTAGAGGGACATCCTCCTCTTCCGAACTTGAATCATTGATCCTCATCAAATGATCATCCTCCTCCTCGTCTGTAGTTCGACCACAAGGAGATAGATCCCCATAGGTCTTTGGGTCCGCAAGGAGGTATGAGGCATAGCTCTCTCCGTCGGAATCCTGAGATGACATCTTGCTCCAAATCTGTGCAGAGAAAGCTCTAAACGAAAGCAGAGATATTTGCGTGATACAGGAGTCAAAACCTCCGGGAGATTATATAATGAATTTTTACCGACCAAAATACATATCGTGCAAAAAAACAGAGTCCGGAGAGCACACGAGGTGCCCACGGGGGTAGGGCACACCCTCCACCCTCGTGGAGCCCTCGTGTCCTTCACGGACTGCTTCTTATTTTTCTATTTTTCTAAATATTCCAAAACAGAGAAAAAATGCCATTAGAACGGTTTTGGAGTCGGTTTACTAACAGTACCACATACCTATTCCTTTTCGGGGTATGAAACGTTCTGGAAAGTGTCCCTTATGTATTCCTCCGGGGTTACGGTTTCAATAACATTGGTTTCAACATTTATAGGATTACCTGAAATATAATGTTTGATTCTTTGACCGTTAACCACCTTCGGATTTGTTCCTTCGAAGTTGTAGATTTTTATGGCACTTGAACATTAGACCTCCTCGATAACGTAAGGACCTTCCCATTCAGAGAGAAGTTTTCTTGCAAAAAATCTTAACCGAGAGTTGTATAATAATACATAATAACTGTCGGCATACTAGAGTAGGGGTACCCTAGTATCCCGAACTTCTGCACGGGCAGTCGCAGCGCCCCGCGGCGAGCCTTGCCGGGTGACCACCAAGGTCCTCTGTGGTTCCCTTGGAGCCATTCAAGAACAAAGTATTTAAGCCAAGGAGACAAGTCCCCGGCAAGAGGAGCTTGCCGGGAAGGCCACTCAAGGCACAAGACCCCGGCAAGAGGAGCTTGCCGGGAAGGCCAACCAGGGCATCTCAAGGAACTTGCCGCGACGCGCCACGCATCCCGGCAGGGTCCGGTGAGCGACAAGCTTCCGGACGCGACAAGACAACGGCCACGGCAAGGCGCTTGCCGCGGCGAGCAACCACTCTGTACCCACGCTCCAGCGCATCCACCAACGTGTCGCTCTGGGACCCTTCCAGGCGTACGTGGCGGGAGGCTATGCAGCCAGGGGTACACTGTGGCAAGCGGCGCTGACAAGATCGCCATCGTGGCGAGCGGTGGCGTCCCTGACGGTCCCTTTTCTGCACTGTTTGGGCGATGTAGATAGGCATTTAATGCCTTTGTCCCCTGCCGTCAGGGTTAGGTATGATACACTGTGCAGGTAGCTGTACCAACCGCAACACCTTTTCTATTTTTGCCCTTGCCTACGTTGCCACCTGTCGATGACCCCTTGAGCATATAAAAGGAGGCCCATGCGCAACATAGGGAGGGAGGACAGTAGAACACTCACGCTCGGTCTCGTTAGCTGCTGGTGCGTACTGTAGCACTCAGCGCTCCCGAGCAAGAACTCAATACAATCCACAAAGCAGCGGTAGGAGTATTATCTCTCCGGAGATCTCCGAAGCTGGGTAAACTGCTCGTGTGCCTCGCCTCGATCTGCTCTTCGTGCGACCTCCGCCCCCCGCCGATCCGAAAGGGGCTCGGTCCCCATAGGTGCTCGCGGATCAGCTTCCCCGACATCTTTGGCGCGCCAGGTAGGGGGCGTCGAGGTTGTGTGAACCTGATCCGGCGTCCACACGAGCTAGATCTTCAACATCTTCATCGACATGCCGCCGAAGAAGAAGGCTTCGGAGGCGGCCGCTCCGCCTGCGACAAACCCACCATCGCCAGAGCAAACGGCTGGTGGGGAAGACGCCGGCGGAAGAACGGGCGTCGACGAGGGAGCTCACGGTGCCGTCAGGTCCAAGGACAAGGCTGCACTGCCCATTGGCGGTGTAGCCGGCTCCCACGACGACCGAGCGTCCGTAGATGCACTACGCCCATCTCAGGAGGCGCAGGACCGACAGCGTCGTGGTACTCACGGTACCATACGCTCGCTGGACCCAGATCGAGCCGGCGGATCTCGGGATGCTCCAGGCCAGCATGCGCGCCAACGTGCTGGCGCGAGCGAGGCACGGTCTCCTGTACGGGATATTGCTCCTTCTAACGCAGTTAGAAGTCCGAGCATATCCCGCTCCTCGCACCGTTCGCCACCGCTACCCGCCACTCCAGCAGAAGCTTTGGCGCGAGCTCAACTGCTCCTAGACTTCCCTACAATGCCAAACAAGATCGACGACTGGAGGGCCACCATTCAGAGTCTCATCGGCTTCGCCAACGGCGACACTCCACGGCAGCCGACTACGTCGCAGCCGCGGCAAGTCAGCCAGGCGCGACCCGATGGCGACAAGACCGGTGGGGGTGCAACCACCGTGCACTCTCCGCCCCGAAGGTCAAGATCGCCGACTCGCCGGGTCCACCACGACAGCGACTCCACTTCTTCATCAGATCCGCGAGCTCGCCGCGATCAGCGCCAAGTTCTTCACGAACGACAGCAAGAAGACGCTCGTACTCGCATCAAGCGCCGAAGAGAAACGCGGCGTCAATCAGACCGGCGCGCTGGACCCACTGTCGACATGCATGCGCCAGGGGAGCCAGGCGACCTGCCGTACGCGGTAGGTTGCCCTGCGTTTACCCGTGTGCTGCGGCAAGTCCAGTGGCCCAACACGAAGAATTTCAAGCCAGACGTACCGGAGAAGTACGACGGCAGGTTGCATCCGTCGGAGTTCCTCAGCATCTACACCATCGCGGTGCAGGCTGCCGAGGGGGCGAGACGACAAGATCCTTGCCAACTACTTCCCGCTGGTGCTCAAACCCAACGTCAGGTCCTGGCTCATGCACTTGCCGAAAAACTCCATATCTTCCTGGGCAGACCTATGCCATCAGTTTTGTCGGGGATATACCCCGCGGTGTAAACCGGCCGGAAGTTAACCCGGCCGGACATGGCAGTTTATCTGAAGACCCGCCCTGACCTTGGCGGTTTACAAGCAATCCGCTTGGTCATTATGACTCACTGGTAAACCGACGGGCGGATCAGACGGATGACAAGACCCAAGGACTAGAAGGCCGGTTCAACTATGGTGGGCCGGTTTAAGAGGAAAGGAGTATTTATCTTACAAAGAGTTAAGACCAGGACTTGTATCCGGTTTGTATTAGAGATAGACTAGTCCTAATCCTAATAGGACTCCACATGTAAACCGCCCCTTCAACATATATAAGGAGGGGCAGGGCTCCCCAAAGAGGGAGAGGTTAGAAGTTAGAAGCGACAAGCTACAAGCAATCAATAATCTCTAGGGCTAGACACAAGAGCCGGTTTACGGCGTCTCCCTCGGGATGATAATGAGACCTAGCCTCAAACAACATGTAGGGTTTTTACCGGATGATGTTTCCCAGGGCCCGAAGCTGTCTAAACCCTTGTCTTGCGTGTTGATCCGCCCTGCGTCTCTCGTCCCACTCAACCCCTCTCAAGCTACCACATGGATGCGTTGGCCTCGCGACTAAAGTCCTGACACTAAGGACATCTGCCGTGACAAATCCACGACAGTTGGCGCCCACCGTGGGGCCTGCGCACGGTGGTGATGAGTTCTTGAAGGGATCTCTATTAGGGCTCAAGAAGTTCGCAGTTTTCAGGATGGAGAAAGACACAGCTCAGAAGAATCTGCGTCGGCGTAATCGGTCCATGTTTTACAATCAGTTATGACCTACCGGATCAATTAAGGGTCGGTGCGGAAGAATCTACGACAACCCTAAATCTCTTCATGAAGATCAAAGAAAAAGTTTGTTTGTGCCACCACGGATGATCTCAGCAGTTTTGGTTCAATCTGTGTTGACCATCAAAAGCGTGTTAGCAATCTACAGGTGTTTGGATCGGTTTTTACGGTTTCGATCTCATCGGATTTGCGCAAGTCGATGGGAGGGGAAACGTGGATTGATCAAACTGACCACGACCCGGAGGAGGTCTTGGTTGCACGGAGTCGGATTCGGTCGCGGCCGTGCTAAGCCGCCCGCCTGCAAGCCTACAGCTGGGCAGGCCTCGTTCCGCGCGCTGTCTTAGATCGCCATCATCTCTGCGCTGAAATCGCTACGTCAAGTCGCCTTTTGGTTACGAGTCCCTAGGCCTACCACTTCTTTTCTGCTACACCGTAAGCCGGCCTGGGCCTTGCTTTCACCGCTGCTGTACTTTAAACCGCTGCTGTGCTGAGTCACCTTCTGCCTCCGTCGACTCTGCACCGAGCGGTCTGCCACATCATTGACCCGCGGGCACCATCGCAGTCCGGGAACAGTACGCCACTACAGGGTAAATCAGTGATGCCAATTCAGAATTCACTACTAGCAAACAATTCATCCGTGGAGTGCTAGTACTTGCTACCATGACCCCACGTGAAAGGATCGACCAAAGGGAAATTGAGGCCTGCTCACATATATCCTGGATGGGATTAATAATATTCTTTTGACTTGGGATCCACAATTGGGCGTCCGAGCCGCGACTGCTGGCTTCGGCCCTGCTGTCTCCGCCGTTGCACTTCTGCGCCTACCTGCGCAAACCCGCCGTGGCCGTGCTGAACTACCAGGGCCGTATTGAGTCGCTGGAAAGTTTTTCAAGCACACAAGATAGTGGCTAAATTATCATTGCACGTATTGGAAGTCATTGATGGAACAGCTCGTTTGTCGTCCAAAACGAATCAGGTGATATCCATCTAGTTTACTTTTTATCAGTACTTGTTAATTTTTTGTGAAAACAACCACTCTGCCCTACAGTGTTGTTATATACAGGTAAATTATTTATTACAAAAGTGGTGTTATACCGCGGATGCATGTTCAGCTGTGCCGCACGGTTTTCACGGACACGTGTATCGTGGTCCAGTTTACATCAGACGCGCCAGCCAACTCGCCCGTCCGCACCGACTTACAACGCCGTGGCCGGTTCATTCGTTTGCTCCTGCGGGTGACTCGTCTGTGGTTGATTTTAGCTTCACCGCGGTGGATAAATTCCGGCCTAACATATCAGGTGACATCTATCTAAGTCTATTATTGACACATATTATTTTGTCAAAGAGCAGCTTATCTTTGCCTTGGTTTGCAATATTGTTGATGCAGGACAATTGTTCACTACATCAACACACACGATTGACTTATTGTCTGCCTCTGCGGCCGATTCTCCTGTCCGCGCCGGTTTACATCAGCTTGCCGGGACCGCACCCGCGGTTAACTCGCCCGTCCGTGCCGGTTTACGACACCGGTGCCGATTTTCCCCGTCCGCGTCGGTTTACAATGCCGCGGCCGATTCATTTATCCGAGCTGCCTCTGATACTGCGGTCGTCTTTGTCATCCGTCTCTCGCGGCCGGGTCTACATCAACATACCGGGTCGCACCTGTCTGCATGAGCTGTTTATTGAGCATGAGCAAGTCACAGCTTGGGTAACCCGTTTTTTCTTTCAGACAAAATGGAGGCAAATTATCATCAACCGCCGTCGGCACTGGATGGCTCAATGGGCAGGCACACCAGTCGCCACCACTACAGTTTGGGTAACTTCAAATCACCAGTTGGAAGGAACCATTGTCCGAGTTGCTTACACGGTTCATACGGGATCATTTACAACCCGCCGCAGTCACCTCAACCTTCTGTGGATTCACATCGTGCTATCAACACCAATGATATACAAGTTATGCCGGTTTATATCACGGTCAAATATGGAGAATCTCAAGCCAACTCCTCGAGTCACCTTGAGACTTGGGGGCTACGATAATATGACACAGCAAGTCTTGCAAGTTTCAGCCAGTTTAAGAACCCGAGGATGATGGAGGGAAAGATAACCCGATCCCGGAGGCTATTGTTATGTTGATGAAAATTTAGAGGCCGTCAGAAAATTTCCGGTTTAGAAAGTATATGACAGTTACAAAATCCCGACTCAATAAAGAAGTTACGGATCATCAGAAAGGATTCCGGTTTGAAACCTGGCTGAAGGGAAGTCAGTATCGCTGAAGCTCTCAAATATCCGGTTTACAATCCGGTTCAAGAGAAATATATTCTCCCACAAAGTTCTGAAGCACTCAGATCCGGTTTAAACAATGTCCGGTTCAAAAAGGAATTAACTTCTCGCAAGTTCGAGTTTAAAAGCCGTCAGAAAATTTCCGGCTGAAAATGAAGATTCCGGTTTAAAATCCGGTTCAAGGGAAAGATGTCTCCCACAGCTTTGAAGCTTTCAATATCCGGTTCAAGATCCCGGTTCAAGAAGAATTTACCTCTTGCAAAAAAGTTAAAAATTACCGAAGAGGACCTGCTGCCATGATGCACGGTTCAAACATGGGTATCCGGCCTTATTGGCTTGACATATTATCTATCACATGGGAGCTCCCGCTTTGTAAAGCGGGGTATCTATTCTTTATATCATGCGTGGTTACACGGAGTGGATTCGCTTTAGGGCAACCTCCGGTTTACCCCTTGAGGTCGCTTCACAAAAGAGCAACAAAGTCAGTTGGGGACCTAGTCGACTTGAACCGTAGCTACACCTCCTGGGAGCTTGGTCATGTCTTGACGACGGTAATGCCTTCTGGCTGGCACATTTGCCACTAAGTCAGTTGGGGACCTAATCGACTTGAACCGTAGTTACACCTTATGGGATCTCGGTCATATCTTGATGATGGTAATGCCTTCTGGTCGGCTTTTAAACAGCCAATAAGTCATTTGGGGGCTTGGTCGTGTCCGAACCAATGCAATGCCACTTGATCGCCCCTAGGCCACTGAGTCACTTGGGGGCTTGGTCGAATCCGAACCAATGCAATGCCACTTGGCCGGCATAAACGCCACGCGTCATTTTGGGGTCCTGGCTGACTGGCACCATCGCTACGCCTTCGGGGGGCTTGGTTGCGTCTGACCATGGTAATTCCATCTGACCAAGCTCAGTAGAGCTCTTCTTTTGCAAAAAGTTGTTGCCATTGCTTTTGCTTTAATAGCCTTTCTTGAGAAGTTGCTATTTTATTTGCGTTTTTTAAACCGACAGTATTTTGTACCGGTTCAAACAGCTAAATTGGCGGAAGACGGTCCATTTTTAGATCGGAGATTATCTGCCCGGTTTTCTGTTACCATCCTATTATGGAGTAAACCGGTGTTTATCAACCCGGCTCGGCTTTCAACTACAAGTTGTGAGTACATGATCAAGTTATAATCCGGAGATTATCAGCCCGGTCTGGTTTGACTACAAGTCACCAGTATTATATATTGTTAAACCGGTGTTTATCACAGCCCGGTACGGTTTTATCATAAACCGGCACAATATGGAAGGAGTTATCATTACTCAAAATTCCCCTACTATGAAAAGTTGGTAAACCGACTATATCACAGGTATGATATATTTCATATTTGATTATTCTTAAATGCAGCCTTGTTATAAACCTGGGTTATATGTTGGGCATTATGACCCGTCCGGTGGTAAATCGCCAGGACACTTTAAACTTGTTGTATGCAGAAATAGGTTGAATAAAGCATGATTATGAATCACCGGTGTTTATTAAACCGGCCTGGCTTTCAACTATATGTTGCCAGTATGATGATAAATTATCCGGTGTTTATTAAACCGGCCCGGCTTTAAGACGATAAATCACCAGTCTATGATGAGAGATTGTCCGGTGTTTATTAAACCGGCCTGGCTTTGGACTATAAGTCGCCAGTATATATTTGGATTGCGCCATTGGAATCATGCGCTTATAAATTATTGGGTTATATTATTCAAATAGCCACACTTGGCTGAATTTTCATTATTATATTGAATGAATAAGGTTTTCATACCGGATTATATTATCTTGAATAGCCAACATGGCTGGATTTTATTATGGTTATTAATAACCGATATTATTGAGGTTTTCAAAGTCGCTTTAGCGCAATGGCTATCATATTATCAATGGATATGATTTATTCTACAATTAAAGGAATAGTCCCGAGTTGCTGCAGGCTTACAACCCGGCACCTGGGGGCTACATTATTCAAAATTGAGATTACATCAAATATGCAAGTCTCATGTTGCTGCAAGCATGCACCATGACACTTGGGGGCTAATGCAAGGTCATTTTTGCTCATCTTATTGAAGACCCAACTCATCACATCGTAATGAGCTGGCCCTTGGGGGCTACCAATTGCTCCTGTCAACTATTCAAGGTACAAAGCTTTTTATCCGTTATATTGAAGGGTCC
Organism: Aegilops umbellulata; assembly: GCA_032464435.1. NCBI lineage: Eukaryota > Viridiplantae > Streptophyta > Magnoliopsida > Poales > Poaceae > Aegilops > Aegilops umbellulata. The sequence continues at coordinate 379,668,926 of CP136056.1, read as the reverse complement.
ACTGCTCAGTTGGTAAAGCACAAGGCTCTTAACCTTGTGGACGTGGATTCAAGCCCCATGATGGGGGTTACATCATATGATGTTATTTTCATTGAAGTGTATATCAAAGTCCCAGCTCAATATTATCTTACTGAGTCGGCCCTTGGGGGCTACATGCTGCTGTTCAAAGTTTAAAAGATTATATTTACAAAGTCCCTGCTGATTATTACATAATGAGCCGGCCCTTGGGGGCTACATTGGTTGAAGTTTTATGGGCATCAGTCAATTACAAGTCCCAGGTTGCTGCAAGCATGACAACCCGACACTTGGGGGCTACAGGTAATATGGATATAAGGGAGAAATATCTTCCAATTTTCTGTTTTGAGCCAATCATTATGACCCGGTGTCTACAACAATCATGAACCGGCATTGGAAATAATCATGACCTGGAATTCAGTTCTTATAAACCGGCAATCTTGACAATGATAAACCGACGAGTCTACATTTTCAAACCGGCTGAATATCAGATGAGTATTACAAGACCAATATTTCTTAAACCGGTGCTTTGGAAGCCAACTCAAGTGGATTATTCTTTACAATATTTTTCTATGAGAAACCAATGTCAGCAATTTGAGTATGAAGCTGGTTATTAACCTGGATTTTCTAGGAGGAATGACAAGGACTTAAGGATGATCAGGTGCCGGTTTACAAGTATTCTTAACCTGGAGCGCAACCTGTCAAATTTGTTCTTATGTTTATTTTGCAGCATAAGTTTACCATGGATGAATCCAAGCTAAACTTGGGGGCTAATGTCGGGGATATACCCCGCGGTGTAAACCGACCGGAAGTTAACCCGGCCGGACTTGGCGGTTTATCTGAAGACCCGCCCTGACCTTGGCGGTTTACAAGCAATCCGCTTGGTCGTCATGACTCACTGGTAAACCGACAGGCGGATCAGACGGATGACAAGACCCAAGGCCTAGAAGGCCGGTTCAACTATGGTGGGCCGGTTTAAGAGGAAAGGAGTATTTATCTTACAAAGAGTTAAGACCAGGACTTATATCCGGTTTGTATTAGAGATAGACTAGTCCTAATCCTAATAGGACTCCACATGTAAACCGCCCCTTCAACATATATAAGGAGGGGCAGGGCTCCCCAAAGAGGGAGAGGTTAGAAGTTAGAAGCGACAAGCTACAAGCAATCAATAATCTCTAGGGCTAGACACAAGAGCCGGTTTACGGTGTCTCCCTCGGGATGATAATGAGACCTAGCCTCAAACAGCATGTAGGGTTTTTACCGGATGATGTTTCCCAGGGCCCGAAGCTGTCTAAACCCTTGTCTTGCGTGTTGATCCGCCCTGCGTCTCTCGTCCCACTCAACCCCTCTCAAGCTACCACATGGATGTGTTGGCCTCGCGACTAAAGTCCTGACACTAAGGACATCTGCCGTGACAAATCCACGACAAGTTTGTTGGCGCCTTTACGGGCGGCCACAAACCTCATGGCCAGGAGAGTGACCTTCACCTGCTTGCCCAGAAGGAAGGAGAGCCCTTGCGCAAGTACATCCAGAGATTCAGCCAAGTGCAACGCAACATCCCGGATGTCCACCCTGCCGCGGTCATCAGCGCGTTCCACCAGAACGTGCGTAACCGTAGGATGCGGGAGGAGATGGCGATGTGCAAGATCAGAGGCGTCAGCGAGCTGTATGCCCTGGCCGACAAGTGTGCACGTGCTGAGGAAGGGAGGAAACTCCCCGAAGAGGATGCAGGAGCAGGAGGATCTGACAGCGAGGATGCTGCCCCGGCAAATAAAAACCGGCGGCGGAACAACAGGAAGAGGAAAGGCAAAGACGTGCTAGTTGTTGAGCAGTCCGGCAACGACGGTGGCGCCAATAAAGCCAAAGATGGTAGCCCCGACAAGGAGGTTGCCGCATGCGCCAACTGCCAGGCTGTGGCGGCCGCCGACAAGCAGGACGGCACCAACAAACAGTACTGCAAGATCCACCGCACCAAGGGCCATGACCTCCAGAGCTGCAAGAAGGTCGAGCAGCTTGTCGAGCTGCAAAAGGCCGAATACGAGCGACGCGACAAGGAGAAAGCCCAAGGAGGTGCTGGAGGATCTGGTACGAAGCGCACCGGCCGGGGAGGACGCCGCGGCAAGGCCAAGCAGCGGCAAGGAGACAGACCTCCCTGCGGCCGCGACAAGGATGAAGATGACGACGACGACGAAGACATGGATGATGACGAGACCAGTGAGCAGGAGTTCCAAAAAGCCACAGAGGTCTTGTGCGTTGACGGCGGTGCTTCTCTGCATACTTCACACCGCCAACTCAAGAAGTGGGTGCGGGAAGTCAATGCGGCAGAACCACCCGTTGAGTCACGCAAGCTTCTGAAATGGTCCAGCACGCCTATCATATTTGATATTGAGGACCACCCTGATCGCACAACTGCGGTCGGGTGTTTGCCGATGTTGGTCTCACCAACTATCCGCAACCTCAAGGTCACTAAGATGCTAGTTGACGGCAGGGCCGGCTTGAACCTGATCTCCTCCGCTGTGCTCCGGAAACTCCAAGTCCCTGACAGCGAACTCGAAGAGACCGGCACATTCCAAGGAATCAACCCGGGAAGGAGCAAGCCGAAGGGGAAGATCACGCTGCCGGTGACATTTGGCAGCGAGCTAAACTTCAGGACTGAGAGGATCACTTTTGACGTTGCCGATTTTCCATTGCCTTACAATGGAATTCTCGGCCGTCCAACGCTCGCCAAGTTCATGGCGGCCTCTCACTACGCGTACAACATGCTGAAGATGCCAGGCCCGATAAGTGTCATCTCTGTCCTTGGCGACAAGAAGGATGCTCTTATCTGTGCCGACAAGATCTACCGGGAAGCAGCAGCCGCAACGGATCGCGAGACACTTGCCGCTGGAGCTCCCGGGGGGAAGAAGAAGACCAAGTCCGGGAAGAGTTCTGATGCCCACTCCGGCAAGCGCACCTCTTCGGAGTGCTGCGCTACCGTCGAGGACGCACCATCGAGCTCCACCGGCAAGTGTAAGAAGACGATGGCAGCTCCGCCAGCGACCAAGAAGGTGTCCGCCAAGGAGGACGGCACTGGTGGTACCTTCACCATCAGTGCCACTCTCGACCCTAAATAGGAAAGCGCGCTCATTGCTTTCCTGCGGGCGAACGTCGACGTGTTTGCGTGGCAACCGTCTGACATCCCCGGTGTTCCCAGGAAAGTAATTGAGCACCACATTGCCATCTGTCCTCATGCGCGGCCCATCAAGCAGAAAGTCAGAAAGCAAGCAGTGGAGCGCCAAGAATTCATCGCAGAAGAGATCAAGAAGTTGGAAGCAGCAGGCCTTGTCAGAGGAGTGCTCCATCCTACGTGGTTGGCCAATCCTGTAGTCGTGCGCAAGGCAAACGGGAAATGGAGGCTTTGTATCGACTTTACCGATGTCAATAAAGCTTGTCCCAAAGACCCATTTCCCTTGCCGCGCATCGACCAGATTGTTGACTCCACGGCCGGATGTGACTTGCTTTCATTTCATGACGCATACTCAGGATACCATCAGATCTTCATGGCAGAAGAGGATGAGGAGAAAACCGCATTCATCACTCCCTGTGGCACGTACTGTTTCGTACGGATGCCTTTCGGTTTAAAGAATGCTGGTTCGATGTTTGCAAGGGTAGTCCATACTGCTTTTGAACCGCAAATACACAGAAATGTGGAAGCCTACATGGATGACATAGTGGTCAAGAGCAGGGACAAAGCAACTCTGATTCCAGATCTAGAAGAGACTTTTGCAAATCTGCGCAAGATCAGCCTCAAGCTCAACCCCGAGAAGTGCGTGTTTGGAGTCCCTTCCGGCAAGCTTCTCGGGTTCTTCGTGTCTCAGAGGGGAATTGAAGCCAATCCCGACAAGATCAAGGCCATTGAGCAGATCGAAGCACCAAAGCGCGTCAAGGATGTACGAAGACTTGCCGGTTGCGTGGCAGCTCTCAGCAGGTTTATTTCTAAGTCTGCTGAGCGCGCCCTGCCATTTTTCAAAATATTGAAAAAGGCAGGTCCAATGAAATGGACTCCGGAAGCGGAGGCTGTGCTGCAGGACTTGAAGAGATACCTGTCCTCCACTCCAATACTTGTCGCACCTAAACCACAAGAGAAGTTGCTGCTGTATCTGGCGGCAACCAATCAAGTGGTTAGTGCTGCGTTAGTAGCGGAGAGGGAGGCTGATGATGAGCCAGCGACCGCGGCAAGCACATCCAGCGACAAGCAGGGGGCTTCCTGGACAAGCTCTGGTCCCGACAAAGATGGATCTGCGCAGATGTGCGAAGAGATACAGCAGAAGAGAATGGTGCAGCGCCCAGTCTACTTTGTCAGTTCCCGTCTGCAGGGGGCTAGGTCAAGGTACTCTGGTGTGCAGAAATTGCTTTTCGGCCTTCTCATGGCCTCGAGAAAGCTGCGCCATTACTTCCAAGCACATGAGATCACAGTTGTCACTCGCTTTCCGCTGAAGAGGATACTGCAGAATCCAGAAGCAATAGGCAGGATTGTTGAGTGGGCACTGGAACTGTCAAGCTTTGGCCTCAAGTTTGAGAGCACTTCAACTATCCAAAGCAGAGCATTGGCAGAATTCATAGCAGAGTGGACGCCAACACCATATGAAGAAATTCCAGAAACGAGCATCCCCGTCAAAGAAGCAAGCAAAGAGTGGCTGATGTACTTTGATGGTGCTTTCTCGCTGCAAGGCGCCGGTGCTGGCGTACTGTTTGTCGCACCCACTGGAGAGCACCTTAAGTACGTAGTCCAGATGCACTTTCCCAAGGAGCAAGCAACAAACAATACTGCAGAGTATGAAGGATTGCTTGCCGGTCTCAGGATCGCGGCAGACCTTGGGATCAAGCAGCTCATTGTCAGGGGTGACTCGCAGCTTGTCGTCCGCCAAGTGAATAAGAGTTATCAGAGTCCGTTGATGGAAGCTTACGTTGATGAAGTGAGGAAGCTAGAAGAGCACTTTGTCGGCCTACAGATGGAACATGTTCCAAGAGCTCAGAACGACATTGCAGATGGCCTGTCAAAGTGCGCAACACTTAAGTTACTTGTGGAACCAGGGATCTTTGTGCTCAAGCTGACTCAACCGTCTGTGACGCCATCAACTGGACAGATCAAGAAGAGGTAGTTAATTTCTGGTGACTATTTTCCGGCAGAGCTTCCCGAAGCCGCCGCCAAAAAGGTCCCCAAGATCAACACCAAGAGTGCTGGGGAGCAGTCTGCTCCGGCAAACCCCAGGGTTTGTTCCGTTGAAGCAGACGCTCCCGACAAGTTTTGCTCCAGCAAGCTTGCCGGGGAACGTCAAGCTCCGATTGAGCCACAGTTTCTCGCCGTAGAAGCGGATGTTCCCACAGCAGCAGATGTGCCTTTAGTCCTTGTTGTCGAGCCACAAGCTCCAGCATGGGCACAGCAGATTGTCCGTTTCCTTCAGACAGGAGAACTTCCCGAAGAGCAAGAAGAAGCGGAAAGAGTAGCCCGACAGTCAAGTATGTACCAGTTTGTCGACAACGCACTGTACAGAAGAAGACTCAACGGGGTGAAATTGAAGTGTATTCACCGGGAAGACGGACAAAAGCTGTTGGCAGAGATACATGGAGGCATATGTGGTCACCACATTGGCGCAAGAGCGCTTGCTGGCAAAGCATTCCGGCAAGGTTTCTTTTGGCCGACAGCCCTCCAGGATGCAACTGCACAAGTAACCAAGTGTGAAGCGTGCCAGTTCCATTCCAAGCAGATACACCAGCCAGCTCAAGCTCTCTAGACTATCCCTTTATCCTGGCCATTTTTGGTCTGGGGGCTCGACATCCTCGGCCCCTTCCCCCGAGCAATCGGGGGCTTTGAGTACTTGTACATCGCAATCGACAAGTTCACAAAGTGGCCGGAAGTGGAAGCAGTGAGGAAGGTGACAGCACAGTCAGCAGTCAAGTTCTTCAGGTCGATTGTTTGCCCCTTCGGGATCCCTAACAGGATCATCACCGACAACGGTACGCAATTCACGAGCCGCACCTTCATGCAGTACGTCCAAGACCTTGGCGCCAAGGTCTGCTTCGCTTCTGTTGCTCACCCCAAGAGCAACGGTCAAGCGGAGAGGGCAAATGCTGAAGTGCTGCGTGGACTCAAGACCAGGACTTTCGACAGGCTGCACGGGTGCGGAAGAAACTGGATTGAGGAGCTGCCGGTGGTTCTTTGGTCGATCAGGACGACGCCAAATCGAGCCACTGCCAGACACCTTTCACTCTAGTCTATGGAGCAGAGGCAGTTCTCCCCACGGAACTCGTATACGGGTTGCCTCGAGTGCTCGCTTATGATGAGCTTGAGCAAGAGCAGCTGCGACAAGATGACGCGCTGCTCCTTGAGGAAGACCGTCTTCAGGCTGCTGTACGAGCTGCTCGCTACCAGCAAGCTTTGCGCCGCTACCATAGCCGCAAAGTTAACGCCAGAAGTCTCGAGGAAGGCGACCTTGTTCTTCGGCGCGTTCAGTCCGCCAAGAATTCCAACAAGTTGACGCCGAAGTGGGAAGGCCCTTACCGGGTGAAACAAGTCACTAGGCCTGGCGCTATCCACCTTGAGACCGAAGATAGCATTCCGGTGAGCAACTCCTGGAATATTGAGCATCTTCGTAAGTTTTACCCGTAAGGCGCGGTTGTCGGACCCTGTTCCGGCAACCACCTTTTGTACAAGTCTTGCCGCTGTTGCATGTAATCCTTTGTACAAAGCCAGGCGCAGACCCTGAGCATAAATGAAGCGCTGGCGCCCTAAGTTATAGCATGCATGCTAGATCGAGTCTCGTCCTTGGTTAGGGTTGACAGTGCTTAGCAGCGGCTAACCCCTATCTTAGAGGTCGAGTATGTCCCCTTTGCCGTTCTTTCGTTTCCCTTGGTTCGCAGGGCTCGCATATCCTGACTGGACCACTTGAGGACGAAAAGGAGAAGAAGGACGGACCAATATCTGGACCCCGGCAAGCCAGTGTTGCCGGGGGCTACAAGTACAAAGATTAACCCACGGCGAACCAGAGTTGCCGGGGGCTGCAATCTCAGATAAGTGTTTCATCCCTTATCATGCATTCTCTTATGGACTGAGGTATGCGAAACCTCGTTTCTTCCTAAAAGCTACCGTGCTCCCCTAACTCTAGGCCCTAGGGCTCGTTCTTGGGGCCAGGTTTGGTCGTAGTCGCGGCAGCAAAGGGACGAAACGAGGAGCCCGAACCCGCCTCATCCCTGCCTCCGCCAAAAGCGTGAGAAAGGTCGAGCAACGTGGGAAGACGGCAGGGCCTGCTGCCGGGAAAAAAAGTGTCTATCTTAAAGATATCAAGGATTTGCTCCTTGACGTTGGTTCCACCCGCAAGACAAGTGACCTGGCAAGCATCCCCTTTTCACTAAAAAAACATTCCACTCAGGTACAGTTCATAGAGAATGAAAAACATGAATGATGGGATTACAAGTTTTAAATGCAGCTAAGGCCCGAGGGCTTACAAATTAAACAGAGATAAGGTGCCTGTAATCCCCTTTCTTGTCACTCTCTTCAGGAGGTAGGTCAAGGAGGCGAAAAGGGCAAAAGGGGCGCCTAGGTGAGCTACGGGAAGCAGAAGACAGCAAGAGAACATCTCGGTGACCGTCTAAAGGCTGGATGGTGATGGCGGCGCCGGAAGCAGGGCTCGAAGACGAGGCGGCAGGACGTCAGCACGCTGTCGAGGGCGTCACACCCACGTACTCCGACTTGACGGCCTTGCCTCCCGCCCTCTTCCTCTTCTGCAGCCTCCCTACGCCAGCCGCCCAAGGAGACGACCCCGAGAAGTTCAAGGAGCCGGCGACACGGATGATGGGATCGCCGGTGCCGCACGGAGCGACGCCCGACATCTAGTCGGACCCGTCATCCTGCCGCCCGCTACCCCCTTTGTCACTGCTGCTGTCCTCCTCGTCACTCTCGCTCGAGGAGGAGTCTTCGCTATCAGAGGAGCTCTCCACACAGCACCTTGCCCGAGTTCCGAAGCACCCGAAGACCTTGACGGAGAGGAGACCACCCTCCATCAGCTTAAAATGGAGGGTGAGCCCCTCCGTCAGGCGGTGGATACGGGCGAACGTCTTCCACCCTCGACCAAGATACATCACATTAGGGGCTGGGAAGTCAACGCGGACTCGCGTACCGCTGATTCCACAGCCCCTCATGTGCAGCCTCAGTGTCTCGGGTGGATCCAACTCCATCTCGCTCGCAAATAGAGTCGGGAGACGAAGGCGACGACGAGGCGGCCGACGCAGCCTGACAAAGAACTCGCAAGGGTCGTCCCCAATATGGATCGCCATGGGAAGAGGAACCGCTGGCGGAGGCGAGGCCGGCGCGCCGCCCCGTCCACCTCTTCCCCGAGCGCCTCGGCCTCGCCCTCGACCTCGCCCACGGCCTCGCCCCCTCCCTCTTCCCCTTACGGCTGGCTCTGCCACCACGGGTGCGGGAGAAGGAAGGACGCGTTGTCTAGCGGCGACCCTCGCCGCCACCGTTGAAGGACCAGGGTTCCCTTTCTCCATGGCGAATGAGAGAGAGGGGAGCAGAAGCTGAAGGAAAGAGGAGATGAAAGAATGCGGACCTCCGTTTCCCCCCCCCCGCTCCTTATAAAGGAACAGGGTGGGGGATCGGACGCCCCGCTCAGCTAATCAAGACACGGAAGGAGCAGGGAACTGGGACCGGCCCGCTGCCTCGACCCACGACGGCCCGGTTCCCCGCCTCCACCGTTCGCCACCCCAAGCGCATGGAAGCCGCGTGGCAGGCGTGCAAAACCGAGGCGACGGGTGAGGCGACCTCTCCTCACCTCGTGATCGTGGGGAGTGGACGCCTCGAAAACCACGCTTTTGCCCCTGTTTCCCCTGCTTACAAGGAGGGTGGGTGCGGACGGTCCGCCTTTCCGAATAAAGAACCACCCACGATCTCTCCCACGACGCCGCAATCGACGCGTGCTGTTCGGGGAGGGCGCGGTGGATGCGGAGTAAGGTACGGCATAACCCAGGCCGCGTGTGCCCGTGCCCTGTTTTGGGCCTGCCCCAACAGCGCTTGGCATCGTGTATGGCCCAGGCCCGGGGGCTCCTGTCGGCGTACTAGAGTAGGGGTACCCTAGTATCCCAAACTTGTGCATGGGCAGTCGCAGCGCCCCGCGGCGAGGCTTGCCGGGTGACCGCCAAGGTCCTCCATGGTTCCCTTGGAGCCATTCAAAAACAAAGTATTTAAGCCAAGGAGACAAGTCCCCGGCAAGAGGAGCTTGCCGGGAAGGCCACTCAAGGCACAAGACCCCGGCAAGAGGAGCTTGCCGGGAAGGCCAACCAGGGCATCTCAAGGAACTTGCCGCGACGCGCCACGCGTCCCGGCAGGGTCCGGTGAGCGACAAGCTTCCGGACGCGACAAGACAACGGCCACGGCAAGGCGCTTGCCGCGGCGAGCAACCACTCTGTACCCACGCTCCAGCGCATCCACCAACGTGTCGCTCTGGGACCCTTCCAGGCGTACGTGGCGGGAGGCTGTGCAGCCAGGGGTACACTGTGGCAAGCGGTGCTGACAAGATCGCCATCATGGCGAGCGGTGGCGTCCCTGACGGTCCCTTTTCTGCATTGTTTGGGTGATGTAGATAGGCATTTAATGCCTTTGTCCCCTGCCGTCAGGGTTAGGTATGATACACTGTGCAGGTAGCTGTACCAACCGCAACACCTTTTCCATTTTTGCCCTTGCCTACGTTGCCACCTGTCGGTGACCCCTTGAGCATATAAAAGGAGGCCCATGCGCAACGTAGGGAGGGAGGACAGTAGAACACTCACGCTCGGTCTCGTTAGCTACTGGTGCGTACTGTAGCACTCAGCGCTCCCGAGCAAGAACTCAATACAATCCACAAAGCAGCAGTAGGAGTATTATCTCTCCGGAGAGCTCCGAAGCTGGGTAAACTGCTCGTGTGCCTCGCCTCGATCTGCTCTTCGTGCGACCTCCGCCCCCCGCCGAACCGAAAGGGGCTCGGTCCCCATAGGTGCTCGCGGATCAGTTTCCTCGACAATAACCTATTTAAACTCACCCTTTTGTATGGCATGCCATCTTTTAACTTTTTCTTTAAACAACTTGGCATTTTCATAGGCTTGGGTTCTCCATTCATCAAGTGAGCTGATGTCAAATAACCTCTTCTCACCTGCAAGTTTGAAATCATAATTGAGCTCTTTAATAGCCCAATAAGCCTTATGTTCTAGTTCGAGAGGTAAGTGACATGCTTTTCCATAAACCATTTTATATGGAGACATACCCACATGATTTTTATATGCAGTTCTATAGGCCCATAATGCATCATCAAGTTTCTTGGACCAATTCTTTCTAGATCTATTAACGGTCTTTTGCAAAATTAATTTGAGTTCTCTATTACTCAATTCTACTTGACCACTAGACTGTGGGTGATATGGAGATGCAATTCTATGATTAACATCATACTTAGCAAGCATTTTACGAAAGGCACCATGAATAAAATGTGAACCACCATCAGTCATTAAATATCTAGGGACTCCAAACCTCAAAAAAATAACTTCTTTAAGCATTTTAATAGAGGTGTTATGATCAACACTACTAGTTGGAATAGCTTCTACCCACTTAGTAACGTAATCAACAGCAACTAAAATATGAGTATATCCATTAGAGGCAGGAAACGGTCCCATATAATCAAAGCCCCAAACATCAAATGGTTCAATAACAAGTGAATAATTCATAGACATTTCTTGACGTCTACTAATATTACCAATTCTTTGACATTCATCACAAGATAAGACAAACTTACGGGCATCCTTGAAGAGAGCAGGCCAATAAAAACCGGATTGCAATACCTTATGCGCAGTTCTATCTCCAGCATGGTGTCCTCCACAAGCTTTGGAGTGACACTTGTGTAGGATCTGTTCCTGTTCATGCTCAGGTACACAATGTCTAATAACACCATCTACTCCTTTATAAAGATGTGGGTCATCCCAGAAGTAATGTGTTAAATCATAGAAAAACCTTTTGTTTTGTTGGTATGTGAAACTAGGTGGTATAAATTTAGCAACAATATAATTAGCATAATCAGCATACCATGGAGCAGTACGAGAAGCATTTATAACATTTAGTTGTTCATCAGGAAAGCTATCATCAATAGGTAGTGGGTCACCAAGAACATTCTCTAACCTAGACAAGTTGTCTGCAACAGGGTTCTCAGCTCCCTTTCTATCAATAATATGCAAATCAAATTCTTGTAGGAAGAGAACCCATCTAATAAGTCTAGGTTTACCATCTTTCTTTTCCATAAGATATTTAATAACAGTATGATCCGTGTGAATGGTTACTTTAGAATCAACAATATAAGGTCTGAACTTATCACAAGCAAAAACAACTGCTAAAAATTCCTTTTCAGTAGTAGCATAATTTCTTTGGGCATTGTCTACAGTTTTACTAGCATATTGAATAATATTTAATTTCTTATCAACTCTTTGCCCTAAAACAACACCTACAACATAATCACTAGCATCACACATAATTTCAAAGGGTAAATTCCAATCAGGTGGCTGAACAAATAGGTGCAGAAATCAATGCTTTCTTAAGTATTTCAAATGCTTCTACACAATCATCATCAAAGACAAATGGTATCTCTTTTTGTAAGAGATTAGTCAGAGGCCAAGAAATTTTTGAGAAGTCCTTAGTGAACCTCCTATAAAAACTGGCATGACCAAGGAAACTTCTTATACCTTTAATGTCCTTGGGACATGGCATCTTTTCAATAGCATCAACTTTAGCTTTATCAACCTCAATGCCTCTTTCAGAAATTTTATGCCCCAAGACAATACCTTCATTAACCATAAAGTGGCACTTTTCCCAATTCAAGACAAGATTAGTTTCTTCACATCTCTGCAAAACTCGATCAAGGTTGCTCAAACAATCATCAAAAGAGGATCCATACACGGAGAAATCGTCCATGAAAACCTCACAAATCTTTTCACAAAATTCAGAGAATATAGCCATCATGCATCTTTGAAAGGTAGCAGGTGCATTACATAAACCAAAAGACATACGTCTATAAGAAAAAGTACTAAAAGGGCAAGTGAAAATGGTCTTATCTTGATCATCAGTTGACACAGGTATTTGAGAGAAACCAGAATAACCATCTAGAAAGCAAAAATGTGTATGTTTGGATAATCTTTCTAGCATTTTATCAATAGAAGGTAAGGGGTAATGATCTTTTTTAGTAGCTTTATTTAATTTGTGGAAATCAATTACCATCCTATAACCTGTAATAATTCTTTGCGGAATCAATTCATCTTTATCATTAGGAACGACAGTAATACCTCCCTTCTTAGGGACACAATGGACAGGGCTTACCCACTGACTATCAGCAATGGGATAAATTATACCTGCCTCAAGGATCTTTAGTATTTCCTTCCTTACCACTTCTTTCATCTTAGAATTCAGCCGTCGTTGGTGATCAATAACTGGTTTGGCATCTTTCTCCAAATTTATTTTATGTTGACATAGAGTGGGACTAATGCCCTTAAGATCATCAAGAGTATATCCAATAGCAGCACGGTGCTTCTTCAGAGTTTTCAATAATTTCTCTTCCTCATTCTCTGAAAGGTTAGCACTAATAATAACATGATATATCTTCTTTTCATCAAGATAAGCATATTTAAGAGTATCAGGTAATGGTTTAAGCTCAAACACGGGATCACCCTTGGGTGGAGGAGGATCCCCTAGGATTTCAACAGGCAAGTTGTGTTTCAGAATAGTCCCTATTTAAAGAACACTTCTTCTATTTCCCTTCTTTCATTCATAAACATATCATTTTCATGGTCTAGCAAATATTGTTCTAAAGGATCACTAGGAGGTACGACAATAGAAGCAAGACCAATAATTTCATCCTTACTAGGCAATTCCTCTTCACGGTGTTTTCTACAAAATTTAGAGAAATTAAACTCATGAGACATATCACCTATTCTAATAGTAACAACATCCTTTCGCAGTCTAACTTAGCATTAACAATGTTTAAGAAGGGTCTACCAAATATAATGGGACAAAAGCTATCTTGTGGGGAACCAAGAACAAGAAAATCAGCATGATATTTAGTTTTCCCACACAAGACTTCAACATCTCTAACAATCCCAATTGGTGAAATAGTATCTCTATTGGCAAGTTTAATTGTGACATCAATTTCTTCTAACTCAGCAGGTGCAATATCATGCATAATTTCTTTGTATAAGTAAATAGGTATTGCACTAGCACTAGCACCCATGTCACGTAAGCCATGATAACAATGATCTCCTATTTTAACATAATTAACAGGCATGCCTACCACAGGTCTATGTTTATCTTTAGCACAAGGTTTAGCAATTCTAGCAGTCTCATCACAGAAATAAATAACATGCCCATCAATATTATCAGCCAAGAGATCTTTAACGATAGCAATATTAGGTTCAACTTTAACTTGGTTAGGAGGAGTATAGGTTCTAATATTGCTTTTACGAACCATAGTTGAAGCTTTTGCATGATCCTTTATTCTAACAGGGAAAGGTGGTTTCTCGACATAAGCAGTAGGAACAATAGGATCATTATAAGTGATAGTCTTTTCTTCAACTTTAATAGGTTCAACTACTTTTACTTCTATGGGAGCATGATATTTAAACCACTTCTCCTTAGGGAGATCAACATGAGTAGCAAAAGATTCACAAAAAGAAGCTACTATCTCAGAGTCAAGTCCATATTTAGTGCCGAATTTACGGAAAACATCGGTCACATAAAAGATTTAGCACAATCAAACTTAGGTGTTATACCTGACTCCTTACCTTCGTCGAGGTCCCAATCTTCAGAGTTGCATTTAATTCTTTCCAATAAATCCCATTTGAATTCAATAGTCTTCATCATAAAAGACCCAGTACAAGAAGTATCGAGTAAGGTGCGATTGTTGTCGGAAAGCCGAGCATAAATTTTTTGAATAATCATTTCTCTTGAGAGCTCATGATTGGGGCATGAATATAACATTAACTTAAGCCTCCCCCAAGCTTGAGCTATGCTTTCTCCTTCGCGAGGCCAATATATATATATATATATATATATATATATATATATATATATATATATATATATATATATATATATATATATATATATATATATATATATATATATATATATATATATATATATATAATTACGATCACGATGAACAAGATGCATAGGATAAAACTTCTGATGAAATTCCAATTTCAATCGTTTGTAGTTCCATGATCCCATATCATCACATAGCCTATACCATGTCAATGCATCTCCCTTAAAAGATAAAGGGAAGACCTTCTTCTTGATAACATCATCGGGCATACCTGCAAGCTTACATAATCCACAAACTTCATCCACATATATTAGGTGCTCTTCAGGATGTAATGTTCCATCACCTGCAAAAGGATTAACTAGCAGTTTTTCTATCATACCCGAAGGAATTTCAAAGTAGACATTTTCATTTTCAGTAGGTTCAGTAGGTTGAGGAGCAACTCTTTGCTCTACTAGTCGAGGTGAAGATACCCCGGACAATCTCCTCAGAGGATTACTTTCCATAGTAACAAGTGACAGTAAATTTCAGCACAATATATAAATTTTTCCTTACCAAATTCCACCTACTGAAGGCGCTTCACTCCCCGGCAATGGCGCCAGAAAAGAGTCTTGATGACCCCCAAGTATAGGGGATCTATCATAGTCCTTTCGATAAGTAAGAGTGTCGAACCCAACGAGGAGCAGAAGGAAATGATAAGCAGTTTTCAGCAAGGTATTCTCTGCAAGCACTGAATTATAGGTAACAGATAGTTTTGTGATAAGATAATTTGTAACGGGTAACAAGTAACAAAAGTAAATAAAGTGCAGCAAGGTGGCCCAATCCTTTTTGTAGCAAAGGACAAGCCTGGACAAACTCTTATATAGAGAAAAGCGCTCTCGAGGACACATGGGAATTATTGTCAAGCTAGTTTTCATCACGTTCACATGATTCGCGTTCGGTAGTTTGATAATTTGATATGTGGGTGGACCGGTGCTTGGGTGCTGTCCTTACTTGGACAAGCATCCCACTTATGATTAACCCCTACTGCAAGCATCCGCAACTACAAAAGAAGTATTAAGGTAAACCTAACCATAGCATGAAACATATGGATCCAAATCAGCCCCTTACGAAGCAACACATAAACTAGGGTTTAAGCTTCTGTCACTCTAGAAACCCATCATCTACTTATTAATTCCCAATGCCTTCCTCTAGGCCCAAATAATGGTGAAGTGTCATGTAGTCGATGTTCACATAACACCACTAGAGGAAAGACAACATACATCTCATCAAAATATCGAACAAATACCAAATTCACATGACTACTAATAGCAAGACTTCTCCCATGTCCTCAGGAACAAAAGTAACTACTCACAAAGCATATTCATGTTCATAATCAGAGGAGTATTAATATGCATAAAGGATCTAAACATATGATCTTCCACCAAATAAACCAACTAGCATCAACTACAAGGAGTAATCAACACTACTAGCAACCTACAGGTACCAATCCCAGACTTGGAGACAAGAATTGGATACAAGAGATGAACTAGGGTTTTAGATGAGATGGTGCTGGTGAAGATGTTGATGGAGATTGGCCCTCTCCCGATGAGAGGAGCATTGGTGATGACGATGGTGATGATTTCCCCCTCCCGGAGAGAAGTTTCCCCGGCAGAACAGCTTCGCCGGAGCCCTAGATTGGTTCCACCAAGGTTCCGCCTCGTGGCGGCGGAGTCTCGTCCCGAAAGCTTGCTTATGATTTTTCTTTGGACGAAAGACTTCATATAGCAGAAGATGGCTACTGGAGGGCCACCAGGGGGCCCACGAGGCAGGGGGCGCGCCCCCACCCTTGTGCCCAGGGTGTGGGTCCCCTCTGGTATTTCTTCCGCTCAATATTTTTTATTATTTCCAAAAATAACTCCCGTGGAGTTTAGGACTTTTGGAGTTGTGCAGAATAGGTTTCTAATATTTGCTCCTTTTCCAGCCCAGAATTCCAGTTGCCGGCATTCTTCCTCCTTATGTAAACCTTGTAAAATAAGAGAGAATAGACATAAGTATTGTAACATAATGTGTAATAACATCCCATAATGCAATGAATATCGATATAAAAGCATGATGCAAAATGGACGTATCAGGCATCATATATGTGAATTTTGCAATGCCACCCTGGTTAGCCAACCATCTTATATGTGAGTTATATCATGACATCATTTTTTTTATTACGTGTTAAATTTGTCAACAATTTTAGTATATTCAATTACTCTTCTTGTGCATCAACCATTCGGCACGGTCATGGAAAAATCTGGAGTGGAAACAAGGTCTTCAGAGTAGACAATGCTATCTGATGAAGCGCATGTCTTGCTGGTTACAGATAGCTGCTCAGAGGATGATTCAAAGATAGATGACCAGTCCTATTCCCCCCGAGGTGCATGCTCTAACTTGGCAGGGTTATGTTGCTCATATCGTGCGTATGGTATCTTGCATTACTATGTCATTTGCTTAGTTTAGACATGCTTTGTGTGAATGCCATCTGTTTAATGTCTAATTACCATATATGTGAATTATGCAATGCCATCTTGTTGCAAGACTGTATATATGTGAATTATGCAATGCTATCTTGTTGCAAGGCATTATATATGTGAATTATGCAATGCCATGCTATTTAGCCAAGTGTCATATATGTGAATTATATCATGCCATCCTTTTTTTGTATTTCTCATTGCTTTTGTCGACAATGTTTGTATATTCAACTGCTCTTCCTGTGCATCAACCATTTGAATTGTTGATGGAGAAATCTGGAGTGAAAATAAGGTCTTCAGAGCAGACAATGCTACCTGCTGAAGCAGATATCTTTCTGGTTACAGATAGCTCTTCAGAGGAGGATTCAGAGGCAGATGACCAGTCCTATTATCCCCCTGAGGTGTATGCTCAAACTTGGCAGGGTTATATTACTCATATCATGCATATGTTGTATTGCAATGCTTAGTTTTTACATCATATACACGATATTGAATGCCATCTCCTTAGTTGACACATCATATATGTGATTGTCCTCTGCTCACTTCCTTAGTATATAAATCATATATTTGAATTAGATCATGCCATGATGTTTACATAGACAACATGTATCTGAATTATGGCATGCCAACCCATTTTCTAAAGACATAATATAGTTATATCATCTCATCCTGTTTACATAGTCATCATATTTTGAAATGTCATTCTATCCGTGAATTATATCATGCCATCATGTTTCCATCGATGGCATGTTTGTGATTTATGGCATGCCAACCAATTTAATAGACACATCGTATAGTTATATCATGTCATGTTGTTTACATAATCATCATATTTTGAAGTATGTCATTCTATCCTGTTTAGTTAGCCATCATACATGTGAAATTGTGTCATGCTATCCTGTTTAATTAGCCATCATATATGTGAAATTATGTCCTGCTATTCTGTTTGGTTAGACCACATAAATGTTAATTATTTCATGCCCTGTTTTCTTCCCTACTATCCATTGCACCTGTCTATCTTACAATGTTTGTACATTCAATTACTTTTCTTGTTTATCAGCCATTTCAATTGGAGGGGGTGATGGCAGTATCTGTGGGAGTAAAAACACGGTCTTTAGAAAAGGTCGTGCTACCTGTCGATGGAGATAGAACCATGGTTGTACTTGCCCAAGAACCAGCCCCACCACACATAACCCATACTCAAGCAGATTGTACCCCTACCCAGTTGGACAGAGAACCAACTACACCCCTTCTAACCCCAACCCCAACAAATAGTAACCCAGTTCCCGCTGACGCAACACCGTCTCCACCACAGAGCTCCCAAACATGAGCAGTTAGTAAGGCAACTGCAGTGCCCAAAGCATGAGGACCACCACTCCGAACCCCAAGTCAATGCTGAAAGCAGAAGAAGAATTGTTCTCCAATCAGGTTCCGTAGCTATGGTTCATACTACTTTGCTCTTGCATCACTGTATTTACTCATACCAACTAATTTCAAATTTGAAGGATGCAATTGAAACTCCAATGGCGCAATAGCTATGTTTTAAACCTGTTTGTTTAACGTGTTTGCTGTTGTAACTTGCTCTATGTTGATTTCAGTTTCAATTGAATAAACAATTATGTTCTCATGCCATGCACATTACAAGTGTTGTCATTGCTGTGTAGTTTCCCACACTTATATTCTGTCTATGCTGCTTTCTAAGAATAATGAAGTCTTTATCCCTACAGATGGTCACTTGGGAGCTTCCAACTCATTGAGCATAGTTGTGAATATCCCTCTTGATCCGGCTTATACACCACTCTTACATATGGTCACTTGGGGGCTTCCTGCTCATTGAGCATAGCTGTGAATATCCCTCTTGATCTGGCTTATACGCCACTCTTACAGATGGTCACTTGGGGGCTTCCTGCTCATTGAGCATAGCTGTCAATACCCCTCTTGATCGGCTAATATGCCACACTTACAAATCACTTGGGGGCTTCCTGCTCATTGAGCATAGCTGTGAATATCCCTCTTGATTCGGCTAAAACGCCACAAAGAACTTGGGGGCTTCCTGCTCATTGAGCATAACTGTGAATATCCCTCTTGGTCCGGCTTATAGGCCACATTTACAAAGCACTTGGGGCTTCCTGTTCAAACACAGGTGTATTCACCAAAGAGAACATAGCGTTACTCCCTCCCGAACTGGCTTGGAACACCAGGTGTATTCACCAAAACCTTCCGGGTTATCCTGCTTTGTAGAATCTGCCACTCCGCCCAGGTAATCCCGGAATGACAAGCCGAACTCTTGACAGTCAATCTTACATAGACCCTGAACTTGTCAACGTTAAACCGGCGGTCATGTGAGGCCGGATTCACAAAGTGTAAAAGGTTAACTCAATGGCTTGGCGTCCCATGAAATCCTTGGAGCTTTAGGCTTGGCGGTCTATGAAAGCTTCATTTTCTCGATTTTGATTCATTATCTTTTTCTGAGCATTTTTTGGGATTCATATATTTACGCCATATTAACATATAGCTTGAGACAATTGAGGCTATGTAGCCTTCATCTTCATGGCTCATATATGAGCATATCTAGAGTTTATTAACTCGCCATGATGGCAGGCTATAAGTCGCCAATATATGATGCTGGAAGCATTGGATTCTAAGTTTTGGGATATTACCCCTTGCTGCATACGGTATTGTAAGTCGGCAATATATGACAGACAAGGCATTATGTGCTCAATATTTTGGGTTATCACCCTTACTGCATTAGTATGATAAGCTGACAGTGTGGTGAAATATCACATGTATGACATTTTTGTTATATATGGTTATAGTTAAATCGGCCCTGGTTATGGACTTTAGTCACTAGTAGGTTTATGTTGGGCATTATGACCCGCCTGGCGGTAAACCGCCAGAGCGATTTTGTGATCTGTTTTTATGCAGAACAAGAGATACACAACTGCTCTATATAAGAATATCATCAAAACAATTGCATATCTTCAACTAATGGATCAACAGTATCAGACAAAATAAAACATGCACGATGGCATGGCAGATCATGAGTTTAATTAGCCTATTACAAAGGCATCAGATGCCCCACAGGAATAATTGTCTTAGCAATTTCACAGAAAGCAAATGCTAAGCCAACCGTCGGCTTATGATTCTTGGCCTTGCTGAGTTGAAGGTTGGGGCTCGTCCAGCACCGGTTCATCTACCTCCTCTTCACCCAATGGCTGGAAGTCTGTGGTTGACCAATCGATCCCAGTTAAAGCTCTGAACACCACTTCATCACTTATAAGTGTGGATGGATCAACATCAGGGTCATAAGTGTGCTAAAGGATCGGAGGAGTCAGGTCCGGAGCATCATGAGTCGGCGCTTTTACCTTTTTATTGTTGGCGTCATAAACCGATTGGTAATGGGTAAGATCAGTATCTTCAGCCAGTTTACTAACCAAAGAACGCAATTCCCTCGTAAGGGAGGCAAAGTCATCTGCACTGAAGGGAGAACCATATTCTTTTATGCTCGGACAGCCGTTTGCCAAGTCTGCCGGGTCAAGATCAACTAGCCATGCTTTGGCCCGGGTTAGCGCGGTAAGTGCACCGGCTCTTGCAGCTGATTTCTTCAACTCTTCGATCCGTGGGGGCAGTATGGATAGTTTATCCAACGTATCCTTGATAAGGGTTGGAGATGGTTTGTTATGAACAGCTGTGCAGATGACCCATTGTGCACCAGTATATAGCTGTTCTATGAGCGTATAAGCAGCTTTCAGTTTTTTCCGCATGTCTGAGCCAAGATGGGTAACCCGAGATCCTATATCATCAAGGACGTTTCTAAGCCGGCAGCACATTGGATAACATATGGTCAAAAGATTAAGAGGAAGCTATTTTACCAAAAATGGCAACAGTCATGGCATTAATTTGCTGCTTTAAGCCAGCAAGCTCTGCAGATACCGGTTTAAGGGCCGCCTTAGCATCCTCGGCTCTTTTCAGCAGGGCTGCCTTCTCTGTATCCCAACCTGCTTGTTCAGCTTTGAAATGTCCCTTCAATTTCTCCGTCGCCGGTAAGGCACTAGTCAATTCATCCTTGGCCTTGGAGGTCTCTGCTTGTTGAGACTTGATGTTTTCTTGAAGGTCGGCGACTTGGGATTCTTTACTGCTAAGTTCAGTCTACAAGAGGTAAAACAATAAATGAGATGTCAATGAATTTATTTGAAGTCCCAAGCACAATACAAGTATTATACTTAGCACTTGGGGGCTAATGTCTGTTGTTTCTTAAAATTATTATGAAGTCCCAAGCACAATACATGTATTATACTTAGCACTTAGGGGCTAATGTTTATTGCTTCTTAAAAGTATTATGAAGTCCCAAGTACAATACATGTATTATACTTGGCACTTGGGGGCTAATGCATATTGCTCCTGTCAAAGACGAACTCATTTGCTGACTCGGGCAAACGGCAATGATACGGCTTACGAAGAATAAGAATGGTATTATGGATTTCATACAAAGATGATTAGTCTCGACTTAACATATTCGTTAAGCCAACCCTTGGGGGCTACGGAGGCAATGTTAATTTTTGCCATGTTAAAGTCTCGACTTAACATATTTGTTAAGCCGACCATTGGGGGCTACGGATGCAAAGTTAAAATGCGGGTATTACAAAGTACCAGTTCATATTGAAAGTATAAACCGACCCTTGGGGGCTTCTGGAGTCGATCTATGTAGTTATTGAAGTTTACAGCACATGTTATTCTAATCATGTCCAGTAAACTTGGCGGCTAAGGGGAAGAATATTCATGTAACAAGGAATTGTAGTGTTTACCTCATAGTGCTCCTTCATCAGGTTCACTAAGCCGGCTTCAAAGTCACGGCTGGTGTACAGACGATTTAAGTAACCAGAATGGAGGTCTTGAGCACTGAAACGAGTATAGCTCTCCAAGTCTGTTTTCCACTTGCCTTTATCTTCAGGAGAAATTTCTTCTTTACCAATGTGCTTAGATAAGACAGTAGGTTGACCCGGAGCTGTGAATCCAAAGCCGGTGACAACAACGTCATCAGTCTTCTCCTCGACAGGTTTGATTAGGCTTGGCAGTTTAGAGATAGCCGGCTCAACATCCATACGATCCATGGAAGATTCATGGTCTTCCGGAGGTGAGTTGTCAATGGTGGCTTCTGCAGTTGGATGAGGATACTCTGGTTGTGGCTCCGGCTCAGACAGATTGAGATCGTCGGCCGACTTAGTCATCTTGGCTTTCTTGCTTGGTTTGGCTTGGCCCCTGAGAATAAGAAGTGTCAAGAGGTCAGTATAATGATCAAAGCATAAGGTGTGAATGGTTAAAATGTATCCTTACCCGGGTACAGTTTTGAAAGGCAGGATTTGTGTCCCTGATGACTCGCCAGAGGAAGAATGAGAAGTCCCCTCATAGTTTGAATCAGACGGGTTAAGAGGTTGTCGGAAATGACCTGCCTTGGGATAAAATATATCAGAAATTTGAAGGACCTCAGGGCGGCGTTTGCGAACCGGTGTGTTTGGTAAGCCGGAAGAAGTGATCTACCCACCACCATGCCGGGTGAGTCGGCGAGCTTCATGTTGCTGTTTCTTCAAAAGATAGTTGGGATCCAGGTGAGCTAGAGGGTGAGAAAATCTTACTTTCCGATTTGCTTGTCGGGTTTTCTGTGTTGGCAGAGGTTCTGAGCCGGAAGGAAGAATAGTTACCTCTCCGTCGTCCTGATAACAATCATTGTCAATGAGACATATAAAAAAGGAGCCAAGAGAGACAAGTTCTACCTCTGACTCATTATCCTCATTCTCGTCAGTGGACTCAGTAGTCTTCTTGGTGGACTTCTTGGTGGCCTTGGTTTTCGTACGAGCCGGTTTGGCTGGTTTATCCTGCGTTTTCCTCTTCCAAAATGGATCGTCAGCCTGTTAAGATTAAAAAGATCATAAGTAGGCATCAAAATATGGATTAAGTAGAAGATGTGCAATTCTTACAGCTGGCGGCTTGTTGAAAGTACAGAAAGGACTAAGTCCGGTTTTGCTGCACTCCTTCACAAGTTCATTCAGTAATTTCTTGGTGGCTTCAGTGATTTCCGCATCACACTGTTGAATGTTACAATGGCGCTAATGATCTTTTACATCACCAGTGTATTCGCACATTAATCCGGGGCAACAGCTTAATGGCAAGATACTCCAAGATAGCCAACACCAGAAAAAGTTGACGCCAGTTAAGCCATTGGCCATAAAGGCTCTGAGCTTTGAAAAGGCTGGTTCGTATTTGGTCCGTTCCCTTGCATTGATCTGTTGGGGGAATGGATGTGTGTTGCTAAGTCGGTGTTCACGGTAACCCGACAGAGGATTCTCACTGGCTAGAGATGTGTCCTAACAATAGAACCAAGTTTGGTTCGAGTCTTTGGGGTGAGTAGAGCTTGGCATGGGGAAAGCTGACTTCTTTCCTTTTTTGAATTGAGACTCCACCAAGTTCTTGGCATGGTCCGTCGACAAACTCTGTTTGGCGGTTTAAGTAATATTACTCCTTAAATAAATCCACTGTGGGCTCCTCTTGAAGATAAGCTTCACGGAATACTTGGAAGTTGCAGATGTTGGACACGGAGTTGGGTCCGATGTCTTGAGGGTGCAGTTGCAAGAAATGGAGCACATCACAGAAAAACTTTGAGCCGGGGGGGGGGGGCTGAACCCTCGGCCCAAGTGGTCAGCAAAAACAATTACTTATCCATCTTTTGGTTGAGGAGGAATTTCTTCACCAGGAGCTCTCCAATGGATGATCTCTTTCTTGGCTAAGGCGTCAGTGGCGACAAAGTTGTTCAAATCTTCTTTGGTAAACCAGGATTTGTTCCAATTGCAAGACGTGTATGTCTTAGCCATTTTAGCAAAGATCTGAAAGAAAGATTATGCCGGTTCAAGGTTACATGGTTAAGCCGGTTTATGGTTAAAAGGCACGCAATAAGGAATCATGCATATGTGTTAAGCCAGAGATTGGTATTACAAGGTTACAAGGAACCATTGGCGGCTTAAGAGGGTACTAATGATACCTGGCGGGTTACTATTTCCGAGTTAAGCCGCCCATACAGATATTGAAAGAACAGATCTGAGGATGAAAAAATCGCTAAGTGTTGAGAGAAACATGTTTCACAGATTGATCTATGATTTCGGATCTGCGGCACTTCAGTTAATGAAAAAAATATTTAGACCTAAAATATCAGTACTCGAGAAGTTCATGGGTCCAGATTGGTTTTCTTAGGCGGAGGAGATATTCTAAATAGTAAAAAGGAGTGCTACGACTACCACGGCATAGGAGGAGTACCAGGTTCGAATCAAAAATCGCAAACTTCAGTGGAAAGCAAGGATGAACTCCGACGAACTTGTACCGAAACCCTAACAGATCTATGGGAAGAGGAAGAAGCAGAACTAACCAGGGCTTTTGAGCAGCGAAGGTATGCGGACGAAATCTGGTCAGATCAGGTCGATGCAGCGGCCGTTGTTGGAGCAGAGGCGAAGGTCGACGGCGGTGGCAGAGCTCGAGTGCTAGGGCGTCGCGAGGTGGAGGACAGAGACGAAGAGGCAAGGTGGGAAAGTGAAAGGGACCCGCAACCCTATTTATAAGATAAAAGGATAGGTGACATGCGCAGGAATCGAGGAGGCCAAAGAAATGGATGTGACGGCGCAGATGCCACGATTTTTAGAAAGTTATTAAAAGATAAGATTTATTAAGATTTGAGCTTTGTGCAATATTAATGACAGGTGATGTCATGGCGGGTTACCATGATCCTAGAAGATGACGTCACAGCGAGTTACAAGGTTTTGCAAGAGTAATGAGGAAGGAATTTTTTCTAAGTGTTGAAGAATGATATGAACAAGTTCAAATCAACCTGGGGCCTAATGTTGGGGATATAACTAATGGGTTAACCCGCCTAGGAGGGGCCGGGTTATGTCCCTGGCAGTTCATCAAGACAAAGCCCATGAAGATGCTTAAGACGGCAGTTCACTATGCAGACTCATTGAAGGCCTGAAGCCCAAAGGCGACTTAAGGCCCAAACAAGTGTAAACCGCCGTATATGTATGACTTGTATTATAAGGCATCTACAGTTAGTCATCGAGCCGGACACGTTGTTTATGAGCCGGTCGGGACTCCGTAAGCCGCTGGGCGTCGACCTGTGTATATAAAGGGACGACCCGATGGTGAGTCAGGGCAAGAGACAACAGATTGAAAGCTAGGTCAAGCGTATTCGCTCCCTGGCAATTGAGACATAAGCACTACTGGTTGGAATAGCTTCTACCCATTTAGTAACAAAATCAACAGCAACCAAAATATGTATATACCCATTAGAGTAAGGAAAAGGTCCCATGTAATCAAATCCCCAAACATTAAATGGTTCAACAGCAAGTGAATAGTTCATAGGAATTTCTTGACGCTTATCGATATTACCTATTCTTTGACATTCATCACAAGATAAGACAAACTTACAAGCATCCTTGAAGAGAGTAGGCCAATAAAATCCAGATTGCAATACCTTGTGAGCAGTTCTATCTCCGGCATGATGCCCTCCATAAGCTTCAGAGTGACATTTCCGTAGGATTTGTCCATGTTCATGCTCAGGTACACAACGTCTAAAAATACCATCTACTCCTTCTTTATAAAGATGTGGGTCATCCCAAAAGTAATGTCTTAAATCATAGAAGAATTTTTTCTTTTGTTGGTATGTAAAGCTAGGTGGTAAATATTTAGCAACAATGTAATTAGCATAGTCAGCATACCAAGGAGTACTATGAGCAACATTTATTGTAGCTAACTACTCATCAGGAAAACTATCATCAATTGGTAGTGGGTCAGCAGGCACATTTTCAAGTCTAGATAAATTATCAGCTACGGGGTTCTCAGCTCCTTTTATATCAATGATATGTAAATCAAATTCTTGTAACAAGAGAACCCAACGAATAAGTCTAGGTTTAGCATCTTTATTTTCCATAAAATATTTGATAGCAGCATGATCGGTGTGAAGAATTACTTTCGAATCAACAATATAAGGTCTAAATTTATCACAAGCAAACACCACTGCTAAGAATTCTTTTTCAGTAGTAGCATAATTTCGTTGAGCACTGTCTAGAGTTTTACTAGCATAATGAATAACATTCAATTTCTTATCAACTCTTTGTCCTAGAACAACACTGTCGGTGTCAAAAAAAGCGGATCTCGGGTAGGGGGTCCCGAACTGTGTGTCAAGGTCGGATGGTAACAGGAGACAAGGGACACTTTATTTTACCCAGGTTCAGGCCCTCTCGATGGAGGTAAAACCCTACTCCTGCTAGATTAATATTGATGATATGGTTAGTACAAGAGTAGATCTATCACGAGATCAAGGAGGCTAAACCCTAGAAGCTAGCCTATGGTATGATTGTGTATGATGATGGTTGTCCTACGGACTACAACCCTCCGGTTTATATAGACACCGGATAGGGTTAGGGTTACACAGAGTCGGTTACAATGGTAGGAGATCTCGAATATCCGCACACCTAGCTTGCCTTCCACGCCAAGAAAAGATCCTTCCGGACACGGGACGAAGTCTTCAACTTTATATCTTCATAGTCCTGGAGTCCGGCTGAAGGTATAGTTCGGCTATCCGAACACCCCCTAATCCAGGACTCCCTCAGTAGCCCCTGAACCAGGCTTCAATGACGACGAGTCCGGCGCGTAGATTGTCTTCGGCATTGCAAGGTGGGTTCCTCCTCCAAGTTCTTCAAGAAGATTATAAACACCACAGAATAGTGTCCGGCTCTGCAAAATAAGTTTCCACATATTTCCATACAGAGAATAATATTAACACAAATCAAATCTACTGACGTATCCCACAGTGCGTCATAACACTGCGGCCAAGCCTTCTATAAATTGTTTTCATCATTCCACCTCAGCCCGTATAGCGAGGCGGTTTCCTTGGCACGTCTTGTCGAAGCAGAGATCGTGTGCCCCCCTCTAACGGGATTCTCATTAATACGGATGTGGGTAACCCAACCGCGCCATTTACCGCGGTGCTTGGGAGGCAAGTGAGTTTTATTAGGTAGGTGAGGACGCCTAGCCGTACCTGTTTATATAAAGGGATAAGGATTCACCCTTTTAACCTACGCCTTCTTCCTCCTTCGCCAATCCATCTCTCGCGCACTCAAGCTCCAGCGCCCAAGTCCGCTCTTTTTCCTCAACCTTCTCCAACAATGTCCGGAGCGGGAGGCAAGTGGATGGTCTCCTCCGTTACGGAGGCTCAAGTAAAAAGGCTAAGGAAAGCCGGATACTTATCCAAGGATATCCCGCATCGGCTTCCTGATAAGGGGCAGCTTCTTCCTACCCCAAGGCCCCATGAGAGGGTGGTTTTTCTCCCCCACTTCCTCCGCGGACTGGGCTTTCCACTTCACCCATTTGTCCGGGGGCTCATGTTCTACTACGGCCTAGATTTTCACGATCTGGCCCCAAACTTCGTCCTCAACATCTCGGCGTTTATCATTGTGTGTGAGGCCTTTCTCCGCGTCCGCCCCCACTTCGGCCTCTGGCCCAAGACCTTCAACGTCAAGCCCAAGGTGGTGTCCGGCACCCAGGCGGAGTGCGGAGGTGCTATGGTTGGCAAGATAGCCAACGTCCTCTGGTTCGATGGCTCCCTCGTGGAGTCCCTAAAGGGGTGGCAGGCAGGGTGGTTTTACATCACCGAGCCCTGCGATCCGAAATGGGTCGCGGCCCCTGAGTTCAGATCCGGACCCCCCACGCGGCTCATGTCCTGGAAAGAGACATGCCTGTCGTGGGGCAACGAGGAAGAAGTGACTGGGTTGCAAACATGCATCCAGTCCCTAGTGGACAAGCCAATCCGGCTTGCCAACATAGTCCAGGTCATGCTCGTTTGCCTGATCCTCCCGTGCCAAGAACGGGATTTTACATTGTGGGAATTTGACCCGGCGCAACACCAGACCCTCAGTAGGCTCTTCGACACGACGTATGAAGACGTCTGGAAGGTGCTAACCAAAGGCGCCGAGTCCCCCACATCCGCCTCCGAGGACCACGGATACAGCTCGCAGCGTATCGCCAGCGAGGTGATCTATCTATACCTTTGACATGTTCGTTAAGCTCTTCTTCATAGATTATCTCTATGCGGGATCTAAACCCCCTTTTACCTTTGACAGGCTTGGCTGGAGATAGCCGGACCAATTAACTGTCCCGCCCCTCTGCCCGAAGACCCGGCCCCAGCTCTCTTGGTGAAGCTAATGGCTCCGGCACCTTACGTGGTGCCGGAGAGGAAGGCCAAGAAGAAGAAAACCACCGGGACTCGAAAGAGTTCCCGCAACATGGTGGTGTCGGACTCGTCATCCAACGAGTCCGCAACGCCCTCCTCTCGCGAAAACGAGGAGGAGGAACAAGGAAGCTCTCCCCTCCAGCGAGGGGAGCAAAGAAGAAGAAGGCCGCCCCAACAGGGGAGGCCGAGGGGTCAAGTAAAAGGAAGACCCCTCCGCCGGACTACTTCCACGACGCCGAAGAGGGCGGAGAGGAGTGGCCAGACAGGACCAAGCGTCCGGCGAAATCGTAAGTATTTATATACCAGAGTAACTCATGATACCCTTTTCTTTGTGTGTGTGTGCGGCTTTCCCTGATATCGCATGCATTTTATGCAGCCCGCCCTGGGCCGAACTTGACGACTCGTCGAGTGGCTCCTTGGATTCGTCGGACGTGAACTCTGTCCCACCCACGGTCTCCCCCCGCGTGGCGGACGACGCCGAAGTGGCGCCCCGCCAAGCTTCAGGGCAGGAGGAGATGGTCCTGGAGGAGCCACAAGGCAATCCTCCGGACCCCAGGAGTGAAGGGGATGAAACCCTCCAGGGCTCCAAGTCCGGCTTTGTGCCGGACACCGCACCGGACTCGACAGTCCCGGTCCGTGGCGGGCGAACTCCTTCCAAGAGGAGTAAGCCGTCCGAGCCGGCGGCCTCCGTCCAACCGGAGGCGCCGGAAAATTTGCTGGAGGTGCTTGAGGGCGCCGCCATCAACGAGGAGCACCGTACTGTTATGAGTACGGTGATCCAAAGGATTCTGTCCGCCAAGAGCGGACTGAATGAAGCTTGTGCTAGCCTTCTAACAGGCTTCGAGGTAAGTAAAAATGTGCCAATTTATTTAACGCATAGACAGTAGCCCCTGATGCTCTGTTCGGTGTTCGGGAAGAAAAGCCGAATAGAGGATCTAATAATTTTCGCAGGAGTCTAATAAAAAGGTCAAATATGCGTATGCAGGCTTCGCTGCTTTCCACCGCCGCACTGACTGCACAGATGGAAGTCCTTAAAAAGGACCTCGGGCGGTCCGAGCAAGAGCTCAGCCTTGCCAAACGGCAGCTCAAGGAGAGAGAAGGTAAGAAATACCCTAAAAGGAAAGGTGCCTATACAGAGGCTTGATTGCAGAAAGAAATAATAGGATTGTGCTGCTTATTGTAGGGGCCACAACCGAGGTGACAGCCCTGAAGCAGGCGCTGGCTGAGGCCGAGAAGAAAACGGTCGAGGAGCGCAGCGAGCGAGAGAAGCTTGGGGTCCAAGTCGGCGAGGTGCAGCAAGAGATGCAAGCTCTCATGAAAAAACATGAGGGTTTGGAGCTTGAGGCGAAAAATCAAGCATCCGAGCTCGCCTCGGCCGTCAAGACCGCCAAGAATGCCAAGGCCGAAGCCCAGAAGGCCCTCCAAGAGTTGGAGGATGCGAGAAACATAGCAGCGGGTAAGGCATTCTCAATGCAAAGTAGGAATATAAAAGTAAATTACCTATTTCTTACCCGAATCCGGAGTTCTCCAGGAGCGTTCTTCGATCTTCCCCGCAGCGCATCCGACGCCGCCGCGTTCTACCGAGCTGAACATGGCAGCTCGACGGAGAGTGTGTTCTGGTCTCAGTATTCTGAGGCCGGACACCCTGTGCCCTTGAGCGACCAGCTGAAACAGCTGGCCGAGCTCCATAAGGCGGCCGAACAGGCCATGAAGGGCTTACTAGTTCGGCTGTGGCCTGGAGAGGCCCTGCCTGGGAGCTATTTCGGGCTGGTGCGGCGGCTGGTGGAGGCCTGTCCACGACTTGAAGTCATCAAGCGCTCCGTTTGTATTGAAGGTGCCTGGAGGGCCCTTGCCCGTGTAAGGTTACACTGGGGTAAGCTGGACGGAGAGAAGCTGGTGAAGGACGGGCCGCCGCAGGGGAAGGAGCATCGCAAGCCCGAGAACTACTACAAGGACGTTCTTGCCGAAGCCCGCCTTGTCGCGGATGAGTGTACTAAAGATGTAGTATTTGAATGAACTTGCTCGTTTGTATCCTGTGCGCTGAAAACTTGTTCATATGCGCTAAGCAATGCTTGTTTAATTTAAAATATTATTTTCTGTGCGGCCGCTTATCAAAAATTGAGAGATGGCGAGTCGTCGGCTTCTGCCCCCATGCCACTAGTGCTGGGGTGTTCGGGATAAACCTGAGGGCTCTTGTTCCCATAGTTGGGTCCTTCGAGGGAGGCGCTCAGCACAGCGAACCAGGCAATCGTACTATAATGGTTGAACACTCTCACTTAGCCATAGAACGTTATAATTTTAAATTTCGGTGAAGCCCCTAGTTCGGAAGGCCGAATTCGGGGCGCTATCCACGCCTTTGGCCGGACATAGCCAGCTCCTCGCTCAAAGCGGCATAAGCCTTTAAGGACTCGAAAAACCTCTTGAACAGCGACCGGTCTCGCGCCTTATCATGACAGTCTGTTTTAGCTTTCTCCACTGAGGTGCTCAACCCACCTGATCTGGTGCACAATCGCAGTGGTTCTCCTAGTGCTACCTTACCCGATAGAGCGGAACGTAAGGTACCAAAACATAGGAGCCGTGCAAACCCAACATGTGACCAAAATCATGACTCGGAGCCGATGCATATAGTGCTATAAGTTCGGGGTGCCGCACTTGTGAAAGTGTACGGACTTCTCACAACCAGATAGAAGGGTAATGAAGCCCCTGGCGTGGTTTGCCGTACCATGGTGTACAGGTGCGATCATGTTATTTAATAAACATATATATATATATATATATATATATATATATATAAGAGGATAATGCAAAAGATAGACAAAAAGTTATGCATTGTTTATAAGGAGGCTATTTATCAAAGCCGAACGATACAAGTAGTGCGATAGGCAAACAAGATATTAGACTATTTAACATGTCCTGACCAGGCGCAGGTCACGAAGTTTAGAAATAGATATATCGCTCGAAATAGAGACCACCTGAGAATTCCGGAGTGCGGCGTAGCTTTGTCTGCTTTCCTGGGTCTTGCATCGTTTGTGCGGCAACACTGCCGGACAGGTATCCAGAGTATGGAGTCCTGAAAGTAAAAGGAGTGCGGCAGCCCCTAGTACGTTTGACGCCGTATCTTAGGCATGCCGTTTAATGTGCCCCTCCCCCTGTGCCCATGGAATTTTAAGGGCATAATTGTGTACTCTAGGTACTGGCTCCGTTATGGTGCGATGGCTGGGGTTGGGGCCGAATTGCTACGCTTGCTCCGAACGTGCCAAACGGTCTTGTTGCAGGTTACTCCGGGCGCGCTTTGCATTGTCCGGTTTTTTAACAGCCAGACTGGAGTGTTGCCTTGAGAGGCTGCTTTGTACTTCCGCCGTGAGGGCCGCCGTGTGCTCCTCCGTACGGATGGAGCGTTCGGTGTTTCCGCTGACCGTGATTACTCCTCGAGGGCCTGGCATCTTGAGCTTGAGATATGCGTAGTGCGGCACCGCATTGAATTTAGCGAATGCGGTTCGTCCAAGCAGGGCATGATAGCCACTGCGGAACGGGACGATATCGAAGATTAACTCTTCGCTTCGGAAGTTATCCGGAGATCCGAAGACCACATCAAGTGTTATCGAGCCTGTGCAATTGGCCTCTACACCTGGGATGACGCCTTTAAAGGTCGTCCTTGTGGGCTTGATCCTTGAAGGATCTATGCCCATTTTCCGCATTGTATCCTGATAAAGCAGGTTCAGGCTACTGCCGCCGTCCATGAGGACTCTTGTGAGGTGAAATCCGTCCACGATTGGGTCAAGAACCAATGCGGCGAAACCACCGTGACGGATGCTAGTGGGGTGGTCCCTCCGATCGAAGGTGATCGGGCAGGAGGACCATGGGTTGAACTTTGGGGCGACTGGCTCCATCGCGTATACGTCCTGTAGCACACGCTTCCTCTCCCGCTTGGGAATGTGTGTTGCGTATATCATGTTCACCGTCCGCACTTGTGGGGGAAACCCTTTCTGTCCATTGTTGTTCGGCGGCCTGGGCTCCTCCTCGTCATCGCTATTCAGTTCCTTGTCTTTGTGTTCGGCTCTTAACTTGCCTGCCTGCTTGAAGACCCAATAGTCCCTGTTGGTGTGATTGGCTGGCCTTTCGGGGGTGCCGTGAATCTGGCACGAGCGATCGAGTATCCGGTCCAAACTGGACGGGCCCTGGGTATTCTTTTTAAACGGCTTTTTCCGCTGACCGGATTTATAGCCTCTGAATCTGGCATTTACTGCCGTATCCTCATTGCTGTCGCTGCTGACGCGGCGCTTTTGCTTATTCTGGCGTGACCTGCCACTTTTATCCTTGGTATCCGAATTACCGTGCTTCTTCGATAAGTTGTTGCTGCGAGCCAGCCAGCTGTCTTCGCCTGCGCAAAAGCGGGTCATGAGTGTCGTGAGGGCTGCCATGGATTTCGGCTTTTCCTGTCCCAGGTGCTGGGCAAGCCATTCGTCGCGGATGTTATGTTTGAAAGCTGCTAGGGCCTCTGCATCCGGACAATCGACTATCTGATTTTTCTTTGTTAGGAACCGTGTCCAGAATTGCCTGGCCGATTCTTCTGGCTGCTGGATTATGTGGCTTAGGTCGTCGGCGTCCGATGGCCGCACATAGGTCCCCTGGAAGTTGTCGAGGAATGCGGCCTCCAGGACCTCCCAAGAACCGATTGAGTCTACTGGGAGGCTATTGAGCCAGTGCCGGGCTGGTCCCTTGAGCTTAAGGGGCAAATATTTGATGGCGTGCAAGTCATCGCCACGTGCCATGTGGATGTGATGGAGATAGTCCTCAATCCATACTGCTGGATCTGCGTACCATCGTATGACTCGATATTGACGGGTTTGAAACCCTCTAGGATTCTATGATCCATTACTTCGTCTGTGAAGCATAGTGGGTGTGCGGCGCCTCTGTACTGGGCTATGTCACGACGCAGTTCGGAAGATCTGTGCCTGTTGTGTTCGGCCCGGCCGGATTTACTGTGTCCGGAGTGAAGGTCATCACATGTCGTCGGGCGTCCGCGTGATCCGTAGATCGATCTTGTTTGCCTTGCTTTATCCTCCAGTACGTCTCGCAGGTCTGGCTCGTTTACCCGTGCCTTATTTGAACGGCGCCGGGCCATGGCTTGTTTAGAGGTTCGACAGGCCTCTCTGCCGCGGCCGCGAGGTGGCCGGTCTGCCATGGCATGAGCTTCCTCCTCTGATTGGGGTAGCGGCCTGCGCTTGGGATAATTTTTGGAGGGGCGCTCGAGTTCATGCTCTTCGGCCGCAAGGACTTCGGTCCATCTGTCAGCTAGCAAATCTTGATCAGCTCTAAGCTGTTGCTGCTTTTTCTTTAGGCTGTTCGCCGTGGCTAGAAGCCTGCGTTGAAAGCGCTGTTGTTCAGCAGGGTCTAATGGTACGACGAATTCATCGTCGCCGAGGCTTGCCTCGTCTTCGGAGGGAGGCATGTAATTATCATCCTCAACCTCCTGCTCTGCCGCTCTCTCGTGAGGGCTGGCTTTTTCATCTTCCTGCGCCGAATCTTGCTGGTTTTGGTGTTCGTCGGCGCTGTCCGGGGTAGTATTATCTCCCGTGCCAGAATCACCGTTTCTGCTGTGGTGGGATTTAGAGCGGCGCCGTTGGCACCGGCATTTTGGCGGTTTTTTCGAGGTGTCGTCCTCCGCAGTTCCCTCGCCATCTCCATCCTTTGGAGCATCCACCATGTATATATCATATGACGAGGTGGCGTTCCAGCGCCCTACAGGTGCTGGTTCTTGTTCGTCTCCTCCTTCGTCGTCCATACCGTCGAAGTCTTCGGAGCCGAAGTCAAGCATGTCGGTTAAGTAATCGACACTGGCTATTAAGTGGGTGGTGGGTGGGCTTTGAATTTCTTCGTCGTCCGAATCCCAACCTCGCAGGCCATAGTCCGGCCTGGGCTCTCCTGATAAAGAGAGAGACTTGAGAGAATTCAGAATATCACCAAAAGGTGAGCACTGAAAGATGTCCGCGGCGGTGAACTCCATTACAGGTGCCCAAACAGACTCCATCGGCAGGGGCACGGAAGGCCCGGAGTTCGGAGAGGAGTCCGGATCCTTGGAGTCGTGAGCCATGCGGAGTGCGGGGCTGGCGTTCGGCTCGATCGCCTTTGAGATCGCAGCCCCTGAGGTGACGTCCAACCGTTCATCCTTGGAGAACGCGGCGGGCTCCGAGTCAGGCATCGGGGCCGGAGCGTGTGCGGCCTCCAGGGCACTGTTCGGAGGCAGAGCTATATCATGCCCCTCGAGATAGTGCGGCGCACTTGGCTGTGGCTTGAATCCGTCGAAGATCAAGTCTCCGCGGATATCTACCGTGGAGTTTAAGCTTCCAAACCTGACTTGATGGCCAGGGGCGTAGCTTTCGATCTGCTCCAAATGACCAAGTGAATTGGCCCGCAGAGCAAAGCCGTCGAAGACGAAGATCTGTCCGGGGAGGAAAGTCTCACCCTGGACCTCATCGTTGTTGATGATCAAAGGAGCCATCGGGCCTAAAAGCGACGACACAGAGGAACTCTCAATTAAAGCACCAATGTCGGTGTCAAAACCGGCGGATCTCGGGTAGGGGGTCCCGAACTGTGCGTCAAGGTTGGATGGTAACAGGAGACAAGGGACACTTTATTTTACCCAGGTTCAGGCCCTCTCGATGGAGGTAAAACCCTACTCCTGCTAGATTAATATTGACTTTATGGGTAGTACGAGAGTAGATCTACCACGAGATCAAGGAGGCTAAACCCTAGAAGCTAGCCTATGGTATGATTTTGTATGATGATGGTTGTCCTACGGACTACAACCCTCCGGTTTATATAGACACCGGATAGGGTTAGGGTTACACAGAGCCGGTTACAATGGTAGGAGATCTTGAATATCCGCACACCTAGCTTGCCTTCTACGCCAAGAAAAGATCCTTCCGGACACGGGACGAAGTCTTCAACTTTATATCTTCATAGTCTTGGAGTCCGGCTGAAGGTATAGTTCGGCTATCCGAACACCCCCTAATCCAGGACTCCCTCAAACACCAACATCATATTCACTAGCATCACACATAATTTCAAAAGGCAAGTTCCAATTAGGTGGTTGAACAATAGGTGCAGAAATTAAGGCTTTCTTGAGTGTTTCAAAAGCTTCTAAAGAATCATCATAAAAAACAAAAGGAATATCCTTTTGCAAAATATTCGTAAGAGGCCTACATTTTTTAGAAAAGTCTTTGATAAATCTCCTATAGAAACTAGCATGACCTAAGAAACTATGAATATCTTTTATATATTTAGGACATCGCATTTTCTCAATTGCATCAACCTTAGCTTTGTCCACTTCAATACCTCTTTCAGAAATTTTATGACCCAAAACAATGCCTTCATTAACCATAAAGTGACACTTCTCCCAATTCAAGACAAGATTTGTTTGTTCACATCTCTGCAAAACTCGATCGAGATTGCTTAAACAATCATCAAAAGACTTCCCATAAACAGAGAAGTCGTCCATGAAAACCTCAAAAATCATTTCACAAAAGTCAGAGAATATAGCGGTCATACATCTTTGAAAGGTAGCAGGTGCATTACATAAACCTAAAGGCATATGTCTATAAGCATAAGTTCCAAAGGGACTAGTAAAAGTGGTCTTTTCTTGATCAGGTTGAGAAATAGGTATTTGTGAAAAACCAGAATATCCATCAAGGAAGCAAAAATGTGTGTGCTTAGACAACCTTTCTAGCATTTGATCAATAAAAGGTAGAGGGTAATGATCTTTTCTAGTGGCTTCGTTTAATTTTCTAAAATCAATTACCATTCTATAACCTGTAACAATTCTTTGTGGAATCACTACAAAAAAATACACTTCCGTGATGATACGTGTTTGTCATAGTAGGTCACGTTTTCTGTCATGCATGTACATCCATGACAAATTTATGACAGAATCAAGATAGTCATACCTGTGCTGTTGTAGAAGTGTTCCATGACATTACCAAAATTATCATCACGGAAGTGTCCACTTCCATGACGGTAAATCACGCGTCACAGAAGTGCTTTTGTCAAGGGTGACCGACACGTGGCATCCATCGTAATGGAACGCCGTTAAGCTATCGGGTCCGGTTTTGGATCCGATAACCCGTTAACAGCCCCGACCAATGGGGATTTTCCATGTGTAAAATCATCACTGGTCGGAGGAAACCCGTGTCGGTTCACCGTTGGGACAGATGTCATCCACTCATTGGACCCAAAGCGCCATGATACGTCGACACGTGGCATGGCCCAACAGAGGCCCATTCCTGTGAAAAGGCCGACCCGTTTGACTTGGTCAAAAGGTGGCGGGCCGGCCCAAAGCAAGCCTGTGAACGGCCTATTCGCAAATAGCCCATTTATAGCGCGCAAACCCAGGGCCCGTTTACGACCTATCCGAATTAGGCCTAGTAGCGTCATATGGGCCGTCCAATATAATTCCAGCCTGTTTTAACTTCCGGCCCATGTATGGCCCATGACGTCTTTCGGCCCATATGAGGCCCTTATTACTCTCGGCCCATTAACGACCCGTGGTAAAAACGGGCCTGTAATGAACAGTGTATCACTTTATACCCATTAACAGCATGTGGTGAAACTAGGCCGTAATGAACAGTGTATCACTTTATACCCATTATCGGCCCATTATTCCGTTGGGCCGTTTCCAGCCCATGTTATCTTTCGACCTTCTCGAGGCCCATTTATTCTTGGGCTCATTTACACATTCATTTACTTACGGCCCGTTACTATCATTTTCTGCTTGTGGGCCAAATTCAGCCCGTGGTTATAGTCGGCCCGTTTGTGGCCCAATAATACGTTGGGCCGTTTTCATGTAAAAAAAACATTGGGCTGTTTTCATAGAATTATCAAATACGGCCTATTAACGGCCCGTTATTGTCCACGAATAGTACGGCCCATGATTAGCGAAATGATGATACGCCCCGTAGAAGGCACATGGATCCTACGGCCTGTAAAAGGCCCATGAATCGTATGGCCCGTAGAAGGCCCATGGATTCTACGGCCCGTATATAAGGCCAATGGATCCTACGGCCCGTAGAAGGCCCATGGATCGTACGGCCCGTAGGAAGCCCATGGTTACAACAATCCGTGTGTTGCCATGATTATTTTGGCCGAGTTTCCAAAGATAGGTTATTGTGGCCACTAGAAAAACACAGAAAAAGAACTGCAGTGACTACAAGCAAACAACTAAACAAGACAATAAGGAAATAAATAAGCAAGCAATTAACGCTAGCCTATTACTGCTATTACACATATTACATCCACTGGGCATCAAAGTTCGCCACTAGTGCAAATATAGGGAACAAAGCAGCATATTACATACACTGGCCGTCAAAATTGGCCACCCGTGCAAATAAATGCAACAGCAGAACAAGAGCATAACTGAAACAACTTCAGAAGAGCTCAAGAAACATGGTATCCACCATGCTGGCAATAAGCTTAGCAAGCTTATTAGCTTTGTCCTTTTTGGCGCTAAAATCCTCCAACGCTTGCTGTTGCACCAGAAAGTATGCATCTGAATGCTCCAGGGACTTCCGCAGTCCTTCCGCTTCTTGTCGCAACACAACTGATCGATGTCTTTCAGCTTGTAGTTGAGACTCAAGAAACCGAACTAATTCGAACAGTGAGTTTGAATAGCTTGTGCAAGCGGTAGTGGCCAGTAACTCCAACACTAAACCAAGACATGACTTTGGGGTTGTCTCACTGTCTTCGAGATAGTCTTCCTTAGCTAATTTATCAGCTTTGTTGGGGACCAACAAGGATGTGTCACTATCCTGAACCTTATCTGCATTACTTCCTTTACCATTTCTTAATAAGGCACTCTTGCCCAATATTCTGTCAGTATTCTAAAAGAAGAAACAAGCAGACACATAACAATTTAGCATGTACTAGTATATGAAACTCATTTCGGTGAACCAGTTCATTAGTAAGGTGGACAGGATTAAACTACCAAGTCTTCTATTCCCAAGTTCTAGTACATAATAAAAGCGTCAAACAAACATATATCTATGTCCTATGGTCACCGCATTGTCTTGCCAAATCAAAATAGAGACACGGTTCAAATCATATCAGTTCAAGACAAAGCAGCAGTGAAAGAATACAAAGCATGGGAAACTACACGGCACAACAAGATTTTAGATGGGTACCACGGGTCTACATGTACAACAACACTATTTTCTTTGTTGTGATGCTAGTAATGTGCATGATATGAGAAGTCAAATGTATACACAATTGAAATTGAAATCAACAGAGCTATTGATAAGAGCAAGCCTGTTAAAGAAACATGCATGAACATACCTACTGTGCCATTGGAGTTTCGAGTGGGTCCTTCAATTTAAAAATAAGTTTGTATGAGTAAATACAGTGATTCAAGAGCAAAGCAGTATGCATGATAGCAATCATAGTTAAAAAAGGCGCGCCTAAGCGAGCACTTAAGAGCCTAGGTTCTAGGCATTGGCGAAACGCATTGCGCGTAACTACGCTTAATCTGGGCATAACTGCGCATAAGCATGCGCTTTGGTCAGTAAAGCGCAAGGCGGTGGCAAAACACACAATTAATGCCTAGCGCTTCTTGGAACTATGATAGCAATGGAATCTTAAATTAGAATAGTTGTTCTTCAGGTTTAGGAACTTGTTCTACATGAACAGAGTACAGTGAGGCACAAGAATATAGTACTTAAAAATAGAAAATGAGCTCATAGACCTTACCACATTCTTGGTTCGGGACCAGTACAGAACAAGGCGTTCCCAGTAATCGTCCAGTAAATGTGTCTCAGGAGAATGTAAGGGAATTTGATGAGTTTCTTTGCCGGTGAAGTACGTTTTCTTCAGGTAATTCTGATACTGCCACCAAGCATTCTTGAAGATAGCAGAGGTATTAGCACAGGTTACCTCATCCTGAGTTTCCAAATCGGTCCTTCTCTATAGAGAAAATGGGAAAATTTGTTGTATTATAACCATCATGGAGGTAGGATGTATGGGACAAAGCAAAGTAATTGCCATGAATAACATTACTTACACATAACTCCTGGACAAACACCTGCAACTGGCATTTTCCTTCATCTTTAGTATAATATTTCCAAGATGGGAAGATACACACATACGATTTAACAACATCAAATGCGATAGATGCTAGAGTACGACTAGCTGGTTGTGCTTCTTCCACAGGAATAGGCGTACTAACCGGTGGAGTTGGGGTTCGCCGTGGTAGTACTGACCCTTTGGGCACTGGAGCTGCCTTACTAACTGCTCTTGTTTGGGAGCTCTGTGGTGGAGATGGTGCTGTGTCAACAGGAACTGGGTTACTATATGCTGGGGTTGGGGTTAGATTGGGTGAAGCTGGTTCTCTATCCATCACGGTAGGGGTACAATCTGTGAGAGTTTGGGTTATATGTGGTAGGGCTGGTTCTCGTGCATGTACAACCGGGGTGCTATCTCCACCAAGAGGTAGCACTGTTTTATTTGAAGACCGTGTTTTTAGTCAGCTAGATGCTGGCATCACCCGC
The DNA here is from genome assembly GCA_032464435.1 of Aegilops umbellulata. Classification (NCBI taxonomy): domain Eukaryota; kingdom Viridiplantae; phylum Streptophyta; class Magnoliopsida; order Poales; family Poaceae; genus Aegilops; species Aegilops umbellulata. The sequence goes on along the minus strand of CP136056.1, from coordinate 379,629,526 downwards.
TCCAATTCAAATGGCTGATAAACAGGAAACATAGTTGAATATACAGACATTGTATGAGAGGCAGATGCAATAGATAGTGTGGAAAAAAGAGGACATGAAATAGTTGACATGTATATTGTTTTACTAAAATGGATAGCATGACATAATTTCACATATATGATGTCTATCTAAACTGGATAGCATAGCATAACATAATTCAAAGATATGATGAATAACTAAAACGTCATGCCAAGTTAGAGCATACACCTCGATGGGGGAATAGAACTGGTCATCTGTCTCTGAATCCATCTCTGAGGGGCTATCGGGACCCAACAAGAGATCTGCTTCGACAGGTAGCACTGTCTGCTCTGAAGGCCTTATGTTTCAATCCAGATTTTTCAATCTCCCACCCAAATGGCCGATTCATAGGAAGAGTAGTTTAATGTACAAACATTGTCGACAAATGGAAATGTAATGAAGAAAAGGATGGGCAAGATATCATTAAAATATATGATGCCTGGTTAAACAGGATGGCATTGCACATTTCACATATATTATGGTTGGCTAAAAGACATGAGACTGCATAATTCCCATATATGATATAGAAACTAAACAGGTGGCGACAGAACATGGCTAAACTAAGTAGATGACATATATGATGTCAAAAGTAGGCACTACAAGGCAACATATGCATGATATGACTAACATCATCATGCCAAGGTAGAGCAAACACCTTGGGGGGTAAATAGGAGTGTTCGGCGGTGTCTGAATCCGCCTCAGAACAGATATCTTCCTCTGGATTACAATCTGGAGAGGGGTGGGGAGGGTTTGCCATTGAACCCACCATGGAGCGATGTATGCATGACATTGTATTGCCGTGCAAAACCCTTCTCCTTTTCTCTACGTATTCAGCATGACTGTGTACAATATCTGACATGCATACAAAAAATATGGTGAGATTATGTAAGGAGAGCATGCAGAAATTTAGAGTGATGGTAACAACCAGTGGATGGATCCAAAAATAATGATAGCAGGCTGGTGATTGCTTTAATTTAATAAAAAGACAGATGATGATTGCTTTACTATTTGTTTCCCACCCAAGATGAACAAAATAGGCATACCCTAGGTGAACCAGATATTAGATAGAGATACTATTCATTGCTTCCTCGATATGTGCCCCACAACTAATTTAGAACTCAAGTTTGAACATTAATTTGGACCTGACTTGGATTCCAAGAGGTGAATAGGACGATAAAGTAGCAGGTAATTTTAAGCAATGCATAACATAAGCAGAATCAAAAGAGTGCGACCTCTTTTGTGGACCCGTGTACTCCTCAGGTTCATCTGCTGAGCTGATGATGGTGATGCCGTTGCGGTGGGTGCTGGCGGCAGGGAAGGAGATCTGAGGCGGCGAAACACGGTCAGGAGTCGTGATGTTTGGTTGGTGGATGTTTCTGTCGATGGAGCACCTCAGGTGAGGTGGACGACATCGCGGTAGGAGCAGGACAAACCACACAAAGTTCCCTTCAACACCTACCTGTAACTGAAGTAATTCTGTAAGGGCTCATTTGGCTTGCATGGTTCTAAAAACGCAGGGATATGAAAAACACCGGAATAGGATAGGAATGCACATTGTAAACAGAGAATTTGTAAACACGGGATTTCTGTCAACTTGGATGTCTGGTGAGGGAGTCCTGGATTAGGGGGTGTTCGAATAGCCGAACTATACCTTCAGCCGGACTCCAGGACTATGAAGATACAAAGTTGAAGACTTCGTCCCGTGTCCGGAAGGATCTTTTCTTGGCGTGGAAGGCAAGCTAGGTGTGCGGATATTCGAGATCTCCTACCATTGTAACCGACTCTGTGTAACCCTAACCCTATCCGGTGTCTATATAAACCGGAGGGTTGTAGTCCGTAGGACAACCATCATCATACACAATCATACCATACGCTAGCTTCTAGGGTTTAGCCTCCTTGATCTCGTGGTAGATCCACTCTTGTACTGCCCATATCATCAATATTAATCTAGCAGGAGTAGGGTTTTACCTCCATCGAGAGGGCCCGAACCTGGGTAAAATAAAGTGTCCCTTGTCTCCTGTTACCATCCGACCTTGACGCACAGTTCGGGACCCCCTACCCGAGATCCGCCGGTTTTGACACCGACATTGGTGCTTTCATTGAGAGTTCCTCTGTGTCGACGCTTTTAGGCCTGATGGCTCCTTTGAACATCAACAACGACGAGGTCCAGGGTGAGACTTTCCTCCCCGGACAGATCTTCGTCTTCGGCGGCTTCGCTCTGCGGGCCAATTCGCTTGGTCATCTGGAGCAGATCGAAAGCTACGCCCCTGGCCATCAAGTCAAGTTTGGAAGCTTAAACTACACGGCTGATATCCGCGGAGACTTGATCTTCGACGGGTTCGAGCCACAGCCAAGCGCGCCGTGCTATTTCGAGGGGCACGATGTAGCTCTGCCTCCGAATAGCACCCTGGAGGCCGCACACACTCCGGCCCCGATCCTTGACTCGGAGCCCGTTGTGTTCTCTAAGGATGAACGGTTGGACGTCACCTCGGGGGCTGCGATCTCAAAGGCGATCGAGCCGAACGCCAGCCCCGTACCCCGCACGGCCCAGGACTCCAAGGAGCCGGACTCTTCTCCGAACTCCAGGCCTTCTGCACCCCCGCCGATCGAATCTGATTGGGCGCCCGTAATGGAGTTCACCGCCGCGGACATCTTTCAGTGCTCACCTTTCGGTGATATCCTGAATTCTCTCAAATCTCTCTCTTTATCAGGAGAGCCCAGGCCGGACTATGGCCTGCGAGGTTGGGATTCGGACGACGAAGAAATTCATAACCCACCCACCACCCACTTGATAGCCGTTGTCGATGATTTAACCGACATGCTCGACTTCGGATCCGAAGACTTCGACGCTATGGACGACGAAGATGGAGGCGAACAGGAACCAGCACTTATAAGGCGCTGGACCACCACCCCACCTAATGATGTACTCATGGTGGATACCCCTAAAGGAAAAGACAACGAGGAAAAAGGGGACGAAAAAAGGGACAAACCCTCCGAAAAGCAATCAAAGCGGCGACGAAAACGCCGAGCCAAGCCCCGCCTCGATCAAGACCCAGCCATAGAGCAGGACGAGCCGGTAGATGACGAGCGCGCCTCAGAGCAACCGTACGAACAGGGCAACTCGGATAGAGAGGACAGACAGCCCTCCCCCGGCCATAACAGAACTCCGGACAATCTCACACCGCATAAAACCACGGAGCAGAAGAATCTCCACGAAAGGCTCGTTGCTACAGCACGCAGCCTGAAAAAGCAGAAGCGGAAGCTAAAGACGGCGGAAGATGCACTCAGAATAAGATGGAGCAAGGTAATCAAGACCGCAGACAAATACGGCGGCAGCCGCCGCACTAAAAGCTATCCGAAGAGAAAACTACTGCGCGAATTCGATCAAGAGGCCCTAGAGCCCTCGCATTCGAAAAATATAAAAGCCATATGGTCAGATAGGCGACCACACGGCCACCATAAAACGGCAAACGGCGCCGCATTCAATGCGGCATGCGACCCAATTAAAGACTTGCATCATGGCCCAGACAGGTCCATTTACGGGCCAAGAAAGCAAGCTATCGCAAGCAATGCAAAAAAGCCATCATCAGAATCCGGCACACCCAAATACAGGGGCGCCGCACACCCCCTATGTTTCACCGATGAGGTCCTGGAATACGAATTTCCAGAGGGATTCAAACCCGTCAACATAGAGGCGTACGATGGAACAACAGACCCCGGAATCTCGATCGAGGATTATATCCTCCATATACATATGGCTAGAGGAGATGATCTCCACGCCATTAAATATCTACCCCTTAAGCTTAAAGGGCCAGCTCGGCACTGGCTTAAAAGCCTTCCCAAAAACACAATTGGAAGTTGGGAAGAGCTCGAGGACGCTTTCCGAGCAAATTTTCAAGGGACCCACGTCCGCCCTCCGGACGCAGACGATCTTAGTCACATAACTCAACAGCCCGGAGAATCAGCGCGACAGTTTTGGAACAGATTCCTTACTAAAAAGAATCAGATAGTGGATTGTCCGGACGCCGAGGCCTTAGCAGCTTTCAGGCATAATGTCCGAGACGAATGGCTCGCCAGACACCTCGGCCAGGAAAAGCCAAGAACAATGCCCGCACTCACAAGCCTCATGACCCGCTTTTGCGCAGGAGAGGACAGCTGGTTGGCAAGGCGCAACCCCATCGACCCAAGTACATCCGAAATCAGGGATGGAAACGGAAAACCGCGACGAAATAAGGACCGTCGCCGAATTAAAGGAAAAAGTCTGAAGAGCGTGGCAGTCAATGCCGGATTCAAAAGCTCACGGCAAAATCAAACAAAACCATCCCCCCAGGATAACAGGGATGATCCGTCCAGCTTAAATAGAATCCTGGGCAGAATATGTCAGATACACAGTACTCCTGGGAAGCCTGCCAATCACACCCACAGAGAGTGTTGGGTTTTTAAACAATCCGGACAGCTTAACGCCGAACACAAGGGGCTCGACACACCAAGTGAAGAAGAGGACGAACCCCAAAGGCAGAGTACCAGGAAACAAAAGAACTTCCCACAAGAAGTCAAAACAGTGAACTTACTTCACGTCACAAAACGTATGACACCCATAAATGTACGTACAATCAAACAATCCCCTCAGGAGTCCCGTCACTGGTCACTAAAGCCAATCATTTTTTATCAGCTAAATTACTCTAGAAATATCAAAAACGCAGGCCAGACTGCCCTGATACTGGATCCAATAATCGATGGATTCCAGTTTACCAATGTCCTTATGGACGGAGGCGGTGGACTAAACCTGATATATCAGGATACAATCCGCCGCATGGGCATAAACCCAGCAAGAATCCGCCACAGAAAAACCTCCTTTCAAGGGGTAGCACCAAGCCCGGACACCCACTGTATGGGTTTTCTCCGGCTTGTGGTCATATTTGGCTCTCCCAACAACTTCCGTCGCGAAAAGCTGACCTTCCATGTAGTCCCGTTTTCAAGTCGCTATCAAGCACTAATGGGACGCGGAGCTTTCGCTCGCTTTAACGCCATACCGCATTACGCATCTCTCACACTTAAGATGCCTGGTCCACGAGGCATCATCTCTTTAAAGGGAGCGCACTAAAATACGCCTCCTCCAAACGGAGGACTGCGCGGCTACTTAAACAGCCGCACAATAAAGTGGCCTCGCCAGCCAAAGGACTTTTTTTATACATAAGTCATGAAAGGCCATGGACCCGGACTCAACAAAGTTCGGCACACGTCCGTCATCAATGCAGGCTCATAAACGCCATACGCCCCCGTACCAGGGGCTATACGCAGAGACAATAAAGCTCAACTTAATATATTTTTTACTTTATATTTTGTTTATTATCTTTTTATTCCGCACAACCCATTTTCAATTCAGTTCCTCTCTTTTACAGATGAACGTCGTGCGGCGCCCGTCCAGGACACGGCACAGCGGAGACACAGGCGCAGACGTGCAGTAGGGACCCGCCTTAAGGTTTCTTTTTAGATTAAGACCCTGTGTAAACCTTTTTACTGTCTCTTGCTGCTATACATCCCCTGGTTTGTTTTGCCATAACCAAGGAGGAGGCTGGCATTTTGGCATGTGGCCACACCATAATTATTGCTCGTACCTGGACACTAGGGGCTCTTTTTTTTAGGGTGTTGTCTTACCCGCACTGATAAAGACCAAACACCTTAGGGAGTGTCCGGCGTCGCGACTTTTGGCACTATATGCATCAGCTCCGAATCATGATTTTGGTCATATGTTGGGTTGCCCGGCTCTTGAGTTCGGCCACCTTACGTTCCGCTCTATCGGCTAAGGTAGCACCAGGAGAACTACCGCGATTGTGCCCCGGTTCGGCCGGGTGAGCACCTCAGTAGAGAAAGCCGAAAACCGACTGTCATGATGTAGCGCGAGACTGGTCGCCACTCGATGACTCATAGGGATTTTTCGAATCCCTCCGCTTTGACGAAGGGCCGTTTCCTGGTCAGGCACGTACGCGCTCCAAACTCGGGCAAAGTGCATTTGCCACTAAAGGGCTACCTAAAGAGTCCCACTGTCAAGCTCCTATGGCTAAGTGAAAGTGTTAAAGCATTATAGTCCGGTTGCCTAGCCCGCTGCGCTATCACCTCCTTTTGTAGGACCAAGACGTTGGGTTAAGTGTGAAAATGCGTCTTTTGCGCGCACCCCCGCACTATGTGCGTGGGGGCTGAAGCCAACGACTGCAATCTTTCAGAATTTATATATTAAAACGGCCGCATAGGAGGTGTTCTTAGTACTTGAAGGCACAAGTCTAAAAAAATGCCACTACAATTTATCACAATACTGTTTTATGATTACATATGCTATCATAATATAGCTTCCTTCGAGCACTGCGTCTCTATTACGCGAGCGCCTTCGAGGACTTCCTCAAAATAGTGCTCGGCAGGTGTTCGGCTTTTGTCCGAATCCCAGGACGCAACAGTGGTGGGCTCCATATCTGCCCAGTATGTCTTGACACGGGCAAGAGCCAGCCGAGCGCCCTCTACGCACGCTGACCTCTTCATAGCATCGACATGTGGCACCACGTCTAGCAATTGCTGCACCAAGCTGAAATAGCTCTTCGGCTTCGATCTCCCCGGACACAGACGATCCATGATATACTTCATGGCGAGTCCGGACAATCTATTCAGCTCGGCCCATTGGGCCAGGCGATCGTCCACGGCCAGCGGACGCTCTGGATTGATGAATTGCGACCAAAAGAGCTTCTCCACTTCATGATCCTTTTTATCTCGAAAGTGTTCGGTCGCATCAGTGGCACTAGCCGCCAAATCCAGATAGGTGTCCTCTATACTCCACATCCGGTTTAACGGGGCAAACTTCGGATCACAAAATTTCCACCGCAGCGAGAAGGGCTTTCCATCCGCAATCTGTCCGGCTTGACGCAGCTCTTCCTTCGCCCCTCTCATTATAGAGCGGCCGTCCTTGGCGTCAGCAACAGCCTTCTCTAAGCTCTTTTGCTTCGCTCGATCTTCTTCTTCAAGAAGCTTGCAACGGTCAGTAGCGCTCTTTAACTTTACGGCCATATCAGCCATTTCATCCTTGCTTCGGCAATGGGCAGCCTATTCGGCTTTCAGCTCTTCAAGGGCTTTTACGGCAGCCGCATCGCTTTTTCTGGCTTGATCCTTCGCTCGGGCGAGTTCGGCCCTAAGACCTTCCACGGCGGCCGCACCATCTGCGTCAAGCACACACAAGGTAAGATATTGACATACAACTCGTCTTACTAACAATCGCCTAATGATTTCAATACCTTGAGCACCATCAAGCCGCTTGTTAACAAGCACGATGTCGGCTTCTGCCTCATCCAGTTGTCGCTTTAGTTCGGCATATTCACAAGTCCGGCTTGACTCCGGACAATCAGCCACCTACATATAAAGGTGCCACTTAAAGGACCTGGGATTAAGATCCTCTGCGCGTCGTACACCTTTACGACGCACAGAGTCTCAGGGGCTACTATCTATACAGGGCGCACTTTATTTATGCGCAATTAATACAAATATACGTTATCTAAAACGTACCTCAAGGCCTGCCACTAAGCTCTTGACGGCCTCGTGCAGTCCGCTTTCTGCGGAAGAAATCTTTTCAATCACCATGCTCATTAATGCACGGTGCTCCTCTGAGACAGAGGCTCGCCCCAGCAGAGTCTTTAGTTCCTCCGACCGAACACCAGATGGTGCCAGACTCATCCCATGGCCTTCCTCAAAGGCCGGACACGGAGAACCTTGGGGGGCAGCACCGTCCGCCCTTAGCGGATCCGGAGAAATCCCCCGCGATGACACTTCAGCGTCGCCCGCCTTGCTAGGCGATACAGAAGGAGGAGGTGTTCCGCTCTCCATCATCTCCGGAAGAAGATCCCCCGAGGACGAGTTCTGCTGAGAAGGGCTGAGGCCCGAACTGCAAAGTAAGGTTTCGGTTAAAATTTCCCAGATATAAATCAAGGATTTCTCTTAAAAGAAAAACTCTTCTTCTACTTACGACTCGTTGGAGAGATGGTCCCTTTCTGGGTTTAGTTCGGCCGAGGGACTCCCCGGCGTTTGGTCCTCTGACAAGGATTCCTTCCCCCGCTTCGAGGCTACGGTCTCCGGGTCATCAGAGGCGGCCCTTTTCTTTCCCTTAGGAGAGGAATTGTCGATTCCCCCCTTCGGAAGGGACCCTTTCGAGGAGGCCACGGTTTCCTTGTCCTCCCCCTTGTTTCCCTCCAAAGGCACTTCCTCAAGCATCCCGACTAGCACGGGATCCAGCCTGGTTTCGGGAAGGGGAGCCGGACACCTGATCAGCTTCGCCTTCGCTATCCACTCTTGCTTAAAAGGAGAAACGCTGTTAAAAGCAAGTTAATTATGCGGATAGAAGGTCCGGTCGCAAGGTCACCTACTTGAGTATCCGGGCGATTGCGGCTTAAACCAGCATCCTCGGTCAAATCCGGACTCACTTCTTGTGATCCGAAGAACAGTTTATACATCTCCACAGGCGTCACGCCCATAAAATGCTGGAGAGCTCGTGGTCCCTCCGGATTGAACTCCCACAAGCGAAGGGGGCGACGTTGGCCGGGCAGTGTCCGGCGAATCAGCATGACTTGTGTCACCTTGACCAAGTCGGAGTCTCCCTTCAAGAGATCCTTAATGCGACCCTGCAGCAGAGGAACGTCTTTGGGCAAGCCCCGATCTAACCCCGTGTTAATCCACGATGCTAACCGTGGTGGGGGACCCAGCGAAAGGCCGGAGGCGCCACCCATGCGGTGCCCCGAGGAGCGGTGATGTAGAACCACTCCTGTTGCCATAAGCCAAGCTCCTCTTGAAAAGCGCCCTCGGGCCATGGAGCGTCAGCATTTCTTTTTATAACAGCGCCTCCGCACTCTGCGTGGCGCCCTTCGATTATCTTCGGTTCTACTTTGAAGGTCTTGAGCCACAGTCCGAAGTGAGGGGTAACACGGAGGAACGCTTCGCACACAACTATGAACGAGGAGATATGGAGGATGGACTCCAGAGCTAAGTCGTGGAATTCCAGCCCATAATAAAACATCAGCCCCCTTACAAAAGGATCCACGGGGAAGCCTAATCCGCGAAGGAAGTGGTATATAAATACCACGCTCTCGCCGGGCTGAGGGCTAGGGATCACCTGTCCTTGAATAGGTAGCCTGTGGGGAATCTCCCTGGTCAGGAATCTAGCTTCCCTCAATCTTCATACGTCCTCCTCCGTAACAGAGGAGGGCATCCATCGGCATTGGAGGTCGGAGCCGGACATTGTCGAAGATCCGGTGCGCTCGGAATCTGGAAGCCTAGGGTGCTGGAACTTGAGGCGACGGGCGAACTTGTTTTGAGAACAGAAGCGGGGAATAGGGCCTTGGTCTCTTTATAAGAGGCAGAATATCAAGCGCCCTCCCCGTAACCGTCTTGGACTAGCCTTTAATTAAGGCAAGACGTGCTAACAGGCACGATTGGGTTACCCGCGTCCGTATTAATGAGAATCCCGTTAAAGGGGGGCACACGATCTCTGCTTTGACAAGACGTGCCAAGGAAACCGCCTCGCCATACTAGCTGAGGTGGAGCAATGAAAACAATTTATATAGAAGGCTTGGCCGCAGTGTTATGACGCACTGAGGGATACGTCAGCAGATTTGATTTGTGTTAATATTATTCTCTGTATGGCAATATGTGGAAACTTATTTTTCAGAGCCAGACAATATTCTGTGGTGTTTATAATCTTCTTGAAGAACTTGGAGGAGGAACCCGCCTTGCAATGCCGAAGACAATCTGCGCGCCGGACTCGTCGTCATTGAAGCCTGGTTCAGGGGCTACTAAGGGAGTCCTGGATTAGGGGGTGTTCGGATAGCCGAACTATACCTTCAGCCGGACTCCAGGACTATGAAGATACAAAGTTGAAGACTCCGTCCCGTGTCCGGAAGGATCTTTTCTTGGCGTGGAAGGCAAGCTAGGTGTGCGGATATTCGAGATCTCCTACCATTGTAACCGACTCTGTGTAACCCTAACCCTATCCGGTGTCTATATAAACCGGAGGGTTGTAGTCCGTAGGACAACCATCATCATACACAATCATACCATAGGCTAGCTTCTAGGGTTTAGCCTCCTTGATCTCGTGGTAGATCCACTCTTGTACTACCCATATCATCAATATTAATCTAGCAGGAGTAGGGTTTTACCTCCATCGAGAGGGCCCGAACCTGGGTAAAATAAAGTGTCCCTTGTCTCCTGTTACCATCCGACCTTGACGCACAGTTCGGGACCCCCTACCCGAGATCCGCCGGTTTTGACACCGACATCTGGTTTACAGGAATTGGAAGAGCAGAGGAATGCAAAGAAACATGGCCAAAATAAAGTGAAACCATATGAAAGCATGTACAGTTAGAATGTTATTCTGCCACTAATGCACTTGGTCTTGTTTTCATGCATAGGATTTTGAAAAGTAGGTTCAGGTGGATGTTTTGCTTCATTGCTTTCAACAAAATGCATGAATAATTGAATAGTAGAGTGCCATTGGAAAATTCCCTATTGCTATGTTTTTCCGTCGAACCAAAATATCCCTAATGGATCAACATGAATGTATATAGTAATAAGTGATGCAACAAGTGTACAACCCCTTTGCCGTAGCCGTGTCGACCTCATCATCATTGGGTTGGTCGCTGAAGCAGTTGAGGCAGAGGTGAATGTCGGAGGTGTGGAGGAAGATCTGAGGAATCTGTAGACGGCGTCCATGGCACTGCTCTGTTGTGATGGATCGTTCTGTCGTTGGAGCAGCCTCGGTGAGCCGTAAGACATCAAGGCTAAAGCAGCACAACACATACATCGTCAATCTCAAGTGGGATTCTAATAGCATCTCCAATAGATGATGTAAAATAGATGTAAAATTTACATCACCAAAAACCACCTGACTACAACAGATGAGGTAAAAACTATTGACTCTGAACTTAACTGTCGAAACTGAAATTTACTGTGGAATCTGAATGTTACTGTCGAAACTGAACGCAATGGTAGCAGAGAGGCACTTGACATGTAGTTTAGGGAGGGCCTGCAGTTCATCTTCAACCTGCACCCCCCTGAGCCGCCAGCCACCACCGGCCTCGCCGCCGGCCCCAGCGCTGCCTCGCCGCCCTGTAACAACTCCCCACCGCCGGTCTGCCGCCGCCCCGGCCAGCCTTATAGGCCCCCGCCCCCACCTTGAACCCTAAGATAGATAGTGGGGTACCTCTCCGGCGAGCCCCCGTCCCCGCTGCCGGTGGTTCTTCCTTAACTCCGGCGAGCCCCCCCACCCCCTGAAAATCGACTGACCCAAAAGTCGATTCAGTCGACTGAAGTGTAGCTAAATCGAAGCAGAGCAACAACACGAGCGAGGGGGAGAGCAGTAGCAGCAGCGCGAGCGAGCGAGCGAGCGAGAACCGGAGCAGCAGCAGCTGGGCGAGCGAGCGATTGAGCGAGAGCCGGAGCAGCAACAGCAGATCCGGCTGGTATGGACGCCACCGCCGAAGGGGCCTCGCACTGGGGGAGAGCCGTTGTGGAGATGTCGCCCGCGGCACTGGCTTCAAGGTAGCCGCTCCATGGGGGTGCGGGATGGAGCACCGTCGGTGCTGGGAGGTCGAGCGAAGGAGAAGGTGCGATGCGATGAGTGTACAACCACATTGGTGGCGCTGAGTAGGCCTCGGCTTCGTCCGAGGAGTCGGTGTGGATGCTACAGTTCCGGTGGAGTAGGTTAAGGTGGTGCTGTGGGGATGGAGCAGCCGTAATAGAAGAGGCGATCGTCGGAGCAGCTCCTTGGAGGTGGAGGATGGGGCGGCTGAACCGGCGGGACGACGAGATGGACGACGGATTCTCATCCGGGGAGGTGGACGAGGGACGTCGAGCTGTTGCGGCGGACGACGTCGTCTGGGAAGAGGCTCCGGCTGAGCAGCGGTGATGTGGCGGACGGAGGAGGGTGGGGTTTCGCGGCTGGAGCGGAGAGGTTATGGCGGCCTAGGTTTTCGAATGGCAAAAAGGAGGCAATGGGAGGGGGTGAACAATGACTTAGGGACGCGCTTGTCCAAAATGTAGGGTGTGTTACAAAAGTACCCCCCACCGATTTGAACTAGCGGCCCTTTCGGCTCAGGGTTAGAAGGGGGATTTCGCGTGTCGGGATTTGGCAGCTGGAGGGAGTTTTCGCGCGCGTTGTAATTTCGGGATAGCAAGGCGCGGGTTGTGAAGGCGCCAATTTTGGGAGCACGGGATATGAATTTTCGGGATATAACAAGGCGTGGGTTGAATTTTAGGGACAAGCCTAACGTGTAATATTGTACTTGTACGTACCAAATCAATTCATACTTCCCTCAACCAAAAAGAAAACGAAAAAAATAAAACTATTCACACCACACAAAGAGAGAGTCTTGCCCCGTTTTACTATAAAAATGCTATTTAAAGCTACTCATACCAACAATTTAGTGCAATTAAATGCTATTCGGTAGTATGAATCCATGTTATGTCCAATTAAATTTTTTCGCTTGTTGTATAATGCATGTAACCTACTCATACCATTATTTTAGTGCATTCCAAATGTCTATACTACCGCTGCAATTCGAACTGAATTTGAATCCGTTTCTCTATTTCAATAACAATCTACAATCATGATTGTTGCCAACTTCAACCATCATTCGTGTATTACGTTAATAACACACCACATGATTACAATAGATATAGATATGAACTATGTGTACTACATGAACTTGAATTCTATTTTTTGAATACACTTGATGTTGATTCCAAATAATAGTACATTTGATGTACTAACTATATATTCATAATATAAACCATGTTCCATACGTGTACACTGTGTTAATCACACATAGTATAGTGCCCCGCCCCCTACATTATGACAAGTATTTAGACCTGAGCTGCAAAAGCCACACATTAGCCCAAATTATGATCAATGTTCTATATATTATACGTAGTACTAGCAGGATGCCCATGCGTTCCACAGAACATCAACATGATCAAGGGGAGGCCTAATTTTCAAATATGGAGAGGGGTGTGGGTATGTTTTTTCAAAATTGCCATAGTTTCCTTCCTATCCGTCCGATATAAATCGGACGGCCTATATTGCAGGATGGCAGGCACGCCATCATCAACAACTCCGTTTTTTTATAAGAGTAGAGATAGAATATATTATATGTAGTATAACATGTTCATAACCAGACCATGTGTATCATCGTTATATATATTCACACATGCGTCGGTTTAAAATACTATGATAAATTCTTCAAATATCCGAATTCGCTTTTTATAATGAAGTATGATCTATGTTCGTCTTTTACACCCACACAATCCTCTTATCTTTGTAGCTAGCTAGCGCTAACTTTCTCTCGTGCATGCACACACCGGCATCCCTCTCACCCTCCCTCGGCATTCTCTAGCTCCATCGCGCAAATTCGTCTTTTCACTTTAGGTCGTTCACCCACAGAGTGTGTAGGCCCCCCTAGCTCCTTATTTACGGCACACATCGATCGATATGCCTCTCTAGCCAGGTGTGCCTAGCACAAACACAAGCTTCCCCTCTTCTCTTATCACCGTCCATGCCTCACTCCCACCACTCTTTTCATCGATCTCGTACTCGCACACTCCTTCCCCGTCGATATAGTATGACTCTCGCACCACCTCCTAGATACATCCCCCTCTCTCTCTCTCTATCCTTCTCCATGTCCCTCATTTGCTTCTAACACACACATGCATGTATACCGATCAATCTCCCAACATATACCTAGGTCGACTTTAACTATTCCCCCCCATCGATCGACGTACCTCACAAGTTATGTCTCTCCTTTCTCTGACAAAGGACGATTGATCTTCCTATGTTGTTATGTCCGCTTACCACAACCATATCGTCCCCCTCATCATTCGTGCATGCCTCCTGACCCGTCTCTCACACGCACATGCACAGACAGGTAGCCATCCGCTCCCTTATTGATATTGCAGGCGTGCTCTCCGGTTGTCTAGCAAGCCTATCCCACCATTTGTTAGAAGCAACTCCACTACCACCCCCTCTGACACTCTAGCTCTGTCTCTCTCCCAACCTTATTCCTCTCCTACACATATGCATGGATGCCGATCGATCTTCCTTAATACATGAGGTAGATCGATCTCCCTTAATACACGAGGTAGGCCTCTCTCCTCCTCCACACATATACCAGCCATTGTACCTCTATAGTTAATTAGGCCTCCCTCCCCCCACCACACACCGGTAGTCGAGCGTTGTAGGTAGGTATCCATGCCACAGAGACAAACTGCACCTATCCCCTCTCTCGTTCTAGTAGGCCAGCCACTCTATATCTTTGACATGGGCACACACATATTCGGTGGCACTCTTTATCGACCGCGCGCGCACACACACACATCATCCCTCTCTTCGATTCTATGGACACCTCAAGTCGATGATACCTACACTCTCTTGTCGTAGATCGCCCCATCTATATATATGATATATCCAGGACTCTATTTCACACACATTGCATATGTTACATTTTTTGATTGACCCCCCCCCCCAAATAACTCTCATGAACCCACGCACTATATCTCACACAACCCCAAGTAGGTGGCATACGTATACAAGAAGAGAATAGGTGCACCGTGCATGTACTCACGCTTCGTGCCTAGCTACACCCACGCGGGTACACGATGTTGCTCATTTCCGTACGAAATGGCAGCCCACGTGCTAATTTGAACACGTGTAGCGGTTGTTTACCTACGGAGGTCGTGTACCACGTGTGCATGAAACAAAGTTTGACTTGATGCGTTGGCGCGTTATTTTTAAATAAAGTTGTATCGCTCAATGGCACGTACACAGAATATAAAACAATTTTTATGGAGAAAAAGGTAGTCCGCTCCACTATATACAATGGAGCCTCCCTGCCTGGTCTGTCTCTTCAGAGTATCTCACACAAGGCTGCGGTGGCCTCTCTCTCTCTCTCTCACCGTTGGCCACTGATCCGGCCGCATTCTGTCTGCCGGCGGAAAGGGAGGACTGCTACCTCTTGAGAACTACGTTGGTTTTCCCTTGAAGAGGAAAGGGTGATGCAGTAATGCAGCGTAAGTATTTCCCTCACTTTTTGAGAATCAAGATATCAATCCAGTAGGAGGCCACACACGAGTCCCTCGCACCTACACAAATAAATAAATCCTCGCAACCAACGCGATAAGGGTTTGTCAATCCCTACACTGTCACTTGCGAGAGTGAGATCTGATAGAAATCATAAGACAATATTTTTGGTATTTTTATGATAAAGATGCAAAGTAAAATAGAAGGCAATAAAAATAACTAAGTGTTGAAAGATTAATATGATGGAAAATAGACCAGGGGGCCATAGGTTTCACTAGTGGCTTCTCTCGAGAGCATACGTATTACGGTGGGTGAACAAATTACTGTTGAGCAATTGATAGAATTGAGCATAGTTATGAGAATATCTAGGTATGATCATGTATATAGGCATCACGTCTGAGACAAGTAGACCGACTCCTGCCTGCATCTACTACTATTACTCCACACATTGACCGCTATCCAGCATGCATCTAGAGTATTAAGTTCATAAGAACAGAGTAACGCCTTAAGTAAGATGACATGATGTAGACGGATGATATAAACCCCATCTTGTTATCCTCGATGGCAACAATACAATACGTGCCTTGCTTCCCCTACTGTCACTGGGAAAGGACACCGCAAGATTGAATCCAAAGCTAAGCACTTCTCCCATTGCAAGAAAGATCAATCTAGTAGGCCAAACCAAACTGATAATTCGAAGAGACTTGCAAAGATAACCAATCATACATAAAAGAATTTAGAGGACATTCAAATATTGTTCATAGATAAACTTGATCATAAACCCACAATTCATCGATCTCAACAAACACACCGTAAAAGAATATTACATCGAATAGATCTCCAAGAGAGAGGGGGAGAACATTGTATTGAGATCCATAAAGAGAGAAGAAGCCATCTAGCTAATAACGATGGACCCGAAGGTCTGAGGTAAACTACTCACACATCATCGGAGAGGCTATGGTGTTGATGTAGAAGCCCTCCGTGATCGATGCCCCCTCCAGCGGAGCTCCGGAACAGGCCCCAAGATGGGATCTCACGGGTACAAAAGGTTGCGGCGGTGGAATTAGGTTTTTGGCTCCGTATCTGGTAGCTTGGGGGTACGTATGTATATATAGGAGGAAGGAGTACATCGGTGGAGCAACATGGGGCCCACGAGGGTGGAGGGCGCGCCTGGGGGGGGCGGTAGGCGCCCCCTACCTCGTGCCCTCCTAGTTGATGTCTTGACGTAGGGTCCAAGTCCTCTGGATCATGTTCGTTCCGAAAATCACGTTCCCGAAGGTTTCATTCCGTTTGGAGTCCGTTTGATATTCTTTTTCTGCAAAACTCTGAAATAGGCAAAAAACAACAATTCTGGGCTGGGCCTCCGGTTAATAGGTTAGTCCCAAAAATAGTATAAAAGTGTATAAATAAGCCCAATAAAGTCCAAAACAGAATATAATATAGCATGGAACAAAAAAAATTATAGATATGTTGCAGACGTATCAAGCATCCCCGAGCTTAATTCCTGCTCGTCCTCGAGTAGGTAAATGATAAAAATAGAATTTTTGACATGGAATGCTACTATGCATAATTTAAATGTAATTCTTCTTAATTGTGGTATGAATATTTAGATCCGAAAGATTCAAGATAAAAGTTCAATATTGACATAAAAATAATAATACTTCAAGCATAGTAACTAAGCAATTATGTCCTCTCAAAATAACATGGCCAAAGAAAGTTCATACCTACAAAATCATATAGTTTAGTCATGCTCCACTTTCGTTACACAAGAATGCTCTCATTATGCACAACCCCGATGACAAGCCAAGCAATTGTTTCATACTTTAGTAATCTCAAACTTTTTCAACCTTCACGCAATACATGAGTGTGAGCCATGGATATAGCACTATGGGTGGAATGGAATATAATGATGGGGGTTATGTGGAGAAGACAAAAATGGGAGAAAGTCTCACATCAACGCGGCTAACCAATGAGCTATGGAGATGCCCATCGATTGATGTTAATGCAAGGAGTAGGGATTGCCATGCAACGGATGCACTAGAGCTATAAATATATGAAATCAAACAAAAGAAACTAAGTGGGTGTGCATCCAACTTGATTGCTCACGAAGTCCTAAAGAATTTGAGGAAGCCCATTGTTGGAATATACAAGCCAAGTTCTATAATGAAAAATTCCCACTAGTATATGAAAGTGACAAAACAAGAGACTCTACCATGAATATTATGGTGCTACTTTGAAGCACAAGTGTGGTAAAAGGATAGTAACATTGTCCCTTCTCTCTTTTTCTCTCATTGTTTTGGGCCTTCTTCTTTTTTATGGCCTTTCTCTTTTTTTTCCTCACTTGGGACAATGCTCTAGAAAATGATGATCATCACACTTCTATTTATTTACAACTCAATGTTTACAACTCAATACTAGAACAAAGTATGACTCTATATGAATGCCTTCGGCGGTGTACCGGGATATGCAATGAACCAAGAGTGACATGTATGAAAGAATTATGAATGGTGGCTTTGCCACAAATACTATGTCAACTACATGATCATGCAAAGCAATATGACAATGATGAACGTGTCATGATAAACGGAATGGTGGAAAGTTGCATGGCAATATATCTCGAAATGGCTATGGGAATGCCATAATAGGTAGGTATGGTGGCTGTTTTGAGGAAGATATAAGGAGGTTTATGTGTGAAAGAGTGTATCATATCACGGGGTTTGGATGCACAGGCGAAGTTTGCGCCAACTCACAATGTGAGAAAGGGCAATGCACGGTACCGAAGAGGCTAGCAACGACGGAAAGGTGAGAGTGCGTATAATCCATGGACTCAATATTAGTCATAAAGAACTCACATACTTATTGCAAAAATCTACAAGTCATCAAAAACCAAGCACCACGCGCATGCTCCTAGGGGGATAGATTGGTAGGAAAAGACCATCGCTCGTCCCCGGCCGCCACTAATAAGGAGGACAATCACAGAACACCTCATGTTTCAAATTTGTTACATAATGTTTACCATACGTGCATGCTACGGGACTTGCAAACTTCAACACAAGTATTTCTCAAATTCACAACTACTCAACTAGCACAACTTTGATATCACTACCTCCATTTCTCAAAACAATCATCAATCATCAAACTTCTCTTAGTATTCAACACACTCATAAGAAAGTTTTTACTAGTCTTGAATACCTAGCATATTAGGATTATTTAATCAAATTACCATGCTGTTTTAGACTCTCAAGATAATGTACGTGAAGAATGAGAGAATAACAGTTTCTATAAAACAAAACCACCATCGTGCTCTAAAAAATATAAGTGAAGTACTAGAGCAAAAACTATATAACTCAAAAGATATAAGTGAAGCACATAGTGTATTCTAATAATTTCTGAATGATGTGTGTCTCTCTCAGAAGGCGTGTACAGAAAAGATGATTTTGGTAGACTAAAAAACAAATACTCAAATCATACAAGACGCTCCAAGGAAAACACATACCATGTGGTGAATAGAAATATAGCTCCAAGTAAAGTTACCGATGGAAGTAGACGAAAGAGGGGATGCCTTCCGGGGCATACCCAAGCTTTGGATTTTAGGTGTCCTTAGATTATCTTGGGGTGCCATGGGCATCCCCAAGCTTAGGCTCTTGCCACTCCTTGTTCCATAATCCATCAAATCTTTCACCCAAAACTTGAAAACTTCACAACACAAAACTCAGCAGAAAATCTCGTGAGCTCCGTTAGCGAAAGAAAACAAAAGACCACTTCAAGGTACTGTAATGAACTCATTATTTATTTATATTGGTGTTAAACCTATTGTATTCCAACTTCTCTATGGTTTATAATCTCTTTTACTAGCCATAGATTCATCAAAATAAGCAAACAACACACGAAAAACATAATCTATAAAAAACAGAACAGTCTGTAGTAATCTTTAACTAATGCAAACTTCTGGAACTCAAAAATCTACCAAAATAGGAATACCTAGAAAATTTGTTTATTGATCAGGAGCAATTGGAAGAAATATTTTATCATGTTCTGGTGATTTTTAACAATTATTTTCGTGAACATAAAGTTTCTGGAATTTTCAGCAAGATCAAATAACCATCATCCAAGAAGATCCTATAGGTTAAACTTGGCACAAACACTAATTAAAACGAAAAATACATCTAACCAGAGGCTAGATCAAAAAATATTTATTCCTAAACAGAAGCAAAAAGCAAAAAACTAAAAAATAAAATTGGGTTGCCTCCCAACAAGCGCTATCGTTTAACGCCCCTAGCTAGGCATAATAGCAAGGATAGATATAGGTATTGCCATCTTTGGTAGGCAATCCATAAGTGGCTCTCATAATAGATTCATAAGGTAATTTTATTTTCTTTCTAGGGAAGTGTTCCAGGCCTTTCCTTAACAGAAATAGGAATTTAATATCCCCTTCCTTCATATCAATAATTGCACCAATCGTTCTAAGGAAAGGTCTACCAAGAATAATAGGACATGAAGGATTGCAATCTATATCAAGAACAATAAAATCTACGGGCACATAATTCCTATTTGCAACAATAAGAACATCATTAATTCTTCCCATAGGTTTGTTAATGGTGGAATCCGCAAGGTGCAAGTTTAGAGAGCAATCATCAAAATCATGGAAACCTAGCAAATCACATAAAGTCTTTGGAATCATGGAAACACTAGCACCAAAATCGCACAAAGCATGGCATTCATGATCTTTAATTTTAATTTTAAAAGAAGGTTCCCACTCATCATAAAGTTTTCTAGGGATAGAAACTTCCAACTCAAGTTTTTCTTCATAAGATTGCATCAAAGCATCAATGATATGTTTGGTAAAGGCTTTATTTTGACTATAAGCATGAGGAGAATTTAGCACGTATTGCAACAATGAAATACAATCGATCAAAGAGCAATTATCATAATTAAATTCCTCGAAATCCAAAATAGTGGGTTCATTAATATCTAGAGTTTTGATCTCTTCAATCCCACTTTTACCAATTTTTGCATCAAGATCTAAAAACTCCGAATTTTTGAAACGCCTTCTAGGTAAAGGTGGATCATAATCAGTCCCATCATTATCAAGATTCATATTGCAAAACAAAGATTTAATAGACACATCAATAACTTTTAGATCTTCATCTTTATTTTCATAGAAACTAGAAGAACACGCTTTCACAAAATAATCTTTCTTAGCACGCATCCTAGCGGTTCTTTCTTTGCACTCATCAATGGGAATTCTCATGGATTTGAGAGACTCATTGGTATCATGCTTAGGAGGAATAGATCTAAGTTTTAAAGAATCAACATCAAGAGAAATTCTATCAACGTTCCTAGCCAATTCATCAACTTTAAGCAATTTTTCTTCAAGCAAAGCACTGAAATTCTTTTGCGAATTCATAAATTCCTTAACACTAGTCTCAAATTCAGAAGACATCTTATTAGAATTTCCATAAGAATTGTTGTAGGAATTACCATAATTATTAGAGGAATTACTAGGATAAAGCCTAGGATTAAAGTTTCCTCTATACGCGTTGTTACCAAAATTATTCCTACCAACAAAATTCACATCCATAGATTCATTATTATTCTCAATCAAAGTAGACAAAGGCATATCATTAGGATCAGAAGAAACACTCTTAGCAGCAAATAATTTCATAAGTTCATCCATCTTTCCACTCAAAGCATTAATTTCTTCTATCGCATGCACTTTTTTACTAGTAGATCTTTCAGTGTGCCATTGAGAACAATTATCCATAATATTATCTAGGAGTTTAGTAGCTTCTCCTAAAGTGATTTCCATAAAAGTGCCTCCTGCGGCCGAGTCTAAAAGATTTCTAGAAGCAAAATTCAATCCGGCATAAATTTTTTGTATAATCATCCACAAATTCAAACCATGCGTAGGGCAATTACGTATCATTAATTTCATCCTCTCCCAAGCTTGTGCAACATGCTCAGGATCAAGTTGCTTAAAATTCATAATATTGTTTCTAAGAGAGGTGATCTTAGCGGGAGGAAAATACTTAGAGATAAAAGCATCTTTGCACTTATTCCAAGAATCAATACTATTTTTAGGCAAAGACGAAAACCAAGCTTTAGAACGATCTCTAAGCGAAAAAGGAAATAGCTTCAATTTACCAATATCATTGTCCACATCTTTCTTCTTTTGCATATCACACAAATCGAAGAAGCTATTTAGATGGGTAGCGGCATCTTCACTAGGAAGGTTGGCGAATTGATCTTTCATGACAAGATTCAACAAGGCAGCATTGATTTCACAAGATTCAATATCGGTAAGAGGAGCAATTAGAGTGCTAAGGAAATCATTGTTGTTGGTATTGGTAAAGTCACGCAATTTAGTATTATCCTGAGCCATCATGACAAGCAAGCAATCCAACACACGAGCAAACAAGAAGCGAGCGAGAAAGAGGCGAACGGAAAAGAGAGGGCGAATAAAACGGCAAGGGTGAAGTGGGGGAGAGGAAAACGAGAGGCAAATGGCAAATAATGTAATGCGGGAGATAAGGGTTTGTGATGGGTACTTGGTATGTTGACATTTGCGTAGACTACCCGGCAACGGCGCCAGAAATCCTTCATGCTACCTCTTGAGCACTGTGTTGGTTTTCCCTTGAAGAGGAAAGGGTGATGCAGTAAAGCAGCGTAAGTATTTCCCTCACTTTTTGAGAACCAAGGTATCAATCCAGTAGGAGGCCACGCACGAGTCCCTCGCACCTACACAAACAAATAAATCCTCGTAACCAACGCGATAAGGGGTTGTCAAGAAAAATAACTAAGTGTTGAAAGATTAATTTTTTTGGTATTTTTATGATAAAGATGCAAAGTAAAAAAGAAGGCAATAAAAATAACTAAGTGTTGAAAGATTAATATGATGGAAAATAGACCGGGGGCCATAGGTTTCACTAGTGGCTTCTCTCGAGAGCATAAGTATTACGATGGGTGAACAAATTACTGTTGAGCAATTGATAGAATTGAGCATAGTTATGAGAATATCTAGGCATGATCATGTATATAGGCATCATGTCCGAGACAAGTAGACCGACTCCTGCCTGCATCTACTACTATTACTCCACACATCGACCGCTATCCAGCATGCATTTAGAGTATTAAGTTCATAAGAACAGAGTAACGCCTTAAGTAAGATGACATGATGTAGAGGGATAAACTCATGCAATATGATATAAACCCCATCTTGTTATCCTCGATGGCAACAATACAATACGTGCCTTGCTGCCCCTACTGTCACTGGGAAAGGACACCACAAGATTGAACCCAAAGCTAAGCACATCTCCCATTGCAAGAAAGATCAATCTAGTAGGCCAAACCAAACTGATAATTCGAAGAGACTTGCAAACATAAGCGATCATACATAAAAGAATTCAGAGGAGATTCAAATATTGTTCATAGATAAACTTGATCACAAACCCACAATTCATCGGTCTCAACAAACACACCGCAAAAGAAGATTACATTGAATAGATCTCGACGAGAGAGGGGGAGAACATTGTATTGAGATCCAGAAAGAGAGAAGAAGCCATCTAGCTAATAACTATGGACCCGAAGGTTTGAGGTAAACTACTCACACATCATCGGAGAGGCTATGGTATTGATGTAGAAGCCCTCCGTGATCGATGCCCCCTCCGCCGAAGCTTCGGAATAGGCCCCAAGATGGGATCTCACGGGTATAGAAGGTTGCGGCGGTGGAATTAGGTCTTTGGCTCCGTATCTGGTAGTTTGGGGTATGTAGTTATATATAGGAGGAAGGAGTACGTCGATGGAGCAATGTGGGGCCCACAAGGGTGGAGGGCGCACCTGGGGGGTAGGCGCGCCCCCTACCTCATGCCCTCCTGGTTGATGTCTTGATGTAGGGTCCAAGCCCTCTGGATCACGTTCGTTCCGAAAATCACGTTCCTGAAGGTTTCATTCCGTTTGGACTCCGTTTGATATTCTTTTTCTGCAAAACTCATAAATAGGCAAAAACCAACAATTCTGGGCTGGGCCTCCGGTTAATAGATTAGTCCCAAAAATAATATAAAAGTGTATAAATAAGCCCAATAATGTCCAAAACAGAATATAATATAGCTTGGAACAATAAAAAATTATAGATACATTGGAGACGTATCAAGGACGTGCATTGTTTCTCCGTTCGACGGCGCCGAGGCAGCACGTCCCGATCTGTGATACACGCCGTTCTCTCTGGCAGACGAGACTTATTTTTTGAGGTCCATACCGGCCTATGGGCTTTGTCTTAAAGATCGGCAGCCCAATGTATTTTTCTAACCACATTATATATATTTATATTATTACTATTATCGTATATTTTATACAGACTTATATATACATTATAAAAACATCCCACGTGTTATTAACTTATAAAAGTAAATGTTTAGCAGAAGTTGGCAAGGAAAATCCTGGTTGTTTTTGACTCATAGGCAAGGAAAATCCTGGTGATTGCGTACAAAAACTTGCGAAGATTTTAAGGACCAATGTAATAATAACACACTCATTTTTATTTTGAGCAATAACTCGCTAATTTGTTAATTGTGTATATAAAAAATGTGCCTCTCCGGTTTATTTTGGATATTAATTGCTCCTTCTAACATAACATTATATATATATAACGAGCCCAGCTAATTCGTGTATTTGAAGGAAGTGCAAATGGGCTGGGATTTCTTAGATAATATAAATGGGTTGCATTGACGCGAAATTATTTGTTGAACCGCCCAACAAGTGGACTGTACATTCTAGAAAACATGGATTAAATATGTGCCACATTTTTGTAGGCTGACATGTGGGCCAATAGGTCGAAGCCTATGCAGGGCGTTGTCAACTTGGTCGGCATGCACCTTCAATCTATCGTCTTCTTCCTCCAGCGTCGCCGGGACCGCCTGGTCCGGCCTCCGGCAGCTAGCGGCTCTGCTTAGAACGCATCACTGTGAAGCGCTACCCCACCGCCGGGCAGGCTATCCCTCCACCCCTCCACACCTCCTGTTATTCTCCACCGATTGCAGCCCCACGCCGCACCAGAACCAGTTATAACCCTTCTCCTCCACTCAATCTGCGACTCCACTGCCGCATCTTCCCATCTCCGAGTCGTTCCCGTCCGGGGCCTCGCCGTCGTCCCCCACCTCGCTGTGGTTGGTGCGATGTGGCCAACAAACGAGAGTCATCGGAAGAGGATTGTACATGGAGATCCTGATGGCTGGGACCCACGAGGTCCATGGTCGCACGCAAGGAAAGTTCCTCCTTATTAAGCTGAAAAAATGTTTCCTCCACCTGACAGCTAGGACCCACCGGCTGTATCTTCGCATGGAAGGAAGTGACTCCTTGTTATGCGAAAAAATTATTCCTCCCGTTGACAGCTGGGACCTGTCAGATTTGGTGGCTGACTTGTGGGCGTACTAAGCGGACGTGTACGCAGGGCTTTGTCAACTTAATCAACAAATGATTCTAGCAGCTGGACCGTTTGATGTTAATCCAATAGCTGTGCTCCTACTTCAACCTCTGTTCTTGCTCCTGCCTCCCGTGGGCGGCACCGCGGCTGTGCTGCCGCGAACCCCAACCAGTCCAGTTTCCCACTCCTCTCCATCTGCGACTCCACTGCCCCGTCTTCCCCATCTCCGGGTCATCCCAGTCTAGGGCCTCGCCGTCGTCCACCGGTCTTTGGTGCGCCCGGCACGGTGTGGTCAACGTGGTCAACAACCAAGAGTCATCGGAAAGATGACTGTACGTGAGAGGCTGACAGTGGGGACGCACCACGCCCATGGACGCATGCATGCAAGGGAACGCGGCGTGGTCAACGTGGTCAAGGAACGACTTCCATCGGAAGTGTACTATGTGTGGAGAGGCTGACAGCTGGGTCCGCAGCCGCAGCAAGGAACTGCCTCCTTATTACGCGGAAAATAATGATTCCTCCACCTAACATCAGGGATCCACCGGACGGGCCACCGTATTTTGTGAAAAAAACATTTTCCCTCTGACTGCTGGGACCCACCGGACGGGTCACCGTATTTCGTGAAAAAAAGTTCCCCCCGCTGTCAGCTCGGACCCACCGGAAGTGCCTCCTTATTATGCACAAAAAATGAATACTCCCCCTGCTAGTTGGGACCCACCTTGGTGCGTGGCTAACTTGTGGGCCTACTAAGTTGACGGGGAAGGAGGGCTTTGTCAACTTAGTCAATATGGACGATTCTAGCTCCAGTGACCGTACGATGTCCATCCAACGGCCGTAGTGCTTCTTCAACCTCTGGTCTTCTTGCTCCAGCCGCCCAAAGCAGCGCCGGTCGTGCCGCATGCTCCTGCCTCCCATGGCCGGCTGTGCTGCCGCGGAGGCCTCACGCCCCCCTACTATTCCCACCACTGGCCAGGCCCTGCGGCGACGGTAGCCTCACACCGTAGCCGAACCAGTGAACCCTTTTACTCCGCTCAGCGCGGGTTTCCACTGCCGCGTCTTCCTCGGCTCCGCGTCGTCCCCTTCCTAGGCCTCGCCGTCGTCCACCGCCCTGGTGCTTTCGGCGCGGTGTGGTCAACGTGTCAAGGAATGGCTTCCATCGTACGTGGACTGTATGTGGAGAGGCTGACAGCTGGGTCCATGGCCGCAGCAAGGAAGTGCCTCCTTATTACGCGCAAAATAATTATTCCTCCACCTGACAGCGGGACCCACCGGACGGGCCACCGTCTTTCGCAAAAAAAACTTTTCCCCCTGACTGTTGGGACCCACCAGCTACATCTTCACACGCAAGGAAGTGCGTCCGGGCAAAAAAAAAACGATTTGCCCCCTGACTGCTGGGACTCACCAGCTACATCTTCGCACACAAGGAAGTGCATGACAGTCGGGACCCACCTGGTCGAAGCGTACGTAGCATTGTCATTCTGTTCGCGAACGTGTACGTACATACTGGTCGATGTAGAGGCGCGCACGTGTCGTAGTAGAGGCGCGCACGTAGCATGTACATGTACGTACAGCAGCCAATGTGCAAGAAAGAAAATATGGCCACGTACGTACATACAGGCAGGGTCTCGAACGCCTACTCGCGCATACGTATGGCCAGGGCTCATGTACATGGCTGGGTCTGAACGGATGAACTGCGTCGTCGTCGTCTTCATGGGGAGGCAACGGAATGCCTCGTGTTCATCGGGAGGCAACGGAACGCGTGGGAGCCGGTCGGCTTGGACGGAACACACGATGGAAACAAGGCTGTCATACCGCAGAACGGAGGAAACGGCCTTGTGTTCGACCGGCCATGTTTGAAATGGGATCCTGTTCATCGGGAGGGGTCTGGCGTACCGCAAGACGGAGGAAACGGACCTCCTACGGTCGAAACGCGGGTCCTATTGATCAGGAGGGGTGTGCCGTACCGCAAAACGGAGGAAACGGACTTGTGTTGGAGCGCTACGGTCAAAACGAGGGTCCTGTTCATTGGGGGGTGTGGCATACCGCAAAACAGGACTCCACAGGATACTGTTCATCTCCACCGTCGACCCCCTCCAGCCTCCACGGGCTACTGTTCATCCACCGTCGACATCCTCCAGCCTCCACCTGCGACTGTTCATCCACGGGCTCCTATTCATCCAGCCTCCATCGCGCGCTACTCCACCGGCTACTGTTCAACCAACCCTCTCCACCGGCTACTGTTCAACCAGCCCTCTCCACGGGCTACTGTTCATCCAACCCTCCATCGTCTACTGTTCATCCAGCCCTCCATGGGGTGGTCCTGTTCATCCTGCCCCAACCGGCTCGATCGATCGAGGTCATGTTCATCCAGAGGCAACACCACGGGGTCCTGTTCATCCACCCCCACCGGAAACTGTTCATCCAAACCCCCCAGCAACGCTCACGGTTCATCCAGAGGCAGCATCGATCAGCTTCAGTTAGCAGCAGTAGCGAAGGAATTGCTCGATCGAGTTCAGTTAACAGCCATCGACCGAGCGCTCGAGTTCAGTAACGCGTAGCCTGCAGTGCAATCGCTCGGGTTCAGTTAGAGCCCAATGCCTCGCTCGGGTTCAGTTAGAGCCCAACGCCTCGCACCCACGCGCGTGCGTGTACGAGCAAAACACGCATCGCTCGGCCCCGACCACCCACCGTAACCGGGAACACCCCGATATTTTCCTCGCCCTCGCTTCTACCACGGTTTTTTCCGTCATGGACGGCCCAAAGAATGTCATGCAGCTGCGTCTCCGGCCCGCCCAGGACAAAAAGCCCATTTTCTGTCATGATTTTTTGTCATAGAAATAGGACCCCCACCACATCTATGATGATACCGGGTTTGTCACAATTATCATCATAGAAGTTTCATAAGTATGACAGAAAAAAATTCGTTCGGCCCAAAATATCATGGATGTGTCTTTTTTTTGTAGTGAATAAGTTCATTCTTACCAATAGGAACAATAGTAATACCTCCCTTTTAGGGACACAATGAACGGGACTTACCCATCTACTATCAGCTATAATATAGATTATACCTGCTTCCAGAAGTTTTAATATTTCCGTCCTTACCACTTCTTTCATCTTCGGATTTAACCGACGTTGGTGATCAACAACGGGTTTAGCATCAGGTTCCATATTAATTTTGTGCTGACATAGAGTGCGACTAATGCCCTTTAAATCATCAAGAGTATATCCAATAGCAGCTCGGTGCTTCCTTAGAACTTTCAATAATCTTTCTTCTTCATGTTCTGAAAGGTTAGCACTAATAATAATAGGATATATCTTCTTTTCATCAAGATAAGCATATTTCAAAGTGTCTGGCAATTGTTTTAATTCAAACACAGGATCACCTTTAGGTGGAGGAGGACCACCTCGAGTTTCAATAGGCAAATTGTGTTTAAGCCGAGGACGGTGTTCAAAGAAAATCTTGTCCATTTCATTTCATTCATGCGTATGTAAATCATTTTCATGGTCTAGCAAATATTGTTCTAAAGGATCAGTAGGTGGCACAACAATAAAAGCAAGACCAATTAATTCATCTTTACTAGGCAATTCTTTTTCATGAAGCTTTCTACTAAACTTGGAAAAATTAAACTCATGATACTCATCACCAAAACTAACACCGACAGTTTGTTTCTCACAATCTATTTTAGCATTAACGGTGTTCAAGAATGGTCTACCAAAGATAATGGGACAAAAGTCATCTTGTGGGGAACCAAGAACAAGAACATCAGTAGGGTACTTTATTTTTCCACACAAGACTTCAACATCTCTAACGATCCCAATTGGTGATATAGTGTCTCTATTAGCAAGTTTAATAGTAACATCTATGTCTTGTATCTCTGCGGGTGCTATGTCATTCATAATTTCTTGATATAAGGTGTAAGGAATAGCACTCACACTAGCATCTATTTCACATAAACCATGATAACAGAGATCTCCTATTTTAACTGAGACAACGGGCATGCCAACAACAAGTCTATGTTTAATTATCAGGTTTGGCAATTCTAGCAGCTTCATCGCAGAAGTAAATAACATGCCCATCCATATCTTCTTCTAACAGATCTTTAACCATAGCAATACTAGGTTCTACTTTGATTTGTTCATCAGGTTTAGGTGTTCTAATATAGCTTTTGTTAACCACAGTTGAAACTTTAGCATGTTCCTTTATCCTAACAGGGAAAGGTGGTTTCTCAATATAAGCAGAAGGAACAACTGGATCAACATTGTAAAGTATTGTTTCTTCTTTAACTGGTACCGGTTCTTTGATTTCTTCTTTAATATGTGGGTGATATTTAAACCGTTTCTCTTTAGGGAGATCAACATGAGTAGAAAATGATTCATAGAAGGAAGCTACTATCTCAGAGTCAAGTCCATATTTATTGCTAAACTTTTGAAAAGCATCGGTATCCATAAAAGATTTAACACAATCATACTTAAGCTTAATACCTGACTCTTTACCTTTGTCGAGTTCCCAATCTTCAGAGTTGTGTCTAATTATTTCCAAAAGATTCCACCTGAATTCAATACTCTTCTTCATAAAAGAACCAACACAAGAAGTATCAAGCATGGTTTGATCATTACGAGAAAGCCAAGCATAAAAGTTCTGGATAATAATTTCTCTTGAGAGCTCATGATTGGGGCATGAATGTAAAATTGACTTAAGCCTCCCCCAAGCTAGAGCGATACTTTCTTCTTCACGAGGCCAAAAATTATATATATAATTCCGATCATGATGAACTAGATGCATAGGATAATTTTTTTGATGGAACTCCAATTTCAATCGATTCCAATTCCAAGATCCAATACCTTCGTGTAGCCTATACCATGTCAATGCTTTTCCCTTCAAATATAAAGGGAAAACCTTCTTCATAACTTCATCTCTTGGTAAACCTGCAAGCTTAAACAATCCACAAATTTGTTCTACATATATCAAGTGCATATCAGGATGTTCGGTTCCATCTCCTGCATAAGGATTAGCTAGCAGTTGTTCTATCATACCCGAAGGAATTTCATATTCAATATTTTCAGTAGGTGCAGTAGGTTGAGGGGTAGCTAATTGTGGTTTTGATCGAGGTGAAGATACCCCGAACAAACCCCTCAAAGGATTGTTTTCCATAGCAACAAGTGACAATAAATTTCAACACATTATATAAATGTCTCCTTACCAAATTATACTTACCAAAGGCGCTTCACTCCCCGGCAATGGTGCCACAAAATAGCCTTGATGACCCACAAGTATAGGGGATCAATTGTAGATATGTTCGAAAAGTAAGAGTGTCGAACCTAACAAGGAGCAGAAGGAAATGACAAGTGGTTTTGAGTAAGGTAATGTCTGCAAGTGCTGAAATTGTAAGTAGCAGAGTAGTTTGATAGCAAGATAATTTGTAACGAGCAAGTAACGATAGTAGTAACAAAAGTGCAGCAAGTAGCCCAATCCTTTTGAGGCAAAGTACAGTCCAAAACGGTCTCTTATGGTAAGCAAAGCGTTCTTGAGGGTACACAGGATTTCATCTAGTCACTTTCATCATGTTGGTTTAATTCGTGTTCGTTACTTTGATAATTTGATATGTGGGTGGACCGGTGCTTAGGTGCTATTCTTGAAAAAACCTCCTACTTATGATTAACCCTCCCTCAAGCATCCGCAACTATGAGAAAAGTATTAAGAATAAATTCTAACCATAGCCTTAAACTTTTGGATCCAATCGGCCCCTTACGGAATAGCGCATAAACTGGGGTTTAAGCTTCTGTCACTCTCGCAACCCATCATCTAATTGCTACTCCACAATGCATTCCCTTAGGCCCAAATATTGTGAGGTGTCATGTAGTCGACGTTCACATGACACCACTAAGGGAACCACAACATACATACTATCAAAATATCGAACACATATCAAGTTCACATGATTACTTGCAACATGATTTCTCCCGTGACCTCAAGAACAAAAGTAACTACTCACAAATGATAAACATTCTCAAGATCAGAGGGGTATTAAATATCATATTGTATCTGAACATATAATCTTCCACCAAATAAACCACATAATAATCAACTACAAGATGTAATCAACACTACTAGTCACCCACAAGCACCAATCTATAGTTCCAGTAACAAGATTGAACACAAGAGATGAACTAGGGTTTGAGATGAGATGGTGTTGTTGAAGATGTTGATGGAGATTTCCCTCCCCAAGATGGGAGAGTTGTTGGTGATGATGATGACGATGATTTCCCCCTCCGGGAGGGAAGTTCCCCCGCGGAATCGCTCCGCCGGAGGGCAAAAGTGCTTCTACCCAAGTTTCACCTCAAGACGGCGGCGCTCTGTCCCGAAAGTCATCTCTTTATTTTTGATAGGTCAAAATGACCTATATACCAGAAGATGGGCACCGGAGGTGGGCCTGGGTGAGCACAACCCACCAGGGCGCACCTGGGCTCCCTGGCGCGCCCAGGTGGCCAGTTGTGCCCACCTGGTGGGCCCCGTCTGGTAGTTATTTGCTACTATATTCATCATATATTTGATAAAAATATCCATGAAGTTTCAGCTTGTTTGGAGTTGTGCAGAATAGGTGGCCTGACGTAGCTTTTCCAGGTCCAGATTTCCAGCTGCCGAAACTCTCCCTCTTTGGTATACCTTGCATACTATGAGAGAAAAGGCATTAGAATTACTCCAAAAAGCATTATTATGGATAAAAACATCATAAATAACAGTAAGGAAACATGATGCAAAATGGACATATCAAGCGTTGAGGAGACTAGCTTTTGAAGCACAAGAGCAAGGAGTTCATCATCATCGACAACGTCTATTACCTTTTGGAGAGTGGTGTCTCCTATATTGGTTAGGTGTCACTTGGGAGGCTCCAAATCATGTGGAGTTCAACCAAGGAGTTTGTAAGGGCAAGGAGATTGTCTACTTCGTGAAGATCTACCCAAGTAGGGTTAGTCCTTCGTGGGCGTAAGCCATGGTGGAATAGACAAGGGTGCTTCTTTGTGGACCCTTCATGGGTGGAGCCCTCCGTGGCCTCTCACAACCATTACCCTCCGTGGTTTAAAGTCTCCATCAATGTGGATGTACGATAGCTCCACCTATCGAAACCACGCCAAATTTTTTAGTGTCTTCATCACGTTTGATCTTCCTATCTCTACTGAGGGAGTCCTGGATTAGGGGGTGTTCGGGTAGCCTCGATGGGGGAATAGAACTGGTCATCTGTCTCTGAATCCATCTCTGAGGGGCTATCGGGACCCAACAAGAGATCTGCTTCGACAGGTAGCACTGTCTGCTCTGAAGGCCTTATTTTTCACTCCAGATTTTTCAATCTCCCACCCAAATGGCCGATTCATAGGAAGAGTAGTTTAATGTACAAACATTGTCGACAAATGGAAATGTAATGAAGAAAAGGATGGGCAAGATATCATTCAAATATATGATGCCTGGTTAAACAGGATGGCATTGCACATTTCACATAAATTATGGTTGGCTAAAAGACATGAGATTGCATAATTCCCATATATGATATAGAAACTAAACAGGTGGCGACAGAACATGTCTAAACTAAGTAGATGACATATATGATGTCAAAAGTAGGCACTACAAGGCAACATATGCATGATATGACTAACATCATCATGCCAAGGTAGAGCAAACACCTTGGGGGCTAAATAGGAATGTTCGGCGGCGTCTGAATCCGCCTCAGAACAGATATCTTCCTCTGGATTACAATCTGGAGAGGGGTGGGGAGGGTTTGCCATTGAACCCACCATGGAGCGATGTATGCATGACATTGTATTGCCATGCAAAACCCTTCTCCTTTTCTCTACATATTCAGCATGACTGTGTACAAAATCTGACATGCATACAAAAAATATGGTGAGATTATGTAAGGAGAGCATGCAGAAATTTAGAGTGATGGTAACAACCAGTGGATGGATCCAAAAATAATGATAGCAGGCTGATGATTGCTTTAATTTAATAAAAAGACAGATGATGATTGCTTTACTATTTGTTTCCCACCCAAGATGAACAAAATAGGCATACCCTAGGTGAACCAGATATTAGATAGAGATACTATTCATTGCTTCCTCGATATGTGCCCCACAACTAATTTAGAACTCAAGTTTGAACATTAATTTGGACCTGACTTGGAGTCCAAGAGGTGAACAGGACGATAAAGTAGCAGGTAATTTTAAGCAATGCATAACATAAGCAGAATCAAAGGAGTGCGGCCTCTTTTGTGGACCCGTGTACTCCTCAGGTTCATCTGCTGAGTTGATGATGGTGATGCCGTTGCGGTGGGTGCTGGCGGCAGGGAAGGAGATTTGAGGCGGCGAAAGACGGTCAGGAGTCATGATGTCTGGTTTGGTGGATGTTTCTGTCGATGGAGCACCTCAGGTGAGGTGGACGACGTCGCGGTAGGAGCAGGACAAACCACACAAAGTTCCCTTCGACACCTACCTGTAACTGAAGTAATTCTGTAAGGGCTCATTTGGCTTGCATGGCTCTAAAAACGCAGGGATAGGAAAAACACCGGAATAGGATAGGAATGCACATTGTAAACAGAGAATTTGTAAACACGGGATTTCTGTCAACTTGGATGTCTGGTGAGGGAGTCCTGGATTAGGGGGTGTTCGGATAGCCGAACTATACCTTCAGCCGGACTCCAGGAGTATGAAGATACAAGATTGAAGACTTCGTCCCGTGTCCGGAAGGATCTTTTCTTGGCATGGAAGGCAAGCTAGGCGTGCAGATATTCAAGATCTCCTACCATTGTAACCGACTCTGTGTAACCCTAACCCTATCCGGTGTCTATATAAACCGGAGGGTTGTAGTCCGTAGGACAACCATCATCATACACAATCATACCATAGGCTAGCTTCTAGGGTTTAGCCTCCTTGATCTCGTGGTAGATCTACTCTTGTACTACCCATATCATCAATATTAATCTAGCAGGAGTAGGGTTTTACCTCCATCGAGAGGGCCCGAACCTGGGTAAAATAAAGTGTCCCCTGTCTCCTGTTACCATCCGACCTTGATGCACAGTTCGGGACCCCCTACCTGAGATCCGCCGGTTTTGACACCGACATTGGTGCTTTCATTGAGAGTTCCTCTGTGTCGTCGCTTTTAGGCCCGATGGCTCCTTTGATCATCAACAACGATGAGGTCCAGGGTGAGACTTTCCTCCCCGGACAAATCTTCGTCTTCGGCGGCTTCACTCTGCGGGCCAATTCGCTTGGTCGTCTAGAGCAGATCGAAAGCTACGCCCCTGGCCATCAAGCCAGGTTTGGAAGATTAAACTACACGGCAGATATCCACGGAGACTTGATCTTCGACGGGTTCGAGCCACAGCCAAGCGCGCCGCACTACCTCGAGGGGCATGATATAGCTCTGCCTCCGAATAGTGCCCTGGAGGCCGCACACGCACCAGCTCCGATCCTCGACTCGTAGCCTACTGCGTTCATTGAGGATGAACGGTTGGAAGTCACCTCGGGGGCTGCGATCTTGAAAGCGATCGAGCCGAACGCCAACCCCGCACTCCGCACGGCCCATGACTCCAAGGAGTCGGATTCTTCTCCGAACTCCGGGCCTTCCGTGCCCCTGCCGATCGAATCCGATTGGGCGCCTATAATGGAGTTCACCGCCGCGGACATCTTTCAGCACTCACCTCTCGGTGATATCCTGAATTTTCTCAAGTCTCTTTCTTTATCAGGAGAGCCCAGGCCGGATTACGGTCTGCGAGGTTGGGATTCGGACGACGAAGAAATTCAAAGCCCACCCACCACCCACTTAATAGCCACTGTCGATGATTTAACCGACATACTTGACTTCGGATCCGAAGACTTCGATAGTATGGACGACGAAGATGGAGACGAACAGGAACCAGCACCTATAGGGCACTGGACCGCCACCCCATCTCACGATGTATTCATGGTGGATACCCCTAAAGGAAACGAGAACAAGGAAAAAGGGGACGAAAAAAGGGATAAACCCTCCGAAAAGCAATCAAAGCGGCGACGAAAACGCCGAGCCAAGCCCCGCCTCGATCAAGACCCAGCCATAAGAGTAGGATGAGCTGGTAGACGATGAGCATGCCTCAGAGCAATCGTCCGAACAGGGCAACGCGGATAGAGAGGACAGATAGCCCTCCCCCGGTCAACAGAACTCCGGACGATCTCACGCCGGATAAAACCACGGAGCAGAAGAATCTCCACGAA
Source organism: Aegilops umbellulata (assembly GCA_032464435.1). Taxonomy (NCBI): domain Eukaryota; kingdom Viridiplantae; phylum Streptophyta; class Magnoliopsida; order Poales; family Poaceae; genus Aegilops; species Aegilops umbellulata. Next base: position 379,594,715 of record CP136056.1, on the reverse strand, counting down.
AGGCTCGTTGCCACAGCACGCAGCCTGAAAAAGCAGAAGCGGAAGCTAAAGACGGCGAAAGATGCACTCAGAATAAGATGGAGCAAGGTAATCAAGACCGCAGACAAATACGGCGGCAGCCGCCGCACTAAAAGCTATCCGAAGAGAAAACTACTGCCCGAATTCGACCAAGAGGCCCTAGAGCCCTCGCATTCAAAAAATAAAAAAGCCACACGGTCGGATAGATGACCCCATGGCCACCATAAAACGGCAAGCGGCGCCACACTCAATGTGGCATGCGACCCAATTAAAGACTCGCATCATGGCCCAGCCAGGTCCATTTATGGGCCAAGAAAGCAAGCTCTCACAAGCAATGCAAAAAAGCCATCATCAGAATCCAGCACACCCAAATACAGGGGCGCCGCACACCCCCTATGTTTCACCGATGAGGTCCTGGAATATGAATTTCCAGAGGGATTCAAACCCGTCAACATAGAGGCGTACGATGGAACAACAGACCCCGGAGTCTGGATCGAGGATTATATCCTCCACATACATATGGCTAGAGGAGATGATCTCCACGCCATCAAATATTTACCCCTTAAGCTTAAAGGGCCAGCCCGACACTGGCTTAAAAGCCTTCCCGAAAACACAATTGGAAGTTGGGAAGAGCTCGAGGATGCTTTCCGAGCGAATTTTCAAGGGACCTATGTCCGCCCCCCGGACGCAGACGATCTCAGTCACATAACTCAACAGCCCGGAGAATCAGCTCGGCAGTTCTGGAACAGATTCCTTACTAAAAAGAATCAGATAGTGGATTGTCCGGACGCCGAAGCCTTAGCAGCTTTCAGGCATAATGTCCAAGACGAATGGCTCGCCAGACACCTCGGCCAGGAAAAGCCAAGAACAATGGCCGCACTCACAAGCCTCATGACCCGCTTTTGCGCAGGAGAGGACAGCTGGTTGGCAAGATGCAGCCCCAGCGACCCAAGTACATCCGAAATCAGGGATGGAAACGGAAAACCGCGATGAAATAAGGACCGTCGCCGAACCAGAGAAAAAAGTCCGAAGAGCACGGCAGTCAATGCCGGATTCAAAGGCTCACGGCAAAATCAGACAAAACCACCCCTTCAGGACAATAGGGACGATCCGTCCAGCTTAAACAGAATCCTGGACAGAATATGTCAGATACACGGTACTCCTGGGAAGCCTGCTAATCACACCCACAGAGACTGTTGGGTTTTTAAACAATCCGGAAGGCTTAACGCCGAACACAAGGGGCTCGATACACCAAGCGAAGACGAGGACGAACCCCAGAAGCAGAACACCAGGAAACAAAAGAACTTCCCACAAGAAGTTTAAACAGTGAACTCACTTCACGTAACAAAACGTGTGGCACCCATAAAGGTACGCACAATAAAACCTATCCCTCAGGGGTCCCGCCACTGGTTATTAAAACCAATCATTTTTTATCAGCTAGATTATTCTAGAAATATCAAAAACGCAGGCCGGACTGCCCTGATACTCGATCCAATAATTGACGGATTCCAGTTTACCAATGTCCTTATGGACGGCGGCAGTGGACTAAACCTGATATATCAGGATACAATCCACCGCATGGGCATAAACCCAGCAAGAATCCGCCACAGCAAAACCTCCTTTCAAGGGGTAGCACCGGGCCCGGACACCCATTGTATGGGTTTTCTCCGGCTTGAAGTCATATTTGGCTCTGCCAATAACTTCCGTCGCGAAAGGCTGACCTTCCATGTCGTCCCGTTTTCAAGTCGCTATCAAGCACTAATGGGACGCGGAGCTTTCGCTCGCTTTAACGCAATACCGCACTATGCATCTCTCACGCTTAAGATGCCCGGTCCGCGAGGCATCATCTCTTTAAAGGGAGCGCACTAAAATACGCCTCCTCCAAACGGAGGATTGCGCGGGCGCTTAAACAGCCGCACAATAAAGTGGCCTCGCCAGCCAAAAGACCTTTTCAATATAAGTCATTAAAGGCCACGGACCCGGACTAAATGAGTTCGGCACAAGTCCATCATCAACGCAGGCTTAAATGCCATATACCCCCATACCGGGGGCTATACGCAGAGACAATAAAGCTCAAGTTTATATATATTTTTCTTTATATTTTGTTTATTATCTTTTTGTTCCGCACGACCCATTTTCAATTCAGTTCCTCTCTTTTACAGATGAACGTAGTGCGGCGCGCGTCCAGGACACGGCACAACGGAGACACAGGCGCAGACGTGTAGTAGGGACCCGTCCTAAGGATTCTTTTTAGATTAAGACCCTGCGTAAACCTTTTTTACTGTCTCTTGCTGCTATACATCCCCTAGTTTTTTCTACTATAACCAAGGAGGAGGCTGGCGTTTTGGCATGTGGCCACGCCAGAATTTTTGCTCGTACCTGGACACTAGGGGCTCTTTTTTTAAGGGTGTTGTTTCACCCGCACTCATAAAGACCGAACACCTTAGGGAGTGTTCGGCGTCGCGAGTTTTGGCACTATATGCATCAGCTCCGAATCATGTCTTTGGTCAAATGTTGGGTTGCCCGGCTCCTGAGTTCGGCTACCTTACATTCCGCTCTATCGGCTAAGGTAGCACCAGGAGAACTACTGCGATTGTGCCCCGGTTCGGCCGGGTGAGCACCTCAGTAGAGAAAGCCGAAAACTGACTGTCATGATGTAGCGCGAGACTGGTCACCACTCGATGACTTATAGGAATTTATCGGATTCCTCTGCTTTGACGAAGGGCCGTTTCCCGGCCAGGCACGTATGCGCCCCGAATTCGGGCAAGCGCAGTCGCCACTAAGGGGCTACCTAAAGAGTCCCACTGTCAAGCTCCTATGGCTAAGTGAAAGTGTTAAAGCATTATAGTCCGGTTGCCTAGCCCACTGCGCTATCACCTCCTTTGTAGGACCAAGACGTTGGGTTAAGTGTGAAAATGCGTCTTCTGTGCCCACCCCCGCACTATGTGCGTGGGGGCTGAAGCCAACGACTGCAATCTTTCAGAATTTATATATTAAAACGGCCGCACAGGAGGTGTTCTTAATACTTGAAGGCACAAGTCTAAAAAATGCCACTACAATTTATCAAAATACTGTTTTATGATTACATATGCTATCATAATATAGCATCCTTCAAGCACTGCGTCTCTATTACGTGAGCGCCTTCGAGGACTTCCTTAAAATAGTGCTCGGAAGGTATTCGGCTTTTATCCGAATCCCGGGACGCAACAATGGTGGGCTCCATATCTGCCCAGTATGTCTTGACACGGGCAAGACCCAGCCGAGCGCCCTCTATGCACGCTGACCTCTTCATAGCATCGACACGTGGCACCACGTCTAGAAATTGTTGCACCAAGCTGAAATAACTCTTCGGCTTCGATCTCCCCGGACACAGATGATCCATGACGTACTTCATGGCGAGTCCGGACAACCTATTCAGTTCGGCCCATTGGGCCAGGCGATCGTCCGCTGCCAGTGGACGCTCTGGATTGAGGAATTGCGACCAAAAGAGCTTCTCCACTTCATGATCCTTTTTATCTCGAAAGTGTTCAGTCGCATCAGCAGCACTAGCCGCCAAATCCAGATAGGTGTCCTCTACACTCCACATTCGGTCTAACGGGGCAAACTTCGGATCACAAAATTTTCTCCGCAGCGAGAAGGGCTTTCCATCCGCAATTTGTCTGGCTTGACGTAGCTCTTCCCTTGCCGCTCTCATTATAGAGCGGGCATCCCTGGCGTCAGCAACAGCCTTCTCTAAGCTTGTTTGCCTCGCCCGACCCTCTTCTTCAAGAAGCTTGCAACGGTCAGTAGCACTCTTTAACTTTACGGCCATATCAGCCATCTCCTCCTTGCTTCGGCAATGGGCAGCCTGTTCGGCTTTCAGCTCTTCAAGGGCTTTCACGGCAGCCGCATCGCTTTTCCTGGCTTGTTCCTTCGCTCGGGCGAGTTCGGCCCTAAGACCCTCCACGCCGGCCGCACCATCTGCGTCAAGCATACACACTGTAAGATATTGACATAAAGCTCCTCTTACTAACCATCGCCCGATGATTTCAATACCTTGAGCATCATCAAGCCGCTTGTTAACAAGCACGATGTCGGCTTCTGCCTCATCAAGTTGTCGCTTCAGTTCGGCAAATTCACCAGTACGGCTTGACTTCGGAAAATCCGCCACCTACATATAAAGGTGCCACTTAAAGGACGTGGGATTAAGATCCTCTGCGCGCCGTCAATTTTAATGACGCACAGAGTCTCAGGGGCTACTATCTACACAGGGCGCACTTTATTTATGCGCAACTATCACAAGTGTACATTATTTAAAACGTACCTCAAGGCCCGTCAGTAAACTTTTGACGGCCTCGTGCAATCCGCTTTCTGCGGATGAAATCTTTTCAATCACCATGCTCATCAACGCACGATGCTCCTCTGAGACAGAGGCTCACCCCAGCAGAATCTTTAGCTCCCCCGGCCGAACACCAGATGGTGCCGGACTCGTCCCATGGCCTCCCTCAAAGGCCGGACACAGAGAACCTAGGGGGGCCACACGGCCACCTTCCGCCCCTGTCGGATCCGGAGAAATCCTCCGCGACGACACTTTAGCGTCGCCCGCCTTGCTAGGCGGTACAGAAGGAGGAGGCGTTCTGCTCTCCATCATCTCCGGAAGAAGATCCCCCGAGGACGAGTTCTATTGAGAAGGGCTGAGGTCCGAACTACAAAGTAAGGTTTCGGCTAAAACTTCTCAGATATAAATCAAGGATTTCTCTTAAAAGAAAAACTCTTCTTCTACTTACGGCTCGCTGGAGAGCTGGTCCCTTTTAGTGTTTAGTTCGGCCGAGGGGCTCCCCGGCGTCGGGCCCTCTGACAAGGATTCTTTCCCCCGCTTCGAGGCTAAGGTCTCCGGCTCGTCAGAGGCGGCCCTTTTCTTTCCCTTAGGAGAGGAATTGTCGATTCCCCCCTTCGGAATGGCCTGTTTCGAGGAGGCCATGGTTTCCTTGTCCTCCCCCTTATTTCCCTCCAAAGGCACTACCTCCAGCATCCTGACTAGCACGGGATCCAGCCTGGTTTCGGGAAGGGGAGCCGAACACCTGATCAGCTTTGCCTTCGCTATCCACTCCTGCTTAAAAGGAGAAGCGTTGTTAAGAGCAAATCAATTATGCAGATAGAAGGTCCGGGCACAAGGTCACTTACTTGAGTATCCGGGAAATTGCGGCTTAAACCCACATCCTTGGTCAAATCCGGACTCACTTCTTGTGATCTGAAGAACAATTTATAGATCTCCGCGGGCGTCACGCCCATAAAATCCCGGAGAACTCGTGGTCCCTCTGGATTGAACTCCCACAGGCGAAGGGGGCGACGTTGGCCGGGCAGTGTCCGGCGAATCAGCATGACTTGTGTCACCTTGACCAGGTTGAGGTCTCCTTCCAAGAGATCCATAATGCGGCCCTGTAGCAGAGGTACGTCTTTGGGCAAGCCCAGATCTAACCCTGTGTTGATCCACAACGCTAACCGCGGTGGGGGACCCGAGCGAAAGGCAGGAGGCGCCACCCATGCGCTGCCCCGAGGAGCAGTGATATAGAACCACTCCTGTTGCCATAAGCCAAGCTCCTCTTGAAAAGCGCCCTCGGGCCATGGAGCATCGGCATTTCTTTTTATAGCAGCGCCTCCGCACTCTGCGTGGCGCCCCTCGATCATCTTCGGTTCTACTTTGAAGGTCTTGAGCCATAATCCGAAGTGAGGGGTAACACGGAGGAATGCTTCGCACACAACAACGAACGAGGAGATATGGAGGATGGACTCCGGAGCTAAGTCGTGGAATTCCAGCCCATAATAAAACATCAGCCCCCTTACAAAGGGATCCATTGGGAAGCCCAATCCCCGAAGGAAGTGGGATATGGATACCACACTCTCACCGGGCTGAGGGCTAGGGATCACTTGTCCTTGAACAGGCAACCTGTACGAAATCTTGCCGGTCAGGAATTTAGCTTCCCTCAACCTTAATACGTCCTCCTCCGTAACGGAGGAGGGCATCCATCGGCCTTGGAGGTCGGAACCGGACATTGTCGAAGGTCTGGTGTGCCTGGAATCTGGAAGCCTAGGGTGTTGGGACTCGAGGCGACGGGCGAGCTCGTTTTGAGAATAGAAGAGGGGACCAGGGTCTTGGTCTCTTTATAAGAGGCAGAATACCAAGAGCCCTCCCCCTAACCGTCTTGGACTAGCCTTTAATTAAGGCAAAACGTGCTAACGGGCACGACTGGGTTACACACGTCCGTATTGATGAGAATCCCGTTAAAAGGGGCACACGATCTCTGCTTTGACAAGACGTGCCAAGGAAACCGCCTCGCTAAACACGCTGAGGTGGAACAATGAAAACAATTTATACAAAGAGCTTGGCCGCAGTGTTATGACGCACTTCGGAATACGTCAGCAGATTTGATTTGTGTTAATATTATTCTCTATATGGCAATATGTGGAAACTTATTTTGCAGAGCTGGACACTATTTTTGGTGTTTGTAATCTTCTTGAAGAACTTGGAGGAGGAACCCGCCTTGCAATGCCGAAGACAATCTGCGCGCCGGACTCGTCGTCATTGAAGCCTGGTTCAGGGGCTACTGAGGGAGTCCTGGATTAGGGGGTGTTCGGATAGCCGGACTATACCTTCAACCGGACTCCAGGACTATGAAGATACAAGATTGAAGACTTCGTCCCGTGTCCGGAAGGATCTTTTCTTGGCGTGGAAGGCAAGCTAGGCGTGCGGATATTCTAGATCTCTTACCATTGTAACCGACTCTGTGTAACCCTAACCCTATACGGTGTCTATATAAACCGGAGGGTTGTAGTCCGTAGGAGAACCGTCATCATACACAATCATACCATAGGCTAGCTTCTAGGGTTTAGCCTCCTTGATCTCGTGGTAGATCTACTCTTGTACTACCCATATCATCAATATTAATCTAGCAGGAGTAGGGTTTTACCTCCATCGAGAGGGCCCGAACCTGGGTAAAATAAAGTGTCCCCTGTCTCCTGTTACCATCCGACCTTGACGCACAGTTCGGGACCCCCTACCCGAGATCCGCCGGTTTTGACACCGACATCTACCCTCCCATACATTCTTGCACTTGCATGTTTCTTATTTGTTGCCTATACTATGGATATGCATGGGTAGATTGTATTGGTGCCTTAGCTTGTGCTAAAATCTTTCTAAGTTTCAAGAAAATGAAGAACTGCACCTTTGCCTTGTTAAGTGTCTATTCATTATAACCCACAAGTATAGGGGGTTGCAACAGTCTTTGAGGGTTGTATTTCACCTAAATTTATTGATTCGACACAAGGGGAGCCAAAGAATATTTATGAGCCTTAGCAGTTAAGTTGTCAATTCAACCACACCTAGAGAGCTAAATATGTGCAACAAAGTATTTAGTAGCATAGTAGTATGATGATCATGGTGAGGAATAGGAGGAGGAAGAACCTATTGCAGATGCACCTCCAGCAAAGACTCAGAAGCTCATGTCAGATGTTTTGAAGCTTTCTGCTCCCTCCAAGCCCAAGTCCAAGACCAAAGCACCAGCTCCTAAGAAGTCAACCAGGAACATATCTGCTGCCGAGGACCATGCCTAGAGAGACGCATAGCTATATACCTTCTTGAGCTTTTGGTACTTGTTGCCAAACGAGAATAAACTGTATAGATCATTAGCCTTCGAGAGAGAGAGAGAGAGAGTCTCACTTTTGATCGTTGGTTTCTCTTGCGTTCTTGCTACTATTTCCCTTGATTCGTGATACTTTGTTTATTATGTGTGTGAGATACTATGTTTGTCTTGTGTGATTGAGCATACTATGCATCATGTGATGCTTAATGCTTATCTCTATCATTAATTATGTATGATCATTCACTTATGTCTTTGGTGATGTGTGCTTATTATTTCACTCATATCATTTTGTGCGCTCGACTAAGTTGTATGTGACATGGAAGAGTGACCCATGATCATAATCGATTGTGCATTTGCATTCGAACGCAAAGTTTTAATAATGAAAATTTTTTGGGGGAGCACTTGCTTATCACATAATTCTCAAAGCGACGATGTATTTCATTCATTTAATCATTTGTCGAAGCTTTGATCTATATGTTGTCATCAATTACCAAAAAGGGGAGATTGAAAGTGCAACTAATCCCCGGGCGGTTTTGGTAATTCATTACAACATATATCTCATTGAACTAATGTCCATTCAATATAAATATTTCAGGATGTTCAGTGATTGGCATGTCATGAAATAGAGATTTTGACCCCTCAAAATGGTAAGGACAAGGATTGGCAAAAGCTCAAGACTCTACATTTATGTTGAAGTGATCCAAGATCACATTGAGTCCATAGGAAAGCCAATACTATTAAATGGGGATGAGGTGTTGCTTAATGATCTCGTTTCTCAAGTGCTTATTGATATTGCCCCAAAACCCTCAGCCACTTTCTCTATCCAAATATGTACAAACCCTAATTCCCAACTCAGGCCCACCGATATTTCCCATCCGGAGCCACCGAGTTCATCTAGACTTAGCCACAGCCAAAACCCTAATAATTCAGTTCCACCGATATGGATCTCGGTCCCACCGAGATGGCCTTGCCAGCGCTCTGTGACTTGTTGCAATCACTTCGATCTCACCGTGAAGTTGCAATCGGTCCCACAGAGATGGCTTGACTGATTCTCTGTTGCCTTATTGCTTCACTTTGGTCCCACCAAGATGATGCAATCGGTGCCATTGAGATGAGGTTTGGCCAAAGCCCTAGCACATCGCTCCCACCGAGTTGTTCCTGTTGGTCCCACTAAGATTCCTAATGTTCATATTTTTGCATATATCGATGCCACCGAGTTTTCTCAATGGTGCCACCGAGATGGGTCAAAAGTGTATAATGGTTGGATTTTGTGTGGAGGATATACATACCCCTCCACCCCTCTTCCTCATAGAAGAAAGCCATCAGAACGTGCCTACACTTCCACCATTCATTTTCTGAGAGAGAACCACCTACTCATGTGTTGAGATTAAGAGATTCCATTCCTACCATTTGAACCTTGATTTCTGGCCTTCCCCAAGTTGCTTTCCACTCAAATCCTTCTTCCACCCTAGCCAAATCTGTGAGAGAGAGTTGAGTGTTGGGGATATTATCATTTGAAGCACAAGAGCAAGGAGTTCATCATCAACACACCGTCTATTACCTTTTGGAGAGTGGTGTCTCCTCGATTGGTTAGGTGTCGCTTGGGAGCCTCTGACATATGTGGAGTTGAACCAAGTTTGTAATGGCAAGGAGATCGCCTACTTTGTGAAGATCTACGCGAGTGAGGCAAGTCCTTCATGGGCGATGGCCATGGTGGGATAGAGAAGGTTGCTTATTCATGGACCCTTCATGGGTGGGGCCCTCTGTGGACTCGTGCAGTCATTACCCTTCGTGGGTTGAAGTCTCCATCAACGTGGATGTATGATAGCACCACCTATCGGAACCGTGCCAAAACTCTTCGTGTGTCCATTGTGTTTGCTTTCTCCAAACCCTTCCCTTTACCTTCATATGCAATGCATTACATTTCGCTACTATACTCTTAGAATTGCATGTGTAGGTTGATTGCTTGACTTGTCATAATTGCTAAATCTGCCCACAACTAAAATTGTGAAAAGGAAAGATATTTATTTGGTCAAGTAGTCTAATCACCCCCCTCTAGACATATTTTCGATCCTATAGCTAGTCAATGCCTAGATGAATTTGATAACTACATTGTTAAGCGAGAACATTTTAATATGTTTGTTAAGAAACAATTGAAACGTAATTCTATCATGATTGATCGCTTGAGTGACTTGATATTCAGAGTTGCTAATCATGTTAAGGGTTTAGGAAAACATGCATCCATGGTTCATACCCAGTTAGAATAAGTTGCTAAGTTACACAACGATTTTCTTAATGAAATGAATAATAAAAGAAATGATAATGTTGTTAGGGTAATGACAAGAGGAGGTAGAATGAATCAGGAGCCACTATATCCTGAAGGTCATCCTTAAAGAATTGAGTAAGATTCTTAGAGAATTAATATTGATACACCTAGTTCATCTAAGAAGAAAAAGAAGAAGAAAAATGATAGAAATTTGCATGCTTCTAGTAAACCTATGATAGAAAAGCCTTTTGAGAATAGTAACGATGTTTCTATTTTCTGATGCTGAGACATGATACGTCTCCATCGTATCTACTTTTCCAAACACGTTTGCCCTTGTTTTGGACTCTAATTTGCATGATTTGAATGAAACTAACCCGGACTGACGTTGTTTTCAACAGAATTGCCAAGGTGTTATTTTTGTACAGAAATTAAAGTTATCGGATTGACCTGAAAATTTACGGAGAATATTTATGGAATATATAAAAATATTGGTGCAAGAATCAACCAGAGGGGGGCACCCAGAGGCTACAAGCCCTGGGGGCTCCCACCCCCTTGGGGTGCTCCCTACAAGCTTGTGGCCTCCCTGGAGCTCCTCCAACCCTAATTCCAACTCTATAAGTACCTATTTGCGGAGAAAAAAAATCAGAGAGAAGGATACATCGCTTTTTACGATATGGATCCGCCGCCACCTCTTGTTCTTCATTGGGAGGGCTGATCTAGAGTCCGTTTGGGGCTCCGGAGAGGGGGATTCATCGCCATCATCATCACCAACCTTCCTCCATCACCAATTTCATGATGCTCATCACCGGGAGTGAGTAATTCCATCGTAGGCTTGCTGGACGGTGATGCGTTGGATGAGATCTATCATCTAATTGAGTTAGTTTTGTTAGGGTTTGATCCCTAGTATCCACTATGTTCTGATATTGATGTTGCCATGACTTTGCTATGCTTAAAGCTTGTCACTAGGGCCCGAGCGCCATGATTTCAGATATGAACCTATTATGTTTTCATGAATATATTTGTGTTCTTGATTCTATCTTGCAAGTTGTGGACACCTATTACGTGTTATGATCTGCATACCCCAAGGTGACAATAATTGGGATTCTTTCCGGTGATTACCGTGGTTTGAGGAGTTCATGTATTCACTAAGTGCTAATGCTTTGGTTTGATTCCCTATTAAAAGGAGGACTCAATATCCCTTAGTTCCATTAGGACCCCACTGCCATGGCAGGGTAGGACAAAAGATTTAATGCAAGTTCTTTTCCATAAGCACATATGACTATATACGGAATACATGCCTAAATTATATTGATGAATTGGAGCTAGTTCTGTGTCACCCTAGGTTATAACTATTGCATGATGAACGCCATGCGATAATATTATCCATCACTGATCCGTTACCTACGAGTTTTTCACACATTGATCTTTGCTAAGTTACTTTGCCATTGCTACTGTTACAATCACTACAAAACTGCTATTGTTACTTTTGTCACCGTTATCGTCACTTCCATAGCACTTTGCTACTAAAAACTTTGCTGAGATATTAAGTCTTTTAGGTGTGGTTGAATTGACAACTCAGCTGCTAATACTCGGGAATATTCTTTGGCTCCCCTTGTGTCGAATCAATAAATTTGGGTTGAATACTCTACCCTCGAAAACTGTTGCGATCCCCTATACTTGTGGGTTATCAAGACATTTTTCTGGCGCTGTTGCCCGGGAGCATAGCTCTATTCTCTAAGTCACTTGGGATTTATATCTGCTGATCACTATGACGAATTTGAAAGATAACATAACCAAGATTTTTTTCCCTCTACTACGAGGGGAGGTAAGGAACTGCCATCTAGCTCTGCACTTGATTCACCTTCTATTTTGAATAAGCTTGCGACACCACCACCTGCTATTCATTCTGATATGTCACAAGTAACTGATGATGCTAATTCTGCTATGCATGATGCTTATGATGATACTACTGCTTTGCTTGATAGTACTGTGCCACTGGGTGAGCTTCTTGATGAACAACTTGCTAGAGCTAAAGATATTGAGAATGTTGAAACTGAAGATATTTCTGAAACTGATGAAATTATTGAAACTAAACACTTTGAGACACATGCCAGACCTAGCTCTCCTAAATATGAATTCCCTGATATACCTGAGGGTTATGTTATGGATGGAGAGGTAGCTAGGGAATTTATTGTTTGTAAGGATAGAGATGATATTAAGAAATTATTATCCAAGTGGAAAGAAAAGTCTTTGAATGCTAGAATGCAATATGATCCTAAGTTTACTACTTCACCTATCTTTGTTACTGATAAGTATTATGAATTCTCTGTCGATCCTGAGTTAATTACTTTAGTTTACTCTGATCCTTTCAATGGTTATGAGTCTAAAACTATTGTGGCACACCTTACTAAATTAAATGATATAGCCACCCTATTTGCTCATGAGGGAAAAAATCGCTATTACTATATTCTTAAGTTGTTTCCTTTCTCGTTAGAGGGTGATGCTAAGATGTGGTTTAATTCTCTTGCTCCTGGTTGTGTGCTTAGTCCCCAGGATATGATATACTACTTCTCTGAAAAACATTTTCCTGCTCATAAGAAACAAGCTGCTTTACAGGAAATATTTAACTTTTTGCAAATTGAAGAAGAGAGTCTCCCACAAGCTTGGGGGAGGCTTCTCCAATTACTCTATGCTTTGCCTGATCATCCTCTCAAGAAAAATGAAATACTTGATATCTTTTATAATGGACTAACAAATGCTTCTTGGGACCAACTAGATAGTTGTGTTGGTTGTGTTTTCAGGGAACAAGCTGTTGAACAAGCTGAAGTGCTATTGAATAATATATTGAGAAATGATAATGATTGGACTCTTCCCGAATCACCTCCTAAGCCAACTCCGAAGAAAAGAGGTATTCTATTTCTCAGTGCTGAAGATATGCAAGAGGCAAAGAAATCTATGAAATAAAAAGGTATCGAAGCTGAAGATGTTAAGAATTTACCACCTATTGAAGAAATACATGGTGTTGATAACCCAACACAAGTAATAGAGGTAAATTCTCTCTATAGATTTGATGAAGGTGATATTCCTCATAATAAGTCTGCTAGTCAATGCTTGGATGAATTTGATAACTTTATTGTCAAACAAGAAAATTTCAATGCATATGTTAGTAGACAATTGAAACGTAATGCCTATATGCTTGACTGCTTGGCTTACTATTAATAACCCACAAGTAAAGGGGATCACAACACTTTTTGAGGGTAGAGTATTCAATCCAAATTTATAGATTTGACACAAGGGGAGCCAAAGAAAATTTGAAGCTATTAGCAGTTGAGTTGTCAATTCAACCACACCTCGAGATTAATTATCTGCAGCAAGTAATCAGTAGCATAGTGGTATGATAGTTTTGATAGTAGTGACAACAGCAACGGTAACAGTAACAGTGATAGCAGTAATTTTGTAGCAAGTGTAACAGTGATGATAGCAGTAGTAACTTAGCAGAAACAATATAAGATAAATTCGTAGGCCTTGGATCGGTGACTTGTTGGATGATATTCATCATGTGACAGTTATAACCTAGGGCGATATGGCACTAGCTCCAGTTCATCGATATAACGTAGGCATGTATTCCGTAAATAGTCAGACGTGCTTTATTAAAAGAACTTGCATGACATGTTTTGTCCTACCCTCCCGTGACAGCGGGGTGTCGGGGAAGCTGACTCCACGAGCACCTATGGGGACGGAGCCCCTTTCGGTTCGGCAGGGGGCGGAGGTCGCACGAAGAGCAGATCGAGGCGAGGCACATGAGCGGTTTACCCAGCTTTGGAGCTCTCCGGAGAGATAATACTCCTACTGCTGCTTTGTGGATTGTATTGAGTTCTTGCTCGGGAGCGCTGAGTGCTACAGTACACACCAGCAGCTAACGAGACCGAGCGTGAGTGTTCTACTGTTCCTCCTCCCCTTCTCTACGTTGCGCATGGGCCTCCTTTTATATGCTCAAGGGGTCACCTACAGGTGGCAACGCAGGCAAGGGCAAAAATGGAAAAGGTGCTGCGGTTGGTACAGCTACCTGCACAGTGTATCATACCTAACCCCGACGGCAGGGGACAAAGGCATTAAATGCCTATCTACGTCGCCCAAACAGTGCAGAAAAGGGACCGTCAGGGACGCCATCGCTCGCCACGATGGCGACCTTGTCAGCGCCGCTTGCCACAGTGTACCCCTGGCTGCACAGTCTCCCGCCACATACGCCTGGAAGGGTCCCAGAGCGACATTAGGTGGGTGTGCTGGAGCGCAGGTACAGAGTGGTTGCTCGCCGCGGCAAGCGCCTTGCCGCGGCCGTTGTCTTGTCGCGTCCGGAAGCTTGTCGCTCACCGGACCCTGCCGGGACGCGTGGCGCGTCGCGGCAAGTTCCTTGAGATGCCCTAGTTGGCCTTCCCGGCAAGCTCCTCTTGCCGGGGTCTTGTGCCTTGAGTGGCCTTCCCGGCAAGCTCCTCTTGCCGGGGACTTGTCTCCTTGGCTTAAATACTTTGTTCTTGAATGGCTCCAAAGGAGCCACAGAGGATATTGGCGGTCACCCGGCAAGCCTTGCCGCGGGGCGCCGCGACTGCCCGTGCACAAGTTCAGGATACTAGGGTACCCCTACTCTAGTACACCGACAGGAGCCCCCGGGCCTGGGCCATACACGGTGCCGAGCGCTGTTGGGCCAGGCCCAAAACAGGGCACGGGCACGCGCGGCCTGGATCACGCCGTATCTTACTCCGCATCCACCGCGCCCTCCCTGAACGGCACGCGTCGATTGCGGCATCGTGGGAGAGGTCGTGGGTGGTTTCTTTATTCGGAAAAGCGGAACGTCCGCCCCCTCCCCCCTATAAGCAGGGGAATCAGGGGCAGGGGCACGGTTTTCGAGGCGTCCACTCCCCACGATCACGGGGTGAGGAGAGGTCGCCTCATCCGTCGCCTCGGTTCTGCACGCCTGCCACGCGGCTTCCATGCGCTTGGGGTGGCGAACGGTGGAGGCGGGGAACCGGGCCGTCGTGGGTCGAGGCATCGGGCCGGTCCCAGTTCCCTACTCCTTCTGTGTCTTGATTAGCTGAGCGGGGCGGCCGAGCCCCCACCCTGTTCCTTTATAAGGAGCGGGGGGGGGGGGGACGGAGGTCCGCATTCTTTCATCTCCTCCTTCCTTCAGCTTCTGCTCCCCTCTCTCTCATTCACCATGGAGAAAGGGAACCCTGGTCCTTCAACGGTGGCGGCGAGGGTCGCCGCCAGACAACGCGTCCTTCCTTCTCCCACACCCGTGGTGGCAGAGCCAGCCGTAAGGGGAAGAGGGAGGGGGCGAGGCCGCGGGTGAGGTCGAGGGAGAGGCCGAGGCGCTCGGGGAAGAGGTGGACGGGGCGGCTCGCCGGCCTCGCCTCCGCCAGCGGTTCCTCTTCCTATGGAGGACCATGTTGGGGACGACCCTTGCGAGTTCTTTGTTAGGCTGCGTCGGCCGCCTCGTCGTCGCCTTCGTCTCCCGACTCCATTTGCGAGCGAGATGGAGTTGGATCCGCCCGAGACACTAAGGCTGCACATGAGGGGCTGTGGAATCAGTGGTACGCGAGTCTGTGTTGACTTCCCGGCCCCTAATGTGATGTATCTTGGTCGAGGGTGGAAGACGTTCGCCCGTATCCACCGCCTGACGGAGGGGCTCACCCTCCATTTTAAGCTGATGGAGGGCGGTCTCCTCTCCGTCAAGGTCTTCGGGTGCTTCGGGACTCGGTCAAGGTGCTGCGTGGAGAGCTCCTCCGATAGCGAAGACTCCTCCTCGGGCGGGAGTGACGAGGAGGACAGCGGCAGCGACGATGAGGGTAGCGGGCGGCAGGATGACGGGTCCGACTAGGTGTCGGGCGCCGCTCCGTGCGGCACCAGTGACCCCATCATCCGTGTCGCCGGCTCCTTGAGCTTCTCGGTGTCGTCTCCTTGGGCGGCTGGCGTAGGGAGGCTACGGAAGAGGAAGATGGCGGGCGGCAAGGCCGTCAACTCGGAGTACGTGGGCGCGACGCCCTCGACAGCGTGCTGACGTCCTGCTGCCTCGTCTTCGAGCCCTGCCTCCGGCGCCGCCATCACCATCCAGCCTTTGGACGACCACCGAGATGTTCTCTTGGTGTCTTCTACCACCTGTAGCTCGCCTAGGCACCCCTTTTGCCCTTTTGGCCTCCTTGACCTACCTCCTGAAGAGATGGACAATAAAGGGATTACGGGCAACTTATCTCTTTTTAATTTGTAAGCCCTTGGGCCTTAGCTGCATTTAAAACTTGTAATCCCATCATTCATGTTTTTCATTCTCTATGAACTGTACCTGAGTGGAATGCTTTTTTAGTGAAAAGGGGATGCTTGCCGGGTCACTTGTCTTGTGGGTGGAACCCACGTCAAGGAGCAAATCCTTGATATCTTTAAGATAGACACTTTTTTTCCCGGCAGCAGGCCCTGCCGTCTTCCCACGTCGCTCGACCTTTCTCACGCTTTTGGCGGAGGCAGGGATGAGGCGGGTTCGGGCTCCTCGTTTCGTCCCTTTGCTGCCGCGACTACGACCAAACTTGGCCCCGGGAACGAGCCCTAGGGCCTAGAGTTAGGGGAGCACGGTAGCTTTTAGGAAGAAACGAGGTTTCGCATACCTCAGTCCTTAAGAGAGTGCATGATAAGGGATGAAAAACTTATCTGAGATTGCAGCCCCCGGCAACTCTGGTTCGCCGTGGGTTAATCTTTGTACTTGCAGCCCCCGGCAACACTGGCTTGCCGGGGTCCAGATGCTGGTCCGTCCTTCTTCTCCTTTTCGTCATCAAGTGGTCCGGTCAGGATATGCGAGCCCTGCGAACCAAGGGAAACGAAAGAACGGCAAAGGGACGCACACTCGACCTCTAAGTTAGGGGTTAGCCGCTGCTAAGCACTGTCAACCCTAACCAAGGACGAGACTCGATCTAGCATGCATGCTATAACTTAGGGCGCCAGCGCTTCATCTACGCTCAGGGTCTGCGCCTGGCTTTGTACAAAGGATTACATGCAACAGCGGCAAGACTTGTACAAAAGGTGGTTGCCGGAACAGGGTCCGACAACCGCGCCTTACGGGTAAAACTTACGAAGATGCTCAATATTCCAGGAGTTGCTCACCGGAATGCCATCTTCGGTCTCAAGGCGGACAGCACCAGGCCTAGTGACTCATTTCACCCGGTAAGGGCCTTCCCACTTTGGCGTCAACTTGTTGGAATTCTTGGCGGACTGAACGCGCCGAAGAACAAGGTCGCCTTCCTCGAGACTTCTGGTGTTAACTTTGCGGCTATGGTAGCGGCGCAAAGCTTGCCGGTAGCGAGCAGCTCGTACAGCAGCCTGAAGACGGTCTTCCTCAAGGAGCAGCGCGTCATCTTGTCGCGGCTGCTCTTGCTCAAGCTCATCATAAGCGAGCACTCGAGGTGACCCGTATACGAGTTCCGTGGGGATAATTGCCTCTGCTCCATAGACTAGAGCGAAAGGTGTCTGGCCAGTGGCTCGATTTGGCGTCGTCCTGATCGACCAAAGAACCACCGGTAGCTCCTCAATCCAGTTTCTTCCGCACCTATGCAGCCTGTCGAAAGTCCTGGTCTTGAGTCCACGCAGCACTTCAGCATTTGCCCTCTCCGCTTGACCGTTGCTCCTGGGGTGAGCAACAGAAGCGAAGCAGACCTTGTCGCCAAGATCTTGGACGTACTGCATGAAGGTGCGGCTCGTGAATTGCGTACCGTTGTCGGTGATGATCCTGTTAGGGATCCCGAAGCGGCAAGCAATCGACCTGAAGAACTTGACTGCTGACTGTGCAGTCACCTTCCTCATTGCTTCCACTTCCGGCCACTTTGTGAACTTGTCGATTGCGATGTACAAGTACTCATAGCCCCCGACTGCTCGGGGGAAGGGGCCGAGGATGTCGAGCCCCCATACCGAAAATGGCCAAGACAAAGGGATCGTCTGGAGAGCTTGAGTTGGCTGGTATATCTGCTTGGAATGAAACTGGCACGCTTCACACTTGGTTACTTGTGCAGTTGCATCCTGGAGGGCTGTCGGCCAAAAGAAACCTTGCTGGAAAGCTTTGCCGGCAAGCGCTCTTGCGCCAATGTGGTGACCACATATGCCTCCATGTATCTCTGCCAACAGCTTCTGTCCCTCTTCCCGGTGAATACACTTCAATTTCACACCGTTGAGTCTTCTTCTGTACAGTGCGTTGTCGACAAACTGGTACATACTTGACCGCCGGGCTACTCTTTCCGCTTCTTCTTGCTCTTCGGGAAGTTCTCCTGTCTGGAGGAAACGGACGATCTGCTGTGCCCATGCTGGAGCTTGTGGCTCGACAACAAGGACTAAAGGCATATCTGCTGCTGCGGGAACATCCGCTTCTACGGCGAGAACCTGCGGCTCAGCCGGAGCTTGACGTTCCCTGGCAAGCTTGCCGGAGCAAAACTTGTCGGGAGCGTCTGCTTCAACGAAACAAACCCTGGGGCTTGTCAGAGCAGACTGCTCCTCAGCACTCTTGGCGTTGATCTTGGGGACCTTCTTGGCGGCGGCTTCGGGAAGCTCTGCCGGAAAATGGTCACCAGAAATCAACTTCCTCTTCTTGCTCTGTCCAGTTGATGGCGTCACGGACGGTTGAGTCAGCTTGAGCACAAAGATCCCTGGTTCCACAGGTAACTTAAGTGTTGTGCACTTTGACAAGCCATCGGCAATGTCGTTCTGAGCTCTTGGAACATGTCCCATCTATAGGCCGACAAAGTGCTCTTCTAGCTTCCTCACTTCATCAACGTAAGCTTCCATCAACGGACTCTGATAACTCTTATTCACTTGGCAGACGACAAGCTGCGAGTCACCCCTGACAATGAGCTGCTTGATCCCAAGGTCTGCCGCGATCCTGAGACCGGCAAGCAATCCTTCATACTCTGCAGTATTGTTGGTTGCTTGCTCCTTGGGAAAGTGCATCTAGACTACGTACTTGAGGTGCTCTCCGGTGGGTGCGACAAGCAGCACGCCAGCACCGGCGCCTTGCAGCGAGAAAGCACCATCAAAGTACATCAGCCACTCTTTGCTTGCTTCCTTGACGGGGATGCTCGTTTCTGGAATTTCTTCATCTGGTGTTGGCGTCCACTCTGCTATGAATTCTGCCAATGCTCTACTTTGGATAGTTGAAGTGCTTTCAAACTTGAGGCCAAAGCTTGACAGTTCCAATGCCCACTCAACAATCCTGCTTGTTGCTTCGGGATTCTGCAGTATCCTCTTCAGCGGAAAACGAGTGACAACTGTTATCTCATGTGCTTGGAAGTAATAGCGCAGCTTTTTCGAGGCCATGAGAAGGCCGAAAAGCAACTTCTGCACATCAGATTACCTTGACCTAGCCCCCTGTAGAAGGGAACTGACAAAGTAGACTGGGCGCAGCACCATTCTCTTCTGTTGTATCTCTTCGCACATCTGCGCAGATCCATCTTTGTCGGGACTAGAGCTTGTCGGGGAAGCCCCCTGCTTGTCGCTGGATGTGCTTTCCGCAGTCGCTGGCTCATCATCAGCCTCCCTCTCCGCTACTAATGCAGCACTAACCACTTGATTGGTTGCCGCCAGATACAACAGCAACTTCTCTTGTGGCTTAGGTGCGACAAGTATTGGAGTGGAGGACAGGTATCTCTTCAAGTTCTGCAGCGCAGCCTCCGCTTCCGGAGTCCATTTCATTGGACCTGCCTTTTTCAAAATTTTGAAAAACGGCAGGGCGCGCTCAGCAGACTTAGAGATAAACCTGCTGAGAGCCGCCACGCGGCCGGCAAGTCTCCGCACATCCTTGACGCGCTTCGGTGCTTCAATCAGCTCAATGGCCTTGATCTTGTCGGGATTGGCTTCAATTCCCCGCTGAGACACGAAGAACCCGAGAAGCTTGCCGGAAGGGACTCCAAACACGCACTTCTCGGGGTTGAGCTTGAGGCTGATCTTGCGCAGATTTGTGAAAGTCTCTTCTAAATCTTGGATCAGAGTTGCTCTGTCCCTGCTCTTGACCACTATGTCATCCATGTAGGCTTCCACATTTCTGTGTATTTGTGGCTCAAAAGCGGTATGGACTACCCTTGCAAATGTTGAACCAGCATTCTTCAAACCGAAAGGCATCCATATGAAACAGTACGTGCCACATGGAGTGATGAATGCGGTTTTCTCCTCATCCTCTTCTGCCATGAAGATCTGATGGTATCCTGAGTATGCGTCAAGAAATGACAGCAAATCACATCCGGCCGTGGAGTCAACAATCTGGTCAATGCGCGGCAAGGGAAATGGATCTTTGGGACAAGCTTTGTTAACATCGGTAAAGTCGATACAAAGCCTCCATTTCCCGTTTGCCTTGCACACGACTACAGGATTAGCCAACCACGTAGGATGGAGCACTCCTCTGACAAGGCCTGCTGCTTCCAACTTCTTGATCTCTTCTGCTATGAATTCTTGGCGCTCCACGGCTTGCTTTCTGACTTTCTGCTTGACGGGCCACGCATGAGGACAGACGGCAAGGTGGTGCTCAATTACTTTCCTGGGAACACCGGGGATGTCATACGGTTGCCACGCAAACACATCGACGTTCGCCCGCAGGAAAGCAATGAGCGCGCTTTCCTATTTAGGGTCGAGAGTGGCACTGATGGTTAAAGTACCACCAGTGCCGTCCTCCTTGGCGGACACCTTCTTGGTCACTGGCGGAGCTGCCATTGTCTTCTTACACTTGCCGGTGGAGCTCGATGGTGCGTCCTCGAAGGTAGCGCAGCACTTCTAAGAGGTGCGCTTGCCGGAGTGAGCATCAGAACTCTTGCCGGACTTGGTCTTCTTCTTCCCCCCGGGAGCTTCAGCGGCAAGTGTCCCGCGATCCGTTGCGGCTGCTGCTTCCCGGTAGATCTTGTCGGCACAGATAAGAGCATCTTTCTTGTCGCCAGGGACAGAGATGACACTTATCGGGCCTGGCATCTTCAGCATGTTGTACGCGTAGTGAGAGGCCGCCATGAACTTGGCGAGCGCTGGACGGCCGAGAATCCCATTGTAAGGCAATGTAAAATCAGCAACGTCAAAAGTGGTCCTCTCAGTTCTGAAGTTCAACTCGCTGCCAAGTGTCACCGGTAGCGTGATCTTCCCCTTCGGCTTGCTCCTTCCCGGGTTGATTCCTTGGAATGTGCCGGTCTCTTCAAGCTCGCTGTCAGGGACTTGGAGTTTCCGGAGCACAGCGGAGGAGATCAGGTTCAAGCCGGCCCCGCCGTCAACTAGCATCTTAGTGACCTTGAGGTTGTGGATAGTTGGTGTGACCAACATCGGCAAACACCCGACCGCAGTTGTGCGATCAGGGTGGTCCTCAATATCAAAGATGATAGGCGTGCTGGTCCATTTCAGAAGCTTGCGTGACTCAACGGGTGGTTCTGCCGCATTGACTTCCCGCACCCACTGCTTGAGTTGGTAGTGTGAAGTATGCAGAGAAGCACCACCATCAACGCACAAGACCTCTGTGGCTTTCTGAAACTCCTACTCACTGGTCTCGTCATCATCCATGTCTTCGTCGTTGTCGTCTTCATCTTTGTCGCGGCCGCGGGGAGGTCTGTCTCCTTGCCGCTGCTTGGCTTTGCCGCGGCGCCCTCCCCAGCCGGTGCGCTTCGTACCGGATCCTCGAGCACCTCCTTGGGCCTTCTCCTTGTCACGTCGCTCGTACTCGGCCTTTTGCAGCTCGACAAGCTGCTCGACCTTCTTGCATCTCTGGAGGTCATGGCCCTTGGTGCAGTGGATCTTGCAGTACTGTTTGTTGGTGCCTTCCTGCTTGTCGGCGGCCACCACAGCCTGGCAGTTGGTGCATGCGGCAACCTCCTTGCCGGAGCTACCAGCCTTGGCTTTCTTGGCGTCACCTTCGTTGCCGGACTGCTCAACAACTAGCACATCTTTGCCTTTCCTCTTCCTGTTGTTCCGCCGCCGGTTTTTATTTGCCGGGGCAGCATCCTCGCTGTTAGATCCTCCTGCTCCTGCATCCTCTCCGGGGAGTTTCCTCCCTTCCTCAGCACGTGCACACTTGTCGGCCAGGGCATACAGCTCGCTGACGTCTCTGATCTTGCACATCGCCATCTCCTCCTGCATCCTGCGGTTACGCACGTTCTGGTGGAACGCGCTGATGACCGCGGCAGGGTGGACATCTGGGATGTTGCGTTGCACTTGGTTGAATCTCTGGATGTACTTGCGCAAGGGCTCTCCTTCCTTCTGGGCAAGCAGGTGAAGGTCACTCTCCTGGCCATGAGGTTTGTGGCCGCCCGTAAAGGCGCCGACAAACTGATGGCATAGGTCTGCCCAGGAAGATATGGAGTTTTCTGGCAAGTGCATGAGCCAGGATCTGACGTTGGGCTTGAGCACTAGCGGGAAGTAGTTGGCAAGGATCTTGTCGTCGCGCCCCCCAGCAGCTTGCACCGCGATGGTGTAGATGCTGAGGAACTCCGACGGATGCAACCCGCCGTCGTACTTCTCGCGTACGTCTGGCTTGAAGTTCTTCGTGCTGGGCCACTGAACTTGCCGCAGCTCACGAGTAAACGCAGGGCAACCTACCGCATACGGCAGGTCGCCTGGTTCCCCCGGCGCATGCATGTCGACAGTGGGCCCAGCGCGCCGGTCTGATTGACGCCGCGCTTCTCTTCGGCGCTCGATGCGAGTACGAGCGTCTTCTTGCTGTCCTTCGTGAAGAACTTGGCATTGATCGCGACGAGCTCGTGGATCTGATGAAGCAGTGGAGTCGCTATCGCGGTGGACCCGGCGAGTCGGCGATCTTGGCCTTCGGGGCGGAGACTGCACGGTGGTTGCACCCCCACCGGTCTTGTCGCCATCGGCTCGCACCTGGCTGGCTTGCCGCGGCTGCGATGTGGTCGGCTGCCGTGGAGTGTCGCCGTTGGCGAAGCCAATGAGACTCTGAATGGTGGCCCTCCAGTCGTCGATCTTGTCTGGCGTTCGAGGGAAGTCTAGGAGCAGTTGAGCTCGCGCCAAAGCTTCTGCTGGAGTGGCGGGTAGCGGTGGCGAACGGTGCGAGGAGCGGGATATGCTCAGACTTCCAATGATGTTAGAAGGAGCAGTATTCCGTCCAGGCGACCGTGCCTTGCTCGCGCCAGCACGTTGGCGTGCATGCTGGCCTTGAGCATCCCGAGATCCGCCAGCTTGATTTGGGTCCAGCAAGCGTATGGTACCGTGAGTACCATGACGCTGTCGGTCCCGCGCCTCCTGAGATGGGCGCGGAGCATCCACGGACGCCCGGTCGTCGTGGGAGCCTGCTACGCCGCCGACGGGCAGCGCAACCTTGTCCTTGGACCTGGCGGCACCGTGGGCTCCCTTGTCGACGCCCGTTCCTCCGCCGGCGTCTTCCCCACCAGCCGTTTGCTCCGGCGGCGGTGGGTTCGACACGGACGGAGCAGCCGCCTCCGAAGCCTTCTTCTTCGGCGGCATGTCGATGAAGATGTTGAAGACCTAGCTTGTGTGAACGCCGGATCAGGTTCACACAACCTCGACGCCCCCTACCTGGCGCGCCAAAGATGTCGGGGAAGCTGACTCCACGAGCACCTATGGGGACGGAGCCCCTTTCAGTTCGGCGGGGGGAGGAGGTCGCACGAAGAGCAGATCGAGGCGAGGCACACGAGCGGTTTAACCAGCTTCGGAGCTCTCCGGAGAGATAATACTCCTACTGCTGCTTTGTGGATTGTATTGAGTTCTTGCTCGGGAGTGCTGAGTGCTACAGTACGCACCAGCAGCTAACGAGACCGAGCGTGAGTGTTCTACTGTTCCTCCTCCCCTTCTCTACATTGCGCATGGGCCTCCTTTTATATGCTCAAGGGGTCACCTACAGGTGGCAACGCAGGCAAGGGCAAAAATGGAAAAGGTGCTGCAGTTGGTACAGCTACCTGCACAGTGTATCATACCTAACCCTGACGGCATGGGACAAAGGCATTAAATGCCTATCTACGTCGCCCAAACAGTGCAGAAAAGGGACCGTCAGGGACGCCACCGCTCGCCATGATGGCGACCTTGTCAGCGCCGCTTGCCACAGTGTACCCCTGGCTGCACAGCCTCCCGCCACGTATGCCTGGAAGGGTCCCAGAGCGACACGTAGGTGGGTGTGCTGGAGCGCAGGTACAGAGTGGTTGCTCGCCACGGCAAGCGCCTTGCCGCGGCCGTTGTCTTGTCGCGTCCGGAAGCTTGTCGCTCACCGGACCCTGCTGGGATGCGTGGCGCGTCGCGGCAAGTTCCTTGAGATGCCTTGGTTGGCCTTCCCAGCAAGCTGCTCTTGCCGGGGTCTTGTGCCTTGAGTGGCCTTCCCGACAAGCTCCTCTTGCCGGGGACTTGTCTCCTTGGCTTAAATACTTTGTTCTTGAATGGCTCCAAAGGAGCCACAGAGGATATTGGCGGTCACCCGGCAAGCCTTGCCGCGGGGCGCCGCGACTGCCCATGCACAAGTTTGGGATACTAGGGTACCCCTACTCTAGTACACCGACACGGGTTCCATATTGGAAACTAAGTGATATTAAGGCCTCCTTCTAATAGAGAACTGGAACAAAGCGTTAACACATAGTGAATACATGAACTCCTCAAACTATGGTCATCACCGAGAGTGGGCCCAGTTGTTGTCACTCCAGGGTTGTCGGATCATAGCACGTAGTAGGTAATTATATCTTGCAAGATCGGATCTAAAACATGGATATAATGATGAATTCATAAACGGTTTAGATCTGAGTTCATGGCACCCGGGCCCAAAGAGACAGGCATTAAGCATGGCAAAGTCATTGCAACATCAATCTAAGAACATACTGGATATTAGGGAGCAGGCCCTAACAAAACTAACTCGATTACATGATGAATCTCATCCAACTCCTCACTGACCAGCGAGCCTATGAAGGAATTACTCACGCCCAGTGGGCATAATCATGGAATTGGCGATGGAGATGGGTTGGTGATGACGAAGAACAAAGATCCCCCTCCCCGGAGCCCCAAACAGACTCCAGATCTGCCCTCCCGAGGAAGAACAAGGCTTGGCGGCGGTTCTGTCTCGTGGATCGTGATAATTCTTTCTCCCTGATTTGTTTCTCCGAAAGTAGGAATTTATAGTGTCAGGGTTGAGGTCTGCGGGGCCACCAGGTGGGTACAACCCACCTGGGCGCGCCAGGAGAGGGGGCGCACCCTGGTGGGTTGTGCCCACCCAGGGACCCCTCTCTAGTGGGTCTTGGCTCTAGAAATTCTCTTTTATTCCATAAAAAATCCTCACAAAGTTTTGTTCCATTCCGAGAACTTTTATTTCTGCACAAAAACAACACCATGGTAGTTCTGTTGAAAATAGCGTCAGTCCGGGGTTAGTTTCATTCAAATCATGCAAATTAGAGTTCAAACCAAGAGGAAAAGCGTGAGAAAAAGTAGATACGTTGGATACGTATCAACTACATGTGTAGAACTGTTAATGATCTCAAAATTATTAGTAAACATGCTTCTACGGTAAAAACTCAAGTAGAACAACTTCTCAAGGCACATAATGATTTGCATAATGATATGAATAATAAGAACAATGATCATGCTATTAGAGTTATGACTAGAGGTGGGAAAATGACCCAGGAACCTTTGTATCCCGAGGGCCATCCTAAGAGAATTGAACAAGACTCTCGGAGAATTAATATTGATGCACCTAGTCCTAGTAACAAAAAGAAAAAGAAAACTAATAGGACTTTCCATGCTTCTAGTGAACCTGTTGTCGACACACTTGAGAATCCAAATGATATTTCTATTTCTGATGCTGAGACACAATCTGGTGATGAACATGAACCTAGTGATAACGTAAATGATGATCTTCATGTTGATGCTTAACCTAGCAATGATAATGATGTGGAGATAGAACCTGTTGTTGATCTTGATAACCCACAACCTAAGAATAAAAGATATGATAAGACAAACTTCATTGCTAGGAAACATGGTAAAGAAAGAGAACCATGGGTTCAGAAACCCATGCCCTTTCCTCCTAAACCAACCAAGAAAAAGGATGATGAGGATTTTGAGCGCTTTGTTGAAATGCTTAGACTTGTCTTTTTGTGTAAGCGTTTGACTGATATTCTGAAAATGTCTCCTTATGCTAAGTATATGAAAGATATTGTTACAAATAAAAAGAAAGATACCGGAAGCTAAAATTTCCACTATGCTTGCTAATTACACATTTAAAGGTGGAATACCAAAGAAACTAGGAGATCCAGGAGTACCAACTATGCCATGCTCCATTAAATGATAACATGTGGTGGTGTTGCAAGTTCACTAATAACAGAAGGTGAATCTAAAGCAGAACTGGATGGCAGTTCCTTACCTTCCCTTGTCTTTGAGGGATAAATCTTAGTATTTGGATCCTTCAGATTCTTCATAGTGATAAATTGATAATTATCCCAAGTGACTCAAGAAATATAGCTATAATCCCCGGCAACGGCGCCAGAAAAAGGTCTTGATAACCCACAAGTATAGGGGATCGCAACAGTTTCCGAGGGTAGAGTATTCAACCCAAATTTATAGATTCCACACAAGGGGAGCCAAAGAATATTTGAAGGTGTTAGCAGCTGAGTTGTCAATTCAACCACACCTGGAGATTAATTATCTGCAGCAACTAATCAGTAGCACAGTGGTATGATAGTAGTGACAACAGCAACGGTAACAGTAACAGTGATAGCAGTAATTTTGTAGCAAGTGTAACAGTGATGGTAGCAGTAGTAACTTAGTAGAAACAATATAAGAGAAATTTGTAGGCATTGGATCGGTGACTTGTTGGATGATATTCATCATGTGACAGTTATAACCTAGGGCGATACGGCACTAGCTCCAGTTCATCGATATAATGTAGGCATATATTCCATAAATAGTCATACGTGCTTTATTAAAAGAACTTGCATGACATCTTTTGTCCTACCCTCCCGTGGCAGCGGGGTCCATATTGGAAACTAAGGGATATCAAGGCCTCCTTTTAATAGAGAACCAGAACAAAGCATTAATACATAGTGAATACATGAACTCCTCAAACTACGATCATCACCAAGAGTGGGCCCGGTTGTTGTCACTCCAGGTTGTCGGATCATAACAGGTAGTAGGTGACTATAACTTGCAAGATCGGATCTAAAATATGGATATAATGATGAATTCATAAACGATTCAGATCTGAGTTCATGGCACCCGGGCCCAAAGTGACAAGCATTAAGCATGGCAAAGTCATAACAACATCAATCTAAGAACATAGTGGATACTAGGGATCAGGCCCTAACAAAACTAACTCAATTACATGATGAATCCCATCCAAATCCTCACCGACCAGCGAGCCTACGAAGGAGTTACTCACTCCTGGTAGCGAGCATCATGGAATTGGCGTTGGAGATGGGTTGGTGATGACGAAGAACGAAGATCCTCCTCTCTGGAGCCCCAAACGGACTCCGGATTTGCCCTCCTGAGGAATAACAGGGCTTGGCGGTGGCTCCGTCTCGTGGATCATGATAATTCTTTCTCCCTGATTTTTTTCTCCGGAAATAGGAATTTATAGTGTCAGGGTTGAGGTCTGCGGGGCCACCAGGAGGGTACAACCCACCTGGGCACGCGAGGAGAGGGGGGCGCGCCCTGGTGGATTGTGCCCACCCAGGGGCCCTTCTCTGGTGGGTCTTGGCTCCATAAATTCTCTTTTATTCCATAAAAAATCCTCGCAAAGTTTCGTTCCATTCCGAGAACTTCTATTTCTGCACAAAAACAACACCATGGTAGTTCTGCTGAAAACAGCGTCGGTCTGGGGTTAGCTTCATTCAAATCATGCAAATTAGAGTCCAAAACAAGAGGAAAAGTGTGAGAAAAAGTAGATACGTTGGAGACGTATCAACTCCCCCAAGCTTAAATCTTTGCTTGTCCTCAAGCAATTCAGTTGATAAATTGAAAGTGAGAAAGAAAAACTTTTACAAACTCTTTTGCTCTTGTTTGCATAAATAAGCTTAAACAGCACCCAGGTTTTCAGCCAACATTATAAATAACCATGTCAACAATAACTCTTAAATATTATAATAATTCATATCAATGACATAATAAACTAGCGAGCAATAATAAGATATCTCAAACAGCAACACGTTGTCAAAACAACCATGATATCATATGAAAATAGTGGTATCTTGCTAGCCCTTTCTGAGACCGCAAAACATAAATGCAGAGCACCTCCAAAGTTCAAGCGACGACTAAACATTGTAATTCATGGTAGAAAAGATCCAGTCATGATGCACCCAACATTAGCTACACACAATGCATAAATCATGACAGTTGTGCTCTACTCAGTTTCTGGCGCTTGTTTTAGAAGGTGGTGACACAACATAAAAGTAAATAGAAGGTCCCTTCGCAGAGGAAAGCAGTGATTTGCAGAGGTGTCGGAGCTCAATTTTTTAAACAGAGATAAATGATTATTTTGAGACATGCACCCTTCTTATTCACTTCATGACCATCAGTTATCAACATCTTCCATGCTAAGCACACTAGTGGCGGTTCCCAAGTGATAAAAGTAAATGTTTACTGCCCCTCCACCAACAATCACATTCCATGGCTTGTCCAAAACAACGGGTGCCGTCCAAACCAGCAACAGTCCTGGGGGAGTTTTGTTTAATTATTTGCATTTTTGAGTTCGAGACTGGGAATCCCTATCACCGCCCATTTTCTCGTGCGATGGTGAGTGAATAAACACTCGACCTGAGAATAACCTGCTTACCATGGAATATATCGATCACCTCCTGTCGTTCCATGAACGATCCACGCACACAAAAAGGATAATTTTTAGAAGTGTTTAGAGGTGGCACATGCGAATTTACTTAGGACGGCAGGGTACATATAGCTAGGTATGATGGACTCATCTGGAATAACTTTGGGTTCAAGGTTTTTGATGTACAAGCAGGATTCCCACTTAGTTCAAGCGAAGGCTCACAATTAAGATTGAGAAGCGGCCAACTAGAGAGCAGCAACGATCATAAATGTTCATTATGCATAAGTAACATTGGACACTAGCATGAGTAGGATATGGACACCATGAACATAAATATCATAGAGGCTATGTTGGTTTTGATTCAACTACATGCATAAACATGTGCCAAGTCAAGCCACTCGAACATTCAGAGGAGGATACCATATCATCATACTACATCACAATCATTTTAACGCTGTGTTGACATCCAGGATAAATCATTATCAACTCCCAGCTACTTATGCATGGCATGAGAAACTATAATCTCTAATTGTCATTGCAAACATGTTTAATCATAATGGGATGAATCATGGATACTAGGTTAAACATATTTACGCAAACATAACAAGTCGAGTTCATACCAGTTTCTCTCTACCATAGCCAGTTCATCGAATGTCGTCATTATTGCCTTTCACTTGCACGACCGAATGATGTGAAAATAATTATAATGCAAGAGTGCCGCGGACTAAGCTGGAATCTGCAACATTTTATTCAAGAGGAGAAGACAAGGTAAAATGGGCTCTTTATTAGTTTAACATTTATTCATATGAGAGCCACTCAACATTTTCATCGTGGTCTTCTCCTTGGTAAGACTCGAATAAAAAGAAAAGAAATTTAGAGAAAACACACTAAAATATTTTTGGAGTTTTTGGTTTTATTCAACAAGCAAATAAAAACCAAAAACGAGAAAAACTATTTACACGGGAAAGCTCCCAACAAGCAAAAGAAGAACAAGGAAATCTTTTTGGATTTTCTTTTTAGTGCTACTACTAAACATGCATAGAAAGTAAATTGCTACAACTAATTTTTTTGGTTTTTCTAATGTTTTTCAAACACACAAGAAGAAAGCAAGAAAATAAATCTAAGCATGGATGGTACAATGAAAAAGTGTGAACACCGACAGATAGAATGATATGTAGACATAAATGTAATATCAGTGAGAAACACGTACTCCCCCAAGCTTAGGCTTTTGGCCTAAGTTGGTAATCAATCAGTAGCCTGGAGGGTAGTAGGGATCCTGAGGAGCAGGCATCCACTCATCCCACTGCTGAGGCTCCTCCGCAGCCTCTGCAGCAGCGTGAGCGTTCCAGTAGGCGATGATGTCTGCAGGCATAATCCTGTATCTGCCCATGGCAGCAGAATCAAACAAAGCAGGCGCAGGCAATGGAATAACATCATGAGTTTTAACGCTATAGACCAGGTTATAAGGAATGGCAATATTAGGACGATCATGTGCAAGAAAGTGATGGTGATCCATGGCTGCACGGTCTAGGTAAACCTTGGTCAGAGGATAATCATGAGGGCGTAACTCAACATTGAAGTGAGCCGCCAGACGAGTAGCAAAAATCCCACCATGTATTTCACCCTGGGATTTATTAAGATGGAGGCGACGAGCCACAATATCTCCCAAGCTATGAGTGTTATCGCCCTCTAATGCTCATCATAACACAGCAAAGTCTGGTGCGCTGAGCGCACCTACTTTCTTTCTAGCAAGCAAGCACTTTGCAACAAATAAAGCAAAGTAATGTACAACAGGAAAGTGTATGCTATCAGCCGTGGTGGCTGACACTCCTCTCTCATCACCCACTATCAAAGTGTGATAAAAGGCCTCAAACTCGGCCAGCCTAGGCTCAGCCAAGCTCCCATCAGACGGGATCATGCATATGTCACAAAACTCAGTGAGTGGTATCTGATGGTTTTTAGCATGTAAATCAAAGCTCACTTCAGGAGGATTATTTCTAGGCAAGAAAGTAAAGCTCTGGACAAAGATGTTTGTGAGGATTTGGTGTTGGTCACACTCATCTACGATGAAGTCGGTGAGGCTGGCATTACCAATATATTGCATGAACTCCGGAAGAATTCTAGCCTCTTGCATGAATGGGGTGTGCGGCCATTCGCACGGTCGTACCTCTGCCAACCTCCGAGGGTGGAGATCACTGTCAGAAGATACCCCAATAACACCCTTGGGGTTCTTCTTAGAGCCAAACTTCCTGAAGATATTCATGTCCGCGTACAATTTTTCCTATGAACAAAAATCTGAATTTTTAGTTCACAAAATTTTCTCAACAAAATTTCACAAAACTGATAGCAACTACTCATATGGATACATAGAGGCCATAGCAAGCATTCAAACTACTTAGAACACTAAGAATTCAACATGCAAGCACATCTACAGCAGAACCAAGAGTAGCTAATTATTCAAAGTATAAACCACTAAAAGAAAAACTAATTGGACAAACGGTGGAGTCACATACCAAGCAACAATCCCCTTAAACAGTTTTGAAAATGGAGCTTCGAGCAAAGAGATCGAATTCCGCGGGTTTGAGCTCAAGAACACGGGAGAGAGAGCAATGGTGATTTTTTTTCTAGAGGTAAGTTATGATTCGGGCTAAAGAGATAAGTGAGGGGGCCCACGTGGGGACCACAAACCACCAGGGCGCGCCTGGGGGTCCTGGCGCGCCCAGGTGTGTTGTGCCCACCTGGTGCACCTCCCTCTAGTATTATTTGCACCAAAAATTCAGAAATATTCAGAAAAAAATCATATAAAATTTTCAGGGCATTCTGTGAACTTTTTTTGGGGTCATTTTTATTGCATGGGAAATTCAGAAAACAGACAAAACATGGCATTTTATTTTATTTAATTAATAAAAACAAAGAATAAAAGTAGGGATAGAAGGTAGTGCTTACTAAATTCATCAACTTCATACCGCTCAAAAATGATCCATTAATAAGGTTGATGAGGTCTTATTAACAACCACTTCCGGTTACATGAAACCGAAGAACTTTCGTAAATCACTAAGTTACCAAATGGGGATATGAATGTCCCCAACAATAAGCATTTCATATTTATTTTTAACAGTAGGTAGAGGTATTTGAAAACTTCCAATAGTGATTGTCAAAGATTTTCCAATAACATTAATACCATTCACTTGGAATTGTTTCTTCGAAAAGTGCATCGTATGTTCATTACCATTGATATGAAAACTGACCTTGCTTTTATTGCAATCAATAACAGCCCCTGCAGTATTCAAGAAGGGTCTACCAAGGATAATCGACATGTTGTCGTCCTCGGGCATCTCAAGTATAACAAAGTCAGTCAAAATAGTAACATTAGCAACAACAATGGGCACGTCCTCACAGATACCGATAGGTATGGCAGTTGACTTATCAGCCATTTGCAAAGATATTTCAGTAGGTGTGACTATATTCAAGTCAAGTCTTTTATATAAACAGAAAGGCATAACACTAACACCAGCTCCTAAATCACACAAAGCAGTTTTCACATAATTCTTTTTGATATAGCAAGGTATAGTTGGTATACCCGGATCTCCAAGTTTTTTAGGTACTCCATCTTTAGAAGTATAATTAGCAAGCATAGTGGAGATTTTAGCTTCCGGTTTTTTCTCTTATTAGTGATGATGTCTTTCATATACTTTGCATAAGGAGGCATTTTCACGATATCAGTCAAGCGAGTACGCAAAAAGACTGGCCTCAGTATTTCAGCAAAGTGTTCAAATTCTTCATCATCATTCTTTTTAGTTGACTTGGGTGGAAAAGGCATAGGTTTTTTAACCCACGGTTCTCTTTCTTTACCATGTTTTCTAGCAACAAAATCTCTTTTATCATGCCTTTTATTCTTAGGTTGTGGGTTATCAAGATCAACAGGTGGTTCTATCTCCACATCATTGGCTGGTTCTTTATTATTATTTGTTTGAGTGTCTTCATGAACCTCATCATTATCTTTTTCATTATCACTAGGTGTGTGTTCATTACCAGATTGAGTTTCAGCATCAGAGATAGAAGTTTCATTATCATTATCAAGAGGTTTTTCTATTTCAGGTTCACTAGAAGTGTGCAAAGTCCTATCATTTCCTTTTGTTTTTGGAAGGACTAGGTGCACTAGTGTTATTTCTTTGTGAATCTTGTTTAATTCTTTTTGGGTGTCCCTCGGGATAAGGTGGTTCTTGAGTCATTTTACCTCCTCTAGTTGCAACTCTAATAGCAAAGTCATGCATATTGTTATTCATTTCATCAAGCAATTCTCTTTGTGATTTAGCAACTTGTTCTAACTGAGTTTGAACCATAGAAGCATGTTTTCCAACACCTCTAACATCATTTGATATTCTAAATAACAAGTCACTCAAGCGAGCAATCATATTAGAATTATATTTCAATTGTTTCATAACATTTGCATTGAAGTGATCTTGTTTTCTAATGTAGTTTTCAAACTCATAAAGGCATTGACTAGGATACATATTGTGAGGATTATCATTTTCATTGAACTTCATAAGAGAAGTTACCTCTACCACCTTAGGCATTGGTGGTGTATTAAGCCCATGTGTTTCTTCAATAGGAGGTAAATTTTTAACATCCTCAGCTTTAATACCTTTTCCTTCATAAATTTCTTTGCCTCTTGCATATCTTTTGGACTGAGATATAGTATACCCCTCTTCTTCGGAGTGGGTTTAGGCGGTGGTTCAGGAAGAGTCCAATCATCATAATTTTTCAATATGTTATTCAATAATTCTTCAGCTTGAGCAATAATTTGTTCCTTGAAAACACAACCGGCACAACTATCTAGGAAGTCCCTAGAAGCATCGGTTAGTCCATTATAGAAGATATCAAGTATTTCATTTTTCTTAAGAGGATGATCAGGCAAATCATTAAGTAATTGGCAAAGCCTCCCCCAAGCTTGTGGGAGACTATCTTCTTTAGTTTGCACAAAGTTAAATATTTCCTGCAAGGCAGCTTGTTTCTTATGAGCAGGAAAATGTTTTTCAGAGAAGTAATAAATCAAATACTGGGGACTATGCACACAACCAGGAGTAAGAGTATTGTACCAAGCTTTAGCATCAGCCTTTAATGATAAAGGAAATAATTTGAGAATAAAGTAGTAGCGAGTTTTCTCATCATGAGTAAAAAGGGCGGCTATATCATTCAACTTAGTAAGATGTGCCACAATAGTTTCAGTTTCATAACCATGGAAAGGATCAGATTCAACCAGAGTAATTAACTCTAGGTCGACAGATAATTCATAATCCTTATCATCAATAAAGATAGGTGAAGTAGCAAACTTAGGATCACATTTCATTCTAGCATTCAGAGACTTTTCTTTATACTTGCATAATAATTTCTCTAGATCATCTCTATCATTAGAAGCAAGAATATCTCTAGTTGTCTCCTCATTCATAACATAACCTTCTCGTACCTTAGGCAATTCATATCTAGGAAGGCTAATTCTAGCAGGTGTTTCAGGAGTTTTAGTTTAAAGCTCATCATCGGATTCAACAACATCATGTTGTATTACTCCAGCAATTTGTTCATCATGAAATTCACCAAGTGGCACATCATCATTATCAAGCAAGGCACTAGCATCATCATAAGCATCATTCATAGTATAAGTAGCATCACCAATAACTTGCGACATATTAGAATTGATAACATGTGATGGTGTTGCAAGTTTACTCATAACAGAAGATGAATTTAAAGCAGAACTGGATGGCAGTTCCTTACCTTCCCTCGTCTTTGAGGATAAATCTTAGTCTTTGGATCCTTCAGATTCTTCATAGTGATAAATTGATAATAATCCCAAGTGACTCAACGAATATAGCTATGCTCCCCGGCAACGGCGCCAGAAAAAGGTCTTGATAACCCACAAGTATAGGGGATTGCAACAGTTTTCGAGGGTAGAGTATGTCGGATCACGGGTTCCGGCAGACCCTTGAGGTTCGAACTCTGGGGTGCGCGCGGAGATCGTGCCCTCTACCTCTCTGTCTCGTAAGGATCTAACTACTGCAAGAACAACACAAGAGACACAAGGTTTATACTAGTTCGGGCCACCATTGTGGTGTAATACCCTACTCTAGTTTGTGGTGGGTGGATTGCCTCTTGGGCTGATGAGGAAGAACAGTACAAGGGGAAACGGCCTCGCGAAGGCCTGTTCTTGGCTAGGGGATGAACTGCTAGGGGGAGTTCGATCGCCCTTCTCTCTCTCTCTAGATGCTGGATTCGATCCTAGCTCCTCCAATCTGCCTCCACCCTGGGGGTGGCTAGTCCTATTTATAGGCAAAGGCCCTGGGCCTCTTCCCAAATATTGAGCGGGAAAGGCGCCAACAATTGGTCAATTTGAAGGGGAACATCTGGTACACTTATCCTGACTAAAGTTGGTCTTCACCTGCCAAAGGCCCTGCGGTGACGCCGTCCTGGGCTCCATGGTGACCTCCTTCCCTTCGTTGGACTGGTCTTGGTCCCGTTGCACCGAAACAGGTGCCTTTGCTTGATCCTCTCGCCTGCGCTTGCCCCCTTTGCACCAAAGAGGAAAGGGAGACGTTGTGCGGGCAGGCGCCCGCCTGGCACCCTTGGTCGTCATGGCTTGCGTCATGGGCACCTCGTGAGGTACCCGCCTTGATCTCTCCGCCTCCTCGCGAGCCAGCCTGAGGAGGCCGTGCTTGAGGAAGCGCCATGTCGTCCGCCTCGCGAGGCTTGGCCCCTCGCGAGGGTCTTGAGCCTTGTGTTGACGAAGATGGGCCACACTGGGCCCCCATTTGAGCCACACCGCAGGCCGCAGGCAGGCAAGTCTGGGGACCCCCGTTCCCAGAACGCCGACAGTAGCCCCCGGGCCCAAGGGGCGCACGGACTTGGCCGTGCCGAGAGGCGAAAGGGCAAGGGCGAAGCGCCGTGGGCCCTAACAGCCTGCGGCCTTGGGCGCCACGTGGCGGTTTGACAGGACGTGGGCGTCTCCACTTCCCCATGATGCCTCGGCAACTGCGTGACTTGACTAGTCCCTGCATGCATAGATACAGGTCATTATTACCTGCGATCATGGTGCTTGACGGTTGGCCTCTTCCGGCTATAAGTGCGAGGCCGCACAAGCTCCGCCAGTCCATCCCTTCCCGCTTCTCTTCTTCTTCCTCTCCATCGCCGCCGCTGCTTGCATGGCTCCGAAGAGGTTCTCAGCTGCGGAGAAGGGGAAGGCTAGTCGGGCGGGGCCCGACTCCCATCCGGCCAAGCGCGGCCGGGGTCGTCCCCGCAAGCATCCCGCGGTCCCCGCTGTGGCTCCCCGTGGGCACAGGGGTGATTCTCCGCGTGGTGGTGAGCGCTCGGCTGCCATGGGGAGGCAGGATGTGGTTGCGCGGCCTCCCAGGCCGCGCTTTCGCTCGGCGGAGGTGCTGCCGGAGTTCGTCGTGTGGTCGGCGGACCCGACCAGCACCTGGCTCCAGCTCCCTCGCCTCTTCATCAGCGAGCTGCCGGCCGGCGCCCGGTGCGGCTTCTGGCTCCAGGCTGACGGCTGCTGCAGTAGGGCCTCTTGGGTTTCGCTCGAGGTCTCCCCTTCTGGGAATGGGGCCCTGACCCGCGGCTGGCAAACGTTTGCCCGCGCGCGCGGCCTGGGCGAGCGGTGCACCTTGCACTTCAAGTTCGACGGCGACAGCACCCTCTACGTGAGGGTGTTTGGGGAAGATGGTCGCCGCGCAGGAAGCTGCCCTGAGGACGACGATGGAGGAGACATCGCCCACTCTGCTGGCGGCGCCCGAGGCTCCCCAAGCTTCGCCTACTCCCCTTCAGGCGGCTCCTCCAGCGGTGGCCGCAGCCAGCCCCCTCGCCTCCGCGCCTGCTTGGGGGGTGGCCGTTCATCCGCCCATCGTCGCGCTCTGGTGAAGCGCGAGAAGGAGTCCGCCTGAGCTCCAGAGGCATCCGGTGTCGCCTCAGTAGGCCGATGCGGGGCGGGCCGCGCCAGGCTCGCCCTTTCCTTTTCCTTTTGCTTCCTATGTAAGATAAGATAGCTGCGTGGAGCCCCGTGGGGGCGTGTTGAGAATTATTGCCGTTGTAGCCATTACCTTAATTTTGTTGCTGCGTTTCTCAACTATTTGCCCTCGCGTAGGTAGTTTACGGCCCCAGCCGGGGGGCGACCGACCCAGGCCCTGTGTGCATGTCGCGGTGCCCGAGGGGCACGGACCAGAGGGGTGCTCCTGTAGAGAGCCCAGGCCGTGAAACCTTTAAACGGCTAGAGCAAAAACGCTCGCGAGGGCGTTCGAGCCCCATGCCTCACGAGGCCTTCTTGAGAGAAAATCAAAACGAGGAGCGAAAATCGACAAACCACAAATCAACAACGGCGATAGCTTCGATAAGACTTCAAATGCAAGTAAAACACGTCAAATGCGGAAAGCAAATGAAAAAGCGACATCCGGCACCTAGTCTAGTCTTCGACGTCTTCTCACCAGCGCGGAGCTAAGTGCTGCCACTGGGCGTGGGAGGGAGCCCCAGGGCCTCAGGCCGGCGCTCCTGAGACTCCGGGGTGTGTACAGCCCCACTCATTATTACGTGAGAGTGTCACGGGGCGGCGAGCTTCACAGGCATTGGCCTTCTTCACAGGCTCCGGGCCTTTCTCCTTAGAGGTAATGAGCTTCACAGGCATTGGCCTTCTTCACAGGCTCCGGGCCTTTCTCCTTAGAGGTAATGAGCTTCAAAGGCATTCGCCTTCTTCACAGGCTCTGGGCCTTTTCCAAAAAGAGAAGATCTTCACAGGCGTTCGCCTTCTTCACAGGCTCAGGGCCTTTTCCAAAAAGAGACGATCTTCGCAGGTGTTCGCCTTCTTCACAGGCTCAGGGCCTTTTCCAAAAAGAGACGATCTTCACAGGCGTTCGCCTTCTTCACAGGCTCAGGGCCTTTTAGGGGTAGAACCTCCGGAGGTGCTGGATGTTCCATGCGTTCTGGATCGGCTCCCCCTCTTGAGTCTCCAAGCGCATGGAGCCAGGCCTGGAAACATGAACAACCTTGAACGGGCCCTCCCACATGGGAGAGAGCTTGTGCAGCCCTTCCCTGGAGAGGACCCGCCTGAGTACGAGGTCTCCTACCTCGAGGGTCCTGGGGCGGATGTTGTGGCAGTGATATCGTCGTAGCGCCTGTTGGTACCTTGCCGCTCGCAGCACGGCTTCCCGGCGGCGTTCCTCCCCCAGCACGAGGTCCATCCCCCACATGGCGTCCTGTTGCGCCTCGTCGAACGCCAGGACCCGCGCGGAGCGACGCCTGACCTCGTGAGGAAGGACTGCTTCGGCTCCGTAGACCAGGAAGAACGGAGTTTCCCCGGTTGGTTTGGTCGTGGTTGTGCGGATGGACCACAACACGGATTGGAGCTCATCGTACCAACCCCTGCCGCAGGCCTCCAGCTTCTTCTTGAACGTCCTGGTCTTGAGGCCTCTCAGGACCTCCGCGTTGGCTCGTTCGGCTTGCCCATTGCTTCGCGGGTGTGCCCCCGAAGCGTAGCATATCTGCGTTCCAAGGTTAGCACAGTATGTTTTGAAGAGATTACCGGTGAACTGCGAACCTTGTCTGTGATGATGCGGTTCGGCACCCCGAACCGGCTCACGATACCCCTGATGAACTTGACCGCGGAGCCTGCGGGGATGGTACGGACTGCCTCCACCTCTGCCCACTTGGTGAACTTGTCAATGGAGACGTAGAGGTAGCGGTAGCCCCCTGGCGCCCGAGGGAACGGGCCCAGAATATCCAACCCCCAAACTGCGAATGGCCACGAGAGGGGTATAGTCTGCAGGCTCCCCGCTGGTTGATGGATCTGCTTGGAATGGAACTGGCAGGCCTCACAAGCCTTTACCAATTCAATCGCGTCGTTGAGCGCGGTGGGCCAATAGAACCCACTACGGAATGCTTTGCCGATGAGGGTTCGTGATGATGAGTGGTGTCCGCAGTCCCCGCCGTGTATGTCCCCCAGTAGTTCCCTTCCTTGCTCCCTGGAGATGCAGCGCAGAGATACGTCGTTGGGTCGCTTCCGGTAGAGTTCTCCGTCTCTGATGCAGTATGCCGTGGCCTGACGCGCCACACGTTCTGCTTCCTCCTCCTTCTCTGGCAGGGCCCCATGTGTCAGGTAATTCCGGAGCTCTGTGATCCAGCATTCCTCCTGAGGTTCCATCGTCAGGAGCAAACGTGCTCCTGAGGGCGGTCCGCAGGCTGGGGCTCCCGAGGCTGGCGGCTAAGGGAGCTCCTCTCGAGGCTGAGCCGTGCTTGATAGCGTTGGCTGCGCTGAAGGTTTGAAGAGCCGCTCTTCAAAGATGCCGGGCTTCTGCGGCAGCCGCCTGGACGCCCGTCCGGCTATGTCGTCGGCTTCCTGGTTGGTGCCATGGGGCACGTGCTTCAGCTCCAGCCCCTAGAACCGCTTTTCCATCCTGCGGACCTCTGCTAGGTAGGCCTCCATATGCTCGTCCTTCGGCTCGTACACTTTATTGGAGAAGTTGACTAGGAGCTGCGAGTCGCCTTTGACGGTGAGGCGCTTCACTCCCAGGGCCGCTGCGGCCTTCAACCCGGCTATCAGTCCCTCATATTCTGCTATGTTGTTGGAGACCTTTTCTCCTTGCTGGAAACAGAGTTGTACTGCATAGCAAAGCTTATCCTGAGTGGGTGATATCAGTACGGCACCAGCCCCCGCGCCGTGCCTGGAGAATGCCCCGTCGAAGTACACGACCCAGCCTTCTGGCGCCTCGCTCCCTGGGGAGAGGGAGCGATCCTCGTCATCCTTAAGGCCCGGCGCCTCTGTCCATTCCGCCACGAAATCCGCCAATGCGGCTCCTTTGATGACCCTAGTTGTGCTGAACTCGAGCTGAAACGCTTGCAACTCTATGTTCCACTCAGCGACCCTTCCGGCTGAGTTAGGGCTCCTGAGCACCCTCTCCAGGGGGTACGATGAGACGACCTTGATCGGGTGAGCTTGGAAGTAGTGACGCAGCTTGCGTGAGGCCACCAGCAGCGCGAGGAGGAGCTTCTGGGGCATTGGATACCGTGCCCTCGCGTCCCGTAGCACCGTGCTAACGAAGTAGACTGGGTGCTCAACAAGGCTGAGAGCATCTCGGGTCGCGGCGCCCTCGGGAGGTGATGGCCCCTCACGAGATGCTGTGGCCTTGGGAGGTGGACCATCCGGGCATGCTGCCTCTCCTCTCTCTGGTGCGTCCCTCGGCAGCTGACTCTCTTCATCTGTAGTTTCGGCTTCCTTGAGCTTTCCCTGTTCCCGTCTTGTCCGACCTCGGGCTGCCGTTATGGTCTTGGACTGGCGCTCCTCCATAACCGCCACCAGTGTTGCGCTGGCAGAGTAGGGGGTGGCGGCAAGGTAAAGCAGCAGAGGCTCTTGAGGGCGCGGAGCCACCATGACCGGGGGACTGGTTAGGTACCTCTTGAGATCTTGAAACGCCCTATCTGCCTCTTCAGTCCATTCAAAGGGTCCCTTTTTCTTCATCAGCTGAAAGAAAGGCAGCGCTCGTTCCCCAGCTTGGAGATGAAGCGCCCTAGTGCGGTCACACGCCCAGTGAGCTTCTGCATTTCTCTGAGGGTCTTTGGCGGACTCATGTCCTCGACCGCCTTGACCTTATCGGGGTTGGCCTCGATGCCACGGTGAGATACAAGGAATCCCAAAAGCTTGCCCGAGGGAACGCCAAACACACATTTCTCCGGGTTGAGCCGCAGGTTTACTGCGTCGAGGCTCGCGAAGGTCTCCTCCAGGTCTTGTATCAGGGTCCTGGCCTCTCGAGATTTCACCACAATGTCATCGACGTATGCTTCGACATTCTTCTCGAGCTGCGGGCCCAAGGTGATGTGCATCAGCCGCTGAAAGGTTGCCCCTGCGTTGCTAGTCCAAATGGCATGCATGTATAGTAGTATACCCCGCACGGGGTCAAGAAGGCGGTCTTCTCAACGTCTTCTACTGCCATCTTGATCTGGTGATATCCGGAGAAGGCATCCAAAAAGCACAGCAGGTCGCACTCGGCGGTGGAATCGACGATCGGGTCGATGCGAGGGAGCGGGAACGGATCTTGCGGGCATGCCTTGTTAAGGTTGGTGAAGTCGACACACATGCGTTCCTTCCCCTCTTTCTTGGGCACAACGACAGGGTTGGCCAACCAATCTGGGTACCGGACCTCGCGATTGACACCAGCGGCTTCTAACATGCGGGTCTCTTGGACGATGAAGGCCTGCTTCTCTGCGGACTGTCGCCTGGCTTTCTGCTTCACGGGGTGCACATTTGGGCACACGTTGAGGTGGTGCTCGATGACGTCCCTGGGGATCCCTGCCAACTGATCGGGCTCCCAAGCAAACACTTTCTTGTTTGCACGCAGGAACTTGACCAGGGCCTCCTCCTGCTCAGGCCCCAGGTTGGCGCCAATGGTGAAAGTGGCGCTGGAGGACCCGTCCTCGTCGACGAGTATCTGCTTGGTTTCCACCTTGTCCTAGGTGAACAACTGCTTCTTCTTGGTAGGCGCAGCCCCCTTGGTCTCAGGGGTCCCCGTGTCGGCGGGCTGTGCCGATGCCGCCGTCTTGAAGGCGAGCTTGAGTACTCGCAGGGCGTCCCTGGTGTCTCCGTGCACGGTGAGGGTACTGTTGCTCCCGGGCATCTTCATGAGGTTGTACGCCGGGTGCGTGGCGGCCATGAACTGAGCCAGTGCCGGGTAGCCGATGATAGCGTTGTAAGGGAGGCCGATGGGGGCGATGTCGAAGTCGACCATCTCCGTGCGGAAGTTGTCGTAGGTGCCGAAGGTCACCGGGAGCCGGATCTATCCCAAGGAGTTGGACGACCCGCCCCCGACGCCTGAGAAGGAACGGCTGGGTTGCAGCCGCTCCCGGGGTATGCGGAGGAAGTTGAAGGTCTCGACCGAAAGCACGCTGAGGCCCGCGCCGGCATCGACGAGGGTTCTGGTGACGGCATCCTGGCAGATGGTGGGGGTGCACAACAGGGGGAGCGTGCCCGAGCCGGCCAAGTTAGCGGGGTGGTCCTCCGAGCTGAAGGCCAGGCCAACCTCGCGTGCCGCCCGGTCCGTGGGAGCCCCCTGCCGTGCGGAAACGACGCCGATCTGGCGGGCAAACGGCTTGACGTGGCGGCTCGTTGGTGGTGCCTGCGAGCCGCCCAGGAGGGCCGCGACGACCGGGAGCGTCGACGTTGTGGTGCGGCAGCCCGGTCGCATAGACAGGCGCCGGGGTGGTGCTTGCTGCTCGCCTCCCGTCGGGCCGGTGGCGGTGTTGACGGCGGGCGACGGGGAACGGCGAGGACGTCCACCAGCAAGGGCCGCTGGTGTGGCGCGAGCTCGTCGCGCGCCGTACATGGATGCGGCAGCCGGGGGAGAACGGAGCGGTGGAAGGCAGATTCCGGCGCACCCCTACCTGGCGCGCCAAATGTCGGATCACGGGTTCCGGCAGACCCTTGAGGTTCGAACTCTAGGGTGCGCGCGGAGATCGTGCCCTCTACCTCTCCGTCTCGTAAGGATCTAACTACTGCAAGAACAACACAAGAGACACAAGGTTTATACTAGTTCGGGCCACCATTATGGTGTAATACCCTACTCTAGTTTGTAGTGGGTAGATTGCCTCTTGGGCTGATGAGGAAGAACAATACAAGGGGGAACGGCCTCGTGAGGGCTTGTTCTTGGCTAGGGGATGAACTTCTAGGGGGAGTTCGATCGCCCTTCTCTCTCTCTCTAGATGCTGGATTCGATCCTAGCTCCTCCAATCTGCCTCCACTATGGGGGTGGCTAGTCCTATTTATAGGCAAAGGCCCTGGGCCTCTTCCCAAATATTGAGCGGGAAGGGCGCCAACAATTGGCCAATTTGAAGGGGAACATCTGGTACACTTATCCTGACTAAAGTTGGTCTTCGCCTGCCAAAGGCCCTGCGGTGACGCCGTCCTGGGATCCATGGTGACCTCCTTCCCTTCGTTGGACTGGTCTTCGTCTCGTTGCACCGAAATGGGTGCCTTTGCTTGATCCTCTCGCCTGCGCTTGCCCCCTTTGCACCAAAGAGGAAAGGGAGACGCTGCGCGGGCAGGCGCCCGCCTGGCACCCTTGGTCGTCATGGCTTGCGTCATGGGCACCACGTGAGGTACCCGCATGATCTCTCCGCCTCCTCGCGAGCCAGCCTGAGGAGGCCGTGCTTGAGGAAGCGCCATGTCGTCCGCCTCGCGAGGCTTGGCCCCTCGCGAGGGTCTTGAGCCTTGTGTTGACGAAAATGGGCCATGCTGGGCCCCCATTTGAGCCACGCCGCAGGCCGCTGGCAGGCAAGTCTGGGGACCCCCGTTCCCAGAACGCCGACAGAGTATTCAACCCAAATTTATAGATTCGACACAAGGGGAGCCAAAGAATATTTGAAGGTATTAGCAGCTGAGTTGTCAATTCAACCACACCTGGAGATTAATTATCTGCATCAAGTAATCAGTTGCACAGTGGTATGATAGTTTTGATAGTAGTGACAACAGCAATGGTAACAGTAACAGTGATAGCAGTAATTTTGTAGCAAGTGTAACAGTGATGATAGCAGTAGTAACTTAGCAGAAACAATATAAGATAAATTTGTAGACATTGGATCGGTGACTTGTTGGATGATATTCATCATGTGAAAGTTATAACCAAGGGCGATACGGCACTAGCTCCAGTTCATCGATATAATGTAGGCATGTATTCCGTAAATAGTCATACGCGCTTTATTAAAAGAACTTGCATGACATATTTTGACCTACCCTCCCGTGGCAGCAGGGTCCATATTGGAAACTAAGGGATATTAAGGCCTCCTTTTAATAGAGAACCGGAACAAAGCATTAACACATAGTGAATACATGAACTCCTCAAACTACGGTCATCACCGAGAGTGGGCCCGGTTGTTGTCACTCTGGGGTTGTCGGATCATAACACATAGTAGGTGATTATACCTTGCAAGATCGGATCTAAAACATGTTTATAATGATGAATTCGTAAACGGTTCGGATCTGAGTTCATGGCACCTGGGCCCAAAGTGACAAGCATTAAGCATGGCAAAGTCATAGCAACATCAATCTAAGAACATAGTGGATATTAGGGAGCAGGCCCTAACAAAACTAACTCGATTACATGATGAATCTCATCCAACTCCTCACCGACCAGCGAGCCTACGAAGGAATTACTCACTCCCGGTGGGGATCATCATGGAATTGGCGATGGAGATGGGTTGATGATGACGAAGAACAAAGATCCCCCTCTCCGGAGCCCCAAACGGACTCCAGATCTGCCCTCTCGAGGAAGAACAGGGCTTGGCGGCGGCTCCGTCTCGTGGATCATGATAATTCTTTCTCCCTGATTTGTTTCACCGAAAATAGGAATTTATAGTTTCAGGGTTGAGGTCTGCGGGGCCACCAGGTGGGTATAACCCACCTGGGCGCGCCAGGAGAGGGGGCGCACCCTGGTGGGTTGTGCCCACCCAGGGGCCCCTCTCTAGTGGGTCTTGGCTCCAGAAATTCTCTTTTATTCCATAAACAATCCTCACAAAGTTTGGTTCCATTCCGAGAACTTTTATTTCTGCACAAAAACAACACCATGGAAGTTCTACTGAAAACAGCGTCAGTCCGGGGTTATTTTCATTCAAATCATGCAAGTTAGAGTCACTACAGGAATCAGCTACTTTGTCGTCCGCCAAGGCAGACAACAAAGGCATGGATGGCGGACGGCAAAGGCCTTTGCCGTCTGCCGCACACGGCAAAAGGCGCCGGCAAAGATAGGATCGGTAAAGAACTTCTTTGCCGTCTAATTTCTGAAGCGGGCGGTAAAGGGGCCTTTGCCATCAGCGTCTGACGGCAAAGAAAGCCGGCGGCAATAAATTCATTGTTAGTCCATTAGGTGGCTAACAACAGTCTTTGCCGTCCGCGGCTGATGGCAACGAGCATCAGGCCTTTGCCGTCGGCCAAATGACGTCAGTTGGACGTCACTGCCCACCAAGGCTTTGCCGTCTGCCGCTGTAGGCAAATGCGGTGATCCTTTGCCGTCTGCCATTGTAGGCAAAGGCTTTGCCGCCCGGCACTATAGGCAAACTAACCAAATGGGTCAGCTTCTAGGAAACACAACTGGCTGCCACGTGGCTTCTTTGTGGTCCGCGGCGGACGACAAAGAGCCCGTTGCCGTCGGTGGCAGACGGCACAGAGCCTGCATTGCCTCTTTTTCTGTTTTTTTAATCCAACAATTTTCACAGCA
Organism: Aegilops umbellulata; assembly: GCA_032464435.1. Lineage (NCBI taxonomy): Eukaryota > Viridiplantae > Streptophyta > Magnoliopsida > Poales > Poaceae > Aegilops > Aegilops umbellulata. The sequence goes on along the minus strand of CP136056.1, from coordinate 379,549,820 downwards.
AATATATATGACATATATATATATATATATATATTTCACAGGGCTATTTCACAACAAACATATGACATATCAAGCACATAAGTTTCATCGTACATACATATATAGTTCCATCCATTCATACATAGCAAGTTGCACATACACATTGTTCCATCATAGCAAGCTAGAAGAATACTAGAAGAGAATGAAAGAAAAAAAAGCACTCCATCATAGCAAGCTAGCTTCCGTGAAGTGAATGAAATCTGCAAAATGGCAAATAAGAAAGTTAGAAAAAGGTGACTAGAAGAAGAAGACTAGAAGAAGTATATGTCATTTATGAGCTAACTTAGGTAAAATGGATAACTTAGGTGAAATGGATCATTTATGAGCTAACTTAGTTGAAATGGATTGTTATGAGCTAACTAAGGTGAAATGGATCATTTATGAGCTAACTTAGTTGAAATGGATCATTTATGAGCTAACTAAAGTGAAATGGATCATTTACGAGCTAACTTAGGTGAAATGGATCGTTTATGAGCTAATTTAGGTGAAATGGATCGTTTGTGAGCTAACTTAGGTGAAATGGATCGTCTATGAGCTAACTTAGGTAAAATGCATCAGTTTAGAGCTAACCTAGGTAAGATGGGTCATTTTGGAGCTAACCTAGGTAAAATGGGCCATTTTAGAGCTAACCTCGGTAAAATGGATCATTTTGGAGCTAACCTAGGTAAAATGGGTCATTTTAGAGCTAACTTGGGTAAAATGGATCATTTATGAGCTAACTAAGGTAAAATGGGTCATTTTAGAGCTAATTTAGGTAAAATTGAACGTTTATGAGCTAACTAAGGTAAAATGGATCATTTTAGAGCTAACTTAGGTAAAATGGATCGTTTATGACCTAACCAAGCTAATTATGCCATTTTTGACATAAGTAAGCTAAGTACATGTCATTATTGAGCAAACCTAGTTAACTAAGCATATTAGAGCTAACTTAGATCATTTTGGAGGATACAAAGCTAAGTATAGATCGTTTTAGAGCTAACTTAGGTAAAATGGATGGTTTTGGAGGTCGGTAAGCTTATTAAGTCATTTTGGAGGAAATAAAGCTAAGTCTAGGTCTGCATTTGTTAAGCAAAACACTAGAGAAACTTACCGTGATCATGGAGGTGTAGGAGCGGGCTACTAATAATCTCGATCACTATCATCAATAAATGCATAATCATCATCATCACTATCATCAATGACGTGCTCATAGGGTTCAGCGGCATCAACATGTGGAAGGCCACCTTGACGTAATCGGTCAAGCATTGACAGGTCATCCGCAACAGTAACCTCTTCTTGTTCCGGCTCTTCTTGTTCCTCCTCTGGGGTGATGCCAGATTCACTGTCGCTGTTTACTTCAATGTTTTGGGGTGAAGTATAGAGATTCTTGAAACGTTTTTTGGAAAGACGTGTCTCTTGGAAGAATTCTCCTTCATATGTGTCTGGGTTAATGTGAGGTTCATAATCCTCTTCCTTTGCGGGAGATAGTCTAACGTGGCGGCACTTCATAAACGACATCCCAACCTTTCAGATTTGGATTAGTTTGGTAGGCCCACGCTAGATAGAATACTTGGGTCGCCTGTTGAGCCGTAATATAGACATCAGGAACATCTAACTGGGTGCTTTGTTTGATTTCAACTAACCCTATATGTTCATGAGTCCTTCTAGTCTCCTTCGGCTGAAACTAATAACATTTGAAGACTACGACATTCGGTGGGTTTTCACCATAGAATAGAAGTTCATAAATTGCTTCAACTCTCCCATAATACTCGGTACCTCCTTCGACGATAGCAGATACACAACAATTTTTAGAATTTCAGTCGGCCATAGATAGCTCTTTGCCATAGGTACGAAAGCGATACCCATTGATGTCGTATTTGTCAAATGAACGGACCTTATAGTCAAAACCATTAGCGACTTGTCTCAATTCGGTGTTCATAGACACTGAATTAGCATACAAGTTTAATACGAAAGGATTGTTGCATTAGGCACAAATTAGCGAATGAAATGAAATGGTCTAATAGAAATTACTGTTTGTTTGAACCAAGAGATGAAACCGGGATAGCCGCCTCCTTGCTTTGCGAGAAGCTCATACTCTTCGACGAAATCCTTTTGGATCACCGCTCCATACGAGAATATGGCGATGTATCGATTGTATGGAATATCCAGGAATAAGATCAGTTCAAAGGAAATAGAAGTTGCGAAACAATGTACCGAGAACTTACTCGATGTACGGCCGCACTTCTATCAGGTTGTTGAAGATATACAACGAAATTGTCCGCCATTCTTTGTTATCCAAAGATACTGGTTTCGAACCACTGGCTGGTGCGAGATTCCCTTTGAATAGGCTGAGGTTGGATCCACCCTTTTTAGGGTCGTCAGCATTGTACCGAGGCTTCGGATTATGCAAATGGCGATTTTTGGCTTCGCAGTGTGCTGTCACGAAGTTTTCTGCCTCCTCAGTGATGAATGCCTTAGCCATCGATGCTTCAATTCTACGTTTATTTTTACATTTTTCTCGAAGCGTCTTTTGCATCCTCTCAGTTGGGTAGCACCAACGATTTTGCACGCCCCCCAATCTTGCCTCGGTCGGGAGATGCAAAATCAAATGTTGCATTGGATTAAAGAAGCCCGGTGGAAAGATCTTCTCTAACTTGCAGATCAACTCTGGCGCCAACTCTTCCATTTCTTCTAGCACACCAGGCGGTAGTTCTTTCGCACAAAGAACACAGAAGAAATAGCCGAGTTCTGCCAGTACTAGCCATTCATCCTCAGGGATGAAGCCACGCAACATCACCGGCATTACCCGCTCAATCCATATGTGCCAATCATGACTCTTGAGACCAAATATCTTCAATTTATCAAGACTTGCTCCCCTCTTTAGATTCGCCGCATACCCATCGGGGAACATCAACTGCATTTTCACCCACAAGATAATTTCCCTCATAGTTGGCCTTCCAAGATTGAACCATGCCTTTGGCTTCATCCAGTTCTGCTTTCCTTTCGGTTCTTTCATGTTTTGTAACGGCCTATCACATAGCGCCTCCAGATCGACTATAGCCTTAGTATTATCCTTTGACTTCCCATCTATGCCGAACAATGTACCAAAAAGTGCCTCGGCAATATTCTTCTCAGTGTGCATCACGTCGATGTTGTGTGGGCAAAGGAGGTCTTTGAAGTAAGGCAGATCCCATAAGCATGACTTGTGAGTCCAGGCGTGTTTAGAATTATACCCCTTGAAGTACCCTGGACGCTCTGGATCTGGCTCGAGAGCGTTTAACTGATCCAGGGTCTGTTGGCCTGTCAACGCAGGTGGTGCAGAGTTATTGACAACTCTACCTCTGATGAGGTTCTTCTTGTCTTTCCTGAACTTATGGCGAGGATCCAGGAACTGTCTATGCATGTCGAAGCAAGAAAACTTGTGACCGACCTGAAGCCAACGAAACTCAAGAGCTCCCTTGCATGTGGGGCACGGGAACCTTCCATGCACACACCAGCCAACGAATAGCGCATACACCAGCAAGTCATGCGTCGAGTACATGTACCAGACACGCATTATGAAGTTCTGTTTGCTATAGGCATCCTATGTCTGGAACCCATTATGCCAGGCTTCTTGCAATTCGTCCTTAAGCCGCTGCATGTACACATTCATATTTTTTCCCGGATAGTTGGGCCCTGGAATTATCAACGTCAGGAAAATGTTCTTTCTTTGCATAATCTGTCCGGGGGAGATTGAGTGGAAAGACAAATACGGGCCAACAACTATACTGGGTTGTCGTCAGACCAAACACACTGAACCCATCCGTGCTGACGCCGACTCGAGGATGCCTCGGATCTTCTGCTTTGTCATCATATAATTCATCAAACTTCTTCCACGCAACACCATCCGATGTGTGTACTATCATCAGATTCCCATCTGCATCTAGTTCGGTTCTTTTGCCCGTTTTGTGCCATGTCATCTGTCTGGCCGTCTCTTCGACCATGAAAAAACGTTGAAGTCTTGGTACAATTGGCATATACCGAATAACACGAACGGGGATTTTGGTTTGCGTCTTCTCCCCCATACCGTTGTCTACCACAACATACCTGGAAGACTTGCAAATGGGACAATAGTTCAAGTCCGCATATTCAAGTCTAAATAAGGCACATCCTTTCTCACAGGCATGTATCTTCTCATAGGGCATCTTCAGTGCACGGAGGATTTTGTCCGACTGGTAAGCATTACATGGCCTTTGGGTAGAAAGCGTCCAAATACTGTCATCATTGCGTCGTAGCATTCTCTACCCAAGTTGAACTGAGCCTTCATAGACATTACTTGTGAGATGGCATCCAACTGACAAAGCTCAGTGTGCTCGTGGAGCGAACGTTTTGAAGACTCCAACATTTCGTTGAAGGCCTTTGCAGATTCCTCCATCTCCTCGTCCGGATCCTGAGCATCATCCAAGTCTTGCACCATGTTTTCCATCCCAGTATCATGCTCGTCGGTGTGACGATGAACCACCTCAGCTTGGTCACGTTGGGCAGACTCACCATGAAATGTCCACACCGTATAATTGGGCGTAAACCACTCTTCTGCAGGTGTTTGCCCATTTCAGCCTCTGTCCTCTTTTCCCAATTGTCGCACCAGAAACAGGGGCACCAGGTTTTCCACTGGCCATTTGCAAATGCGGCTTGCACAAACCCCTTGGTTTTTGTGAACCATTCAGTGCTCCATTTGTTCTGACCAGTGTGACCGGTGTACATCCACGCACGATCACTCATCTTGACTTTCAGAGCTACTGGACACACAACAAATATATATATATATATATATATATATATATATATATATATATATATATATATATATATATATATAAAATTCACCATGTATATATTCATCAGTTGATCTAGTTTGTCAATTTTATTACGTCCATACAACCTACACTCTAATAGGTAATGATAGGTCCTAATCCCACCCGGGTATGTGTAGATTGGGTTCATTTTCCCATGCTATGCTCTGGATCCGACGCAAAATTTCGGCAGCACCTCCCCGCTGTTCTCCTGATACACGTCTTCGCAATAAACAGAGAGGATGTGTACCCGGAGAACAACAGGGGAGGCACTGACGAAATTTATGCGTCGGATCCGGAGCAAAGCATATAGGAAAACGAACCCAATCTGCACATACTCGGGTTGTCCATGGATAGCGTTGGACAATTCGGAAGAATCACGGTTATAAATACGCTAATGCATGCATATTTATAACGACGAACCCTTTCAAACGGGAGACACATATTGGTTACGCATACTGATGATTCAAGACACATATATAGCTAGCTAGCAAGTTCCGTCGGCACGAACACCGGAACAGGGCATAATTAAGGGGGGAGGAGGGGCATGTCATTTGTGCTCACCCACGAACGAAGGGGCAGAGCTCGTCAAACGCACTGGGAGGTCGTCAAACACCAAACCTCGCAGCGATGAAACACTACACATCTAAATCTACCCGATCAACACAATTATATATGATGTTTTCATAACAAAATCAAAAATATATGACCTAACTCATAATTCACAAATATATGACCCCGTCGGCCTCTGGAAGGCCAAAAGAACCTTTTCAGGAGGTGTGAGGGGTCGGGGTGTCGTGTCGGTGTCAGGGTGTCGTGTTGGGGTGCTATTTCGGGGTCGGGGGTGTCGGGGTGTGTTGTCGGGGTCAGGGTGCCGGGGTCAGGGGGTCGGGGTGTGGTGTCGGGGTCAGGGGTCAGGGGGTCAGGGTGTTTCCTTCTTCTTCTTCTTCTTCTTCTTCTTCTTCTTCTTCTTCTTCTTCTTCTTCTTCTTCTTTCTTCTTCTTCTTCTTCTTCTTCTTCTTCTTCTTCTTCTTCTTCTTCTTCTTCTTCTTCTTCTTCTCTTCTTCTTCTTCTTCTTCTTCTTCTTCTTCTTCTTCTTCTTCTTCTTCTTCTTCTTCTTCTCTTCTTCTTCTTCTTCTTCTTCTTCTTCTTCTTCTTCTTCTTCTTCTTCTTCTTCTTCTTCTTCTTCTTCTTCTTTCTTCTTTCTTCTTCTTCTTCTTCTTCTTCTTCTTCTTCTTCTTCTTCTTCTTCTTCTTCTTCTTCTTCTTCTCTTCTTCTTCTTCTTCTTCTTCTTCTTCTTCTTCTTCTTCTTCTTCTTCTTCTTCTTCTTCTTCTTCTTCTTCTTCTTCTTCTTCTTCTTCTTCTTCTTCTTCTTCTTCTTCTTCTTCTTCTTCTTCTTCTTCTTCTTCTTCTTCTTCTTCTTCTTCTTCTTCTTCTTCTTCTTCTTCTTCTTCTTCTTCTTCTTCTTCTTCTTCTTCTTCTTCTTCTTCTTCTTCTTCTTCTCTTCTTCTTCTTCTTCTTCTTCTTCTTCTTCTTTCTTCTTCTTCTTCTTCTTCTTCTTCTCTTCTTCTTCTTCTTCTTCTGCAAATCCCTACTTCCCTCTACGAAGGGCCTATCTCTTTACTTTTATGCTATTTTTTCTTTTATTATTGAGTCATCACCTTCTCATGCAAGCACCAATTGGAGAGCACTATTGTCATTCTTATGCATTGAGTATAGTTAATTTGAGTGTGACATGACTGGATCTCTTTTACCATGAATTACAATGTTTAGTCGTTGCTTGAACTTCAGAGGTGCTCTGCATTTATATTTTGCGGTCTCAGAAAGGGCCAGTGAGATACTGTGTTATCATATTATATCATGATTGTTTTGACAAATTGTTGGCATCTGAGATATCTTATCATTGCTCGCTAGTTGGTTATGTTATTGGTATGAGTAAATATGAGACCTAGGTGTTATCATTCACTTGCTTAATTCATAATCTTTGCTGAAAACTTGAACATTAGTTAAGCATATATACAACAAGAACAAAAGAGATTGTAGAAGTTTTTCTTTATCACTTTCAGTTCGTCAACTGAATTGCTTGAGGACAAGCAATGAGTTAAGCTTGGGGGAGTTGATACGTCCCAAACGTATCTACTTTTCCAACTACTTTTGCTCTTGTTTTGGACTCTAATTTGCATGATTTGAATGGAACTAACCTGGACTGGTGCTATTTTCAGCAGAATTGCCATGGTGTTGTTTTTGTGCAGAAATAAAAGTTCTCGGATTGGGCTAAAAAATTACGGAGAATATTTCCAGAATATATTAAAACTATTGGCGAAGAGAACTACCGGAGGGGGCCACCTAGAGCCGCAAGCTTAGGGGGTGTGACCACCCTCCCAGGGCGCTCCACCAAGCTTGTGGGCCCCTAGAGCCTCTCGCAACCCTAATTGCAAATCCATATATACCTATTCGTGGAGAAAAAAATCAAAGAGAATGAATCATCCCGTTTTACAATATAGAGCCACCACCACCTCCTGTTCTTCATCGGGAGGGCTGACCGGGAGTCTGTTCAGGGCTTCGGAGGGTGGAAATCATCATCGTCGTCATCATCATACTTTCTCCATCAACTATTCCATGATGCTTGCTACCTCTTGAGCTTGTGTTGGTCTTTCCCTTGAAGAGGAAAGGGTGATGCAGCAAAGTAGAGTAAGTATTTCCCTCGCACAAGCTACCGAATACCTGCACAAACAAACACCAACTTGCACCCAACGCGATAAAGGGGTTGTCAATCCCTTCACGGCTATTTGCAAAGTGAGATCTGATATAGATCGATAATCGGTAAAGTAATATTTTTGGTATTTTTGGTTTATAGATCAGAAAGTAAAAGATTGCAAAGAAAGTAAATAGGAAACTAAAATTGTAGATCGGCAACTTATATGATGGAAAATAGACCCGGGGGCCATAGTTTTCACTAGAGGCTTCTCTCAAGATAGAAAATATTACGGTGGGTGAACAAATTACTGCCAAGCAATTGGTAGAAAAGCGCAAAGTTATGACGATATCTAAGGCAATGATCATGAATATAGGCATCACGTCCGTATCAAGTAGACTGACTCCTGCCTGCATCTACCACTATTACTCCACGCCTCGGCCGACTCCTGCCTGCATCTAGAGTATTAAATAAATAAGAATAGAGTAACGCATTAAGTAAGATGACATGATGTAGCGGGATAAACTCAAGCAATATAATGAAAACCCCATCTTGTTATCCTCGACGGCAATAATACAATACGTGTCGGTTCGCCTTTTGTCACTAGGATCGATCACCGCAAGATTGAACCCAAAGCTAAGCACTTCTCCCATTGCAAGAAAAACCAATCTAGTTGGCCAAACAAAGCCGATAGTTCGAAGAGACTTGCAAAGATATCAAATCATGTATAAAAGAATTCAGAGAAGATTCAGATAATATTCATAGATAAGCTAATCATAAATCCACAATTCATAGGATCTCGGCAAACACACCGCAAAAAAGTATTACATCGAATAGATCTCCAAGAACATCGAGGAGAACATGGTATTGAGAATCAAAGAGACAGAAGAAGCCATCTAGCTACTAGCTATGGACCCGTAGGTCTGTGCTAAACTACTCGCGATTCATTAGGGAGGCAATGGTGTTGATGTAGAAGTTCTCCGTGATCGAATCCCCCTCCGACAAGACGCCAAAAAAGCCCCTAGATGGGATCTCATGGGTATAGAAGGTTGCAGCGGTGGAAAATTGGTTTCGTGGCTCCCCTGGAAGGTTTTGGGGTATTTGAGAATATATATATATATATATATATATATATATATATATATATATGCGGAAGAAATAGGTCGGTGGATTCACGAGGGGCCCACAAGGGTGGGGGGTGCGCCCTACCCACCTAGGCGCGCCTCCCGACCTTGTGGCCACCTCATGGCTTTCCCGACGTGCACTCCAAGCCCTCTGGATGTCTTCTTGTCCAAGAAAAATCATCCCGAAAGTTTCATTTCGTTTGGTATTCCTTTTCTGCGAAACTCTAAAACAAGGGAAAAAAACCGGAACTACCACTGGGCTCTAGGTTAATAGGTTAGTCCCAAAAATCATATAAAATAGCGTGTTAATGCATATAAAACATCCAAAACAGATAATATAATAGCATGGAACAATAAAAAATTATAGATACGTTGGAGACGTATCAAGCATCCCCAAGCTTAATTCCAGCTCGTCCTCGAGTAGGTAAATGATAAAAACGGAATTTTTTATGTGGAATGCTACCTATCATATTTATCATGTAATTCTCTTTATTGTGGCATGAATGTTCAGATCCATATGATTCAAAATAAAATTTTAATATTGACGTAAAAATAGTAATACTTCAAGCATACTAACAAAATAATTATGTCTTCTCAAAATAACATGGCCGAAGAAAGCTTATCCCAACAAAATCATATAGTGTGGCTATGCTCCATCTTCATCACACAAAATATTCAAATCATGCACAACCCCGCTGGCAAGCCAAGCAATTATTTCATACTTTTGATGTTCTCAAACTTTTTCAACTTTCGCGCAATACATGAGAGTGAGCCATGGACATATCACTATAGGTGGAATAGAAGGTGGTTGTGGAGAAGACAAAAAGAAGGAGGTAGTCTCACATCAACGAGGTGTATGAACGGGCTATGCAGATGCCCATCAATAGATATCAATGTGAGTGAGTAGGGATTGCCATGCAACAGATGCACTAGAGCTATAAGTTCATGAAAGCTCAAAATGAAAACTAAGTGGGTGTGCATCAAACTCGCTTGCTCACGAAGATCAAGGGCAATTTGAGGAAGCCCATCATTGGAATATACAAGCCAAGTTCTATAATGAAAATTTTCCCACTAGTGTATGAAAGTGACAACATAGGAGACTCTCTATCATGAATATCATGGTACTACTTTGAAGCACAAGTGTGGTAAAAGGATAGTAGCATTGCCCCTTCTCTCTTTTTTTCTCATTTTTTTATTTGGGCCTTCTCTCATTTTTTTGGCCTCTTTTTTTTCGTCCGGAGTCTCATCCTGACTTGTAGGGGAATCATAGTCTCCATCATCCTTTCCTCACATGGGACAATGCTCTAATAATGAAGATCATCACACTTTTATTTACTTAAAACTCAAGAATTATAACTCAATACTCAGAACAAAATATGACTCTATATGAATGCCTTCGGCGGTGTACCGGGATGTGCAATGAATCAAGAGTGACATGTATGAAAGAATTATGAATGGTGGCTTTGCCACAAATACGATGTCAACTACATGATCATGCATAGCAATATGACAATAATGGAGCGTGTCATATAAATGGAACGGTGGAAAGTTGCATGGCAATATATCTCGGAATTTCTATGGAAATGCCATAATAGGTAGGTATGGTGGCTGTTTTGAGGAAGGTATATGGTGGGTTTATGGTACCGATGGAAGTTGCGTGGTACAAAAGAGGCTAGCAATGGCAGAAAGGTGAGAGTGTGCATAATCCATGGACTCAACATTAGTCATAAAGAACTCACATACTTATAGCAAAAATCTATTAGTCATCAAAACAAAGTACTACGTGCATGATCCTAGGGGAGTATATTGGTAGGAAAAGACCATTGCTCGTCCCCGACAGCCACTGATGTCTACTACACAACCTTCTCCTTGTAGACTTTGTTGGGCCTCCAAGTGCAGAGGTTTGTAGGACAGTAGCAAATTTCCCTCAAGTGGATGACCTAAGGTTTATCAATCCGTGGGAGGCATAGGATGAAGATGGTCTCTCTCAAGAAACCCTGCAACCAAATAACAAAGAGTCTCTTGGGTCCCCAACACACCCAATACAATGGTAAATTGTATAGGTGCACTAGTTCGGCGAAGAGATGGTGATACAAGTGCAATATGGATGGTAGATATAGGTTTTCGTGAACTGAAAATATAAAAACAGCAAGGTAGCGAGCGGTAAAAGTGAGCGTAAACGGTATTGCAATGATAGGAAACAAGGCCTAGGGTTCATACTTTCACTAGTGTAAGTCCTCTCAACAATAATAACATAGTTGGATCATATAACTATCCCTCAACATGCAACAAAGAGTCACTCCAAAGCAACTAATAGCAGAGAACAAACGAAGAGATTATGGTAGGGTACGAAACCACCTCAAAGTTATTCTTTCCAATCAATCCGTTGGGCTATTCCTATAAGTTTCACAAACAGCCCTAGAGTTCGTACTAGAATAACACCTTAAGACACAAATCAACCAAAACCCTAATGTCACCTAGATACTCCAATGTCACCTCAAGTATCCATGGGTATGACTATACAATATGCATCACACAATCTTAATTCATCTACTCAAACCAACACATAGGACCTCAAAGAGTGCCCCAAAGTTTCTACCGGAGAATCACGATGAAAACGTGTGCCAACCCCTATGCATATGTTCCCAATGTCACGAAACCCGCAAGTTGATCACCAAAACATACATCAAGTGGATCAATAGAATACCCCATTGTCACCATGGGTATCCCACGCAAGACATACATCAAGTCTTCTCAAATCTTTAAAGACTCAATCCGATAAGATTACTTCAAGGAACTCAATCCATTACAAGAGAGAAGAGGGGGAGAAGAAACATAAGATCCAACTATAATAGCAAAGCTCGCGATACATCAAGATCGTGCCAACTCAAGAACACAAGAGAGGGAGAGATCAAACACATAGCTACTGGTACATACCCTCAGCCCTGAGGGAACTACTCCCTCCTCGTCATGGAGAGCGCTGGGATGATGAAGATGGCCACCGGTGAGGGTCCCCCCCCTCCGGCAGGGTGCCGGAATAGGGTCCTGATTGGTTTTTGGTGGCTACAGAGGCTTGCGGCGGCGGAACTCCCGATCTAATCTCCGTTCTGGAAGTTTTAGGGTACGTGGATATAAATATATAGGAGCCGGAAGTACGTCGGAGGAGCCACGGGGGCCCCACGAGGCAGGGGCGCGCCCTAGAGGGGTGGGCGCACCCCCACCCTCGTGGGCAGCCCGAATATCCCCTGACGTGCACTCCAAGTTCCCTGGGTTGCTTTCCTTCCAAAAATAACTTCTCCAGTTGATTTCGTTCCGTTTCGACTCCGTCTGATATTCCTTTTCCTCGAAACACTGAAATAGGCATAAAACAGCAAATCTGGGCTGGGCCTCCGGTTAATAGGTTAGTCCCAAAAATAATATAAAAGTGGGTAATAAAGCCCAATATTGCCTAAGACAGTAGATAATACAACATGGAGCAATCAAAAATTATACATACGTTGGAGACGTATCAAGCATCCCCAAGCTTAATTCCTGCTCGTCCTCGAGTAGGTAAATAATAAAAAAGATAATTTTTGATGTGGAATGCTAGTTGGCATAATTTCAATGTAATTCTTCTTAATTGTGATATGAATATTAAGATCCGAAAGATTCAAGACAAAAGTTCATATTGACATAAAAATAATAATACTTCAAGCATACTAATAAAGCAATTATGTCTTCTCAAAATAACATGGCCAAAGAAAGTTCATCCCTACAAAATCATATAGTTTAGTCATGCTCCATTTTCGTCACACAAGAATGCTCTCATCATGCACAACCCCGATGACAAGCCAAGCAATTGTTTCATACTTTAATAATCTCAAACTCATAAACCTTCACGCAATACATGAGCGTGAGCCATGGATATAGCACTATGGGTGGAATAGAATATGATGATGGGGGTTATGTGGAGAAGACAAAAAGGAGAAAGTCTCACACCAACGAGGCTAATCAATGGGCTAGGGAGATGCCCATCTATTGATGTTAATGCAAGGAGTAGGGATTGCCATGCAACGGATGCACTAGAGCTATAAATGTATGAAAGCTCAACAAAAGAAACTAAATGGATGTGCATCCAACTTGCTTGCTCACGAAGACCTAGGGCACTTGAGGAGGCCCATTGTTGGAATATACAAACAAAGTTCTATAATGAAAAATTCCCACTAGTATATGAAAGTGATAACTCAAGAGACTCTCTATATGAAGAACATGGTGCTACTTTGAAGCACAATATATGAGACTCGTTATATCATGGTGCTACTTTGAAGCACAAGTGTGAAAAAAAAGATAGTAGCATTGCCCCTTTTTATTTATTTTCCCTTTTTTTGGGCCTTATTTTCTTTCTTTGGCCTTTCTCTTTTTTTGGGGACAATGCTCTATTGAATGATGATCATCACACTTCTATTTATTTACAACTCAATGATTACAACTCGATACTAGAACAAAGTATGACTCTATATGAATGCCTCCGGCGGTGTACCGGGATATGCAATGAATCAAGAGTGACATGTATGAAAGAATTATGAACGGTGGCTTTGCCACCAATAATATGTCAACTACATGATCATGCTAAGCAATATGACAATGATGAATGTGTCATGATAAACTGGATGGTGGAAAGTTGCATGCAATATATCTCGGAATGGCTATGGAAATGCCATAATAGGTAGGTATGGTGGCTGTTTTGAGGAAGATATAAGGAGGTTTATGTGTGAAAGAGAGTATCATATCACGGGGTTTGGATGCACCGACGAAGTTTGCACCAACTCTCAATGTGAGAAAGGGCAATGCACGGTACCGTAGAGGATAGCAATGATGGAAGGGTGAGAGTGTGTATAATCCATGGACTCAACATTAGTCATAAAGAACTCATATACTTATTGCAAAAATCTACAAGCCATCAAAAACCAAAGCACTACGCGCATGCTCCTAGGGGGATAGATTGGTAGGAAAAGACCATCGCTCGTCCCCGACCGCCACTCATAAGGAGGACAATCAAATAACACCTTGTCGGTGTCAAAACCGGCGGATCTCGGGTAGGGGGTCCCGAACTGTGCGTCTAGGCGGATGGTAACAGGAGACAAGGGACACGATGTTTTTACCCAGGTTCGGGCCTCTCGATGGAGGTAAAACCCTACTCCTGCTTTATTAATTTTGATGATATGGGTAGTACAAGAGTAGATCTACCACGAGATCAGAGAGGCTAAACCCTAGAAGCTAGCCTATGGTATGATTGTTGTTCGTCCTACGGACTAAAACCCTCCGGTTTATATAGACACCGGAGAGGGTTAGGGTTACACAGAGTCGGTTACAATGGAAGGAGATCTACATATCCGTATCGCCAAGCTTGCCTTCCACGCCAAGGAAAGTCCCATCCGGACACGAGACGAAGTCTTCAATCTTGTATCTTCATAGTCCAGGAGTCCGGCCAAAGGTCATAGTTCGGCTATCCGGACACCCCCTAATCCAGGACTCCCTCAGTAGCCCCCGAACCAGGCTTCAATGACGACGAGTCTGGCACACAAGTTGTCTTCAGCATTGCAAGGCGGGTTCTTCTCCAAATACCGTGTACTTGTTGAATAGTGTTTGGCTCCTTGTGAATATTGCGCTTCTTGGCTTCCACGCCCAATAATGGTCTTCTTCCACGCGTCAAATGAATGTGAAAAGCCAGGGTGTTTTTGTATTTACCCCCCTAGCTGCGAAAATGAGCTGCCTATTAAAGAGACGAAGATTTAGATCCGAATCACACCATCTCCTCTCCGCGAGTGTTCATCGGAGCGCTTTCGACAAAGATCCAATCCATCATGGCTAGTCGTCGCAGCTCCTCCTCTCGCCTTCCCAGTCCTCAGCCCGGAGATTGGGAGAGATGTTCCGTCCCACACAGCGAGCTAGTGACGCTCCAGACCAAGGGTTTTCTCCCCCCGGCCTACATGGTCCCGGTTCGAGCCGGGCTTGCCACCTATAAGGGCGGAAAGCAAGCGGAGAGCATCCCCAATCCCTCCAAAGGAGAGTGGGTATGCCTTGTCTCTTACTTGATAAGAGGGCTCGGATTCTCAATTCATCCGTTTCTCCGGGGGCTTCTGGAGTTCTATGGCCTCCAGCTGCACAACCTTACGCATGCCTCCATATTGCATATCGCGGGCTTCGTAGCCCTTTGCGAGCTGTTTTTGGGCTGTGAAGCTCATTTCGCTTTTTGGAAGAAGTTGTTTTGCCTCGTGCCCCGTTCTTAGGACGGGTCGATATATCAAGTGGGCGGAGCTGAAGTGTGGCGCATCGCTGGGACCGGATATCTATCCGGAACCCCAAAGAAGGCGTGCGAAGACTGGCCTTCAGAATGGTTTTACATAGAAGATGTCCCCCTGCCGGATCCTATTCGGATCAGCCTCCCTGAGTTCAACAATGCTCCCTTAAAGAAGCGCCTGAGTTGGCGTCCACGGAGCCCTCAGAAGGAGAATGACAAGGATGTCCTTTATCTGATGGGCCGGATAAGGTTATTGGCTCATTCCGGACTGACCATGATCGAGGTCATGGCCACATGCATTATGCGGGGGGTGCAGCCGCTTCAATATAGGGGCCACCCCATGTGGGATTTCAACGGGGAGGACGATGCCTCCCGCTGCGGCCGTAAGGGGCCGGAATCGGCTGTCGCTCTGACGAAGATCTTGTCTGCACTATACAAGGGAGAAGAAGAGGAATTTCTCCGCATCAATCCACAGGGCGGATTTTCTATGTACAAACCACGAAGCTAGGTAAGCAGACACTTTCTTTTCCTCTGCCCATCCGATCCATATTCCCATAGTTAGGTATCTCATTTTGTAATTTCGACGCAGAAACTGCTCCAGGCCGTAAAGGAGATAAACAACCCTCCTCCACAACCCGACGATCCAGAACGGTACCTTGACCCGGCCTCCCAAGAGGATTCGAACATATCTGTGGAGCTGATCGAAGGAGTATTTCACCAACTGAGCATCGACAATGCCTTGGTGGCCATCACGGCCGATTATCCTGGATTGATCCCCGCCTCACACGTAGTTGAGACCGAAGTCCCAATATCTCAAAAATGATCCGTCCGTGCTTATTTTTGACCATCGTATACCAATGGTGTTGCGCAGGGGAGGATCCCAAGGCAGAACGCCGAGCCTGTGGCGACTAGCCAACAAGGGACCGCGAGGGCGGGCAGGCCGAAAAGACCCGCGGTCCGGATCGAGACACCGGCGCAGCAGTAAGGCGCGCCGTTTTTATACCAACGTATTGTCCTTACGATGCATGTTAACGCCCGTGTTCTCTTTAGGAAGAAGAGGGCTCGCCGGACTATATCCGGAGAGGTTGCCAATTGCGCCTCCACTAGCCAGGCTCCAGCGCCAGGTCCAGAAGTAGAGGCGAACGTGAGGCGCGCATCAGATGTTCCTCCGACAGAGGATGCGGACAGGCTGTCCACTACCAATTCTGAGGTGGAGAGTGCCATGAACCACAGGCGTCGCCGAATAGTTCTTCGCGACGCTTGTCTATCCCGTGAGGCATTGAAGGCCTTTAACGCGGGAGACGCGTATCTCCGTGCTGCTCAAGATGGTCTAACCAGAGCCGCAGAGCAGTATGTGAAGGACATCAGGGTAAGAAAATTTTGGTGATTATATATATACGGGTAGCCCCCGAGACTTGAAACAGTTAGAATAACTGATTTAAGGATCATTTGTTTATGCAGGTTCTTACAGAGAAGAATACCCTACTGTCCCAGGAGCTGGAAGAGTGCAAGGACCAACTTAAGGCCGCACTAGCCGCAGCCGGGGAGCCCAAGAAGACCCCCTCTGGTATGATATGCCTCAATTGAGAAGTATCATGTAGAGTGTGGCGTTTATATAAATTTTACAACAAAATTGCAGATGGCGCCGGACTAGATCCGGATAGGCAGCAACTCTTGCGCCAGCTAAAGGCCGGTGAGAGCGTGCTTATGAAGGTGAGGTAGGAGAAGAATGATCTCCAAGATGCCAACACCCAGCTGGGCGTGGAACTAAAGGATGTTCGTGCCCAGCTATCGGACTTCGTGAAGGAGAATCGGCGGCTTCGAGGCGGCATATTTAGTAAGTGCTTGAACGAACTTTGAAAAAGAGTTCGGCGAGGAAGTCGACTAACAGAGTTATGTCTGTAGGTATGCTAACAGGTCGTCCTGCGGAGGAAATGCCCGGTTCTATGGGTGACCTTCTTCCCGAGCTCTTGCACCTACACGAAAGAGTTCGGCCAGGCCTTGTGGCCCTCCGTCTCCATGCCCGAAGGCCTTGGAGAGCCTGCAGAGAAGCTGAAGGAAGAGCGGCGGCGCTTCCAATTATGGAAGATATCTGTTGGAAATATGCCCTAGAGGCAATAATAAATTAGTTATTATTATATTTCCTTGTTCATGATAATAGTTTATTATCCATGCTAGAATTGTATTGATAGGAAACTCAGATACATGTGTGGATACATAGACAACACCATGTCCCTAGTAAGCCTCTAGTTGACTAGCTCGTTGATCAATAGATGGTTACGGTTTCCTGACCATGGACATTGGATGTCATTGATAACGGGATCACATCATTAGAAGAATGATGTGATGGACAAGACCCAATCCTAAGCATAGCACAAGATCGTGTAGTTCGTATGCTAAAGCTTTTCTAATGTCAAGTATCATTTCCTTAGACCATGAGATTGTGCAACTCCCGGATACCGTAGGGATACTTTGGGTGTGCCAAACGTCACAACGTAACTGGGTGGCTATAAAGGTGCACTACGGGTATATCCGAAAGTGTCTGTTGGGTTGGCACGAATCGAGACTGGGATTTGTCACTCCGTGCGACGGAGAGGTATCTCTGGGCCCACTCGGTAGGACATCATCATAATGTGCACAATGTGATCAAGGAGTTGATCACGGGATGATGTGTTACAGAACGAGTAAAGAGACTTGCCGGTAACGATATTGAACAAGGTATCGGGATACCGACGATCGAATCTCGGGCAAGTACAATACCGCTAGACAAAGGGAATTGTATACGGGATTGACTGAATCCTTGACATCGTGGTTCATCCGATGAGATCATCGTGGAACATGTGGGAGCCAACATGGGTATCCAGATCCCGCTGTTGGTTATTGTCCAGAGAGTTGTCTCGGTCATGTCTGCATGGTTCCCGAACCCGTAGGGTCTACACACTTAAGGTTCGGTGACGCTAGAGTTGTTATGGGAAATAGTTTGTGGTTACCGAAGGTTGTTCGGAGTCCCGGATGAGATCCCGGACATGATGAGGAGCTCCGGAATGGTCCGGAGGTGAATATTGGTATATTGGACGAAGGGTATTGGAGTCCGGAATTGTTCGGGGGGTACTAGGTGATGACCAGCGTGTCCGAAAGGGGTTTCGGAGGCCCCGGCAAGCGTTGGGGGGCCTTATGGGCCAATGGGAGAGGGCACATCAGCCCACTAAGGGGCTGAGCGCCCCTCCCAACCACATCTCACGTAACCAGAGAGGTGGGGGCGCCACCCCTAGGGCAGCCACCCCTCCCGGCTTGGGGGGCAAGTTTCCTAGGGGGTGGGGGCGCCCAAACCCATCTAGGGTTTCCCCTGTGGCCGCCGCCCCTCCCCTAGGGAACCCTAGGGCGCCTCCCCCTCCTCCCTTACCCCTATATATAGTGAGGAAGAGAGAGGGCAGCCGCACCCTTCCCCTGGCGCAGCCCTCTCCCTCCTCCAACACCTCGTCTTCCTCCGTAGTGCTTGGCGAAGCCCTGCCGGAGAACCACGAGCTCCATCACCACCATGCCGTCGTGCTGTCGGAGTTTTCCCTCAACTTCTCCTCTCCCCTTGCTGGATCAAGAAGGAGGAGACGTCCCTGGGTTGTACGTGTGTTGAACGCGGAGGTGCCGTCCGTTCGGCACTAGGATCATCGGTGATTTGGATCACGACGAGTACGACTCCATCAACCCTGTTCACTTGAACGCTTCCGCTTAGCGATCTACAAGGGTATGTAGATGCACTATCCTTCCCTCGTTGCTAGATTACTCCATAGATTGATCTTGGTGTTGCGTAGAAAATTTTGAATTTCTGCTACGTTATCCAACAGTGGCATCAGAGCTAGGTCTATGCGTAGTTTCTATGCACGAGTAGAACACAAAGTAGTTGTGGGCGTCGATTTTGTCGATTTACTTGCCGTTACTAGTCTTATCTTGATTCGGCGGCATCGTGGGATGAAGCGGCCCGGACCGACCTTACACGTACTCTTACGTGAGACAGGTTCCACCGACTGACATGCACTAGTTGCATAAGGTGGCTAGCGGGTGTCTGTCTCTCCCACTTTAGTCGGATCGGATTCGATGAAAAGGGTCCTTATGAAGGGTAAATAGAAATTGGCATATCACGTTGTGGTTTTGCGTAGGTAAGAAACGTTCTTGCTAGAAACCCATAGCAGCCACGTAAAAACATGCAACAACAATTAGAGGACGTATAACTTGTTTTTGCAGGGTATGCTATGTGATGTGATGTGGCCAAAAAGAATGTGATGAATGATATGTGATGTATGAGATTGATCATGTTCTTGTAATAGGAATCACGACTTGCATGTCGATGAGTATGACAACCGGCAGGAGCCACAGGAGTTGTCTTTATTTATTGTATGACCTGCGTGTCATTAAACAATGCCATGTAATTACTTTACTTTATTGCTAACCGTTAGCTGTAGTAGTAGAAGTAATTGTTGGCGAGACAACTTCATGAAGACACGATGATGGAGATCATGATGATGGAGATCATGGTGTCATGCCGGTGACGGTGATGATCATGAAGCCCCGAAGATGGAGATCAAAAGGAGCAATATGATATTGGCCATATCATGTCACTATTTGATTGCATGTGATGTTTATCATGTTTATACATCTTATTTGCTTAGAACGACGGTAGTAAATAAGATGATCCCTCATTAAAATTTCAAGAAAGTGTTCCCCCTAACTGTGCACCGTTGCGAAAGTTCGTCGTTTCGAAGCACCACGTGATGATCGGGTGTGATAGATTCTAACGTTCACATACAACGGGTGTAAGACAGATTTACACACGCGAAACACTTAGGTTGACTTGACGAGCCTAGCATGTACAGACATGGCCTCGGAACACAAGAGACCGGAAGGTCGAGCATGAGTCGTATGGTAGATACGATCAACATGAAGATGTTCACCGATGATGACTAGTCCGTCTCACGTGATGATCGGAAACGGCCTAGTTGACTCGGATCATGTAATCACTTAGATGACTAGAGGGATGTCTATCTGAGTGGGAGTTCATAAGATGAACTTAATTATCCTGAACGTAGTCAAAAGGTCTTCGCAAATTATGTCATAGCTCGCGCTTCAATTCTACTGTTTAGATATGTTCCTAGAGAAAATTTAGTTGAAAGTTGATAGTAGCAATTATGCGGACAGTAGAAGGCTTGTGTCCTTAATGCACCGCTCGGTGTGCTGGACCACGAACGTGGTTTGTGGATGTTGCGAACATCTGACATACACGTTTTGATGACTACATGATAGTTCGGTAATGTTAAAAGGTTTAGAATTGAGGCACCGAAGACATTTTTGAAATGTCGCGGAACATATGAGATGTTTCGAGGGCTGAAATTGGGATTTCAGGCCCGTGCCCACGTCAAGAGGTATTCTTAGCCTGCAAACTAAGGGAGAAAAGCTCAATCGTTGAGCTTGTGCTCAGATTGTCTGAGTACAACAATCACTTGAATCGAGTGGGAGTTGATCTTCCAGATAAGATAGTGATGTTTCTCCAAAGTCATTGCCACCAAGATACTAGAGCTTTGTGATGAACTATAACATATCAGGGATAGATATGATCCTTGAGCTATTCGCGACACCGCGAAAGTAGAAATCAAAAGGGAGCATCAATTGTTGATGGTTAGTAAAACCACTAGTTTCAAGAAGGGCAAGGGCAAGAAAGGGATACTTCATGAAAAGACAAGTCAGTTGCTGCTCAAGTGAAGAAACCCAAAGTTGAACCCAAGCCCGAGACTAAGTGCTTCTGTAATAAGGGGAACAACCACTAGAGAAGAATTACCCTAGATACTTGGTAGATGAGAAGGATGGCAAGGTCGATAGTAGTATACTGGATATACATTATGTTAAGGTGTACTTTACTAGTACTCCTAGTAGCACCAGGGTATTAGATACCAGTTCGGTTGCTAAGTGTTAGTAACTCGAAATAAAAGGCTGCGCAGTAAAAGGAGACTAGCTAAAGGTGAGCTGGCGATATGTGTTGGAAGTTTTTCCAAGCTTGATGTGATCAAGCATCGCACGCTCCCTCTACCATCAAGATTGGTGTTAAACCTAAATAATTGTTATTTGGTGTTTGCGTTGAGCATAGACATGATTGGATTATGTCTATTGCAATACGGTTATTCATTTAAGGAGAATAATGGTTACTCTGTTTATTTGAATAATACCTTCAATGGTCTTGCACCTAAAATGAATGGTTTATTGAATCTCGATCATAGTGATACACATGTTCATGCCAAAAGATATAAGATAGTAATGATAGTACCACCTACTTGTGGCACTGCCATGTAAGTCATGTTGGTATAAAACGCATGAAGAAGCTCCATGTTGATGGATCTTTGGACTCACTCATTTTTGAAAAGATTGAGACATGTGAACCATGTCTATTGGTAGATATGCATGAAGAAACTCCATACAGATGGATCATTTGGACTCACTTGTTTTTGAATCACTTGAGACATGCAAATCATACCACATGGGCAAGATGACTGAAAGACCTCATTTTCAGTAAGATGGAACAAGAAAGCAACTTGTTGGAAGTAATACATTTTGATGTGTGCAGTCCAATGAGTGCTGAGGCACGCAGTGGATATAGTTATGTTCTTGCTTCACAGATGATCTGAGTAGATGCTAAGTATATTTACTTGATGAAACACAAGTCTGAATTATTGAAAGGTTCAAGTAATTTCATAGTGAAGTTGAAGATCGTCGTGACAAGAGGATAAAATGTCTATCATATGATCATAGAGATTTATACCTGAGTTACGAGTTTGGCACACAATTAAGACATTGTAGAAATGTTTCACGACTAATACCGCCGGGAACACCATAGTGTGATGGTGTGTCCGAACATCATAACTGCACCCTATTGGATGTGGTGCATACCATGATGTCTCTTGTCGAATTACCACCATCGTTTATGGGTTAGGCATTAGAGACAATCGCATTCACTTTAAATAGGGAACCACACAAATCCGTTGAGACGACGCCGTATGAACTATGGTTTAGAGAAACCTAAGCTGTTGTTTCTTAAAGGTTTGGGGCTACGACGCTTATGTGAAAAAGTTTCAGGCTGATAAGCTCGAACCCAAAGCGGATAAATGCATCTTCATAGGATACCCAAAACAGTTGGGTATACCTCCTGTCTCAGATCCGAAAGCAATAGGGATTGTTTCTGAAATCGGGTCCTTTCTCGAGGAAAAGTTTCTCTCGAAAGAATTGAGTGGGAGGATGGCGGAGACTTGATGAGGTTATTGAACCGTCACTTCAACTAGTGTGTAGCAAGGCACAGGAAGTTGTTCCTGTGGCACCTACACCAATTGAAGTGGAAGCTTATGATAGTGATCATGAAACTTCGGATCAAGTCACTACCAAACCTCGTAGGATGACAAGGATGCGTACTACTTCAGAGTGGTACGTAATCCTGTCTTGGAAGTCATGTTGCTAGACAACAATGAACCTACGAGCTATGGAGAAGCGATGGTGGGCCCGGATTCCAAAAATGGCTCAAGGCCATAAAATCCGAGAGAGGGTCCATATATGAAAACAAAGTGTAGACTTTGGAAGAACTACTTGATAGTCGTAAGGCTGTTGGGTGCAGATGGATTTTAAAAGGAAGACGGACAATGATGGTAGGTGTCACCATTGAGAAAGCTCGACTTGTCGTTTAGATGTTCCCCGACAAGTTCAAGGAGTTGACTACGATGAGATTTTATCACTCGTAGCGATGCTAAGAGTCTGTTGGAATTATGTTAGCAGTTACTGCATTATTTATGAAATCTTGCACATAGGATGTCAAAACATTGTTTCCTCGATGATTTTCTTGAGGAAAGGTTGTATGTGATACAACCAGACGGGTTTGTCAATCCTGAAAGATGCTAACAAGTATGCAAAGCTCCAGCAATCCTTTTAAGGACTAGAGTAAGCATCTCGGAATTGGAATGTACACTTTGATGAGATGATCAAAGATTTTAGGTTTATACAAAGTTTATGAGAAACTTTTATTTCCAAAGAAGTGAGTGGGAGCACTATAGAATTTCTGATGAGTATATGTTGTTGACATATTGTTTCTCGGAAATGATGTAGAATTTTTGGAAAGCATATAGGGTTGTTTGAAAAGTGTTTTTCAATGGAAAACCTGGATTAAGCTACTTGAACATTGAGCATCAAAATCTATAAGGATAGATCAAAATCGCTTAATAGTACTTTCAAACGAACACATACCATGACAAGATTTTGAAGGAGTTCAAAATAGATTAGCAAAGAAGGAGTTCTCGGCTGTGTTACAAGGTGTGAGTATTGAGCAAGACTCAAGACATGACCACGGCAGAATAGAGAGAAAGGACGAAGGTCGTCCCCTATGCTTTAGTCACAAGCTCTAAAGTATGCTATGTTGTGTACCGCACCTGAAGTGTGCCAAACCATGAGTCAGTCAAGGGGTACAAGTGTGATCTAGAAATGGATCACAAGACAATGGTCAAGGTTATCCTTAGTAACTAATGGACTAAGGAATTTTCTAGATTATGGAGGTGGTAAAAGAGTTCGTCGTAAAGGGTTACGCCGATGCAAACTTTGGCACTAATCCAGATTATTTTGAGTAGTAAACTGGATTCGTATAGTAGAACAGTTATTTGGAATAGCTCCAAATAGAACGTGGTAACTGCATCTAGGAGATGACATAGAGATTTGTAAAGCACACACGGATCTGAAAGGTTCAGACCCGTTGACTATAACATCTCTCACAAGCATAACATGATCAAACCCAGAACTCATTGAGTGTTAATCACATGGTAATGTGCACTAGATTATTGACTCTAGTAAACTCTTTGGGTGTTAGTCACATGGGGATGTGACCTTGAGTGTTAATCACATAGCGATGTGAACTGGATTATTGACTCTAGTGCAAGTGGGAGACTGTTGGAAATATGCCCTAGAGGCAATAATAAATTAGTTATTATTATATTTCCTTGTTCATGATAATAGTTTATTATCCATGCTAGAATTGTATTGATAGGAAACTCAGATACATGTGTGGATACATAGACAACACCATGTCCCTAGTAAGCCTCTAGTTGACTAGCTCGTTGATCAATAGATGGTTACGGTTTCCTGACCATGGACATTGGATGTCATTGATAATGGGATCACATCATTAGAAGAATGATGTGATGGACAAGACCCAATCCTAAGCATAGCACAAGATCGTGTAGTTCGTATGCTAAAGCTTTTCTAATGTCAAGTATCATTTCCGTAGACCATGAGATTGTGCAACTCCCGGATACCATAGGAATACTTTGGGTGTGCTAAACGTCACAACATAACTGGGTGGCTATAAAGGTGCACTACGGGTATCTCCGAAAGTGTCTGTTGGGTTGGCACGAATCGAGACTGGGATTTGTCACTCCGTGCGACGGAGAGGTATCTCTGGGCCCACTCGGTAGGACATCATCATAATGTGCACAATGTGATCAAGGAGTTGATCACGGGATGATGTGTTACGGAACGAGTAAAGAGACTTGCCGGTAACGAGATTGAATAAGGTATCGGGATACCGACGATCGAATCTCGGGCAAGTACAATACCGCTAGACAAAGGGAATTGTATACGGGATCGACTGAATCCTTGACATCGTGGTTCATCCAATGAGATCATCGTGGAACATGTGGGAGCCAACATGGGTATCCAGATCCCGCTGTTGGTTATTGTCCAGAGAGTTGTCTCGGTCATGTCTGCATGGTTCCCAAACCCGTAGGGTCTACACACTTAAGGTTCGGTGACGCTAGAGTTGTTATGGGAAATAGTTTGTGGTTACCGAAGGTTGTTCGGAGTCCCGGATGAGATCCCGGACATGACGAGGAGATCCGGAATGGTTCGGAGGTGAAGATCGGTATATTGGACGAAGGGTATTGGAGTCCGGAATTGTTCTGGGGGTACCAGGTGATGACCAGCGTGTCCGAAAGGGATTTCGGAGGCCCCGGCAAGCGTTGGGAGGCCTTATGGGCCAAGGGGAGAGGGAACATCAGCCCACTAAGGGGCGGTGCCATCTAAACTGAAGGTATTCCTTTGGAGACTCGCACAGTGTTCTATACCCACGGCGGATGTCCTTCGTCATCGTAATATGACCACATCGTCGCGTTGTGCCATCTGTAGAGAGGAGGACTCATGGATGCATTCACTCATCATGTGCACAATGGCGCGTTGTGTTTGGGCGCTCGGTGACCCGGAGATGGTTGAGCATGTTATGGCCACAGCAGAACCGAATGCAAAGGCATGGCTCTTCAGTATGCAAGAATCGATGCCTCATGCCGAGTTCACGAAGCTAACTGTGACACTATGGGCTATATGGGGGGCGCGGCGAAAGCTAATCCACGAAGGGGAGCACCAGAGCCCCATGGGGACTCATTCATTTATCACACGTTTTCTAGCAGATTTGAGTGTTGCTTCTATGTCACATGAAATAACGAAGCCCAGAACAGCCCCGGAGCGGGTGCCAGTTTGGATACCACCACCGGCGGATCATCACAAGGTAAATGTCGATGCTGCGATTTGTAAACAACCTCCTATGGGGGCTATAAGTGCGGTTTGCCGAGATCAATCAGGGGCATATGTTGGTTCAGCAGCGACGGTATTCCATGGCATGACTGATCCGAACATACTGGAAGCTTTGGCATGCCGTGAGGCTATTGCATTAGCCAGGGACCTTACACTTACTCATTTGAGGGTGGCTTCCGATTGCCTATCGGTGGTCAAGGACATACATATTGGTACTATGGGTACAATTGCTCCAATCGTGCAGGAGATCATCGACTCGAGCAGGGAGTTTCAGTCTTGTTCTTTCACCCATGAGAGACGTCTCTCCAATAAGGAGGCTCATGGCTTAACTCGACATGCTTTACATTTAGGGGAGGGTCGCCATGTATGGCTGTTACACCCTCATGATACTTCTATTATTCCTGTATTTCGCTCTATTGATCAATAAAGTAAAGCATGTTTCTTCTCAAAAAAAATCTCACGTAACCAGAGAGGTGGGGGCGCCACCCCTAGGGCAGCCGCCCCTCCCGGCTTGGGGGGCAAGTTTCCTAGGGGGTGGGGGCGCCCAAACCCATCTAGGGTTTCCCCTGTGGCCGCCGCCCCTCCCCTAGGAAACCCTAGGGCGCCTCCCCCTCCTCCCTTACCCCTATATATAGTGAGGAAGAGAGAGGGCAGCCACACCCTTCCCCTGGCGCAGCCCTCTCCCTCCTCCAACACCTCGTCTTCCTCCGTAGTGCTTGGCGAAGCCCTGCCGGAGAACCACGAGCTCCATCACCACCATGCTGTCGTGCTGTCAGAGTTTTCCCTCAACTTCTCCTCTCCCCTTGCTGGATCAAGAAGGAGGAGACGTCCCCGGGCTGTACGTGTGTTGAACGCGGAGGTGCCGTCCGTTCGGCACTAGGATCATCGGTGATTTGGATCACGACGAGTACGACTCCATCAACCCCGTTCACTTGAACGCTTCTGCTTAGCGATCTACAAGGGTATGTAGATGCACTCTCCTTCCCTCGTTGCTAGATTACTCCATAGATTGATCTTGGTGTTGCGTAGAAAATTTTGAATTTCTGCTACGTTATCCAACAATATCGGCCTGCCGTCAGGGCGCAGGGAGGCTTGGGCTATGGTGAAGACACGGTACACGAAGGCTGACCCGAACCACATGGCCGAAGTCGGACCTGTGGGGCCCGATGGGAAGGAGATCCCTGTTAGCTTAGTGTACGGACAGGTAGAGTTGGCCGCCAAATATTCCCAACAGGACTATAAACTAGACAGCCTGTTGGATGGTATTGAAGAGGAATTTACCCAGTCAAATTGACTATGTAATTTAAAATGACATGTAAAATGCCTTCTAGCCGGATTGTAGATCGTTTATCGTGGCGGACCTTTTCGCTTCAACCTCGGGACCCGATAGTCCGGAGTGTGTCCGAATACCCTCTCGGTTATGTAGGAACCGGGGCATGCATGGAGACCAGGCGTAGGGGTCATTAGTGCTTGAATAGACAAGTGCCCAACTAGTTATGTTATATTACATGGTTAGTAAGAAACATCTTCCAGGGAGAATAGTTCCGTTAGGGGTTCCTTTCCCTGGGAGGCATGCCCTAAAGTGCATGTCCGGACTGCGAAAAAAGCAGAAAAGCATCTGGGGGCAGATAAATAAACAAGTGGAAAATCGTCTTGTAGTTCATCGACCGAATATTCCCTTAAGAACGCTAGCTTTCGGCTTCACCCAGTCTGAGATACACATCCGGCTGACCCGGCAGTAACAATCGCAGAGGTGCTCCCTTTACCTCCTACCTGAACAATCGGGAACGTAGGGGTAAGCACAGGAGCCAGGCAACCCAGCTTGGCCAAAACTTAAGTCATATCGATGCATATAATGGTGAATAAAAGGTACATGCGGAAGTGTGACACATGTGTTGGGCATAAAGCCCATATGAATAAGCTTCTGTTGAAGAAGCCCCCAGGTATGATGAGCGCGGACGGCGCGTCAATTGTGTGCCAACAAGGCACGAACGAGCCCTTAAAGGCCATAAGAAAAAGAGAGGGGTGAAGTAGAGAAATATAAGACAGCTAATGTATAAAAAATGGACAGAGGAAGGAAACGAACACAGAGTCCGGCGCTAGGCGTAGAACCTTCGAAGACGGGCTGCGTTCCATGGGTTTGGCTCGAGTCGGTTATCAGATGCGTCTCGCAGACGGTACGCTCCACCAGTCAGGACCTGGTCGATAATAAAGGGACCTTCCCATTTGGGCTTGAGCTTGTCCTTTTTCTTGTCCGGCAGGCGTAGAACTAACTCGCCAACATTGTAGGTTTTGGCCCGTACTTCTCTGCTTTGGTATCTTCGAGCCTACTGTTGATAGAATGCGGAACGGGCTTTTGCCACATCACGCTCCTCCTCCAAGGCGTCCAAACTGTCCTGCGGATCGAGTTCGGCTTCTCTTTCTTCGTATATGCGCACACGAGGTGAGTCATGAATTATGTCGCAGGGCAGAACCGCCTCTGCGCCGTACACCATGAAGAATGGTGTGTATCCAGTGGTGCGATTCAGCGTGGTTCGCAGCCCCCGGAGTACGGAGTCGAGCTCCTCTACCCAGTGCGTGTTAGATTCCTTGAGGAACCGCACTAATCTGGGTCTGATGCCGCTCATGATTAGACCATTTGCTCGTTCGACTTGACCGTTAGTTTGTGGGTGATAGACTGAAGCATAGTCGAGCTTGATGCCCATGTTTTTGCACCAGAGTTTGACCTCGTCGGCCGTGAAGTTCATGTCGTTATCAGTGATGATGCTGTGGGGGGCGCTGTAACGGTGTACGACCCCGGATATGAAGTCTATCACCGGTCCGGATTCAGCCGTTTTAACAGGCCTGGCCTCTATCCATTTGGTGAACTTGTCCACCATGACTAGTAGGTATTTTTGCTTGTGGGTTCCTCCTTTAAGGGGTCCAACCATGTCAAGCCCCCAGACCGCAAAGGGCCAGGTGATGGGTATAGTTTGGAGGGCGGTGGGTGGCATATGGCTTTGGTTAGCGAAGAGCTGGCAACCAACGCATCGTTGTACTAAGTCCTGGGCATCTGCCCGGGCCGTCAGCCAATAAAATCCTGTACGGAAGGCCTTGCTTACAAGGGCCCGGGCTGCAGCGTGGTGCCCGCCGAGTCCGGCATGAATTTCAGCCAGAAGATTCCGCCCCTCCTCTTCGGAGATACACCTTTGAAGGACTCCGGTCGTGCTTTTCTTATAAAGCTCTCCCTCATGGACTTTGTAGGCTTTAGATCGCCGTACTATATAGTGTGCCTCGTTTTGGTCTTCGAGAAGTTCATGCCTGGTTAGGTAGGCTAGGAATGGTTCTGTCCACGGGGCAATGACTGCCATTAGTACATGGGCTGAGGATGTTGCTTCGTTGGCAGAGCCTCCAATTGTGTCAGAGTGTTCAATGTCGGGCAGTGCGGTTAGGTCCGGGCTGTTATTTCCGGTTCCCCTTCCCATACTACGGATGGCTTGAACAGCCTTTCCAAGAAGATGTTGGGGGGACGGCATCGCGCTTTGCGCCAATGCGTGCCAGGACGTCTGTTGCCTGGTTGTTTTCCCGGGCTATATGGTGAAATTCGATCCCCTCGAACCGAGCTGACATTTTTAGGACGGCGTTGTGATAAGCTGCCATTTTCGGATCCTTGGCATCAAAGTCTCCATTTATTTGGGATATCGCGAGGTTCGAATCCCCGCGCACCTCTAGGCGTTGAATGCCCATGGATACTAACATCCGGAGACCATGTAAAAGGGCCTCGTATTCGGCTGCATTGTTGGAGTCCGTATACATTATCTGGAGTACGTATTGAACTGTATCTCCTGTTGGGGACGTCAGAACGACGCCAGCCCCCAAACCAACCAACATTTTGGAGTCGTCGAAGTGCATGATCCAGTTGGAATATGTGCCGTACTCTTTAGGGAGTTCGGCTTCAGTCCATTCGGCGACAAAGTTGGCCAAAACTTGTGATTTAATAGCTCGTCGTGGCTTGTATGTTATGTCGAACGGGAGGAGCTCAATGGCCCATTTGGCAATCTGGCCCGTTGCGTCGCGGTTGTTTATAATATCGTTAAGTGGCACTTCCGAGGCTACTGTTATCGAACACTCTTGAAAGTAGTGTCGCAGCTTCCGGGACGCCATGAATATCGCGTACGCTATCTTTTGATAATGCAGGTATCGTGACTTGCATGGGGTGAGGACAGTGGACACATAGTTCCGACTTTTGAAGGGGGAATTTGTGTCCGTCTGTTTCTCGTTTGACGACGAGTACTGCGCTCACAACTTGGTGAGTTGCCGCAATGTACAATAGCATTGGTTCGCCAATGTTTGGCACGGCCAGGACCAGGTTTGTTGCCAATATGGCTTTTATTTCGTCGAGTCCGGCCGTGGCGGCATCCGTCCACTCGAAGTGTTCGGTGCACCGGAGGAGGCGATAAAGGGGTAATGCCTTTTCTCCTAAGAGGGAGATAAAGCGACTTAGAGCCGCCACACATTCGGTCAATTTTTGTATTTGTTTGAGGTCCTTTGGGATATCCAATTGTGACAGAGCTCGGATCTTGGCTGGATTTGCTTCAATTCCTCTACCGGATACGATGAAGCCCAAGAGCTTTCCGGCCGGTACGCCGAAAACACATTTGTCTGGGTTGAGCTTGATGTCGTATGTTCGGAGGTTATTGAATGTGAGCCTCAAGTCGTCTACTAGAGATTCGACATGCTTTGTTTTGACGACCACGTCGTCTACGTATGCCTCCACTGTTTTGCCGATCTGGTTTGCGAGACATGTCTGAATCATGCGCTGATATGTTGCACCGGCGTTTTTTAGCCCGAAGGGCATTGTGTTGAAGCAGAATGGGCCGTATGGTGTGATGAATGCCGTTGCGGCTTGATCGGACTCTGCCATCTTAATTTGATGGTAGCCGGAATATGCGTCGAGGAAACACAACGAATCGTGTCCTGCGGTAGCGTCGATAATTTGATCGATGCGGGGGGGAGGGAAAGGATCCTCTGGGCAAGCTTTGTTGAGGTCCTTAAAATCGACACACAAGCGCCAGGATTTGTCCTTCTTTGGTACCATCACCAGGTTTGCTAGCCAGTCCGGATGTTTAATGTCTCTGATGAATCCGGCCTCCAATAGCTTGGCTAGTTCCTCTCCCATGGCTTGTCTCTTAGGTTCGGAGAAATGCCGAAGAGCCTGTTTGACTGGCTTGAATCCTTTTAGGATATTTAGGCTATGCTCGGCCAGCCTGCGTGGGATTCCTGGCATGTCTGAAGGGTGCCAGGCAAAAATGTCCCAGTTCTCACGTAGGAACTCTCGCAGTGTGGCGTCTACATCGGGGTTTAATTGTGCCTCGATGAAGCTGTTTTTGTAGGATCGTTGGATGGACTTGGAATTTGACTATTTCGTCCGCTGGTTTAAAGGAGGTGGACTTGGATCTTTTGTCGAGTATAACGTCATCCATGTTCACTGTGGAGCGTAGCGCAGTCAGTTCCTCAGCCGCTAGGGCTTCGGATAGTGCCTCGAGGGCTAGTGCGGTTGTCTTATTTTCGGCGCGGATTGCTATGTCCGGATGACTAGCGAGAGTGATGATTCCGTTGGGTCCGGGCATTTTGAGCTTCATGTACCCATAATGGGGTATGGCTTGGAAGATTGTAAATGCCTCCCACCCTAATAAGGCATGGTATCCGCTGCTGAACGGGGCCACTTGGAAAGTGACCTCTTCGGACCTATAATTGTCCGGCGTGCCGAACACCACATCCAGTGTGACTTTTCCTGTACAACGCGCTTCCCGGCTGGGGATTATTCCTCTAAAGGTTGTGCTGCTTCGCTCAATGCGGTTCCAGTCTATTTCCATTTTTTGAAGGGTTTCCTCATAAATGAGGTTCAATCCACTGCCGTCGTCCATGAGTACCTTGGTGAGTCGAAAGCCGTCCATGATTGGACTGAGGACCAATGCAGCTGGTGCTCGGGTTGTTCGGAATTTAGGTTCATCACTGGCGTTGAAAGTAATAGCAGTGTCACTCCATGGGTTTATTGTGGCCACATGGTAGACTTCGGTGAGGCTGCGGAGTGTTCGTTTTCGCATATTGTTTGATGCGAAAGTCTCGAAGACTGTTAATACTGCGCTGGTATCTGTGGCTTCTGGGATTAGAAGAGCTTCGCCACTTTTGGCCACCTGTCGGATTATCCAACATGCTCTAAGGCTATGAGTTGGTGTGGCGCCCTCTGTACTGTGAAGTTTACGGGGTCCATTGAGACACCCCTCCAGCACAGTTCCATGCCCTGCAGAGGGTTTTTGCTTTTTGGTGTTTAACCCGGGTGTCTGGCTATAATGCACCCTTTTATTCTGGACTGGGTTTGAATTCAGGGTCGGATTGTCCCAAAATTTTATTTTGGTTTTCGAGGCGCTTTCCATCACACAGTACTTTCGTACTATGGATGCCAAGTCAGCGAAGCGTGTAATTTCATGGCGACTTATGGCGTTGAGGATTCCCTTGTCCGTGCAATTGTTGCAGAAGAATGAAATTGCATCCTCCTCGCGGCAGTCCTTTATCCTATTCATGACCAGGAGGAATCTGGCCCAGTAATGGTGTACTGTTTCTTCGGGCTCTTGCCGAATTTGGGATAGATCGTTTATGTTTGGGTGGGTGGGTGGAATTAAATCCGGAACCCCACCCAATCTGAGACTCAGGGGCCAAGGAGTTTCCGAACTCGGAAGCTTGGGATCTTGGATGTTGTCTGATGAATCTAGCCCGCTGCCTGACTTTAGGTTCATGGCCTGAGTGACCTCCTCCCCTCCGCGGGTATCCGGCTTGGAGGGATCGGGAATCCGGACATAACTAGTCCTTAAGACACATGAAGGGTCGCCACATTGTTCCTCCACCACTGCAACATGATGGGCGGCCTGGGGAGAGTTAATCTCTCTCGGATCGGGTTTAAACCCAATCTGATCGTAGTCTGTAGTGACTCCCAGGGCGGCGATGCGATCCGGGAGCTCGTTCAGGGAAGAGAGCTCCATCGGATCTAACTGCTCGGCGAGTTCTGAGCTGGCATGAAGATTGCTTTTGATGACCCGAGAAGTCATCGTCGGCACGGAGGACGAACAGGCGGTCACAAGGAAACCACCCAGCCGGAGAGTTTGGCCGATAGCTAAAGCTCCTTTAGCAACTGTGTCGTTTTTAAAAACGGGATGCGGCATCCTTCCTGATGGCGACGACACAGAGGAACTCTCAATGAAAGCACCAATGTCGGTGTCAAAACCGGCGGATCTCGGGTAGGGGGTCCCGAACTGTGCGTCTAGGCGGATGGTAATAGGAGACAAGGGACACGATGTTTTTACCCAGGTTCGGGCCCTCTCGATGGAGGTAAAACCCTACTCCTGCTTGATTAATATTGATGATATGGGTAGTACAAGAGTAGATCTACCACGAGATCAGAGAGGCTAAACCCTAGAAGCTATCCTATGGTATGATTGTTGTTCGTCCTACGGACTAAAACCCTTCGATTTATATAGACATCGGAGAGGGTTAGGGTTACACAGAGTCGGTTACAACGGAAGGAGATCTACATATCCGTATCACCAAGCTTGCCTTCCACGCCAAGGAAAGTCCCATCCGGACACAAGATGAAGTCTTCAATCTTGTATCTTCATAGTCCAGGAGTCCGGCCAAAGGTCATAGTTCGGCTATCTGGACACCCCCTAATCCAGGACTCCCTCACACCTCATGTTTCAAATTTGTTGCATAATGTTAACCATACGTGCATGCTACGGGACTTGCAAACTTTAACTCAAGCACTTCTCAAATTCAAAATTACTCTACTAGCATGACTTTGATATTACTACCTCCATATCTCAAAACAATTGTCAATCAT
This sequence comes from Aegilops umbellulata, assembly GCA_032464435.1. NCBI lineage: Eukaryota > Viridiplantae > Streptophyta > Magnoliopsida > Poales > Poaceae > Aegilops > Aegilops umbellulata. The sequence goes on along the minus strand of CP136056.1, from coordinate 379,516,402 downwards.
CCAACTTTTCTTAGTATTCAACACACTCATAAGAATTCTTACAAATCTTGTATGCTTAGCATATTAGGATTTTAAGCAAATTACCATGCTATTTAAGACTCTCAAAATAATATAAGTGAAGCATGAGAGTTCATCTATTTCTTCAAAATAAAACTACCAACGTGCTCTAAAAGATGTAAGTGAAGCACTAGAGCAAACAACAAACTACTCCGAAAGATATAAGTGAAGATCAATGAGTAGTTGAATAATTATGCAACTATCTGAAGACTCTCTAACATTTAAGGGTTTCAGATCTTGATACTTTATTCAAACATCAAGCAAGGCTAAATAAAATAAAATGACGCTCCAAGCAAAACACATATCATGTGGTGAATAAAAATATAGCTCCAAGTAAAGTTACCTATGAACGAAGACGAAAGAGGGGATGCCTTACGGGGCATCCCCAAGCTTAGACGCTTGGTTATCCTTGAATATTACCTTGGGGTGCCTTGGGCATCCCCAATCTTTACCCAAAACTTGAAAACTTCACAACACAAAACTTAACAGAAAACTCGTGAGCGCCGTTAGCGAAAGAAAACAAAACACCACTTCAAGGTACTGTAATGAACTCATTCTTTATTTATATTGGTGTTAAACCTACTGTATTTCAACTTCTCTATGGTTTATAAACTATTTTACTAGCCATAGATTCATCAAAATAAGCAAACAACACATAGAAAACAGAATCTGTCAAAAACAGAACAGACTGTAGTAATCTGCAACTAACGCAAACTTCTAGAACTCCAAAATTTCTAAAATAAATTGGTGAACCTGAGGAATTTGTATAGTAATCATCTGCAAAAATAATCAACTAAATAGCACTCTCCAGTAAAAAGTTCTAGCTAATCTCGTGAGCGCTAAAGTTTCTGTTTTTTTTACATCATGATCATAAAGACTTCACCCAAGTCTTCCCAAAGGTTCTACTTGGCACAAACACTAATTAAAACACAAAACCACATCTAAACAGAAGCTATATGGATTATTTATTCCTAAACATAACCAAAAAGCAAGAAACTAAAATAACATTGGGTTGCCTCCCAACAAGCGCTATCGTTTAACGCCCCTAGCTAGGCATGATGATTTCAATGATGCTCACATAAAAGATAAGAATTGAAACATAAATAGAGCATCATGGAGAATATGACTAGCACATTTAAGTCTAACCCACTTCCTATGCATAGGGATTTTGTGAGCAAACAACTTATGGGAACAAGAATCAACTTGCATAGGAAGGCAAAACAAGCATAACTTTAAAACTTTAAGCACATAGAGAGGAAACTTGGTATTATTGCAATTTCTACAAGCATATATTCCTCCCTCATAATAATTTTCAGTAGTATCATGAATGAATTCAACAATATAACCAGCACCTAAATCATTCTTTTCATGATCTAATAGCATAGAAATTTTATTACTCTCCACATAAGCAAAATTCTTCCCATTCGGAATAGTGAGAGTTTCATAAGAAACTTGAATACTATAAATTGTTTCCACATTAAAAGAGTAATATTCAGAGAAAGGTTACTCATAACCATGACATGTTTTATAAATATAATCATCACTACTCTTTATAGCATAAGTGTTATCACAATAATCATCATAAGTAGCAACTTGGTTCTCATCATAATCAATTGAAACCTCTTCCGAAATAGTGGATACATCACTAAGTAAAGTCATGACCTCTCCAAATCCACTTTCATAAACATTATAAGATTCAACATCCTCCAATATTGTGGGATCACTACTTCCTAAAGTTGACACTCTTCCAAACCCACTTTCATCAATATAATCATCGTAAGTAGAAGGCATGCTATCATCATAACAACTTTGCATATCAAAACTTGAGAGGCTAAAAATATCATCATTATTAAACATAGCATCCCCAAGCTTGGGACAAACATTAATTTCAGCAAATATATTCTCAAATATGTCATCCTCATCAAACATAGCTTCCCCAAGCTTGGGCCTTTTCGTATCATAAGCATAATCACTCTCATCATTAATAGCATGCATAGCACCAATAGTATAGCAATTATTATATTCTTCCAAGCAAGTGCCAAAAAGATTTTCAAGATCATAAGAAGTATCATTATCTTCCCAATCATAATCATCACAACAAGCAATATGCATAACGAGATCATCATCAAGTGTATCATCTTCATTTTCATGAGGCACAACAATAATAGGAGCAACTTTATTTGGGAGAGATACCTTTTTACCTCTCTTCCTTTTTCTTTTCTTCTTCTTCACATCATGTGTGGGTTCAATCCTCTTTTTGGAGCTCCTTATTAATGAGATTGGTTGGATAGAAGGCTCCTCCTCGTTACCTGATTCATCATAAGAAATAATAGGAGGATATTGGGAAGTCTCTTCCCTTTCATTAGTATTCTCTTCATCCTCTATTTTTTTCTTTTCTTTATTTAATTGGCAATATAAGGATTATCAATGCAATTCACCGCACAATACATATAAATTTCTTCTAGATCAATATCGAGGAATTTCTCAAGGTTATATTCTGGAATATGCTTAGTTTGACGTTTCAATTCTTCATAACCAAAAAGCAAACTTAGTTCATTATAATGCACAAGGGAAATCAAGTTATCACAATTTTTGGACACGATTCGGTCATGAAACAATTTGCAATTGATATTTAAATGACCATGTTCATTGCAAAGTTCACAAGTACGGCTAATATATCTTAAATTTTCAGCACTAACTTCTAGCCTTTCTTGCAACAATTTGGTTTCTAAGTACTTATGCCTCTTGCAATATCTATCTTCCCTATTTGGTGTGTCCTTGCAAACCCAATTTACTCCACAAAAATTGGCATGTTTATAGGAGGCATTTTCATCATAACTAGTGCAATCATCATTAGTACCATGGATATTCAAGGATTTCATACTAACAACATTGCAATCATGCTCATCATTCAAAGATTTAGTGCCAAACATTTTATTGCATTCTTGTTCTAACACTTTGGCACAATTTTCCTTTCCATCATACTCACGAAAGATATTAAAAAGATGAAGCGTGTGAGGCAAACTCAATTCCGTTTTTTTGTAGTTATCTTTTATAGACTAAACTAGTGATAAAACAAGAAACAAAAATATTCGATTGCAAGATATAAAGATATACCTTCACTTAGGTAGCCTCCCCGGCAACGGCGCCAGAAAAGAGCTTGATGTCTACTACACAACCTTCTCCTTGTAGACGTTGTTGGGCCTCCAAGTGCAGAGGTTTGTAGGACAGTAGCAAATTTCCATCAAGTGGATGACCTAAGGTTTATCAATCCGTGGGAGGCGTAGGATGAAGATGGTCTCTCTCAAGCAACCCTGCAACCAAATAACAAAGAGTCTCTTGTGTCCCCAACACACCCAATACAATGGTAAATTGTATAGGTGCACTAGTTCGGCGAAGAGATGGTGATACAAGTGCAATATGGATGGTAGATATAGGTTTTTGTGAATTGAAAATATAAAAACAGGAAGGTAGCGAGCGGTAAAAGTGAGCGTAAACGGTATTGCAATGATAGGAAACAAGGCCTAGGGTTCATACTTTCACTAGTGTAAGTCCTCTCAACAATAATAACATAGTTGGATCATATAACTATCCCTCAACATGCAACAAAGAGTCACTCCAAAGCAACTAATAGCAGAGAACAAACGAAGAGATTATGGTAGGGTACGAAACCACCTCAAAGTTATTCTTTCCAATCAATCCGTTGGGCTATTCCTATAAGTTTCACAAACAGCCCTAGAGTTCGTACTAGAATAACACCTTAAGACACAAATCAACCAAAACCCTAATGTCACCTAGATACTCCAATGTCACCTCAAGTATCCGTGGGTATGATTATACGATATGCATCACACAATCTCAATTCATCTACTCAAACCAACACATAGGACCTCAAAGAGTGCCCCAAAGTTTCTACCGGAGAATCACGACAAAAACGTGTGCCAACCCCTATGCATAGGTTCCCAATGTCACGAAACCCGCAAGTTGATCACCAAAACATACATCAAGTGGATCAATAGAATACCCCATTGTCATCACGAGTATCCCACGCAAGACATACATCAAGTGTTCTCAAATCTTTAAAGACTCAATCCGATAAGATTACTTCAAGGGGAAAACTCAATCCATTAGAAGAGAGAAGAGGGGGAGAAGAAACATAAGATCCATTTATAATAGCAAAGCTCGCGATACATCAAGGTCGTGCCAAATCAAGAACACGAGAGAGAGAGAGAGAGAGAGAGAGAGATCAAACACATAGCTACTGGTACATACCCTCAGCCCCGAGGGAACTACTCCCTCCTCGTCATGGAGAGCGCCGGGATGATGAAGATGGCCGCCGGTGAGGGTTCCCCCCCACCGGCAGGGTGCCGGAACAGGGTCTCGATTGGTTTTTGGTGGCTACAGAGGCGCTGCGGCGGAACTCCCGATCTAATCTCCGTTTTGGAAGTTTTAGGGTACATGGATATATATATAGGAGCCGAAAGTACGTCGGAGGAGCCATGGGGGCCCCACGAGGCAGGAGGCGCGCCCTAGGGGGGTGGGCGCGCCCCCCACCCTCATGGGCAGCCCGTATCTCCCCTGACGTGCACTCCAAGTTCCCTGGGTCGCTTTCCTTCCAAAAATAACTTCTCCAGTTGATTTTGTTCCGTTTCAACTCCGTCTGATATTCATTTTCCTCGAAACACTGAAATAGGCATAAAACAGCAAATCTGGGCTGGGCCTCCGGTTAATAGGTTAGTCCCAAAAATAATATAAAAGTGGATAATAAAGCCCAATATTGCCTAAAACAGTAGATAATATAGCATGGAGCAATCAAAAAGTATAGATACGTTGGAGACGTATCAGCCACTCATAAGGAAGACAATAAATCAATAAATCGTGCTCCGACTTCATCACATAATGGTTCACCATACGTGCATGCTACGGGACTCACAAACTTTAACACAAGTATTTCTCAAATTCACAAATACCCACTAGCATGACTCTAATATCACCATCTTCGTATCTCAAAACAATCATAGGGAGCCAAACTTCTCATATTATTCAATGCACTTATATGAAAGTTTTTATTATATCCGTCTTGGATGCCTATCATATTAGGACTAATTTTATAACCAAAGCAAATTACCATGCTGTTTTTAAAGACTCTCAAAATAATATAAGTGAAGTGCGAGAGTTCATAAATTTCTATAAAATAAAATCACCGCCGTGCTCTAAAAAGATATAAGTGAAGCACTAGAGCAAATTTGTCTAGCTCAAAAGATATAAGTGAAGCACATAGAGTAATCTAATAAATCACAATTCATGCATGTCTCTCTCAAAAGGTGTGTACAACAAGGATGATTGTGGCAAACTAAAAAGCAAAGACTCAAATCATACAAGACGCTCCGAGCAAAACACATATCATGTGGTGAATAAAAATATAGCCTCAAGTAAAGTTACCGATAGACGAAGACGGAAGAGGGGATACCTTCCGGGCCATCCCCAAGCTTAGGATCTTGCCACTCCTTATTCCATAGTCCATCAAATCCTTACCCAAAACTTAAAAACTTCACAACACATAACTCAACAAAAAATCTCATAAGCTTTGTTAGTATAAGAAAATAAATCAACCACTTTTGGTACTGTTGTGAACTCATTATTTATTTATATTGGTGTAATATCTACTACATTCCAACTTTTCCATGGTTCATACCCCCCGATACTAGACATAGATGCATCAAAATAAGCAAACAACACACGAAAAACAGAATTTGTCAAAAACAAAACAGTCTGTAGTAACCTGGATCTTTCCAATACTTCTCAATTTGTTTATTAATCTTCTGCAAAAAGAATCAGTATTTTATCGTGCTTCTGATAAAAATGAGAATTGTTTTCCTGAGCACAAAAGTTTTTATTTTTCAGCAAGATTAAATCAACTATCACCGTAAGTTATCCCAAAGGTCTTACTTGGCACAAATACTAATTAAAACATAAAAAACTACCTCTAACAAGAGGCTAGATAAATTATTTAATGCAAAATAGGACCTAAAAAGCAAGAACAAATATAAAATTGGGTTGCCTCCCAACAAGCGCTATTGTTTAACGCCCCTAGCTAGGCGTAAAGCACGAATAGATCTAAGTATTATCATCTTTGCCATGCAATCCATAAGTGGCTCTCATAATAGATACGTAAGGTAATTTGATTTTCTTTCTTGGAAAGTGTTCCATGCCTTCCCTTAACGGAAATTGAAATCTAATGCTTCCTTCTTTCATATTAATAATTGCACCAATCGTTCTAAGGAAAGGACTACCAACAATAATAGGACATGTAGGATTGCAATCTATATCAAGAACAATGAAATCTACGGGCACATAATTCCTATTTGCAACGATAAAAACATCATTAATCCTTCCCATAGGTTTCTTAATAGTGGAATCCGCAAGATGCAAATTTAAGGAACAATCATCAGATTCACGAAAACCTAACACATCACATAAAGTTTTTGGAATCGTGGAAAGACTAGCACCCAAATCACACAAAGCATGGCATTCATAATCTTTAATCTTAATCTTAATAGTAGGTTCCCACTCATCATAAAGTTTTCTAGGGATAGAAACTTCCAATTCAACATGGATTGCAACAAGGAAATACAATCTATTAAAGAACAATTATCATAATTAAATTCCTTGAAATCCAAAAGAGTGAGTTCATTGCTACTTAAAGTTTTGACCTCTCTAATCCCACTTTTATCAATTTTTGCATCAAGATCTAAAGACTCTGAATCATTGGGACACCTTTTAACTAAAGTTGACTCATCTCCATTCCCATCTTTATCAATTTTAAATTGTAAAACAAAGATTCAATAGGAATCACTTTAAGATCTTCATCCTTATTTTCACGGAAACTAGAAGAACACGCTTTTTATAAACCAATCTTTTTAGCACGCATCTTGGCAGTTTTTTCTTTGCACTCATCAATGGAAATTCTCATGGCTTTGAGAGACTCATTGATATCATGCTTAGGTGGAATAGATATAAGTTTAGAAGAATCACATAAAGAGAAATTATATCCACGTTCCTAGCCAAATCATCAATCTTAAGCAATTTTTCTTCAATCAAAGAATTGAAATTATTTTGCGAACTTATAAATTCTTTAACACTATTCTCAAAATCAGAGGGAATCTTATTATAATTTCCATAAGAACTGTTGTAGGAATTACCATAATTATTAGAGGAATTACTAGGAAACAACCTAGGATTAAAATTACCTCTATACGCGTTATTACCAAAATTGTTCCGACCAACAAAGTTCACATCCATAGATTCATTATTGTTTTCAATCAAAGTAGACAAAGTCATATCATTAGGGGCAATAGGAGCACTTTTGCTAGCAAATAATTTCATAAGCTCATCCATCTTTCCACTCAAAACATTAATCTCTTCAATCACATGCACTTTTTGTCAGGACCCCGATCCTAAGCCACATCGATCTAGCATGTAACACATCATATCACTTTGCGGCCTCACGCACGGTATTCCCACGGGTGCCACCTTACCTGGCCCGGGACCGTTTGCGCCTTTTGGCTCACGTATATGATAGTGTCGCTAGCATCCATATGACAGAGAACCCGGGCCGACATGGCTAGTCGTGAACCCAAAGCGGCACTAACCCATGGGGACAGGCATACATGAATCAACTTTGAGCATGTCGGTCAACAGCGCGTGAATCCGGGCTGTAGCACTGGGCTAACAGGACTCCGGCAACCCGGGCTGTAGCAGGCTAGGCAGGACTCCGGATGTCACCGTGTGACATTTCCCCGAAGGGACAGACACAGGAACGAAGTGAAACACATGCCGGCCAGTCAAGTGTCCTGAGCAGTAGTGCTGGGCTAGCAGGACTCCGGTGAACCGGGCTGTAGCGGACTACTATGGCTCCAGGAAGCACTAGACTACATTTCCCCATAAGAGAGGCTGCCAAGGATAAACAACTAGATTGTCGGATCCCACACATACCAAGCATTTCAATCATACACACAATATGCTCGATATGTGTAAATACAACATGGCATCACAACAAGACTCTACGACTCAAGTATTTATTCATTAGGCTCCGAAGAGCCAGATATTACAAACATGGGTCTGACGACCCAACAGACAGAGCATACAAGCAACAAGCACATGCGGAAGCTTAACATGTCTGAGTATAGACATCTACAAATGGAAAAGGCTGAGAAGCCTGACTATCTACCAGATCTTGCCGAGGGCACAAGATCGTAGCTTAGGTAACAAGCTAAACGTCGAAGCCCATGCGGTACTACTAGCGAGACTGAAGTCTCTCTGCAAAACATAAAATAGGAAAACGTGAGTACAAATGTACCCAGCAAGACTTACATCAGAACTATCTACATATGCATCGGTATCAACAAAGGGGTGGTGGAGTTTAATTGCAGCAAGCCAGCTTTGACTCGGTGGCTATCCTGAACTACGACTACAAGTAACTCTTTTGAGGTGGCGCACATGAGTCCACATATTCACCATATCAATACACCACTATGGATCCGCTTCCGTCTCCCTACGAGAAGGCCATCCATAGCACTCACGCTTATCTTGCGCATTTAGAGTATCCACTTTCACTTGTCTATGAACTATGCAAGGGGTCCAAGTTTCCATATCCGAGGAATCCGGCTATTCGAATAGATAATGATAACCCTGCATGGGTGTACTTCTTCACACATGCTCTCGCCACTTACCACCATGTACATGTCATGTACCTCGGCAACCTTCAAGCGGAAGCCTGGCAAGGGAGTCGGCCACGACCTGACTAACCACACAAGTCTCTAGTCCAGGTTTATCGCCTATTCGGGTTCCATCCGCAAGGAGATCCGGCCGGGGTGTCGCTCACGGCCCCAAACGATGTGAGCAGGGTTCCCAAGCCCACCAACCGGGTGCCACTTGGTACACCGTGCCACTATGCCTAGTCTGTCCCAAGCCCACCTGTATCGGGTGCCACTTGGTAGACTACTAACACTACCTACAAACACCAGAAACTAGTTGCAACTCCTGGACAGATATCAGGTTGATTAATAAGTCGAGAGAGCTTGGAGCGCCCGGAGCCCAATGTGTGGTAGTAACTGTTCATGGATCACAAACACAGAACTCAGTTCCTGAGGATGGCTGCAATGAGACAACCCACCATGTACTCCTACATGGCCTCTCACCGCTACCTTTACCAAATCGTGTTCACACACTTAGCTCTCAACAGTAGGACATGTTCACCACATTCCAATTCATCCCCGATGAATCGGACCTGACTCAACTCTAAGCAATAGCAGGCATGACAAACAAGCATGAATGAGTAGGCACATCAGGGCTCAAACAACTCCTACTCATGCTAGTGGGTTTCATCTATTTACTGTGGCAATGACAGGTCATGCAGAGGAAAAGGGGTTCAACTACTGCAACATGTAACAGTTGAGTCGTTGTTGTCCTAATGCAGTAAAAGAGAGCAGGAGCGAGAGAGTGGGATTGTATCGGAATGAACAAGGGGGTTTTGCTTGCCTGACACTTCTGAAGATAGTATAGCTCTTCATCGGTGTCATCGAACTCACCATCGGAACGTCGTCTACCGAAAGGGGGCAAATACCGGCAAACAAGGAAGAATACAATCAATGCAATGCAACAATATGATGCATGATCATGACATGGCAATATGAATGTGTTTTGGGCTAATGCAAGCTAGAACAGATTGGAATGAGTCCATTTGAACCAAAGATTCAAATGCAAACCCATTTCATGAAGACATATTAGTGCATTAACTTGTCTCACCTAAACAGCAAGGTTAAAGTGTTCTAACATGCATGAAACCAGTACATATGGATAGATTGCATTTTTCTGATAATTTTTCATATATAATTTATTTCATTTGGAGTTATGGTTGAATTACTATGAATTTTTGAAGTTTGCAACATTTTCTGGAATTTCCTATATAAGATTAAATCCAGAAAATACTTATTGCGTCAGCCTGGCGTCAGTGTGACGTCAGCAAGTCAACAGGGGCTGATCCGGGTCAAACCTGACCAGTTGGGTCCATTGGTCAGTGACCCAGTGCATCCTAGGGTCAATGACAGGTGGGTCCGGTCAACAGACACGTCAGCAGGGTCAACTCTAACTGGTGGGGCCACAGTTATTAGTTAAAACTAATCAAAAACTAAATTATGTTTAATTAAGGGCGTGGGGCCCATATGTCGGTGTCACTGGAGGGTTAATTAGTGGGGCGGTTAGCTACTAATGACGGGCCATGTCATCTCACCGGAGTTCAACCGGCGGCGACCACAGAACACGGCGGGGCGCGCCGGATTTGCGCTAGAGGCGTCGGGTTAGCGCGACGAGGGCACCAGGGCATAGCCCTTGCTCGCCCGCATCAAGAGGAGGCGGAGTTGGGCGCGGGGCTCGCGCGAATCAACGCCGGCGACGAGGTTTGCGGCGGCCGTGGTTCAGTCAAGCTCGGAATCAGCGTTGTAGTGCACGGCGAGTCGAGCGGTGTGGTGCTTCGTGCTCCTGCAGACATGCTGAGCACGGTGACGCTCTCAGGCTCGAGCTGCGGTGGCTGCAACGACGATGGCGACATGGCCGGCGGTAGGGGAAGCTCGGCCACGGCGGTTACGGACGCTGGAGGTCGCAAACGATGAAGATAACGAGGGGGAAAAGACGGCGAGCTCACAGCGGTCACGTAGACAAGCTCAGCGGGCTCGGGGAAGACCTGACGGCGACGAATCGACGGCGGCGGCCCTCGGTGGCCGAGGAGGGGAACGGCGGAGTTGGCGGCGTCCAGGGGCTTCCGGCGCCTTACATCTTGGTGAGGAGGAAGAGGGGGATGAGGCGGAGCTCTCGAGCACGTTGGATGGGCGAGGGAGGGCCGGTGGCCGTGGAAACAGCAAGCGGCGGCGACGGCTGCGTTCGGTGCATGCGAGGAAGAGAGCCAGGGGAGGGGATGGGGACGAGAGAGAGCGAGAGAGAGTCGGGGCTGGCGCGTGGCATCTCCCAGAGGTGTCCGGGCAAGCAGGCACAGAGGAGGTGGCCAGGGCGCGTGCCTGCGCGCGACGACCACACGCGCGCGTCCTCCTGGCAGGAGCTTGAGGACGGTGGCGCTGGTGGGCTGGGCTGGCCAATTGGCCGTCCAGGTGGGCTTTGGTGAGCTCCAGGTAAGTTCCAGGTGAGTCTCTGCTCTTTTCCTTTTCTTTCTCTTTTCTAATTCTGACATTTGTTTGTGGACTTAGTAAAAATGGCTAGGCACTTTCAAAAATCATGCCACTAATTGAGGTCACTGTTTGGAATATTTCCAACAGTAAATATTTCAGTTTGTGATTAATTGGACATTTAAAATATTTATAGTATTTAAATGCCCAAAGTCAAATACAATAAGATTTAATTCAGTGACCCCCAACTGACCTAGAAAAATGTGCAATATTTTTGGCAGAGGTTCAAAACCAAACCAAAGATGATGAACATTTTTGGGAAGGCATTTTGGGTTCATTGAAGATATTTTTATTTGAACCTAGTTGAATTCTTTCTGATGCTAGGGTTTGGTCAATCCCCATTTCAACTTAAATGAAATTTAAACATGATGCACACACGACTAGCTAGTCTGGGTCATACCAGAACTAGGGATGTGCCACTTTTTTACTAGTGGAAGATCTTTCGGTATGCCATTGAGACTAATTAACCATAATATTATATAGGATTTTAGTAGCCTCTCCTAAAGTAATTTCCATAAAAGTGCCTCCCGCGGCCTAATCTAAAACATTTCTGGAAGCAAAATTCAAGCCAGCTTAATTTTTTTGTGTAATCATTCACAAATTCAAACCATGAGTGGGGCAATTTCTAATCATTAATTTCATCCTCTCCCAAGATTGTGACACATGTTCGTGATCAAGTTGCTTAAAATTCATAATATAAGTCCTAAGGGAGATGATCTTAGCAGGAGGAAAATACTTGGAAATAAAAACATCTTTACAGTTATTCCATGAATCAATACTGTTTTTAGGCAAAGATGAAAACCAATTTTAGCACGATCTCGAAGTGAGAACGAAAATAGCTTCAATTTGACAATATCATTAATTCATTATCCACATCTTTTTTCTTTTGCATATCACACAAATCAACGAAATTATTAAGATGGGATGCATCATCTTCACTTGGAAGGTCGGAAAATTGATCTTTCATAACAAGATTCAGCAAAGCGGCATTAATTTCACAAGATTCCGCATTAGTAGTGGGAGCAATCGAAGTACTAATAAAATCATTGTTGTTAGTATTGGAAAAGTCACACAATTTGGTATTATCTTGAGCCATCATGATAAAGCAAGCAATCCAACACACGAGCACACAAAGAGCAAGCGGAGAAGATGGAAGGAAGAGGGGCGAAGAAAAGGCAAATCTTTTCGAAAATTGTTTTAGAAGTGGGGGACAGGAAAATGAGAGGCGAATGGCAAATAATGTAATGCGAGGGATGAGAGTTTATGATGGGTACTTGGTATGTCTCGGCTTGGCGTAGATTGATACATCTCCAACATATCTATAATTATTTATTGTTCCATGCTATTATATTATCTGTTTTGGATGTTTTATATGCATTAATATGCTATTTCATATCATTTTTGGGACTAACCTATTAACCGAGAGCCCAGTGCCAGTTCCAGTTTTTTCATTGTTTTAGAGTTTCGCATAAAAGGAATACCAAATGGAGTCCAAACAGAATGAAACTTTCGCGATGATTTTGCTTGGACCAGAAGACATCCAGAGGACTTGGAGTACATATCAGGGAAGCCATGAGGCACCCACAAGGACGGAGGGCACGCCCAGGGGGTAGGGCCCTCCCCAACCTTGTGGGCCCCTCGTGACTCCACCGATATATTTCTTCCGCCTATATATATTCTCAAATACCCCAAAACCTTCCAGGGGAGCCACAAAACCACTTTTCCACCGCCTCAACCTTATGTACCCGTGAGATCTCATCTAGGGGCCTTTTCCGGCGTCTTGCCAGAGGGGGATTCGATCACAGAGGGCTTTTACATCAACACCATTGCCTCTCCGATGAAGCATGAGTAGTTTACCACAGACATAAGGGTCCATAGCTAGTAGCTAGATGGCTTTTTCTCTCTCTTTGATTCTCAATACCATGTTCTCTTCGATGTTCTTGGATATCCATTCGATGTAATCTTTTTTGCGGTGTGTTTGCCGAGATCCAATGAATTGTGGATTTATGATCAGCTTATCTATGAATATTATTTGAATCTCCTATGAATTCTTTTATGCATGATTTGATATCTTTGTAAGTCTCTTCGAACTATCGATTTGGTTTGGCCAACTAGATTGGTTTTTCTTGCAATGGGAGAAGTGCTTAGCTTTGGGTTCAATCTTGCGGTGCTCGATCCTAGTGACAGAAGGGGAACCGACACGTATTTTATTGTTGCCATCGAGGATAACAAGATGGATTTTCATCATATTGCTTGAGTTTATCCTGCTACATCATGTCATCTTACTTAATGCGTTACTCTGTTCTTATGAACTTAATACTCTAGATGCAGGCAGGAGTCAGTCGATGTGTGGAGTAATAGTAGTAGATGCAGGCATGAGCCGATCTACTTGATACGAACGTGATGCCTATATTCATGATTATTGCCTTAGATATCATCATAACTTTGCACTTTTCTATCAATTGCTCGGCAGTAATTTGTTCACCCACCTTAATATTTTCCATCTTGAGAGAAGCCTCTAGTGAAACCTATGGCCCCGGGTCTCTTTTCCATCATATAAGTTTCCGATCTACAATTTTAGTTTCCTATTTACTTTCTTTGCAATCTTTTACTTTCCGATCTATACACCAAAAAATACCAAAAATATTACTTTACTGGTTATCCATCTATATCAAATCTCACTTTGCAAATAACCGTGAAGGGGGTGACAACCACTTTATCGCGTTGGGTGCAAGTTGGTGTTTGTTTGTGCAGGTATTCGGTGGCTTGTGCGTTCGATGGGTGGAGATGCAGGCATGAGTCGATCTACTTGTCTCGGACGTGATGCCTATATACATGATCATTGCCTTGAATATTGTCATAACTATGCGCTTTTCTAGCAATTGCCCAACAATAATTTGTTCACCCATTGTATCTTATGTGCTCGAGAGAGAAGCCTCTATTGAAAACTATGGCCCCCTGGTCTACTTTTATCATATATAAAAACACAAAAATACCTTGCTGCACTTTTATTTATTTTATTTTATTTTGCAATTTATCTTATTACCTACCACTACGAGATTTAATCCTTGCAAGTAACCGCCAAGGGGATAGACAACCCCCTTGTTTGCGTTGGGTGCAAGTATTTTCTTTATTGTGTGCAGGTGTTGCTAATGAAGTTTTGTGTGGTTCTCCTAATGGATTAATAACCTTGGTTCTTAACTGAGCTAAATATTTGTCTCTACGTGTAGGATCCAAAGTAGGTCTAGAGGAGGGGGTAATTAGACTACTTTACCAAATAAAAATCTAACATTTTCCCAATTTTAGTTGTGGGCGGATTTTAGCAATTAACAAAAGTCAAGCAATCAACCTACACATGCGATTCCAAGAGTGTAGCAGCGGAAAGTAAAACATTGCATATGAATGTAAATGTAATAGTTTAGAGAGTGCAAACGCAATGATGACACAGAGAATTTTGGTGTGGTTCCGATAGGTGGTGCTACCGTACATCCACGTTGATGGAGACTTCAACCCACGAAGGGTAACGGTTGCGCGAGTTCATGGAGGGCTCCACCCATGAAGGGTCCATGAAGAAGCAACCTTGTCTATCCCACCATGGCCATCTCCCACGAAGGACTTGCCTCACTCGGGTAGATCTTCACGAAGTAGACGATCTCCTTGCCTTTACAAACTTCTTGGTTCAACTCCGCAATCTTGTCAGAGGCTCCCAAGCGACACCTAACCAATCTAGGAGACGCCACTCTCCAAAAGGTAATAGATGTTGTGCTGATGATGAACTCCTTGCTCTTGTGCTTCAAATGATAGTCTCCCCAATAGTCAACTCTCTCTCACAGATTTGGATATGGTGGAAAGATGATTTGAGTGGAAAGCAACTTGGGGAAGGCTAGAAATCAAGAATCTTGTGGTAGGATTGGAATATCTTGATCCCAACACATGAGTAGGTGGTTCTCTCTCAGAAAATGTAAGCTGGAAGTGTAGGCACGTTCTGATGTCTCTCTCACATATGGAGAAGGGGGTGGAGGGGTATATGTAGCCTCCACACAAAATCCAACCATTACACACATTTGACCCAACTCGGTCAAACCGAATAGAAGAACTCCGTGAGACCGATTCAGTTCAAAATGTGAACGTAGGAATCTCGGTGGGACCGATTGGAATAATTTGGTAGGACCGATGTGCTAGGGCTCGTGAACTCGGTGAGACCGATTTCGACAAAGAATAAACAAAGAGTTGGTCAAGAAAAGTTGGTGTGACCGGTCGCTCATTTCGGTGAGACCAAAATGTTACAAAAAAGGGAACAGAGAGTTTGCAGGGCCATCTCGGTGAGACCGAGATCCGTATCAGTGTGACCGAGGCGTTAGGGTTTCTGGCAATGGCTATGTCAAATGAACTCGGTGGCGCCGGATAGGGAAATTCGGTGGGGTCGAGTTTGACTTTGGGTTTTGGATATATTTGGAATGACAAAGTGGTTGAGGGCTTTGGAGCAATATCACTAAGCATTTTTAGTAAGTAGACCATTAAGCAACACCCCATCCCCTTTTAATAGTATTGGCTTTCCTATGGACTCAATGTGATCTTGGATCACTAAAATAGAAATGAAGAGTCTTGAACTTTTGCCAATATGTGTCCTTATCATTTTAAGGGGTCCACATCTCTAGTCCATGCCATGCGATCCATTGAACTTTCTGAAATATTAGAATTGAATGGATATTAGTCCAATGAGCTATATGTTGTTCTGACTTACCAAAACCACCCGGGGATTAGTTGCACTTTCACTACTGTACTGCTTCATCCTCTCCTTTTCGGGAAAATCCCAACGCAACTCACAAGTAGAAGCCATCATCATCACCAACCCTTCCTCATCAAACAACTTCATGATGCTCACCACCGGGAGTGAGTAATTCCTTTGTAGGCTTGCTGGATGATGAAGGAGTTGGATGAGATTCTTCATGTAATCGAGTCAATTTGTTAGGGCTTCATCCCTAATATCCACTATGTTCTGAGATTGATGTTTCTATGACTTTGCTATGCTTAATGCTTGTCACTAGGGCCCGAGTGTCATGATTTCAGATCTAAACCTATTATGTTTTCATGAATATAAGTGTGTTTTGGATCCTATCTTGCAAGTTGTATGCACCTATTACATGTTATGATCCGCAGTCCCCAAAGTGACAATAGTTGGGTTTCACTCCTGTGATGATCGCAGTATGAGGAGTTCATGTATTCACTAAGTGCTAATACTTTGTTCCGGATTTAAAGGATGCCTTAATATCCCTTAGTTTCCTTATGGATCCCGCTGCCACGGGAGGGTAGGACAAAAGATGTCATGCACATTCTTATTGTAAGCACGTATGACTATATACGGATTACATGCCTACACTGAATTGATGAATTGGAGTTATTGTGTATTGCTCTAGGTTTTGGTTGTTACATGATGAATATCATCCAACACAAATATCCACCGCTGATCCAATGCCTACGCTTTTCTCATATTGATCTTTGTTAAGTTACTTTCGTTGATGCTGCTGTTACAATCATTACAAAACTGCTATTGTTACTGTTATTAGAACTATCAAACTATCATACTATTGTTCTACTAAACAGTTTGCTGCAAATATTTTGTTCTCCATGTGTGGTTGAATTGACAACTCAACTTCTAATACTCATAAATATTCTTTGGCTCCCCTTGTGTCAAATCAATAAATTTGGGTGAAATACTATCCTCGAAGACTGTCGTTGTCCCCTATACTTGTGAATTATCATTAGGTAGTATCCCTTATTGTATTAGTGGCCATTGACCTCAAAGTTGACCTTGGGCAGTTGCCTTTTGCAAGCCTTCCGAACATTGGAGACCGCTGAAGCACGTTGATGTCATTGTAAGAACATGCCATGCCAACAAAGAGTGTCAAATCTAGGTATCTTGTGATGCCATAACTTCAAGTATGCAAGCTTTAACATACCCCTTATATTGCCACTACCAAGCAAATGGAGAGTTCTTCCACTTTTGGTGCATACACTCTATGCTATCGAGCATTCCTGGAAAGTAGGCATGTCCAAGTCTGTTATCGATGCCACTTCTAGTTATCTCCACGTACAGCAGCAGGCATGTCCAAGTCCACGCCCGTCGGCGATGATCATGGAGGTGAGGGCGGCGCCGGTGCTGGTGAAGGACCCTGCCTTCTCGTGCTCCGACGCCAGCGAGGGTGACCATAGATGCCGGCAAGGGGTGGGCCTCGATGGATGCGGCGTGGCCGTGGGGAAGTGGTTGGATGCGGCGCCGGCCTGAGTACTGTCGAACCGACCAGAAAATGGGCGGCGACGACGAGGGCAGGGGTGTCGAGCATGGAGGAGGGGTAGGAAGAATGACTGATGTGCCACCGATGGGCGGACCAGGGAGAGGACAAGGACGGGCGTCATGCATGTCGGCGCTATGTCTGTGATACCGCAAACCCGGCCCAACTTTGGACCAAACATGGGTCACGGCGGATTCAAAAACGGACACCCGTCCATTTTCGTCGGTGCATTGGTCCATGTTTTCTATCTGCACATATCCAAACGGACATGGCCGGACCAAATGGGTCGCCGCATTGGAGTTGGCCTAATTTCATGTCGGGAGAGTAGATAAAACCTATTAAAAATTGGGGATCGAGTGTTGGTAAATCTTTTACAAACATGATTTTTGGTTCTTAAATTTGGTTTTAGTTTTGTTAAAAAAATAGTCATTTATCAAAAGACAAGACTAGTCTCTTTTTTTTGGCAAAGACGAGTCTAGTCTTTTTTCTTGCATGGTAACACGTGTCTCATTAATAAAATAAAGATTCAGTTACAAGCCATGTAAACACTGACATTACATGACTGAAAAGATAGGATAATCATATGCAAAAAAACAGCGTCCGTCTCTCTCTACCAAGGAAAAGAAGACAAATCTCCTCTTCACCTGAGCTCAATGCGACTCCATCGCAGTTCTGCAGCTTTGCGAACCTCCAAAGTAATTAGTCTGAAGCAAAATCATAGCCGTTGAAAGAATCAAACCGACACAACGTGTCCGTGGACATGCGATCTAACTCCAGAATTGGCACCCCCGCATGACTACGACAACGGAGGACGAAGCCAGAACTGTCAGCTGCCAACCACCAACCCAGCACAGCATGCACCTTCTTCCAGCTGTCACCTGCGTACACAACCGTCTGCGCGTACTCCCGGATGGCAAAACCTCCTAGCTCCACCGTGACGTAAGAGAGAATGTCGCAGCAACGGGGACAAAGCAAAAGGAGAGACACACGTGAAGGGGTTGTCGCCGCCGCCTCGCCGAGACCATTTGGGAACCCTAACGCCGCCGATCTAAAGGATCGGCAAACACACGATGCCGTCAACTCTGAGACGCCATCATAAAGGATACTCCTACTACCTTGCCGGTGTGGGAGTGGAACTGAACCAGATTTATTCGTCCGGACACCACTTCCATCGCTCCAACAACGCACCACGACCTACAAAGCCAAACCCTAACTACAAAGCGAGAGCACCAGTCGAAGGGAGAAGGGACCAGCCCTGGCCGCCGGTGGAGATCTGAGGTAGAGGATCGCCTCTCTAGTCGCCTTCACGTGGCAGCGGCTAGGTTAAGACGAGCCTAGTCCAACACGACCAATTGATTTGGCAGCGGCTAGGTTAAGACGAGCCTAGTCTAAGTCTAAGTGTCTAACACGACCGATTGATTTGACAGCCCGTCGTAGTGGATGTGCGTACCGCGTGTACGTATGCGTAAAGCGGCGCGTGGCCCGGCCGGCAGCGCACGGCGCACGGCGCGCGTACCCAACCCAACCCTAGGTTAAGACACGGGCGCCGCGTCTGGCACCACTTGGATAGATCGTGCGAGCCGCCGCCGTGAGCGCGCGCGGCGCGGGGCCGTAAAACGCAACCGTTGTCGAGCGACGTCACACGCCGCCCGCATGCGCGGATGAGTCCCACAACCGCATGGCATCTCTCGCGTGAGCAGTGTGTACGTGCAAGGGGGGCGCCTGCGTGCGTGCTCTAACAAACCGGCCATGGGCATCTAACTAATGGTTCATGCATATGCATGGATGGATGCTTGTTTTCGCAAGGAACATGGGGGGTATGGATATGGCCCGGATAGCGTGCCTTCTGCAGGTAGCTAGGCTCCGCTCTAAGTTTAGAACTGAGCAGAATTAGTTTATTTTTCCTTGATCGCTAATGTCGTGTCAGCCTTAGAATCAAGTATTGGAGAGCCGTTGATGCCGATAGAAGGCAGATATATGCTTGGGAGAGCCGTTAATTTGCTTACACCATAGACCAAATTGGTCCTGATTTATTAAGAAACTCCACTAGTAAAGCATATATCTTTCTTTAGCATACATGTACATTCCAAGCATATTTTGAGTGGAATCAGTTGAAACACACGTTATGTATTGGTTGATGAATACTTATTGGAATGACAGCCTCATCCATATATTGTTTACGTTTCATTTCTATATGCTTGTTCAAGTCATGTAGCTAGTCGCCGTCGCTTTCATACGTACGACTTGTTCCAATTCAGAAACCAAATCAAGAAAAGATGAGTTATTGGATCTCTCTTCTTTTTTCCAAAACTAACGCCCTGTGGGGGTAGCTAGCACTACAAGACTTGTCCTCTAGAACACATTTGTCCCAGAAATCAAACAACGGCTTAATTACGACGGCCCCAGAATAAACGCACACCTGACTGGCCAATGATGATACAGCTTATTTATATTCCCAAACGTATATAGTTTATCCAGGACAGACGAAGGAGATGGTATCTAGCTTATATCTATATTGTTGAGACATGTATTATGACTTGTATAGGTCCCCGTGTATTTTAGGGTTGTACCTGTAATTGTCTATATATATACACGAGCAGCCGACCCTATTGGTGTCGTGCAATCTCCAATACCCGTCTACATGGTATCAGCCTAAAAGTTCCTACCCTAGCCGCCGCCCCTCTCCCCTCCCGGGCGCCGCCGGCCCCAAACCCTAGCCGCCGCTCCTAGCGCCGCCGGCCTCCTCCTCCTCCAACCGAGCCGCCGCCTCCCTCTTCCCCAGGCGCCGCCGGCCACCTCCCCACCCACCGCTTCCGCCCCACCGACCCGGCCACCATGGCCGACTTCTCCTCCTCCAGCAACCCCTTCAACTCCTCCGTCTCCGGGAGCAGCAACCCCTTCGCCGGTCCCTCCCTCGCCGTCATCCGCGATGTCCCCATCCTCGAGCGCGTGCCGGTGAAGCTCTCCCAAGCTGCTGCAAATTTCTTCCACTGGAAAACGTACTTCGGTCTCCTCTTCCGCGAGTATGATCTCCTTGATCACGTGGACGGCACCAACGAGATATTCCGCACCATCATCCGCTGGTTCTTCCAGACCATCTCCAACAAGATATTCCGCACCATCGTTCGCAACGGCGACACCGCGCACACGGTCTGGACCAAGATCACCGGCCTCTTCACCGACAACAAGCTCCAGCGCATCACGTTTCTCCAGCAGGAGTTCTTCGGCACGCACCAGAACGACCTCTCCCTCGACGACTACTGTCTTCGCCTCAAGAGCCTCTCCGACGAGCTCCGCGACTTGGAGTTCCCGATCGACGACAAGCTGCTGCTCTCCACGCTGTCGGCCGGCCTAGGCGAGGACCTTAGCAACGCCGCCTCCAACCTCACGTTTCTCAAGTCGCCGACTTTCGAGCACGCCATCGAATACCTTCGCCTCGAGGAACGCCACCTCAAGCACCTCCGGGCTCGGGCGGCCCACACTGCCTTCGTCGCCGCCGCCTCTCGGGGCGCTCCTGCTCCTGCACCTCCGGCCCCTGCGCCTCGCCCTCCGGTTCCTGTGCCGCGCCCCACGGCTCCGCCGCCGGGGTTCTTCACGCCCCCGCCGCTTGCGCCCCTGCCTCCTGCCAACGGTGGCGGCAATAGTGGAGACGGCAATGGAGGTGGCGGCAACGGAGGTCGTCGTCGTCGTCGTCGGGGCAATGGCGGGGGTGGCAACGGTGGTGGCACTCCCGCCGCCCCCCAACAGCCCCAGCAGGCTGCTCTGACGCCGCCCTGGATCGCCGGCCATAACCCTTGGACTGGGGTCGTCCATGCCTACACCATGCCCGTGCCGCACGCCCCGTTCCCGGGCACCATGGCGCTGCGCCCGGCCACCCACCAGGCGTTCTTCGCGGCGCCCCAGCCCGCCGCTGCACCAGGCTACGCCGCACCGGGCTACGCTGCGGCCCCAGGGTACTACACCGCGCCACCGCCCTCGACTTCATGGGATCCCGCCTTGCTGACCGCCCTCCAGTCCACCTCCACCGCTGGCGCGTATGGTGGCGGCGGCGACTGGTTCATGGATACTGGCGCCTCCGCGTACATGGCCTCCCACCCCGGTAACCTCTCTACTTCCACCCCCGCCTCCACTTCCTCTCGCATCATTGTCGGCAACGGTCATTCTCTTCCTATTACCCACACCGGCACTACTCCTTTTCCCTCCACCTCCACCCCTCTCTCTCTTAACAATGTTCTTGTTTCCCCTAACTTGATCAAAAACCTCGTTTCTGTCCGTTCTCTTACTCGTGATAATTCTGTGACTGTGGAATTTGACGCCTCTGGTTTTTCTGTCAAGGATGGACGTACCCGGATGCTTCTCCACCGATGTGACAGCCCCGGCGATTTATATCCTGTTCGGCCGCCCACCACCACCGCCAGCAGCCCACTCGCCCTCTCCGCCGGTGTCGACCTTTGGCACGCCCGCCTCGGCCATCCTAGCTCCACCACTCTTCGTAAAATAATACAAGGATTTTCCTTTACTTGTAATAAAACGGATGCTCACTCTTGTGAAGCATGTCGTCTAGGCAAACATGTTCGCCTTCCGTTTAGCTCTTCCTCCACAGTCGCATCTTTTCCGTTTCAACTTATTCATAGTGATGTTTGGACCTCGCCTGTTCCGAGTAATTCTGGTTATACCTATTATCTTGTGATTTTGGATGATTACTCGCACTTTGTGTGGACTTTTCCCCTACGCCGTAAATCCGACGTTGCCGCCACTCTCACCGCCTTTTTCGCCTACGTCTCCACCCAATTCGGCCGCCCCATCCACGCCCTACAAACTGATAACGGCAAGGAGTTCGACAACATCACTATACGCACCCTTCTCGCCTCCCACGGTGCTATTTTCCGACTCACATGTCCTTACACCTCCCAACAGAATGGTCGCGCTGAACGCATTCTCCGTACTCTTAACGACTGCGTCCGCACCCTTTTGTTCCATGCGTACATGCCCCCCAGGTTCTGGCCGGATGCTCTCGCCATGGCGACCCTCCTCGTTCACATCCGCCCCTGCCGCGCGCGCTCGCTTTACACGCCGCACCATCTCCTCTTTGGTGTGCCTCCCGCCTACGACGACCTTCGCATCTTCGGTTGTCGCTGCTATCCTAACACTGCCGCCACTGTTGCTCATAAGCTTGCGCCGCGCTCTCTTCCCTGTGTGTTTCTCGGCTACCCCGCCAACACCAAGGGCTATCGCTGCTATGACCCAGTGTCGCATCGCGTGATCACCTCCCGACACGTTTACTTTGATGAGTTGGTGTTTCCGTTTCAGCAGGGACTGTTGGCGCTTCCTTCGACACCGGCCCCGGCGTCCGCCGATCCCCTAGTGGTCGGCCCTGTACGCCGACGCGTGACCGCGGTGGCTCTCCCCGCGCTTGCCCCGCCTGGTCCCCCGGCGCCGGCGCCTGCGTCGGCCTCTGACTCGCCGGCTGCCACGCCCGAGCCGGCTACGCCGGCCGCTTCGTCCTCGCCGGCTGCGTCACCTTCGGGCACCCCCTCGCCAGCTGCATCATCATCGGGCGCCCCCTCGCCGGCCGCGTCTTCGACGGTTGTGTCATCATCAGGCGCCTCCTCGCCGGCCGCGTCCTCACCGGGCGCCACCGCTGCTCCCCCCGCGGGTGTTATCACTCGCGCGCGCGCAGGAGTGCATCGGTCGTCCACCCACTACCCTCCGGACCAGTACGTGTGCACGGCGTCTACGTCCGCGCCTTCGCCGGTGCCCACTTCTGCCCGGGCCGCTTTGCGCGACCCACAGTGGCACGCCGCCATGCAGGAGGAGTTTGAACTGGACCTGGGAGTTGGTTCCTCATCCGCCTCGCGCCAACGTCATCACCGGCAAGTGGGTTTTCAAGCACAAGTTCAGCTCGGATGGTTCTCTGGAGCGTCACAAGGCGCGTTGGGTTGTCCGCGGATTTCGCCAACGTGCCGGCGTCGACTTCATGGATACGTTCGCTCCGGTTGTCAAACCGGGCACGATCCGCACCGTGCTGCACCTCGCTGCCTCTCGTGCGTGGCCGGTGCACCAGATGGATGTCTCCAACGCCTTCCTCCATGGCCATCTCTCCGAGCAGGTGTACTGCCAGCAGCCCATCGGCTTCGTCGACGCCGCCCGTCCGGATCATGTGTGCTTGCTCTCTCGGTCCTTGTATGGACTGAAGCAGGCGCCTCGCGCCTGGTACCAGCGCATCGCCGGGTTCCTGCATCAGCTCGGCTTCCGCTCCACCCGCTCCGACGCGTCGTTGTTCGTCTATCGACATGGCACCGACACTGCGTACCTGCTGCTCTATGTCGATGACATCATCTTGACAGTGTGCACTCCAGGTCTTCTTCGACAGCTCACCGATCGCCTTCGCGTTGAGTTCGCCTTGAAGGACCTCGGCCCGCTCCACTACTTCCTCGGCATCGAAGTGGTTCGTCGCGCGGATGGGTTCTTTCTTCATCAGCGGAAGTACGCTCACGAGCTTCTCGAGCGTGCTGGGATGCTTAATTGCAACCCTGCGCCCACTCCGGTCGACACGAAGGCCAAGCTCTCAGCTGGTGACGGGTCGCCCACCTCCGATGCATCGTTCTACCGCTCCATCGTCGGCGCCTTGCAGTACTTGACGTTGACACGTCCGGAGCTGCAGTATGCCGTCAAGCAGGTGTGCTTGCATATGCAT
This sequence comes from Aegilops umbellulata, assembly GCA_032464435.1. NCBI lineage: Eukaryota > Viridiplantae > Streptophyta > Magnoliopsida > Poales > Poaceae > Aegilops > Aegilops umbellulata. Next base: position 379,492,118 of record CP136056.1, on the reverse strand, counting down.
GCTCCTCGGGATGCTCATTGGTCAGCGGTGAAGCGGATACTGCGCTACGTCTGTGGTACACTCGACTTCGGCCTCTCGCTACATGCGTCGCCCTCGGCCGACATCGTCGCCTACTCTGACGCTGACTGGGCGGGCTGCCCTGACACGAGACCCTCTACTTCGGGCTACTGCTTCTACCTTGGCTCGTCCCTTGTCTCTTGGTCCTCCAAGCGGCAGCCCACCGTGTCTCGCTCCAGTGACGAAGCCGAGTATCGAGCCGTGGCTAACGCCGTGGCTGAGTGCACGTGGCTTCGTCAGCTTCTCTCCGAGCTCTCGTGTCCTGTCTCCAAGGCCACGGTGGTGTTTTGCGACAATGTTTCGGCTGTCTACCTCTCCGCCAACCCCGTTCATCATCGACGTACGAAGCACATCGAGCTGGACATCCACTTTGTTCGTGAGCAAGTTGCTCTCGGTCACGTTCGAGTTCTTCACGTGCCGACTTCTCAGCAGTTTGCAGATATCATGACGAAGGGATTGCCGTCGACGACGTTTCCTGAGTTTCGATCCAGTCTATGCGTCGGTCCCGACCCTACGACTGCGGGGGGGTGTTGAGACATGTGTTATGACTTGTATAGGTCCCCATGTATTTTAGGGTTGTACCTGTAATTGTCTATATATATACACGAGCAGCCGACCCTATTGGTGTCGTGCAATCTCCAATACCCGTCTACATATATATCTAGCAGAGAGCGGGAGACAAGATGATGATCAAGTCCAACCTGAACCAACTACAATTCCCGCTGCACCTGATGTCTGTTGGATCGTCGTCCTCGTCCATACCAAGTCAAAACCTACGCCATTTTCCACGCACGTAGCCGCTGGAACTACACGCCGGCACCTGGACATGCGCTGAAAACAATCCGGTGCGTGGTACTTGGATCCATCCGTTCAATTCCTGCTGCACCACGGTTCACGGACAAGCAGATGACGAGAAGTAAAAATAATGGAGCATCATCCATGACGTGATGGATGGATGGACGCCGGGAGGAAGAATTGGGCACAACGCTGGCTGCTGGAGGCCATTACTTTACTCCTGCGAGATCCCAGACAGGGATATGCTCCGTTTGCCTAGTTTAACACAATGGCGTACGTAAGAATGCGATGGCCAGCCCAGACAGACGACGATCGAGCGTCAGTGGCCGGGCGGTCCGCTGCAACTTGCGCCTAGACAATGTGATATATATGTATATAGCAAGTCCCGTTATGTAGCTAGCTAGCAGGGGGAATCCTCAACCTCCTCCTATAGACAAATTAACTATGGGATACACAATTATTTTCATGAGCTAATTAGGCTAGCTCTCAAGTTAATCAGCCATATTTCTTGTTAATCAGCTTGGCCGGAGGAGGCAGCGAGTGAGCGATTAGAGGGATTCCGTTCCCTACGTAAGCAAGCCTAAGGCTAACGATCATGTTTTATCTCAAGTCAAGTATGGGTTTATGCGTCCTCTCCTCCGTACTACACATGCATGGTTTTCGTCAACGGCGAAGGCTATAGTACACTAGTGGTAGTGGCACATACATATAGAGCAGCTAGTAGCGTCGCGGTGACGTGAGAGGAATAACGATGGGGGTTGTAGTTGGACTAGCGAGCTGATGAATGGAACGAAAGCCCCTCAACCAATTTGTTATGCGCTAATTGGCGCCGTGTGTTCCATACGGAAAGCAACCGCGGACCCGACCGGGCCAAACAGACCTCGATGATCTCAGACTAGCTTGCAAGACAAGAGAGAAATGAAGGGATCGACGTCAATGGGTGCCGGCCGTCACGATCGGGTGCTGTCGATCGGTCGGCACCCGAGGAACAGACGGGGATGGCATAAAATGTTACTACTAGCTAGTCATTCAAATCCCCGTGACGACCTCGATCGTTCATTCCCGGCCGTCTCCGGTGGCCGGCACCGGCACCGGCAGGCCGGCCACCACCACCACCACGTACCAATCAGCTGATGCCCGCATGCGTGCATGCACCGAGCAGCAGCATATATACTTTACTCGTGCGGGCCGGGCGTCAATCAACATGGATGCATGGCTACTTGCGTAGGGTGATTGGCTCATTGGCTTGGCCCGTTGGCATGCATGCCGTTTACGACGAATCACCAGGACAGATCTATCGACTAGATAGTGTTCACTGCTGTACTACTCTCCGTGCAAGATATAGACAGGGGAATTATTCGGTTCGTACCTTGACTTGGTGCCAGGATTGTCTTTGCTTTCGTCGGCATATCCCGACCACACGGCCCTTGAATTAGCAGCAGGACGGTATGTAGTTTCTTGCTTGCTACTATATCCTATAGCAGATTAGGTAATCGGCTGCCGCTGATGGATCGAGTCTTTGATCAAGTCTTGAGTGACATCAGTGAGTTGATTGTTGATTCCACGGTGCATGCAGTGCAAGTGCAACCTGCGGTGGTTGGGCTTGGCTTTGGGCAAGACGGGACAGGTGCCGCCGCGTCCATGTGTGCCTGCTTTTGGACTGGACGACTTTTGCACTGCACAGGGCACATCGCTTTCCAGTTTTAACCGGGCTGTATGTATGCCCAATATGCAATGTATATAGCTCCAGCCCTTTACTGGCTACTGCAACAGAAACACCAGCTAATTCTCTTACTATAAGAGGCGAGGCGAGGCGAGGCTCGCATATAGATTCTTAAGAGGATTGTGTGTAGATATGATGTACCTGCAGTCCGTAAACCAGCAGGCAAGGCGGACACTTTGAGCTTGCTGTTGGTGTGGATGCTGAACAGAAAAGTGGCACTGTGTTGTGTCTAGGCTCGGTTAACCTGACAAAAAGGGGGAGATTTGATTCGACTTTAGGTACTTTTATTTGCTTTTGGAGCTAGCTAGTGCTTGTCCAACGTACTCTATACGAGTATATAGTCATTTCTAGTGTCCTCTTAACTATAGTTAGGACTAGACAGCAGAACAATGGCAATGGCCAAGCTAATAAGCTCCTACGTACATTCATGTTCAAAAAGAAAAAGCTCCTACGTACGTACATATGATATGAGTACGCATTATTACTAACAAAGAGAGAGGCCGGAAATCTGTCCGGGGACACACACGACATGATTCTTGTCGCGCAAAGAAAATCCACCCTCGATCCTCCAAACCTAGCCACTCTATCTGTTCTTACAAAACGCACGCACATCCAGCCTCCACCAAGATAGTCGTCGTCCCGCACGTCGTGGCTACTCCTACTGCCGCTGCCAGAGCTACACCGCGTAGGCAATTTAGGTTGGCGCCGCGTCCGGACCGAATCCAAAACGCCGACGGGAACAGGCCGACCGTATGAATCACCGCTGTCCGCCGTAGCGTGGATGGAGTCCAACTCCATCGGCGCCCAGTCCCCGACGCGCCGCTACGACGGCCAATGCCGTTTGTCCTTTCACGAGGCTGCTATCCTCGCCACCCTCACGTACTCGTCCCTACCTACACGGCTACACCACCACCATCGCTACCACTACACGGCGCGCACTGACCGGCGATCGATCATCTATCGATGACCACATGCGCGCTGGGCGGGTGGGTCGCCGTCGATCGTCATCTGGGCGGCGCCTTGTTGGAATGGAACGCGGCGGCGCGCGGCGGCGTCTCGGCCGGGACAACTCATATTTTCTTTCTTTGCTTGCGTCGCATTGCATTGATCGGCGTGAAAACAGTGCCCCGATCCTGACAAGTCACACTTTAGGCGGTGCACGGCGGATCCTGATATTGACCGCGCCGCGCCGCTCTGACTTTGAGGCCGGGCTACGGCCTACACGCCACGCTAGACACCACCTGCAGACACCATGGTCACCAGCTGACGAGCTGACCCAACCCGAACCGGTGGACGTGTGCGGGGACAGCACGGCTCCGTAGCCGTGCGACCAAGGGACACGCCTACGGGCCGGACCACCTCCAAATTAGTTGACACAAGCTAGCAAGCATGCAGAGAGGGGATCGACCGATCATGGCGCCTACGTGGCTTGATTAACCCAGTCACCGGGCAAGACCCGTTGCTGTCCTCGTAATCCCCGGCCCGATCGAGCCGTCCTACGTGTTGATCCGACATGTCGTAAGCGTGTGATGTTACTGCTCACACAAGATACGGTATCTCGCTGTCACGCGACTACACGAGGGCAGGGACATGCTCCGGTGGAGAAACCGAAGTTTGCACGTTGGATCGAGACGTGTGATAGCTAGCCAAGTGTCCATCCAACTCGACTGATCATTACTGTGAGATTTGACATTGATCGACTCATGTTCGTAAGGGCGTCATAATCGAAGCTGCCAGACACGGGACGCCGCGCTGCAGGTGCTTTATGCTCTTTGGAGAAGCTGCTTACAAATAATACGCTTGTGGTACTTCCATTTGAACTCTCTAGAGATTTTGATTACTCGCTCTTAAGAAGTCATACGTTTCTAGATTCGTGAGAGGTACTCCCTCCGTCCGGAAATACTCGTCGGAGCAATGGATGTATCTAGATGTATTTTAGTTCTAGATACATTCATTTTTATGCATTTCTCTGACAAGTATTTCCGGACGGAGGGAGTACTATCTAGATTCGTGAGAGGTACTTCCATTTGAACTTTCTAGATTCTGTACTTGGAGAGGCTACTTTCATTTTCTGTGCTAACATCATACGTTTCTAGGCAGGCACCTACAGTAGCTTTGTTTCTAGATTCAAGACTATCCTTCATTTTGGTTGCACCAGGTGCTATTTTTTATGTTGTTTTCCCGTTATCTGATGATAGTGGAGCCCGGCCATGAAGAGCCATGTTCTACGTATGAACGTGTACAGCCGTACAGTCACTACGTAAGAGGTCATGTGCTAAGTATGCACAAGATTGGTACGTATGGTTTAGATATCATAGTGGTCCCTAGCTAGCAGCAGCTGTTAACATATGATATATCCTTTCTGGTCAAAGTCAACAATCACACGAGCAAAATCAACACGAGCGAATCCTGAAATGTTGACGGCGAATTATCAATTATCTATCTGGTCGAGAAATCGCGGCGTTCAGAAACATTATTTCATCCTCGTTGCACTTTCGTTTTCTGTGCTAGCATTATACGGCACCTAGCTTCGTTTCCAGATTCAAGACTATCCTTCATTTTGGTTGCACCAGTTGCTATTTTTTATGTTGTTGTTCCGTTATCTAATGATAGTGGAGCCCTGCCACAAGGAGCCATGTTCTACGCATGAACATGTACAGCCGTACAATCACTACGTAAGAAGTCATGTGCTACGTATGCACAAGATTTGTACGTACGGTTTAGAAATCATACTGTATTGTGGTTCCTAGCAGCGGCTGTTAATACTATATCCTTCCTGAGCAGATTGGCTCTGTTGGTCAGTCGACTGGTCAATGTCAACAATTCCACGAGCAAAATCAGCACGGACGAATCATGAAATGTTGACGGATGATCATCTGGTCATGAAATCGCCAGAATACAAATCAATCAACAAGATAGATAAATAAAGTAATTGAATCAAACTCGCGCATTCGGTCCAAAACCGCCGGCAACCAGTGGGCATTGGCTGCTCGATCGTCTAAACCTCACGCCGGCCGGCTGATGGAATCAAACTGTCGTAGGCCGGCCGTCTTCTTTACCTTGAAGCGACCTCCAGCTCCAACGTGCATGGTGGTATATCTTGGGCACTGCCTGGATTAGACAGTACGACTCCTTGAGAATGAGTCGGAGAACTTGTAACATATCTTCTTCTTCTATATAAATATGGTACGTTATTGGCGTACTCTTGAAAAAAAAATGAATCGAAGAAACGAAATAACAGTACGGTCGACGGCTGAATGCATGTGTTCCTGACCTGTCTTTCCTTGCCCGACAAAACTCTTTTGCACCAAGCCACTACCACTAGCTGTCAAGCGTCAACGATGCTGACATTGCATGGAGGAGCAGCTGGCAGGAGCGCCCGAGGCAAGGCGTTCCAGAAGATTTCTAGGGAAGCATGCACACGGGAGAGTCTGTGGCTCGACAGGTGGCCCGTATTTTCCTTTGTTTTTCCCTATGTGGAGCAGTGACTTGGACGGAGGAAGTTACCTGTCGTCGCAAAATTCTTCGTGAGCCTAACTTTCCTGGCAGGATCCGACTCGTCATCTCTTGTGTGCAAGCAACGACGATGTCATCCGGCAGAGCTCAAGGAGATTTTACTGGAAAATTCCTTACGACGTTGCCTTGTCTATCCGTTGATGAGCAGGCAATCCAAAAAAGAGAAGAACAAGACACGAATATATGCCTGCCCGCAGGCACGTCCCAGGAACGCGCCCGTCAGCACAAGCAGCGTACCGAGACGAATTGAACTGGTAGAATCAGCGCTCATGTACAGTACGCGTATGCTGGGATATGGAAACTGGTTTGCCATTTCCGAGAAATAGGGCTCACTCCACTCCAGGTGCACCTGGCACCATCACCTGACCGTTCTAGGGTCGACAAGCAAACTGAAGATCGCAGGAAGGGGGTTAACTGCCCGGGCTGCTAACAGAGCATTTGTGGGCTTAATTTGTGGAAAATAGAGGACGAGAGTAGGCAAGCATTTCGGTGGCTATGCAATGCATGGGGCACCTCCATCATCATATGGTCATTAACGAGCTGTTGCGGTGCGTGCTTATGCCGAGAATCTCATAAGCAGACTCAGGTAGTAAGGAAAGAAGGGGAGGAAGGAGCTTCCCAATAGATTAGCATCAGTTGCGACTAATTTGCCTCCAGCGGACAAGTACGAGAGCTGCATTTGCGCAGGTGATGTGCTGTCAGCGGAATATGTCGGCTCTGCACTTACATCAGATGCCTAACAACGCACCAACTCGGAGCTAAGTTCACATCTCGACCAACTGAATGTTACAGGAAACGGAAATGCTTTCAGAACCATGCTTCGACCAAAGACTGCAAGGCTGAAGAACCTTTAAGAGGTAAATGTTCATTGACCTATGCAAATTGTAAACAACAAAGATGTCAGTTGTCACACACACAAGAAAGAAAGAAAGAAACAAAGAGGCCACACTATACAAAGAAGCACTTACCAGAAGCTGAGCTCAAGTTACTCTTCGCACTTATCTGCAGATCTCAATGCCCTGTTCATGTTATCTAAATAACCCTGTCCACAAAGGAAAACTCTCAATGCGACTAATATCAGCTCTCAACTGAATGACCCAAAGATCTATTATAATGATTATGTCAACTGAAAACATGAACCGAGTAATTCGAGTATGATGTCATCCTGGATTTGGTGGGCGTACCTGGAGTATGCAAACTGCAGCAAACTTATCTGTCATTGTTTTGGTCTCAACTGGATCATTTAGTTTCAGAGGATTTAAAAGGGCTTCTACGCACTGGAGAAACAGCATCATTTGAACCAAAAAGCAAGATCGATCAGAAAACTTCACAACCAAATACTTGTAAAAGAGACATGACAGTCATTTCCCCACAAAACAGCCTAATAGCAGTCTTAATAACGACAATGTATCCGATGGCCAAAACAGTACTGCAGTCCACACCTTATCCTATTTGAATAAGAAGGCACACAGGAAAAGGGGCTCAAATCACCTTTGAGGTAAAATTTTCATCCCAATATGTGTAGCTCAAATCATCAAGTTTCCCAGTTTTACAAAGTTCTCCTACAAGAAGGCTTACTTGTGATGCCTGTTTTACAGAAAAAGAAACATTAGAAAACATAGAGTGAAACAGGGGGTGAACTATACTACCAAAAGGGCACCGTACATCTGGAGAAGATTGACCCTGTAGGTTGAATGGATAACCCACAACAAGCCCAGCAAGGGAGTAGTTTTTAACCTATTCACAAAACAAAATATGGCATTATCTTCAATGTGCATAATTGAAAATTAAAGAGAGGTCAGAAATCCAAAAATATATAACATATGTAACAACTGAAAAAAGTAATGAATGAGAAATCACTAAGTTTGTAAACTTGTCAAACACTACTACCAGTGTTTGATGTCTTGTGCCGCACTGTGATTTGAAATCTATAAGAATCCTTACTAACTCTAGTAAGATAGTTTTGTTATGGTTCTAAAAAAAAGGATAATAGCAAAGCTACACTTGAAAGGCCACCAGATGCCCAACGGAGCCTAAATGAGTTATCTATGCATAATATGGTGCAGTATTGCTTCTTAATAAATTACATGCAGTTCTCCTGCATATTATTGGCAAAATATTTGGTGCAGTATTGAAAAGGCTAACATATTTGGGTATAATTCCTTCATGTTGATGGCTTTCGCTTGAACTTCTGGAATATATGTCACATATATATTCTCTTTCTGCTAGAAGATTCTACATATTCCTCTCATTCCAGATGCGCCATAAGATTGACAATACTAGCCAATTTTAGTGTTTGCTGGCTCCCAGCGCACATCTGTAAATTAGCTTCGACCAAGCCTGCATCAGCTCCATTCTATGCACAAATCTAAGTTAAGAGTTGTGATACCCATCCACGAGGCCAGACACTCCAAGTTAGCACCAGCATTGCGATATAACATGCCTGGAAATTTTTAGTTGAATTTTGCAAAGTGGGACCAATAGTTATTTGCCCATCCACAGATTAAAAGCCTATCAGAGGTGAGAATCTTTTCTGTGCAGCTAGATACACAAAAAAAAATATACCCTTTCTACATATGATGCTGTTTTGATTTGTTTGTGGTCAATTATCAATGTCACCCTTAAATATCTTAGAATGGTAAATGAAATGGGTAACTTCAGTAATAAAGAAGCCAATACAGATAGACCTGAAACCCTGACTTAATGCCAACAAGAGCACATTTTCTTTTTCGGTTTTCCACATTAAGTTGAAGCAAAATTTGCATTTTCAGAATGGAAAATCAGTTTCAATCAAAGATAATTTTTGAAAAATGGTGATGGGAGCGGACAAGCATTAATTACAGAACAAAATGACATTTTTTACTAGTACTTGATCTTGTGTTTATCAGTAAGTTTTAAACGTGAACAAGTATAACCAACATACCAGTGTTTTGAAATCGTCTGCCATCAAATTGATGTTTGTCTTTGTCCTACCCAAGACACTGCAGAATATCAATGCACTTGTCAGTCCCAATATGTAATTTTACCTTATTAAGGAAATGCAAGCGTGTCATCTATCTCATCACCAAATTATAGAAAAGAGAAGCTACTGGGCTATCATTATTTTTTCGCTCAAGATAAAAGTACTCACGACAATTGACCAAGCACATTATTGCAGAATTAAGATGACATCCCATGTCCAAGAAACTGGGAATATAATGGCAACGACAATCATGACTATACTGAGTCAAGCCACTCTGGTCTGGGTGAAACATATCAAACACAGGAAAGTCATGATTACTATCCAAACAAGCCTTACAGGGCACATATATATGAAAGCAAAGAAGTTGTGTGATCGAAACAGGTCCCTAAAATAGAAATGTTTGTCACAGGATTTTGCAAACCACAACACTAGTTTTTTCCTAACAAAATTGAAGGTCTACAGTCATTTCATATAAAATGAAGTTATGCCAACATCAACATGCAGACATCGCTCTAGTCCTAACACAATCGTGCACAGAGAAAGTCCGCATACAAATTCAATGAATTACTAGCAGTGCTTTGTTTGCGGTTGGACAGTCCAATTCCAACAGGGTGATGGTTTGTACTATTACTTACAGAAAATTTTCAAACGTTGAGTAAATGGACTGTAAATACTCCACTCCATTAAGCCATTAAGAGGAATGGAATATAACCATTCTTGTGCATTACTTACGAGCATACATGACCACTTACATTTGCATCAAGAAACACGTCCTCAACACCAATTGCTAGAAGCCCATACCTTAGAGGCAAGGCAATCCTGTTTTTCTGATCAGAAACTGCCAGCCCGACGTACTTACTACCAACATCGAGCCCGAGAAGCCGAGGCTGCTTCTTGGACCCACCCTCAAGCAATTTCCGGAACAACTCCTCCGCTTTCAACAGCCTCATTGTACACCTGCTGCCCTTTCAAGTGCGGACACAGAAGACGTAAGACAAATGTGGTATTGCAAGTAAGCATATAACACAAACCTTCAATCATACACATCTGAATACGTAGTTCATTTGCTAAATATCGCTGACCTACACTGAAGGGACGAGGCGAGTGCGTGGTGAGCCGGGAGGGAGCGGCGCCCTGGGATGCCGGAGAGAGCGGCTAGCAGACTGCGACCTGAGAGGAGGCGTTGGCGAACAGACAGTGGCCTTAGAGGAGGTGTCAGAGAGCCGGCGACCTAGGGCTAGGAGCCAGTCGACGGCGTCTAATTGGACTTGGAGCGAGAGATCTAGGATTCTAAAACAGGGCGGTCCATCTTTTTCTTTCGACAACAAATATGACATGCCAACGTTCTAATTAATTTACCAATAGCACATGGAAATAGATCAATATGGTCTTACATACATATTAAAATTCTCAATTTTGCATAAGAGAATACTACTCCCTCCGTAAACTAATATAAGAGCGTTTAGAATACTAAAGTAGTGATCTAAACGCTCTTACATTAGTTTACAGAGGGAGTACATAATACATATCTTGAGAAGTTCAAAAGAGACTGTGTGGCATTGTTAATTTGTTAATAGTGGCATCGTTAGAGTAACTTGCTAAGGGTGCCAAACAATCAGACAAGTCATTATTTTGTCATTGATCAGGCGTTCAAGTACTGGATAGCAAAATGATGTGTATGTGCTCACAGGACTGTGTGTTCATGTACTGAACAGCAGGTCCGGTTGTTTAGTTAACGCAATAGACTTGACTCTTCCACCTGATTGATGCAATAGACAGCAAAGAGCAAATCCTGAATCAGGAATTGGGAAGGGGCGGTGCCAAAGTTGACAACTCACCTCAAGTCCTCAAATCGGGCTCAAGGCTTGCTGCCGGAGTCGGCGGAGAGCGGGCTGGGCGGCCCGTGCCTGCTTGATGGGGCGCCAGGGAAGCGCTGGGCGGGCAGGGGCGGCTCCTGGACGTCTAGCGATGACGAGGCAGGCAGCGACGGCTGACGGCGTCCGGCGAGGCAGGCAGCGAGCTAGCGAGATCGGAGCCGAGCCGCCGAGGTCGGGGACGAGCAGGGGCTCGGTGCGTCTGTCTGTCCCTTGTTGGGCTGAGACGGGTCGGGACGAGTTTGTTGGGCCTTTCTTTCTCAGGCCCATCTGTAATTTTCTATGATGGCCTGGCCGGTCTAAAATCTGTAGATCCGACCATGGTCACGCTGAACTGAACTCAAGTGGTGCTCAGATTCCCGAGCCCTCCGCTCTTTCGGCCAGCGGTCATCGGAGAGACGGAGACTGCGCGAGGACGAGGAGAGGAGCTCCCATGGCGGAGGCGGCACGGAAGCAGCGGAGCCCCGCCGCGGCCCGCCCCGTCCGCTGCATCGTTAAGCTAGGTGCTCTCTCCGGCCGTGTGTTTTCCTTGTGTGCCTCTGTACCGGCGTGCGCCTCTCCAGCCGGCGCTGATTCGACGGAACTCTGTGCCGGCGCAGGCGGAGCGGCCATCACGAACAAGGGGGAGCTGGAGAGCATCGACGAGGAGAGCCTGCGGTCGGCGTGCGTGCAGCTGCGGCAGGCCATGTCCGACGGCGCCGCCCCGGAGAAGGTCAGGGGGATGGACTGGAGCAGGAGGCCCGGCGATCCGGCCGACCCGGTCGTGGACGCGGAGGGGTTCGCGGGTATGGCGGGGCTGGGTCTCGACAGCAACTTCGTCGTCGTCCACGGCGCAGGTATATATATAGCTCGGAATCTGTGTTACCCTCTAGGCACTGTCTTACGCTTGCTGATGAGCTGAACTAGGTGATTTCTGATTTGGGTGTAGAATCCAGATGAACAGATGAATATAATTTGGGATGCTATGTGTTATGTGCTGTCAGAATTGACGCTAACTACCAAGTGAAATGCCTCTCAATGCCCGAGCCATGCTTAGATTATTAGTGCGAATAACCTGCTTGGAAAATATTTAGCATAAGATGGCTCTGATTGATAGTCTCTAGGGTCTGCCTGGAGGATAGTGCTGAACAACCAGGGAAGTTGGTCAGTTCCAATGTTATATGGTACCCGTAATCCCTGTAACTATAATTGGGCTGCTAGAGTTTGAGTTTGTAAAATTAGTGTCATGATATCATATTGTAATAGTCCTCTATCTGAATTTACTACTTCAGGTTCTTTTGGCCACTTCCAAGCAAGTAGATCTGGAGTACATAAAGGAGGGTTGCATTCAACACTGGTGAAGGCTGGCTTTGTGGCTACAAGAATTTCAGTACGGTGCACTTCTAAAATTTCACTACCATGTGGATATCGTAACTTCCAGTTCCATATTTTTTTCTGGGTCTTGTCGATGTATGACATGCTTCTTTGATGCAATGCTTAAACAGTGTTCTAATAATATATGTTGCAACATAGGTGACTTCTCTCAACCAGGAAATTGTTAGAGCCTTGGCAAGAGGTACACTACATAGAAATGAAGATCAGTGCATTTTATGCTAATAATTCAGCTACATGCTTATCATGGTAACCTCTCATTATGGTCAAGTAATCAACTAGTGTGTTCTCACTAGTGTCGTCTTGAATAGGTATTGAAAATTCATGATTATGTTTATTATTGTTTTTCCAGAGGATCTGCATGTGTTCCTTTCTCTGGATGAGTTATGTTGTGATCTGAAGTTTTTACTTAACATTGCAAGGATCCATGTTCATATATCAATAACAATTCATGTATCTACTATGTATTTTCAATGACCTGACCAGCTTATACATCAATTTTGTGATATATGTTTTATAAAAACTATCAATCTCATAATTTGTTAAGTGTGAATCAGTGGTAAATAAATGACTTGTGGAAGTGCTTCTGCAGAAGGAATACCGTCTGTTGGGATGTCACCATTTGCTTGTGGATGGTCTACTCAGCGAAGAAATGTGAGCAAACTAGAGGGTTGTTGCATCTTTGGATAGACACCTGACAGTACATGGTTCTTGTGGATCTATGTCTAATCCTGCAAACAAAGATGTTGACATATGTGCTTTGCAGCTTGCATCAGCCAATGCTTCTCAAATCATTGAGTCGCTCCATGCTGGCTTTGTCCCTGTAAGCTGTTGACCTTAGATTCTTGAGTAATTATTTCTGTAGAAATTTGCTTTGATCTAAGTTTGCAGCTCAAGTACGATAACTATGTGAATCATATGCAGCAAGAATGTTGTTTCTGGATATTAGTAGCATATTCTTTAGACTTGTTTAATGAGCATTGTTTACATGGAGCTTTCACTAATGCTTTTGGTAAGCTGCAATGATTCGCGATACATATATGTTCCCAACATACTGGGTGTATTGTTAAGTAAGAGATCAGTTCTGACATTTGAAATAGCTCGACAGTTTTTCAGTAATGTTATAAGAATAAGGGAAGCATCGCCTAACTTCCACCTGTTTTTTTTTCATCTACATATGAAGAAGAATACAAATTTGCAGCTATGGTTTTCTGTGTAGAATAATGGTGCATTTCTTCGCAGGTTTTGCACGGAGATGCTGTTCTTGATGAATCGCTGGTGAGTTAAATTGGATTATGTCCACATTCTTGTTTAGATTCACATACAGGTTGGCGTACACACTATTTGTTCACTTGTACTGAGACTGATGTTAGGATTAAATGACCAGGACTGCACCATATTGAGTGGGGATGTCATTATACGCCACCTTGCACAGCTTCTGACTCCAAAATATGTCGTGTTTCTGGTACTGTTACCTTGTCTCCTTACCATGACTTGATCATTTTTTGAAACAGTATGGCAACTTGCTGACTTGACTGTGCTGTCTTTCTTATAATTCAATTTTGTTGTTATAAGGTGGGCTTCATCTTATTTCATTTGTATGCACCATGCTTCATATGTTTCATTGTTTTGTCAAGTTTTTCGTTACTTAGACTTTTACGTAGCACTCTGAAAATTGATATTTAGACAGATGTTCATGGAGTATATGACCGTCCTCCAACTGACCCAAATGCAGTACTTCTCAAAGAGATAGGTTAGTATTCACCTGTTGTAGATCAACTTTGTCTGCATGTGTAATCTTCTTGGTCGATATACATCAATTATTGAAGGGAAATGCAGGGAAAAACATGCAAATCCAGTTTACTGACATTTGCTGCTTAACAGAGGTAGATGACAATGGAGGCTGGTCGATTGTAAAACCTGCATTACAAGGCAACAGAAAAGGAGGTATCATCATGTCTCCCTTCCATGTGTACCATGATGGTTGAGTGATTGATGTCTGCATAGTTGTGCTCCCTCTGTTCCTAAATATTTGTCTTTCTAGAGATTTCAACAAGTGACTACATACGGAGCAAAATGAGTGAATCTACACTCTAAAATATCTAAAAAGACAAATATTTAGAAACGGAGGGAGTAGTATATACTGATGAAGGCATGCCGCTACAGCCTGCAGAGGTTGGCAATTTCAAGTTGATAATTGTATCAAATTAAACAAAAAATGCTTGACCCAAGTAGTCAGTGATGATTTCCCTAGTGACAACCTTACTGTCACCAAATGCATTCTTTGTTCTTATGTATCGTTGGAATGGGGAAAAAATGCTCTGAGGGAGCAATTATTTGTAACATGAGTCGCTGTCATCAAAATTATGGTTTATTGGACCGAGAACAGACTAATCTCATGATCCAGATGTACTGCTTGTAAACTAGTATCGCTTGTATAAGCCTAAGATATCCAGTGATTCACTGCAGTGGAGATATCAGTAGCTGCACACGACACCACTGGAGGAATGGAGACCAAAATACTGGAAGCTGCTGCGATAGCTAGGCTTGGAGTTGATGTGTACATCACAAAGGTGTGAATATTTCCTCTGCTCATACCGTAAAACGTGACTAAAACGATAACTAAATTCATAATGCGACAGTACAGTTTTTGTTAAAAAGTTGTTTTGTGATGCAGGTTGATACAGAGCACTCCCTGAGAGCCTTGAAGGGGGATGTGAACACAAGCTCAGACGATTGGCTTGGAACTGTTATACGCGCAGCCAAATAGAGTTCTTGCCACAGAACAGAAGCAACACAATTTTTATGTCGCGTAGGGTTTGCTGATGAGCTTTGATGTTCGCCAGATGATCATTTAGAGGTTTATTCCTACTGCGATCACTTTTTTTTCTGAATGGCACGCTAGTGTTGTGACCAATGGTAATACCTCCATCTATCCGAGAACACGGAACATTCCTTTGTGATTTACAGTAGCCATTTATTACTTTTACGAGAAAAATGCTGTTGTTTGTCAGCTGGAGTGAGGTGGATTTTCTGTAATCAGGACCATAAACCAATAGGTTTATATAAATAAATACCCCTCTGTAAACAAATAAGTTATCTAAAACGTCTTATATTTGTTTACAGAGGGAGTGTTACTGAACTGAAATAATGAGTTAAGCGTTGAGGAAATCATTTGCAAATCGTGTAACCTATTTTTGATAGTTTGATAATCAAATTAAAGGCAAGGCAACCATAGGTTGCCTCGCAAATAAATAAAGCAACCATATGGTGCGATGTAGTACCTTTTCATTTCTACATTTCCCGGCAGAAATTTAACTCGAATTCCACGAAAATCTTAATGCAGGCAGCAAACGCTCGGGCTAAAGAACGAACGACTGGTCCAGGGCGAGGCGAGTTGGGAGCTGGGGCGCCCTATCCACCAAACATCAACCACCACCGTAGGCATAGCAGCAGCGACAGAGCGCAACACCAACGCAACCCCGTTCCGTACCCTGGCGCCGCGCAGCGCCCACGCGTTCCCTACGCCCGCTCCAGCGGTCCCTCGCTGCGCTTACCGGCGCCGCACCGTGCTTTCCTCCTCTCCCCCAAGCCCAAGGCCGCCGCCTCCGGTAAACGAGCTCCGCACCCTCCCCGCCCCGCCTTGATTTTTCCGTGCCCCGCCGCATCCTGTACCATCGTCCTCCTCTCGTCTCGATACTTAACGCCAGTTCTGCAACTCAAAAACAGATTGACCAACATTTAGGGATTAGAGGAACGTGCCCCCTCAATTTTTTAAGTAGGATTTCTAGCACTGTTTTTAAATAGGAATGCGCCTTTGTTAATTCAGGTGTATTTTGTGACTTCAACCTATTTCGCAAAGTTATAACGAGTTTCAGGCAAAGTTGCTTCAGTTCATCTTATTAGAGCATGTCATTGTTTGTTTGTGTGCTCTGGTGCACTTGTATGTCCCGTTGACTAGCTGCTTACGACTGTATGTAGGTGTAGTGATTGTGCCGCTCCAGCTGTGGCGATCGACCCGTGCACGTTTCGGACCTATAGCACTGCATATATACAATGCAAGGCATATCTGTGTGCGATTCAGTCGTCTCTCCCCACGGAACAAACTGCAGATCAGCTTGTGTTGCTAGGAATGATCTGAGGTTCTGTTACAAAATAAATCCAGCAAGCCGTGGGGCATATGCTTGGCGCTGGTGTGCGGAAAAGCTGCACATGGGGACCAACCGTGGAAAAATAAACACCGCAGTAAGGACCAATGCTAGATGGTTCTTTGGAGGAGATGCTCGTAACAGTAACAGTAACAGTAACAATAATGCGGCCGCGAGGCTGGAGCGCAGTGAGTCTGCTAACGAAGACATCTTGATCTTCTACTTTCAGCTGGATGTACAGACTCGGATACAGGTGAGTGTTTGCTTCTTTGCCACCACCTCACCGCAATTACTAATATCTGTCATATTTCTGTAATTTTTTACCAGTCAATTGTCTAGATTACAGTTTACTAGTTGAATCTAACATCGTTTCACTGTTGTTTCCACTGACAACTGATACATCCAAATGTTTGATAATTATTTATGCAAATCGAACCTCACTATTGAACTCTGCTTGGTTATTGCCAGTATGCATTGAATATAGAGCAATTTGATGCGGCAAAGCAATTGAGGGAAAAGCTTGCTGAGGTACCTTAATGGCGTTCACTTCTAAGATAAGTGAATTTTGAGGATAATTTCTCTGTGAAGAAATCTTATCTCTTATTTTGTAGATCGAAACAGAGGTAACTAGGCAGCGTGAAGCTAAAAGAGGTTCATCGAAGAATGAAGCTCAGGATAAATCTTTAAATCTCCTACGCGCGCGGTATGTTGATATTTCCTTGGTACCCGTAAGGAGAAGATTTAAAATACTATAACATGTCATTTTCCCAATATAATGATTATGCTCTGATGCTCCATTTTCTTAATTAACATATAGGCTAATCTCGTAAGGGAAAATTTGTTGTGGAACACTCCAAAGTTGGTTCATTTGGCAGATAGCTCACCTTTATCCTTTTGTTGCAGTGCAGATTTGAAGAATGCTATTGAGAGCGAGAACTATGCTTTGGCAGCTGAGCTGCGTGACACAATCTCTAAGCTTGAGGTATGCCAAAACTTGGGTGCACCAGTCATGTCTTGATTATGTTAAATAGCTTTACTTCAAATGTCATGTAGGGTGATTCTTTGGCACTTTCTGCTAAAGCCCTGGCTTACCAAAGTGTGAAATATGAGTTTCGACTAGGGCAGAAAGTACGCCACAAAGTACATGGTGAGTAATTTTGCACCATCTGTTATTGTTAAAAGCTCTGGCATGCTAAAGGACTGCTAATAATTCCATTGATTGTTATTTCTTATGTGTTCTGCATTCTAACTGGTAGGGACATATATGTGATATACAAATACTTTATCAGTATACTTGAAGGGGATATTTATAAATTATAACATATAGAAAATAAACATATCAGTGTTGGTCACTATCTTTTTTTGTCAACAATAGTTTGTCGATTGTTTAAGATGTTCAACTGCGTTCCTATAGTCGGAGACTGAACTGAACCACTGAAAGTAATCATATGTATCTCTAGCTGCTATGTAGGTGTGACCTATATTTAGGTAATTATACTGTAGTAGTATATGGTTTGAAACATTTGAGATATTTTTATATCTTTATTCATTTGTTTGTCATTAGGCTTAATTTTTTTTAGTTCAGCACTCATGATTCATTCATGTGATACACTAGTTTATTTTGTCTTTTGATTTCTCCTGCTGAAGGATATAGAGCTGTGATATGTGGCATGGATCCTGTGTGCTGTGAATCCAAGTCATGGATGGAGACAGCAAATGTGGAGAAGTTATCTAAAGGACCAAATCAACCTTTTTATCAAGTAAATGATGTTTCCAGTTTAAGTTGTTCCTCAGTATCCACAGTTCCAAGCAAATCTCAGTTCTTTTTTCTTGCAGCATCTGCAAGATATATTTTAATGCTAATTTTTTCAAGTTTAGAGTTTAGATTGTGTTACATGGACATAATATTAGCGCAATGACAACCATTGATACATGATTCTGGCAACGGCTAACTTAGTGATACTTGACTTATCCTTCTGTGGCCAGTTGGCCATGGTCCTGATTTTAAATCCACGATTGTACACCTTGCACACACGTCCTGAAATTGCTGAGAATCTTTTGCAAGGTTGTGATGGGAACTTTCATTTATTATAACTTAGTTACCATCTAAGCTAGCTCATCATAGCAGTATCTATCTATCGTTCTTCTTACTTTCCTCCTTGCAATATAGCACATAAAGGCTTTGAATTATGGATTTGAGGTGATGTAAAATAGGGGAGCCCCCTGACAATATAATAAGTAGGAACCCAAATCCGTGTCCACGAGGACATAAACCAGGTGGTGGGATTGTACATCCTCCCCTACCCAGGTGAGCTAGGCTCACTTCCTGAGGTGATGATATTCACAATTGTCCTTTTTTTAACCCTGAACTAGTTAACCATCCCCTTCATAAGGAAAATTTGCTAGTGTAAACACTGTTTCTCTCTGGAATCTGGATTGGCATCTTCGTTGGACTCTGCTTTTAACTTCAGCATGGTTTTGCATGCTCATGTGTGTGCAATTTAATCTACAAGGTTCCAAATCTTCGTTTTAACTGGTTCCAAAATAAATCGTACACATTATGATGCTGTGGTATTGCTATTTTTTCAGGTGCTGGTTGATGTATATACTGATCCAGAACTCCTTGTTGCATATGGTACTATTCTCTTCTTTTCCTAATCCATATATATGTGGGGCTTTGAAATTGTTCTTTTTTTCAGAGAAAACAATGCATGCCCTTTCTGTGCTCTTCAGATACCATGTGCTGAATAATTTTTGTTCCAAAATTTCATTTCTGCTATGCTATTATTCATAAAACTTCCCAAAATATGCATTAAAATTGATCAGTATTTCACTATGTCTCCTAACTCCTTGCACCCTTTTTGTCAAGAATGAAGGGGGAAACCTTCTGAGTTCTAATATCCGAAGCAGTTCATCAACAGTGTTTAAAACAACCGAAAATGAAAAGAAATCAGCAACTATATTTTCCCTTGTACGTACCCTGAAAAAAATGTAGAATGCAGCATCTTCTCCAGTCTGTTTACTATAAATAATCTTCCTTGGCGAAGGTGGATCGACCGTGTGTTGACTGTTCTGGTACACCATTGTGGAGACAATGTCATGATATCTAGAAAGCTGGTGGAACCAAATCAACAACGTCTAAGATGTGGAACTTTAATAAGCATACCTTTTTATGTTTTAAATACTGTACAAGAAAACAATATAGCAGGCTATTTCATAAAAAATCCATTCATACTTATTTTTTTGTCTATCATTGCCATTTTGAGATATGTTTATCGCTTTGTAATTTCAGTCGCAGAAGAAAATCTTTCAGAAGCTGAAGAATCAGAGAAAGTGAGTTTGAGTTCCTCGTTTGCTCGGTTGTTTCCCTTTTTTTCCTTTTCTTTTTACCAAAGTGAATTGTTGATTGTTCCGTTATTAATATACAGGGAAGGTTTGAGCACCCCTACACCGAATTCCTATTTTATGGCGAGGACACAGCTCGGGACTTCATTCCTGTGAAGCAACTCCGTGAGAAGTATGACCAGCCACGTTATGAAGCTTCTGGAGATGAAAATGACGACGATGACACTACAAATAGCTAAACGGTGAGGCTGCACTGAGAATGTGGAGTTTGTCTATTTGGAATAGACTATCAACTCTTCTTTTTGCAAGGAAAATAGACTCGCAAATTGACCTGATTTTCATTCAGGTAGCAGGAGTTTTTCTAAGAACATTCCTTATTCACCACCACCAATGAGGATCAGAGAAGATAGAGAATCAAGGTACTATCTAGCGTAGCTACAGTAGCACTGAGTGGGCAGGTGTAATGAAGACCGAGTCATCGCGGATATTGCAAGAAATTACAAAAACCTGCAATGAGAGGAGCTACATGCAGTATCCGACCTTGCAGATTGGGGAAGCATTGCGCTGATAAAATGTGCAACTTCCTCCTGCGCTTTTGAGTGCAAGTGGTTCTAAAGTCAATGAATGTGAAGAAGATCTTGATGGATATTCAGTGTATATTTGGCCGAGTTCTACTGCAATTCTGTCCCCTCTGATGGGCATATGTACATAGCATGATTACTGCTACATCATACGTACTTGCAATTTTGCTGGAGTATATGGAATAAGCAGGGCTTCCCGTACAGTACAGTACAGATTTTGGACTTCTTGTGTTTGGTTAAGCTTGAGCTGCCAACTTCTGGGTCCAACTTCCTTAGGGCAAGTCCAACGCAGATCACGAAGACAGACACATCAAATGTCTGTAGACACATCCGAACATGTCTGTGGATATGGACGGGGAGCCGGCCATCCAACCAGAGTCACCAGATGCCCGTGCCTGGTCCGGCCTCCTCCATTTGACATGCATATATCAGTACCACTTTAGTCATATGTTTAATTGTTGCAAACATATGCAATCACAAACAAAAAGCATCGGTTGTTCAATACGTATTTACCTCCTACTGATCCCAAAAGGCCGGTTGTTTGTGCCAAAGACGCTCTTGTTTGGCTCCAGCCCGGCTATCTGTGGCAAAGACTTCACCCTTCGACACCCTCAAATTGCCCAAAGCGCTAGCAGACATGGTAGGCTAGGACAATGTTCGCCAAATCAGGATCCTAATCCAACATCTTCATGAACAATATCTTGGAGTCATTGGAAGCAACCTTGATCTCAAGATTCTTCACGTGGAGCTTGAGCTTCTTGTCTTGCATCTTCATGAACTAGCTAAACCACTTCCTCGTCTTTGACTCCTTCACCTCAGGCGCTTGACACATGTCTCCTTCGTAATGATGACCTCGAACTTCTTCGTCATCTTGTCCGCCACTCCTTCTCGTTTCTCCTTCTCCTTTACCCACTTCCTCCCTCGGTTCCTAGTCGCCTTCTTCGCCGGAGCAAGCCCTTCTTGTGTTGGAACGATTAGATCATCACCTTCTCCTTCATTGAGCACGGCGGTCTTGATGAAATTGGCAATAGTGGCAACCGTTTGATTTGCCCATTCAACTTCATCCAACAATGTATAAGGTTATTAAACTAAACACTCAACAAATGATCTCATATACTTATTAACATTTTTTGTATCTAAACATACCAAGGTTTGTCCATATCCCTGAGAACTAGGAGTTTTACTCGTACATAGGAATGGCGGATATCATGTAAATAGTGATGGTAAACATGGATGGATCAAGCAAGTAATACATGTAACAATCCACAAAGGGTTTGGTATTACAACAAGATGGAGATGGAGGATGTTGATGATGGATGATGGAGATGGTTAATGTCGTTGTCCCCTTGCATGTGGTGGTGAAGATGACGATCTCCTCCTTGCCAGTCCCCCCTCCAAATGCCTTCTGGAGGCTAGGGTTTTGTGTTCTGAATGAGTTTCTGGTCTGTGTGTGCGTCTGATCCACAACTCAATTCCACGGGGTGGAAGTAGTCGACGAAGAGGAGGCGGCGGCAGTTGGTACGAGCGCTTGTACTAGATGCCGCCTTGCGCTCTGGAAGCACTGCGCTACCTTCAGCTTTCTTCAAATTGCTTCATTCTTTTATGGTAGTTATTAATCACATGATTTGGCATGATTTTATCATCATTTCCCATGATTTTATCATCATTTCCCGGAGTTCTTTCCTTAATTCTCCATTTACTTCCAAAAACACATCTTGGGGGAAGTTGACAAAAAAAAGTGTGCGAACGCAGCAAAATTCCACAAAGCCTACCGTGTAGGCACAAAATAATGATAAAAACAACACATAATTTGGATTCTTCACTATTTACCCCCTCCCCCTTCTAGGCCCATATTGATCCTTTTAGCATGGTACCTCTGGTGGCAACACCATCAGCTGGTAAAGGGCTTAGTGATCCAATCATCCGAGAAAACAATGATATCCGTTAAAGTCCTAGCAACAACCTATATCATATCGTTGGCCCCAAGCCGTCGGCTCAAAGGGGGTGAATCACATGCTCAAGAAATCAACCCACAGTGTCGTGAAGGTGAGCGTAGACACATCATTTCATGTGGATAACCTAACGGGAGCTGGTAGTGCAGTGGTACGTGATGAGAGGTGATTTTATCGCAACAACATCATGGTTTCCTTCGCACTTGTGTGATGTTGATTCAGATGAGTTAATGGCAATCAGTAATGGCATGTACCCCTTCTAGCAAATCTGGGATGTAGTAAGGCCAAAGTGGAATCTGACTATTCATTTGTTGTGGAGTCAATTTAGCTTATGGATTCTTATTTGGGACCAGATGTTGCAGTTGTTATATGATGCAAGCAAATGTCCACTGATTTTGTGAAAATATCCTTCCAACATTCTTTTCGGGAAGCTAACCAGGTAGCAGATGAACTAGCTAGACATTCTTTTAGCTCTAAATCTTCTGGTTCTTGGGAGGTTGCCTACTTTTATTACTCACTAGTAGATTGACCGCGTGTTTTCATGGCCTCTTTAAAATGTGTACTGCTTGCATGATAGCAAGTAGCAAAAGGGGGAAAATTGAAATCCACTTTTTTTACAATGTATCTTGATAAAAAATGCCGCATTAGATCGAACCACCTTTTTCTCTCTTTTCCTTTCATGGTAAAATAAAAAAAATGCACTTTAGCTCTCATTATAGAAATCTAAGGGCGGATAAGATAATGCTTCTGAAGGATGATATGTCATTCTTGGATTCTCCTTCCTACATCGGAGAGCTGCTATCTGTTTCTGAAACAAATAATGTAGCCGCATCAGGGTCTATTGAGATTGACGCGTTTCTTCCAAAGTGCTACCTTTGTAAACTAATAGAAGACATTTTAGATCACTAGAGGGGGTACATACTGGGATGTTGGGTAACAATGCATGGGAAACAAAAAAATTCCTACGCTCACCAAGATCAATCTAGGAGATGGACATCTACGAGAGGAGAGATTAAATCTACATACCCTTGTAGATTGCTAAGCGGAAGCGTTAAGAAACGCGGTTGATGTAGTCGAATGTCTTCGCGATCCAATCATGATCCGTCCCACGAACTCCCGATCCAAGTGCCGAACGGACGGCACCTCCGCATTCAACACACGTACGGCTTGATGACGCCTTCACCTCCCTGATCCAGCGAGTGATGGTGAAGTAGTAGCTCGAGTCCTCCGGCAGCACGATGGCGTGGTAGCGATGGTGGTGGCAGAATCTCAGCGGAGCTTCGCTAAGCACTACAGAGAGGAAGAGGGATATGAGGGAGAGGAGGGGCAGCATCGTGGCATGGAGATGTGGTCAAGGGTGCGGTGATACGTCTCCAACGTATCTATAATTTATGAAGTATTCATGCTGATATATTTTCATTCTTGGATGTTTTACAATCATTTTATAGCAACTTTATATCATTTTGGGGGACTAACCTATTGACATAGCGCTCAGTGCCAGTTGCTGTTTTTTGCTTGTTTTTTACATCGCAGGAAATCAATACCAAACGGAGTCCAAACGCAGCGAAACTTTCTGGAGATTTTTTTTGGACCAGAAGACATCTAGTGGGCCAAAGAAGTGCCAGAGGGGAGCCCCAAGGGGGGCACAACCCACCAAGGCACGCCCAGGTGGGTTATGCCCACCTCGGTGGCCTCCCGCACCGCCTCTTTGCCCTATAAATTGCCAAATATTCTGAAAACCCTTGGGAGAACCCAGATCAGAAGTTCCACCGCCGCAAGGCTCTATAGCCACGAAAAACCAATTTAGACCCCATCCCGGCACCCTGCTGGAGGGGGAAATCATCACCTGCGGCCATCTTCATCATCCCGGCGGCCACCATGATGAGGAGGGAGTAGTCCACCCTCGGGGCTGAGGGTTTGTATCAGTAGCTATGTGTTTAATCTCTCTCTCTCCCTCCCTCTCTCTCTCTCTCTCTCGTGTTCTTGAGATGGCACGATCTTGATGTATCGCAGGCTTTGTTAATATAGTTGGATCATATGGTGTTTTCCCCTCTCTATCTTGTTGTGATGAATTGAGTTTTCCCTTTGAGATTTTGTTTTATCGGATTGAATACTTTTATGGATTTGAGAGCACTTGATATATGTCTTGCATATGAATACCCGTGGTGACAATGGGGTATTATATTGATTCACTTGAGATATGTTTTGGCACTCAACTCGCGGATTCTCGACGTGACATTGGGGTAATCTATGCATAGGGGTTGATGCACGTTCTTGTATTTTGTTTCTCCGGTAGAAATCTTGGGGCACTCTTCGAGGTTCTTTGTGTTGGATTGAGTTTTATGAATCTGAATATTTTTTGTGTTATTTGATGTCTACTACACAAATTTATTCTTGTAGACACGTGTTGGGCCTACAAGCGCAGAGTTTTGTAGGACAGTAGCAATTTTCCTTCAAGTAGATGACCTAAGGTTTGTCAATCCGTGGGAGGCGTAGGATGAAGATAGTCTCTCTCAAACGACCCTGCAACCAAATACAAGAAATCTCTTGTGTCCCCACCACACCCAATATATATAATGGCAAATTGTATAGGTGCACTAGTTCAATGAAGAGATGGTGATAAAAGTGCAATATTGATGGTAGAAATATATTTTTATAATCTGAATAAATAAAAACACCAAGGTAGCAAATAGTAAACAGGCACAAAAATGGTATTGCAATGCTTGAAAACAAGGCCTAGGGTCCGTACTTTCGCTAGTGCAACCTCTCAACAATGCTAACATAGTTGGATCATATGATTATCCCTCAAAGTGCAATAAAGAATCACTCCCGAGTTCCTATTAGCGGAGAACAAAAGATAGAAATTGTTTGTAGGGTACAAAACCACCTCAAAAGAATTCTTTCTGATCGATCTATCCTAGAGTTCGTACTAAAATAACGCAAGCTATTCTTTCTGATCGATCTAATCAAGATTTTGTACTAAAATAACACCAAAGCAAATTCATATTCATAATACTCAATCCACACAAAGAACTACAAAGAGACCCCAAAGTTTCTATCGGAGAAAAGATAATAAAAACGTGCATCAACCCCTATGCATAGATTACCCCAACGTCACCTCGGGAATCCGCAAGTTGAGTGCCATAACATATATCAAGTGAATCAATATGATACCCCATTATCACCTCAAGTATTCATACCGCAAGACATACATCATATGTTCTCATATCTGAATATTCAATCCGACAAGACAAAACATCAAAGGGTAAAGATTCAATTCATCACAACAAGAGTAAGAGGGGAGAAACATCATATGATCCATCTATATTAACAAAGCCCATGATATAGATCACGAGAGAGAGAGAGAGAGAGAGAGATTAAACACATAGCTACTGGTACAAACCCTCAGCACCGAGGGTGGACTTCTACTCCTCATCGTGGTGGCAGCCGGGATGATGAAGATGGCCACCAGAGATGATTCCCCTCTCCGGCAGGGTGTCGGAACGGGGTCTAGATTGGTTTTCGGTGGCTACAGAGCCTTGCGGCGGCGGAACTTCTGATCTAGGTTAACCCCGAAGGGTTTCAGAATATTTGGGAATTTATAGTGCAAAAAGGGGGTGCGAGAGGCCACCAAGGTGGGCACAACCCACCTGAGCGCGCCAGGGGGCCCTGGCGCGCCCTGGTGGGTTGTGCCCCCCTCGGGGCACCCCCCGGGGTGCTGCTCTGGCCCAATGGATGCCTTCTGGTCCATAAAAAATCTTCGTGGAGTTTTGTTGTGTTTGGACTCCGTTTGGTATTGATTTCCTACGACGTAAGAACCAAGCAAAAAACAGCAACTGGCACTGGGCACTGGGTCAATAAGTTAGTCCCAAAAAAGATAAAAGTTGCTATAAAATGATTGTAAAATATCCAAGAATGATAATAAAACAACATGGATACTTCATAAATTATAGATACGTTGGAGACGTATCAGCATCCCCAAGCTTAATTCCTACTTGTCCTCGAGTAGGTAAATGATAAAAGAAATAATTTATGAAGTGTGAATGCTAGCAAAGTGCACAAGTTTGATCAATGACAATTTCAATCACTTTTCCTAGCATCATAACAACAATTCTTTCTTATAAAATAGTGGCAACCAATTCACATGTTAAGGTTTAAACAATGAACTCTCTTGAAACTCAACAACCTATGTTCTTAGTCACCAAGCAATTGCAATTCAACTTATTCAACAGAGTTTAAGTAAGAGCTCCACATACTCAACCATCATATGGTCTTCTATGATTGCTAACACTCACCGCATACACATGAGCAAAACGTTTCAACTGGACACATAGAAAGATAGGGGCTTATTGTTTTGCCTCCCAACGTATTCACCTCAAGGGTGATGTCAACAATAATGACTCTTTGCATATTCACCCTAGATCTTTCCACACCACATGATGCTTGCCAAAAGTGAAAAATAAAAAGGAATAGAGAGAAAAACTTTGACTCTTTGCATAAAAGTAAATACTGAAAAGTAAAAGATAGGCCCTTCGCAGAGGGAAGCAGAGGTTGCCATGCGCTTATTTATTTGTATGCTCAACCCCTTAGTGCAAAAGAACGTCACGTTATATTGCCCATTATGATAGCAACCTTTATTATGCAGTCCATCGCTTTCATTGCTTTGCCATCAGAAGTTCGTACAACGCTCAATTTTCTCTTACACTAAATGATCTAACACTTTTAGAAGCAATTTTTTATTGACTTATTGCACAGATGACAACTTACTTGAAGGATCTTGCTCAATCCTTAGGTAGGTATGGTGGACTCTTGAAAATAAGATTTGGGTTTAAGGGTTTTTGGATGCACAAGTAGTATCTCTACTTGGTGCGGAATTTTTGGCTAGCAAAGATGGGGGCCAAGCACCACATGTTGAAGGATCTATGACAATATAACTTCTATGTGTATGAACAAACATAAATCATTACGTTGTCTTCCTTGTCCAATGTCAACAATTTTGGCATATAATATTTTGATGGGAGCTCACAATCACAAAAGATTTCCATCATAGTGTATTTGCATGTGAAAGTTCTCTTCCTTATACTAATTATTCGTGAATTGCTTGTATGACCAAAATTGTGATTGTCAAGCCTCAAAAGATTTCACTTTCTAAACCCAATGTGAAGCTACCACTAGGCATGATAAGATATCAACTTCATGACATTCAATTCATTCAACAATTTACTCATAGGATATAAGTGAAGCACAAGAGTAATTCCATAGAAAAGAGCTTCATTGACAGGATGTGAATGCCGCTTACTTAGCCTCCTTGGCAACTATTTGAGGGCTCTATTTTATTTAAAAACTTTCAGATCTAAGTACTTTATTGAAACAGCAAGCAAAACAAAATAAAATGGAATTCCAAGGATAGCACACATCATATGCAGAAGCAAAAACTTAGGCTCAACTGATACTAACCGATAATTGTTGAAGGAAGAAAGGTGGGATGCCTACTGGGGCATCCCCAAGCTTAGATGCTTGAGACTTCTTGAAATATTATCTTGGGGTGCCTTGGGCATCCCCAAGCTTAGGGTCTTGTCATTCCTTATTCTCCTCATATCGTCATCTCACCCAAAACTTGAAAACTTCAATCACACAGAACTTAACGGAACTTTGTGAGATAGGTTAGTATGATAAAGAGCAAACCATTTCACTTCGGTACTGTCAAAGACAAGATTCATAATTGTTTTCACACAATGCCTACTATAGCATATCATTTCCGTGATTTATATTGAGCAATATAAGCCATAGAAACTAGAAAGCAAGCAAATTATGAATTGAAAACAGAATCTGTCAAAAACAGAACAGTCTGTAATGATCTGGATAACTACCATACTTCTGCTACTCCAAAAATTATGAAAAAATTAGGAGCACGTGAGCAATTTTTATATTAAACTTCTTCAAAAAGAATCAACTCAAAAGCACTGTTCTTCTAAAAATGAGACTCATTTTCGTGAGCGCAAAAGTTTCTGTTTTTCAGCAAGGTCAAATCGACTATCACCCAACATGATTCCAAAGGCTTTACTTGCCACTTTATTGAAACAAAAGCAATAAAACATGATTACTACAGTAGCCTAATCATTTGAACACACAAAAACAGTAGGTAAAAGTGTTGGGTTGTCTCCCAACAAGCGCTTTTCTTTAATGCCTTTTAAGCTAGGCATGATGATTTCAATGATGCTCGCATAAAAGATAATAATTGAAACATAAAGAGAACATCATGCATCATAAGTTCCTCTCTCATAATAGTTTCCAGTAGCATCATGAATAGATTCATCAATATAACCATTACATAAAGCATTCTCTTCATGATCCATAAGCATAGAAAATTTATTACTCTCCACATAAGCAATTTTATTCTCATTCACAATAGTGGGAGTATCATATGAGACTTTAATACTAAAAATTGTTCCCACATTAAGAGAGTAATGTTCAGTAAAAGGATATTCAAAATTATGACAATAATTATCACTAATTTTTATAACATAAGTATCATCACAATAAGCATCATAAGTAACAACTTCGTTCTCATCATAGATAGGAGGCATGCAACCATCATAGCAAGTTTGATCATTCAAAGTAGAGGGGCTAAAAAGATCATCTTCATTAAACATAGCCTCCCCAAGCTTGGGACAAACATTAATTGCAGCAAATAAATTCTCAAACATGTCATTCTCATCAAACATAGCATCCCCAAGCTTGTGGCTTGGCATATCATAAGCATAATCACTCTCATCATTAATAGTATGAATAGCACCAACGGTATAACAATTGCTATCATCATAATTTCCCAAGTTGGTGCCAAAAAGATTTCCAAGATTATAAGAAGTATCATTATCCTCCCAATCATAATCATCACAACAAGCAATAGGCATAACAAAATCATCATCAAGTGCATCATCTTCCATAATTATTTTTGATTCATTTCTAGGAGGCATAACAATAATAGGAGCAACATTATTTGGGAGAGATACCTTTTTACCTCTATTCTTTCTTATTTTCTTCTTCTTCACCACATCATGTGTGGGTATAATTAATCTTTGCAAGCTTCTTATTGATGAGATTAGTTGGATAGGAAGCTCCCCCTTGTTACCTGATTCATCATAATAAACACTAGGAGTGTTTTGGGAAATATTTTCCCTTTCATTAGTACTCTCTTCATATTCTATTTGTTCTCTTGACTTTGGATATTTGGCAATATAAGGATTCTCAATGCAATTTACCGCACAAAACATAAAAATTTCCTCTAGATCAAAATCAAGAAATCTCTCGAGATTAAATTTTGGAATACCCTTAGTTATACGTTTTATTTCTTCATACCCCAAAAGAAGACTTAGCTCTTTATGATCCTCAAGGGTAATCAAGTTATCACAATTTTTGGACACGATTTTATCATGAAAGAATTTGCAATGGAGATTTAAATGACCATGTTCATTGCAAAGTTCACGAGGGTGGCGAAAAAGTTAAATCTTTCAGCACAATCATCTAGCCTCTCTTGCAACTTTTTCGTTTCTAAATATTTATGCTTCTTACAAAATCTATCTTCCCTTTTTGGTGTGCAATTGCACTCCCAATTCACTCCGCAAAAAGTGACATGCTTATAAGAAACATTTTTGTCATGACCTGTGCAATCATCATTAGCATTTTGGATATTCAAAGAATTCACACTAACAACATTGCAATCATGCTCGTCATTCAAATATTTTGTGCCAAGCATTTTATTGACTTTCTTCTTCTAACAGTTGAGCACAATTTTCCGAACCATCATTGTCAAGAAAGATATTATAAAGATGATCAATAATATTTGCAACCTAAATTCCATTTTTTGTAGTTTTCTTTTATAGACCAAACTAGTGATAAACAAGAAATTAAAAGATTAAATTGCAAGATCTAAAGATATACCTTCAAGCACTCACCTCCCTGGCAACGGCGCCAGAAAAGAGCTTGATATCTACTACGCAACTTTATTCTTGTAGACACGTGTTGGGCCTCCAAGCGCAGAGTTTTGTAGGACAATAGCAGTTTTCCCTCAAGCGGATGACCTAAGGTTTATCAATTCGTGGGAGGTGTAGGATGAACCTAGTCTCTCTCAAATGACCCTGCAACCAAATACAAGAAATCTCTTGTGTTCCCAACACACCCAATACAATGGCAAATTGTATAGGTGCACTAGTTCGGCGAAGAGATGGTGATAAAAGTGTAATATTGATGGTAGAAACATATAATCTGAATAAATAAAAACAGCAAGGTAGCAAATAGTAAACGGGCACAAAAACGGTAGTGCAATGCTTGAAAACAAGGCCTAGGGTCCGTACTTTTGCTAGTGCAACCTCTCAACAATGCTAACATAGTTGGATCATATGATTATCCCTCAAAGTGCAATAAAGAATCACTCCCGAGTTCCTATTAGCGTAGAACAAACGATAGAAATTGTTTGTAGGGTACAAAACCACCTCAAAGCTATTCTTTCTGATCGATCTATCCTAGAGTTCGTACTAAAATTACGCAAACTATTCTTTCTGGTCGATCTAATCAAGAGTTCGTACTAAAATAACACCAAAGCAAATTCATATTCATAATACTCAATCCACACAATGAACTACTAAGAGACCCCAAAGTTTCTATCGGAGAAAAGATAATAAAAACATGCATCAACCCCTATGCATAGATTACCCCAACGTCACCTCGGGAATCCGCAAGTTGAGTGCCATAACATATATCAAGTGAATCAATACGATACCCCATTGTCACCTCAAGTATTCGTACCGCAAGACATACATCATATGTTCTCATATATGAATATTCAATCCAACAAGACAAAACATCAAAGGGTAAATATTCAATTCATCACAACAAGAGTATAGAGGGGAGAAACATCATATGATCCATCTATATTAACAAAGCCCATGATATAGATCACGAGAGAGAGAGAGAGAGAGAGAGATTAAACACATAGCTACTGGTACAAACCCTCAGCCCCGAGGGTGGACTACTCCCTCCTCATCGTGGTGGCCGTCGAGATGATGAAGATGGCCACCGGAGATGATTCCCCCCTCCGGCAGGGTGCCAGAATGGGGTCTAGATTGGTTTTCGGTGGCTACAGAGCCTCACGGCGAGGGAACTTCTGATCTAGGTTAACCCCGAAGGGTTTCAGAATATATGGGAATTTATAGTGCAAAGAGGGGTGCGGGAGGCCACCGAGGTGGGCACAACCCACCTGGGCGCGCCAGGGGGCCCTGGCGCGCCCTGGTGGGTTGTGCCCCCCTTGGGACCCCCCCCCCCCAGGTGCTGCTCTGGCCCAATCGATGTCTTCTGGTCCATAAAAAATCTCCATGGAGTTTCGTTGCGTTTGGACTCCGTTTCGTATTCATTTCCTGTGATGTAAAAAACAAGAAAAAAATAGCAACCAACACTGGGCACTGGGTCAATAGGTTAGTCCCAAAAAATGATATAAAGTTGCTATAAAATGATTGTAAAATATCCAAGAATGATAATAAAACAACATGAATACTTCATAAATTATAGATACTTTGGAGACGTATCATTATTTTAGTACAAACTCTCGATAGATCGATTGAAAAGAATAGCTACGTGTTATTTTAGTACGAACTCTTGATAGATCGATCGAAAAGAATAACTTGGTGTTATTTTAGTACGAACTCTTGGATAGATCGATCGGAAAGAATAGCTACAAACAATTTCTTCTTACGTTCTTCGCTAGATAGGAACTTTGGATTGATTCTTCATCGCACGTTGAGGGATGGTTATATGATCCAATTAGATTAGCATTGTTGAGAGATTGCACTAGCGAAAGTATGGACCCCTAGGCCTCATTTTCAAGCATTGCAATACCGTTTGTGCTCCGTTTTATCAATTGCTACCTTGCTGTTTTTTATTGTTCCTATCATAAAAATCAATATCTACTATCGTTACTACACGTTTATCACCATCTCTTCGCCGAACTAGTGCACCTATACAAATTACCATTGTATTTGGCGTCTTGGGGACATGAGAGACTCTTTGTTATTTGGTTGTAGGGTTATTTGAGAGAGGCCATCTTCATCCTACGCCTCCCACGGATTGATAAACCTTAGGTCATCCACTTGAGGGTATATCTTTAGATCTTGAATCGAATCTTTTAGTTTCTTGTTTTATCACTAGTTTGGTTTATAAAAGAAAAACAAAAAATGGAATCGAGGTTGCGTCATATTATTCATCTTTATAATGTATTTCATGAAAATGATGGAAAGGAAAATTATGCTCAATTGATAGAATAAAAATTCAATAGAATCTTTGGTATAAATGATGAGCATGATTGCAATGTTGTTAGTATGAATTAGGCATGGGCATTCGGTAGAAACTGAAATTTCGGTTTCTACTGTTCGGTTATTTTACGACTTCGGTTTGCAAGGGTGAAAAACCGAAATAGACAACAAAAATCAACTAACCGAAAATTCGGTTAACCAATTTTTTGGTTTGGTTTTCGGTTTTAACCGAATTAGGGACGATATACAGAAAACATATTTTTTACAGCATGCGTTTTCTAGGCGCGAGCTAACTGTTGTGCTCCTTATTCCTATCAGAGCCTGCCTTCTTAAGTAACCAAGCTCACTGTCTCATCCCGTGTAGCTAGGCTAGGTGGGACAAATCCAAGAGAAGTGATGTGCGGCTACCGGCGCTGGCTGGGAAACTATATTATACAAAGTGTGGGCCTTGGAGAGTTGCATGTAACATGTGGCAGGCCTAGGAGAGGAGGAAGGCCGACCCTACGAACGTAGTTGCAAGGCCCAAGTAGTTGCATGTACGTGGGCGCTAGGATTTTGTGTGCTTTACCAGGTCACTTCGATATGCTAAAAAAACAGGTCACTCCGATTTATTTATTCGGTGAACGGTATAAAACCGAACTGGCCGAACTTAATTCGGTTAGTATAAATGAAAACCGAATTTTACAGTAGTAGTAATAAAAACCGAAAATTCGGTTTTTTCAGTTTCGGTATCGGTTCAGTCTTCGGTTCGTCGGTTTTTATGCCCACCCCTAGTATGAATATCCATGATGCTAATGATACACAAAGCCATAAGTTTGGGGATGCTATGTTTGATGAACATGATATTTTTAGTCCCCCAAGATTTGATGTGCAAATTTGTTATAATGATTGCATGCCTCCTATTTATGATGATTATAATGATGAAAGTGGATTTGGAGAGGTTAAGACTTTATTTAGTGATGAATCCACCATTTTGGATGAGGCTTCAATTGACTATGATAAGAAAGTTGCTATATATGATGATTATGGTGATGACTTGTATGCTATAAAGAATAATGATAACCATGAAACTTGTCATCATGATTTTAATTTTCACTCTCATGATAGTTATTTTGTTGAGTGTGCTCCCACTACTATTGATGAGAAGAAATTTGCTTCTGTGGAGAGTAATAAGCTCTCTATGCTTTTGTGTCATGAAAATAATTGTGTATGTGATAGCTATATTGTTGAATTCATTCATGATGCTACTGAAAATTATTATGTGAGGGGAACATATGCTTTTACATATTGCAATAATATCAAGTTTCCTCTCTTTATGTTGAAAGTTTTGAAGTTATGCATGTTTTGCCTTCCTATGCTAGTTGATTCTTGTTCCCATAAGTTGTTTGGTCACAAAATTCCTATGCATAGAAAGTGGGTTAGGCTTAAATGTGCTAGCCATATGCTTCATGATGCTCCCATTATGTTTCAATTCTTATCTTTTATGTGAGCATCATTGAAATCATCATGCCTAGCTAAAAGACATAAAAGAAAAGCGATTGTTGGAAGACAACCCAACATTTACCCCTATTGTATTTGTGTGTTCACATGATTAAGCTACTGTAGTAATCATGTTTTACAACTTTTATTTCAATAAAGTACCAAGTAAAGCCTTTGGGATAGTGTGGATGATAGTTGACTTGATTCCGTGCAAAAACATAAACTTTTGCGCCCAATAACAGAATTGATCTGCTCTCCTTGATTTTTTTTATAGATGATGGATATACAAATTTCCCATGTTTTCCTAAATTTTCAGAATTTTTGGAGTAGCAGAAGTATGGTAGTTGTCCAGATCATTACAGACTGATCTGTTTTTGACAGATTCTGTTTTCAATGCGTAGTTTGCTTGTTTCCTAGTTTCTATGGCTTGTATTGCTCAATATAAATTGTGGAAATGATAAGGTACAATAGTTATTGTGTGGGAACAATTATGAATTGTGTTTTTGACAGTACCTGATACGTCTCCAACGTATCTATAATTTTTTAATGTTTCCATGTTGTTATATTATCATTCTTGGATGTTTTACAATCATTTTATATCATTTTTTGGTACTAACCTATTGACATAGTGCCCAGTGCTAGTTGCTGTTTTCTGCATGTTTTTTACATTGCAGGAAATCAATACCAAATGGAGTCCAAACGCAACGTAACTTTTTGTGGATTTTTTTGGACCAGAAGACATCCAGTGGGCAAAAGAAGTACCGAAGAGGGAGCCTGAGGTGAGCACAAGACACCAGGGCGCGCCTGGGCCTCCATGCGCGCCCTGGTGGGTTGTGCCCACCTCAGTGGCCTCCCGCACTGCCTCTTTTCTATATAAATACCCCAATATTCCAGAAACCCTAGTGGAGTCCACGAAAATCAATTCCAGCCGCCGCAAGTTCCAGAACCACTAGATCCAATATAGACACCATCACGGAGGGGTTGATCATTTCCATTGGTGCCTCTCCGATGATGCGTGAGTAGTTCATTGTAGACCTACGGGTCCGTAGTTAGTAGCTAGATGGCTTCCTCTCTCTCTCTCTCTCTTTTTATTCTCAATATAATGGTCTCTTGGAGATCCATATGATGTAACTCCTTTTGCGGTGTGTTTGTTGGGATCCGATGAACTTTGAGTTTTGATCAGATCTATCTTTTTATCCATGAAAGTTATTTGAGTCTTCTTTGATCTCTTATATGCATGATTGCTTATAGCCTCGTATTTCTTCTCCGATATTTGGGTTTTGTTTGGCCAACTTGATCTATTTATCTTGCAATGGGAAGAGGTGCGTTGTGATGGGTTTGATCTTATTATGCTTCATCCTAGTGACAGAAGGGGAACCGACATGTATGTATCGTTGCTATTAAGAATAACAAGATGGGGTCTATTTCTACATAAATAGATCTTGTCTACATCATGTCATCGTTCCTATTGCATTACTTCATTTCTACGTGAACTTAATACATTAGATGCATGTTGGATAGCGGTCGATGTGTGGAGTAATAGTAGTAGATGCAGGCAGGAGTCGGTCTACTAATCTTGGACGTGATGCCTATATAATGATCATTGCCTGGATATCGTCATGATTATTTGAAGTTCTATCAATTGCCCAACAGTAATTCGTTTACCCACCGTTTGCTATTTTTCTCGAGAGAAGCTACTAGTGAAATCTACGGCCCCGGGGTCTCTTCTTTATTATATTTGCATTCGCGATCTATTTTTATTTGCTTTTATTTCCAGATCTATTAAACCAAAAATACAAAAATACCTTGCTGCACTTTATTTTATTTGAGATCTATTTATCCCATCTATCATATTTTTATCCCGTCTACTTGCCAATTTCTGGCGTCGTTACCTGAAAGGGATTGACAACCCCTTTAATACGTCGGGTTGCGAGTATTTGTTATTTGTGTGCAGGTGTCGTTCTCGTAGTGTTGTGTGGTTCTCCTACTGGTTTGATAACCTTGGTCTCATCACTAAGGGAAATACCTACCGTTGATGTGTTGCATCATCCCTTCCTCTTTGCGGAAATACCGACGTAGTTCAAGCAAACATCAGTACCCAAGTGAATTATTTGCTTTCTCATACTCACCTATCTCACGAAGTTTTGTTAAGTTTTATGTGATTGAAGTTTTCAAGTTTTGGGTGAGATATCGATATGAGGAGAATAAGGAGACACAAGACCCTAAGCTTGGGGATGCCCAAGGCACGCCCAAGGTAATATTCAAGGAAGTTCCAAGCAACTAAGCTTGGGGATTCCACAGAAGGCATCCCCTCTTTTGTCTCCAGCATTATCAGTAACCTCACTTGGAGCTATATTTTCATTCGTCACATGATATTTGTTTTGCTTGGAGCATCATTTTATTTTGCTTGGATTTGATTGCTGTTATTTATAGTAATGTTTTGTATCTTTTATTCCAATAAAAGTGGCAAGGATAGACTTTACCATGCTTATTTTGCAAGTATATGAGTTGATGTTTCAAAATAGAAAGTTTGTCGCTGTTGCAAAAATTCCTGAGAAAAGTAAGAATGTGATAAAATTTTGAAACTTTTGCACAATAGGCTCTGATAAATTTTCTACAGTGTGTTAAATTTTCAGAATTTTTTGAGTTAAATAAGTATGGATACTTTTGAAGGAAATATGCCCTAGAGGCAATAATAAAGTTATTATTTATTTCCTTATATCATGATAAATGTTTATTATTCATGCTAGAATTGTATTAACCGGAACTTAGTACATGTGTGAATACATAGACAAATAGAGTCTCACTAGTATGCCTCTACTTGACTAGTTCGTTAATCAAAGATGGTTAAGTTTCCTAGCCATGGACAAGAGTTGTCATTTGATGAACGAGGTCACATCATTAGAGAATGATGTGATTGACTTGACCCATCCGTTAGCTTAGCACGATGATTGTTTAGTTTGTTGCTATTGCTTTTTTCATAACTTATACATGTTCCTATGACTATGAGATTATGCAACTCCCGATTACCGGAGGAACAGTTTGTGTGCTACCAAACGTCACAATGTAACCGGGTGATTATAAAGGTGCTCTACAGGTGTCTCCGATGGTACTTGTTGAGTTGGCATATATCAAGATTAGGATTTGTCACTCCGATTGTCGGAGAGGTATCTCTGGGCCCTCTCGGTAATGCACATCACTATAAGCCTTGCAAACAATGCAACTAATGAGTTAGTTGCGGGATGATGTATTACGGAATGAGTAAAGAGACCTGCCGGTAACGAGATTGAGCTAGGTATTGAGATACCGATGATCGAATCTCGGGCAAGTAACATACCGATGACAAAGGGAACAACGTATGTTGTTATGCGGTTTGACCGATAAAGATCTTCGTAGAATATGTAGGAGCCAATATGAGCATCCAGGTTCCGCTATTGATTATTTACCGGAGACGTGTCTCGGTCATGTCTACATAGTTCTCGAACCCGTAGGGTCCGCACGCTTAACGTTCGGTGACGATCGGTAATATGAGTTTATGTGTTTTGATGTACCGAACGTAGTTCAGAGTCCCAGATGAGATCGGGGACATGACGAGGAGTCTCGAAATGGTCGAGACGTAAAGATCGATATATTGGACGAATATATTCGGACATCGAAAAGGTTCCGAGTGATTCGGGTATTTTTCGGAGTACCGGAGAGTTACAGGAATTCGCCGGGGAGTATATGGGCCTTATTGGGCTTTAGGGGAAAGAGAGGGGGAGGCTGGGCTTAGTCCGAGTTGGACTAGGGGGAGGGGTTGCACCCCCTCCTTCCTTCTCTTCTCTTTTCCCTTTCCTTCTCTCCTACTCCTACTACATGGAAGGGGGGAATCCTACTCCCGGTGGGAGTAGGACTCCCCAGGGCGCGCCATAGTAGAGGGCCGGCCCTTCCCTCCTCCACTCCTTTATATACGGGGCAGGGGGCACCCTAGGACATACAAGTTTATTGTTCCAAGCCGTGTGCGGTGCCCCCTCCACCATAATCCACCTCGATCATATCGTAGCGGTGCTTAGGTGAAGCCCTGCGTCGGTAGCAACATCATCACCGTCATCACGTCGTCGTGCTGACGGAACTCTCCTGTGAAGCTCTGCTGGATCGGAGTTCGTGGGACGTCATCGAGCTGAACGTGTGCTGAACTCGGAGGTGCCGTACGTTCGGTACTTGGATCGGTCGAATTGTGAAGACGTACGAGTACATCAACCGCGTTCTCATAACGCTTCCGCTTACGGTCTACGAGGGTACGTAGACGATACTCTCCCCTCTCGTTGCTATGCATCACCATGATCTCGCGTGTGCGTAGGAAATTTTTTAAATTACTGCGTTTCTCAATAGTGGTATCAGAGCCAGGTTTATGCGTAGATGTTATATGCACGAGTAGAACACAAGTGAGTTGTGGACGATACAAGTCATACTACTTACCAGCATGTCATACTTTGGTTCGGCGGAATTGTTGGATGAAGCGACCCAGACCGACATTACGCGTACGCTTATGCGAGAATGGTTCTACCGACGTGCTTTGCACACAGGTGGCTGGCGGGTGTCAGTTTCTCCAACTTTAGTTGAACCGAGTGTGACTACGCCCGGTCCTTGTTGAAGGTTAAAACAACACTTACTTGACGAAATATCGTTGTGGTTTTGATGCGTAGGTAAGAATGGTTCTTTCTCAGCCCGTAGCAGCCATGTAAAATTTGTAACAACAAAGTAGAGGACGTCTAACTTGTTTTTGCAGGGCATGTTGTGATGTGATATGGTCAAGACGTGATGAGATATAAATTGTTGTATGAGATGATCATGTTTTGTTAAAGTTATCGACAAGTGGCAGGACCCGTGCCATGTAATTGCTTTACTTTATCGCTATGCAATAGCAATAGTTGCAAAAGCAATAGCTGGTGAGATGACCATGTGACGACAAGTTGATAAAAGATCAAGATGATGGAGATCATTGTGTCATGCCGGTAGCAATGGAGATCACGACAGTACTTTGGAGAGATCAAAGGCACAAGATGATGATGGCCATATCATGTCACATATTTTTGATTGCATGTGATGTTTACCTTTTATACATCCTATGTTGCTTAGTTCGGCGGAAGCTTTATAAGATGATCCCTTACTATAAATTTCAAGGTACAAGTGTTCTCCCTGAGTACGCACCGTTGCCAAAGTTTGTCGTGTCGAGACACCACGTGATGATCGGGTGTGATAAGCTCTACGTTCACATACAACGGGTCCAAGCCAGTTTTGCACACGCAAAAATACTCGGGTTAAAGTTGACGAGCCTAGCATATGAAGATATGGCCTCGGAACACTGGAGACCGAAAGGTCGATCGTGAATCATATAGTAGATATGATCAACATAATGATGTTCACCATTGAAAACTACTCCATCTCACGTGATGATCGGACATGGTTTAGTTGATTTGGATCACGTGATCATTTAGATGACTAGAAGGATGTCTATCTAAGTGGGAGTTCTTAAGTAATATGATTAATTGAACTTAAATTTATCATGAACTTAGTCCTGATAGTATTTGCATATCTATGTTGTAGATCAATAGCTCGCACATAGCTTCCCCGTTTATTTTTTATATGTTCCTAGAGAAAAATAAATTGAAAGATGTTAGTAGCAATGATGCGGATTGGATCCGTGATCTGAGGATCATCCTCATTGCTGCACAGAAGAATTATGTCCTTGATGCACTGCTAGGTGACGGACCTACTGCATGAGCATATGCAGACGTTATGAACGTTTGGCAAAGCTCGGTATGATGACTACTTGATAGTTTAGTGCACCATGCTTTACGGCTTAGAACCGGGACTTCAAAAATGTTTTGAATGCCACAGAGCATATAAGACGTTCCAAGAGTTGAAATTAGTATTTCAGACTCATGCCCATGTCGAAAGGTATGAGACCTTTGACAAGTATTTTGCCTACAAAATGGAGGAGAATAGCTCAGGTAGTGAGCATGTGCTCAGAATGTCTGAGTGCTACAATCACTTGAATCAAGTGGGAGTTAATCTTCCAGATAAGATAGTGATTGATAGAATTCTCTAGTCACTATCACCAAGTTACTAGAACTTCGTGATGAACTATAATATGCAAGGGATAACGGAAACGATTCCCAAGCTCTTCGTGATACGGAAATCGACGAAGGTAGAAATCAAGAAAAACATCAAGTGTTGATGGTTGACAAGACCACTAGTTTCAAGAAAAGGGCAAAGGGAAGAAGGGGAACTTCAAGAAGAACGGCAAGAAAGTTGCCACTCAAGTGAAGAAGCCCAAGTCTAGACCTAAGCCTGAGACTAAGTGCTTCTACTACAAAGGGACTGGTCACTGGAAGCAGAACTGCCCCAAGTATTTGGCGGATAAGAAGGATGGCAAAGTGAACAAAGGTATATTTGATATACATGTTATTGATGTGTACTTTACTAGTGTTTATAGCAACCCCTCAGTATTTGATACTAGTTCAGTTGCTAAGATTAGTAACTCGAAACAAGAGTTGCAGAATGAACAGAGACTAGTTAAGGGTGAAGTGACGATGTGTGTTGGAAGTGGTTCCAAAATTGATACGATCATCATCGCACACTCCCTATACTTTCGGGATTAGTGTTGAACCTAAAATAAATGTTATTTGGTGTTTGTGTTAAGCATGAATATGATTGGATCATGTTTATTGCAATACGATTATTCATTTAAGTCAAAGAATAATTGTTGTTCTATTTACATGAATAAAACCTTCTATGGTCATACACTCAATATAAATGGTTTATTGAATCTCGGTCGTAGTGATACACATATTCATAATATTGAAGCTAAAAGATGCAATATTAATAATGATAGTACAACTTATTTGTGGCAATGCCGTTTAGGTCATATCGGTGTAAAGCGCATGAAGAAACTCCATGCTGATGGGTGTTTGGAATCACTTGATGCTTGCGAACCATGCCTCATGGGCAAGATGACTAAGACTCTGTTCTCCAGAACAATGGAGCGAGCAACTGACTTATTGGAATAATACATATTGATGTATGCGGTCCGATGAGTGTTGAGGCTCGAGGCGGGTATCGTTATTTTCTGACCTTCATAGATGATTTGAGCAGATATGGGTATATCTACTTGATGAAACATAAGTCTGAAACATTTGAAAAGTTCAAAGAATTTCAGAGTGAAGTGGAAAATCATCGTAACAAGAAAATAAAGTTTCTGCAATCTGATCGTGGAGGAGAATATTTGAGTTACGAGTTTGGTCTTCATTTGAAACAATGCGGAATAGTTTCGCAACTCACGCCACCTGGAACACCACAGCGTAATGGTGTGTCCGAACGTCATAACCGTACTTTATCAGATATGGTGCGATCTATGATGTCTCTTACCGATTTATCACTATCATGTTGGGGTTATGCATTAGAGACAGCTGCATTCATGTTAAATAGGGCACCATCTAAATCCGTTGAGACGACACCATATGAACTGGGGTTTGGCTAGAAACCTAAGCTGTCGTTTCTTAAAGTTTGGGGCTGCGATGCTTATGTGAAAAAGTATCAACCTGATAAGCTCGAACCCAAATCGGAGAAATGTGTCTTCATAGAATACCCAAAGGAAACTGTTGGTTACACCTTCTATCATAGATCCAAAGGCAAGATCTCTGTTGCTAAAGTGGATCCTTTCTAGAGAAGGAGTTTCTCTCGAAAGAAGTGAGTGGGAGGATGTAGAACTTGATGAGGTAATTAACTGTACCTTCTCCCGAATTGGAAAGTATTTCATCACAGAAATCAGTTTTAGTGATCTCTACACCAATTAGTGAGGAAGCTAATGATGATGATCATGAAACTTCAGATCAAGTTACTACCGAACCTCTTAGGACAACCAGAGTATGGTCCACACCAGAGTGGTACGGTAATCCTTTCTGGAAGTCATGTTACTAGACCATGACAAACCTACGAACTATGAGGAAGCAATGATGAGCCCAGATTCCGCGAAATGGCTTGAGGCCATGAAATCTGAGATGGGATCCATGTGTGAGAACAAAGTATGGACTTTGATTGACTTGCCCGATGATCGGTGAGTCATTAAGAATAAATGGATCTTCAAGAGGAAGACGGACGCTGATAGTAGTGTTACTATCTACAAAGCTCGAATTGTCGCAAAATGTTTTCGACAAGTTCAAGGTGTTGACTACGATGAGATTTTCTCACTCGTATTGATGCTTAAAAGTCTGTCCGAATCATGTCAGCAGTTGTCGCATTTTATGAAATCTGGCAAATGGATGTCAAAACTGTATTCCTTAATGGATTTCTTAAAGAAGAGTTGTATATGATGCAACCAGAAGGTTTTGTCGATCCTAAAGGTGCTAACAAAGTGAGCAAGCTCTAGCGATCCATCTATGGACTGGTGCAAGCATCTCGGAGTTGGAATATATGCTTTGATAAAGTGATCAAAGCATATGGTTTTATACAGACTTGCGGTGAAGCATGTATTTATAAGAAAGTGAGTGGGAGCACTACAACATTTCTGATAAGTATATGTGAATGACATATTGTTGATCAGAATAATTTAGAATTTTCTGGAAAGCATAAAGGAGTGTTTGAAAAGAGTTTTTCAAAGAAAGACCTCGATGAAGCTACTTACACATTGAGCATCAAGATCTATAGAGATAGATCAAGATGCTTGATAAGTTTTTTCAATGAGTACATACCTTGACAAGATTTTGAAGTAGTTCAAAATGGAACAGTCAAAGAAGGAGTTCTTGCCTGTGTTGCAAGGTGTGAAGTTGAGTAAAGACTCAAAACCCGACCACGGCAGAAAATAGAAAGAGAATGAAAAGTCATTCCCTATGCCTCGGTCATAGGTTCTATAAAGTATGCTATGCTGTTTACCAGTCCTATTGTATACCTTAGCATTTTTCTGGCAAGGGAGTACAATAGTGATCTAGGAGTAGATAACTGGACAGTGGTCAAAATTATCCTTAGAGGACTAAGGAGATATTTCTCGGTTATGGAGGTGATAAAAGAGTTCGTCGTAAAGAGTTACGTCGATGCAAGCTTTTTACATCGATCTAGATGACTCTAAGTCTCGATCTGGATACATATTGAAAGTG
The DNA here is from genome assembly GCA_032464435.1 of Aegilops umbellulata. Classification (NCBI taxonomy): domain Eukaryota; kingdom Viridiplantae; phylum Streptophyta; class Magnoliopsida; order Poales; family Poaceae; genus Aegilops; species Aegilops umbellulata. Next base: position 379,448,877 of record CP136056.1, on the reverse strand, counting down.
GGAGCAATTAGCTAGAGTAGCTCCGTGCAGAGCATTGTAGACATAGAAATTTGCGAAATACATACGGATCTGAATGTTGCAGACCCGTAGACTAAACTTATCTCACAAGCAAAACATAATCACTCTTTGGGTATTAATCACATAGCAATGTGAACTAGATTATTGACTCTAGTAATGTTGGGGATCGTAGCAGAAATTCAAAATTTTCCTACGTGTCACCAAGATCTATCTATGGAGAAACCAGCAACGAGGGAGAAGAGAGTGCATCTACATACCCTTGTAGATCGCTAAGCGGAAGCGTTCAAGTGAACGGGGTTGATGGAGTCGTACTCGCCGTGATCCAAATCACCGATGACCAAGTGCCCAACGGACGACACCTCCGCGTTCAACACACGTACAGCCCAGTGACGTCTCCCATGCCTTGATCCAGCAAGGAGAGAGGGAGAGGTTGAGGAAGACTCTGTCCAGCAGCAGCACAACGGCGTGGTGGTGGTGGAGGAGCGTGGAATTCTAGTAGGGCTTCGCCAAGCACTACGAGAGACGAGGAGGGAGAGAGGTAGGGCTGCGCCTTGGGAGAGTTCATCTCGTGTCTTGGGCAGCCCCAAAACCTCCACTATATATAGGGGCAAGGGGGAGGGGAAGGCGCCCTAGGGTTTCCCCTAAGGGGGGCGGCGGCCAGGGCAGATTGGATCTCCCCTTGGGTGACTTGGCCCCCAAGCCAGGAGGTAGGAACCCTAGATGGGGCGCCCCAAACCCCCTGGTCACGTGGGAATAGGTGAGGGGGCGCAAAGCCCCTTAGTGGGATGGTTTGCCCCCTTCCCTTGGCCCATGAAGCCCCCCAACACTTGCCGGGGCTCCCGAAACACCTTTCGGTCATGCTGGTCATCACCCGGTACTTCCTGAACACTCCCGGACTCCAAAACCCTTCGTCCAATATATCAATCTTTACCTCCGGACCATTCCGGAACTCCTCGTGACGTCCGGGATCTCATCCGGGACTCCGAACAACATTCACTAACCACATACAAACTTCCTTTATAACCCTAGCGTCATCGGACCTTAAGTGTGTAGACCCTACGGGTTCGTGAACCATGCAGACATGACCGAGACGTTCTCCAGTCAATAACCAACAGCGGGATCTAGATACCCATGTTGGTTCCCACATGTTCCACGATGATCTCATCGGATGAACCACGATGTCGAGGATTCGATCAATCCCGTATACAATTCCCTTTGTCTAGCGGTATTGTACTTGCCCGAGATTCGATCGTCGGTATCCCGATACCTTGTTCAATATCGTTACCGGCAAGTCTCTTTACTCGTTCCGTAACACATCATCCCGTAATCAACTCCTTGATCACATTGTGCACATTATGATGATGTCCTACCGATTGGGCCCAGAGATACCTCTCCGTCACACGGAGTGAAAAATCCCAGTCTCGATTCGTGCCAACCCAACAGACACTTTCGGAGATACCTGTAGTGTACCTTTATAGCCACCCAGTTACGTTGTGACGTTTGGCACATCCAAAGTATTCCTACGGTATCCGGGAGTTGCACAATCTCATGGTCTAAGGAAATGATACTTGACATTAGAAAAGCTTTAGCATATGAACTACACGATCTTTGTGCTAGGCTTAGGATTGGGTCTTGTCCATCACATCATTCTTCTAATGATGTGATCCCGTTATCAAATGACATCCAATGTCCATGGTCAGGAAACCGTAACCATCTATTGATCAACGAGCTAGTTAACTAGAGGCTTACTAGGGACATGGTGTTGTCTATGTATCCACACATGTATCTTAGTTTCCTATCAATACAATTCTAGAATGGATAATAAACTATTTATCATGAACAAGGAAATATAATAATAACCTATTTATTATTGCCTCTAGGGCATATTTCCAACAGTCTCCCACTTGCACTAGAGTCAATAATCTAGTTCACATCGCCATGTGATTAACATTCACAGGTCACATCGCCATGTGACCAACATCCAAAGAGTTTACTAGAGTTCATAATCTAGTTCACATCACTATGTGATTAACACTCAATGAGTTCTGGGTTTGATCATGTTGCTTGTGAGAGGGGTTTTAGTCAACGGGTCTGCAATATTCAGATCCGTATGTACTTCGCAAATCTCTACGCTATATTTGGAGCCATTTCAAATAACTGTTCTGCTTGGAGCTATTCCTAATTGTTGCTCCATTATACGTATCTGGCATCTCTACTCAAAGCTATCTGGATAGGTGTTAAGCTTGCATCGACGTAACTCTTTACGTCGAACTCTTTATCACCTCCATAACCGAGAAACATATCCTTATTCCTCTAAGGATAATCTTGACCGCTATCTGGTGATCTACTCCTAGATCACCTTTGTACCCTCTAGCCAGACATGTGGCAAGGCACATGTCAGGTGCGGTACACAGCATAGCATACTATGGAGCCTATGTCTAAGCATAGGGGACGACCTTCGTCCTTTCTCTCTGTTCTGCCGTGGTCGAGCTTTAAGTCTTAACTTCGTACCTTACAACTCAGGCAAGAACTTCCTTCTTTGACTTATCCATCTTGAACACCTTCAAGATCATGTCAAGGTATGTGATCATTTGAAAGTACCATTAAGCGTTTTGATCTATCCCTATAGATCTTGATGCTCAATGTTTAAGCAGCCTAATCCAGGTTTTCCATTGAAAAACACTTTTCAAATAACCCTATATGCTTTCTAGAAATTCTACATTATTTCTGATCATCAATATGTCAACAACATATACTCATCAGAAATTCTATAGTGCTCCCACTCACTTCTTTGGAAATACAAGTTTCTCATAAACTTTGTATAAACCCAAAATCTTTGATCATCTTATCAAAGTGTACATTCCAACTCCGAGATGCTTACTCCAGTCCTTAGAAGGATTGTTGGAGCTTTGCATACTTGTTAGCATCTTTCAGGATCGACAAAATCTTCTGGTTGTATCACATACAACCTTTCCTCAAGAACAAGGAAACAATATTTTGACATCCCATCTGCAAGATTTCATAAATAATGCAGTACCTGCTAATTCCAACAGACTCTTAGCATCGCTATGAGTGAGAAAGTCTCATCGTAGTCAACTCCTTGAACTTGTCGGGAAACACCTTAATGACAAGTCGAGCTTTCTCAATGGTGACACTTACCATCATTGTCTGTCTTCCTTTTAAAATCCATATGTACCCAACAGCCTTATGACTATCAAGTAGTTCTTTCAAAGTCTACACTTTGTTTTCATACATGGATCCTCTCTCGGATTTTATGGCCTCGAGCCATTTTTCGGAATCCGGGCCCACCATCGCTTCTCCATAGCTAATAGGTTCATTGTTGTCCAACAACGTGACCTTTTAAGACAGGGTTACCACTTAGAAGTTGTACACACCCTTGTCAACCTATGAGGTTTGATAGTAACTTGATCTGAAGCTCCATGATCATCATCATTAGCTTTCTCTTCAACTGAGGCAGGGGCCATAGAAACATTTTTCCTGTGCTTGCGCTACTCTCTGCCTGAAGTGAAGGTTCAAGTTCTATCTTCCTCCCACTCAATTCTTTCGAGAGAAACTTTTCCTCGAGAAAGGACCCGAATCTAGAAACAATCCCTATTGCTTTCAGATCTGAATTAGGAGGTATACCCAACTATTTTGGGTGTCCTATGAAGATGCATTTTATCCGCTTTGGGTTCGAGCTTATCAACCTGAAACTTTTTCACATAAGCGTCGCAGCCCCAAACTTTTAAGAAACGACAACTCAGGTTTCTCCAAACCATAGTTCAAACGGTTTCGTCTCAAAGGAATTACGTGGTGCCCTATTAAAGTGAGTGCGGTTGTCTCTAATGCCTAACCCATGAACGATAGTGGTAATTCGATAAGAGACATCATGGTACGCACCATATCCAATAGGGTGCAACTATGATGTTCGGACACACCATCACACTATGGTGTTCCAGGCGGTATTAGTTGTGAAACAATTTCCACAGTGCCAAACTCGTAACTCAGATATTCATTTCTATGATCATATCATAGACATTTTATCCTCTTATCACGAAGATCTTCAACTTCATTCTGAAATTATTTGAACCATTCAATAATTCAGACTTGTGTTTCATCAAGTAAATATACTCAGTATCTACTCAAATCATCTGTGAAGTAAGAGCATAACGATATCCACTGCGTGCCTCAGCACTCATTGGACTGCACACATCAAAATGTGTTACTTCCAACAAGTTGCTTTCTTGTTCCATTTTACTGAAACCGAAGCTTTCAGTCATCTTGCCCATGTGGTATGATTTGCATATCTCAAGTGATTCAAAATCAAGTGAGTCCAAACGGTCCATCTGCATGGAGTTTCTTCATGCGTATATACCAATAGACATGGTTCACATTACTCAGTCCTTTTTCAAAAATGAGTGAGTCCAAAGATCCATCAACATGGAGCTTCTTCATGCGTTTTATACCAATATGACTTACATGGTAGTGCCACAAGTAGGTGGTACTATCATTACTACCTTATATCTTTTGGCATGAACATGTGTATCACTATGATCGAGATTCAATAAACCATTCATTTTAGGTGCAAGACCATTGAAGGTATTATTCAAATAAACAGAGTAACCATTATTCTCCTTAAATGAATAACCGTATTGCGATAGATATAATCCAATCATGTCTATGCTCAACGCAAACACCAAATAACAATTATTTAGGTTTAACACCAATCTCGATGGTAGAGGGAGCGTGCGATGCTTGATCACATCAACCTTGGAAACACTTCCAACACGTATCGTCAGCTCACCTTTAGCTAGTCTCCGTTTATTCCGTAGCTTTTATTTCGAGTTACTAACACTTAGCAACCGAACCGGTATCTAATACCCTGATGCTACTAGGAGTACTAGTAAAGTACACATTCACATAATGTATATCCAATATACTTCTATCGACATCGTTCTCATCTACCAAGTATCTAGGGTAATTCTGCTCTAGTGGTTGTTCCCCTTATTACAGAAGCACTCAGTCTCGGGTTTGGGTTCAACCTTGGGTTTCTCCACTAGAGCAGCAGCTGATTTGCCGTTTCATGAAGTATCCCTTCTTGCCCTTGCCCTTCTTGAAACTAGTGGTTTCACCAACCATCAACAATTGATGCTTCTTCTTGATTTCTACTTTCGCGGTGTCAAACATCGCGAATATTTCAAGGATCATCATATCTATCCCTGATAGTTCATCACGAAGCTCTAGCAGCTTGGTGGCAATGACTTTGGAAAAACATCACTATCTTATCTGGAAGATCAACTCCCACTCAATTCAAGTGATCGTTGTACTCAGACAATCTGAGCACAAGCTCAACGATTGAGCTTTTCTCCCTTAGATTGCAGGCTAAGAAAATCGTCGGAGGTCCTATACCTCTTGACGTGGGCATGAGCCTGAAATCCCAATTTCAGCCCTCGAAACATCTCATATGTTCCGCGACATTTCAAACATGTCTTCGGTGCCTTAATTCTAAACCTTTTAACATTACCGAACTATCATGTAGTCATCAAAACGTGTATGTCCGATGTTCGCAACATCCACAGATCACGTTCGAGGTCCAGCACACCGAGCGTTGCATTAACGACATAAGTCTTCTACTGTCCGCATAATTGCTACTACCAACTTTCAACTTTATTTTCTCTAGGATCGTATCTAAACAGTAGAACTGAAGCGCGAGATATAATTTGCGAAGACCTTTTTGACTATGTTCAGGATAATTAAGTTCATCTTATGAACTCCCACTCAGATAGACATCCCTCTAGTCATCTAAGTGATTACATGATCCGAGTCAACTAGGCCGTGTCCGATCATCACGTGAGACGGACTAGTCATCATCGGTGAACATCTTCATGTTGATAGTATCTACCATACGACTCATGCTCGACCTTTCGGTCTCTTGTGTTCCGAGGCCATGTCTGTACATGCTAGGCTCGTCAAGTCAACCTAAGTGTTCTGCGTGTGTAAATCTGGCTTACACCCGTTGTATGTGAACGTAAGAATCTATCACACCCGATCATCACGTGGTGCTTCGAAACGACGAACTTTCGCAATGGTGCACAGTTAGGGGGAACACTTTCTTGAAATTTTAATGAGGGATCATCTTATTTACTACCGTCGTTCTAAGCAAATAAGATGTATAAACATGATAAACATCACATGCAATCAAATAGTGACATGATATGGCCAATATCATATTGCTCCTTTTGATCTCCATCTTCGGGGCTCCATGATCATCATCGTCACCGGCATGACACCATGATCTCCATCATCATGATCTACATCATCGTGTCTTCATGAAGTTGTCTCGCCAACTATTACTTCTACTACTACAGCTAACGGTTAGCAATAAAGTAAAGTAATTTACATGACGTTTATGTTGACACGCAGGTCATAAATAAATTAATACAACTCCTATGGCTCCTGCCGGTTGTCATACTCATCGACATGCAAGTCGTGATTCCTATTACAAGAACATGATCATCTCATACATCACATATATCATACATCACATCCTTTGGCCATATCACATCACATGGCATACCCTGCAAAAACAAGTTAGACGTCCTCTAATTGTTGTTTGCATGTTTTACGTGGCTGCTATGGGTTTCTAGCAAGAACGTTTCTTACCTACGCAAAACCACAACGTGACATGTCAATTGCTATTTACCCTTCATAAGGACCCTTTTCATCGAATCCGATCCGACTAAAGTGGGAGAGACAGACACCCGCCAGCCACCTTATGCAACTAGTGCATGTCAGTCGGTGGAACCGGTCTCACGTAAGCATACGTGTAAGGTTGGTCCGGGCCGCTTCATCCCACAATGCCGCTGAATCAAGATTGGACTAGTAATGGTAAGCATATTGAACAAAATCAACGCCCACAACTACTTTGTGTTCTACTCGTGCAAAGAATCTACGCAATAGACCTAGCTCATGATGCCACTATTGGGGATCGTAGCAGAAATTCAAAATTTTCCTACGTGTCACCAAGATCTATCTATGGATAAACCAGCAACGAGGGAGAAGAGAGTGCATCTACATACCCTTGTAGATCGCTAAGCGGAAGCGTTCAAGTGAACGGGGTTGATGGAGTCGTACTCGCCGTGATCCAAATCACCGATGACCAAGTGCCAAACGGACGGCACCTCCGCGCTCAACACACGTACAGCCCAGTGACGTCTCCCATGCCTTGATCCAGCAAGGAGAGAGGGAGAGGTTGAGGAAGACTCTGTCCAGCAGCAGCACAACGGCGTGATGGTGGTGGAGGAGCGTGGAATTCTAGCAGGGCTTCGCCAAGCACTACGAGAGACGAGGAGGGAGAGAGGTAGGGCTGCGCCTTGGGAGAGTTCATCTCGTGTCTTGGGCAGCCCCAAAACCTCCACTATATATAGGGGCAAGGGGGGGGAAGGCGCCCTAGGGTTTCCCCTAAGGGGGGCGGCGGCCAGGGCAGATTGGATCTCCCCTTGGCTGACTTGGCCACCAAGCCAGGAGGTGGGAACCCTAGATGGGGCGCCCCAAACCCCCTGGTCACGTGGGAATAGGTGAGGGGGGCACAAAGCCCCTTAGTGGGCTGGTTTGCCCCCTTCCCTTGGCCCATGAAGCCCCCCAACACTTGTCGGGGCTCCCGAAACACCTTTCGGTCATGCTGGTCATCACCCGGTACCTCCTGAACACTCCCGGACTCCAAAACCCTTCGTCCAATATATCAATCTTTACCTCCGGACCATTCCGGAACTCCTCGTGACGTCCGGGATCTCATCCGGGACTCCGAACAACATTCGGTAACCACATACAAACTTCCTTTATAACCCTAGCGTCATCGAACCTTAAGTGTGTAGACCCTACGGGTTCGGGAACCATGCAGACATGACCGAGACGTTCTCCAATCAATAACCAACAGCGGGATCTGGATACCCATGTTGGTTCCCACATGTTCCACGATGATCTCATCGGATGAACCATGATGTCGAGGATTCGATCAATCCCGTATACAATTCCCTTTGTCTAGCGGTATTGTACTTGCCCGAGATTCGATCGTCGGTATCCCGATACCTTGTTCAATCTCGTTACCGGCAAGTCTCTTTACTCGTTCCGTAACACATCATCCCGTAATCAACTCCTTGATCACATTGTGCACATTATGATGATGTCCTACCGAGTGGGCCCAGAGATACCTCTCCGTCACACGGAGTGACAAATCCCAGTCTCGATTCGTGCCAACCCAACAGACACTTTCGGAGATACCTGTAGTGTACCTTTATAGCCACCCAGTTACGTTGTGACGTTTGGCACACCCAAAGTATTCCTACGGTATCCGGGAGTTGCACAATCTCATGGTCTAAGGAAATGATACTTGACATTAGAAAAGCTTTAGCATATGAACTACACGATCTTTGTGCTAGGCTTAGGATTGGGTCTTGTCCATCACATCATTCTTCTAATGATGTGATCCCGTTATCAAATGACATCCAATGTCCATGGTCAGGAAACCGTAACCATCTATTGATCAACGAGCTAGTTAACTAGAGGCTTACTAGGGACATGGTGTTGTCTATGTATCCACACATGTATCTGAGTTTCCTATCAATACAATTCTAGCATGGATAATAAACGATTTATCATGAACAAGGAAATATAATAATAACCTATTTATTATTGCCTCTAGGGCATATTTCCAACAAGTAAACCCTTTGGGTATCAGTCACATGGAGATGTGTACTAATCACATAAAGATGTGAACTAGATTATTGACTCTAGTGCAAGTGGGAGACTGAAGGAAATATGCACTAGAGGCAATAATAAAGTTATTATTTATTTCCTTATATCATGAAAAATGTTTATTATTCATGCTTGAATTGTATTGACCGGAAACTTAGTACATGTGTGAATACATAGACAAACACAGTGTCACTAGTATGCCTCTACTTGACTAGCGCGTTAATCAAAGATGGTTAAGTTTCCTAGCCATGGACAAGAGTTGTCATTTGATGAACGGGATCAAATCATTACAGAATGATGTGATTGACTTGACCCATCCGTTAGCTTAGCACGATGATCGTTTAGTTTGTTGTTGTTGCTTTCTTCATAACTTGTACATGTTCCTATGACTATGAGATTATGCAACTCCCGATTACCGGAGGAACAGTTTGTGTGCTACCAAACGTCACAACGTAACTGGGTGATTATAAAGGTGCTCTACATGTGTCTCCGATGGTACTTGTTGAGTTGGCATATATCAAGATTAGGATTTGTCACTCCGGTTGTCGGAGAGGTATCTCTGGGCCCTCTCGGTAGTGCACATCACTATAAGCCTTGCAAGCAATGCAACTAATGATTAGTTGCGGGATGATGTATTACGGAACGAGTAAAGAGACTTGTCGGTAACGAGATTGAGCTAGGTATTGAGATACCGACGATCGAATCTCGGGCAAGTAACATACCGATGACAAAGGGAACAACGTATGTTGTTATGCGGTTTGACCGATAAAGATCTTCGTAGAATATGTAGGAGCCAATATGAGCATCCAGGTTCCGCTATTTGTTATTTACCGGAGACGTTTCTCGGTCGTGTCTACATAGTTCTCGAACCCGTAGGGTCCGCACACTTAACATTCGGTGACGATCGGTAATATGAGTTTATATGTTTTGATGTACCGAACGTAGTTCGGAGTCCCGGATGAGATCGGGGACATGACGAGGAGTCTCGAAATGGTCGATATATTGTACGACTATATTCGGACATCAGAAAGGTTCCGAGTGATTCGGGTATTTTTCGGAGTACCGGAGAGTTGCGGGAATTCGCCGGGGAGTATATGGGCCTTATTGGGCTTTAGGGGAAAGAGAGGGGGGCTGCGCGCCCCCCAAGGCTTAGTCCGAATTGGACTAGGGGGAGGGGCTGCGCCCCCTCCTTCCTTCTCTTCTCTTCTCTTTTCCCTTTCCTTCTCTCCTACTCCTACTACATGGAAGGGGGGAATCCTACTCCCGGTGGGAGTAGGACTCCCCAGGGCGCGCCATATTAGAGGGCCGGCCCTCCCCCTCCTCCACTCCTTTATATACGGGGGAGGGGGCACCCTAGGACATACAAGTTTATTGTTCCAAGTCGTGTGCGGTGCCCCCTCCCCCATAATCCACCTCGATCATATCGTAGTGGTGCTTAGGCGAAGCCCTGCGTCGGTAGCAACATCATCACCGTCATCACGCCGTTGTGCTGACGGAACTCTCATGTGAAGCTCTGCTGGATCGGAGTTAGTGGGACGTCATCGAGCTGAACGTGTGCTGAACTCGGAGGTGACGTACGTTCGGTACTTGGATCGATCGAATCGTGAAGACATACGACTACATCAACCGCGTTCTCATAACGCTTCCGCTTACGGTCTATGAGGGTACGTAGACGATACTCTCCCCTCTCGTTGCTATGCATCACCATGATCTCAGGTGTGCGTAGGATTTTTTTTGAAATTACTACGTTCCCCAACAACTTCTTCATCCATTGCAGATTGTCCTGTTTTTTCATATTGTTGTTATGTTTGCATTGTTTGCATATGTTTGTGTGCTTAATGATTCTATTTGAGGATAGGAGTATAAAATATGCAAAGGAATTTAGTATGCAATGTTAAATTATAATTTTAGTGATTTGGTACAGTAGAGATTGATAAGTTTATTGCATTGATTTATATTAAATTATCTCACGAGTTCTTATTTAGTTTTGTGTGTATGAAGCTTTTAAGATTTAGGGAAATCGTGATATAAAAGGAATTAAGGAGACGCAAAAGCTCAAGCTTGGGGATGCCCAAAGCACCCCAAGATAATATTTCAAGAAGTCTCAAGCATTTAAGCTTGGGGATGCCCCGGTAGGCATCCCACCTTTCTTCATCAACAATTATCGGTTAGTATCGGTTGAGCCTAAGTTTTTGCTTCTTCACATGAGTTGTTTTATTCTTAGAATGTCACTTTGTTTTATTTTACTTGTTGTTTTAATAAAATACTTAGATTTGAAAGTTTTTAAATAAGAGAGAGCCCTCACATATCTACCTATTTACTTAAGTACTCGCATGATCTTCACTTATATCTTTTTGGAGTAGTTTGTCATTTACTCTCGTGCTTCACTTATATCCTCTGAGTAAATTGTTGAATAAATTGAATGTAATGAAGTTGAAATTATATGTCCATATCATGCCTAGCGGTAGCTTCACATTGGGTTTATAAAGTGAATTTTTTTGAATCTTGACAATCCCAATATTGGTCATACAAGCAATTCATGAATGATTACTATAAGTAAGAGAACTTTCACATGCAAATATATTATCTTGGACATATTCTATGATTGTGAATACCCATTAATTATTTCAAACTTGAGCAAATCAGTTGAAGTTGGACAAGGAAGACAACGTAATGAGTTATGTTTGGGTATATTTGCATGGAAGTTATATTGTCATGGATCCTCCAACATGTGGTGTTTGCCTAGGATCTTTTGCTAGCCAAAATTCGTACTAAGTAGAGATACTACTTGTGCATCCAAAAACCCCTTAAACCCAGTTTCTTTCCATGAGTGTCCACCATACCTACCTATGGATTGAGTAAGATCCCTCAAGTAAGTTGTCATCGATGCATAAAGCGATAAAAATTGCTCCTGAATATGTTTTATCTTTTATTGTAAGGGAAAATTGAGTGTTGTACGAACTTGTGATGGCAAAGTAATAAAAGCGATGGACTGCATAATAAAGGTTGCTATCATAAGAGGCAATATAATGTGATGTTCCCTTGCATTAAGAGCCTAGGCATCCAAAAATAAAAAGCACATGACATCCCTCTGCGAAGGGCCTATCTTTTACTTTTCAGTATTTACTTTTATGCAAGAGTCAATAGTACGCATTCTCATTTCAACCTCAATTATTATCTAGTTGGCAAGCATGATGTGGTGGGGAAAGATCTAGGCACATATGGCCAGTCAAATATATTTGATCATGATTTATTATTGCTCATAATTATCTCTATGATAAATGAGTTGGGAGGCAAAATATTAAGCCCCTACCTTTCTCTGTGTTCGATGGATGCCATTTGTTCTAAAAATATGCTTTGAGTACTAGCAATCATGGAAGACTATATGATGATTGAGTATGTGGAGCTCTTACTTAGACTCTGTTGAATAAGTTGAATTGTAATTGTTTGGTGACTAAGAATATAGGTTGTTGAGTTTCAAGAGAATTCATTGTTTGAACCTTAACATGTGAATTGGTTGCTACTTTGATATGAGAAGATTTATGAGAAAGAATTGATGTTATGATGCTAGGAAAAGTGATTCAAATTATCACTGATCAAACTTGATTGAAATTATCACTGATCAAATTTATGAGAAAGAATTGATGTTATGATAGCAATAAACTTGACACGATCATATGCTACATTCATAGTTTGGGTCTTGTCCATCACATCATTCTCCTAATGGTGTGATCCCGTTATCAAATGACAACTCATGTCTATGACTAGGAAACCATAGCTATCTTTGATCAACGAGCTAGTCCGGTAGAGGCTAACTAGGGACATGTAGTTGTCTATGTACCCACACATGTATTTGAGTTTCCACAATTATATCATGGATAATAAACGATTATCATGAACAAGGAAATATAGTAATAACCACTTTATTATTGCCTCTAGGGCATATTTCCAACATGGGACACGCCGGGGTTTGAACCGACGGCTCCTGACTCCAGGCTGCTATTGCTCGACGTAACGGTGGGTCCTCAGACCTCGGATGAAGACCATCTCCTCTTCCACAACTCCTGTGGCACCTTTGTCGTCCCGAAGCAGCTCTGACTCGGGCTGTTGTGGCTCCATTTTTCTTCTCCCATGAGATAGCTAGGTTGAGCTCCTGCACATTGAGTAATATAAGATGCAACACACACAAACCTGCTATTTAAAGGGCTAACTCTAGAAACAACATCACATTTTTAGTACATGACTGACCATGTCAATTCCGAAGAAACTGAGATGATGTGACATTACCTATCGAGCACGACCAAGGGTGCTTGAGTTTGCACAGGTGCCAACCTCGAACTTCAGCATGTCAGCGACATGACGATGGGTTTGTCGAGCGCTTCGAAGCCCGTGTCATAGACCTCCTCGGCGTTGGTTCAAGGAGGCATCATTGTCAATGTTTGCAACGGCGCAACAGAGGGATTTGGGGAGCCAAAGGGGGGAGCATCGGGAGGGTAACGGGAAGGCGCTAACGTGGGAGTCATCATCGGAGACAGAGGTGGCTAGGGTTAGCCGCACGACCACACGCGGGGGTGGGACGACGATGCATCGGTGGATGTTGGAAAGAAGAAGAGTCGGATGAGATTCAGTTGTGCTGTGGTGGCGCCAATCAGGAGCAGAGGTGTCCGATACTGGACGGCAGCAACGCCGGCGCAAGAAGGAGAGTGGAGATGGGGGAGAAGGGGAGAGGCGAGCGAAAGAGATGTGTGCGTAGGTCTTCTGTGTGTTGGACGAGAGAAGGAATTCAACCAACGATAAACCGTAGGACCAACAGGAGGGTGGACCGGCACACGGAGTGGAATACGTAAGACGGGAGACGGAACATCGGTTTTTAGCCTTGGCGGGAAGAAAAAATCTAGGTCAGGCGATGTGGGAGGTAAGGCGAAACTAAATCAATAAGGCAAGACTACCAACTGCACTGTAAATAGTGCTCCCTCAAATCCATATTAGTTGTCGTTGAACTATATATATCTGAACGTATTTCAATGTTAGATACATCCATTTGAGCGGGTAAACGGCGTGACAATCAAATAGAGTTTAGTTACTTTTATAAAAAATACAAATAAACATTCAATGTCAATTTAGAAGTAATAATCATGTAAAACTAAAAAATGGGAACATTTTCCTTATTAGACACGTATAATGTTTACTGGCGACCAACCCACGCCACCTCGCCTCGGCCAAAAATTTATGACTACCCGTTCTCAATAAAGATGAAATCTTTTCCTCACCAGACACGTACAATGCTTATTGGCGACCAACCCCCACGCTACCTCGCCTCGGCCAAAAACTTGGGACTACCCCTTCTCAATAAAAATACTCCCTCTGTTCACTTTTATAAGGCGTTGTAGACATTTGAGACAGTGTGCAAAACAGCTCAATTTTAGTTGTCTGAAATGACTTACAAAAGTGAACGAAGGGAGTAGAATCTTTTCCTCACCAGACACATACAATGCTTATTGGCGACCAACCCCGCGCCACCTCGCCTAGGCTAAAAACTTAGGTCGACCCTTCTCAATAAAAATAAGAAGCTTTTTCCCATCAGACACGTACCATGTTTATTGACGACCATCCACGCCACCTCAGCTCGACTAAAAACTTAGGACGACCACTTCAAAGAGGAACCCTGAGGTCAGGCCGACCTACCGCGCCGGGCCTCCGCCCCCCTCCTCACCCTCCCGCCCTACCTACTTCGCTCCCCAACCATCTCGCTCCTCTCCCTCTCTCTTTCACACGCACCCACCTCCCCTGCCCCTTTCCTTCCAGCCCGGCACGCCTGATTCTGAAATCCAAATCCAGAGATCCCAATTCCACTTTCCAGGCTGCAGCGGCGGGCCGGGGGGCGGTCAGCCATGGAGTTTAAGGTGGCATCGAAGGCGGCCGCGTTGCCCGCAGCCTGGCACGGCACGAGCCAGGGAGCGCAGGGCCGGAGCAGCGTCGCCTTTGGATCGGCGTGGGGGAAGGCGTCGCCGCGGCGGGCGCGGGCGCTGCTCGCTGCAACTAACAACTCCGCGCCGGTGGCCAGGTATGGCTTCATGTTATGCTTACCGACATTGATTCCCCCGTTTCTTTTGCTTTGCTTATGGATAGGGATGTTTCCGTGTTGGGGGTTGGTGATTTGGTGTATTCATTCTGGGATTGGTTGCGATGTTTTCAGTTACAAGTATTTAAGTTGTGAAATATTCAGTCCGGTTGCCCTGTTTTCAGTTACAATTATTTAAGGTACGAAATATTAAGTCTATGGTTGCTTTGGTATGAAGTTAATGATTGAGTTATCTCAAGCTTTTTTTTAGGTACTCTAGTTTGACTCGTGATCTCAATAGCAGAGAGTTGAATGGTTTATTATGTTGTGCCTTCTGCTTAAACCACTAACTTCTTGTCGGTGGAAGAGTTTAACTTTGAAACATAGCATGTGACCTGGATTGTAGCCTTATAGGGGTTGTGTTTGGTCTTTTGTGTCTTGTTGACTTTTCAAATTATGTTTAACCATGCAAATTATTTCAGCATCTTTTTTACTTCCACCGAAATAGTACATTAATATTTGATGACTTGACCACATGTCTTCAAGTCATACTGAAAGACCAAAAAATGGTGAATTATTAACTTTGACTAGGGCATGCTTGTAATGTCTTAGTGACTAAGGCTCAACTAATTGTGGTGAGACTTTCTGCAAACGTGTGTGCAAGTGCAACCTTGAGCAGAGCATTGAATTATAGCACTATGAATGGATTAACCTGGTTTTGATAACTTTGACTTATAGCTATGATGCTTCTGCAAAAGAATGTTGTTTTTGGTTACACTGCAAGGAAATGATAACTTTTCTTAATGGCACACTTCTTCTAGGATGGAGAAACAGAGGATAGATCAAAGTCAAATACTGACTTTGGACAGTATCAGAACCTCGTTGATTAGACTAGAAGACAGCATCATATTCGGTCTCTTGGAGAGAGCACAGTATTGTTACAATGCTGATACATATGATAGCAATTCTTTCCATGTGGATGGATTTGGCGGCTCTTTGGTTGAATTCATGGTTAGAGAAACTGAAAAGCTACATGCAAAGGTGGAGCATCCTTGCAATTAGAAATATAATTGATCATGGCATTGCCTGGAAAATACATATGCTGATCTTTCTTATGTAGGTTGGGAGATACAAGAGCCCAGATGAGCACCCATTCTTTCCAGAAGATCTGCCTGAGACACTGTTGCCGCCTATCCAGTATCCAACGGTAATGCACATTTCAAGTTTTTTTGGGTGTCCTTGTAGGCCTGTAGATATTTTTTGTCAATGTAGGAAAACATGGTCCTGCAATTGCCAACTAACATATCAGGTTTTTGATATCGGTCCATGAACGATTGAACAATATGGTGCTTCTGTTTTCCATTGTTACTTGTTAGCAACTAGCATTCTTTTCAGTTTCATTAGAAGCTCTGACCATCCATCTGGAGCCTGAAACATCTGTCGATATTGATTGTGGAATACTATCATCTATTGAAAGACTCATATTTCTAGTGGATTACTGTGTTGTTCTTGTTGATGCAATTTTGGATGGATTCTTATGTTGTCTTTATTATTTTCATAGGTTCTGCATCCTATCGCTGATTCCATTAATATCAACAAAGAGATTTGGAAAATGTACTTTGATGAAGTTCTTCCAAGGCTAGTGAAAGAAGGAAGTGATGGAAATTCTGGATCCAGTGCTCTTTGCGACACGACCTGCTTGCAGGTACTACACTAGATCAATACTGCTGGTCTTTGAGTCGGACAGCTAATTGTTGCAAATCATTTTTTACCATGCCACAACTTTCATTCACTGAAAATAAGCCTTGTCATTACCATTGTTTGCAAGATTTTGTGCTGTCGTAATTTTATTATATGTCATTTCCATATGACTAAGCTGAGGTTCACTAGAGGCTCCTGCAACTAAGC
Organism: Aegilops umbellulata; assembly: GCA_032464435.1. NCBI lineage: Eukaryota > Viridiplantae > Streptophyta > Magnoliopsida > Poales > Poaceae > Aegilops > Aegilops umbellulata. Next base: position 379,432,136 of record CP136056.1, on the reverse strand, counting down.
ATTTCTTTGTGAAGTACATTTTGCTCATCTGTCTTTTCCACCACTGTTCTGTAATTCAGGCACTCTCTAAGAGAATCCACTATGGAAAGTTTGTGGCAGAGGCCAAGTTTCAAGAGTCCCCTGAAGATTACACGCAAGCAATAGAAGATAAGGTGAGTGCTCTATGTTACAATGAGGGGTAACGCCGTCATACTTCTCTTCCGCTTACATTGTTTCAAATGGACCGTGGCAATTTGATCCCATTGTGGAAACAACCAATTTGTCGGGCTGCCATTGCAGGACGGCGCTCGACTAATGCAGCTCCTCACCTACGAGACGGTCGAGCGTGCGATCGAACATCGGGTGGAAACCAAGGTCAAGATATTTGGACAGGAGGTGAACATAGGAGCTGAAGCCAAGGGCATGGCGCCTGTGTACAAGATCAGGCCCAGCCTGGTCGCTGGACTGTACAGCAACAGGATCATGCCGCTGACCAAGGACGTCCAGGTAGCATACTTGCTAAGGAGGCTGGACTGAGTGCTCACAAATGTGCAGTGCAGTGCCTGCTCCGTCGTCCGATTTTCTCGCGTCATCAAAGAATAAACGGGACAGGAAACGGCCATAGGCATATTCATATGGGGACTCAACTTGGAAGAACATATTTGAGACGTTTATTGTTTTATCTATATAGATTTTTGTATCACAAGAGCAAGAGGAGCCACCGTGCGGTGGGACTGTGGCATATGATCATTTCTATTGCTGTTGGTGTTTTGCAAAGCTTTGAATCTTAGAGCAGCTCTTGCTGATTCTGTAAAACCTCAGCCTGTATAATGGTTTTAAGGACGATTGGTCAAGTTTGTAGAGAGGTTGGCGGCAAAATCCGTTTTTTTTAGTTGAGCAAAATCAAATTCAGCATAACATGTTCTGCCTACTTTGCCTGCGATGTGGGACCCACCTGGTGGGGGTTAGAGAGCTGGGCGGCAGCGCAAGCGAGCATGGAGGTTTTACGGAGTGTTTGTGACTTGTTAGCATTTTTGCTCTAAGTTGTCTTTGTGACTCTAAATATATAGGCCGGAGGTGGAGGCATATGGAACACCCTCCAAAACATATAGCAACTAGATCGGCAACGCGCCTTGGCGCGAGGGTGCCTGTCTGGACGTTTTGTCGAAGCACGTAACACTATGTCAGTAGGAACCTAGGTATAGCATTTGCACTTATGCAGGATAATAATAAATTAAAGAAACATTCAATTGTGGTAAAAGTAAAACACAATGGAGCACAAGATCAACATCGGTTTATAAGACAGGATCAAGCTTGGCGCGTTTATACAACCACAAAAGATAGCCATTCGACATGAAGTTCGATACCAAAAGCGAGAACACATAAGAGGAGGTAATAAGAACAGGAACATAATAAAAAGAGTCAACTACGGAGCCATTATCACTAAGCATACTAATAAATGGCGTAATTCATCTGCCTTGTCGATGTGCTTCATAGGGACTACCTTCCACGAACCTGATACAAACAAACTATGAGATGTATGTAATTCAATGATTTCTGTACTCAAGCATCAACCCTAGTATCTTGAACTTTAACAATAGGCCAATCAGAATCAAAATGGTCCAAGTAAGCAATAGCCCTTATCTAATACATGGAATACACAACATAGAAAGCATCACATGAGAGGTAAGGTGGTATACAGAGGAATGCATATTCTTGTCAGCCGAGCAACCAAATCAAAGGAAACTTATCTTTGCATTCATTATTCCATCAACCATGAAGAGTCACTCGGAAGCAAAGTTTGTTTTCATGCACAAATTGAGAAGCCACCAAACACTATATGAACATAAAAGTATATTTCACTATTGGTTTAGTAGCAAATAACCTAAGCATAGTGCATATGACAACATGCAACAACTTAAGAAAGTGATCATATTATCTCTCTGAACCAAAAAGGCCAGATTACACTTCACTGTCTTATCACACTACAATCAGAAGTTTGATATACTATTATAGATCTGTATACACCTCACTGTCTTATCACACTATTATACATAAGATTAACCAATGAAATGAGGCTGGGACCTAGCGGGACGGACGTTGGGGCTAAACACCGGTCACTGGGGGTGGTGAACGGAACAGGCAAGGGATTTCATCCATTAATAAAGCTAGTCCAACCTTCTTAATCATGATAACATATAAAGGCAGGAGGCTCACTTTTTTTGTTGTAGGTTGGCGATGAGGCAGTAGCTACAAGATCGGAGGAGGAGGCCGTTAGGGGGCGGAGGAGGCCGAAGCGAGCTCGTGCCGGTCGGTGGCAGCAGGATTTATCACGAAGGCAGCACCTGTGCACCTAACACGGCGTATCAAAGGCTGCTCACCTCGGGCCATCCAGGCCATCCTAGGAAGAGCGAAACTGCATTGGCACTAGTATCCGTAAATATGCTTGTTTAGGAATTTGGATCAAAATATAACTGCACCTGTTGCAACTGGGCATGAATACACATATGTGCATTTGTGTGTCTCATATATTTGTTTAGAGCAGAACTTAGACACACAACACACACACGCGCGCGTGCACGCACACACACAGACACACACAAATTGGTATTTTATATTAGGGGTGCAGTCCAACCAATGGTTCATAACAACGCATGTATACAACAGAAGGCACCACAAGCAAACCAAATCAGGTATGAAAATAGTAATAGCAAAGCAAAATGAGAATAGTAGTCTTCTTTGCTCACCAAGTATAGCGATCGGTAGTCGATAGTCTGGGTCTGGGACGACCGTTTCTCTGGTGGTCTTCTTTGCGGTCTTTCTCCCAAACTGCAAAGAAGGGGGGACAAAATAGGTTAACAGATTAATGCAGATACAAGATTGAAAGTAGAGTATACTCTCGAGGTAGTACTTCACAAAGATGTTTGTGAGCTAACCAGAGATACTACTGGTGTGCTTCACCGTTGCTTCCAGCCATGTGAGCAAGGGTTATACCGTGTATGTGCTCTTGTTGGAGGGCGCCGCCAGTTCCACCACCTCATGCGCTGACTGACACATGGTGGTGAAGTGGTGGCTAGGCATGGAGGTATCTTCCCAGTGGAGAGCTCCCAATCGAAAACACATCAAGCAAAGAATCAGAAAAAAAAGAACCAAACAAAATAATTAATAGTAAAACACCAATTCCTCATATAATAAGAAACGGGAACTGGGAGCCGACTGGATAACCAAATTACCCAGCAACCAAGAATAACATTTTGATTCGAAGAACTGCAACCACAATAAGAATAGACCCTCAATGCTCTTTTCTAGTCAACCATGTGACCTATCTGGCATGTGATTATATGGCTAAGCAAGGACATAATAAGCACAACTGGGAGCCGTCTGGATGACATTTTGATTCAAAGAACTGCGACCACAATAAGCAGAAGGGTAAGGTGTTTGCATTCTGCATCAACTATGCATGCTAAGCTCAACCCCAAAAACCTGTCTTCCAGGATGTAGCTCAAAGTTTGTAGCTATAAATAAACTACAAGACAAAGCTCCAATTGTTATGCTAGTTCTCTTCTGGATCTATGGTGAAGAATTGGTAGCCAACATGTATGAATGTTCGAGAAAATATGTAACATGGATAACAATGTGTCTTGGTGTGTTTGCATAATAGTTCTCTCTCCTACTCTGATAATACGATGGACAATTTTGTAGCTTGCAGTCTGTAGGAAACGAAAGCTTTCACTCTGTATCTAAGATTACTTACATTATCTATATCCAATTTGTAGCTGTCAAACTGACTAAAGGCATAAGGATTAAAAATAGCTACCTCACCTTTTGACAGAAAAAAATGATCTCATCGTCATCATCACAAATGAATAGGTACATTATGTACAAAAACATTTCAACAATTGACTCAAATCTGTGGAAACAAATCAGTGAAATGATCTCAGGAAGATATAGTCAGAACCTGAGCTATAAATTGGTCTCAGAAATAAAACTGACAGCATGATTGTTTAAGTGTCGCAGAAACCAGAGAGATAGTCAGGCATTTGCTCTACAAATTGAGCTCAGAAGCAAGTATAAACTAAAACAGATATTGGCTTAAATTTGTACTCCATCCATAAACTAATATAAGAGCATTTAGATCACTGTTTTAGTGATCTAAACACTCTTATATTAGTTTACAGAGGGAGTACATAATAAAAAGATAAATTATAACACATTTGAGATAAATTATACATGTCTCGAACACAGCAAAACAAATATATGTGCCAAAAATTACTCATATATTATATCAGCTTAGCAGGGAAGTCACGAGATTGAGAGGCCTAATATTGCATCATCAAATAGTAAAGTGCCTACTGATTTGAACTTTAGCAAGCAACAAACAATGCCCAAAAAGCTTAGATAAAATTCAACACGAACACAGTCATAGAAAAATATGCCTAAGAAGTCCAAAATATGAACATGGTCCTAAAACTTCCCAAAATACCATACTGGACACCAAATACTTTGCTATGTTATCTACTATCCAGGATACGACCTAAAATCTCATGGAGAGTATTAAATTGTTCCAAATATCATTCCAGAACCCAGAAAAGAGATTATTCATTTGATTTATTCAAATGCTTTGGTACTAAAGCTTCGCTTCCCAAGATGCACCAGCACCTTATGAATTGCCATATCCACTAAAAGGACCAGCATATGGACTGCCAGCCAAGCAAAAACAACAGAACTTTTTCTTGTTGGTACCTGAATATTCGGGGCAGTCGCTGTGCTGAACATAACATAAACAACAGAACTTGATGGCAAAGTGGAATTGAAATACCTTCATGATCACTGGTGTAAATCGAGTCGTTTTGATCCTTGTCTTTTTCACGACGTGTTTGCTACCAGAGCCCTAGCAGAAGTGGAATCGAAGTCAGGCCAAAGACAACAAAACAACAGTTAGTTAAGCCTATGATATTTTTCCTGAGAGTGAACACTACCCATTTATGATTATATATATATGTACCTTACAATTGGAAATGAATTTAGAATATGCTATTTACTGTTATCGACCTCTGTACCAGACTATAATATTTTATAGGGAATAGTTAACCATTCATGCAATGTATATATTACCTACAACATCGAACCTTTGTCTTCTTAGCATGGCGACGTTTGCAGCGGTGCCCATCTGATCATCAGAGACAATTGGTCAGTTGAATGTAAGATTTGAAACAGAAATTAGCAGCAACTATACTCCCACTGACTATACCTTCGTCATGGATTACGTAAATCAGGTTACTGATCCTTGCTCCTTTCATAGCGCAATTGTTACTGAAGCCTTAGCAAGAGCAAAACCAAATTGTGACAGAAAAAAAAGCAAAAGATCAGATTCTATTATGAGCCTACACACAATTTTCACCGCCAGCAAACAATTTATTATGACTAAACCATGGTATGTCCCAGGATTAATCCTACCATTTAGACCAAGCTATAAGTTCGGCTAGAAGTAATTAAACTGTGAGCCACGCATGTTTTAGCATTATCAATAAACAGATCTATACATACCACATAAAGTGTAGCCGCCAATGTTTTACTTTGTTTTCTAAGGAACAAGAAAGAAAAGATAGAAAAAAATGAGATAGAGACGGTAAGTACAGGTCATGGCGATCAGAATCAATATTCTGCTTGAAAGAAGCACAGCTGCACCTCAGGGCGACCGCACAACACTATTTTTCTCTGCAATCGCCTTTGTTAACGTTCATGAACAACAAGTATCACTCTATACAAATGTTGTAATGTTTTTCCTTGAATGTTTGGGATCCAGTTTCTTGAGCTATTGCATCCGTCCTAAGTGCACGCGCATTACCAATTGAAATTTGAACTGAATTACAAAAGCAATCTAGGCCTACTCAAAACCTCATGGACTCAAAAATTGACCGTAACCAAGACAACACAGTCGACTAATTTTAAGCAGCAAACAAGACAGGGTGGAATCAGAGTTCAACCTCTTTTTGTCCGATCTTCCCATGAACATTCTTCTGTGCTGCTGAAATCAAAACAAACCACATCAATATGAAGGAAGTCTCAAGAAAATGAATGGTCGAATAAATTTTCCTCTATAAAGTAGTGCAATAGCAGGATAGTAGATAAATGCTACGGGTAACAACAGAAATGTGAAGAAGAATGTAACTGTACAATTTAGAACATTGTCCATATGATGCCCATCAAATTAATCTGCTGCTCTTATCTATGACATATGGTAGATCTACCACAACACATAAAAAAGTTGAATAAAGGTATGCTCATAGCCGTGGTGGGGTTGTTAATTAGAGGACCACTAATCTGCTGGAGAGAACAATGCACATAGATGATTGTGCAGAATTTCAGAGGTGCAGAATGAAACCCACTTCTCATGTGTTTGCTGCTAACACACCATGGCTTACAAAACTAATGCATGAGATTAATATGATAGATATATGATTGTATGTCAGATATAAAACCTCCACTTGCACGAAGTAGATCAAGTAGTGGAGAACCCATCCAAGCTACTGTAAAGACCTCGTCCTACCCCATGACAGTGGTGATCTGCAATCCAAAATGATGATAGTACGAACCGTCAGAGAGAGAGAGAGAGAGAGAGAGAGAGAGAGAGAGAGAGAGTTTACGTACACAACTGAACAAAGACCATGCTTCAATTATAAATCATGCCTGGATGTTGGCATTCATCCCATGGTTCCGACATAAATTAACCAGAAGGGTTGACACACTACAACCCATCATTGGTGCAGCAGCAGATACAATCAATTTATAATGTACAAAAAAGGCTACCAAAATACACATATGCATAAAGAATTTAAGCACATAATAGCAGGAAATTTCGCCTGATTTAACAGGTAGAGTTTTTGAATTAGGTAAGGGTGAAGACGATGCACAAGTAACATCTTATATTTGCACCAATAAGAAACTATATGCCTGGATGCACCAAGACTGCTCTCTCCAGTCAGTGTAGTTGCAAGCAAATTCGAGCTTGCCTCCTTAAATAATAACCTCTTAGCTGACCGCAAAATTGGATTGTCAACTGCCATGCACAATTCCCTTTAATAACCTAAAGACACCATATGCCCAATGAGAAGAAAACAAATAAGATAATAATGTAAGTTACTAAATCATAGGATAAACACATCCAGAACCTATTTTTCTGAGAAGGGGCCTCACCTTGCCGTTGTTCCTACAGGTTGACATTGCTTGGGGAGGCATGGAGAGACCAGGGATGTGGTTCTCCTGTCGCAACCACCGATTGGAGATGCAGCACCCACATGGGTTGAGCAGCAACTCACTTATTCCTCGTATGTTTCTTGGTGGCGGCCATGCCTCTTCTTCACATAAGCACTAAGTAACAGGGGGAGCATGACACTAACGAATCTTCAGTGCAAGAAAGAAGGAATGTAAGCAGGGTGAGGGCTAGGCATACAAACATGTGTTGTGGTGCAATAGTGAGGACGGCGAGGAAACGACAGCGGTGGCGGCGTCCGGTCGCCGGCAACCATGGAGATCCCCACTACCGGAACAGGGCCCTGTGCCGACGGCCATATATATGCCGACGGCCCCCGTCGGCCCAATCTGGGCTATGCCGACAGCCAAGCACAGGCCGTCGGCGTAAAAAAGCCGTCGGGCTATCCCGAGCTATGCCGACGGCCCCCGTCGGCCCAGATGAGCCGTCGGCGTATCCCAAGCTACGCCTACAGCAGCCGTCGGCATAGTTGCGGGCCCGGCGATCCGGCTCGTACCGTGCGGCTAACGGCGTCCGATCTATGCCGACGGCCGAGACGGGAGGCCGTCGGCATATATGCGTTTACCACCTCACCGATCCGAGGCGCACCGACCACCGTCTATGCCGACGGCTGCCGTCGGCATAGATGCCACATCATCGATCCGCGGCGCGCCGGCCATCTGCCCTAGCCGCAGCTATGCCGACGGCTTTGCCGTCGGCATAGTTTTTTTCTTTTTTTTCTTTTTTTTCATAGCTATATTTTATGTTTTCTTAAATATTATTATTTGACTAACTTACATATAGTACGTGTTAATAAGCATACATACATTATTTTTTGGTTCTGTACAGAGCGGTGTGACCCCCCTCACGAACGGTGCCGCCGCCAGCCGACACTTGGAATGGGGAACAGCCGCATCGGGTCAATACGAAGGGGACTTTGCTCCCGAGTGTTTATATATATATCGGATGACCTACCACAACCGGGTGGTGTTGTGGCATGTCCGAAGAGGCGGCACGCGTCTCCGGTGCGTGGCCCCCCTCACGGACGGCGCCGCCGCCGGCACCTGGAGGGGGAAAACTGCCGCGTCGGGTCTACAGGAAGTGGATTTAGCTGTGCCGGATGTTGCTCCCCGGTGTCCCTCTGTGCTGACCTGACACAACCAGGTGGAGAGGCCCACTGGTAAAAGCCCGTCCGTGGGAAGTCAAAGGGCTAGATTTCGTGGTCAACCGCTCCAGGGTTAGGCGGGACGGGCCCCTGGGGGGGTAGCAATGCCACTGGAGCGTCGCACCGGCCCCTCATACATGCGGGGTGGTGTGGTGGCATGTTCGAAGAGGCGGCACACGTCTCCAGGGTGTGCCCCCCCTCACGGACGGCGCCGCCGCCGGCACCTAGAGGGGGGAAACGGACGCGTCGGGTCTACACGGAGGGGATCTTGGTGTGGGTCTGGCCCGGATGTTGCTCCAAAGTGTTCCTATGGGCTGACCTAACACAACCGGGTGGGGAGGTCCACTGGTCAAAGCCCGTCCGTGCAAAGTCAAAGGGCTAGATCCCGTGGTCAAACGCTACAGGGTTAGACGGGACGGGGACCCTGGGGGGTAGCAATGCCACCGGAGCGTCGCACCGGGCCCTCATACATGCGGGGTGGTGTGGTGGCATGTCCGAAGAGGCGGCACACGTCTCCGGGGTGTGCCCCCCCTCACGGACGGCGCCGCCGCCGGCACCTGGAGGGGGGAAACGGACGCGCCGGGTCTACACGGAGGGGATCTTGCTGTGGGTCTGGCCCGGTTGTTGCTCCAAAGTGTTCTTATGGGCTGACCTAACACAACCGGGTGGGGAGGTCCGCTAGTCGAAGCCCGTCCGTGCAAAGTCAAAGGGCTAGATTTCCGTGGTCAAACGCTACAGGGTTAGGCGGGACGGGGGCCCTGGGGGGTAGCAATGCCACCGGAGCATCGCACCGGGCCCTCATACATGCGTGGTGTGGTGGCATGTCCGAAGAGGCGGCACGCGTCTCCGGGGCGTGGCCCCCCCTCACGGACGGCGATGACACGGTAGTAGACGTTCTGCGGTAACGATGCGGCGTGAATATTATTAAATACTCGGAGCGCGATAAGATCATGAATTTTTTTTGCACGACGTGGGCACATGTGCTATAGGAACGATGGTATTTTTTCATAATTTTTGGTGATGGAGAAGTATCCGAAAAATTCCCTCTACGCGGATTGCCCTTCGCGCGTCTACGGCTGTGGCCGGCGGCCTCCGGGGGCTAGCATGCCACCAAATCTTGCGTAGGCGGCCTCTCACAAGTCTAGAAGTGTTGTGGCGGTTGCAAACGCGCGGCAAAGGTGTCCGGGGTGTGCACCCCCTCACGGACGGCGCCGCCGCCGGCACCTGGAGGGGGGAAACGGACGCGCCGGGTCTACACGGAGGGGATCTTGCTGTGGGTCTGGCCCGGTTGTTGCTCCAAAGTGTTCCTATGGGCTGACCTAACACAACCGGGTGGGGAGGTCCGCTGGTCGAAGCCCATCCGTGCAAAGTCAAAGGGCTAGATCCCGTGGTCAAACGCTACAGGGTTAGGCGGGACGGGGGCCCTGGGGGGTAGCAATGCCACCGGAGTGTCGCACCGGGCCCTCATACATGCGGGGTGGTGTGGTGGCATGTCCGAAGAGGCGGCACGCGTCTCCGGGGCGTGCCCCCCCTCACGGACGGCGATGACACGGTAGTAGACGTTCTGCGGCCATAGCGGATTGCCCTTCGCGCGTCTACGGCTGTGGCCGGCGGCCTCCGGGGCCTCCGAGGATGTAGATGTGGGTCCGCCGCCGCCGCCGCCCCCACCCCAACCCCCACCGTCGACGACCCCCTCCCCCTTCACTCAGCTGACCTACTAAGCTCCACATCGAGCAGGCGAGTCGGCGGCCATGCGCTCCCAGACCCGCGACCAGGCCACGGCCTCGGTGGACGAAGCTGCTCGAGATCGGCGCCTCCCCTCCCCTCTGTGTGGTTCAGGGAGAGGAGAGGGCCAAGCGGTTAAAAAACATTAAAAATCCGTATGAAATAATAATACATAAAAAAGGAAATATATAACTATAAAAAACATTAAAAAATCTATATGAAATAAAAAACATAAAGAAGGAAAAATATGAACTACTAAAAACATTTAAAAAATGGAAAATATGAACTACTAAAAACATTTAAAAAATGAAAAATATAACTATGCCGACGGCAAAGCCGTCGGCATAGCTGCGGCCATAGGGGACTTGTCACGCGGATCGGTGACGTGGCAACTATGCCGACGACAGCCGTCGGCTTAGTTTGCCTTATCCCCTCGCGTCGCCCCTCATCCACACTCAATCTCTCCCAGCTCCCCGCGACCCCGCCCCCTGCTGCCGTCGCCGCACTCGCCCCCTGTCGCCGCCGCCGCACTCGCCCCCGCCCCTGCCGCCGCTGCCGCACTCGCCCCCTGCCGCCGCCGCCACACTCGCCCCTGCCTCGCGCGTGCCCCCTGCCGCCCCCACCCGCATCGCCGCCGCCCCATCCCACCGCACCCGCTCCTGCCGCCGCTCCTCCCTCGCTCCAGCCGGCGCCGGCCTCGCTCCAGCCGCCCCCGCCCCTCCCTCGCTCCAGCCGCCCCTCCCTCCTCGACCCCGGCCCTCCCTGCGTGGACGCCGCCCCGGCCGGCCCACAGCCTAGCCTGGCCGGCCCCCTGCTGGTCCGATTGGCCGGCCCCTCCGGCGACCGTCCCCTGCCGCTCCGGTGGTCGTCCCCTGCCCTGACCGGCCGCCCCCCTGCTCTGGTGGTCGCCCCCTCATCCGTAGGTAAGAACTTTTTTTAACTTTTTTTGTGTAGTAATGTTGTAGATGAATGCATATATATATAGTAATAGATGATTAGATAGATGGATGTTAGATAGATGCATGCAATGAAAGAGAGTATAAAAGTGAAAAAAATTAAGTGCACAATGTGAGATAGATAGATGGTAGATGAATGGATATTTGTGTAGTTTTATTATGTTTTTAGATACATACTCAATATTATAGATATATGTATTGTGAAGATGAGATGAGAGGGAAGAGTAAATTTTTTGAGACGAAACATGATTTTTTTTCATAGTTAAAAGTATCAATGCTTAATGTGATGTGATGACCTAATTTTTTTTTCACTCGGTGTAATTAACAGGATTTGTGGTGTTCCATCTTCGTGGAGTGATTGTCGACGTTGGAGGTGTTGGTTCACGATCGTCCGTCTCCTTTGATCGACTACATCGGAGGGTGAGCAACAATTCCATGACCTCGTCCACTTTTTTTCCATGTCACTAGATTAAATTTTCAAATCAAGTCGCGTAACCTAGGTCTCCCGTCCGAAAGGGTTGCATCGATAAATATGCATTCAATTGCATATTTATCACCGCAACTCTTTCGGATTGTCCAGCGCTTTCCACGGACAGCCCGATGATGTGTAGATTGGGTACGTTGTTCATGCTCTACCCCGTTCCGAGACAGGATTTCGGCGGCGCCTCCCTGTTGTTCTCCGGATGCACATTCTCTCGGCATTTTGCCGAGACGTGTATTTGGAGAACAGTGGGGAGGTGCTGCCGAAATTTTGTCTCGGAATGGGGTAGAGCATGGACAACGTACTCAATCTACACATTCTCGGGTGGGATTAGGACCCATCTTTACCTATTAGAGATGTAGGTGGATTAAATGTCGTTTCTCGTCAACCTTGTAAAAAATAAAATATTGATGTGAGTAATTTAAATGAATCCTTAATTTTGTTGTGTGGCTTCCAATAAAGCAGAGATGGCAGATAATCAGTGGATGTATAGTGGGTTTATCCGTCGGAATCAAGTAACAGCAGAGTGGGTCGAGAAAACTGATGTGTTTTTGAAAGAGATATTCCGTAGTCCAATGAGGATGGTGCCAGAATGCCCGTGTGCCAGATGTAAGATGCGTATCCGCAGAGATAAGAGTGAGATGACTAGGCACCTTCGCACGCATGGATTTGTGCCCAACTTTAATATGCCGATAAACTTTACCCAGCAGGACCGTGGTAGAGAGGATGTGATACGACAATGCGTCGCTGGTTATGAGGACGATGGGGTTAGAGACATGCTAGATGATGTTTTTGCTGCACAGCCGACACCTCCGTCACATTCAACGAATGAACCGGAGGAGCCGGAGGAAACCGCAAAGGCCTTCCTAGAAATCTTGGCCTCGTCAAAGAAACCTCTCTATGAGGGTGCCAAGCTGTCTGTGCTGGATGCCATCTCGCAACTGATGGCAGTCAAGGCCGAGTACGGCTGTAGCCGAGGTTGCTTCGAAGCATTTCTGGGAGTATGGGCTAACAGCCTGCCTAAGGGCCATGAACTGCCGAAAACCATGTACGGTACGAAGAAAATCATGAATGCGCTCTCGATGGACTATGAGAAAATACATGTTTGTCCAAAGAATTGCCTTTTGTTTAGGCATGAGTATGCGGATGACAAGTACTGTAGGAAGTGCGGTTCCTCTCGGTATATTGAGGTGGTCGATAAGCATGGTCAGAAGCAGCAGCTAAAAATCCCTGTGAAGGTTCTTCGGTATCTTGATTTTATAAAAAGACTGCAGCGCCTTTTCATCACCGAGGAGTCTGGCAAAATGATGAAGTGGCACAAGGAAGGGAAAAGGTATAATCCAAAAAAAATTGTACATCCATCAGGAGGTGAAGCATGGAAGTCATTCGATATAGAGTACCCGGAGGAAGCAGCCGAGGCTGGGAATGTCAGAATTGCTATAACGGGTGATGGGTTCAATCCATATGGTATGTCGTCTAATGCATACAGCTGTTGGCCACGAGGAATCAAAGAGACATAATTATGCTTGAAAAGTTAAATGAAGACGCTGACGATGAGGAAGAGCCTCCACCTCCGTCAGACAACGAAGAAGATATGCGTGATAGTGATGATGAGACCGGTCCACAAATAGATTACAATAGTGATGATTCATATGGGTTCTAGAAAATGTAAGTTCTTTTAATGATCATTACAATAGTATGCTTAATGTGCTCTTCTGGTATTAATGTTTTTCCTGTATGCTTGTTTAATTGATATCCTTACTAATTGTTTATTCTCTTCTCAATGCAGGTTTGCTAATCATGGGAAAGTCCAGCGGCGCTAGTTTCCTCAGTAAATTTAAAGGACTTACTCGGAGTGGACGAGCCCACAAGGTTCCCTCCCGTCTACGCGAGGATGACACCTCACAGGGAGGTGGAGGGGTCGGGGGAGGAGACCCTAGAGGAGGAGGCGGTGGGGGGAGAGCCCCTAGAGGAGGAGGAGGTGGGGGGAGAGGCAACCGGGGCAAAAAACTCCGGGCCGTGTCCGAAATAGGAGGGTCTTCTTCGATGCCCTCCTATACACAGGCACCTTCTGAGTCTGAGGAGGAGGAGTATGTTCCTGATGGCGAGGAGGAGGAGGCCGAGGAGGAGGGTGAGGAGGAGGAGGAGGAGGCCGAGGAGGAGAGTGAGGAGGAGGAGGCCGAGGAGGGTGGAGGGGAGGTTGATCCCGCGTTGTGGGGTGACTTGCCACCAGGTGCTCCGCAGGGGTGGCTGCGTGGTAATGTCGGACTACCTACACCACCTTCTATCGAGGAGCACAAGTGGCTCATTGAACCTGCGGGGACAGAGTAAGTGCCTCTCAATCATATTTTCACCAGATGACAATATTTTCTTATTGTACACATGGCAATCATTTGATTCTTTTGCAGAAACTGGATCATTCACGGAAAGGGTCGTAAACCGAACGGCCTTATCACTATCCTGTTGAAGGAGTTTTGGCCTGGCCTATTCTGCCCGCGGCCAGACAGGGACCCGCATCAGCGGGTTTTGGCCACGAGCTGGGCCCACTACGAGGCTTGCAGCAACACGGAGTACGGGACGGCCGCTAAGGCCGTGATCACCAAATTTTGGGTAAGTTCTCTTCTGAATCACTTGTCTTCAGTTTCGTTCATAGTTTATCATTGAATCACTCAACTCATGCCTTGTTTGCTTCTGGTTTATGCATGATTGCAGCAACTCTATAGAGTTCTTGACGAGCACAAGGCCAGAGCCGACGTGATCTTGCTTGCGGCTGCGAAGAAGAAAGCTCGTCAGTTGCAGTACGAGGTGCGCTGGGTTGCCGTCTCGCAGTACTACCACTACTACCTGCACCAAAAGATGACCAAAACTCAAGCACAGAAGCAACGACTTACCTTGAACAGGGAGCAGTTCCTGAAGGTAACTATTACTTCATTGTTTCAAGCAGTCAACTATATGTTTCTTGCTCACATGTCATGTGCTTCCAAAATTTGCATAGGTTGTTCCTCGTTGGTGCTATGGAAGGCATGACGGATGGGCGAGTTTGGTGGATAGGTGGATCGGTGCCGATGCAGAGTTTGCTGCCAAGAGCATCAAGGGCCGGGCTAACCATGGAGAGGACGGGACACACGTCTAAGGAAACAGGAACCACTGGGGCTTCAAGGCCATCAAGGTATATCTATGTGCATAATGCATTTTTGTTCTTCTTTACCGTCATGTTCTTATGTATGGCTGACTTCTATTTGACGTTGTAGGAGGACAAGTTGAAGAGGCCGCTCTCAGACATGGAGTCGTGGAAGCTGGCCCGCGAGCGGAGTCATCGCAAGGAGGGCGAGATCCAGTACTACGGCAAGACCAAGGAGCACCTGGGGTCTTACATTCATAACTATCAGGAGTTGCATCCGGATGTTCCTGTTGCTGAGGTCGCCCAGTCTCAGATCGACGACATGGCGGTGGTGGCCATCCAGGGGAAGAAGAATGGCCGGTATCCGTGTTTCGACGGCTTGATCACTCCTTCGATCTCGTACACACAGCTTCGGCATACCAACCCGAGCCTGTTAGAGAGTATGGGGCGTTCACACACTCCCTTAGCCCGCCAGCATGCTGTAAGTACTTCCTCTTTATCTTTTTCTATCTAGAATTCTCAGTTTATTTTCAGCATTGCTCACTTAGAAACAACCTAAATTATGTAGGCATATAAGGAGTTTGTCGAGCATAGGAATCTCGAGGTGCGGGAGTACTTGAAACGAGTGAAGGCAAACGATGATTACAACCGTCAGATGATGACGGTTAGTTTTGCCCTCTTAAAACCAAGCTAAGTTTTTGCACTTTCATTCCTTCTGATCTTCTAGTTTGCTTGTTTAACTAACATTCAGGCTATGTTGGCGTCTTGGACTAACCGCACGGATCCACCACAAATGGGACCCCCACCACCACCTGCGGGAGAACCCCCACACGTGCCCACGTTCGATGAATGGGTGGCACTAGGCAGTGATGGTCCGGTTAGTACATTTGCCTAACTACTAGCAAACTAGTTCTCGTTCATGAAACACTATCATATCATATTTACCGTTAGAATCTTTTCTGAAACATGTAGGGGACCGGTGGCTCGACTCCTGCTCCGTCGACCCCAGTCACTCCGATCTGGCAGAGTGGTGGTGGTCGCGATGGCGGTTTTGGCGGAGGTGGTGGTGGTTTTGGCGGAGGAGGTGCTGGTTTTGGCGGAGGTGGTGGTGGTTATGGCGGAGGTGGTCTTGCTTGATGATTCCGTGCATGTGGCTATCGTGCCATGCCTTTCATATTCGTACTTTTATCATGTTTCATGCCTTGCACTACTTTCATGTTCATGAACTTCCGTTGGTGATGAACTTGAGTATGTTTAGATGATGATGTTGAACTTGAGTATGTTTAGATGATGATGGTGAACTTGAGTATGTTTAGATGATGAATTGTCATATTTCTGCATAATTTCATATTGTTCTGTTTTGAAATGCTGTCAAATGAATTGGAAAAGAGAAAACAGGGAAAATAAAACAAAATAAAAAAAACTATGCCTACAGCAAAGCCGTCGGCATAGATACGCCAGGAGTTACCAGGGCTTGCCACGTTGAAGGATATGCCTACGGCAAAGCGGTCGGCATAGATGGATCTATGCCTACGGCTTTGCCGTAGGCATAGCCCCGGGCTATGCCGACGGCAAAGCCGTAGGCATAGATCCATCTATGCCGACGGCTTTGCCGTAGGCATATCCTTGCCACCAGGAGCACCGCGGGCTGCCACGTGGCAGAGGTATGCCGATGGCAAAGCCGTCGGCATAGCTCTGCTACGTGCCATTGCCTGACTCGTCACCGCTTTTGACGGCGCCGTCCGTTGCCGTCAGACGGAAAACAGTGCCGACGGCTAAACTATGCCGACAGCTGACGTCAGGCCGTCGGCATAGGCCCCTATGCCGACGGCAAAACTATGCCGACGGTCTGACAAGAGTACGCTGACGACATCTACGCCGACGGGACTATGCCGACGGCAGCCGTCGGCATAGATCTATGCCGACGGCGATGGGGCCTATGCCGACGGCCCGTGGCCGTAGGCATAGCCCGCGAATCCAGTAGTGCCATCGACGCCTCTCTGCGGACCAGCGACGCGAGCGACAGCCTTCACATGTCGACAGGGAGAGCAGTTGCAGCGGTGTTTTCCTCGTCCTCACAGGCGAGAGAGGCGGCTATGGATGAAGAGAGGGCGCAACAGCTTTGTGCCCTCCTAGGCGGAGAAGAGAAGAGGCCGGGCAGGTGGGCGACGCCATGGGTTGGAGACCGTGGCCTCCTGGTTGTTGGGGAACGTTGCAGAAAATAAAAAAATTCTACGGTTTCACCAAGATCTATCTATGAGTTCATCTAGCAACGAGTGATCGGAGTGCATCTACATACCTTTGTAGATCGCGAGCGGAAGCGTTCAAAGAACGGGGTTGATGCAGTCGTACTCATCGTGATCCAAATCACCGGAGATCCTAGCGCCGAACGGACGGCACCTCCGCGTTCAACACACGTACGGTCAGCGTGACGTCTCCTCCTTCTTGATCCAGCAAGGGGAAAGGAGAGGTTGATGAAGATCCAGCAGCATGACGGCGTGGTGGTGGATGCAGCAGTCACCGCAGCAGGGCTTCGCCGAGCTTCTGCGAGAGGGAGAGGTGTAGCAGGGGAGAGGAAGGCGCCAAGACTTCAGGGTGCGGCTGCCCTCCCTCCCCCCCCTTTATATAGGCCCCCCTGGGGGGGCGCCGGCCCTGGGAGATTGGATCTCCTGGGGGGCGGCGGCCAAGGGGGGTGGAGTGCCCCCCCCCCAAGGCAAGTGGGGCGCCCCCCACCCTAGGGTTTCCAACCCTAGGCGCAAGGGGGGCCCAAGGGGGGCGCACCAGCCCACTATGGGCTCGTTGCCCTCCCCACTTCATCCCATGGGGCCCTTCGGGATGGGTGGCCCCACCCGGTGGACCCCCGGGACCCATCCGGTGGTCCCGATACAATACCGGTGACCCCGAATTCTCCCGATGGCCGAAACTGCACTTCCTATATATAATTATTTACCTCCGGACCATTCCGGAACTCCTCGTGATGTCCGGGATCTCATCCGGGACTCTGAACAACTTTCGGATTACTGCATATTCATCTCTATACAACCCTAGCGTCACCGAACCTTAGGTGTGTAGACCCTACGGGTTCGGGAGACACGCAGACATGACCGAGACAGCTCTCTGGCCAATAACCAACAACGGGATCTGGATACCCATGTTGGCTCCCACATGCTCCTCGATGATCTCATCGGATGAACCACGATGTCGAGGATTCAAGCAACCCCGTATACGATTCCCTTTGTCAAACGGTATTTTACTTGCCCGAGATTCGATCGTCGGTATCCCAATACCTCGTTCAATCTCGTTACCGGCAAGTCACTTTACTCGTACCGTAATGCATGATCCCGTGACCAAACATTTGGTTACTTTGAGCTCATTATGATGATGCATTACTGAGTGGGCCTAGAGATACCTCACCGTCATACGGAGTGACAAATCCCAGTCTCGATCCGTGTCAACCCAACAGACACTTTCGGAGATACCCGTAGTACACCTTTATAGTCACCCAGTTACATTGCGACGTCTGGTACACCCAAAGCACTCCTACGGTATCCGGGAGTTACACGATCTCATGGTCTAAGGAAAAGATACTTGACATTGGAAAAGCTCTAGCAAACGAACTATACGATCTTGTGTTGTGCTTAGGATTGGGTCTTGTCCATCACATCATTCTCCTAATGATGTGATCTCATTATCAATGACATCCAATGTCCATAGTCAGGAAACCATGACTATCTGTTGATCAACGAGCTAGTCAACTAGAGGCTTACTAGGGACATGTTGGTGTCTATGTATTCACACATGTATTACGATTTCCGAATAACACAATTATAGCATGAATAAAAGACAATTATCATGAACAAGGAAATATAATAATAATCCTTTTATTATTGCCTCTAGGGCATATTTCCAACAGTCTCCCACTTGCACTAGAGTCAATAATCTAGTTACGTTGTGATGAACCGAACACCCATAGAGTTCTGGTGTTGATCATGTTTTGCTCGCGGAAGAGGTTTAGTCAACGGATCTGCGACATTCAGATCCGTATGCACTGTGCAAATTTCTATGTCTCCATCTTGAACATTTTCACAAATGGAGTCGAAGCGACGCTTGATGTGCCTGGTCTTCTTGTGAAACCTGGGCTCCTTGGCAAGTGCAATAGCTCCAGTGTTGTCACAGAAGAGTTTGATCGGCCCCGACGCATTGGGTATGACTCCTAGGTCGGTGATGAACTCCTTCACCCAAATTGCTTCATGCGCTGCCTCCGAGGCTGCCATGTACTCCGCTTCACATGTAGATCCCGCCATGACGCTCTGCTTGCAGCTGCACCAGCTTACTGCTCCACCATTCAACATATACACGTATCCGGTTTGTGACTTAGAGTCATCCAGATCTGTGTCGAAGCTAGCGTCGACGTAACCCTTTACGACGAGCTCTTCGTCACCTCCATAAACGAGAAACATGTCCTTAGTCCTTTTCAGGTACTTTAGGATACTCTTGACCGCTGTCCAGTGTTCCTTGCCGGGATTACTTTGGTACCTTCCTACCAAACTTACGACAAGGTTTACATCAGGTCTGGTACACAGCATGGCATACATAATAGACCCTATGGCTGAGGCATAGGGGATGACACTCATATCTTCTATATCTTCTGCCGTGGTTGGGCATTGAGCTGAGCTCAATTTCACACCTTGCAACACAGGCAAGAACCCCTTCTTAGACTTATCCATATTGAACTTTTTCAATATCTTATCAAGGTATGTGCTTTGTGAAAGACCTATGAGGCGTCTTGATCTATCTCTATAGATCTTGATGCCTAATATATAAGCAGCTTCTCCAAGGTCCTTCATTGAAAAACTCTTATTCAAGTAGGCCTTAATGCTGTCCAAAAGTTCTATATCATTTCCCATCAAAAGTATGTCATCTACATATAATATGAGAAATGCTACAGAGCTCCCACTCACTTTCTTGTAAATGCAGGCTTCTCCATAAGTCTGCATAAACCCAAACGCTTTGATCATCTCATCAAAGCGAATGTTCCAACTCCGAGATGCTTGCACCAGCCCATAAATGGATCGCTGGAGCTTGCATACCTTGTTAGCATTCTTAGGGTCAACAAAACCTTCCGGCTGCATCATATACAGTTCTTCCTTAAGATAACCGTTAAGGAATGCCGTTTTGACATCCATTTGCCATATCTCATAATCATAGTATGCGGCAATTGCTAACATGATTCGGACGGACTTCAGCTTCGCTACGGGAGAGAAAGTCTCATCGTAGTCAACCCCTTGAACTTGCCGATAACCCTTAGCGACAAGTCGAGCTTTATAGATGGTAACATTACCATCCGCGTCCGTCTTCTTCTTAAAGATCCATTTATTCTCTATCGCTCGCCGATCATCGGGCAAGTCTGTCAAAGTCCATACTTTGTTTTCATACATGGATCCTATCTCGGATTGCATGGCTTCAAGCCATTTGTTGGAACCTGGGCCCGCCATTGCTTCTTCATAGTTCGAAGGTTCACCGTTGTCTAACAATATGATTTCCAGGACAGGGTTGTCGTACCACTCTGGTGCGGAATGTGTCCTTGTGGACCTACGAAGTTCAGCAGCAACTTGATTCGAAGTACCTTTATCATCATCATTAATTTCCTCTTCAGTGGATGTAGGCACCACAGGAACATTTTCCTGAGCTGCACTACTTTCCGGTTCAAGAGGTAGTACTTCATCGAGTTCTACTTTCCTCCTACTTACTTCTTTCGAGAGAAACTCTTTCTCTAGAAAGGATCCTTTCTTGGCAACAAAGATCTTGCCTTCAGATCTAAGGTAGAAGGTATACCCAATGGTTTCCTTAGGGTATCCTATGAAGACGCATTTTTCTGACTTGGGTTCGAGCTTTTCAGGTTGAAGTTTCTTGACATAAGCATCGCATCCCCAAACTTTTAGAAACGACAACTTAGGTTTCTTTCCAAACCATAATTCATACGGTGTCGTCTCAACGGATTTAGACGGTGCCTTATTTAAAGTGAATGTTGCTATCTCTAGAGCGTATCCCCAAAATGATAGCGGTAAATCAGTAAGAGACATCATAGATCGCACCATATCCAATAGAGTGTGATTACGACGTTCGGACACACCGTTACGTTGAGGTGTTCCAGGCGGCGTGAGTTGTGAAACGATTCCACATTTCCTTAAGTGTGTGCCAAATTCATGACTTAAATATTCTCCTCCACGATCTGATCATAAGAACTTTATTTTTCGGTCACGTTGATTCTCTACCTCATTCTGAAATTCCTTGAACTTTTCAAAGGTCTCAGACTTGTGTTTCATTAAGTAGACATATCCATATCTACTCAAGTCATCAGTGAGAGTGAGAACATAACGATATCCTCCACGAGCCTCAACGCTCATTGGACCGCACACATCAGTATGTATGATTTCCAATAAGTTGGTTGCTCGCTCCATTGTTCCGTAGAATGGAGTCTTGGTCATTTTGCCCATGAGGCATGGTTCGCATGTGTCAAATGATTCATAATCGAGAGACTCTAAAAGTCCATCAGCATGGAGCTTCTTCATGCGCTTGACACCAATGTGACCAAGTGAAAGCACAAGTGCTCCCCAGGTGGTTTTGGTAATTAATGTCAACATATCTCTTGTTGGACTAACGTTTCTATCTAGCATGTTTAAGATAAGTTCAACAATGGAGTGGCATGGACTAAAGGTTGTGGGAACTCCTTCAAGATGCTAAGGACAAAGGATTGGCTAAAGCTTCAAGCTCAAGACTCTTCATTTTACATTTTTAGTGATCCAAGATCACATTGAGTCCATAGGAAAAGCCAATACTATCAAGGAGGGATGAGGTGTTGCTTAATGAGCCTTTTGCTTCATGTGCTTAATGATATGCTCCAAAATCCTCAGCTACTTTCCCACTGCCACATATGACCTAAACCCAAAGTCAAACTCGGACCTACCGATTCTTTCTATCCGGCGCCACCGAGTTTCACATGTCATAAGCCACTGCCAAACCCTAGCAAATCGGTTTTACCGATAGGGATCTCGGTCTCACCGAGATGGGATTGCAATCTCACTGTGTATGTCCATTGTCAAAATTGATCTCACCGAGTTTAGGCAATCGGTACTACCGAGATTACAATGCAAACTCTCTGGTTAACTCATTACCAAAATCGGTCCAACCGAGTTTAGTAATCGGTCCCATCGAGTTTGCCTGACCAACTCTCCAGTTAGCCTATTACCAAATCGGTCTCACCGAGTTTGTGTAATCGGTCTCACCGAGATTACGTTATGCCCTAACCCTAACCATATCGGTCCTACCGAGTTGCATGTCAGTCCCACCGAAAATCTCTAACGGTCACTAGGTTTACTATTTCGGTCCGACCGAGTTTGTTGATTCAGTCCCATCGAGATTGGTAAATTGTGTGTAACGGTTGGATTTTGTGTGGAGGCTATATATACCCCTCCATCTCCTCTTCATTCGTGGAGAGAGCCATCAGAACACATCTACACTTCCAACTCATATGTTCTGAGAGAGAACCACCTACCCTTGTGTTGAGGCCAAGATATTCCATTCCTACCATACGAATCTTGATCTCTAGCCTTCCCCAAGTTGCTTTCCACTCAAATCTTATTTCCACCAAATCCAAATCCTGTGAGAGAGAGTTGAGTGTTGGGGAGACTATCATTTGAAGCACAAGAGCAAGGAGTTCATCATCAACACACCATTTGTTACTTCTTGGAGAGTGGTGTCTCCTAGATTGGCTAGGTGTCACTTGGGAGCCTCCGACAAGATTGTGGAGTTGAACCAAGGAGTTTGTAAGGGCAAGGAGATCGCCTACTTCGTGAAGATCTACCGCTAGTGAGGCAAGTCCTTCGTGGGCGATGGCCATGGTGGGATAGACAAGGTTGCTTCTTCGTGGACCCTTCGTGGGTGGAGCCCTCCGTGGACTCGCGCAACCGTTACCCTTCGTGGGTTGAAGTCTCCATCAACGTGGATGTAGGATAGCACCACCTATCCGAACCACGGGAAAAACATCCGTGTCTCCAATTGCGTTTGAATTCTCCAAACCCTTCCCTTTACATTCTTGCAAGTTGCATGCTTTACATTCCGCTGCTCATATACTCTTTGCATGCTTGCTTGATATGTATTGTGTATGTTGAAATTGTGCCTAAAACTCCACTCAAACCGAAAAAGTTTAAAAATTGCAACTTTAGCACTAAGTGTCTAATCACCCCCCCCCCCCCCTCTAGACACACCTACTTCTAGATCCTACACCAAGGCAGCAGTGCCACAAGTATGTGGGACTATCATTATAAACTTTACATCTTTTGGTATTCACACTATGATATGTGTAACATCACGTTCGTGATTCATTAAGAATAAACCATTGACCATCGGAGCATGACCATAAAACATATCTCTCATATAAATAGAACAACCATTATTCTTGGATTTAAATGAGTAGCCATCTCGTATTAAACGAGATCCAGATACAATGTTCATGCTCAAACTTGGAACTAAATAACAATTATTGAGATTTAAAACTAATCCCGTAGGTAAATGTAGAGGTAGCGTGCCGACGGCGATCACATCGACCTTGGAACCATTCCCGACGCGCATCGTCACCTCGTCCTTCGCCAGTCTCCGCTTATTCCGCAGCTCCTGCTTTGAGTTACAAATATGAGCAACGGCACCGGTATCAAATACCCAGGAGCTACTACGAGCACTGGTAAGGTACACATCAATTACATGTATATCACATATACCTTTAGTGTTGCCGGCCTTCTTGTTCACTAAGTATTTGGGGCAGTTCCGCTTCCTGTGACCCTTCCATTTGCAATAAAAGCACTCAGTCTCAGGCTTGGGTCCATTCTTTGACTTCTTCCCGGCAACTGGCTTACCGGCCGCGGCAACATCCTTGCCGTCCTTCTTGAAGTTCTTCTTACCCTTGCCTTTCTTGAACTTGGTGGTTTCATTGACCATCAACACTTGATGTTCCTTTTTGATTTCTACCTCCGCTGACTTCAGCATTGAAAATACTTCGGGAATGGTCTTTTCCATCCCCTGCATATTATAGTTCATCACAAAGCTCTTGTAGCTAGGTGGGAGTGACTGAAGGATTCTGTCAATGACCGCCTCGTCTGGGAGGTTAATGTCCAGCTGGGACAAGCGGTTGTGCAACCTAGACATCTTGAGTATGTGCTCACTGACAGAACTGTTTTCCTCCATCTTACAACTGTAGAACTTGTCGGAGACTTCATATCTCGCGACCCGGGCATGAGCTTGGAAAACCATTTTCAGCTCTTCGAACATCTCATATGCTCTGTGTTGCTCAAAACGCTTTTGGAGCCCCGGTTCTAAGCTGTAAAGCATGCCGCACTAAATGAGGGAGTAATCATCAGCACGCTGCTGCCAAGCGTTCATAACGTCTTGGTTCTCTGGGATGGGTGCTTCACCTAGCGGTGCTTCTAGGACATATTGTTTCCTGGCAGCTATGAGGATGATCCTCGGGTTCTGGACCCAGTCCGTATAGTTGCTGCCATCATCTTTCAGCTTGGTTTTCTCTAGGAACGCGTTGAAGTTGAGGTTGACATTAGCGTTGGCCATTTGATCTACAAGACATTTATGCAAAGATTTTAGACTAAGTTCATGATAATTAAGTTCATCTAATCAAATTATTTAATGAACTCCCACTTAGATTAGACATCCCTCTAGTCATCTAAGTGAAACATGATCCGACTCGACTAGGCCGTGTCCGATCATCACGTGAGACGGACTAGTCATCATCGGTGAACATCTCCATGTTGATCGTATCTTTCATACGACTCATGTTCGACCTTTCGGTCTCTTGTGTTCTGAGGCCATGTCTGTACATGCTAGGCTCGTCAAGTTAACCTAAGTGTTTGCATGTGTAAATCTGTCTTACACCCGTTGTATGTGAACGTTGGAATCTATCACACCCGATCCTCACGTGGTGCTTTGAAACAACGAACTGTCGCAACGGCGCACAGTTAGAGGGAACACTTTCTTGAAATTATTATGAGGGATCATCTTATTTACTACCGTCGTTCTAAGTAAACAAGATGCAAAAACATGATAAACATCACATGCAATCAAATAATAGTGACATGATATGGCCAATATCACATAGCTCCTTTGATCTCCATCTTGGGGCTCCATGATCATCTTGTCACCGGCATGACACCATGATCTCCATCATCGTGTCTCCATGAAGTTACTCGCCAACTATTACTTCTACTACTACGGCTAACACGTTTAGCAATAAAGTAAAGTAATTTACATGGCGTTTCTCAATGACACGCAGGTCATACAAAAAATAAAGACAACTCCTATGGCTCCTGCCGGTTGTCATACTCATCGACATGCAAGTCGTGATTCCTATTACAAGAACATGATCTCATACATCACATATATATCATTCATCATTCATCACAACTTTGGCCATATCACATCACAAAACACTCGCTGCAAAAACAAGTTAGACGTCCTCTAATTATTGTTGCAAGTTTTACGTGGCTGCAATAGGGTTCTAGCAAGAACGTTTTCTTACCTACTTAAAGTCACAACGTGATTTGTCAACTTCTATTTACCCTTCATAAGGACCCTTTTCGTCGAATCCGCTCCAACTAAAGTGGGAGAGACAGACACCCGCTATCCACCTTATGCAACTAGTGCATGTCAGACGGTGGAACCTGTCTCACGTAAGCGTACGTGTAAGGTCGGTCCAGGCCGCTTCATCCCACAATACTGCTGAAGCAAAATAAGACTAGTAGCGGCAAGAAAGTTGACAACATCTACGCCCACAACAAATTGTGTTCTACTCGTGCAAAGAGAACTACGCATAAACCTGGCTCTGATACCACTGTTGGGGAATGTTGCAGAAAATAAAAAAATTCTACGGTTTCACCAAGATCTATCTATGAGTTCATCTAGCAACGAGTGATCGGAGTGCATCTACATACCTTTGTAGATCGCGAGCGGAAGCGTTCAAAGAACGGGGTTGAAGGAGTCGTACTCGTCGTGATCCAAATCATCGGAGATCCTAGCGCCGAACGGACGGCACCTCCGCGTTCAACACACGTACGGTCAGCGTGACGTCTCCTCCTTCTTGATCCAGCAAGGGGAAAGGAGAGGTTGATGAAGATCCAGTAGCACGACGGCGTGCTGGTGGATGCAGCAGTCACCGCAGCAGGGCTTCGCCGAGCTTCTGCGAAAGGGAGAGGTGTAGCAGGGGAGAGGGAGGCGCCAAGACTTCAGGGTGCGGCTGCCCTCCCTCCCCCCTTTATATAGGCCCCCTGGGGGGGCCGGCCCTGGGAGATTGGATCTCCTCGGGGGCGGCGACCAAGGGGGGTGGAGTGCCCCCCAAGGCAAGTGGGGCGCCCCCCACCCTAGGGTTTCCAACCCTAGGCGCAAGGGGGGCAAGGGGGCGCACCAGCCCACTATGGGATGGTTCCCCTCCCCACTTCAGCCCATGGGGCCCTTCGGGATGGGTGGCCCCACCCGATGGACCCCCGGGACCCATCCGGTGGTCCCGATACAATACCGGTGACCCCGAATTCTCCCGATGGCCGAAAATGCACTTCCTATATATGATTCTTTACCTCCGGACCATTTCGGAACTCCTCGTGACGTCCGGGATCTCATCCGGGACTCCGAACAACTTTCGGATTACTGCATATTCATCGCTATACAACCCTAGCGTCACCGAACCTTAAGTGTGTAGACCCTACGGGTTCGGGAGACACGCAGACATGACCGAGACAGCTCTCTGGCAAATAACCAACAGCGGGATCTGGATACCCATGTTGGCTCCCACATGCTCCTCGATGATCTCATCGGATGAACCACGATGTTGAGGATTCAAGCAACCCCTTATACGATTCCCTTTGTCAATCGGTATTTTACTTGCCCGAGATTCAATCGTCAGTATCCCAATACCTCGTTCAATCTCGTTACCGGCAAGTCACTTTACTCGTACCGTAATGCATGATCCCGTGACCAAACATTTGGTTACTTTGAGCTCATTATGATGATGCATTACCGAGTGGGCCCAGAGATACCTCTCCGTCATACGGAGTGACAAATCCCAGTCTCGATCCGTGTCAACCCAACAGACACTTTCAGAGATACCCGTAGTACACCTTTATAGTCACCCAGTTGCGTTGTGACGTTTGGTACACCCAAAGCACTCCTACGGTATCCGGGACTTACACGATCTCATGGTCTAAGGAAAAGATACTTGACATTGGAAAAGCTCTAGCAAACGAACTATACGATCTTGTGCTATGCTTAGGATTGGGTCTTGTCCATCACATCATTCTCCTAATGATGTGATCTCGTTATCAATGACATCCAATGTCCATAGTCAGGAAACCATGACTATCTGTTGATCAACGAGCTAGTCAACTAGAGGCTTACTAGGGACATGTTGGTGTCTATGTATTCACACATGTATTACGATTTCCGAATAACACAATTATAGCATGAATAAAAGACAATTATCATGAACAAGGAAATATAGTAATAATCCTTTTATTATTGCCTCTAGGGCATATTTCCAACACTGGTCGGCCTCGGGTGCGGCCTTGGCGAAGGTCGTGCGCTTGCGCGACGAGCCCCCGCGACGACGCGATGGCCGAGGGCGGCGAGCTGGGCGACGCCATGGGTTACGTGCGGCTGGCTAGAGTTCCGGGAGAGGAGGCTGTCGCGGTGGTGGGTGAGGAGTGGCGACGCGGAGCAGCAGCGGCCGCGGTGCTTCTCCGAGGGCGGCGGCGCGAGGGGAAGGGGGAGGGGGAGGGGGCGGCGGCGGCGGCTTCAATGCGAGAGAAGGGGAGGGGCGGTGGGTTCAACGCGACAGAGACGCGAGGGAGAGACCCGGCCCTAGTTGTCTCGCTGATTGTGGAGGGAGCAACCTATGGTGAGAAGCCACCTGGCATAGTATTAGGTGAAATGTCACAGTTGCCCTTGGCGGGGATGAGAATTTCGGCGGTGGCAACGAGATCTTTACCGCTGGGCAGCGCCGACGAGATGCACGGAACGCGCCACACATACACAGAATGACACACGGGGCCCACCAGGCGGGCTACCCCACAAGTCAGCGAGACGCAGCAGGGAACATGGGAGTGAGCGGCAGCGCGGGGAGGCAGTAACTATTCATTCCAGCAGTGTCAATCCCAGATCCAACGGCCCAGGCTTCTCCAGATCTTGATCGGACGGACGAGAACGCATCAAGGGGAACGATCCGACGGTCGAGAGTGCCTGAGCTCTGAGAGAGCTTGTAGGAACATCCTTCTCTTATCTCTTGATGAAGATGTATCTAGTGAATCCGATAGGGCTGATTTTTGCAGTATGCGCTCAGTGCTCCATATCTGCAGTTATTATCGAGTATTGAGTCTGGGTAATTTCAAGAAATTTGTTCTTTTACGGGAATTTTGGCGAATATGCTAGTTTTTTAGGACTTCCGCGTGTTTCATCAATCACAAATATAGTGATACGCCTACACACGGAACCGGCCAGAAAGACCAAGGGAGAACATGTGTTTGCAGAATTCTGCACAAAACCTCTCCAAGAAAATAAAATTACATTCAAGACCATAGAATTTCCGGCAACTGCCATCATCGCCGCTAACCGTCGTCAAATTCGAAGGAAAACCATAGCCCGAAAGGGCGTTGTGAGCCGATGAAGAAGCCCGTCGAGCGCGCTGTGGCGTGTCGGCGGGGATCATCCCCATTCTCCTCAAATTCTGAAGCTAATGTTAGCCGTCGATGTCGCCGAGGTCGAGCACCAGATCCGCTGCAAATCAAGCCTAGTGTGGATTATTAAACATCAAGCCTCCGAGTTTTGGCACAACGTCGGTCCTATCTGTGCGTCTTTGGAACCGATGCACGGGGGAGGCTGTGCTGATCTCCAACCGGGTGGAAGGGGGGAGGGGGAGGATATGCTAGCGTTGCTCTCATAGATGCTGCAATCGTTTTTTAATTAAAAAAGCAGCAACTTTACTTATTAGAAACAATGGTTACATCGTCTATAAGAAGAGGTACAATATTTATCATACGCTCCTTGAACCAACCCCTTGTCACTGAACATTTTATTGGTCTAGCAATCTCATGAGCTACTTTATTTGCTTCTCTATTACAATGTTCAAAACTTGTAAGAGAAAAATCACAAGCCATGAAATATCAATCATCAAAAACTTCAACCGCTGCTCTTGCAGAATGTCCTCCATTCTTCATTGTGTCGATGACTTCCATGTTATCAGAGTTAATAACGAGACTATTGCAGCCCGCATTCTATATCAGCAATAAAACAAATCTAAGCATTAATGCTTCCGCTGTCAGAACATCAGTACACCACTCATTCTTTCAATTTCCGTCAACAATGAAATTTTCTTTGTCATCCCTGAGGACAGCACCCGCTATGCCCCTTAGCAGATCATGACCAAAAAAAAACATCCACATTTAGCTTAACAACTCCCATAGGAGCTCTACTTCATCCTTCAATTTTTCTACTTGCA
This sequence comes from Aegilops umbellulata, assembly GCA_032464435.1. NCBI lineage: Eukaryota > Viridiplantae > Streptophyta > Magnoliopsida > Poales > Poaceae > Aegilops > Aegilops umbellulata. Next base: position 379,402,912 of record CP136056.1, on the reverse strand, counting down.
TTGGGTGAGTGGGCATTTACATAGTTTCCTGTTATAGCACGGATCCCATGGACCTTTAGCACGGATCTCATGAACTAGCTCGCGTCTATTCCATTATAAATGCCACACAGTTATAGCGATCAGTTCCCGTGCAGTCTGGACGCCCAAAATAGAAAGAGGCCTAGAGCGAACGTGTTTCAGTTGGTACTCTTTAGAAAAAAGAAAAACAAGCCTTCCGTTGCTTCACCGCAGCGTTGGGCCGCCGGTATCAGGCCCCTTTGCAAAGCCTACGGCTATCCCATTCCATCGGCTCCTCTTCATCCTTGAACACGGTGCCGTTCGCTTCGGCACAACTGCGAACGAACGGTGGAAATTTTACTAAAAAAGGCCCCGCCTAGCAGTCGCCGCGAAGTCCAATTTACCGGAGACGCACTCCTCCAGCTACGTCTCCGCTGCCGCGTCGTGCGCCATGCGCTCTCGCCGCGCAGGACGGTGTACCCCGCGGCCGCAACACACGCGTGTAATGTGCCATATGTTTGTTACCGTGTGCTCGCCGCTTGTTCGAATTCCCGGCCCGGTCCACGCGGCTCCATAAATACCCTCCCGGCTTCACGCATTCCACCCCTTCCACCTCCGCCTCCAAAAAATGGCCGCCACGCCCAATCTCCCCCTCCTCCTCCTCGTGGCGTTCCTCCTCCTCGCGGCGGCGCCGGCCCCCTCCGCCGCGGAGAAGTTCGTCGTCGGCGGCAAGAAGAACTGGGCCGCCAACGTCAACTACACCACCTGGCCCGACCAGTACCACTTCCACGTCGGCGACTGGCTCCGTAAGCACCCCAATCCTCCTCCCTACTTTCCACCGTCTTCTCGATCGATCTACCCGACTCCGGTTAACTGATCCGCTCGTGCACGTACGCGTGTATGCCGCAGAGTTCAACTACGCCAGGGACATGTACGACGTGGTGCAGGTGGCGAACCAGACGGCGTACGACAAGTGCGACCCCAGCAACCCCCTCGTCATCTACAACCGGGGCCGCGGCTTCGTGTTCCAGCTCAACTACACGGGCCGCTACTACTTCATCTGCAGCCGCGGCTACTGCTGGAGCGGCATGAAGGTCACCGTGCTCGTCGAGGACAGCCCCGCGCCGGCGCCGCACGCCGCGGCGCCGTCGCCCAACGCGGCCGCGCACCAGGGCGTCGTCTCGTGGGCCGTCGCCGCCGCCGCTGCGGCCTCGCTCTGCGCGGCGGTTCTGGGTTTGCCGTTTGCGGTGTGAGTATGACCAATGGGCGGGGAGGGAAGGGAGGACCAATGGGTTCTTTTCGAGTATGGGCCGTCCAGGCCTTTAGCGCCACTGTGTGGCCGTGTATGGAAGGTACTTACTGATTAAGAAAGCGTGCTTTGGAAGTTTGCGTATTTCCTGCAGGTTTTGTTCCGGCATTTTGGTAATGATGCGCACACACAACTGTAGAAAAAACAAAACGGCACATGCAGTGCTGAGACAAATATAGCACAGGCTGCAAATCGTGAAGAAGAAGAAGAAGAAAAGATTATAAGCATATATTTTTTGAGAAAAGAAGTTCAGCAAAAAAATGTGAGATTGGTGGTGCTCATGACACTTGATAATCAAAAGAAAACTTCACCCAAGAAAACAGTAATAGTGAAGACAATGGAGATACGAGGCACAATATCCTCCTGCGGTTGATTTTAGATACTACTCCAGTAGGAATTTGACAGCTCGAGTGACACGAGAACCAAGTGCGGCCGTGCTCTGTTTGCTCGCCATTTCATTTCGGCTATCTATGGAAGGTATTAATTGTGAGATTACGTTTATGTGCGTGTCTTGTCCCTGCATTGTCACCCTCAAAACCTCACGCGTTCTTCCATCCGGATTCGGAAGGAATTATTACACCCATAGCTCTAACTCATTATCTTACCATCTGCAACACTATACTTGTGGGTGCAAAAGTATGCTTAGGCCCAAACGCAACAAGTAGTATTCAGTAACCAAAGGACGAAAATATGTCACCGGAGCAGATTCATAAAGAATTATTTAAAATGCCACAAAAATCCAAACAGTTCAGAACCATATAAACTGCTGCTGGAACAACGGGAAATTCATCTCAGGATATTTCTGGTACTAAAATGGGGGAAATACTAGTGCAATGTAACAGAAAATGCCATTGAGTAATGGTGAGCAAATTTTTTTTTTTGTCACCAAAAGGGCAGAACCTAACACAAGCCTAAGAGAATATAACTGAACCCTGGCAGCATTGTTGTTGAAAAGAGAGCATCTAATAAGAAGATATCTGGAAAACTAAAAAGGTTTACCCAGCACCAACGCCCTGGATGTTGCTGGTCATTAGGTCATTGGAGAGTGAAGGAACTAATTTCCTGACCTAGTAATCTATAAAAAGTTCCTCGGGACAAAAGGATAAAACCCAAAAATGCACTCTAGGAAATACCAGAGCAACCAGAGAGTGCCTGAATGGAACATAGCCTAGTCCAGCTGCTTTCAACTGAGGTTAGAGATCAGTAGGGAATAGCGACAGAAAGAGGAGACTGTAATTAATATAGCAGTAGGTGATGACAGATGAGCTGTGGGGAGTGCTCAAGACATCATGCTGGAATCCTTGATAATTTCGTATAGTGAGATCACAATCTCAATAGCCAGCAGAATTATGACACCCCACTCCAGAAAATTCGATCGTCTATTTTGTAGCACTTCTTGAAGAAAATGAACATTGTGCTGTTACCAACAATAAATTGTAAGTGAAAATGAGAAATAGGATGGATGAAATCGGCTATTGCACTAAAGAAGAACAAACACAATACCTCCACAAATTTCAGCTTGAAGTCTAGGCTTCCAAAACGTTGATTCAGTTCATATTCTTCCCGAAGATACTCCAGAATTTGTGCATAATTTGCATTTTTCCAAGCAATTTCTGACCTATAAAAAAAACCATGTTGTTCATATTACGATGAAAAAGAAGATTCTAGCATCCATGTTATGCATTTAAGTACAGATTAACAAAGTCTCTTTTTCATAACTGTCTTAAGCTTATTTTATTTTATTTTGAGCGTGTCTTAGGCTCTTAGCTAATTCTGGGAATAATAGTCTCTCAGTGCATCTGTGGTTCTTTCAATCTTGAAGCAGAACACAATGCTAGTAAAAAGACTAAAAACATAAAGAGCTGTGGCATTGTATATTTTGTATGTGTGGAGATCAAAATATCAACCTTTCTTGAAAGCATGAGGAAAGTTATTCAATGAACAGAATAAATATTACTGTTTCTTTTTCCGAGAGAAGTGCCATGTGAGTACCAAACTGGCCTATAGATATCAATTATCATATAGTCCTACATGGCTACGATCTCAAGTTGTCTTTTTAATTTTTAGAGTTACGTGCCTTCTGTTCCATAAGACAACACAGCACATGGGGTTGATGCATAATGAAATTCCTTCCTTCCAGAAAATGACAACACATACATTGCTGAAATATATGGTACTCCCTCCGATCCATATGAATTGACAAAAATCTAGTACAACTTTAGTACAAAGGTGTATTAAGTGTGCGTCAATTAATATGGATCGGAGGGAGTATATGATATATAATATGCAGGAGGAGGGAGTGCAACACTTAAGTACATACCTGTCAAAAAGGCCAAGTCTAATGATAACATCTGCAAGATTAGAATTAGCCTTGCCCACAAGTTGAAAGAGCTTCTTTCTTTTCATTGTGAAGTCCCCAGTCTTCTCCATGATACGATTTATTTCAGTAAATTCCTCAACCATATCATCGACCTATTAAAGTAGCTTCTTAGAACTTTAAACCTTGCAACCACATTAAAATAGTTTCTTGACTTTGCTCAATCACAGTACCTGTCGTATGTAATGATCAAGAGCGATACTTTGACCAAGAACACTTGAAATGATCCGAATTCCATCAGTGTCTAAATATTTAAGAACTATATAATCAAGACCTCCTTTCATCCATGTTGTCAGGAATGGCTTCTCAACTACTGCATAATCTGGTAATTGTGAAATAAATGTCATCATGTGAGAATACAACAGAGGTTCAGTGTTATAAAAGCGGATTAAGCGATAGGTGCCATATTTCCGCTGTTCTTCTGTTAGGCCAGGGGCACCTAGTCGGTCCCAGGCAAAAAAAAAAATTTGCGGGAATCTTAGGCATGATTGGGTGCCTATATACTTATGCAGGTACAACCACATAATTTAACTGTTCTGCATAAATAATTAGAGAGCATTCTACTCCCTCCATCCCACAATGTAAGACGTTATTGCAAGCTAAGGGCCTGTTTGGTTCCAAATAAATCACCAACTTATAAGTCGAAAAGTGAAAAAAGTGACTTATTTTGCCAAACAGACCCAACTTATAAGTCACCCCAACTTATAAGTCATAAGTTGCTCCACCCCAACTTAAAACTTATAAGTCACCCCTTTTGCATGGGTCCCACCACTTTTACATTAAAAAACAAGGTGGGAAGGTGTGGTCAGGTGACTTATAAGTCACTGGTTTTAAGTCACCTGACTTATAAGTCAGGTGACTTGTTGGAACCAAACAGGCCCTAACATAGTTTGCAAAAACGTCTTACATTGCGGGACGGAGGGAGTAGATATTTGCTCCCCTGGAAAATGAGGCTTGACTCAAACTTCTCACGTTTCTAAATATGGCTGTTTTAACATGCAATTCTGCATGGACTGCCACTGACATAATCGACTGCACCTTGTACAACATTGCGCATGTTTCATAAAAAAAAAGGGCAGCCCGGTGCATGTTTCATAGTAAATTTAAAAAGCATTTTGCAAATAATTAAGAAGGCCAGTTCCAGAAGCCATATAAAGGTTTGGCCAAAGCATTGTGGCATATAAATGCACTACATCAAACACAAATTAAATTCAGAGTGATTCTCATCCTCAATGGTCTTTATCAAATGTCAGCAGTCATTATCATCAAAGATTCAAAGGAAATTGGATTGATCATGCACATACATGGAAATGAAAAGAAGAATAAATACAAATTGATGAGGAAAAGTACACTATTTAGCAGTTTACACAATAACAGGCCAGCTCGTGAATAGCATGGACATACCGTCTTTCCTCATCTCTGGAAGCCACCCCGAAGCATGATTCCTGATCATATCAAGATAGTGCTCAGCTTCATGATCAGCAATATTGAAGAGCACAGCAGAACCATATTGGAATACAACCACATAGCGATAGCAAAATCTGTTGTCCTTCACTCCAATGGACTACAAAACGTGAGATAAATGAGGTTATCTGATGCACATACAACAACATGTTCAACAAACGGTCAAACACGAACATAATTCTTGGCCCTCAAAATATGTGGTGCTACACCGAAATCACTTACCATGATCTCTGGAGGGAATTCAGAGTAGCGGAGGGCGATGTAGTTTAGCGACCGGGTGGATGGAGGTACCACGTCGCTCCCGTGCTCCGCCTGAAGGCTCTTCAAATCAATGCTGTAAAATATTTGGATTAAACAAAATCAAACAAAAGTAGGTTTTTCCATTCCTCTGCACCAAATCACCGTGGCCTCCCACGACAATGTTACATGAGAGATTGAAAAAACATGGTGGCACGCAAGGTCTTCCTTGCAGAACTATCATCAAACACACAGCGTACAACCACCCGCGCGTTCCAGCTCACCTGGTGGAGAGGAAGTAGGCCTTGACGGGGATGTAGCGCGACAGGCCTTCCTCCTCCTCCTCCTGTGGGGGCGCGGGGGCCGGGGCCGCCTCTGCCGCCGCCCGGATCCAGGCCCAGTAGGCCGAGCTCCCGAGGCCAGAGTCGCGGGAGTCATGGGGCGCGGTGGCAGCGACCGCCACGGCCGAGGAGAAAGGGGACACGCGGGCGGGGAGGTGCGGCAGGCGCGCCGGAGTGGGGCTCGATGGTGGCGGCCTCGTCTCGAGGAGGCGGCGGAGATGGTGGCGGCACGCGCGCAGCCGCCCCATCGGTTGAAGGCTCGAAGCGACCTGGTGCCGCGCCACGACGCGAGCAGCAAAGCTCCGGTTGGCCCAAATCTACTTGTTTTGTTTTTCCCGAAAATCACTCGCTTTGTTCTTGGGGAGAAAGGAATGGACGGCAACATGGGCTTTATCGCGTAGATTTGGGCTCACTGGGCTTACAGGCAAGCAGGCCCAGCATGCTATAGTTTATCTGGGCCGTCCCATATTCACTTTCTATCACACACACATGCTCTGCTGATTCTCAAAAAAAAAAAAAACATGCTCTGCTGTGAATTTGCTTCTTTGTCCCCCCCCAAAAAAAATGCTCTGCTGCGATCCAAGTATTGCTTGATGCAGCCACTCTAGAAGCAATAGCATGTAGGTAAACGTCATCACTTGCAGAAGATCTAAACTTGCAACACCTTCATATCGCATCTGACTGCACAGAAGTGGTGAACTGAATCCGGGTCAGTTCTGGAGGCGCTTTCGGAGGGATTATTAGGGAGATAAAGCAAAGAGAAACGTATTTTATTTCATGTAATTTTGTGCATGAATTCCGAGCTACAAATCATGAAGCTCAGAAGATACCTAGGCGTGGTACCACTCTTCCTCGGGGGAGACATATTTCGTTGGGTTCATCCCACTATGCTCTTGTTATACATGTAAATGTTGATATGAATTTAAAAAGCTTGGTTGTTTTTTCCTAAAAAAACATGCTCTGCTGTTAGTTCTAGAAAAAAAACATGCTCTGCTATTTCTCAAGAAAAAAACATGCTCTACTTTTATCCCTAAAAAAACATGCTTCGCTTTTAACTCGTGATTAAGATCGATCTAGCTTTTTTCACTCCTCTTGATAGGGTTTTAGCTTCTCTCGCAGGCAACGACGTTGAGCGCCTGTTTTTCCATGATCTCTCCAGCAATGCATCGTTGTTTTTACTCGGGCAGATCCAGGGCAATCAAGCATCACTTCCTTGCCTTGGTTAACATGTGTGTGAGTCGTTCGCGTTGTCTATGGTTTAGCCACTTGTCAAAAAACGATCTAAGTTGATCTTGGGCTCCCTTCTCATGGAAAAAGATGGAACGGGTTCGTAGACTGGGGCCGACAAAGAGCGTCCGGAAGCAATGATGGAACAAATCGGTTTGAGGGAGGAGGGCTTGGACGATATTGTGCTCGAGGAACAAGGGTCACCACCGGTGGAGGCGACTCGGTGGTTAGATATTGCACTGGTACATACAGAGGGAGAATATTCACAATACTGGTTCTATAAGAATATATGAGGTCAGCTTGGGATCTTGCCCAAGATGTTAAGTTTCGATCTTTTGATGGTAATTTGTATACTCTCCTATTCTTTTTTTGGTGATTGGGAGAAGGTTATGGATGGGGGACCCCGGTCCTTTCATGGAGATGCAGTGTTGATGGTGTCGGATGATGGGTTCACTAAACCATCGATGATCCCTTTAGTTTCACTTGAATATCTGGTCCAGATACATGACCTCCTCGATGAATTTGCTTGCATGATTAAAAGCATTGGCATCAAAGGTGGGAGAGTTTTGTTGGGGAACGTAGTATTTCAAAAAAAATCCTACGATCATGCAAGATCTATCTAGGAGAAGCATAGCAAAGAGCGGGGAGAGTGTGTCCACGTACCCTCATAGACCGAAAGCGGAAGTAACGCGGTTGATGTAGTCGAACATCTTCACGATCCAACTGATCCAAGAACCGAACATACGGCACCTCCGTGTTCAGCACACGTTCAGCTCGATGATGTCCCTCGAGCTCTTGATCCAGCAGAGGGTCGAGGAAGAGTTCCGTCAGCACGACGGCGTGGTGACGGTGTTGGTGATTTGATCCGCGCAGGGCTTCGCCTAAGCACTACGACAATATGACCGGAGGAGCAAACTATGGAGGGTGGCACCACACACGGCTAGGAATAATTGATGTTGTTATAGGGGTGCCCTCCCCATGTATATAAAGGAGGGAGGAAGAGGAGTCGGCCTAGGAGGGGCGCGCCTATAGGGGGAGTCCAACTAGGATTCCCAATCCTAGTTGGAGTCCCATTCCTTTTCCAAGAGGGGAGAGAGGGAAGGAGTAGGAGAAGGGGAAGGAAAGAAAGGGGGCGCCGCCCTCTCCCTAGTCCAATTCGGACTTGCCATGGGGGGCTCGCGGCCACCCCTTGAGGCCCTTCTCTCCTTTCCCGTATGGCCCATTAAGGCCCACTACTTCCCCCGGCGAATTCCCGTAACTCTTCGGTACTCCAAAAATACCCGAATCACTGGGAACCTTTCCGATGTCCGAATATAGCCTTCCAATATATCGATCTTTACGTCTCGACCATTTCGATACTCCTCATCATGTTCGTGATCTCATCCGGGACTCCGAACAAACTTCGGTACATCAAATCACATAACTCATAATACAAATCGTCATCGAACGTTAAGCGTGCGGACCCTATGGGTTCGAGAACTATGTATACATGACTGAGACACATCTCCGGTCAATAACCAATAGCGGAACCTGGATGCTCATATTGGCTCCTACATATTCTACGAAGATCTTTATCGGTCAAAGGGCATAACAACATAAGTTGTTCCCTTTGTCATCAGTATGTTACTTGCCCGAGATTCGATTGTCGGTATCACCATACCTAGTTCAATCTCGTTACCGTCAAGTCTCTTTACTCGTTCCGTAATGCATCATCCTGCAACTAACTCATTAGTCACATTGCTTGCAAGGCTTATAGTGATGTGCATTACCGAGAGGGCCTAGAGATACCTCTCTGACACATGGAGTGACAAATCCTAATCTTGATCTATGCCAACTCAACAAACACCATCGGAGATGCCTGTAGAGCATCTTTATAATAACCCAGTTACGTTGTGACGTTTGATAGCATACAAGGTGTTCCTCCGGTATACGGGAGTGGCATAATCTCATAGTCAGAGGAACATGTATAAGTCATGATGAAAGCAATAGCAATAAACTAAACGATCATTTATGCTAAGCTAACGGATGGGTCTTGTCCATCACATCATTCTCTAATGATGTGATCCCGTTCATCAAATGAAAACACATGTCTATGGTTAGGAAACTTAACCATCTTTGATTAACGAGCTAATCAAGTAGAGGCATACTAGGGACACTCTGTTTTGTCTATGTATTCACACATGTACTAAGTTTCCGGTTAATACAATTCTAGCATGAATAATAAACATTTATCATGATATAAGGAAATATAAATAACAACTTTATTATTGCCTCTAGGGCATATTTCCTTCAGTCTCCCACTTGCATTAGAGTCAATAATCTAGTTCACATTGCCATGTGATTTAACACCAATAGTTCACATCGCCATGTGACTAATACCCAAAGGGTTTTATTAGAGTCAATAATCTAGTTCACATCGCTATGTGATTAACACCCAAAGAGTACTAAGGTGTGATCATGTTGTGCTTGTGAGAGAAGCTTAGTCAATGGGTCTGTCACATTCAGAGTCGTATGTATTTTGCAATTTTTTTTATGTCTACAATGCTCTGCATGGAGCTACTCTAACTAATTGCTCCCACTTTCAATATATATCCAGATTGAGACTCAGAGTCATCTGGATCGGTGTAAAAGTTTGCATCGGCGTAACGCTTTACGACGAACTCTTTATCACCTGCATAACCGAGAAATATCTCACTAGTATTCTAAGGATAATTTTGACCGCTGTCAAGTGATCCACTCCTGGATCAATATCGTACCCCCTTGCCAAACTCATGGCAAGGTACACAATAGGTTTGGTACACAACATAGCATACTTTATAGAACCTATGGCTGAGGCATAGGGAATGACTTTCATTCTCTTTCTATTTTTTGCATGGTCGTGTTTTGAGTGTTACTCAACTTTACACCTTGCAATACAGGCAAGAACTCCTTATTTAACTGTTCGATTTTGAACTACTTCAAAATCTTGTCAAGGTATGTACTCATTGAAAAATCTTGTCAAGCATCTTGAACTATCTCTATAGATCTTGATGCCCAATATGTAAGCAACTTCACCGAGGTCTTTCTTTGAAAAACTCCTTTCAAACACTCCTTTATGATTTCCAGAAAATTCTACATCATTTTTGATCAATAATATGTCATTTACATATACTTATCAGAAAGGCCGTATTGCTCCCACTCACTTTCTTATAAATACAGGCTTCTCCAAAAGTATGTATAAAACCATATGCTTTGATCATACTATCAAAGCATATATTCCAATTCCAAGAGGCTTGCACCAGTCCATAAATGGATTGCTGGAGCTTGCACACTTTGTTAGTACCTTTAGGATTGACAAAACCTTCTAGTTGCATCATATACAACTCTTCTTTAAGAAATCCATTAAGGAATGCAGTTTTGACATCCATTTGCCAGATTTCATAAAATGCGGCAACTGCTAACATGATTCGGACAGACTTTTAAGCATCAATACAAGTGAGAAAATCTCATCGTAGTCAACATCTTGAACTTGACGAAAACCTTTTGCGACAATTCGAGCTTTGTAGATTGTAGCACTACTATCAACGTCCGTCTTCCTCTTGAAGATCCATTTATTCTCTATGACTCGTCGATCATCGGGCAAGTCCACCAAAGTCCAAACTTTGTTCTTATAGATGGATCCCACCTTAGATTTCATGGCCTCAAACCAGTTTACGAAATCTGGGCTCATCATTGCTTCTTCATAGGTCGTAGGTTTGTCATGGTCAAGTAACATGACCTCCAGAACAGGATTACCGTACCACTCTGGTGCGGAACGTTCTTTGGTTGACCTACGTGGTTCGGTAGTAACTTGATTCGAAGTTCGATGGTCATTATCATTAGCTTCCTCACTAGGTGCAGGCATCACGGGAACGGTTTTATATGATGAGCTACTTTCCAATTCGAGAGAAGGTACAATTACCTCATCAAGTTCTACTTTCCTCCCACTCACTTCTTTCGAGAGAAACTCCTTCTCTAGAAAGGATCAATTCTTAGCAACAAAAGATCTTGCCTTTGGATCCGTGATAGAAGGTGTACCCAATAGTTTCTTTTGGGTATCCTATGAAGACGCACTTCTCCGATTTGGGTTTGAGCTTATCAGGCTGAAGCTTTTTCACATAAGCATCGCAACCCCAAACTTGAAGAAACGACAGCTTAGGTTTCTTGCCAAACCACAGTTCATACTGTGTCATCTCAATGGATTTAGACGGTGCCCTATTTAATGTGAATGCAGCTGTCTCTAATGCATAACCCCAAAATGATTGTGGTAAATCAGTAAGAGACATAATAGACCGCACCATATCAAATAAAGTACGGTTACGACATTCGGACACACCATTATACTGTGGTGTTCCAGGTGGCATGAGTTTGTGAAACTATCCCACATTGTTTTAATTGAAGGCCAAACTCGTAACTCAAATATTCGCCTCTGCGATTAGATAGTATAAGCTTTAATTTCTTGTTACGATGATTCTCCACTTCACTCTGAAATTCTTTGAACTTTTCAAATGTGTCAGACTTGTGTTTCATCAAGTAGATATACCCATATCTTCTCAAATCATCTGTGAAGGTCAGAAAATAGCGATACCCGCCGTGAGCCTCAACACTCATCGGACTGCATACGTCGGTATGTATTATTTCCAATAAGTCAGTGGCTCGTTCCATTGTACCGGAGAACAGAGTATTGGTCATCTTGCCCATGAGGCATGGTTCGCAAGCATCAAGTGATTCCAAAAGTCCATCCACATGGAGTTTCTTCATGTGCCTTACACCAATATGACCTAAACGGTAGTGCCACAAGTATGTTGCACTATCATTATCAACTTTGCATCTTTTGGCATCAATATTATGAATGTGTATCACTACAATCAAGATTCAATAAACCATTTATATTAAGTGTATGACCATAGAAGGTTTTATTCATGTAAATAGAACAACAATTATTCTTTGATTTAAATGAATAACCGTATTGCAATAAACATGATCCAATCATATTGATGCTCAACGCAAACACCAAATAAAATTTATTTTAGGTTCAACACTAACCCCGAAGGTAAAGGGAGTGTGCGATGGTGATCTTATCAACCTTGGAATCACTTCCAACAGACATCGTCACCTTGCCCTCAACTAGTCTTTGTTCATTTTGTAACTCCTGTTTCGAGTTTACTAATCATAGCAACTGAACTAGTATCAAATACCCACGGGCTACTATGAACACTAGTAAAGTACACATCAATAACATGCATATCATATATACTTTTGTTCACTTTGCAATCCTTCTTATCCGCCAAGTATTTGGGGCAGTTCCGCTTCTAGTGACCATTTCCTTCGCAGTAGAAGCACTCAGTTTCAGGCTTGGGTCTGGCTTTGGGCTTCTTCATGGGAGTGGCAACTTGCTTGCCATTCTTCTTGAAGTTTCCTTTCTTTCCCTTGTCGTTTTACTTGAAACTAGTAGTCTTGTCAACCATCAACACTTGATGCTTTTCTTGATTTCTACCTTTGCCGATTTCAGCATCGCGAAGAGCTCGGCGAATCGTTTTCGTCATCCCTTGCATATTATAGTTCATCACGAAGTTCCAGTAACTTGGTGATAGTGACTAGAGAACTCTGTCAATCACTATCTTATCTGGAAGATTAACTCCCACTTGATTCAAGCAATTGTAGTGCTCAGACATTCTGAGCACATGCTCACTAGTTGAGCTATTCTCCTCCATCTTGTAGGCAAAGTATTTGTGAGAGGTCTCATACCTCTCGACTCGGGCATGAGTCTGAAATACAAATTTCAGCTCTTGGAACATCTTATATGTTCCGTGGCGTTCAAAACATTTTTGAAGTCCCGGTTCTAAGCCGTAAAGCATGGTGCACTAAACTATCAAGTAGTCATCATACCGAGCTTTGCCAAACTTTCATAACGTCTGCATCTGCTCCTGCAATAGGCCCGTCACCTAGCGGTGCATCAAGGACATAATTCTTCTATGCAGCAATGAGGATAATCCTCAGATCACGCACCTAGTCTGCATCATTGCTACTATCATCTTTCAACTTATTTTTCTCTAGGAACATATCAAAAAATAAAACAGGGAGCTATACGTGAGCTATTGATCTACAACATAGATATGCAAAATACTATCACGTACTAAGTTCATGATAAATTAAAGTTCAATTAATCATATTACTTAAGAACTCCCGCTTAGATAGACATCCCTCTAATCATCTAAGTGATCACGTGATCCACATGAACTAAACCATGTCCGATCATCACGTGAGATGGAGTAGTTTTCAATGGTGAACATCACTATGTTGATCATATCTACTATATGATTCATGCTCGACCTTTCGGTCTCCGTGTTCCGAGGCCATATATGCATATGCTAGGCTTGTCAAGTTTAACCCGAGTATTCTGCGTGTGCAAAACTGGCTTGCACTCGTTGTATGTGAACGTAGAGCTTATCACACCTGATCATCACGTGGTGTCTCAGCACGAAGAACTGTCGCAACGGTGCATACTCAGGGAGAACACCTATACCTTGAAATTTAGTGAGAGATCATCTTATAATGCTACCGCCGTACTAAGCAAAATAAGATGCATAAAAAGATAAAGATCACATGCAATCAAATAAGTGATATGATATGGCCATCATCATCTTGAGCCTTTGATCTCCATCTCCAAAGTACCATCATGATCTCCATCGTCACCGGCATGACACCATGATCTCCATCATCTTGATCTCTATCAACGTGTCGTCACATGGTTGTCTCGCCAACTATTGCTATCGCATAGCGATAAAGTAAAGCAATTATATGGTGCTTGGATCTTATGCAATAAAGATACAAACATAAGGCTCCTGCTAGTTGCCGATAACTTTAACAAAACATGATCATCTCATACAACAAATTATATCACATCATGTCTTGACCATATCACATCACAACATGCCCTGCAAAAACAAGTTAGACGTCCTCTACTTTGTTGTTGTAAGTTTTACGTGGCCGCTACGGGCTTCTAGCAAGAGGCGTTCTTACCTACGCATCAAAACCACAATGATTTTCCGTCAAGTGTGTTGTTTTAACCTTCAACAAGGACTGGGCGTAGTCAAACTCGATTCAACTAAAGTTGGAGAAATAGACACCCACTAGCCACCTGTGTGCGGAGCACGTCGGTAGAACCAGTCTCATGAACGCGGTCATGTAATGTCGGTCTGGGCCGCTTCATCCAACAATACCGTCGAATCAAAGTAAGACGTTGCTGGTAAGCAGTATGACTATTATCGCCCACAACTCTTTGTGTTCTACTCGTGCATATAACATCTACGCATAGACCTGGCTCGGATGCCACTGTTGGGGAATGTAGTATTTCAAAAAAAATCCTACGATCTCGTAAGATCTATCTAGGAGAAGCATAGCAATGAGCGGGGAGAGTGTGTCCACGTACCCTCATAGACTGAAAGTGGAAGCGTTTAGTAACACAGTTGATGTAGTCGAACGTCTTCACGATCCAACCGATCCAAGCACCCAACGTACTGCACCTCCGTGTTCAGCACACGTTCTGCTCGATGACGTCCCTCGAGCTCTTGATCCAGCCGAGGGTCGAGGGTGAGTTCCATCAGCACGATGGCGTGGTGACGGTGTTGATGATTTGATCCGCGTAGGGCTTCGCCTAAGCACTACGACAATATGACCGGAGGAGCAAACTATGGAGGGGGGCACCGCACACGGCTAGGAACAATTGATGTGTGTTCTAGGGGTGCCCTCCCCACGTATATAAAGGAGGGAGGAAGAGGAGGTCGGACTAGGAGGGGCGCGCCTATAGGGGAGTCTGTTGGGGAATGTAGTAATTTCAAAAAATTCCTACTCACACACAAGATCATGGTGATGCATAGCAACGAGAGGGGAGAGTGTCGTCCACGTACCCTCGTAGACCGTAAGCGGAAGCGTTATGACAATGCGGTTGATGTAGTCATACGTCTTCACGATCGACCGGTCCTAGTACCAAACATACGGCACCTCTGCGATCTGCACACGTTCAGCTCGGTGACGTCCCATGAACTCACGATCTAGTAGAGCTTTGAGGGAGAGTTTCGTCAACACGACGGTGTGATGACGGTGATGATGAAGCTACCGGCACAGGGATTCGCCTAAGCACTACAACGATATGATCGAGGTGGATTATGTTGGAGGGGGGCACTGCACACGGCTTGAAACAATCAACTTCTATGTCTTAGGGTGCCCCCTGCCCCCGTAAGAGCAAGGGGGAGGTCGGCCGGCCCTTGGTGCGCCCAAGGAGAGGAGGAATCCTCCTCCTAGTAGGAGTAGGATTCATCCTTTCCTAGTCCTACTAGGAAGGAGGAAGGGGGGCGCCACCTCCCCTAGTCCAATTCGGACTCCCCTTGGGGGGGCGCCACCTCCTGGATTGTTGCCCTCTCTCTTCCCTAAGGCCCAATACTTCCCACGGGGGTTCCGATAACCCCTCGGCACTCCGATAAATATCCGGTGACCCCCAGAACTCATTCGGTGTCCGAATATAGTCGTCCAATATATCAATCTTTATGTCTCGACCATTTTGAGACTCCTCGTCATGTCTGTGATCACATCCGGAACTCCGAACTATCTTCGGTACATCAAAACACATAAACTCATAATAACGATCGTCACCGAACGTTAAGCGTGTGGACCCTACGGGTTCTAGAACTATGTAGACATGACCGAGACACGTCTCCGGTCAATAACCAATAGCGGAATCTGGATGCTCATATTGGCTCCTACATATTCTATGAAGATCTTTATCGGTCAAACCGCATAACAACATATGTTGTTCCCTTTGTCACCGGTATGTTACTTGCCCGAGATTCGATCGTTGGTATCTCAATACCTAGTTCAATCTCGTTACCGGCAAGTCTCTTTACTCGTTCCGTAATGCATCATCCCGCAACTAACTCATTATTCACATTGCTTGCAATGCTTATAGTGATGTGCATTACCGAGAGGGCCCAGAGATACCTCTCCGACAATCAGAGTGACAAATCCTAATCTTGATCCATGCCAGCTCAACAAGCACCATCAGAGACACCTGTAGAGTACCTTTGTAATCACTCAGTTATGTTGTGACGTTTGGTAGCACACAAAGTGTCCATCCGATATTCGGGAGTTGCATAATCTCATAGCCATAGGAACATGTATAAGTCATGAAGAAAGCAATAGCAATATACTAAATGATCAAGTGCTAAGTTAACGGAATGGGTCAAGTCAGTCACATCATTCTCTAATGATGTGATCCCTTTAATCAAATGACAACTCATGTCTATGGTTAGCAAACTTAACCATCTTTGATTCAACGAGCTAGTCAAGTAGAGGCATACTAGTGACACTCTGTTTGTCTATGTATTCACACATGTACTAAGTTTCCGGTTAATACAATTCTAGCATGAATAATAAACATTTACCATGATATAAGGAAATATAAATAACAACTTTATTGTTGCCTCTGGGGCATATTTCCTTCAGTCTCCCACTTGCAGTAAAGTCAATAATCTAGATTACACAATAATGATTCTAACACCCATGGAGTCTTGGTGCTGATCATGTTTTGCTCATGAGAGAGGCTTAGTCAACGGGTCTGCAACATTCAGATCCGTATGTATCTTGCAAATCTCTATGTATCCCTCCTTGACTTGATTGCGGATGGAATTGTAACATCCCAAAATTCTAAATTTTGGAATGTTATATTAAATAGATACTTTTGATTGATTGTTTGATTGCTTGAGTGAAATTGAGTGAAATTCAAAACTTTTTGAAAGTTAAATGAGAGGGAATAAAAGGACTTTCCCAAACTTCCATTTTTTTGCATTTATGATCCCCGTGAATTCAAATTCTTTTTAGATACAAAACCCTAGAGAGAAGATGACATGACTTCTTCCATTTAAATAAAATGAAAAGGGTTCTGAAAATATTTGAATTTCATTTGGAAATATTTCAAATTCAAAAAATTTATGCAATTCAATGATTTTCATGAGAGAAGATAAAATGACTTCTTCAAAACATATGAAATATGATTTAGAAAGTTTTAAAAAATTAAATTTAAAGTCCTTTTGGAAATTATTTTTCAATTTGGAGTTATTTGGGTTTTATTCAAATTATTTTTCTCCAAAAATAAAATATATCGAAAATAGGGTAACATGATTCCCTACAGTAGAAAATTTGAGAGAAATAAATTTGAAATCATTTTGGTATCTTTAAAATGATTTTTATTGGGTTTTATTATAGCAGTAGCACTCTTTTCTTTATTTGAATTTTTGTGGATTTTATTAGGAGCTAGAATAATGCTCATGTCGTAGAAAATCTTTTTCTAAATTTTTTGATATATTATATGCCTATATAGTATTTTTATTTCAATTGTTTTTTATTTTTCTTTGTCTGTTTTTTTACTTCTGCTCGGACCGACTGTGCCGAAGCCCGGTCGGCCCAGCTCCGCACCGCCTCGCCTGTCGTCCCCGTGCGGGACTCCGCTCGGAGAGCCATCGCGCCGCCGTGAGCGCCCGGGACTCCGCCTCTCGAGCTGAGCCCCCCTTTATAAGCTGCACTCGGGCCCCTTGGACCCCATCCGCCCGCTGCATCCCGCACCGCCGTCTCTCCTCTTCTGCCGAGCCTCGCCTCGCCTCCCCGCATCTCGCCGCCGCCGCCCTCTGCCGATCCGCCGCCGCAAGTCGTTCTCGCCGCCGCTGCTCGCATTCGCGCTGCCGCTACCGCTCCCCCGCCACCCCGCGTTGCCGCAGCCGCTGCCGCACCACCCGTTGCCCGCAGCCGCCCGCCGGAGCTGCCTCGCTCGCCGGAGCTGCCGCCCCGCCTCGTCGTTGAACTCGCCGCCGTCGACGAAGAAAACCGACGAAATCCGCCGAGCATCCCGGATTATTTTGTTTTTTTCGGTTTCTCTTTTTAGTCGGTTTTAGTTATTTTAGTTAGTTTATTTAACGGAAGTGCGTCCGTTGGACTTCGGTAGCAAACGGTTTTCGTTCGTTAGGGTCTGTTAGCGAGCGTTCATTGTATAGTTTTTTTCTTTTTCTTTTTAATTTCTGTCAGGGACCTATCCGTAGTGTTTTTTTACAAATCAGTCCCTAATCTTCAAATCTTCACTACTTTTTGCTCGATTGTCCAAATCCAACGAAACCAACGCCCACTTCTTCATTACGATCCCCTCTATCCAGTAAAACAACTTAAACATATTTTTGAAATTTTTAAATTTTGAATTCAAACAGATTTATATTTGAACTTTTTTTGTTCGTAACTTGAGTTTTATAACTCTGATTTAGTTGATTCTTTTTGCAAAATAAAGATCTCTATCTAAAATTTATGATAAGGCCAAAGTCAATTAATTTTGGTACTGTTAGAAATTGTCTTAAGTTGCAAGAGTAAATTGCTTGTTTTCGAAGTTTTCTGAGATCTTTTCTTTGATTCTTTCGCATGAGTGCTTATGTATGCAATTGCTTGCTCGTGATAGATTGACCGGAGTGTGAAGAGTAGAACTATCAGGAGTTATGAGTGTGAATCATCTTCATCAACAGTACGAGGCAAGTTCACAGTTTGATCATATCTCTTCATACCCAGTTTTTATGCATTAGTTTCAACCCTCAAACTTTGCATGGTTAGGATTTGATAACATGCGGGTATTGGGAAGTAGTTGATGAGGTAGAACCTATTAGTTTTTATTATCAAACCCTCAGGAGTTACTTCTACGTATTGCTTATATTGCCATGCTATGCTCGTAGACGTGGATTGGGTTTGAGTGTATCCGTGACAGATGTGCGAGTTTTAATTAATGGTTAACTTAAGGTGGCTACTTTAATACACATCTGGGCGGATTGGTTGAGGCACCCTGGAGCACCCAGTGGTTGTCTGGGCACCTGGAGAACCCAGTGCTTGCCCAAGGGAATCCCGGAGTACCCGTGTGATTACCCTATGGAATGCCACCCAGACTCAAAGGGATCATAAGATTATTCATGCTAGAAACTTCCGTGTGCAGCCACAAGCTATTATGGGCTCTAGCAGATGTAGGGCAAAGTAGGTGTAACTGTCCACCCAGAGTAAAGAGTTGATGTTTCTGAAAGACTGTGTCTCGGTCATCCGTTTCTCAAACACCATGTAGTGCGAGAAATCCAACGGAGGAGATCGAGTCTTGTGGGGAAAAGTGCGCAAACCTCTGCGGAGTGTACAAACAATTCATGATTAGCCGTGTCCCCGGTTATGGACATCTTGAGTATCTGGTTCTTGGATTATCATGTTGATCTCATCACTCTAATTAATTAATTAATTTGTTGGGTTGATGACTATTAATTTGGGATTGAGTTGGAGGAACCTTCTCAATGATTTTCAACAAACTTTGTAGTCAAATAAAATTTATTCCTTTGTTGTAGGAAAAAATTGGCTTTATGCAAAATTAAACTTAGAGCTTTCCACCAGCCAAATATGCAGGTAGTGATAGCTATTATTCATCATTATCCTATGGTGTGAATTTGCCAGTACATTCAATGTACTGACCCTTTGTGGCTGCAACATCTCATGTTGCAGGAATCTTACGATGAGTAAGTGATACGTTAGGGTTACGATTTCTACACTCAACTTTGCCGTTTGTGTTGATGAGAATCCATAACCTTGTTGTTACTTCCGCTATATGGACTGAGGTAATAGTATTTATGTTATTTATACATGTGATTTACCTCTGTTATAAACCCTCGAGTACTATGTGTGTCAGCATACCGATCCAGGGATGACACTTAAGCACAGAGACTTGATCATTTGAGTTCGGGTCGCTACAAGATGGTATCAGAGCACATGTTGACTGTAGGACGTGACCCCTAGAAACTAGCAAGCCCATAGGAAAGATTTTCCCTACAAACTTCATTTTTAAAAAGATCTTTTACCTCTCTTCTCTTCTGAGCTTATTCAAATATTCCCTTTTGGTTAGACTATACCCCTTTCCCCTTTTGACCACACGAAGATTTGACTGACCACTCCAAGAAGTACAAGATATCGGACAACTAAGACCACGACAGAATGAAGAGGATTTTACTGTGCATTATAATGATGAAAATTACAACAGTTGAAGACTCCAAAGACTAGGAGAATTTGAAAGCTCTGAAGAATTTCCAGATTGGTACGACCTAGGAAGGCTACTCTTATGGAATTTGTCAGACTATTGAAGCTGTCAATGCCCGAGAGCAAGGTGTGTCGGAGAAAGACCGGAACATGGGGTGTTAAGACTCAAGTTTTTGGCCGTCAAGAAAACCCTAAGGCAGGAGATATCAACTATGGAATGATAGCTCATGGCAAAGATATGGGCATAAACACGGCTATCCATGATATCGCCCGCTTATGCTATCGTCACCGTACTGAGTTAAGCATGCATTTTCTTTGGAAGGATTGGTTGACAAAAGGGCTAATGGAGCACCTATCAGCAAAAGATGAAGTTTTAACCTTAGCTGGTGTGTCACCAGGATCTGGAGTATTACATCAAGAAGTTTAGGGTGGACCTGCAGGAAGCCGTATTTGACGAGAAAGCATTTCGTGAAGAACTCAGGACCCAGAAGTTGAAAGTAGCCAAGCTGGAGGAGCAAAACCTCGAGATACCAGAGATTCGTCAGGAACTGAAAGATAGTAGGACCATGGTTCATGGCAAGGATGTTGAAACCCATAAGTTTGGAATGCAACTCCAGAATATAAAAGGACGTCATGAGAGAATTCGCGTCAACCGAGATAATCTGGCAAAAGTACTTGAGAAGGACAAGCACGATTTTCATGAGAGAAGATAAAATGACTTCTTCAAAACATATGAAATATGAGTTGGAAGTTTTAAAAGAATTAAATTTAAAGTCCTTTTGGAAACTATTTTTCAATTTGGAGTTATTTGGGTTTTATTCAAATTATTTTTCTCCAAAAATAAAATATATGGAAAATAGGGTAACATGATTCCCTACAGTAGAAAATTTGAGAGAAATAAATTTGAAATCATTTTGGTATTTTTAAAATGATTTTTATTGGGTTTTATTATAGCAGTAGCACTCTTTGCTTTATTCAAATTTTTTTGGATTTTATTTGGAGCTAGAATAATGTTCATGTCGTAGAAAATCTTTTTTTAAAATTTTTGATATATTATATGCCTATATAATATTTTCATTTCAATTGTTTTTTATTTTCCTTTGTCTGTGTTTTTTTAACTTCTTCTCGGACCGACTGGGCCGAAGCCCAGGCGGCCCAGCTCCACACCGCCTCGCCCGTCGTCCCCGTGCGGGACTCCGCTCGAAGAGCCGCCGCGCCGCCGTGAGTGCCCGGAACTCCGCCTCCCGAGGCCGAGCCCCCTCCCTTTATAAGGTGCACCCGGGGCCCCCTGAACCCCGTCCACCCTCTGCATCCCGCGCCGCCGTCTCTCCTCTCCAGCCTCGCCTCGCCTCCCTGCATCTCGCCGCCGCCGCCCTCTGCCGATCCGCCGCTGCAAGTCGTTCGTGCCGCCGCTGCCGGTCCCCCGGCACCCCGCGTTGCCGCAACCGCTATAGCTCCACCCGTTACCCGCAGCCGCCTGCCGGAGCAGCCGCCCCGCCTCGTTGTTGACCTCACCGCAGTCGACGAAGAAAACCAACGAAAACCGCTGGTAAAACCGCCGAGCCGTCTTGGTTTTTTTGTTTTTTTCGGTTTCTCTTTTTAGTCTGTTTTAGTTATTTTAGTTAGTTTATTTAGCAGACGTGCGTCCGTTAGACTTCGGTAGCGAACGGTTTTTGTTCGTTAGGGTCTGTTAGCGAGCGTTTGTTGTTTAGTTTTTTTCTTTTTCTTTCTAATTTCTTTCAGGGACCTATCCGTAGTTTTTTTTACAGATCAACCCCTGATCTTCAAACCTTCACTACTTTTTGCTCGATTGTCCAAATCCAACGAAACCAACGCCCACTTCTTCATTGCGATCCCCTCCATCCAGTAAAAAAAGTTAAACATATTTTCGAAAGTTTAAAATTTGAATTCAAACAGATTTATATTTGAACTTCTTTTATTCGTAACTTGAGTTTTATAACTCTGATTTAGTTGATTCTTTTTGCAAAATAAAGCTCTCTATCTAAACTTTATGATAAGACCAAAGTCACTTAATTTTGGTAGTATTAGAAATTGTTTTAAGTTGCAAGAGTAAATTGCTTGTTTTCGAAGTTTTCTGAGATCTTTTCTTCGATTCTGTTGCATGGGTGCTTATGTATGCAATTGCTTGCTCGCGATAGATTGACCGGAGTGTGACGAGTAGAACTATCAGGAGTTATGAGTGGGAATCATCTTCATCAACAGTACGAGGCAAGTTCACACTATGATCATATCTCTTCATACCCAGTTTTTATGCATTAGTTTCAACCCTCAAACTTTGCATGGTTAGGATTTGATAACATGTGGGTAATGGGAAGTAGTTGATGAGCTAGAACCTATTGCCTTTTTATTATCAAACCCTCAGGAGTTACTTCCACGTATTGCTTATATTGCCATGCTATGCTCATAGACGTGGATTGGGTTTGAGTGTATCCATGACAGATGTGAGAGAGTTTTAATTAATGGTTAACTTAAGGTGGCTACTTTAATACACATCTGGGTGGATTGGTTGAGGCACCCTGGAGCACCCAGTGGTTGTCTGGGCCTTGGAGAACCCAGTGCTTGCCCAAGGGAATCCCAGAGTACCCGTGTGATTACCCTATGGAGTGCCACCCAGGCTCAAAGGGATCATAAGATTCGTGCTAGAAACTTCCGTGTGCAGCCACAAGCTATTATGGGCTTTAGCATAGTTGAGTATGTTGCATGACCTCTTTCAGTGGTGGGCTAGCAGATGTAGGGGAAAGAAGGTGTAACTGTCCACCCGGAGTAAAGAGTAATGTTTCTGAAAGAATGTGTCTCGGTCATTCATTTCTCAAACACCATGTAGTGCGAGAATCCAACGGAGGAGATCGAGTCTTGTGGGGAAAAGTGCGCAAACCTCTGCAGAGTGTACATACAATTCATGATTAGCCGTGTCCCCGATTATGGACATCTTGAGTATCTGGTTCTTGGATTATCATGTTGATATCATCACTCTAATTAATTAATTTGTTGGGTTGATGACTATTAATTTGGGATTGAGTTGGAGGAATCTTCTCAATGATTTTCAACAAACTTTGCAGTCAAATAAAATTTATTCCTTTGTTGTAGGGGAAAATTGGCTTTATGCAAAATTAAACTTAGAGCTTTCCACCAGCCAAATATGCATGTAATGATAGCTATTGTTCATCATTATCCTATGGTGTGAATATGCCAGTACATTCAATGTACTGACCCTTTGTGGCTGCAACGTCTCATGTTGCAGGAATCTTACGACGAGTAAGTGATACGTTAGGGTTACGATTTCTACACTCAACTTTGTCGTTGGTGTTGATGGGAATCCACAACCTTGTTGTTACTTCCGCTATATGGATTGAGGTAATAGTATTTACATTATTTATACATTTGATTTACCTCTGTTATAAACCCTCGAGTACTGTGTATGTCAGCATACCAATCCAGGGATGACACTTAAGCAAAGAAACTTGACCGTGTGAGGTCGGGTCGCTACAGGAATTGAAGCGTCTCTTGATGTGCTTGGTTCTCTTGTGAAATCTGGATTCCTTTGCCAAGGCAATTGCACCAGTATTGTCACAAAAGATTTTCTTTGGACCAGATGCACTAGGTATGACACCTAGATCGGATATGAACTCCTTCATCTAGACTCTTTCATTTGCTGCTTCTGAAGCAGCTATGTACTCCGCTTCACATGTAGTTCCCGCCACGACGCTTTGCTTAGAACTGCAACAACTGACAACTCCACCATTTAATATAAATACGTATCCGGTTTGTGACTTATAGTCATCCGGATCAGTGTCAAATCTTGCATCGACATAACCATTTACGACAAGCTCTTTGTCACCTCCATAAATGATAAACATATCCTTAGTCCTTTTCAGGTATTTCAGGATGTTCTTGACCACTGTCCAGTGATCCACTCCTGGATTACTTTGGTACCTCCCTGCTAAACTTATAGCAAGGCACACATCAGGTCTGGTACACATCATTGCATACATGATAGAGCCTATGGCTGAAGCATAGGGAACACCTTTCATTTTCTCTCTATCTTCTGAAGTGGTCGGGCATTGAGTCTGACTCAACTTCACACCTTGTAACACAGGCAAGAATCCTTTCTTTGCTTGATCCATTTTGAACTTCTTCAAAACTTTATCAAGGTATGTGCTTTGTGAAAGTCCAATTAAGCATCTTGATCTATCTCTATAGATCTTGATGCCCAATATATAAGCAGCTTCACCGAGGTCTTTCATTGAAAAACTCTTATTCAAGTATCCTTTTATGCTATCCAAATTTCTAAATCATTTCCAATCAACAATATGTCATCCACATTAATATTAGAAATGCTACAGAGCTCTCACTCACTTTCTTGTAAATACAGGCTTCCCCAAAAGCCTGTATAAAACCATATGCTTTGATCACACTATCAAAACGTTTATTCCAACTTCGAGATGCTTGCACCAGTCCATAAATGGATCGCTGGAGCTTGCACACTTTGTTAGCATCCTTTGGATCGATAAAACCTTCATGTTGCATCATATACAACTCTTCTTCCAGAAATTCATTCAGGACTGCATTCTTTACATCCATTTGCCAAATTTCATAATCATAAAATGCAGCAATTGCTAACATGATTCGGACGGACTTAAGCATCGCTACAGGTGAGAAGGTCTCATCATAGTCAACTCCTTGAACTTTTCGAAAACCTTTCGCAACAAGTCGAGCTTTGTAGACAGTAACATTACCGTTAGCGTCAGTCTTCTTCTTGGAGATCTATTTATTCTTGATGGCTTGCCGATCATCGGGCAAGTCAACCAAAGTCCACACTTCATTCTCATACATGGATCCCATCTCAGATTTCATGGCCTCAAGCCATTTCGCGGAATCTGGGATCATCATCGCTTCCTCATAGTTCGTAGGTTCGTCATGGTCAAGTAACATGACCTATAGAACAGGATTACCGTACCACTCTGGTGCGGATCTTACTTCGGTTGACCTACGAGGTTCGGTAGTAACTTGATCTGAAGTTATATGATCATCATCATTAGCTTCCTCACTAATAGGTGTAGGAATCATAGGAACAAATTTTTGTGATGAACTACTTTCCAATAAGGGAGCAGGTACTGTTACCTCATCAAGTTCTACTTTCCTCCACCTCACTTCTTTCGAGAGAAACTCCTTCTCTAGAAAGGATCCATTCTTAGCAACGAATGTCTTGCCTTCGGATCTGTGATAGAAGGTGTACCCAACAGTATCCTTTGGGTATCCTATGAAGACACATTTCTCCGATTTGGGTTCGGGCTTATCAGGTTGAAGCTTTTTCACATAAGTACCGTAACCCCAAACTTTAAGAAACGACAACTTTGGTTTCTTGCCAAACCATAGTTCATAAGGTGTCATCTCAACGGATTTATGTGGTGCCCTATTTACATGAATGCAACTCTCTCTAAAGCATAACCCCAAAATGATGGCGGTAAATCAGTAAGAGACATCAGAGATCGCACCATATCTAGTAAAGTACGATTACGACGTTCGGACACACCATTACGATGTGGTGTTCTGGGTGGCATGAGTTGCGAAACTTTTCCGCATTGTTTCAAATGAAGACCAAACTCGTAACTCAAATATTCTCCTCCACGATCAGATCGTAGAAATATTATTTTCTTGTTATGATGATTTTCCACTTCACTCTGAAATTCTTTGATTTTTTCAAATGTTTCAGACTTATGTTTCATCAAGTAGATATACCCATATCTTCTCAAATCTTCTGTGAAGGTGAGAAAATAACGATACCCGCCGCGAGCCTCAACATTCATCGGACCACATACATCAGTATGTGTGTGTTAGTGCATATAGTGCCCCTTAGTGATTTTGGTGTATTGAAGACTTATAGGTTAAGGGTCTAATGTGTTTATTAGTGTACATAGGACGATAAGTCTATGAGGAGTTTGATATTTAAAGAGAAAGTCGAGCCCTAAAAATGAAGTTCTTCGACTAAAGACTTTGGATTTCTGAAGACTTTCTGAAGACTTTGAAAGTGAAGAAATTGGTGTGACCTTGAAGACTTGGTAATCATTCGAGGAACATGAAGCGTGAAGACTTTTGTTTTCGTAGTTTCATTTTCTCTTTCTTGAGTCATAGGAAACACCGTACTTTTAAAGGGAGTCGAGGAAATACTAAGGAAAAATTTCCATGTGATGCTCAACTCAAAATCCTACACCTACCAATCCCTTCGCATGAAGCCATTGGAAATCATACAATTCAGTCATATTCTTCAGTGACAGAGATGAAGTTCTTATGGTCTCTGAGGAATTTGTTCTGACTGAGGAGTTAGGAATTCGCCAGTGCAGATTGCCTACACAGTGAGGAACATGATAGCCCTAAGGAATTTGAGCCTCAAATATCCGACCGTTGTTGTGCTACGCGCTAGCTGTCCCAAAATATCTACCCACCTAACGGTCATATCATTGAAGGGCATTTATGTCTTATCATGTCGGGCTGCTCCCTAGGCTATAAATAGCCGCCCCCATACAACCACTAGCTGGTTGGCTGCTCTGAGAGAAACTAACACTTGTCATTGAGAGCATCCCATCCTCTGAGGACTTTGAGCGAAAATCATCGAGTGAGGAAAACCCAAACCCAAACACCTACAAACCCAAACTGATTGAGCATCACTGAAGAGATTGATCCTGCGTGGATCCGATGCTTATTACCTTTGAAGACCGTGCTTCTTCCAAATGGTTAGGCGCCATGGTCTAGAGCATCCAAGAGGAATTGTGGATCGCCGAGTGACCGAGTCTGTGAAGGTTTGGAAGTCACCTGAAGACTTACCACGAGTGATTGGGCGAGGTATGTGTGACCTTATCTCAAGGAGAATACGGTGAGGACTGTGTGTCCTCAGGTTTAGATACCTAGCCGCTCCAACCAGATGTACAACTAAGACAAAAGTTGGAACTGGTCTACCAAATCATTGTGTTCACCAAGCTTATTGGTTCTATTTCCTCAACTCTTTCATTTCCTCATAACTGTGTTGTGCACTTGTTCATATCTGTTTGAAGACTTTGACTGAAGACTTTCTAAATTTCCTCAGTTCAATTTCTTTAGTCTGTTTGTCTTCATCCTGTGTTATCCTGTGATTACGCTTTCTGTACTCAGTGCTTGTCTTCACTTCATCATGATGACCATGTTTGTGTTCTGTTATGTTTACTTTTGAGTACTTATTCCGCTGCTAGTAGTCCTTCGCCAAGGAATTTCCTCACCCGCAAATTACTCAGTGAAGAATTCATAAAAATCGCCTATTCACCCCCTTCTAGTCGATATAACGCACTTTCAATTGGTATCAGAGCAAGGTACTCCCTTGTTCTGTGTGAGTTTGGTTTAACCGTCTGGAGTTTTAGTTATGTCGACCGCAGGTATGATCAAGGTCTCTGCTTGGCGTCCTAACTTCGATGTGACGGACTACCCCTACTGGAAGAATAAGATCCTAATGCATCTTGAGGCAATTGATAACGATCTCTGGTATGTTGTGGAAAATGGTGTTCCCTCAGTCACACCTTCTCTGAATGCTGCTGATGTGAAGAGATTCAAGCAACTCGACTCTCAAGCAAAGAATATCATATGTGGCCATCTGAGCAAAGGACAGTATGGAAGAGTGAGTGCTTTGGAAACTACTAAGCTTATCTAGGATAGGCTATCCAAAGTCAATGAAGGAGTCTCAACACAGCGTGACTCTCGAGTTGATGTTCTTCGCAATCTCTTCAACCGCTTCAAAAGACTCGACAATGGAAATGTTCAACAAACCTTCGATTGCCTCACTGACATCTCAAATGAGCTTCAAGCACTTGGTGCCACTGACATCACCGACCATGAGGTGGTGAAGAAATTGCTGAGATCGCTTGATTCCTCATTTGATACTCTGGCACTGATGATACAAGAGCGTGCTGACTACAAGTCACTTGATCCCGCTGATATCCTCAAAAGGCTAAATAGTCATGAGTTCCAGCTAGCTGAAAAGAGAGATATCTATGGTTCGAGCTATGGCAGATCACGTGCACTGAAGGCCAAGGTAGTTTCTGAGTCTGAAGATGAAGATTCTGGCAGCAGCCTTGGTGATCCTGAAGAACTGAGCCATGAACTAGCACTGCTCGTGTTCCAGAAGTTCTCAAGACGTGGTCGCTTTGGAAAACCCTCAAGGAGCAATGATTCCTCATCCAGTGACTACAAGAAGAGGCTTTGCCACAAATGCCAGAAACCTGGTCACTACATTAAAGATTTTCCTCAGTGGGAAAAGGAATCAAAGAAGAAGAAATACAAGGATTACAGTTCTGATGATGCGAA
Organism: Aegilops umbellulata; assembly: GCA_032464435.1. NCBI lineage: Eukaryota > Viridiplantae > Streptophyta > Magnoliopsida > Poales > Poaceae > Aegilops > Aegilops umbellulata. The sequence goes on along the minus strand of CP136056.1, from coordinate 379,374,507 downwards.
GAAGAGGAAGAATTCTTCAAAGTATTCATCATCAAAATCCTCAAAATCTTCATCTCACAAGAAGAGAAGCTCCAAGAAGGATCGAGCATTCATTGGCAAGGAAATGGACTCTGAGGCTGAATCTGAGGAACATGAGGAAGGGGAGGCATCTGAGGAATCCGAGTCTGGTGTGGCGAGCCTAGCCCTCGCTACTGCATTCGTCAGCAAGTCTATCTTCAACTCTCAAGAAAGTGACCTCACCAACAAGGCTGATGAAGGCAATGATGACTACGCTCCCACCTATTGCTTCATGGCAAAGGGTGCCAAGGTACTCAAATATACCGCCTCTGAATCAAGTGAGAATTAATCTGATGAAAACCTCAAGCCCAGTTACTCTAAACTTGTTAAGATTGTAGTGAAACAACAAAAGGCTTTTGGAAAGGTTCAAAACATGCTAGACAAAAGTGATGATATGTTGGGTGAAGAAATGGATCGCACTAAAACCTTGACTGAAAATCTTCAGAGACTTCAGTCTAGGTTTGACAACCTTCAAGGTCATCATAACACTCGCTTATCTGATCATGAGAAGCTTTCTTATGAATTTCTTCAGAGAAAGCAAGATCTTGAGAAGCTAAGAGTGAGTTATGAAGATCTTCGGAAGGAGCGCGATCATTACTTGCTCAACAAATTAGCGTTGCTCAGGAAGAATTTGTTCCTCCATGTTTGAAGTGCATTGAACGTGAATCTGCTAATTCATCACCTGAATGCTCAAATGCTTCTAATGCTACAAATTCTTCAACTATCTCTACTATCAGTAATTCCTCATCTGAGGACATTGCTAGTATCACTGATGATGCAGGGCTGAAGGAATTGTACATGACAGGCATGTACAAAATCCTCAAAGGGCATCAGACTCTTTGTGATGTGCTTAAAAAGCATATCCTCATCAGGAACCCTAGGAAAGAGGGTATTGCCTTTGAGAGGAAACTCAATGCTGATGGTACGTACTAGAAGCCTAAGAAGTACCCTAAAACCTCATGGGTTGCTGCAAAGGGACCTCCAGTTGATCCATCCAATTTATCTGGCTTTACATGTGAATCTCCTCATTCTTCTGATGAGTCATTTGACTCCAACTATAAACTGTTCAAAAATCAGAATGATGAAGTATTTGCTAGATATGTTGGTACTAACTGCAGGAACGGTTCCCCTATGAATAAAATCTGGGTTCCCAAAAGGTGCCTTGAAAGTCTTCAGGTGAATGTCCTCATGACACCACCTCTGAAATATAGGAACCCCAGATCAAATTATTCATATGGACCAAATTCTTCATATGGATCCAAGTCCTCATACGGACCAAATTCTTCATATGGATCAAATTCCTCAAAAGGATCAAAGTCCTCATATGATCATCATCGTGCTAACCCCTCTGTTTCGCAGGGAAGAGCTAAGGGCTATGAATATGAGCATTATTCTTCTAACCATTATGTTCATAAGTCCTCGAAGAATTTCTCTGCTTATTCATATGCTTATAACTCCTCGTATGTGAAACGAAATGGACTGGCTTCTATGCCACCTTTCTTGTATGGAGCTCGCAGAGTGATGAACTCTTTGCCACCCCTTCAGATGTGGGTGCTAAAGAAAAAGAACTAATTTCTTCTACAGGGTCAGGTCTCCAGACATGCTAAAACATCTGAAGAGTGTGCTGGAGACCTGAAAAGTGCCTGAAAGGATGTAGGCTAATCATGAAGAAATGAACTTTCATTTCTCACGTCCTCATATTGCTTTATCTGTTCTATTGCTTGATGAAATTGATCTGATGAATTGATGTCATATTCTTCACTGATGAAGTATATGAGTTCGTAACCTGCACTAATTCATCTGCAGGATAATCAACCCAAAGCCATTGAGTGGGTCCACGATAGTGGATGTACAAATCACATGACTGGTGACAAGAATCTATTGATGGATGCTCCCTTATCTCCATCGCATCTGAAGCATATCATCTTTGCTGACAAAGGCAAAAGTCAGGTATTGGGTCTAGGTAAGGTTGTAATCTCAAAGGATCGACACATGAACAAAGTCATGCTTGTCGAGTCCTTAGGATACAACCTCATGTCTGTCTCAATGCTTTGCGATCTTGATATGGACATATGGTTGTTGTCTTTAGCAAGTATCATTGTGTTGTGGTCATGGAAGCTAACAATTCCAAAGTCTTCGAAGGCTTTAGGAGAGGATACTTGTATATTGTTGATTTCTCTACAGGACCACAACCAGCCGTGTGCCTACTTGCAAAAGCTTCAGAAGGCTGGCTATGGCATCGACGACTTGGTCATGCAGGCATGAGGAATTTTCACACACTTGCGAAGAAGAAGCATGTCATTGGCATTGAGAATGTCAAATTCCTCAAGGATCACTTATGCGGAGCCTGTGAAGCTGGAAAAATGACCAAGGCCAAGCATCCAGCGAATACTATCATGACTACCACTCGCCCATTTGAATTGCTTCATATGGATCTCTTCGGTCCTAATCATTATTCTGCAGTTACAAATGATGCATCTCTATATGGCTTTGTTATTGTTGATGATTACTCTCGTTACACATGGGTAAACATTGTTACTTACAAACATGAAGTGCAGGAAGTCTTCAAACGATTTTCCTCGAGGGCTTCAACCAACTTTGGTGTGAAGATCAAGCACATCAGAAGTGACAATGGAACTGAGTTCAAGAATTCTGGTCTTGATGACTATCTTGATGAACTTGGTATTACTCATGAGTTATCTGCTCCTTATACTCCTCAACAAAATGGCGTCGTGGAGCGCAAGAACAGGACTCTTGTTGAGATGGCTCGCACTATGCTTGATGAATACAAAACGCCTCGTCGTTTCTGGATTGATGCAATTGATACTGCGTGCCACATCATCAACAAGGTATATCTTCACAAATTCTTCAAGAAGACTGCCTATGAACTCCTCACTGACAAGAAACCCAATGTGAGTTATTTCAAAGTCTTCGGTGCTAAATGCTGGATTAGAGATCCTCATCACAACTCTAAATTTGCACCGAAAGCACATGAAGGTTTTATGCTTGGTTACGGAAAGGACTCGCATACCTACAGTCTTCAACAACGTTCTTCACAAGGTTGTTGAAACTGTAGATGTGCGGTTCGATGAAACTAATGGCTCGCAAAGAGAGCACCTACCTTCTATGATAGATGAACCAACACCTGAGGAATCTATTAAGTTCTAGGCTACTGAGGATGTCATTTCGATTGAAGAATCTGCTGAAGAATTCATTCCAGAACATGAAGAACGTCGAGCGAATGCACGTGAAGAAAATGGTGCTAAAGAAAATGTTGATCAAATTCCTCGACGACAACCAGCTCATCCTCGCATTGCTAAAAAGTGAAAATTGAGAAGATCATCGATGACATTGAAGCACTAGGTCCTCTCACACGCTCAAGAGCTTCACATTTATCTAACTTTTGTGGGCACTTTGCTTTTGTCTCTATCACAGAGCCCACTAAGGTAGATGAAGCATTTTTGGAGCCTGAGTGGATTCAAGCTATGCAAGAAGAATTACATTAGTTCGAGCTCAACAACGTCTGGGAACTGGTCAAACGTCCAGATCCTCGCAAGCACAATATCATTGGCACAAAGTGGATCTAACGCAACAAGCAAGATGAAAATGGCCTTGTGGTGAGGAATAAGGCACGACTTGTAGCTCAAGGCTACACACAGGTTGAAGGAATTGATTTTGATGAAACTTTTGCACCTGTTGCTAGACTTGAGGCTATTCGCATATTACTTGCTTATGCTAACCATCATGATATCACTCTATATCAAATGGATGTGAAAAGTGCATTCCTCAATGGTAAGCGTGAGGAAGAAGTATATGTTGCTCATCCCCCAGGTTTTGAAGATCCAAAGAATCCTGAGAAAGTCTTCAGACTCAATAAGGCCCTCTATGGCCTCAAGCAGGCCCCTCGGGTGTGGTATGATACTTTGAAGGAATTCCTCATGAAGAAAGGCTTCAAAACCGGTTCACTCGACCCTACTCTTTTCACTAAATCTTATGATGGTGGACTGTTTGTGTGCCAAATATATGTTGATGATATTATCTTTGGCTGTACTGACCAACGTTACACTGATGAATTTGGTTATATGATGAGAGAGGAATATGAAATGTCTATGATGGGAGAATTGAAATTCTTCTTAGGTCTTCAAATTCGTCAACAACGAAATGGCATATTCATATCTCAGGAGAAATACCTCAAGGATGTTCTGAGGAAATTCGGCATGCAAGATTGCAAAGGCATCAAAATTCCTATGCCCACAAATGGCCATCTATGCACTGATGAAAATGGTATTGACTTCAATCAAAAGGTATACCGCTCCATGATTGGTTCTTTATTGTACTTATGTGCATCTAGGCCAGATATTATGCTTATTGTTTGCATGTGTGCCCGATTTCAAGCTACACCAAAGGAATCACACCATAAGGCTGTGTCGGGGGATATCGGCCTCCATGAGCACCTATGGGGACGGAGCCCCTTGTCGGTTCGGCGGGGGCGGAGGATGCACAAAGAGCAGATCGAGGCGACACACACACAACGATTTTACCCAGCTTCGGGCCGCACGGATGCGTAAAACCCTACTGCTGCATGTCTGGTTGATTGGAGTTCTTGCTCTGGAGCGCAAGAAGCTACAGTAAGTTGGAGCTGGACGTAGACGAGGGTCTACTGGGTCCGATCCTCCTCTAGGGTTCTCCCTCCCTCTCTGGGTCTGGATCCCCTCTCTCGGTGCGCATGGGCCTCCTTTTATATGCTAAGGGGTTTCCCACAGGTAGCGACGTAGGTGAGGGTAAAAATGGCAAGGGACTGTGCAAACAGTGGCCGCACAGTGCTATCGCACCTAACTCTGACGGCGGGAGACAAAGGCATTAAATGCCCGTCTGGATCGCCTAAACAGTGCCGAGGCGGACCGTTGGGAGCGCCTCCGCTTGCCACGGGGGCGACTCTGCCAACGTCGCATGCCACCGCGCGTCTCAGGTTGCGCGGCGTCCCGCCACGTGCCTCCGGGGAAGCCCCAGAGCGACGCGTGGGCAGGTGAGCTGGAGCGCAGGCCTGATGTGGTGGTTTGCCGCGGCAAGTGGCTTGCCGCGGTAGTTTCCTTGCCGCACCTGGGAGCTTGCCGCTCGCCAGGCCTTGCCGGGGCGCGCGGAGCGCCGCGGCGGGCTTCTCTTGGTGTGCCTTGGCTTGGCCGTCCCGGCGAGCTCCTCCCGCCGGGGCCTTGGTGCTTCGGCTTAGTCGTCCCGGCAAGCTCCTCTTGCCGGGGCCTTGTCGCCTTGGCCCGGCAAGCTCCTCTTGTCGGACCTTGTCTTCTCGACCCGGCAAGCTCCTCTTGCCGGGGCTTGGTCTTCTAGGCTCGATCACTTGGCCTTCGTCCGGCCCGGAAAGGGCCGTGGAGACTCTTGTCACTCCCCTGGCAGGCCTTGCCGCGGGACGCTTCTACTGTCCGTGCACAAGTTTGGGGTATTAAGGTACCCCTACTTTAGTACACCGACAGGAGCCCCCGGGTCTGGGTCATACACGGTGCCGAGCGTTGTTGGGCCAGGCCCTAACAGTGCACGGGCACGCGTGGCCTGGGTTGCGCTGCTCCTTCACTCCGTGCTCGTCGCGCCCTCCCCAAGTGGCGCGCGCTTATCGCGGCGTCGTGGGGGGCGAGGCGTGCGAGGCGTGCGTGACGTGGGTGGCGTGCGCGGGGCTTGAGGCCCGCAGGCATGCGTCACGTCGGGCACGACTCCTTTATTTGGAAAGGCGGAACGTCCGCCCCCGCTCCTTCCCCCCTTTATAAGCGGAGGGGAACAGGGGCAGCTCGCCATTCCGCCGGTTGCTGTTCCTCGAAAATCTCCGCCACTTCTTCCTTACTAGAGAAAGCAGCGAATCGCCTTCGCAGCCCCCGGCGCCGCCCACGCCGACTACTCCCCCTCCCCATTTCTGCCATGGCCCCGAAGAGCGACAAGACGAAGGGGAAGGCCGTGAAGTCGGCCGAGGCGCTGCGGCTGGAAGCGCTTCGGAAGGAGACGGCGACGTTCCCCCCCCCCAGCTTGACGCGCTGAGGCTAAAGAACGAATACCTCCTCTTCTGGTCGACGGCGACGCGAGCGCATCCGCGCACGCGAGTTCTTCCCGCCGTCGTCCAGAAGCTGTACCCGACCGGGTACCCTTTCTTCGCCGTGTTCTTCCTCTGCGGGCTCTGCCCGCCTTTTTCTGAGTTCTTCTGCGACATCATGCACACCTACAACCTCCACCTCCTTGACTTCACCCCCAACGCCGTTCTGACAATGGCGGTTTTCGCACACCTTTGCGAGAACTTTGTCGGAGTCCGCCCCAACGTAGCCCTCTTCCGGCACTTCTTTACTCCCCGGGTGGAGAAAGGAGAGCCGCTGTCCGGCGGAGTCGCTTGGATCTCCAGGACCGGCAAGAAAGAGGCCTACTTGGAGAGGGAACTCCGTGGCAGATGGGAGGAGTGGAGGGCCGAGTGGTGCCTGATCGTCGAGGAGAATCCACCACCGTTCACCGCCGGGCGGCGAACTCCAGTGGTGTGCGGTCGCGACTGGAGCGACCTGGCCCCGGACGACGCCAAGCTGAAGATTGCCGCCACCCGCATCCTGCGCCTCAGGTTTGCCGGGCTCACCGTCGGCGCCGTCGGCGCGGATTTCCTTCGCCGGCGTATCGCCCCCCTGCAGGAGAGGGGGAAACCGGCTTGGGAATTCCAAAACGCGGCGGACATCATGAGGCTGCGCCCGGGCCTTAACTACAACTTCACCATTCTGGAGCTCGACGGAGTGTTGAAGGAGCTATTCAAGCACGACTCCGAGCACCCAGAATGGTTCAGGTTGCCGCCGCGCGTCGTCCCCCTGTGCAACAACTCGGCGCTCAGCCGCATCCTCGCGATGATGCCGCTGTGCGACTCGCACAGGATCGACGCGACCTGGCAGGAGCCGGCGGATGACGTCGTGCAGGCCTTCTTCGACAACTTGGAGGAGGTGCCGGTCGACCCCGACGAGAAGAGGGGCCTCACGCGGGACACCACCCCCGAGGAGCTGGCCTACATCGCCTCCAGGATGGAGGAGGCGGCGGCCGCCGCGGCCGCGGGCGAGTCTGGCTTCACCCTAGCCGAGGCAGACACGGCGGAGGCGGAGAGCCTCGCCGACCAGATGGAGCTCGCCGGCGCGGAGGAACCAGCCGGGCACGGTGGTGCGGGCGAGCCCGCCCAGGACGCGGGTGGCTTGCCGGAGGCTGGCGCGCCCTCCTCGCAGCTCCCGGGCAGCTCGTCGTAGGCGGAGCCCCCTGCCCAGCCGAGGAGGCGTCTCCGCAGGGCCGGAGAGGTGGTGCGGCAGGCCGACAAGCAACCGCAGCCCCGGGTGACGCGCGCCTCTGAAACAGCGGGAGCGGGGTCCTCACGGGCCACGGCTTCTGCTCCTGCCGCTCCTCGTTCCGCGGCGGCAACGGGGGCGGGGTCGTCCACCGCCCCCGCCAAGCGGTCCCGGGAACCCACTCCCCTGTCTCCTCGCGCCTGGAGCAAGCCGGTTTTTGATTACTCCGCGCTCAGCTCCGACGACGAAGAGGAGGACGGAGAGTAAGTCCCTGGTAGAGCTTGTATGTTGCTTCGTCTTGTTTCGCAGCCCATTCATCCTCCCCCGAATCCGTTCCCTTTTCAGGACGCTGGCCCAGAGGAGGGCGAAGAGGGCCAAGATCCCGCTGGTCGTCCTTGAGGGCGAATCTCCCCTGGCAACTGGGGAGGTGCCGGAGACGACCATGCCGGACCTTGCAGCGGGCCCGCAGGGCAGCCCACTGCGCAGCCCCCAGGGTGAGGGCACGGCTAGCTCTTGCCGTTTGGCACGCGCGCGAGCTTCCCTTCTCTTTGTTGACATGCGGCTGTTGTTGTTGTTGTTGGGTAGGAGCAGAGCAGCCCCAGCAGGCGACCCCGGGGGGCACTCCTGCCGCGCCGTCCGCTTCGACCACCCCGCCTAGGGAGAAATATCCGGCAAGGGAGGAGCCCCCAGCAGGGGAGACCTCCCCGGCAAGGGAGGAGCCCCCGGCAAGGAAGCCCTCTCCGGCAAGGGAGGGGTCTCCGGCGAGGGACGCGGTCAGCGATCCCCCGGCGGCGGAGGCCGCGGCCACGGGCCCTGCCACCGGTAAGCCCCCCTGCACGGAAAACTTTCCCTGGTTATCTTTCCTGATGAGCTGTCTTGTCGGCTATTCAGCTGACTCTTCTCCCCTCTTCCGGCCATCAGACCCGCCCACCGCGGACCCGATGGAGACCGAGGTCGTCGTCGGGGAGGCGGAAGGCACCGACGACCCCGTAGGCGGCGGGGAGGCTGAAGCCGCCAAGGCCGCTGCGGCAGCAGGCGGCGAGGGGACCGGCGACCGTGCCGACGGCCCCGGGGAGGCCGGGGCGTCAAGCACTCCGCCGTCCGGCGATCCCGCCGCTGCTACCGCGTCGGGCCCCGAGGAGCCCCCGGCAGGCGCCTACTTGCAGGCCGGCGATGGCGTCTTCATCAGGCTCCCCTGGGAGCCTAGCTCCAGGGCGCCGGTCGAGGGAGAGGCCTTGGACGGAGAAGTGCTCGCTTCCGTCGGGCTGACAGTGGTCGACGCGCCAAGCACCGGCAGCAGCGAGCCCAAGGAGGAGCGGCTGCTCCGGAAGCTTGTGTCGCTCTACCGCGCTCGGCAGGCCAAGGTGGAGCGCCAGGAGGCACTCGTCGCGAAGGCCGGCGCGGACATGGAGAAGCGCGCCGGGGAGCTCCGGGAGCTCAACCAGGAGGCTCTCCGGTCTTTGGCGGAGGAGCGGAGGCTGCTCGACGAGGCGCGGACGGCCTTCCTTCTCGAGAAGGCAGAAGCCGAAGAGCAGCCGAGGCTCGCCGCTGCGGAGCTATCCGCGCGGGAAAGCGAACTGGTGCAGCAGAGGGCTAGCCTCGCCAGCCACGAGGAGGAGGTTGCCGCGCGCGAGCAGGCGCTTGGCGGGGCCCTACAGAAAGCGCAGGACGCTGCCGCGGCTGCCGAGGTCTCCAAGGGGGAGCTGGAGGCGAGGGTGGCGCAGCTCGTCAGCGACCTCAAGGCGAGCGGCGAGGAGCTTGCCGTGCTCAATCAGGAGCGCGAGAAGGGCGCTCACACCCTTGGCGAGCTGCAGGGCCGCTTCGCCGAGAAGATCCAGGAGCTCGACGCCGCCCAGGATGCCAAGGCTGTCCTCGAGCTGAAGCTGGACACCCTGGCCAAGGCGCTGGAGAGCGCCAAGGAGCAGGAAGCGGCCTTGCGGAAGGAGGTCGCCGGCAACGAGGAGCTGTTGAAGCGTGCCGCCGTTACGCAGAACGACTTCCAGGAGACGGTGGAGCGGTGGACGGAAGGCCTTGTCGACATCGCCTCCACCATCGACCAGGAGCTGAAGCTACTGGGGATGGAGGGCCATGAGTACCCCTCCGGCGAGGACGTCCCGCCGAGCGCCAAGCTCACTTCCTTCTTCAAGGGCTTGGTGGGGGTGCTCCGGCACCTCTGGGAATCGATCCCAGAGCAGTTGGCCGAGGAGACGCGGGAAGCCGTCTCTGGGGCCCTCGAGAGGGTGTTGGTGAAGATCGTCTTCCGTAACCCCACCATCAGGCTCACCAACGTCCTCAGGAACTTGCCGGAAGACGCTGACCTGACGGAGATCAGGGCCCTCGTCACCCCCATCATGGAAAGGGTGGCGGGGATCAGGCGGGTCGAGGGTGACCGCACGGATTAGGCCGCCCACCTCTTTCTTTTCTTCCCTTGTCGCCGCTGAGCATGTCATAGAAATAGCTGGTTAGAGCAGCGGCAAGTTATTTTGTAATATAACTTTTATCTTAGGCAGTTCATTGCGCTGTTATCTCCCTCGTTCGACTTTATGCTTCATACGTTCGCGCCCTACGCTCACAGGAACTTGTCGGCGAAAGTCTCCGCCTTGCCACGGGTGCCGAGTGCGGGACATCAGCAACCCGCTGACGGGGCTTCCACCGGCAAGAAACCTTGCCGCGGCTGGCGCCACTCACTTAAATGTTGAGCAGGCTCGGGGCGAGGTAGGCGTGGCGACTGCAGTCGCGGCACGCTCAAGCTGCCGAGCGAGCTCGAAGCAAGTAAGGACGCTACTCGGGATGTAGCACACTTAAGTCGTTGAGCGGACTCGAAACGAAATAAGGGCGCAACCAGCCATGAGCCGGCCCCTCCGCGCACAGGTTTCCCATACGAAGCTCGGTCATTCGAGGAAGATAACTTAAGAATAAAAAGGAGCTTAATTGCTCAAACTTTGGCAACTTAGCTTCTCTGTCGTTTGCCGTCCGGCAAGGCGCAGCTCCCTCGGGCGACGCCCAGCCTATCCTGTCATCCCCCCTACCCGAGGTAAGGGAATAACGAAGGCTCGGGGCCTCGCGGCCCGCCATCGCTTGCCGGAGTCGAGTGTTGCACAATCGTGTCGAATGACGCATGCGCCAAGCGGAGAGGCGCGAAAGCGACAAGATGTGCGGGGCACATAAGCTATGCTCGGGATCTGCGCCCGTCTCTGTACCAAGGATTACATGCAACTGCGGCAAGACTTGGACAGAGAGGATGGCCGATGGAACGGGTTCCTACCCCCGCGCTGGCAAGGTTCCTCCCACGGTCGGCGTCGACTAGTTTGGATCTTGGCGGCCTGGGCTCGCTGAAGAACGAGGTCGCCTTTCCCGCAACTTCCGGCGCTAACTTCTGCGGCTACGGGAGCGGCACAGAGTTTGCTAGAAGCGAGAAACTCGCTCAGCGGCCGGAAGGCGGTCCTCCTCAAGGAGCAGCTGCTCTTGCCCGGACTCTGCGTGAGTGGGTACTCGAGGAGGGCCGTGCACGGGTCCGTGAGGAGGGATGCCTCCGCTCAGCGGGTCGGAGCGGAAAGATCCCTGGCCATACCTGAGCTTGCCTGTGGTCGCCGAATCTGGTTCGCACAACCTCGACGCAGCCCCCTACCTGGCGCGCCAAAGATGTCGGGGGATATCGGCCTCCACGAGCACCTATGGGGACGAAGCCCCTTGTCGGTTCGGCGGGGGCGGAGGATGCACAAAGAGCAGATCGAGGCGACACACACACACAACGATTTTACCCAGCTTCGGGCCGCACGGATGCGTAAAACTCTACTGCTGCATGTCTGGTTGATTGGAGTTCTTGCTCTGGAGCGCAAGAAGCTACAGTAAGTTGGAGCTGGACGTAGACGAGGGTCTACTGGGTCCGATCCTCCTCTAGGGTTCTCCCTCCCTCTCTGGGTCTGGATCCCCTCTCTCGGTGCGCATGGGCCTCCTTTTATATGCTAAGGGGTTTCCCACAGGTAGCGACGTAGGTGAGGGTAAAAATGGCAAGGGACTGTGCAAACAGTGGCCGCACAGTGCTATCGCACCTAACTCTGACGGCGGGAGACAAAGGCATTAAATGCCCGTCTAGATCGCCTGAACAGTGCCGAGGCGGACCGTTGGGAGCGCCTCCGCTTGCCACGGGGGCGACTCTGCCAACGTCGCATGCCACCGCGCGTCTCAGGTTGCGCGGCGTCCCGCCACGTGCCTCCGGGGAAGCCCCAGAGCGACGCGTGGGCAGGTGAGCTGGAGCGCAGGCCTGATGTGGTGGTTTGCCGCGGCAAGTGGCTTGCCGCGGTAGTTGCCTTGCCGCACCTGGGAGCTTGCCGCTCGCCAGGCCTTGCCGGGGCGCGCGGAGCGCCGCGGCGGGCTTCTCTTGGTGTGCCTTGGCTTGGCGGTCCCGGCGAGCTCCTCCCGCCGGGGCCTTGGTGCTTCGGCTTAGTCGTCCCGGCAAGCTCCTCTTGCCGGGGCCTTGTCGCCTTGGCCCGGCAAGCTCCTCTTGCCGGACCTTGTCTTCTCGACCCGGCAAGCTCCTCTTGCCGGGGCTTGGTCTTCTAGGCTCGATCACTTGGCCTTCGTCCGGCCCGGAAAGGGCCGTGGAGACTCTTGTCGCTCCCCTGGCAGGCCTTGCCGCGGGACGCTTCTACTGTCCATGCACAAGTTCGGGGTATTAAGGTACCCCTACTTTAGTACACCGACAGGCTGTGAAGCATATTCTTCGATATCTAGCTCACACACCAATACTTGGATTATGGTACCCCAAGGGCTTGGCTTTTGATCTCAGATATTCTAACTCTGACTATGCTGGTGATCGTGTGGACCGCAAGTCAACATCTGGCACATGCCATTTCCTCGGACGATCCTTGGTCTGTTGGTCCTCGAAGAAACAAAATTGCGTATCATTGTCTACTGTTGAAGCTCAGTACATTGCTGCTGGTTCTTGCTGTGCTCAATTGCTATGGATGAAGCAAACTCTTAAGGACTACGGCGTCTACGTGAAGAATGTGCCTCTCTTCTGTGACAACTAGAGTGCCATCAAGATTGCTCACAACCCAGTTTAGCACTCGAAGACAAAGCACATTCAGATTCATCATCATTTTCTTCGTGATCAAGTGTTGAAGGGCGACATTTCTATTCAGCATGTCAAGACTGAAGATAGGGGTGGGCATATAACCTGAGAACCGAACGACCGAACCGATTTAAACTTACCCAAAGCTGAAGTGACCGAAACTGAGTTGTTCGGTACCATGCTCGGTTAGTGATTCAGAGAAACCGAATTCAGTTCGGTGATTTCGGTCTGCATAGTCAGTCAACCAAATTGACCGAAGCACTGAGGCCCACCACTAAATGTGTCTCTCGTCCCCCATAATTAGTTCCCATTTGTACGCTCTCTGCTGCCAGCCACCGAACATCAATTGCCCCTGCAAAAAAACAAAAATCAATTGAATTAATGTGCGTTAATGTGATGGGTGGCAAACAGTGTCGTAGGCTGGCTGGCTAGTCCCCTTATTCTGGTCGTCCATCACGTGTACTGGAACCCTGCCTGCTTTCTTTTTTTAGTGAACCTAGGTGTTGTTTGTTGTTGCCTGCTGTCTCACTCACCTCCTAACAGGCTCCTGTTATATTTTCTTTTTCTTTGAGGATAACACGTGTTGTTCTCTAGCCCACACAAACCACAACTCTTAGCCCAGCCGAGACAAACAAGTACAACAGCTATCCCATCTAGCCAGCCCAACCCGCCAGCTGTTCGGTCTGTTCGGTGCAAAACCGAGTACCGAACCGATCGATCGGGTCATCGAAGCCTCGGTTTTGTTCATTGAAAGAGACCGATCGGTCTACATTTCCTGGGAACCGAGAAAACAAAAACACCGAAGCACCGAACCGTTCGGTTCGGGGGAACCGAACGCCCACCCCTAACTGAAGAACAACTAGCCAATATCTTCACAAAGCCCTTGGATGAGAAGAGATTTAGCAAGTTGCGGTGTGAGCTAAATATCTTAGAATCTTCGAATGATCTTTGAAAAGGACACTCATCCTAACACTTATGCAAAAATTGATGACTTAGATGTGCAACACATGAAGAAACGTTTTTCTTCAATCAATGAAGAATAACACTCTAAGTGTGAAGAAATTAACGAAGAATTTGATTCTCAGAACCCTACAACAATTGTATGCGGTGTCTGAAATCATCATTCTTATATAGTGGGTCACGCCACCACCAAAAGTTGAAAATCTTCAATTTGGGTTTTTCCTCAGTTGTTCATGCTCTTCAACTTTGCATTGTCTTCGCTGTTTTCGTCGTTTTTCTTCATTGACTCTCTTTCTCTCTCTCTCTCTCTCTCTCTCTCTATATATATATATATATATATATATATATATATATATATATGAGTTTATGTCCTCTACAACATTCACTTATTGATATTTCTTCAAGTTGTTTTCTCTGCTAAGTGAATGTGATCGGACCCTTCCCTATCTATGCTAAACTCAACCCAATCTATTCACAAATTCTTCATGTGCGTTCTATTTGAATCTCGTTCAAAACCTTCACTGTGTCCTTGTCAGCTGAAGAATTTGCGAATAGAACTTTTAACGTATCTTATCAAATTTTTTGGCTTTGCCGCTCAAACCGTTCTGCATCCCATGAAATACTTATCTATTTACCCATGATCTCACATGATCTCCACTTCTCAGTACATGGGTGACACATGTCAAGCGAATGAGAAGGGTCAGGGGCACGTTCGTCCAAATTCTTTGGGCGAATAGTTTTTCACCGTGGCTATAAATACCCCTCCCCTTCTTCACTTCTCCTTTACTCCGCTCGACCTCACTCCAGCTCGAGCTTCCCAAACCCTAGCGCCACCGCTACTTCATCGTCGCTGGTGAGGAAGAGCTTCACTGCCTCGACCTCGTTGTCGCCGTACTCACGCCGGCCGCGGATTTCTTCCCTCTACCGCCGATGTAGCTGTCTTCCTCAACCAAGTTAGGGCCTGGAAGATCTGAACTAACGAGCTTCTCATCTACACCTCTCAGTTCATCGTGTTCTTCGTCCAGGGTAATTAAAAGTTACTTTTATTGCCCTCTTTGATTCAAATGATTTCTACAAAATCCTCAAAGGTGTTTATTCTTCAAATTCTTCACACACTAAACACCTCACATGTCATCTGTTCTTGATTCATTTCTCTAAGATATATTTTTCTTCAAGATTCCTCAATTGTGTGGATTTCTGATCTGTACAACTCTGGAACCAAAGACAAAGACTGCTTAGTGAAATTCTTCAAGACTCATCTGGTCAAATTCTTCAAACTTGTTCATTTTACAAAACCTTCAGAGAACGCATATGACCTCTCCAAATTCCTCACAACTATACTCTGTTCACAGGTACTCATGTCCGTTGCTGAATCTCTAGGTTTTCATCAACTTAACTCATTTGCAGCATTCCTCGAAGAAAAGTTGCATACATCTGCAGAGAATTCCATTGTTCAAATTCCACATCTGAAGAAAATGGCTGATGGAAAGAAGCCACAAAAGGGAGGAAAGAGGCCTGAGGTTAATACTGCTTTTGAAATCCCTGATGACATATACAACGATTACTGCACTCCTGATGAGGCAAAGTTTATAAAGGAGGACAAAAATCAGCGCAAGGTGCGCATCCAGAGGATAGAGAGGAGATGGGCAAGAGAGTGGTGGGAGTACAGGTATGTTACTCCCAAGTACATGAAGAAATTCGCACTCAATCCTCCATGCCCAAGACCTCCGTTGGCACCTGGCCAAGAAGCGGATCCCACTAGCCTCAAGCACGGTGAGGACTATCCCGATGAATGGGCCAAGCGCCAGGCCAAGCTGGCCAGACAAGCAAGAGAAGCAATGAGGAAATTCAACGAAGACTCTGCTGCTGCTGCTGCCACTGCTGAGGCCTCTGCTAGCAAGCCGAAGAAGGCCATGGCAAAGAAGCCTACACATAAGCCAAGTGCTTCACCTTCAATGCCCTCACGGCCAAGTTCCTCAGCAATGCCCTCACGACCAACTCCTCATGCTGCTCCTCCTCCAAAGTCCTCAGCTCCTCTGCCAAAATCTTTGGCTGCTCCGACCAAATCCTCTGCACCTGTGCATCTTGCCGCGTGCCAAAGGACAGCATGCATATCTATTGGCTCAGGAGCCTCTACAAGTTCCTCAGCTGCTCCAAGTTCCTGAGCAGGCCCCTCTCTGCTGAAGAAAAAAGCCGCTGCTGGACGAGGCACTCGCCCAAGTCCTCACAAGAAGCAGGTCGCTTTCCAAGTGCCATCCAATGAAGACGAAGCTGATGATGATGAACTAGCTGAAATCATGAGAGACAGACAAGTCAAGGCCACTAGAGCCAAAGGAAGCAACGTGCCACTTCTTCTGAATCCGAAGCTAATCCTAGACTTCATCGACCTCTGGCACAAGGATCCCAACACAACTTTGCCAGAGATGAACCTCATTCCTGGCCAAAGTCATGTTTTGACTGCCTTCATTGAAGAAGAAAAATGGAAATTTGAGAAGGCCAGACAACTGAAGAAAGCTCAGTACATAAATGAGCGCTTTCTGAAGAAAAACGTTGTCTCTATGACAACTGAAGAACTTGTGAAGATCCAGTCTGGAATCAAAGTCCTCAGCAATGATTTCAATGCTTACTATGCTGATTGGCAAGGAGTCAAGGTCAGGTTTGTAAAACTGGCTGAGAAATTCACTACCAAGGTTGTAGCTCAATCGCAACCAGAAATTCCTCAAGCCGAAGCATCTGCACAACCAACAGAAGAGCACGCCAGCACCGCTGATGAAAATCAAGCTGCTGAAGAAAATTTGAGTTCCAGGGCTGATGACTGCGTTCCAGCCGCTGAAGAAATTGTCAGGGCATCCACTAGTGGTGCGCCTGAAGAAAATGAAGAAGTTAGGGCAACTGCATCAGTTGTGCCTAAAGAAACTCAACCAAATTCCTCTGCTCCTCCTGCGCCTACCCCGACTCCAATTCTTCCATCTGCATCAGATGTGAAGAAAACCAAGGCTGCAGAGCATGTAGCAAAAAGGAAGGCATCAACTTCATTAGATTCTTCAACCCCGAAGAAGATGAAGCCATTGACTAGCTCATTTGACAACCCAATTGATGTTGTTCCTATCTCAACCATGCCATCAAATGACCTTGTTCCTTTTTATGAAGACTATGTGATTCCAAGTGAATCCGATGAAGACATTCCCTCTGTTGCTTCCTCAGAGCAGATGGATGAAGAAATTGAAGCGGACGCAATCCCTTCAACTCCAAGTGTCTCCTCGCCCATGCCTCAGTTCACTGCTGAAGAGGCCGGCGTTGAGGAATTGGATGAACAAAACTCTGACGTGGACATTGGGAGTACTACTCCATTGATGAATGATGATTTTTGGGATAGTCAGCATCCCAACTCTCCTCTGTTCACGCGATTGCAGCAAATCCCTCAGTCCCCAGCACATATCGTCCCATTGGGCTCTGAAGAAACTCACCCCACTCCGTCTGTCCATGAAGAAATTCCAGCCACTAGTGCTGAAGAAACTACTGCAGCTGAATCTTTGAAGACTCAAACTGCCATTGAAGAGGAACCAGAAATTCCTCAACCTGAAGAACCTGAGATTGCGATTCCTGAGGTTGTGATGCAATTGACTTACACTCCTCAACCAAAGCCAAAGGATCCATTCTCAAGGAAGCAAAAATTCAAGACTGTTGATTTCTTTGGCGAGCACATATTCTTCACTGACTACAACCCCTATGACTCTGCTCGCATTAGGAAGAGGCGTTTCTGGACTGCCAGCCAGGCCAATTTCTATTCCTCAATGTTGTTCAACAAAGACAAAGTCTTCGATCATGAGCACATTCCTCACGTGGATACGGAATCTCTGTCGTGTTTCGTGCCAGTCCTCAGTGTTCTTCACAACGCTGAACTGTTAAACTTCTGCACTGATATCTGTGATTGGAATGAAGAACTCATTCTTCAATTTTATGCAACGCTGCACATCACCGGAGACTCTGAAGATGTGAATTCATGGGTGCTGGGCTGGATGACCGAAAACACTCACTATAAGGCACCAGCTACTGAATTGCTTCGTGCTTTGCCTCTTAGTCCTCCCCATGAAGCTGCTCGTTGCATGTACCAAGAGCCTGAGCTTACTGCTCACTATATGCAAGTGCTGATGAAGCCATTAAAGCCAGGTCAGGCCCCAAGAACCAAATTCCTCGTGAAGGAATTGCTATATGTGCATTGGACTGTCTATCGCATTTTGACGAAGACATTGAGTCCCATCAAGGCCATGACTCGAATGAAGAAGAAGTCGTTGGCATCATGAAGTATCTGCTTTTCAATATCATGCATGGCGTTCCCGTCAACTTCCATGATTTCTTCATGAGGACTCTGGCCAATGTCACAGTGTCACCATTTGAGTTGAAGCCTTATGCTCTGTGGATTATGAGATTCATCAGATCAAGGTCTTCACTCAACTACAAAGTTGATACACTGAACCATTGCAGCTACTTGCCCCCGATTGAAGTCCTCAAACGGGCATTTTCCTCAGCTGATGACAAGGGCAAGGCTCTGCTGTTATTGATGAAGGCATTCGTCCATTGGATGGTCAATTTCGCAAAGCTACATCCTACTCCACCAATGACGACTCTGCCACCCATGACTCTGCCGCCAACGCTACCAAGCAAAATCCTCAAGGCACAGCTCCCAAGGTGATGACTGATCGTGAGCTTCTCCTCAGTCTTCACCAGAAGGTTGATCGCAATCACAAATGGGTCAAGCGTCAGTTTAGTTCAATTCTTCACAACATGACTGCTACCCACAATGCAGTGAAGAAAAACCATTACTACCTCCATGAAACCTTCAACCGCACCTGGGCTGTTCTGTCTCACATCTATAGCAAAGAAGATCTGAAGAAAATGGGTCTCAAGGAAGATTTTGACTGGTCTGCTCCTCCACCGAAGAAGTACAAGAAGGTCAAGGTTCCTTCCCTGGTGGCCAGCTCCTATTCTTCATCGCGCGACACCGACGAGCATGAAGACTTGGACGACATTGCGGCAGGCCCTACTACGATAATCGACCCCAACAACGCTGGCGCTCCTCCATCACCATGATATTCTTAAGGGGCGTTAGTCCTCAAATTCGATCCTTTTGGTCATTCGATGACAAAGGGGGAGAAATTTGAGTTAGTCTTCAAGCGGGTCTATCCTATATGGGTGTTTTTTTACGAAGTTACAACTCTCGTTCTTCTGATGACTTTGCTGGATCGAGCTGTAAACTTAAACTCTATGGTGGTCTGATACTTTTGTTGTGGTTTTCTGCATGCTTATTCCTCACTAATGTTTATGCACACATGCTAAATTACATCAGTCACCATATTTCATCATGCATTTCAAATTCTTCATATCATATGTTAAATGCGTGTATGAATTACAAGATATAGGGGGAGATCTCCATGATTCAACTCTTCAAGTGTGCATTGCTTCAAATGCAAATTCCTCACTATGCACATCTTCAGGGGGAGTTCTCCTATATCTTGCAATCAAATTCCTCAATATCAGTAGTTACACTTCATATGTTTATCCCTGTTGAAAACTTAACCTATATTGTCATCAATCACCAAAAAGGGGGAGACTGTAAGTGCATCAAGTGCCCCTTAGTGATTTTGGTGTATTGAAGACTTATAGGTTAAGGGTCTAATGTGTTTATGAGTGTACACAAGACGATAAGTCTATGAGGAGTTTGATATTTAAAGAGAAATTCGACCCCTAAAAATGAAGTTCTTCGACTAAAGACTTTGGATTTCTGAAGACTTTGAAAGTGAAGAAATTGTTGTGACCTTGAAGACTTGGTATTCATTCGAGGAACATGAAGCGTGAAGACTTTTGTTAAGTTGCTCGCTCCATTGTTCCGGAGAACGGAGTTTTAGTCATCTTGCCCATGAGACATGGTTCACAAGTACCAAGTGATTCATAATCAAGTGATTTCAAGAGTCCATCAGAATGGAGTTTCTTCATGCGCTTTACACCAATATGACCCAAACGACAGTGCCACAAATAAGTTGCACTATCATTATCAACTCTGCATCTTTTGGCTTCAATATTATGAATATGTGTATCACTACTATCGAGATTCAATATAAATAGACCACTCTTCAAGGGTGCATGACCATAACAGATATTACTCATATAAATAGAACAACCATTATTCTCTGATTTAAATGAATAACCGTCTCACATCAAACAAGATCCAGATATAATGTTCATGCTCAACGCTGGCACTGATACGTCTCCAATGTATCTATAATTTTTGATTGTTCCATGCTATTATATTATTTGTTTTGGATGTTTATGGGCTTTATTATACACTTTTATATTATTTTTGGGACTAACCTATTATCCCAGAGCCCAGTTCCAGTTTCTGTTTTTTGCCTTGTTTCAGTGTTTCGCAGAAAAGGAATATCAAACGGAGTCCAAATGGAATGAAACCTTCGGGAGAGTTATTTTTGGAACAGAAGCAATCCAGAAGACTTGGAGTGTACGTAAGGGAAGCAACGAGGAAGGCACGAGGCAGGGGGCGCGCCCCCTAGGCGCGCTCTCCACCCTCGTGGCCCCCTCGTGGCTCCCCTTACCGACTTCTTTCGCCTATATATCTCCATATACCCTAAAACTATTGGGAAACAGAATAGATCGGGAGTTCCGCCGCCACAAGCCTCTGTAGCCACCAAAAACCAATCGGGACCCTATTGCGGCACCCTGCTGGAGGGGGGATCCCTCACCGGTGGCCATCTTCATCATCCCGGTGCTCTCCATGACGAGGAGGGAGTAGTTCACCCTCGGGGCCGAGGGTACGTACCAGTAGCTATGTGTTTGATCTCTCTCTCTCTCTCTCGTGTTCTTGAGGTGACATGATCTTGATGTATCGCGAGCTTTGCTATTATAGTTGGATCTTATGATGTTTCTCCCCCTCTACTCTCTTGTAATGGATTGAGTTTTCCCATTGAATTGAGAACACTTGATGTATGTCTTGTCGTGCGTATCTGTGGTGACAATGGGATATCACATGATTCACTTGATGTATGTTTTGGTGATCAACTTGCGGGTTCCGCCCATGAACCTATGCATAGGGGTTGGCACACGTTTTTGTCTTGATTCTCCGGTAGAAACTTTGGGGCACTCTTTGAAGTACTTTGTGTTGGTTGAATAGATGAATCTGAGATTGTGTGATGCATATCGTATAATCATACCCACAGATACTTGAGGTGACATTGGAGTATCTAGGTGACATTAGGGTTTTGGTTGATTTGTATCTTAAGGTGTTATTCTAGTATGAACTCTTGAATAGATCGATCCGAAAGAATAACTTTGAGGTGGTTTCATACCCTATCATAATCTCTTCGTTTATTCTCCGCTATTAGTGACTTTGGAGTGACTCTTTGTTGCATGTTGAGGGATAGTTATATGATCCAATTATGTTATTATTGTTGAGAGAACTTGCACTAGTGAAAGTATGAACCCTAGGCCTTGTTTCGAAGCATTGCAATACCATTTGTGCTCACTTTCATCATTAGTTACCTGGCTATTTTTATATTTTCAGATTACAAAAACCTATATCTACCATCCATATTGCACTTGTATCACCATCTCTTCGCCGAACTAGTGCACCTATACAATTTACCATTGTATTGTGTGTTGGGGACACAAGAGACTCTTTGTTGTTTGGTTGTAGGGTTGTTTGAGAGAGACCATCTTCATCCTATGCCTCCCACGGATTGATGAACCTTAGGTGTTCCACTTGAGGGAAATTTGCTATTGTCCTACAAACCTCTGCACTTGGAGGCCCAACAACGTCTACAAGAAGAAGGTTGTGTAGTAGACATCAAGCTCTTTTTTATTGCCGTTGCCGGGGAGGCTAGGTAAGTGGCACTCACACCCCGTCAACTAAGCTCTTTTCTGGCGCCGTTGCCGGGGAGGTGAGTGCTTGAAGGTATATCTTTAGATCTTGCAATCGAATCTTTTTTTTTCTTGTTTTAGCACTAGTTTAGTTTATAAAAGAAAAATAAAGAAAAAAATGGAATTGAGTTTACCTCATACGCTACATCTTTTTAATATCTTTCGTGAGTATGATGGGAAGGAAAATTGTGCCAAAGTGTTAGAAAAAGAATGCATTAAAATGTTTGGCACTAAATCTTTGAATGATGAGCATGATTGCAATGTTGTTAGTATGAACTCCTTAAATATCCATAGTACTAATGATGATTGCACTAGTTATGATGAAAAATGTCTCCTATAAACATGTCAATTTTTTTGGAGTGCATTGGGTTTTCAAGTACACACCAAATAGGGAAGATAGATTTTGTAAGAGGCAGAAGTACTTAGAAACTAAAGGGTTGCAAGAAAGGCTAGATGTTTGTGCTGAAAATTTAAATTTTCTTAGCCGTACTTGTGAACTTTGCAATGAACATGGCCATTTAACTATCCGATGCAAATAGTTTCATTATCTAATCGTTTCCAAAAACTGTGATGACTTGATTTCCCTTGCACATCATAATGAACTTAGTTTGCTTATGGGTTATGAAGAAATGAAACGTATAACTAACTATCTTCTAGTATTTGCCCATGATAAACTTCTTAATTTTGATCTAGAGGAAATTTATATGTATTGTGCGGTGAATTGCATTGAAAATCCTTATATTGCCAATTACATAAAGAAAAGAAAGCAAATAGAGGATGAAGAGAATACTAATGAAAGGGAAGAGACTTCCCAATATCCTCCTATTATTTCTTATGATGAATCAGGTAACGAGGAGGAGCTTTCTATTCAACCAATCTCATCAATAAGGAGCTCAAAAAGGAGGGATAAACCCGCACATTACATGAAGAAGAAAAAGAAAAAATGGAGAAGCAAAGGTAAAAAGGTACCTCTCGGCGTCAAAACCGGCGGATCTCGGGTAGGGGGTCCCGAACTGTGCGTCTAGGCGGATGGTAACAGGAGACAAGGGACATGATGTTTTTACCCAGGTTTGGGCCCTCTCGATGGAGGTAAAACCCTACTCCTGCTTGATTAATATTGATGATATGGGTAGTACAAGAGTGGATCTACCACGAGATCAGAGAGGCTAAACCCTAGAAGCTAGCCTATGGTATGATTGTTGTTGTTATGTCCTACGGACTAAACCCTCCGGTTTATATAGACATCGGAGGGGGCTAGGGTTACACAGAGTCGGTTACAAGGAAGGAGATCTACATATCCGTACTGCCAAGCTTGCCTTCCACGCCAAGGGAAGTCCCATCCGGACACGGGACAAAGTCTTCAATCTTGTATCTTCATAGTCCAACAGTCCGGCCAAAGGTTATAGTCCGGCTGTCCGGATACCCCCTAATCTAGGACTCCCTCAGTAGCCCCTGAACCAGGCTTCAATGACAATGAGTCTGATGCGCAGATTGTCTTCGGCATTGCAAGGCAGGTTCCTCCTCCGAATACTTCATAGAAGATTTTGAACACGAGGATCGTGTCCGGCTCTGCAAAACAAGTTCCACATACCACCGTAGGGAGAATAATATTTCCACAAATATAATCTGCTGACGTATTCTGTAGTGTGACATGACACCATAGCCAAGCCCTTATGCGAATCGTTTTTTACAGCCAACCTCAGCATGTTTTGCGAGGCGGTTTCCTTGGCACGTCTTGTCAAAGCAGATATCGTGTCCCCTTATCACGGGATTCTCATCAATATGGACGTGGGTAACCCAACCGCGCCATCAATTACGGCGCTTGGGGGATGAACGAGTTTTACCAGGCTGGTGGGGACGCATAGTTTCGTCCGCCCATATAAAGGGATCAGGATTCACCCTTTTCCATCCACGCTTTCTTCCTCCTTTGCTCATCCATTCCCACACTTGAGCTCCAGCGCCCAAGCTCGCATTTTCTTCCTCAACCTTCTCCAACCATGTCCGGAGCGGGAGGCAAGTGGATGGTCTCCTCCGTCATGGAGGGACACATCAAGAAGCTAAGGGGAGCCGTATACCTGTTCGACGATATCGCACACCGGCTCCCAGATGCGGGGCAGCTCATCCCTACCCCCAGGCCCCATGAGAGGGTAGTGTTCCTTACCCATTTCCTCCGCGGGCTGGGATTCCCTCTCCACTCATTTGTCCGGGGGCTCATGTTCTACTACGGCCTGGACTTCCATGATCTGGCCCCGAACTTCATCCTCAACATCTCGGCGCTTATCGTCGTGTGCAAGGCCTTCCTCCGCATCAAGCCCCACTTCGGCCTATGACTGAAGACCTTCAATGTCAAACCGAAGGTGGTGGGCGGCCAGCAGGCGGAGTGCGGAGGCGCCATGGTGGGCAAGATGCCCAACGTCACATGGCTCGAGGGCTCCTGTGTGGAGACCATAAAGAGGTGGCAATCGGGGTGGTTCTACATCACCGAGCCGCGTGACCCTAAATGGGCAGCGGCCCCCGAATTCCGATCCGAAATCCCCACGCGGCTCACCTCCTGGAAAGAGAAGGGCCTGCCCTGGGATAGTCCGGGAGAGCTGACCAGACTCCAAAGCTGTGTCCAAAACATGGTGAACAAGAAGCTCAAGCTTGTCAACATAGTCCAGGTCATGCTCATCCGCCGGATCCTCCTGTGTCAACAACGGGCGTTCAACTTGTGGGAGTTCGACCCGGCCCAGCACCAAACTCTGAGCGAGCTCTTCGACACAACACACGAGGATGCTTGGAAGGTGCTGTCTAAGAGCACCAGGTTCCTCCTCCCCTTACCGAGGATCGCGGATTTAGTGCGAAGCACCAAGCCAGCGCGGTAATCTATTTTATCTCTTATAGGGTATTCATTTTTCATGGTTTAATCATACACGGGATCTGAGCTCCCATACCTTTGACAGGACTAGCAGGAGACGGCTGAACGGATTGACTGTCCGGCTCCTCTGCCCGAAGGCCGAGCAGACGCTCGCTTAGCGGAGCTGCTGGCTCCGGCACCTTACGTGGTGCTGGAGAAGAAGGCCAAGAAAAAGGCCACGGGAACCCGAAAGAGTTCCCGGCGCCCGGTGGTGTTAGACTCATCGTTCGATGACTCCGAGGCGCACTCCTCCCACGAAGATGAGGAGGAGGAAAAAGAAGCTTCTTCTCCTCCAGTAGGGGGAGAGAAGAAAAGGAAGGCCGCCCCAACCGGGGAGGCCGGAGGGTCCAAGAAGGGAAGGACACTCTCGCCGGACTACTCCACCAACGCCGCCGACAGCGAAGAAGTGTGGTCGGCCAGGGCCAAGCCCCTGGCGAAGTCGTAAGTATTCGGATACCAGAGTGACTCATAGCATTCCTTTATTGCACAGCTCCTCCTAACGCCGAATATAATCATGCAGTCCGCCCCGAGCCCGTGTCGACGTATCGTCGAGCGGTTCCTTGGGTTCGTCGGATGTGAATAGCTTTTCACTTCCGGCCACCTCCTCTCCCCGTCCTATGGACAATGCCGAGGTATTGTCCAAAGGGGTTCCAAACCGAGGGGAGGTAGTCCTGGGGGCGCCTCAAGGCGACATCCCGGACTCCAGGCGCAAGGGGAGCAAGGCCCCCAAAGGCTCCAAGTCCGGCCCTCAGCCAAACATCGCGCCAGAACCTACAGTGGTTCCGGACTCCGCCAGGCGGCCCCCCACTAAGAGGGGCAAGCCTACCATGCCGGTGACCTCCGTCCAACCGGAGGCACCAGATAATTTGCTAGAGGTGCTGAACGGCGCCTCCATCGACGAGGAGCACTGCACTATTATGAGTGCGGTGGTCCAGAAGGTTCAGTCTGCCAAGAGTAGACTGACTGAAGCTTGTGCCAGCCTTCTAACAGGCTTTGAGGTATGTATTAAAAATATATGAAAATATTACCACATAGACAGTAGCCCCTGATGCTCTGTTCGGTGTTCACGAAGAAAAGCCGAATAGAGGATCTAAAATATCCGCAGGAGTCTAATATAATTATGTCGATATGCGTATGCAGGCTTCGCTGCTGACCTCTGCCGCACTGACTGCGAAGGTTGACGCGCTGAAGCAGAACCTCGAGCGGTCCGAGAGAGAGCTCGGCCTTGCCAAGAAGCAGCTCGAGGAGAACCAAGGTACGTAATGCCTTGTCTATGTGTGTATATAAAAAAAGGATGCAGTTGCAAAAATGATAGGATCGTTATTGATGTGCTAGGGGCCACGAACGAGGTGGCGACCCTGAAGCAAGCACTGTCCGAGGCCGAAAACAAAGCGGCCACGGAGTGTACCGAGCGGGGGAAGCAAGAGGCACGGGTTGTCGAGGTGCAGCAAGAGCTCCGGGCTCTCGTAAAAAAACATGAGAGTTTGGAGCTTGACTCGAAGGCGCGAGCGTCCGAGCTTGCCTCGGCCCTTGAGAGTGCGAAGCATGCTAAGGCCGAAGCCCAGAAGGCCCTCCAGGAAATTGAGGCGATGAAGAAGATAGTGGCGGGTAAGGCATTCATTATGCAAATCAAGCATGTGAAAGTAAATTACTTGTTACTTACCCGAGTCCGGAGCTCTCCAGGAGCGTTCACAGATTTGCCCCGCAGTGTGTCAGATGCTGCAAAGCATTACCGAGCCGAGGAGGGGAGCTCGATGGAGAAGGTGTTCTGGTCTCAGTATACTGAGGCTGAACACCCGGTGCCCTTAAGTGACCAACTGAAGCAATTGGTCGAGCTCCACAAGGCGGCCGAACAGGCCATGAAGGATCTTATAGTCCGGTTGTGGCCTGGAGAGGCCCTGCCAGGGATCTACTTTGGGCTGGTGAGGCGGCTTGTGGATGCTCGTCCTTGGCTTGAGGTCATCAAGCGCTCCGTCTGCATCGAGGGCGCCCGCAGGGCGCTTGCCCGTGTTAAAGTGCACTGGGGCAAGATGGACGCTGAGAAGCTGGTGAAGGATGGGCCACCGCAGGGCAAGGAGCATCGCCACCCTGAAGTGTACTATGAGGGCATCCTAAAGGGTGCCCGCCTTACGGCGGATGAATGTTCCAAAGATGTAATATTTGAGTGAACTCGCTCATTTGATCATGTACGCTGAAAACTTGTTCATATGCGCTATGCAACGCTTGTTTGAATTTAAAATATTACCTTATGTGCGGCCGTTTATTAAATCTGAGAGATGGCAAGTCGTCAGCTTCTGCCCCCGTGCCACGAGTGCTGGGGTGTTCGGGATAAACTTGAGCACTCCTTTTCCCATTCTTGGGTCCTTTGACGGAGGTGCTCAGCACAACGAACAAGGCAATCAGACTATAATGCTTTATCACTCTCACTTAGCCAGAGAATTCTATAATTTTAAATTTTGGCGAAGCCCCTAGTTTTCGGAAGGCCGAGTTCGGGGTGCTATACACGCCTGGGCCGGACAAAACCGGCTCCTCGCCCTAAGCGGCATAAGTCTTTAGGGACTCGAAACCTCTCGAACAGCGACCAGCTCTCGCCCTATCATGACAGTCAGTTTTAGCTTTCTCTACTGAGGTGCTTAGCCCAGCTGAACCGCGGCACAATCGCAGTAGTTCTCCCAGTGTTACCTTAGCCGATATAGCGGAACGTAAGGTACCAAAACATGGGAGCCGGGCAAACCCAACTATTGA
Source organism: Aegilops umbellulata (assembly GCA_032464435.1). Classification (NCBI taxonomy): domain Eukaryota; kingdom Viridiplantae; phylum Streptophyta; class Magnoliopsida; order Poales; family Poaceae; genus Aegilops; species Aegilops umbellulata. The sequence goes on along the minus strand of CP136056.1, from coordinate 379,347,548 downwards.
CCCAAGACATGATTCGGAGCTGATGCATATAATGCTATAAGTTCAGGGTGCCGCACTTGCGAAAGTGTTCGTACTTCTCACGCCGTATTATGGGGTGCTTAAGCCCCTGGCGTATTAGCCGTACCAAAGTGTACGGGTGCTGAATGTCGTGAATGAACATATATACATAAAAAGGAAGGAACAAAGAATGCAATAATAGACTAAAGCTAAGCATTGTTTATGCGAAAAAGGTGCATTAAAAGCAGAACGATACAAATAGTGCGATAAGCAAGAGATGGGACTATTTGACATGTCCCCTCCAGGGGCGAGCTGCGGAATGGTATTTAAAGCAGGTATTTTGCTCGTTATAGAGACCACCTGGGAGTTCCATAGTGTGACGTAGCTTTCGGCCTCCCTGGTTGTTGTATCGTTTGTTCGGCGATTGTACCGCCGAGCAGGTCTTCCGAAGAGTAAAGTCCTGAAAGTGAGAAAGAATGACAAAATCGGGAGCCCCTAGTGCGGTTGAGTTGCATTTTGGGACGTGCCGTGATCGTGCCACTCCCCCTGTGCCCATGGTATTTTCAGAGCGTAATTATGTACGCGTGGCACGGATTTCACCGTTTCGCTAGGGCTGGGGTTGGGGCCGCATTGCTATGCTTGCTCGGAATGTGCCAGGCGGTCTTGTTGTAGATTACCTCGAGCGCGCTTGACAGTGTCCGGACGTTTTGTCGCCGGACTGGAGAATTGCCTTGAGAGGCTGCTTTGTACTTCCGCTGTGAGGGCCGCCGTGTGCTCCTCCATTCGAAGAGAGCGCTTAGTGTTTCCATTAACTGTGATGACTCCCCGAGGTCCTGGCATCTTGAGCTTGAGGTATGCATAGTGCGGCACCGCATTGAACTTTGCAAATGCGGTTCGCCCGAGCAGTGCATGATAGCTACTGCGGAACGGGACTATATCGAAGATTAACTCCTCGCTTCGGAAATTATCCGGGGATCCGAAGACCACTTCTAGTGTAACTGAGCCTGTGCAATGGGCCTCTACACCTGGTATGACGCCTTTAAAGGTCGTTTTTGTGGGTTTAATCCTTGAGGGATCTATGCCCATTTTGTGCACTGTGTCCTGATAAAGCAGGTTCAGGCTGCTGCCGCCGTCCATAAGGACTCGAGTGAGGTGAAATTCGTCAATGATTGGGTCTAGAACCAATGCGGCAAAGCCGCCATGGCAGATACTAGTTGGATGGTCCCTGCGATCGAAAGTGGTCAGGCAGGAGGACCATGGGTTGAACTTTGGGGCGACTGGCTCCAACGCGTATACGTCCCTTAACGCATGCTTCCGCTCCCTCTTGGGGATGTGGGTTGCGTATATCATGTTCACCGTCCGCACTTGTGGGGGGAAACCCTTCTGTCCTCTGTTGTTCGGCGGCTGGGGCTCCTCCTCGTCGTCGCTATGTAGCCCCTTGTCTTTGTTTTCGGCATTTAATTTGCCGGCCTGCTTGAACACCCAACAATCCCTGTTGGTGTGATTGGCTGGCTTGTCGGGGGTGCCATGTATCTGACACGAGCGATCGAGTATACAGTCCAAACTGGACAGGCCCGGAGTGCTTCTTTTGAATGGCTTTTTCCGCTGACTGGGTTTAGAGCCTCTGAATCCGGCATTAACTGTCGTATCCTCAGTGTTGTCGCTGTTAATGCAGCGTTTGTGTTTGTTGCGACGTGACCTACCATTGCTGTCCTTGGTATCCGAAGTACGAGGGCTCTTTGACATGTTATTGCTGCGAGCCAGCCAGCTGTCTTCTCCCGCGCAAAAGCAGGTCATGAGTGTCGTGAGGGTTGCCATAGATTTCGGCTTTTCCTGTCCAAGGTGCCGAGCAAGCCACTCGTCGCAGATGTTATGCTTGAAAGCCGCTAGGGCCTCTGCATCCGGACAGTCGACGATTTGATTTTTCTTGGTTAGGAACCGTGTCCAGAATTGCCTGGCCGATTCCTCTGGCTGTTGAATTATGTGGCTCAGGTCATCGACATCTGGTGGTCGCACATAAGTGCCCTAGAAGTTGTCGAGGAATGCAGCTTCCAGGTCTTCCCAACAACCAATGGATTCTACTGGCAGGTTGTTGAGCCAATGCCGACCTGGTCCTTTAAGCTTGAGTGGGAGGTATTTGATGGCGTGTAGCTCGTCGCCACGGGCCATGTGGATATTATCGGATTTAGGGTTCTGGCAGACCCTTGAGGTTCGAACTCTGGGGTGCGCGCGGAGATTATGCTACCCCTCCGCCTCGCAAGGATCTGGGCTACTATAAGAACAACACAAGAGACACAGAGTTTATACTGGTTCGGGCCACCGATGTGGTGTAATACCCTACTCCAGTGTGTGGTGTGGTGGATTGCCTCTTGGGCTGATGATGAACAATACAAGGAAGAACTGCCTCGCGAGGGCCTGTTCTTGACTGGGGCGATGAACTGCAAGAGGAGTTCAGTCGCCCTTGACTCTCTCTCTCTCCATCTGATTGCCAATCAATCCGTCACCGGCCCCTAGGGTGGCTAGCCCTATTTATAGGCAAAGGCCCTAGGCCTCTTCCCAAATATCGAGTAGGAAGGGCGCCAACAATTGGCCATTTTGAAGGGGAACATCTGGTACACTTATCCTGACTAAAGTTGGTCCTCGCCTGCCAAAGGCGCTGGTGATGACGCTGGCTTGGGCTCCACAATGACCTCTTCCTTGTCGCGGAGCTGGTCTTGGTCTCGTTGCACCAAAATGGGTGTATTTGCTTGATCCTCCCGCCTGCGCTTGCTCCCTTTGCACCAAAGAGGAAAGGGAGGACACTGTGCAGGCTGGCGCCCGCCTGGCGCCCTTGGTCGTCATGGCTTGCGTCATGGGCACCTCGTGAGGTACCCCGCCTTGATCTCTCCGCCTCCTCGCGAGACAGCCTGATGAGGCCGTGCCTGAGGAAGCTCCATGTCGTCTGCCCCGCGAGGCTTGGCCCCTCGCGAGGGTCTTGAGTCTGTGTTGATGAGGATGGGCCGTGCTGGGCCCCCTTTGAGCCACGCCGCAGGCCGCAGGCAGGCAAGTCTGGGGACCCCCGTTCCTAGAACGCTGACAGATATGAAGGAGATAGTCCTCAATCCAGACCGCGGGATCTGTCGTACCATCATATGATTCGATGTTCACGGGTTTGAAACCCTCTGGGATTTGATGATCCATTACTTCATCTGTGAAGCAACGCGGGTGTGCGGCGCCTCTGTACTGGGCTATATCACGATGCAGCTCAAATGAGTTTCGTCTGCTATGTTCGGCCCGGCCGGATTTACTTTTACTGTATCCGGCGTGACGGTTATCGTCTCGTGTGGTCGGGCGCCCACTAGATCCGTAGATCGATATTGTTTGCTTTGCTTTGTCCTCCAATATGTCTCGCAGATCTAGCGCATTTCCCAGTGCCTTGGTATTTTTTGAGTAACGCCGGGGTGCGGCTCGAGCTGTGGGCCGAGAGGCCTCTTTATCGCGGCCACGAGGTGGCCGATCAGCCGTGTCGTACACTGGAGACGTAGGTTTAGATGCTTCCTCCTCTAATCGGTGTAGCAACCTGTGCTTTGGGTAGCTCTTGGAGGGGCGTTCGAGTTCGTATTCCTCGGCCACAAGGACTTCATTCCATCTGTCAGCTAGCAAGTCTTGATCAGCTCTAAGCTGCTGCTGTTTTTTCTTGAGGCTATTCGCTGTGGCCATAAGCCGGCGCTTGAAGCGCTCTTGCTTGACGGGATCCTCGGGCACGACAAATTCGTCGTCGTCGAGGCTTGCCTCATATTCGGAGGGAGGCATGTAATTATCATCCTCTACCTCTCTATCTGCCGCTCTCTCAGGAGGGCTGGCTTCTCCATCCTCCTGCGCTAAATCTTGCTGGAGGGGGTTGTCTTCGGCACTATCTGGGGTGTTATTATCTCCTGTGCCGGTATCATTGTTTTTGCTTTGGCGAGACTTAGAGCGGCGCCGTTGACGCTGACGCTTAGGTTGCTTCTTGGAGGGGTCATCCTCCGCTGTTCTGTCGCCGTTACCTTCTTTGGGTGTGTCCACCATATATATATCATATGACGAGGCAGCCGTCCAGTGCCCTATAGGCGCTGGTTCCTATTCGTCTCCTACATCGTCGTCCATACCGTCGATGTCTTCAGAGTCGAAGTCGAGCATGTCGGTCAAGTCATCGACAGTGGCTATGAAGTGGGTGGTGGGTGGGCGTCGAATTTCTTTGTCGTCCGCATCCCAATCCCGCCGGTCATAATCCGGCCAGGACTCTCCTGACAAGGAGAGAGACCTTAGTGAATTCAGTATGTCGCCGAAGGGCGAGTCCTGAAAGATATCCGCGGCGGTGAACTCCATGATCGGCGCCCAATCGGCTTCGATTGGCAGGGGCGCGGGTGGTTCGGAGTCCGGAGGAGAGTCCGACAATGTGGAGTCACGGGCCCCGCGAAGGGTAAGGTTGGTGTTCGGCTCGATCGCCGTTGAAGCTGCTGCCTCCGTGGCAGGGTCTAACCACCCATCCACGGATGGCGCAGTTGGCTCCGAATTGAGGGTCGGTGTGTTTGCAGGTGCGGTCTCCAAGACACTGTTCGGCGGCAGAGCTAAATCATGCCCATCGTGACAGTGCGGCGCACTCGGCCAGGGCTCGAATCCGTCAAAGATCAAGTTTCCGCGGATGTCGACCGTGTAGTTTAAGCTACCAAACCTGACCTGATGGCCAGGGGCGTAACTTTCAATCTGCTCCAGATGGCCAAGCGAGTTGGCCCACAGTGCGAAGCCGCCGAACACGAAGATCTGTCCGGGGAGAAAAGTCTCACCCTGGACTACATCGCTGTTGATGATCGGAGGAGCCATCAAGCCTAAAGATGACGACACAGAGGAACTCTCAATGAAAGCACCAATGTCGGTGTCAAAACCGGTGGATCTCGGGTAGGGGGTCCCGAACTGTGCGTCTAGGCGGATGGTAACAGGAGACAAGGGACACGATGTTTTTACCTAGGTTCGGGCCCTCTCGATGGAGGTAAAACCCTACTCCTGCTTGATTAATATTGATGATATGGGTAGTACAAGAGTGGATCTACCATGAGACCAGAGAGGCTAAACCCTAGAAGCTAGCCTATGGTATGATTGTTGTTGTTATGTCCTATGGACTAAACCCTCTGGTTTATATAGACACCGGAGGGGGCTAGGGTTACACAGAGTCGGTTACAAGGAAGGAGATCTACATATCCATACTGCCAAGCTTGCCTTCCACGCCAAGGAAAGTCCCATCCGGACACGGGACGAAGTCTTCAATCTTGTATCTTCATAGTCCAACAGTCCGGCCAAAGTTTATAGTCCGGCTGTCCGGATACCCCCTAATCCAGGACTCCCTCAATACCCTCCCAAATGATGTTGCTCCTACTACTCATTGTGATGATGATAATTACTATACTATTGGTGCTATCCATACTATTAATAATGACAGTGATTATGCTTATGATATGAAAAGGCCCAAGCTTGGGGATGCTATGTTTGATGAGGATGACACATTTGAGAATATATTTGCTGAAATTAATGTTTGTCCCAAGATTGGGGATGCTATGTTTAATGAAGATGATATTTTTAGCCTCCCAAGTTTTGATATGCAAAGTTGTTATGATGATAGCATGCTTCTACCTATGATGATTATATTGATGAAAGTGGGTTTGGAAGAGTGTCAACTTTAGGAAGTAATGATCCCACTATTTTGGAGGATGTTGAATCTTATTATGATAATTATGGAAGTGGATTTGGAGAGGTCATGACTTTATTTAGTGACGAGTCCACTATCTTGGAAGAGGTTTCAATCGATTATGATGAGAACAAAGTTGCTACTTATGATGATTATTGTGATGAAACTTATGCTATAAAAAGTAGTCATAACTATATTTATAAAACTTGTCATGATTATGATTACCCTTTTTCTAAACATTACTCTATTAATGTGGAAACAATTTATAGTATTCAAGTCTCTTATGATACTCCCACTATCCCGAAAGAGAATAAATTTGCTTATGTGCAGAGTAGTAAAAATTCTATGCTTGTAGATCATGAAAATAATGTTTTAGGTGCTGGTTATATTGTTGAATTCATTCATGATGCTACTGAAAATTATTATGAGGGAGGAATTTATGCTTGTAGACATTGCAATAATATCAAGTTTCCTCTCTATGTGCTTAAAGTTTTGAAGTTATGGTTGTTTTGCCTTCCTATGCTAGTTGATTATTGTTCCCATAAGTTGTTTGCTCACAAAATCCCTATTCATAGGAAGTGGGTTAGACTTAAATGTGCTAGTCATATTCTTCATGATGCTCTCTTTGTGTTTCAATTCTTATCTTGCGAGCATCATTGAAATCATCATGCCTAGCTAGGGGCGTTAAACGATAGCGCTTGTTGGGAGGCAACCCAATTTTATTTTAGTTTCCTATTTTTTAGTTCTGTTTAGTAATAAATAACCCATCTAGCTTCTGTTAAGATGTGGTTTTATGTTTTAATTAGTGTTTTTGCCAAGTAAGACCTATAGGATCTTCTTGCTGATAGTTATTTGATCTTGCTGAAAATTCCAGAAACTTTCTGTTCACAAAAACAATTGTTAAAAATCACCAAGATGCGATAAAATACTGATTCCGATTGCAGCAGATCAATAAACAAATTATCTAGGTCTTCCTATTTTGGTAGAATTTTTTTGAGTTCCAGAAGTTTGCCTTAGTTACAGATTACTACAGACTGTTTTGTTTTCGACAGATTCTGTTTTTCGTGTGTTGTTTGCTTATTTTGATGAATCTATGGCAAGTAAAATAGTTTATAAACCATAGAGAAGTTGGAATACAGTAGATTTAACACCAATATAAATAAAGAATGAGTTCATTAAAGTACCTTGAAGTGGTGTTTTGTTTTCTTTCGCTAACGGAGCTCACGAGATTTTCTGTTGAGTTTTGTGTTGTGAAGTTTTCAAATTTTGGGTAAAGATTCGATGGACTATGGAATAAGGAGTGGCAAGAGCCCTAGCTTGGGGCTGCCCAAGGCACCCCAAGGTAATATTCAAGGATAACCAAGAGCCTAAGCTTGGGGATTCCCAAGGCACCCCAAGGTAATATTCAAGGATAACCAAGAGCCTAAGCTTGGGGATGCCCCGGATGGCATCCCCTCTTTCGTCTTCGTTCATCGGTAAATTAACTTGGAGCTATATTTTTATTCACCACATGATATATGTTTTGCTTGGAGCGTCATTTTATTTTATTTATTTTTGCTTGCTGTTTGAATAAAATACCAAGATCTGAAATTCTTAAATGTTAGAGAGTCTTCACATAGTTACATAATTATTCGACTACTCATTGATCTTCACTTATATCTTTCGGAGTAGTTTGTTGTTTGCTCTAGTGCTTCACTTATATCTTTTAGAGCATGACGGTGGATTTACTTTGAAGAAATATGAACTCTCATGCTTCACTTATATTATTTTGAGAGTCTTTAGAATAGCATGGTAATTTGCTTTGGTTATGAATTTAGTCCTAATATGATGGGCATCCAAGAGGGATATAATAAAAACTTTCATATAAAGTGCATTGAATACTATGAGAAGTTTGATTCCTTATGATTGTTTTGAGATATGAAGATGGTGATATTAGAGTCATGCTAGTTGAGTAGTTGTGAATTTGAGAAATACTTGTTCTAAAGTTTGTGATTCCCGTAGCATGCACGTATGGTGAACCGTTATGTGATGAAGTCGGAGCATGATTTATTTATTGATTGTCTTCCTTATGAGTGGCGGTCGGGGACGAGCGATGGTCTTTTCCTACCAATCTATCCCCCTAGGAGCATGCGCGTAGTACTTCGTTTCGATAACTAATAGACTTTTGCAATAAGTATGTGAGTTCTTTATGACTAATGTTGAGTCCATGGATTATACGCACTCTCATCCTTCCACCATTGCTAGCTTCTCTAATACTGCGCACCTTTCGTCGGTATCATACACCCACCATATACCTTCCTCAAAACAGCCACCATACCTACCTATTATGGCATTTCCATAGCCATTCCGAGATATATTGCCATGCAACTTTCCACCGTTCCGTTTATTATGACACGCTCCATCATTGTCATATTGCTTTGCATGATCATGTAGTTGACATCGTATTTGTGGCAAAGCCACCTTTCATAATTCTTTCATACATGTCACTCATGATTCATTGCACATCCCGGTACACCACCGGAGGCATTCATATAGAGTCATATTTTGTTCTAAGTATCGAGTTGTAATTCATGAGTTGTAAGTAAAGAAAAGTGTGATGATCATCATTATTAGAGCATTGTCCCAAGTGAGGAAAGGATGATGGAGACTATGATTCCCCCATAAGTCGGGATGAGAATCCGGATAAAAAAAAAGAGGCAAAAAAAGAGAAAAGGCCCAAATAAAAAAATATAAAAAATGAGAGAAAAAGAGAGAAGGGACAATGCTACTATCCTTTTACCACACTTGTTCTTCAAAGTAGGACCATGATCTTCATGATAGAGAGTCTCCTATGTTGTCACTTTCATATACTAGTGGGAATCTTTCTTTATAGAACTTGGCTTGTATATTCCAATGATGGGCTTCCTCAAAATGCCATAGGTCTTCGTGAGCAAGCGAGTTGGATGCACACCCACTTAGTTTCTTTTGAGCTTTGATACACTTATAGCTCTAGTGCATCCATTGCATGGCAATCCCTACTCACTCACATTGATATCTATTGATGGGCATCTCCATAGCCCGTTGATACGCCTAGTTGATGTGAGACTATCTTCTCCTTTTTGTCTTCTCCACAACCACCATTCTATTCCACATATAGTGCTATGTCCATGGCTCACGCTCATGTATTGCGTGAAGATTGAAAAAGTTTGAGAACATCAAAAGTATGAAACAATTGCTTGGCTTGTCATCGGGGTTGTGCATGATTTAAATATTTTGTGTGGTGAAGATAGAGCATAGCCAGACTATATGATTTTGTAGGGATAACTTTCTTTGGCCATGTTATTTTGAGAAGACATGATTGCTTTATTAGTATGCTTGAAGTATTATTGTTTTCATATCAATATTAAACTTTTGTTTTGAATCTTATGGATCTGAATATTCTTACCACAATAAAGAAGATATCATTGATAAATATGTTAGGTAGCATTCCACATCAAAAATTCTGTTTTTATCATTTACCTACTCGAGGACGAGTAGGAATTAAGCTTGGGGATGCTGATACATCTCCAACGTATCTATAATTTTTTATTGTTCCATGCTATTATATTATCTGTTTTGGATGTTTATGGGCTTTATTATACACTTTTATATTATTTTTGGGACTAACCTATTAACCCAGAGCCTAGTGCCAGTTTTTGTTTTTTGCCTTGTTTCAGTGTTTCGCAGAAAAGGAATATCAAACGGAGTCCAAATGGAATTAAACCTTCGGGAGAGTTATTTTTGGCACGGAAGCAATCCAGAAGACTTGGAGTGTACGTAAGGGAAGCAACGAGGAAGACACGAGGTAGGGGGGCGCGCCCACCCCTCCTGAGCGCGCCCTCCACCCTTGTGGGCCCCTCGTAGCTCCCCTTACCGACTTCTTTCGCCTATATATCTCCATATACCCTAAAACCATCGGGAAACAGAATAGATTGGGAGTTCCGCCGCCGCAAGCCTCTGTAGCCACCAAAAACCAATTGGGACCCTGTTCCGGCACCCTGCCGGAGGGGGGATCCCTCATCGGTGGCCATCTTCATCATCCCGACGCTCTCCATGACAAGGAGGGAGTAGTTCACCCTCGGGGATGAGGGTATGTACCAGTAGCTATGTGTTTGATCTCTCTCTCTCTCTCTCATGTTCTTGAGGTGATACGACCTTGATGTATCGCGAGCTTTGCTATTATAGTTGGATGTTATGATGTTTCTCCCCCTCTACTCTCTTGTAATGGATTGAGTTTTCCCTTTGAAGTGATCTTATCGGATTGAGTCTTTAATGATTTGAGAACACTTGATGTATGTCTTGCCGTGCGTATCTGTGGTGACAATCGGATATCACGTGATTCACTTGATGTATGTTTTGGTGATCAACTTGCGGGTTCCGCCCATGAACCTATGCATAGGGGTTGGCACACGTTTTCGTCTTGACTCTCTGGTAGAAACTTTCGGGCACTCTTTGAAGTACTTTGTGTTGGTTGAATAGATGAATCTGAGATTGTGTGATGCATATCGTATAATCATACCCACGGATACTTGAGGTAACATTGGAGTATCTAGGTGACATTAGGGTTTTGGTTGATTTGTATCTTAAGGTGTTATTCTAGTACGAACTCTTGAATAGATCGATCCGAAAGAATAACTTTGAGGTGGTTACGTACCCTACCATAATCTCTTCGTTTGTTCTCCGCTATTAGTGACTTTGGAGTGACTCTTTGTTGCATGTTGAGGGATAGTTATATGATCCAATTATTTTATTATTGTTGAGAGAACTTGCACTAGTGAAAGTATGAACCCTAGGCCTTGTTTCCTATCATTGCAATGCCATTTACGCTCACTTTTATCATTAGTTACCTTGCTGTTTTTATATTTTCAGTTTACAAAAACCCTAGGCCTTGTTTCCTATCATTGCAGCTGTATCACCATCTCTTCGCCGAACTAGTGCACCTATACAATTTACCATTGTATTGGGTGTGTTAGGGACACAAGAGACTCTTTGCTATTGGTTGCAGGGTTGTTTGAGAGAGAACATATTCATCCTATGCCTCCCACGGATTGATAAACCTTAGGTCATCCACTTGAGGGAAATTTGCTACTGTCCTACAGACCTCTGCACTTGGAGGCCCAACAACGTCTACAAGAAGAAGGTTGTGTAGTAGACATCAAGCTCTTTTCTGGCGCCGTTGCCGGGGAGGTGAGTGCTTGAAGGTATATATTTAGATCTTGCAATTGAATCTTTTTGTTTCTTGTTTTAGCACTAGTTAGTTTATAAAAGAAAACTATAAAAAATGGAATTGAGTTTGCCACATACGCTTCATCTTTTTAATATCTTTCGTGAGTATGATGGGAAGGAAAATTGTGCCAAAGTGTTAGAAGAGGAATGCATTAAAATGTTTGGCACTAAATCTTTGTATGATGAGCATGATTGCAATGTTGTTAGTATGAATTCCTTGAATATCCATGATGCTAATGATATGCAAAGCCACAAGCTTGGGGAAGCTATGTTTGATGAAGATGATATTTTTTGTACCCCAAGCTTTGATGAGCAAATTTACTATGATGAAAGCATGGCTCCTATCTATGATGATTATTGTGATGACACGTATGCTTTAAATAATAATGATAACCATGAAACTTGTCATCTTGATCTTAATTTTTAATCACATGATAGTTGTTTTGTTGAGTTTGCTCCCACTATTATTCATGAGAAGAATTTTGCTTATGTGGAGAGTAGTAAATTTTCTATGCAAGTAGATCATGAAAAGATGCTTTGTGTGATGGTTATATTGTTGAATTTATTCATGATGCTACTGAATATTATTATGAGGGAGGAACATATGCTTGTAGGAATTGCAATAATATCAAGTTTCCTCTCTATGTGCTTAAAGTTTTGAAGTTATGCTTGTTTTACCTTCCTATGCAAGTTGATTCTTGTTCCTATAAGTTGTTTGCTCACAAAATCCCTATGCATAGGAAGTGGGTTAGACTTAAATGTGCTAGTCATATTCTTCATGATGCTCTCCTTATGTTTCAATTCTTATCTTTTATGTGAGCATCATTGAAATCATCATGCCTATCTAGGGGCGTTAAACGATAGCGCTTGTTGGGAGGCAACCCAACTTTATTTTAGTTTCTTGCTTTTTGGTTCTGTTTAGGAATAAATAATCAATATAGCTTCTGTTTAGATGTGGTTTGAGGTTTTAATTAGTGTTTGTGCCAAGTAGAACCTTTGGGAAGACTTGGGTGAAGTCTTTATGATCATGCTGTAAAAAACAGAAACTTTAGCGCTCACGAAATTAGCTAGAAATTTTTACTGGAGAGCGCTATTTAGTTGATTATTTTTTCAGATGGTTACTAGAAAAATCCCTCAGGTGCACCAATTTATTTTAGAATTTTTGGAGTTCCAGAAGTTTGCGTTAGTTACATATTACTTCAGACTGTTCTGTTTTTGACAGATTCTGTTTTTCGTGTGTTGTTTGCTTATTTTGATGCTTCTATGGCTAGTAAAATAGTTTATAAACCATAGAGAAGTTGGAATACAGTAGGTTTAACACCAATATAAATAAAGAATGAGTTCATTACATTACCTTGAAGTGGTGTTTTGTTTTCTTTCGCTAACGGAGCTCACGAGTTTTCTGTTAAGTTTTCCGTTGTGAAGTTTCAAGTTTTGGGTAAGGATTCAATGGAATATGGAATAAGGAGTGGCAAGAGCCTAAGCTTGGGGATTCCCAAGGCACCCCAAGGTAATATTCAAGGATAACCAAGCATCTAAGCTTGGGGATGCCCCGGAAGGCATCCCCTCTTTCGTCTTTGTTCATCGGTAACTTTACTTGAAGCTATATTTTTATTCACCACATGATATGTGTTTTTCTTGGAGCGTCATTTTATTTTCTCCTGTTTTGCTTGCTATTTGAATAAAGTACCAAGATCTGAAATTCTTAAATGTTATAGAGTCTTCACATGGTTGCATAACTATACAACTACTCATTGATCTTCACTTATATCTTTCGGAGTAGTTTGTCATTTGCTCTAATGCTTCACTTACATCTTTTAGAGCATGATGGTAGTTTTATTTTGAAGAAATAGATGAACTCTCATGATTCACTTAGATTATTTTGAGAGTCTTAAATAGCATGGTAATTTGCTTAAATAATCCTAATATGCTAAGCATACAAGATTGGTAAGAATTCTTATGAGTGTGTTGAATACTAAGAAAAGTTTGATGCTTGATAATTGTTTTGAGATATGAAGATGGTGATATTAGTTGTGAATTTGAGAAATACTTGTGTTAAAGTTTGTGATTCCTGTAGCATGCATGTATGGTGAACCGTTATGGGATGAAGTCGGAGCATGATTTATTTATTGATTGTCTTCCTTATGAGTGGCGGTCGGGGACGAACGATGGTCTTTTCCTACTAATCTATCCCCCTAGGAGCATGCGCGTAATACTTTGCTTTGATAACTTGTAGATTTTTGCAATAAGTATATGAGTTCTTCATGACTAATCTTGAGTCCATGGATTATACACACTCTTTTATTCCTTCCACCATTGCTAGCCTCACTAATACCGCGCACTTTTCGCCGGTATCATACAACCACCATATACCTTCCTCAAAACAGCCACCATACCTACCTATCATGGCATTTCCATAGCCATTCCGAGATATATTGCCATGCTATGACACGCTCCATCATTGTCATATTGCTTTGCATGATCATGTAGTTAACATCGTATTTGTGGCAAAGCCACCGTTCATAATTATTTCATACATGTCACTCATGAGTCATTGCACATCCCGGTACACCGCCGGAGGCATTCACATAGAGTCATATTTTGTTCTAAGTATCGAGTTGTAAGAAAAATACAAGTGTGATGATCATCATTTTTAGAGCATTGTCCCAGTGAGGAAAGGATGATGGAGACTATGATTCCCCCACAAGTCGGGATGAGACTCCGGACGAAAAATAAAAAAAAGAGAAAAAAAGAGGCCATAAAAAAAGAGAAAAGGCCCAAACAAAAAAATAAAAAAATAAAAAAATGAGAGAAAAAGAGAGAAGGGGCAATGCTACTATCCTTTTACCACACTTGTGCTTCAAAATAGCACCATGATCTTCATGATAGAGAGTCTCCTATGTTGTCACTTTCATATACTAGTGGGAATTTTACATTACAGAACTTGGCTTGTATATTCCAATGATGGGCTTCCTCAAAATGCCCTAGGTCTTCGTGAGCAAGCGAGTTGGATGCACACCCACTTAGTTTCTTTGTTGAGCTTTCATACACTTATAGCTCTAGTGCATCCATTGCATGGCAATCCCTACTCACTCACATTGATATCTATTGATGGACATCTCCATAGCCCATTGATACGCCTAGTTGATGTGAGACTATCTTCTCCTTTTTGTCTTCTCCACAACCACCATTCTATTCCACATATTGTGCTATATCCATGGCTCATGCTCATGTATTGCGTGAAGATCGAAAAAGTTTTGAGAATGTCAAAAGTATGAAACAATTGTTGACTTGTCATCGGGGTAGTGCATGATTTAAATACTTTGTGTGGTGAAGATAGAGCATAGACAGACTATATGATTTTGTAGGGATAACTTTCTTTGGCCATGCTATTTTGAGAAGACATGATTGCTTTGTTAGTATGCTTGAAGTATTATTATTTTTATGTCAATATGAACTTTTGTCTTGAATCTTTCAGATCTGAATATTCATATCACAATTAAGAAGAATTACAATGAAATTATGCCAAGTAGCACTCCGCATCAAAATTTCTTTTTTATCATTTACCTACTCGAGGACGAGCAGGAATTAAGCTTGGGGATGCTTGATACGTCTCCAACGTATCTATAATTTTTGATTGCTCCATGCTATATTATCTACTGTTTTGGGCAACATTAGGCTTTATTTTCCACTTTTATATTATTTTTGGGACTAACCTATTAACCGGAGGCCCAGCCCAGATTTGCTGTTTTATGCCTATTTCAATGTTTCGAAGAAAAGGAATATCAAACGGAGTCGAAACAGGACGAAATCAACTAGAGAAGTTATTTTTGGAAGGAAAGCTACCGGATGGACTTGGACCCCACGTCAGGAGCCAAGGGAGGTGCTCACGAGGGTGGGGGCGCGCCCACCCCCTAGGGCACCCCCTGCCTCGTGGGGCCCCCGAAGCTCCACCGACGTACTTCCTGCACCCATATATACTCATGTACCCTAAAACAGAACATCGAATAGATCTGGAGTTCCGCCGCCGCAAGCCTCTGTAGCCACCCAAAGTCAATCGGGACCATGTTCCGGCACCCTGCCGGAGGGGCGAACCCTCACCGGTGGCCATCTTCATCATCCCGGCGCTCTCCATGACGAGGAGGGAGTTGTTCACCCTCGGGGCTGAGGGTATGTACCAGTAGCTATGTGTTTGATCTCTCTCTCTCTCTCTCTCTCTCTCTCGTGTTCTTGATTTGGCACGATCTTGATGTATCGCGAGCTTTGCTATTATAGTTGGATCTTATGTTTCTTCTACCCCTCTACTCTCTTGTAATGGATTGAGTTTTCCCTTTGAAGTTATCTTATCGGATTGAGTCTTTAAAGATTTGAGAACACTTGATGTATGTCTTGCCGTGCGTATCTGTGGTGACAATGGGATATCACGTGATTCACTTGATGTATGTTTTGGTGATCAACTTGCGGGTTCCACCCATGAACCTATGCATAGGGGTTGGCACACGTTTTCGTCGTGATTCTCCGCTAGAAACTTTGGGGCACTCTTTGAGGTTCTATGTGTTGGTTGAATAGATGAATCTGAGATTGTGTGATGCATATCGTATAATCATACCCACGGATACTTGAGGTGACATTGGAGTATCTAGGTGATATTAGGGTTTTGGTTGATTTGTGTCTTAAGGTGTTATTCTAGTACGAACTCTAGGGCTGTTTGTGACACTTATAGGAATAGCCCAACGGATTGATTGGAAAGAATAACTTTGAGGTGGTTTCGTACCCTACCATAATCTCTTCGTTTGTTCTCCGCTATTAGTGGCTTTGGAGTGACTCTTTGTTGCATCTTGAGGGATAGTTATATGATCCAATTATGTTATTATTGTTGAGAGAACTTGCACTAGTGAAAGTATGAACCCTAGGCCTTGTTTCCTATCATTACAATACCGTTTATGCTCACTTTTACCGCTCGCTACCTTGCTGTTTTTATATTTTCAGTTTACAAAAACCTATATCTACCATCCATATTGCACTTGTATCACCATCTCTTCGCCGAACTAGTGCACCTATACAATTTACCATTGTATTGGGTGTGTTGGGGACACAAGAGACTCTTTGCTATTTGGTTGCAGGGTTGTTTGAGAGAGACCATCTTCATCCTACGCCTCCCATGGATTGATAAACCTTAGGTCATCCACTTGAGGGGAATTTGCTACTGTTCGACGCATTTTTGTGCGTTCCATTTTCAGAAAATATAAGTTTAAATTTAAATTATTATTTTTAAGTGCAAGTTATACACATCTATGGTTGATTTTGGGTGTACACGTACATACCCGTAGTAGGCAATCCTTGATTCAGTCGTACGTGCATGCATGCCTTTTTTGAGTTTGCTCACGTACTGACCCAATGTATAATTGCACTGATACTCGGTGGTATAGTCTAACACGCATGCAGGTTTACATTTTGGAAGGCCAAACACACGTCTATGCTGCACACGCGGGAAAACATACAATATACGTATCTCTTTGAATACCCGTATACCGACCGGCAACCACACATACGTACTGGAATACCTGCGCAGAAAAAAAGACAGACCAGTGGACATAAGAGCCCTGTTTAATTGGCATCAAAGTCTATCTACATACAGGTACGTACGTGACATGTTATTTTGTTTTACAGTGCGCGTCAAAGAAGGAAGAACAAGAAAAAGAGATAAGCATGGGCCCTTTGGAGATCAAAACAGAAAAGTCTGATCTGACAGAATCAGGTAGCACAAGTATCGGGAGGTTCCAACTACACCGTAGCCGCCGGGGTGTCTACCTCCTTCCTATAAATACACGGGCACAAGTCCATTTCCAGGGTTCACGCACGGCCTGAGGGGGGAGACCCAGCCCACGAACACATCTCACGCACCAAAGCAAAGCAAGAGGCAGCCGGCGAGGCCATGTGGAAGAAGACGCCCCGTGGCGGTGGCGGTGGCGGCGACGACGACGACGAGACGCGCCCGTCAAGCAATGATCTTTGTGTTATCATCTATTTTGCAGGATGTCTAAGGATGCGACCAGGGAGAGGCCAGCAGGGGAGGCGCCTATGCGGCGGCGTCGACGCGGAACCTAGGCAGGAGGGAGGCAGCGGCCGCGGCCAGGAAGAGACGCGCCCCTGGTGCAACGTCGAGGGGATGGGGCGGACGCACGCGCTACACTGGAGGTTGCGCTGGCTACGTTCCGAGCTCGGTGACGGGCCGACGGCGCACTGCGTGTGCGCTTCCCCTCGCAGCGGCGTCGTGCCGCAGGCGTCGTGGCTGCGGAGAAGAAGAAGAGCGCGTCCGCGGCGACGACGGCAGCGGGAGCGCGTTGCCAATGATCCAACGTTAGACGTGCTTCACGCGCCCACGGCGAGCACGCACCCGAAGAGAGGATGACCCCGCCGACTAATTTCTTTTGATATACATGTATTTTCGTCTATCAGGGACATATAGAAGAGATGCCAGCCGGTGCTTCAACCAGATAGAAGACTCTGGAGGAAGGACGCAGGCACCCAAGCCGGCGTACACGGAGAGAGGAGGCTGGCGTACAGGGAGCTCGGCGGCTGTGACATGGACGCGAAGCTCACCTTCCCCAAGGGTAAAACTTCGATATAACCCATCCCTCTCCTTGTTCCTTCTTTGCATGTAGCATGCACGCACACAGGTCGGGAGGGAGCGTTGCCGAAAGCAATGTTTGCATGATTGGACCCCCATCGGAGATGGAGCCGCCGGACCGGAAGATGAAGTCGACGTTGCCGTAGATGGTCTTCACCAAGCCAGCGCCACAAAGAACGACGAGGAGGTCATCATCACCACCTGCTGTTCGCCTCGTCACGACGGTTCGGCTAGGACGACGACATGGAGCACGCCACGACGCCGCGCACCGTCGAGGTCGCCAGGTCGATGCCCCGGAGGTCGACGCCACGGTGGCCACCCCACTCATCACCGCGCGATGAGGACGACGCGTCGCCGGAGCTCATCTTCACCAAGCCTGCGCTATGGACGCTGACGCCATCGAGGTCGATGGCCCGGAGGTCGATGCCATGGTGGTCGCCCTCCACTCCTCGCCGCTAGACGAAGATGCCGTTTAGCCAACCGTAGTGCTCCCTGCCAGATTCTTCACCAAGCTAGCTCAATGAAGGCCAACGACACACAAGTCACCATCACCATTCACGCCCACTTCGTCGCGAGGCGCCGCGGAAGGACGACGACACGAAGCACGCCACGATGCCGCCCACCGTTCGATGTCGCCAAGCCGGCGCCATGGAGGACGACGCCACGGAGGCCGCCCCCCACTCCTCGTTCATCTCACGGCACCGCAGAACACGATGACACAGGGCACGCCACGGCGCTGCCCACCGTCAATACCGTCAAGCTGGTGCCTTGGAGGTCGATGACATGTAGGTCAACCTCACCACTCAATGGAGCCCGTCGTCCGCTTCGTCGCGCCGGAAAGACGCCGCTGAAGACGGTGATCTGGAGTTTCGCCGTCGGGCCATTCGTTCACTTCATCGAGATGGTGCCTTGGCGATGGTGTCACGTTAGTCCAGCCAAACATCATGAAGTGGTCTACACAAGAACAAGAAGGCATGCTCTGGATACGTACTCGTGTGCGTTCAAGGCGTGAAGATGGCCGTTGGGCTCACCACCGCATGAAGCAATGGACGTGGTACTTGGGATGTCGCCGCACCTGCCGTCCATTTCCAGCCGGAGGATTTCGTCTACATCAAATGCTATAGAAGAATGAAGCTGAACATCAAGTACGTCTGAATGTGTGGCAGTGCACTACGTAAGTGGCCTTTGCACATGCATGGGCCATGCACGTAGCCAATTGATGGCGAGGTGGCATGCTCACCGCTGGTCGTCGTTCGCTTCAGCGCGTCTTACATCATTCAATAAGAAGAGGTGGAGCTCGTCACAGCGTCGTACATTCGTGGCACCACACGCTCAATGAAGAGTCCCTGCAAGTGACGCCACATCGTGAAGATGACACCTTACAACGGTGCCTGTATCTTGCTCGTGAAGATGGTGCCTTGCCATGATGTCGCTGCTGCACGTGTCACGCTGATTCATAGGCCGGAGCCGAGTAGGTTGGCGCCGCCCGAGGACAAGGCACGGCTGCAGGGCGACGTGACTTCAACAACAACACCGCTCCTCTACGATCTCGTGAGACGATGCCTTGACTACGCCGACGGCCGTGGACTCGGCGTCTGGTCGGGACGAGGTGTCGACCACTCAGGCCATGCTGGCGCGAGCAACGCGACGGTCATACACCGACGCCGGTCTCCATCGACAATTACTCCCGCAGGCGTAGACCCTTGTACACCCCGAGAAGCTACGGGTCGTCGAGAAGTCCGAGTCGAGCGTGATCCATGCTACCCCAACAACAACTCCTCCAACGCCGCCAAGACCGACGAGGCACGATGGCGAGGGCGAGCGTGGCCACCGCAAAGGCTACGCTATACGCGGCGCGTGTACCGACGAGGACACGGGCTCTGCCGCCGCCCACACACACATATCACCATCATCATGCATGGAGAACGCGAAGCGAAGACGACGAAGACAACCACACAGCTCAATCGGAGGTATCTCGCGGAGCAACCCGCGGGAGTAATTAACCGGGAGTCTTCCGAGGCCCCGGGAACCAGGAGATCACACAATCGCCACAGCCAGCTTGGCCGTGCTAGTAGGCTACGGAGCGCACCTTTTTTTATGGGATATTGTAATTTTATTTCTCCAATGAGATTAATGAAATACATGTTCCCGTATCTCTTTTTCTTTGTGTACTACGGTACACTGGCACGCCCGCATACGCAGTTTTCTTTCCCCAGCGTCTGAGAGAAACACACTCCCTTGTCCCTTCTCCCCGGAGTCCCTAGATGTTTTTCTCGTGTCAAACAAATTGGCACGCCCAGTGGGACCTGGTTCTCCTCCCATCTCTGCTTCGCTGTGGTCGTCTGAATCGTCTTCGCCCGTCTCCCAATCCACACAGCATGCTGCATGACAAGGCATCGGCGAGGATTTCCGTTGATCGAGATCCCTTTTTCTGCAGGTGGACTCTCACACGGAAGCAACTCGGAGCCATCGGTGCTTCAGTTTGGATCGATGCCAGCAACGATCGTCATCGAGCTCGGTGACAAGGTCTACGTGCACGAAGCTCAAGATCCTGTGCAGTTCCAAACTGTGCAGTCGAGGAAGGCGCAAAGGCGGGAGGCCGCCAAGGCGAAGAAGGAGCATCGCGAGCTAATGCTCGAGGCACGTGCCCTGTTGAAGGAATCGACAAGGGCGGATATGAAAGGAGACATGGAGGCATCTCAACGCCTTCGCGCCAAGGCCTCCAACAGGCGGGCAAGAGCGGCATCCCATCACGCCCCTACCCCATTTCCACACTTGAAGCCTTCATGACCAGCACCCCGACGCACCGAGGTTGAGCTGCTCGAAGGTTTGGAGGCCATAGCCCAGAACTTGCGGAAACTCATGACGAACGCACGTTTGTCGGAAAGCCCGCACCCTCTTCGGAACTATAGGAGGAAGTATCGCAAGGTACAACGACTCCACCAGCAAATTACCTGACGCCTTGCTCAGAGCATGGTGCCTGAGGAGGATTGGTCCCTCGGAGCAAGGGACTTGGCGGACAAGGTGTTCACTTACCAGAGCACCCAGGCCCCTCCGTACGACTTGTTCCCTGATGACTGGGCGTACGAGCCAACCAAGATCAAGCAGCTGGTGAGGCGGGCCATTATGAAGGAGTTCTGGAAGCGGCGTTCACGCAAGGAGCCTGTTCTACCGGGCCCTACAGTCTCCATCAACCTTGAAGATACTCGACGGGGGGCATGGGCGCCATGCCTCCACACTTCAGCGGTCGACGGAGGATCTCTCACCAACGACAACAGGTTTTCTGTCCTTCGCCATGAAGCACCAGCGCCACGTGACAAAGACCTGCGGCGAGAATTTCGCCAACTTCAAGAGCAGATGAAGAACATCCAGAGGCGGCTACTTGATCCAGCAGCACCAAGTACATCATCAATGCAAGGTGCAGGTGGGACCAGGCGTCAAGCCCCGAGTCATCGCCCTCAACATGAGCGCCACACGTTGGCACCTCGACGACCACCATCACCAACCCGACACCTTCAACAACGAAGGCATCCCAACATGCCCCCACATTGGAACCGATGGTCAAGACACCAAGAGTAAGAAAGGAACACACGGCCCAGTCAGCAATGGCGCCCGCGAGACCCTCCGCGACCAACGCTTCCAACACGGCCATCTTCCCCTCCCAGGCGGGAAGATCGTCCACAACTACAGGCAACGATGGACAGGACTTCCTCATCTGCGCGACGACCTGCACCACCACTTCTCCCCACGCCACCAGTGCCACTAAGAGCTGGCGTCGTTCCGACGGATAACCAACGCAAGCGCGAGAGGCGTCGGAGAAACCGCCAAGTTCTATATAAAGAACTCGAGGACTTAGTCCTTCGACACACCCAGGTACGCCTACGACCCGATGGCGCGGTCGTTCAAGAAAATGACAGAATCAAGTTCCGCATCTCCCCCGACTTAGAGCGGCACGAGCGGTATAACTACCTGCTCAGTCGTTTGGCGCCGAAACCACGCAAGTCCTCCTCAAGCAACGCCGAGCAAAGGAGCAAGGAGATGCCTTCTTCATCCCTTCCCCCAAAAGATGATGAACAGGTGAAGGCGGCCATGACACCTCCCCCATTGGAGGACCGGAAGACACCGCCCCCGTCGGCCACGCCAATGGACGGCATTGAAGTAACCAAGCCAACAACCTCCACCAGCAACGAAGCGGCTCCTGAGGCTACATCCAAGGCCGCTCTCCAACCAGACTCAACACTTTCCATGAATCCTCCACTTGTTTCCTCTGATAGGTTGGACCAAGATGGGGAGGCTAATAAGCTTCAACACGAGGCAGACAAAGCAAAGGAACCAGTTGAGAAGAACCTTGCTTTATGTGGCACGCTAGGAGTGCAACCCAGTCGAGAGTCAAGTAATGGATGGCAACCTCCTCGCATCACCCAGGAGTTTGGCTATCCTTCAGATGAAGAGATCGTGCCAAACCCTAAGGCGGACTTCCGGAAGACTTTCTTACCCCGCCTTGGACATGTGTGTGCATGGTTCAAAGGAGCAGAGGGGGGCCCCAGGACAAGCTCTTCGTCATCACAAGAAGGCGCAAGATCCAAGGCCCCATGTCTTCCTGTAACTGCAGGCAAAGGATCGCTAGCAGATGGGAGTACTTTGCGACATCGAGACATATCGCCATGCCGCTACACCGACATCAAGGCTCGTCTTCCTGAAGACCCTAACGAACTTCACCAGGTTGCAAGTCGGCCTGGAGCTAACACACGACTGAGGTCCATCGCACGTCAGAGCGTAACAGATGAGCCTGTTGGAGATGGAGAGCACCAGGACGACCTCGACGATGAAGAGAGCTTCTCCGACTCATCTTCTTTGCCTTCGTTGGAGATGCATCCAAACTCCCCTCCTTACCAAGACCTTTTCCCATCTGACTTATCAGATTCTGAAGAGGGTATTGGAGATCTCCACACTGCGCCAGTTCGCATGGTGAACAGTGGCGGTGCCCCTGAAGACCCCGGTACGGTTGTCCCGGAGCCAGGTGCCGGAAACGCGGTAGCGGCGCGTTAAGCTTCCTTAGAAGAACAGGTCAGGGACCAGCGTCAGACAATCAACCAATTGTCGTCAAAGCTTGACCAGTTCATCGAGCTCATGATGAACAACGAAGGCGCTCCATCACGAGGCGTGCCGCAACGGGTGGTGGATCCACAAGAAGAAGAGCTACTTGGTGACACTCATGCAGTGCCACCACTTAATGATGTGCGTCAACGCCAAGACCCTAGCACACACGCTCGACCATTGGTTAGCCCCGTTGGTTCTGCCAACATGGCGCCAAATGCGAGCATGTTGAAGGACTGCCACGACATCGTTGAAGATATGGTGGCCAAAAAGTTCAAGCAAATGACGATAGATCAAGCCCCTCGCACCTCAGAGAGTGAGCTGGAGAAGCCTTATGAGGCGTGGCACGACATGGTCGCATACTCCTCAGGGTGGCACCCACCGAAGTTCCGCCAATTCGATGGAACCGGTGATGCAAGGGAGCACTTGGCGTACTTTGAGGTGGCATGCGGCGACACGGCAAACAGCTCGTCACTTCTCTTGCGTCAATTTTCAGGCTCGTTAACAGGACCTGCATTCCATTGGTACAGTCGTTTACCGGTTGGATCCATTGGAAGTTGGGCGGGCATGAAGGAAGTCTTCAAGAAGCACTTCGTCGCCATGAAGAAGGACTTCTCCATCGTCGAGCTGGCGCAAGTTCGACAATGACGAGATGAGTCCATCGACGACTACATCATCAGATTCCGCAACAGCTATGTGCGCCTCGCTAGAGAGATGCACCTTGAGGACGCCATTGAGATGTGCGTCCATGGGATGCAACAACATTGGTCACTTGAGGTCTCTCGGCGCGAGCCTAGAACCTTTAGTGCCCTAAGCACGGCGATAGCAGCCACGAAGCTTGAGTTCGAGAAATCACCGCAGATCATGGAGCTCTACAAGAATGCCAGCGCCTTCGACCCTGCCAAGCGCTTCGCCACGACATCCAAGCAAGCTAACAATGGGGGCAAGCTTAAGGCGCCGGCGGAAGCGAACACCACCAAGATCTTCTCGTCTGCACCCTAAGGCCAGGTGCCCGTCTTGGGCGCAAGAGGCGAACAGGCAGCAGGAAGACAACGCCCATCGATCCAGGAGCTCCTCAAGAAGCAGTACATCTTCCGTCGTGAACTTGTCAAGGACATGTTCAGTCAGCTAATGGAGCATCGAGCATTGAACCTTCCAGAACCTCGGAGGCCCGACCAGGTAAGGATGATTGATAATCCATTGTTTTGCCCATACCACAGGTATGTAGGTCACGTCATCGAGGATTGTGTCGCCTTCAAAGAATGGCTCCAGAGAGCTGTTAATGAGAAGAGGATCAACTTGGACCCAGAAGCCATCAACCCGGACTACCACGCGGTGAACATGGTGAGTGTGGCCTCATCCCCTTCACCAGGTCAAGAGAAGGAGCACGAAGAAAAGTGGGTGCCACTCGCACAGGTTGAAGACCAGCTATCCAGCCTGGTTCTCTCCACAACGCAAGCACTTTCACACCATCAGGAGGCAACCCCGGCCATCCATAAGGAGGAGCCTTGGAGAATGGTTCGCCGAAGGCCGTACCCGAGGAACCTTCCACCTCGGCCTCCTGGCCCAGCTCCCCTGGTGCAAGCCGCCCCGAGGATCCTAAGACGAGTCGATCCGAGTCAACGCCGCCCTCCACCAAGATTCGTCCCTATGTCAGAGGGAAACGAGTCGTTCCCACGGCCAGGGCGTGTGCTACCCACCTTGGAGCAGTTCATGACACGCTCTCGAGTGCAGGTAATGGCAAAGGGGAGGGAAGAAGACAAAGAAGGAGCTAGATCATCCCAATCATCAAATAGCGAAAGCTGCAACGTCATCCTCAGCTATAGCGACACGCCAAGCTCTGTTTCGGAAGATGTGTTCACACCCGAAGAGGAAGAGGTGTTCCATGCTGAAGACACGAAGAAGGACGTGCAAGTAGAAGAGGTGAACATGAACTTGCGCGGAGGCAAGGTTCTGCCTGAGCCACTGAAGATCAAGCCAACAAGGGTGCCCAAGCCGGCTGCCTCAAAAGAGGCACCCCTACAGGAGGAAGTGTGTGAAGAACAAGGCCAAGGCAAGACAAAGCAGCATGACGTTGACTACAACATCATTGCCCACCTCAAGCGAATCCCCGCACTTCTGAGTGTGCATGACGCCCTCATGATGGTGCCCGACCTTCGTGAAGCCCTTGTCAAGGCGCTTCAAGCTCCGGAGCTCTATGAGGTGTCCATGGCGAAGCATCGCCTCTTCTCCAACCCCCTATTCATGAATGAAATAACATTCGACGAGGAAGACAAGCTCATAGACGATAGTGACCACAACCGACCGCTCTACGTGGAAGGTAACATTGGCACTGCACACCTTCGCAGGATCCTCATCGACCCAGGGTCCGCCGTGAATATCCTGCCCCTTCGGAGCTTGACGCGGGCTGGCTTCACGGTGGGCGACTTGGAGTCCACAGATGTAATGATCTGCGGCTTCGACAACCAGGGAAAGCCAACGCTCGGCACCATCACGGTGAAGATCCAGATGTCTACATTCAGCTTCAAGGTGCGGTTCTTCGTCATTGAAGCGAACACCTCCTACTCGGCCCTTCTGGGGAGGCCGTGGATTCACAAGTACCGGGTCGTGCCATCCACACTTCATCAGTGCCTGAAGTTCCTCGACACCCAAGGCACGCAGCAGCGCATCATCGGCAACATCTCTCCTTACACTGTGCAGGAATATCACCATGCAGATGCAAAGTATTACTTCCCTGTAGAAGGCAGCAATCAACAGTTAGGGCGGACGACACCTTCGGCTGATGTCTTGATCAAGCCGAGTGTGGCACCGGCGGCCGAGATAAAGCGCCTCCTCATGCCGTGCTCGCCTCCTGGGGCAAAGGACTCCTTCCCGCGAAGCCATAGGAGCCAAGGACGTAGGCGATCATCCTCAACAGGGCGCCATGACTCCAATCGCTCTTCCCCTACAGAAATCGGGAGCTCTACTTCGACCTCGCGTGGGGCAGGATCTTTTGAGCCTGTTTCAACAGCCCCGTTACTATTGAAGGAAAGATTCCCGACAACGACGTCAGCCACCCTAAGGTCGGCTACGACGCCTCGTCAGGAGGCTACCCCTTATTCATCGACCTCGGCGCGCCAAGACTCTAGCTGTTTAACTCTTGGAAGCTCTGCAGGTGCCCACGAGGGTCGAAAGATGCGGATGGGCAACAATGATGCGCCACCCACCATCACGTTGCGGGCACGCAGGACTCCGAAGGAGGAACCCGCGCCCGCACAAGGAGTGGTTAGAACAAGAATAAAAGAGATGGAGGATGTCGCAAGGGAGCTCAAGGCGTGCAGCCCCCGTCACTCTACATCTCAGTGGCTTCTCCGTTGGAGGTTTGGGCGATTCCCAACTTATCCGGATGTGGAGTCCATACCATTTTCTACAAGGTTCCCCAGGTAAAACAATGTGATTATATATGTGAGTTTCCCAAACCTTGCAGTGACCCGGAGGAGGTCATACACACGATGAAGGCTGAGCCCAAGATGGTTCGCTTGCTGGAGAAGGCCGGGATCACTCTTCGTCGAAACAACAGGATGCCTCCACCACCGGCTATATGTGAGGAATGGTGGAGACAAGCAGAGGCCCTCGTCAAGCAAAAAGGGAAGGCCCAACCAAAGTTTGGGCTCGGCTACATCGATCTTGACGCCCCTAGCATTGAAGGGAAGCTTGGCCCTGCGCCAACGCCACGAGAATCAGAAGACGAAGGGCGGCCGATGCTAGAAGAAGACTTCTACAACACCAGCATGCCTTTCGGGTTGAAGAATGCTGGTGCGACATACCAGCATGCCATGACATGTGTCCTTGGAGATCTGACCCGCCCTACGACGAAATGATAGCCCTATGATGTCTCTGCAGATGAAGGGGAGGAGCCCGACGGTGGAGCACGAGTCAACTGCCTTGCCACATCGGTCTCATCGAGCGACGATTCCAACACTTCGCCCATCGTTCCTCATCAACAAAACCTCGGCAACGGCGAGCCAAGTGGTGATGAGAAGTTCATCTCCACACCAGCACCCCAAGAACTCGAAGATGGGGGGCAGCTGACCATCGACGAGCTTGTCCAGATCAACCTCGGGACTGAAGACGATCCACGCCCCACTTTTGTTAGCGCCACGCTGACGGAAGAGGAGCGAAAAGAGTACCGAAGCTTCTTGATGGAGTACCGAGATTGCTTCGCCTAGAACTACAAGGAGATGCTGGGGTTGGACCCTCGTGTCGCCACCCACAAGCTGGCGATTGACCCACAATTCTGTCCTGTCAAGCAGCAACCGCGACGCTTGCGTCCGGAACTCGAAGGTGATGTCATCGCTGAGGTAGACAAACTAATCGCTGCAGGTTTCATCAAAGAGGTCAAGTATCCACGGTGGCTCGCCAACATCGTCCCGGTGGAGAAGAAGAATGGGCAGATACGAATCTGCCAGGACTTCCGCGACTTGAATCGAGCCTGCCCCAAAGATGACTTTCCCTTGCCGATCCCGGAGATAGTCGTGGACTCCACCACGGGACACGGCGCACTATCCTTCATGGACGGTTCATCAGGCAACAACCAGATCAAGATGGATCCGGATGACGCCATCGACACCGCATTCAGGACCCCAAAGGGCAACTTCTACTACATCGTCATGCCGTTCGGATTGAAGAACGCCGGCGCAACGTACCAGCATGCCATGACGTACATTCTTGGTGATTTGATCCACCATTCGGTGGAGTGCTACGTCGACGACATGGTGGTCAAGACCAAAGAACGTGAGCATCATCTAGAAGATCTTCGAGTGGTCTTTGAGCGGCTACGACAACATCAACTCAAGATGAACCCGTTGAAGTGTGCCTTTGGCGTTCAGTCGGGCCTCTTCCTCGGCTTTGTCGTTCGTCATCGAGGCATAGAGATTGAGCCTAAGAAGATCAAGGCCACCATCGACATGCCACCACCCCAAGATCTCAAGGAATTGAGGTCATTGCAGGGGAAGCTAGCATACATCCGACGCTTCATCTCCAACCTCTCTGGACGCATCCAACCCTTCTCGAGCCTCATGAAGAAAGGAGCTCCGTTCGTGTGGGATGACGGATGCCAACGCGGCTTTGATGATATCAAAAGGTACCTCCTTAATCCACCTGTCTTAGCAGCTCCTGTCAAGGGGCGCCCGCTCATTCTATACATTGCAGCGCAGCCTACTTCTGTGGGTGCTTTGTTCGCCCAAAATAATGACGAAGGGAAGGAAGTGGCCTGCTACTACTTGAGCCGCACCATGGTGGGGGCCGAGCGAAATTACTCTGCAATAGAGAAATTATGCCTGGCCCTAATCTTCGCGTTGAAGAAGTTGAGGCACTACACGCTAAAGCACCAAATCCAGCTCGTCGCAAGAGCGGACCCCGTAAGGTACGTGCTAAGTCAGCCCGCGCTCATGGGGCGACTGGGAAAATGGGCTCTTCTCATGATGGGGTTTGATATAACTTTTGTCCCTCAGAAGGCAATCAAAGGGCAAGCCTTGGCGGAGTTCCTTGCGGTGCACCCGGTGCCAGATAATTCCCCTCTCATCACCGATCTTCCTGATGAGGAGGCCTTCACCGTCGAACTCGACGCACTGTGGGAGCTCTACTTCGACGGCGCCTCTCGCATGGAGGCTGATGCTGATGGGGCCCCAAGACGAAGGGCAGGCGCAGGTTTGGTGTTCAAGACGCTGCAAGGAGGGGTGATGTATCACTCATTTTCCCTCCTCAAAGAAGAATGCTCAAATAATGAAGCGGAGTATGAGGCGCTCATCTTCGGCCTTCTCCTAGCGCTCTCCATGGATGTCCGCTCTTTACGGGCCTTTGGTGACTCCCAGCTCATTGTTCGTCAAGTCAACGACATCTACGAAGTTCGCAAGCCTGAACTGGTGCCGTACTACACTGCGGCCCGGAACCTAATGGAAAATTTTCAACATGTTGAAGTGCTCCATGTCCCACGAAGCAGAAATGCGCCTGCTGATGCCTTGGCAAAACTAGCGGCAGCATTGGTGCTCCCAGATAATAAAACCATGCAGGTAAATATTGAAGAAAGGTGGCTCCTCCCAGCTGCTCTGGAGCTTATCCCGGCAGAGTACGAAGTCAACTCCGTCATGACGAACACCGTGGAGGAAGACGAGTGGCTGCAACCCTTCCTTGACTACTTCAAGCATGGCAGTCTCCCCAACGACCCCGTCGCGAGACGCCAACTACAACGACGACTCCCCTTTTATCTTTATGAAGCAGGTGTCCTATAGAGGCGGTCTCATGGACAGGAGGTCCTACTTCGGTGCGTCAATCGAGGTGAAGCCGAGAAGATCCTCCAGGAGATGCACCATGGAGTCTGCGGCGGGCACCAAGGAGGAGCTAAGATGTATCATAGCATACGTCTCGCAGGATACTACTGGCCCGGCGTCATGGCGGACTGCCTTCGGGTGGCCAGGTCATGCCACAACTGTCAAATACATGGCGACTTCAAGCACCAGCAGCCGGTCCCGCTTCACCCTACAGTTCCCTCTTGGCCATTTGACGCCTAGGGAATCGACGTCATCGGCCTCATTGACCCTCCGTCATCCGGGGGGCATCGTTTCATCCTCGCCGCGACGGACTACTTCTCCAAATGGGTGGAAGCCATTCCACTACGGGAGGTGAAGAGCGACAACGTCATCAAGTTCCTAGAGCGAAATATCATATATCGCTTTGGGATTCCACACCGCATCACCTCCGACAATGCCAAGGCATTCAAGTCCAACAAGATGTACAGGTTCATGGAGAAGTACAAGATCAAGTGGAACTACTCCACCGGCTACTACGCTCAAGCCAATGGGGCGATCGAAGCCTTCAACAAGACGCTCGACAAGATACTCAAGAAGACGGTAACAAGGCACAAGAGAGATTGGCATGATCGTCTCTTCGAGTCCTTATGGGCGTACCGCGTTATAGTCCGTACCCCAACACAGGCTACTCCATTCTCTCTCGTTTATGGGAGTGAAGCCGTACTGCCATTAGAAGTCCAGCTACCTTCTTTACGGGTGGCTCTCCAGGAAGGGCTCACCCAAGATGAACAGGTACAGCTTCGTTTTCAGGAGCTTGATGCCCTTGAAGAGGAGCGACTTCATGCCCTGCAAAACCTGGAGCTCTACTGCCAGAACATGGTGAGAGCCTACGACAAGCTCGTCAAGCAGCGCGTATTCCGGAAAGGCAAGTTGGTCCTCGTGCTCGGTCGACCCATCGTCATCACGCACAAGACGAAGGGGAAGTTCGAGACAAAGTGGGAAGGACCATATGTCGTCGAGCAAGTCTACGACGGGGGTGCATACCAGCTGATTGATTCTCAGGGAGTCCGGCCTATGCCTCCAATCAACGGAAGGTTACTTAAAAAATACTTTTCTTAAATGTTGCCTCTTTCGTTGCCTTTTTCTTTTCTTTTCTTGGGAAGACCCTTTTTTCAGTGGGCTATCGGATCCATGATGCACTCTTCGTTGCATGTTGTGGATATTTTCTTGGTCTCCCTAGTTTTAACGGACTCAGTCCAACACCAAAAAAAAACTGGCTTTGCCCTACCACATCATGTTGTTGATTGAAGTTTCGGCTACCCTAGGACTTGTCAGAGGGTGGCACAATGTGTCAAGTTGCAGGCAGAGTGGCTCCTACACCCACAATGCACGACACGTATCAGGCGTATGCTTTCGGAGGCAGTGGAGACGATTACTTGGGCACTTCTGAGCGCCGAGACCCCGCGCCCTTCATGTTTCCTGTCATGCTTCATGTTCGCAGAGGCTCGCATCCCAGGGGAGACTATAGGAAAAGATTCATGGTGGCTACCTGGCCCAATGTAAGTTGGTTCGGTGCCTAGCCGCATGACAACCCTGGGATACGCCACCAAAAAGCTCCAGATAAAATGCCAGAGGGTTTTCTTAGTCCACAGAGGTGAACAGGTGCCTTCCAAGTTCTCAAGGTGGGTCTTCTAGAAGTCATGGAAGAGGAATCCTCAAGAAGTGCAAGCAGAATCCACAAAAGTGCAAGCAAGTTCATGAAGTTCGCGGCCAATCAATCAATCCGCACAAAAAAAAAACAATCCTGAGTCTCCAAGAAGCAAAAAAAAAATCACCAAGAGTCCAAGAAGCAGTCAAGTTGTCCCAAGCAGTAAGAGACACATTAGAGAGAAGGCGGAAGGTAGATGTTCACCACCCCTCGATAAGGCATGAAGAAAAATCGCCAAGCTGTTTTCCCAAAACCATCTACCCTGAACCAACCATGCCCAAGTCTCTGGGTTCGTGAGGCATGTACAGGGGGCGTGGCGAGTTGTGGGGCCCCTCCGCATAATGATGGGCTAGAATATGAATTTCTGTTGCCTCTCGGAAGCATCCCGAAACACGGCATCTTCATACACGTACACTGAGGCTTAAGCAGTTGTTGATTTGTAATCGTCATGGTACTTCGACGATTCCCGATGACAAGTCCTTTGGTAGCCTTCTCGGATGTCACACCCATAGCTGGTGTATAACGGGAAAGCCAACATTTTAAAACCCAACCAAACCTTCTTTTTTTTCCCTCTTGGTTCGCTTTGTTTTGTGGGGTGTTTCTAGTTGTTGCGCTTCCCCAACGTCTTTTGCAGCCAATGAAGAGGTACTTCTCGGCGTTGCCGATGACAACCCGACGTCGAGTCTCTACACCAACCAACAACATAGGCATCGGGGACAATCCCGTACGCTTGTTGACGTCGATGATATCCCGACGTCGATTTGCTAATGCCGACGGCATCCCGGCAACCAATCATCTGCACCAACAATGAAGCTTGGGGGCAATTTCATCCCTCGATCATCCATAAGGTCGGTGGTGTCCCGGCCTACCACCTAGCGGTACACTATTTATGGTGAAACGGAGTTGTGGATGGTCTACCGACGCCCCACCTACATCATCATATGAAGATAATGGGAGCAGTGTAATGCGCCATTGCGGCTAGCATGAATCTGTGAAACCCTTCAAATTAGTCGGCTGGCACCGCAGCAGTTAGGCAGTCGCGACTAGGTTGATAAAAACTCTCCAAAATATGGCACGGTATTTCGCTACAGAATGGGGACAAGCTGAGGTCACTTTGTTGATTGGCGCCATAGCTGCTACATGGCCCAACAAGTTACCAGATAAGAGGAAAAATGCTGAAGGACCTACCAGCACTATCTTAAAAAAAAGTTGAACCAAGGCTGCAAGAAATTGCGCTAAATGGTTACGTATTTTCACCAAGTCGAGTTTGATCGCTCTACGCTCGAACTCAACTTGGCGAGGGGGCATTTGTTCGACGCATTTTTGTGCGTTCCATTTTCAGAAAATATAAGTTTAAATTTAAATTATTATTTTTAAGTGCAAGTTATACACATCTATGGTTGATTTTGGGTGTACACGTACATACCCGTAGTAGGCAATCCTTGATTCAGTCGTACGTGCATGCATGCCTTTTTTGAGTTTGCTCACGTACTGACCCAATGTATAATTGCACTGATACTCGGTGGTATAGTCTAACACGCATGCAGGTTTACATTTTGGAAGGCCAAACACACGTCTATGCTGCACACGCGGGAAAACATACAATATACGTATCTCTTTGAATACCCGTATACCGACCGGCAACCACACATACGTACTGGAATACCTGCGCAGAAAAAAAGACAGACCGGTGGACATAAGAGCCATGTTTAAATGGCATCAAAGTCTATCTACATACAGGTACGTACGTGACATGTTATTTTGTTTTACAGTGCGCGTCAAAGAAGGAAGAACAAGAAAAAGAGATAAGCATGGGCCCTTTGGAGATCAAAACAGAAAAGTCTGATCTGACAGAATCAGGTAGCACAAGTATCGGGAGGTTCCAACTACACCGTAGCCGCCGGGGTGTCTACCTCCTTCCTATAAATACATGGGCACAAGTCCATTTCCAGGGTTCACGCACGGCCTGAGGGGGGAGACCCAGCCCACGAACACATCTCACGCACCAAAGCAAAGCAAGAGGCAGCCGGCGAGGCCATGTGGAAGAAGACGCCCCGTGGCGGTGGCGGTGGCGGCGACGACGACGACGAGACGCGCCCGTCAAGCAATGATCTTTGTGTTATCATCTATTTTGCAGGATGTCTAAGGATGCGATCAGGGAGAGGCCAGCAGGGGAGGGGCCTATGCGGCGGCGTCGACGCGGAACCCAGGCAGGAGGGAGGCAGCGGCCGCGGCCAGGAAGAGACGCGCCCCTGGTGCAGCGTCAAGGGGATGGGGCGGACGCACGCGCTACACCGGAGGTTGCGCTGGCTATGTTCCGAGCTCGGTGACGGGCCGACGGCGCACTGCGTGTGCGCTTCCCCTCGCAGCGGCGCCGTGTCGCAGGCGTCGTGGCTGCGGAGAAGAAGAAGAACGCGTCCGCGGCGACGACGGCAGCGGGAGCGCGTTGCCAATGATCCAACGTTAGACGCGCTTCACGCGCCCACGGCGAGCACGCACCCGACGTGAGGATGACCCCGCCGACTAATTTCTTTTGATATACATGTATTTTCATCTATCAGGGACATATAGAAGAGATGCCAGCCGGTGCTTCAACCAGATAGAAGACTCTGGAGGAAGGACGCAGGCACCCAAGCCGGCGTACACGGAGAGAGGAGGCCGGCGTACAGGGAGCTCGGCGGCTGTGACATGGACGCGAAGCTCACCTTCCCCAAGGGTAAAACTTCGATCTAACCCATCCCTCTCCTTGTTCCTTCTTTGCATGTAGCATGCACGCACACAGGTCGGGAGGGAGCGTTGCCGAAAGCAATGTTCGCATGATTGGACCCCCGTCGGAGATGGAGCCGCCGGACCGGAAGATGAAGTCGACGTTGCCGTAGATGGTCTTCACCAAGCCAGCGCCACAAAGAACGACGAGGAGGTCATCATCACCACCTGCTGTTCGCCTCGTCACGACGGTTCGGCCAGGACGACGACATGGAGCACGCCACGACGCCGCGCACCGTCGAGGTCGCCAGGTCGATGCCCCGGAGGTCGACGCCACGGTGGCCACCCCACTCATCACCGCGCGATGAGGACGACGCGTCGCCGGAGCTCATCTTCACCAAGCCTGCGCTATGGACGCTGACGCCATCGAGGTCGATGGCCCGGAGGTCGATGCCATGGTGGTCGCCCTCCACTCATCGCCGCTAGACGGAGATGCCGTTTAGCCAACCGTAGTGCTCCCTGCCAGATTCTTCACCAAGCTAGCTCAATGAAGGCCAACGACACACAAGTCACCATCACCATTCACGCCCACTTCGTCGCGAGGCGCCGCGGAAGGACGACGACACGAAGCACGCCACGATGCCGCCCACCGTTCGATGTCGCCAAGCCAGCGCCATGGAGGCCGACGCCACGGAGGCCGCCCCCACTCCTCGTTCATCTCACGGCACCGCAGAACACGATGACACAGGGCACGCCACGGCGCTGCCCACCGTCAATACCGTCAAGCTGGTGCCTTGGAGGTCGATGACATGTAGGTCAACCTCACCGCTCTATGGAGCCCGTCGTCCGCTTCGACGCGCCGGAGAGACGCCGCTGAAGACGGTGATCTGGAGTTTTGCCGTCGGGCCATTCGTTCACTTCATCGAGATGGTGCCTTGGCGATGGTGTCACGTTAGTCCAGCCAAACATCATGAAGTGGTCTACACAAGAACAAGAAGGCATGCTCTGGATACGTACTCGTGTGCGTTCAAGGCGTGAAGATGGCCGTTGGGCTCACCACCGCATGAAGCAATGGACGTGGTACTTGGGATGTCGCCGCACCTGCCGTCCATTTCCAGCCGGAGGATTTCGTCTACATCAAATGCTATAGAAGAATGAAGCTGAACATCAAGTACGTCTGAATGTGTGGCAGTGCACTACGTAAGTGGCCTTTGCACATGCATGGGCCATGCACGTAGCCAATTGATGGCGAGGTGGCATGCTCACCGCTGGTCGTCGTTCGCTTCAGCGCGTCTTACATCATTCAATAAGAAGAGGTGGAGCTCGTCACAGCGTCGTACATTCGTGGCACCACACGCTCAACGAAGAGTCCCTGCAAGTGACGCCACATCGTGAAGATGACACCTTACAACGGTGCCTGTATCTTGCTCGTGAAGATGGTGCCTTGCCATGATGTCGCTGCTGCACGTGTCACGCTGATTCATAGGCCGGAGCCGAGTAGGTTGGCGCCGCCCGAGGACAAGGCACGGCTGCAGGGCGACGTGACTTCAACAACAACACCGCTCCTCTACGATCTCGTGAGACGATGCCTTGACTACGCCGACGGCCGTGGACTCGGCGTCTGGTCGGGACGAGGTGTCGACCACTCAGGCCATGCTGGCGCGAGCAACGCGACGGTCATACACCGACGCCGGTCTCCATCGACAATTACTCCCGCAGGCGTAGACCCTTGTACACCCCGAGAAGCTACGGGTCGTCGAGAAGTCCGAGTCGAGCGTGATCCATGCTACCCCAACAACAACTCCTCCAACGCCGCCAAGACCGACGAGGCACGATGGCGAGGGCGAGCGTGGCCACCGCAAAGGCTACGCTATACGCGGCGCGTGTACCGACGAGGACACGGGCTCTGCCGCCGCCCACACACACATATCACCATCATCATGCATGGAGAACGCGAAGCGAAGACGACGAAGACGACCACACAGCTCAATTGGAGGTATCTCGCGGAGCAACCCGCGGGAGTAATTAACCGGGAGTCTTCCGAGGCCCCGGGAACCAGGAGTTCACACAATCGCCACAGCCAGCTTGGCCGTGCTAGTAGGCTACGGAGCGCACCTTTTTTTATGGGATATTGTAATTTTATTTCTCCAATGAGATTAATGAAATACATGTTCCCGTATCTCTTTTTCTTTGTGTACTACGGTACACTGGCACGCCCGCATACGCAGTTTTCTTTCCCCAGCGTCTGAGAGAAACACACTCCCTTGTCCCTTCTCCCCGGAGTCCCTAGATGTTTTTCTCGTGTCAAACAGCTACTATCCTACAAACCTCTGCACTTGGTGGCCCAACAACGTCTACAAGAAGAAGGTTGTGTATTAGACAACAGTACAGAAGGTTGCGGCGGTGGAATTAGGTTTTTGGCTCCGTATCTGATCGTTTGAGGGTACATAGGTATATATAGGAGGAAGAAGTACGTAGGTGGAGCAAGGTGGGGCCCACGAGGGTGGGGGCGTGCCTGGCGGGGTAGGGCGCACCCCCCTACCTCGTGCCCACCTCCTGGCTTTCTTGACGTAGGGTCCAAGTCTCCTGGATCATGTTCGATGAGAAAATCACGTTCCCGAAGGTTTCATTCCATTTGGAGTACGTTTGATATTCCGTTTCTTCGAAACACTGAAATAGGCAAAAAAATAGCAATTCTGGGCTGGGCCTCCGGTTAATAGGTTAGTCCAAAAAGTAATATAAAAGTGGAAAATAAAGCCCAATATAGTCCAAAACAGTAGATAATATAGCATGGAGCAATCAAAAATTATAGATACATTGGAGACGTATCAGGCATCCCCAAGCTTAATTCCTGCTCGTCCTCGAGTAGGTAAATGATAAAAAAGAATTTTTGATACGGAGTGCTACTTGGCATAATTTCAATGTAATTCTTATTAATTGTGGTATGGATATTCAGATCCGAAAGATTCAAGGCAAAAGTTCATATTGACATAGAAATAATAATACTTCAAGCATACTAACTAAGCAATCATGTCTTCTCAAAATAACATGGCCAAAGAAAGTTCATCCCTACAAAATCATATAGTTTAGTCATGCTCCATTTTCGTCACACAAGAATGCTCTCATCATGCACAACCCCGATGACAAGCCAAGCAATTGTTTCATACTTTTAGTAATCTCAAACTTCATAAACCTTCACGCAATACATGAGCGTGAGCCATGGATATAGAACTATGGGTGGAATAGAATAATGATGATGGGGGTTATGTGGAGAAGACAAAAAAGGAGAAAGTCTCACATCAACGAGGCTAACCAATGGGCTATGGAGATGCCCATCGATTGATGTTAATGCAAGGAGCAGGGATTGCCATGCAACAGATGCACTAGAGCTATAAATGTATGAAAGCTCAACAAAAGAAACTAAGTGGGTGTGCATCCAACTTGCTTGCTCACGAAGACCTAGGGCACTTGAGGAGGACCATTGTTGGAATATACCAGCCAAGTTCTATAATGAAAAATTCCCACTAGTATATGAAAGTGACAAAACAAGAGACTCTCTATCATGAAGATTATGGTGCTACTTTGAAGCACAAGTGTGAAAAAAAAGGATAGTAGCATTGCCCCTTTTATTTCTCTTTTTTTGGGCCTTCCTTTTTTTTCTTTTTGGCCTTTCTTTTTTTATTGGGACAATGCTCTATTAAATGATGATCATCACACTTCTATTTATTTACAACTCAATGATTACAACTCAATACTAGAACATAGTATGACTCTATATGAATGCCTCCGGCGGTGTACCGGGATATGCAATGAATCAAGAGTGACATGTATGAAAGAATTATGAATGGTGGCTTTGCCACAAATACTATGTCAACTACATGATTATGCTAAGCAATATGACAATGATGAATGTGTCATGATAAACGGAATGGTGGAAAGTTTCATGGCAATATATCGCGGAATGGCTATGGAAATGCCATAATAGGTAGGTATGGTGGCTGTTTTGAGGAAGATATAAGGAGGTTTATGTGTGAAAGATTGTATCATATCACGGGGTTTGGATGCACCGGCGAAGTTTGCACCAACCCTCAATGTAAGAAAGGGAAATGCACGGTACCGAAGAGGCTAGCAATGATGGAAGGGTGAGAATGCGTATAATCCATGGACTCAACATTAGTCATAAAGAACTCATATACTTATTGCAAAAATATACAAGCCATCAAAAACCAAAGCATTACGTGCATGCTCCTAGGGGGATAGATTGGTAGGAAAAGACCATCGCTCGTCCCCGACCGCCACTCATAAGGAGGACAATCAAATAACACCTCATGTTTCAAATTTGTTACATAACGTTTACCATACGTGCATGCTACGGGACTTGCAAACTTCAACTCAAGAACTTCTCAAATTCACAATTACTCTACTATCATGACTTTGATATTATCACCTCCATATCTCAAAACAATTATCAAGCATCCAACTTTTCTTAGTATTCAACGCACTCAAAAGAAAGTTTTACAAATCTTGAATACCAAGTTCATTATTATTATTAAGCAAATTACCATGCTAATTAAGACTCTCAAAATAATCTAAGTGAATCATGAGAGATCAATAGTTTCTTTAAAAGAAGTCCACCACCGTGCTCTAAAAGATCTAAGTGAGGCACTAGAGCAAAACTATAAAGCTCAAAAGATATAAGTGAAGCACGAAGAGTATTCTATCAAATTTCAATTTATATATGGCTCTCTCAAAAGGTGTGTACAGCAAGGATGATTGTGGCACACTAACAAACAAAGACACAAATAATACAAGACGCTCCAAGCAAAACACATATCATGTGGTGAATAAAAATATAGCTCCAAGTAAAATTACCGATGGAAGTAGACGAAAGAGGGGATGCCTTCCGGGGCATCCCCAAGCTTTGAATTTTTGGTGTCCTTAGATTATCTTGGGGGTGCCATGGGCATCCCCAGGCTTAGGCTCTTTCTACTCCTTGTTCCGTAATCCATCAAAAGATTTCACCCAAAACTTGAAAACTTCACAACACAAAACTCAACAGAAATCTCGTGAGCTCCGTTAGCGAAAGAAAACAAAAGACCACTTCAAGGTACTGTAATGAACTCATTCTTTATTTATATTGGTGTT
Source organism: Aegilops umbellulata (assembly GCA_032464435.1). Classification (NCBI taxonomy): domain Eukaryota; kingdom Viridiplantae; phylum Streptophyta; class Magnoliopsida; order Poales; family Poaceae; genus Aegilops; species Aegilops umbellulata. The sequence continues at coordinate 379,309,032 of CP136056.1, read as the reverse complement.
AAACCTACTGTATTCCAACTTCTCTATGGTTTATAAACTATTTTACTAGCCATAGATTCATCAAAATAAGCAAACAACACACGAAAAACAGAATCTGTCAAAAACATAACAGTCTGTAGTAATCTGTAACTAACGCAAACTTCTGGAACTCCAAAACATCTACCAAAATATGAAGAACTAGAAAATTTGTTTATTGATCAGAAGCAATTGGAATCAGTATTTTATCACGTTATGGTGATTTTTAACAATTGTTTTCTTGAACAGAAAGTTTCTGGAAATTACAGGAAGATCAAATAACTATCATCCAAGAAGATCCTATAGGTCTAACTTGGCACAAACACTAATTAAAACATAAAAACACATCTAACCAGATGCTAGATCAAAGATTTATTACTAAACATAAGCAAAAGCAAAAAAAACTAAAAATAAAATTAGGTTGCCTCCCAACAAGCGCTATCGTTTAACGCCCCTAGCCAGGCATAATAGCCAGGATAGATCTAGGTATTGCCATCTTTGGAAGGCAATCCATAAGTGGCTCTCATGATAGATTCATATGGTAATTTTATTTTCTTTCTAGGGAAGTGTTCCATGCCCTTCTTTAATGGAAATTGGAATCTAATATTCCCTTCCTTCATATCAATAATTGCAGCAACCGTTCTAAGGAAAGGTCTACCAAGAATAATAGGGCATGAAGGATTGCAATCTATATCAAGAACAATAAAATCTACGGGCACATAATTCCTATTTGCAACAATAAAAACATCATTAATTCTTCCCATAGGTTTCTTAATAGTGGAATCCGCAAGGTGTAAGTTTAGAGAGCAATCATCCAAATCACGGAAATCTAGCAAGTCGCACAATGTTTTGGGAATAGTGGAAACACAAGCACCCAAATCACATAAAGCATAAAACTCATGATCTTTAATTTTAATTTTAATAGTAGGTTCCCACTCATCATAAAGTTTTCTAGGTATAGAAACTTTCAACTCAAGTTTTTCTTCATAAGATTGCATCAAGGCATCAACGATATGTTCGGTAAAGGCTTTCTTTTGACTATAAGCATGAGGAGAATTTAGCACGGATTGCAACAAGGAAATACAATCAAATAAAGAGCAATTTTCATAATTAAATTCTTTGAAATCCAAAATAGTGGGTTTAGCAACATCTAGGGTTTTCCAACTTTTATCACTTTTAGCATCAAGATCTAAATACTCAGAATTCTTGGAACGCCTTCTAGGTAAAGGTGGATCATATTCAGTCCCATCATTATCAAGATTCATATTGCAAAACAAAGATTTAATAGGGGACACATCAATAACTTTTAGATCTTCATCTTTATTTTCATAGGGATTGGAAGAACACACTTTAATAAAGGCATCTTTCGTAGCACGCATCCTAGCGGTTCTTTCCTTGCACTCATCAATGGAAATTCTCATGGCTTTGATAGACTCATTGATATCATGCTTAGGAGGAATAGATCTAAGTTTTAAAGAATCAACCTCAAGAGAAATTCTATCAGCGTTCCTAGCCAAATCACCAACTTTAAGCAATTTTTCTTCAAGCAAAGCATTAAAATTATTTTGTGAATTCATAAACTCTTTAACACTAGTCTCAAATTCAGAGGGCATCTTATTAAAATTTCCATAAGAATTGTTGTAGGAATTTCCATAATTATTAGAAGGATTACTAGGATAAGGCCTAGGATTAAAATTCCCTCTATACGCGTTGTTACCAAAATTATTCCTACCAACAAAATTCACATCCATAGATTCATTATTATTCTCAATCAAATTAGACAAAGGCATATCATTAGGATCAGAAGAAACACTCTTAGTAGCAAACAATTTCATAAGTTCATCCATCTTTCCACTCAAAACATTAATTTCTTCTATCGCATGCACTTTTTTATTAGTAGATCTTTCAGTGTACCATTGAGAATAATTAACCATAATATTATCTAGGAGTTTAGTAGCATCTCCTAAAGTGATTTCCATAAAGGTGCCTCTCGCGGCCGAATCCAAAAGATTTCTAGAAGCAAAATTCAATCCGGCATAAAATTTTTGTATAATCATCCATAAGTTCAAACCATGAGTGGGGCAATTACGTATCATTAATTTCATTCTCTCCCAAGCTTGTGCAACATGTTCATGATCAAGTTGCTTACAATTCGTAATATCGTTTCTAAGAGAGATGATCTTAGCGGGAGGAAAATGCTTAGAGATAAAGGCATCTTTGCACTTGTTCCAAGAATCAATACTATTTTTAGGCAAAGACGAAAACCAAGCTTTAGCACGATCTCTAAGCGAAAAAGGAAATAGCTTCAGTTTAACAATATCATTATCAACATCTTTCTTCTTTTGCATATCACACAAATCCACGAAGCTATTTAGATGAGTAGCGGCATCTTCACTAGGAAGGACGGCGAATTGATCTTTCATAACAAGATTCAACAAAGCAGTATTGATTTCACAAGATTCAGTATTGGTAAGAGGAGCAATCAGAGTGCTAAGGAAATCATTATTGTTGGTATTGGTAAAGTCACACAATTTGGTATTATCTTGAGCCATCGTGACAAACAAGTAATCCAACACACGAGCAAACAAAAAGCAAGCGAGAAAAAGGCAAACGGAAAAGAAAGGGCGAATAAAACGGCAAGGGTGAAGTGGGGGAGAGGAAAACGAGAGGAAAATGGCAAATAATGTAATGCGAGAGATAAGGGATTGTGATGGCTACTTGGTATGTTGACTTTTGCGTAGACTCCCCGACAACGGCGCCAGAAATTCTTCTTGCTACCTCTTGAGCAATGTGTTGGATTTCCCCGAAGAGGAGAGGATGATGCAGCAAAGTAGCGTAAGTATTTCCCTCAGTTTTTGAGAACCAAGGTATCAATCCAGTAGGAGGCTACGCGCGAGTCCCTCGTACGTACACAAAGCAAATAGCTCCTCGCAACCAACGCGAATAGGGGTTGTCAATCCCTTCACGGTCACTTACGAGAGTGAGATCTGATAGAGATGATAGATAATATTTTTGGTATTTTTGGTATAGAGATGCAAAGTAAAATAAAAGGCAAAGTAAAAAAAAGCAATAATAAAGTGATGGAAGATTAATATGATGAAGATAGACCCGGGGACCATAGATTTCACTAGTGGCTTCTCTCAAGAGCATAAGTATTTTATGGTGGGTGAACAAATTACTGTTGAGCAATTGACAGAATTGCGCATAGTTATGAGAATATCTAGGTATGATCATGTATATAGGCATCACGTCCGAGACAAGTAGACCGACTCCTGCCTGCATCTACTACTATTACTCCACTCATCGACCGCTATCCAACATGCATCTAGAGTATTAAGTTAAAAACAGAGTAACGCCTTAAGCAAGATGACATGATGTACAGGGATAGTTTCATGCAATATGATAAAACCCCCATCTTGTTATCCTCGATCGCAACAATACAATACGTGCCTTGCTGCCCCTACTGTCACTGGGAAAGGACACCGCAAGATTGAACCCAAAGCTAAGCACTTCTCCGATTGCAAGAAAAACCAATCTAGTAGGCCAAACCAAACTGATAATTCGAAGAGACTTGCAAAGATAACCAATCATACATAAAAGAATTCAGAGAAGATTCAAATATTGTTCATAGATAGACTTGATCATAAACCCACAATTCACCGGTCTCAATAAACACACCACAAAAAGAAGATTACATCGAATAGATCTCCACGAGAGAGGGGGAGAACATTGTATTGAGATCCAAAAAGAGAGAAGAAGCCATCTAGCTACTAACTATGGACCCGAAGGTCTGAGGTAAACTACTAACACTTCATCGGAGGGGCTATGATGATGTAGAAGCCCTCCGTGGTGGATGCCCTCTCCGGCGGAGCTCCGGAACAGGCCCCAAGATGGGATCTCGTGGGTACAGAAGGTTGCAGCGGTGGAATTAGGTTTTTGGCTCCGTATCTGATCGTTTAGGGGTACGTATGTATATATATAGGAGGAAGAAGTACGTTGATGGAGCAAGGTGGGGCCCACGAGGGTGGGGGCGCGCCTGGGGGTAGGGCGCGCCCCCCTACCTCGTGCCCACCTCCTGGCATTCTTGACGTAGGGTCCAAGTCTCCTGGATCATGTTCGGTGAGAAAATCACGTTCCCGAAGGTTTCATTCCGTTTGGACTCCGTTTGATATTCCGTTTCTTTGAAACACTGAAATAGGCAAAAAACAACAATTTTGGGTTGGGCCTCCGGTTAACAGGTTAGTCTCAAAAGTAATATAAAAGTGGAAAATAAAGCCCAATATAGTTCAAAGCAGTAGATAATATAGCATGGAGCGATCAAAAATTACAGATACGTTGGAGACGTATCACATGCCTAGTTCAATCTTGTTACCGGCAAGTCTCTTTACTCGTTCCGTAATGCATCATCTCGCAACTAACTCATTAGTCACATTGCTTGTAAGGCTTATAGTGATGTGCATTACCAAGAGGGCCCAGAGATACCTCTACGATACATGGAGTGACAAATCCTAATCTCGATCTATGCCAACTCAACAAACACCATCGGAGACACCTGTAGAGCAGCTTTATAATCACCTAGTTACGTTGTGAAGTTTGATATATAGCACACAAGGTGTTCCTCCGGTATTCGGGAGTGGCATAATCTCATAGTCAGAGGAACATGTATAAGTCATGATGAAAGCAATAGCAATAAAACTAAACGATCATTTATGCTAAGCTACCGGATGGGTCTTATCCATCACATCATTCTCTATTGATGTGATCCCGTTCATCAAATGACAACACATGTCTATGGTCAGGAAACTTAACCATCTTTGATTAACGAGCTAGTCAAGTAGAGGCATACTAGGGACACTCTGTTTTGTCTATGTATTCACGCATGTACTAAATTTCCGGTTACTACAATTCTAGCATGAATAATAAACATTTATCATGATATAAGGAAATATAAATAACAACTTTATTATTGCCTCTATAGAATATTTCCTTCAAGTTTATCATGGTAGAAACATCTTATGATTTCTCAAGTTTTTTTTATCGTGCATGTGTTAAGACCGATGTGTGAAAATCGCTTAAGGAGGCACTCTCAATCACTCTAGGAAGTAAACGGGAGATCTTTATAGTTAAGTACGACAGGCTTTCGAACTGGTGTGGTTCGTGGAATGCTTGGTAATATGTTCAAATCGCATGGAGATGGCGTCCATCCACCGTCTAGCCTGATCTTCAAAGATACGCAAGCTATGTGGAGCATGTGTGTGGAAGGTAGTTTGGTCAAGGGAAAGGAAGGGGTCGTGGTGCTGGTAGAGCTGGTGCTCGTGAAGGCCGTGGAGCCTATAATTACATGTCTGCCCTATTTAGTGATGAGTATTGAGAGCACAATCATGCCCTTAATTATATTTGATATTGAGGACAATATATGAAGGAAATATGACCTAGAGGCAACAATAAAGTTGTTATTTATATTTCCTTATATCATGATAAATGTTTATTATTCATGCTAGCATTGTATTAACCGGAAACTTAGTACATGTGTGAATACATAGACAAACAGAGTGTCACTAGTATGTCTCTACTTGACTAGCTCGTTAATCAAAGATGGTTATGTTTCCTAGCCGTGGACATCAGTTGTCATTTGATGAACGGGATCACATCATTATAGAATGATGTGATTGACTCTACCCATCCGTTAGCTTAGCACTATGATTGTTTAGTTTATTGCTATTGCTTTCTTCATAACTTATACATGTTCCTATGACTATGAGATTATGCAACTCCCAAATACCGGAGGAACACTTAGTGTGCTATCAAACATCACAACGTAACTGGGTGATTATAAAGATGCTTTACAGGTGTCTCCGATGGTGTTTGTTGAGCTGGCAGATCGAGATTAGGATTTGTCACTTCGATTGTCGGAGAGGTATCTCTGGGCTCTCTCAGTAATGCACATCACTATAAGCCTTGCAAGCAATGTGACTAATGAGTTAGTTATGAGATGATGCATTACGGAACGAGTAAAGAGACTTGCCGGTAACGATATTGAACTAGGTATGTGTGACGCCCCCGATTCAATCGTACACTAATCATGCACGCAAATGTGTACGATCAAGATCAGGGACTCACGGGAAGATATCACAACACAACTCTACAAATAAAATAAGTCATACAAGCATCATAATACAAGCCAGGGGCCTCGAGGGCTCGAATACAAGTGCTCGATCATAGACGAGTCAGCGGAAGCAACAATATCTGAGTACAGACATAAGTTAAACAAGGTTGCCATAAGATGGCTAGCACAAACTGGGATACAGATCGAACGAGGCGCGGGCCTCCTGCCTGGGATCCTCCTAACTACTCCTAGTCGTCGTCAGCAGGCAGCACGTAGTAGTAGGCACCTCCAGTGTAGTAGGAGTCGTCGTCGACGGTGGCGTCTGTCTCCTGGACTCCATCATCTGGTTGCAGCAATCGGGTAGAGAGATGGGGAAAAGGGGAAACAAAGCAACCGTGAGTACTCATCCAAAGTACTCGCAAGCAAGGAGCTACACTACATATGCATGGATATATGTGTAAGGGGCCATATCAGTGGACTGAACTACAGAATGCCAGAGTGAGAGGGGGATATCTAATCATGTCGAAGACTACGCTTCTGGCAGCCTCCGTCTTGCAGCATATAGAAGAGAGTAGACTGAAGTCCTCCAAGTAGCATCGCATAGCATAATCCTACCCGGCAATCCCCTCCTCGATGCCCTGTTGGAGAGCAATCACCGGGTTGTATCTGGCACTTGGAAGGGTGTGTTTTAATAAGTATCCGATTCTAGTTGTCATAAGGTCAAGGTACAACTCCGGGTCGTCCTTTTACCGAGGGACACGGCTATTCGAATAGATTAACTTCCCTGCAGGGGTGCACCACATAGCCCAACACGCTTGATCCCATTTGGCCGGACACACTTTTCTGGGTCATGCCCGGCCTTGGAAGATCAACACGTCGCAGCCCCACCTAGGCACAACAGAGCGGTCAGCACGCCGGTCTAAACCTAAGCGCGCAGGGGTCTAGGTCCATCGCCCTGAGCACACCTGCACGTTGCGAGCGCGGCCGGAAGCAGATCTAGCCCCCTTAATACAAGCGCGAGCTTACGATCCAATGCGGCGCGCGCCACTCAATCGCTGACGTCACGAAGGCTTCGGCTGATACCACGACGCCGGGATACCCATAACTACTCCCGCGTAGATGGTTAGTGCGTATAGACCAAATGGCCAGACTCAGATCAAATACCCAGATCTCGTTAAGCGTGTTAAGTATTCGCGAACGCCGACTAGGGCCAGGCCCCCCTCTCTCCTAGGTGGTCTGAACCTGCCCTGTCGCTCCGCCACAAAGTAACAGTCGGGGGCCGTCGGGAACCCAGGCCCACCTCTACCGGGATGGAGCCACCTGCCCCTTCAGCCCCCATCTCCGAACAGTATCACAGGTAATGTAACAGTATAAAATATATAGTATATGCCCATGATCACTTCCCGAAGTGATCACGGCCGAGTAGATAGCATGGTAGACGGACAAGAGTGTAGGGCCACTGATGGAACACTAGCATCCTATACTAAGCATTAGGATTGCAGGTAAAGGTAACAACAGTAGTAGCAAGGACAGGCTATGCATCAGAATAGGATTAACAGAAAGCAGTAACATGCTACACTACTCTAATGCAAGCAGTATAGAGAAGAGTAGGAGATATCTGGTGATCAAGGGGGGGCTTGCCTGGTTGCCCTGGCAAGAGAGAGGGGTCGTCAACTCCGTAGTCGAACTGGGGGTCGCCGGCAGCCTCGGGGTCTACCAGAAAGAAGTAACGAATGGGGAACATAATAAATAACAGAGCAATCAAAGCAACACAAAGCATAACATAGCGATATGCGGTGCTAGGGGTGACCTAACGCAGTAGGAGGTGATACCGGCGAAGGGGGGAAACAACCGGAAAAGTATCCCCGGTGTTTCGCGTTTTCGGACAGATGAACCGGAGGGAGAAAGTTGCGAGTTTGATATGTTAAAAGTGTGCAGCGGACGAACGGGCTGCGTAACCGGATTCGTCTCGTCGTTGTGATCAACTTTCATGTACAAAGTTTTTCCATCCGAGCTACGGTTTATTTTATATTAATTTTCAAAGATTTAATCATTTTTCAAATTTATTTTAATTCGAAAATAAAACAGCAAAATACTTTCGTTACCTAGTGCTATTGCAGCCGTAGTGTATGACAGTGGGGCCAGTGTGGCTGGGTTGACCCAGTCAAATGTTGACTAGTCAACATATGAATAGTGTAGGGGCCACATGTCACTGAATTAGACTAAAATTTTGTTTTTCTTTATACTACAATGGGTCCACATGTCATCTACTATTGGAATAATTAACTAGTAATATTAATTAGACTAACTAACAAAATTAGTCCCTAATCTAGGATTTGGGCCGGCCATACACTCCCAGAACACACACGCACACACAGGGCTAGGCATTCTCAGCACTTAGCACGCACGGGCACAAGGCCACGGCGGCCATGACCAGCAGCTGCAGTAGGCAGTAGCCGCAGCTAAGCAACGAGCAGCTAGCGAGCAACAGAAGCAAGCAGCAACTAACGGCACACAGCAGCAGAAGTAGCAATAAGCAGCGGCACGCAGGGACAGTAGCGCGGCAGCAGCAGGACAACGGCAAGAGCAGCAGCAGCGCATCCGCGAAGCAGCATGGACGAGCAGCGGGCGAGGCCACGCGCAACCGGGCGCGCGCGGAGGCATGGCCGGGCGCAACCGTTCACGGCCAGAGGTCCGCGGCGGGCGCGGCGGCATGCTGGCGTGTGCGCGGACAGGATCGAGTGAGAGCGCAGGCTGGGCACGCAGGGGCTCGCCGTGAGCACGGCCAGCAGCAGGGGAGCGCGGCCAGAGCCGCGACAATGGAGCAGTGAACAGGGGGCGCGGAGCCGAGCTCCCTGTCATGGCGGACAACATGTGGGACGGCCAAACAACGACGAATTCAAGGGGAAAGAAAAGGGGAACGGGTAGAGGATCTCACATCAATCCTGTAGGTGAGCAAAGCGGGCTCGAGGAGGCTCCGGTGAGGCCGAATCGAAGATGGTGAGCGGCAGTGCGGAGGTTGAAGATGACCTCGATCCGGACGATGTAGGGGTTCCCTGCTTCATCTGGTGGTTGTGGTTGAGGCAGTGGTCGACGACGCAGCGGAAGGACGCGCTCAGTGGGCGAGGGGACGACGGTGGCCGCGGCTATGGAGGCGGCATGACGACGGTGACACTCGGGTGGAGATGGGATCGAGCGAGAAAGGGGCGAGGAAGGAAAAGAGAGGGCTAGGGTTCGATCCAGGGACGAGGGTTGTACCTTATCCTCTCGGCTTGCCGGCGGATGCTCGACGTGTGGCCATCCGCGCCATGGGCGGGTGTGCTGAGGCCACGCCATGGCCTCTGCCTCCCTCTCTGTTGAGACGTAGATGAAAAGGCCAGCCGATGTGGGTTGGGCTGCACTGTAGTAGTGGGCTACCGTGCATAGTAGTTTTTCTAATTTACATTTTTTTGTAAAAAAAAGATAGCTACCGTTCTATTTACCTCGGCCACCAAATGAATTTAGTTTTAAATGAAAATTTTGCACATAATTACTATGTAATATACTAGGCTACCACAAAAAGTTTGGGGTCTAAAGGAATTCGTTCGATTTATGTTTTGAATTTAAGTGCGTATAATTAAAGTTGCTAGCCCTATTTTAAATAGGTTAGGGGTATTTTATTAACTCAAATAATGTTTGTTCCCACATGATAATTAAATAGTGATTATCTGCAACCCAACGAACATTTTTGTTGGATAGTTTAAAGAAATAGAAATTTGACTTGTTATTAGAATTTGTATTTGAACTGATTTTGAAAAGAGTGCGGTTTAACAAAAATTTAATTAGGGTGACATGGCATCATTACTAGAGGGTTACTGTAACTTAATTATCTGGGCGTCACAGTATGATGATACCGACGACCGAATCTCGGGCAAGTAACATACCGATGACAAAGGGAACAACGTATGTTGTTATGCGGTTTGACCGATAAAGATCTTTGTAGAATATGTAGGAACCAATATGAGCATCTAGTATCCGCTATTGGTTATTGATCGGAAGTGAGTCTCGGTCATGTCTACATAGTTCTCGAACTCGTAGGGTCAGCACGCTTAACGTTCGACGATGATCGGTATTATGAGTTTGTGTTTTTTGATGTACCGAAGGTAGTTTGGAGTTCTGGATGTGATCATGGACATGACGAGGAGTCTCAAAATGGTCAAGACATAAGGATTGATATATTGGACGATATTATTCGAACACCGGATGAGTTTTGGGGTTCACCGAATAAATATCGGAGTGCCGGGGGGTTATCGAAAACCCCGGGGGAACTAATGGGCCTCTATGGGCCTTAGTGGGAAGAGAGGAAGGGCCAGGAGGGGCTGGCAGCGCCCCCTGGGTCCGAATTGGACTAGGGGAAGGGGGCAGCACCCCCCTTTCCTTCCCTTCCCCCTCTTCCTTCCTACCCCCTCTCTCCCTCTTGGTGGATTCCTACTAGGACTTGGAGTCCTAATAGGATTCCCCTCTTGGGGGCGCGCCCTAGGGGCCGGATGGCCTCCCCCTTGCTCCTTTATATACGGGGGCAGGGGGCACCCTAGAACACACAAGTTGACAGTTGTCTTAGCCGTGTGCGGTGCCCCCCTCCACAGATTTCCACCTCAGTCATATCGTTGTAGTGCTTAGGCAAAGCCCTGCATCGGTAACTTCATCAACACCGTCACTACACCGTCGTGCTGACGGAACTCTTCCTCGGCCTCAACTAGATCAAGAGTACGAGGGACGTCACCGAGCTGAACATGTGCAGATTGCGGAGGTGTCGTGCGTTCGGTACTTGGATCGCTTGGATCGCGAAGACGTTCGACTACATCAACCGCATTACTAAACGCTTCTGCTTTCGGCCTACGAGGGTATGTGGACACACTCTCCCCGCTCTTTACTATGCATCACCTAGATGGATCTTGCATGTGCGTAGGAATTTTTTTGCAATTACTACGTTCCCCAACAATGGCATCCGAGCAAGGTCTATGCGTAGATGTTATATGCACGCATAGAACATAAAGAGTTGTGGGCGATAATAGTCATACTGCTTACCAACATGTCATACTTTGATTCGGCGGTATTGTTGGATGAAGTGGCTTAGACCGACATTACGCGTATGCTTACGCGAGACTGGTTCTACCGACGTGCTTCGCACACAGGTGGCTAGTGGGTGTCTGTTTCTCCAACTTTAGTTGAATCGAGTGTGACTACGCCCGGTCCTTGTTGGAGGTTAAAACTGTTGGAAATATGCCCTAGAGGCAATAATAAAAGTATTATTATTATATTTCCTTGATTCATGGTAATTGTCTTTATTCATGCTATAATTGTGTTATTTGGAAATCGTAATACATGTGTGAATACTAGACACCAATACGTCCCTAGTAAGCCTCTAGTTGACTAGCTCGTTGATCAATAGATAGTCATGGTTTCCTGACTATGGACATGGGGATGTCATTGATAACGAGATCACATCATTAGGAGAATGATGTGATGGACAAGACCCAATCCTAAGCATAGCACAAGATCGTGTAGTTCGTTTTGCTAGAGCTTTCCAATGTCGAGTATCTTTTCCTTAGACCATGAGATCGTGTAACTCCCGGATACTGTAGGAGTGCTTTGGGTGTACCAAACGTCACAACGTAACTGGGTGACTATAAAGGTGCACTACAGGTATCTCCAAAAGTATCTGTTGGGTTGACACGGATCAAGACTGGGATTTGTCACTCCGTATGACGGAGAGGTATCACCGGGCCCACTCGGTAATGCATCATCATAATGAGCTCAAAGTGACCAAGTGTTTGGCCACGGGATCATGCATTATGGTACGAGTAAAGTGACTTGCCGGTAACAGGACTAAACGAGGTATTGGGATACCGACGATCGAGTCTCGGGCAAGTAACCTACCGATTGACGAAGGGAATAGTTTACGGGGTTGCTTGAACCCTCGACATCGTGGTTCATCCGATGACATCATCGAGGAACATGTGGGAACCAACATGGGTATCCAGATCCCGCTGTTGGTTATTGCCCGAGAGTCGTCTCGGTCATGTCTGCATGTCTCCCGAACCCGTAGGATCTACACACTTAAGGTTCGGTGACGCTAGGGTTATTAGGAAGACTTGGATGTGATTAACGAATCTTGTTCGGAGTCCCGGATGAGATCCCGGACGTCACGAGGAGTTCCGGAATGGTCCGGAGGTAAAGATTTATATATGGGAAGTTGTCATACGGACACCGGAATGGTTCGGGGGCATATCGGTATTGTACCGGGGCCACCGGAGGGGCCTCGGGGGTCCACCGGGAGGGGCCACCTCTCCCGGAAGGGCTCATGGGCTGTAAAGGGGAAGGGAACCAGCCCAAAGTGGGCTGGTGCGCCTTCCCCCAAGGGCCCATGCGCCCTAGGGTTTGGGGGAACCCTAAAGGGGGCGCCCCCCTTGCTTGGGGGGCAAGCCCCCTCCCCCTTGGCCGCCGCCCCCCCCCCCTCTAGATCCATCTAGAGGGGGCCGGCCCCCCTTGCCCCTTCCCCTATAAATAGAGGGGTGAGGGGAGGGCTGCATACACAACTGAAGGCGCAGCCCCTCCCCTCCCCAACATCTCTCCTCCTCCGTACGTGCTTGGCGAAGCCCTGTCGGAGTTCTGTTGCACCAACCTCACCACGCCGTCGTGCTGCCGTTGGAGTCTTCTTCCTCAACCTATCCTTCCCTTGCTGGATCAAGAAGGAGGAGACGTCGATCGTCCCGTACGTGTGTTGAACGCGGAGGTGCTGTCCGTTCAGCACTTGGTCATCGGTGATTCGAATCACGACGAGTACGACTACGTCATCACCATCCCCTTGAACGCTTCCGCACGCAATCTGCAAGTGGTATGTAGATGCAATCTCTCTCCCATGACTCATTGCTTAGATGAACTCATAGATGGATCTTGGTGAAACCGTAGGAAAATTTTAATTTTCTGCAACGTTCCCCAACAAAAACAACAAACTTGACGAAAAATCGGTGTGGTTTTGATGCGTAGGTAAGAACGGTTCTTGCTAAGCCCGTAGCAGCCATGTAAAACTTGCAACAACAAAGTAGAGGACGTCTAACTTGTTTTTGCGGGGCATGTTGTGATGTGATATGGTCAAGACATGGTTATATAATTTGTTGTATGAGATGATCATGTTTTGTAACACAACTATCGACAACTGGCAGGAGCCATATGGTTCTCGCTTTATTGTATGAAATGCAATCGCCATGTAATTGCTTTACTTTATCACTAAGCGGCAGCGATAGTCGTAGAAGCAATAGTTGGCGAGACGACAATGATGCTTCAATGGAGATCAAGGAGTCAAGTTGGTGACGATGATGATCATGACGGTGCTTTGGAGATGGAGATCAAAGGCACAAGATGATGATGGCCATATCATATCACTTATATTGATTGCATGTGATGTCTATCCTTTATGCATCTTATTTTGCTTAGTACGACGGTATCATTATAAGATGACCTCTCACTAAATTTCAACGTATAAGTGTTCTCCCTGAGTATGCACCATTGCTACAGTTCGTCGTGCCGAGACACCACGTGATGATCGGGTGTGATAAGCTCTACGTTCACATACAACGGGTGCAAGCCAATTTTGCACACGCAGAATACTCGAGTTAAACTTGACGAGCCTAGCATATGCAGATATGGCCTTGGAACACTGAGACCAAAAGGTCGAGCGTGAATCATATAGTAGATATGATCAACAGTGATGTTCACCATTGAAAACTACTCCATCTCATGTGATGATCGGACATGGTTTAGTTGATATGGATCCCATGATCACTTAGATGATTAGAGGGATGTCTATCTAAGTGGGAGTTCTTAAGTAATATGATTAATTGAACTTTAATTTATCATGAACTTAGTCCTGGTAGTATTTACATAACTATGTTATAGATCAATAGCTCGCGATGTAGCTCCCCGTTTTTTTTGATATCTTCCTAGAGAAAAACTATGTTGAAAGATGATAGTAGCAATGATGCGGACTTGGTCCATGATCTAAGGATTATCCTCATTGCTGCACAGAAGAATTATGTCCTTGATGCACCGCTAGGTGACAGACCTATTGCAGGAGCAGATGCACACGTTATGAACGTTTGACAAAGCTCGGTATGATGACTACTTCATAGTTTAGTGCACCATGCTTTACGTCTTAGAACCGGGACTTCAAAAGCGTTTTGAACGCCATGGAGCATATAAGATGTTCTACAAGTTGAAATTGGTATTTCATACTCATGCCCGAGTAGAGAGGTATGAGACCTCCGACAAGTACTTTGCCTACAAGATGGAGGAGAATAGCTCAGCTAGTGAGCATGTGCTCAGATTGTCTGAGTACTACAATCGCTTGAATAAAGTGGGAGTTAATCTTATAGATAAAATAGTGATTGACAGAGTTCTCTAGTCACTATCACCAAGTTACTGGAACTTCGTGATGAACTATAACACAAGGGATGACGAAAATGATTCCCGAGCTCTTCGTGATGCTGAAATCAACGAAGGTAGAAATCAAGAAAAGCATCAAATGTTGATGGTTGACAAGACCACTAGTTTCAAGTAAAAGGGCAAGGGGAAGAAAGGGAACTTCAAGAAGAATGGCAAGCAAAGTTTTTACTCCCATGAAGAAGCCCAAAGCTAGCCCCAAGCCTGAAACTGAGTGCTTCTACTGCAAAGGAAATGGTCACTTGAAGTGGAATTGCCCTAGATATTTGGCGGATAAGAATGATGGCAAATTCTACAAAACTATATATATGATATACATGTTATTGATGTGTACTTTACTAGCATTCATAGTAACCCCTGGGTATTTGATACTAGTTCAGTTGCTATGATTAGTAACTTGAAACAGGAGTTACAAAATGAACAAAGACTAGTTGAGGGCGAGGTGAGGATGTGTGTTGGAAGTGATTCCAAGGTTGATAAGATCACCATCGCACACTCCCTTTACCTTCGGGATTAGTGTTAAACCTAAAATAAATGTTACTTGCTGTTTGCGTTGAGCATAATATGATTGGATCATGTTTATTGCAATACGATTATTCATTGAAGTCAAAGAATAATTGTTATTCTGTTTACATGAATAAAACCTTCTGAGGTCATACACCCAAAGTGAATGGTTTATTGAATCTCGATCATAGTGATACACATATTCATAATAGTGAAGCCAAAAAGATGCAAAGTTAATAATGATAGTGCAACTTATATGTGGCACTGCCGTTTAGGTCATATTGGTGTAAAGCGCATGAAGAAACTCCAAGCTGATGGACTTTTGGAATCACTTGATTATGAATCACTTGATGCTTGCGAACCATGCCTCATGGGCAAGATGACTAAGACTCCGTTCTCCAGAACAATGGAGCGAGCAACTGACTTATTGGAAATAATACATACTGATGTATGCGGTCCGATGAGTGTTGAGGATCGCGGCAGGTATCATTATTTTCTGACCTTCACGGATGATTTGAGCAGATATGGGTACGTCTACTTGATGAAACATAAGTCTGAAACATTTGAAAAGTTCAAAGAATTTTAGAGTGAAGTGGAAAATCATCGTAACAAGAAAATAAAGTTTCTACAATCTGATCGCGGAGACGAATATTTGAGTTACGATTTTGGTCTTCATTTGAAACAATGTGTAATAGTTTCGCAACTCACACCACCTGGAACACCACAGCGTAATGGTGTGACCAAACGTCATAACCGTACTTTATTAGATATGGTGCGATCTATGATGTCTCTTACCGATTTATCACTATCGTTTGGGGGTTATGCATTAGAGACAGCTGCATTCACCTTAAATAGGGCACCATCTAAATCCATTGATACGGCACCATATGAACTGTGGTTTGGCAAAAAAACAAGTTGTCGTTTCCTAAAGTTTGGGGCTGCGATGCTTATGTGAAACAGCATCAACCTGATAAACTCGAACCCAAATCGGAGAAATGTGTCTTCATAGGATACCCAAAAGAAACTATTGGGTACATGATACGTCTCCAACGTATCTATAATTTTTTATTCTTCCATGCTATTATATTATCCATCTAGGATGTTTTATATGCATTTATATGATATTTTATATGATTTTTGGGACTAACCTATTAACCTAGAGCCCAGTGCCAGTTTCTGTTTTTTCCTTGTTTTCGAGTATCACAGAAAAGGAAAACAAAATGGAGTCCAATTGACCTGAAATTTGGAGATTATTTCTGGACCAGAAGAAGCCCACAGAGTATCTGAGATGGGCCAGAAGAGTCCTGAGGCACCCACGAGGGTGGGGAGCGCGCCCTACCCCCCGTGGGCGCGCCCCCTGCCTCATGGCTGCCTCGGAGACCCCACTGACTTGTTCCCGATGCCAAAAATCCCTATAAATATAGAAACCCCGAAAAGAAACCTAGATCGGGAGTTCCGCCGCCGCAAGCCTCTGTAGCCACGAAAAAACAATCGGGACCCTGTCCCGGCACCCTGCCGGAGGGGGGATCCCTCACCGGTGGCCATCTTCATCATCCCGGTGCTCTCCATGACGAGGAGGGAGTAGTTCACCCTCGGGGCTGAGGGTATGTACCAGTAGCTATGTGTTTGATCTCTCTCCCTCTCTCATGTTCTTGATTTGGCATGATCTTGATGTATCGTGAGATTTGCTATTATAGTTGGATCTTATGATGTCTCTCCCCCTCTACTCTCTTGTAATGGATTGAGTTTTCCATTCGAAGTTATCTTGTTGCATTGAGTCTTTAAGGATTTGAGAACACTTGATGTATGTCTTGCATGTGCTTATCTGTGGTGACAATGGGATATTCACGTGATCCACTTGATGTATGTTTTGGTGATCAACTTGCGAGTTTCGTGACGTTGTGAACTTATGCATAGGGGTTGGCACATGTTTTCGTCTTGACTCTCCGGTAGAAACTTTGGGGCACTCCTGGAAGTTCTTTGTGTTGGTTGAATAGATGAATCTGAGATTGTGTGATGCATATCGTATAACCATACCCACGGATACTTGAGGTGACATTGGAGTATATAGGTGACATTACGGTTTTGGTTGATTTGTGTCTTAAGGTGTTATTCTAGTACGAACTCTAGGATAGATCGAACGGAAAGAATAGCTTCATGTTATTTTACTACAGACTCTTGAATAGATCGATCAGAAAGGATAACTTTGAGGTGGTTTTGTACCATACAATAATCTCTTTGTTTGTTCTCCTCTATTAGTGACTTTAGAGTGACTCTTTGTTGCATGTTGAGGGATAGTTATATGATCCAATTGTGTTATTATTGTTGAGAGAACTTGCACTAGTGAAAGTATGAACCCTAGGCCTTGTTTCCTAGCATTGCAATACCGTTTGTGCTCACTTTTATCATTAGTTACCTTGCTAATTTTTATATTTTCAGATTAGAAAACCTATATTTACCATCCATATTGCACTTGTATCACCATCTCTTCGCCGAACTAGTGCACCCATACAATTTACCATTGTATTGGGTGTGTTGGGGACACAAGAGACTCTTTTTTATTTGGTTGTAGGGTTGTTTGAGAGAGACCATCTTCATCCTACGCCTCCCACGGATTGATAAATCTTAGGTCATCCACTTGAGGGAAATTTTCTACTCCCTCTGTAAACTAATATAAGAGCGTTTAGATTACTAAAGTAGTGACCTAAACGCTCTTATATTAGTTTATGGAGGGAGTACTATCCTACAAACCTCTGCACTTGGAGGCCCAACAACGTCTACAAGAAGAAGGTTGTGTAGTAGACATCAAGCAATTTCTGGCGCCGTTGCCGGGGAGGTGAGTGCTTGAAGGTATATCTTTAGATCTTGCAATCGAATCTTTTAGTTTCTTGTTTTATCACTAATTTAGTTTATAAAATAAAACTACAAATAAATGGAATTGAGGGTGCCTCATATGCTTCATCTTTTTAATGTCTTTCTGAAAATAAGGATTCCGATAATTGTGCCAAAGTGCTAGAAGAAGAATGCATTAAAATGATTGGCACTAAATCTTTGAATGATGAGCATAATTGCAATGTTGTTAGTACGAACTCTTTGAATATCCATAGTACTAATGATGATTGCACTAGTCATGATGAAAATATCTCTTATAAGCATGTCAATTTTTGTGGAGTGCATAGAGTTTGCAAGTACACACCAAATATGGAAGATAGATTTTGCAAGAGGCATAAGTATTTAGAAACCAAATGGTTGCAAGAAAGGCTAGATGTTTGTGTTGAAAATTTAAATTTTCTTAGTCATCCTTGTGAACTTTGCAATGAACGTGGTCATTTAAATGTCCAATGCAAATTGTTTCATGATCGTATCATGTCCAAAAATTGTGATGACTTGATTTCCCTTGCGCATCATAATGAACTTAGTTTGCTTGTGGGTTATGAAGAAATGAAACGTATAACTAAGGATATGCCCGAATTTTTCCTTGATAAAGTTCTTGATTTTGATCTAGAGGAAATTTATATGTATTGTGCAGTGAATTGCATTGAAAATCCTTATATTGCCAATTACATAAAGACAAGAAAACAAATAGAAGAGAATACTAATGGAAGGGAAGAGATTTCCAATATCCTCCTATTCTTTCTTATGATGAATCAGGTAACGAGGAGGAGCCTTCTATTCAACCAATCTCAATAATAAGGAGCTCCAAAAAGAGGATTAAACCCACACATGATGTGAAGAAGAAAAATAAAATGGAGAAGCAAAGGTAAAAAGGTATCCCTCCCAAATGATGTTGCTCATATTACTCATTGTAATGATGATAATTGCTATACTATTGGTGCTATCCATACTATTAATGATGAGAGTGATTATGCTTATGATATGAAAAGTCCCAAGCTTGGGGATGCCATGTTTTATGAAGATGATATGTTTAACCTCCCAAGTTTTGATATGCAAATTTATTATGATGTTAGCATGCCTCCTATTTTATGATGGTTATATTGATGAAAGTGGGTTTGGAAGAGTGTCAACTTTAGGAAGTAATGATCCCACTATTTTGTAGGGTGTTGAATCTTATTGTGACAATTATTAAAGTGGATTAGGAGAGGTCATGACATTGTTTAGTAATGATTCCACTATCTTGGAAGAGGTTTCAATTGATTATGATGAGAACAAAGTTGCTACTTATGATGATTATTGTGATGACACATATGCTATAAAAAGTAGTGATGATTATATTAAAACTTGTCATGATTATGATTACCCTTTTTCTAAATGTTACTCTTTTAATGTGGAAACAATTTATAGTATTCGAGTTTCTTATGATACTCCTACTATTCCGAATGAGAAGAATTTTGCTTATGTGGAGAGTAGTAAATTTTCTATGCTTGTAGATCGTGAAAAGAATGGTTTATGTGATGGTTATATTGTTGAATTCATTCATGATGCTACTAAAAATTATTATGAGGGAGGAACATATGCTTGTAGGAATTGCAATAATATCAAGTTTCCTCTCTATGTACTTAAAGTTTTGAAGTTATGCTTGTTTTGCCTTCCTATGCTAGTTGATTATTGTTCCCATAAGTTGTTTGCTCACAAAATCCCTATGCATAGGAAGTGGGTTAGACTTAAATGTGCTAGTCATATTCTTCATGATGCTCTTTTTATGTTTCAATTCTTATCTTTTATGTGAGCAGCATTGAAATCATTATGCCTAGCAAGGGGCGTTAAACGTTAGCGCTTGTTGGGAGGCAACCCAATTTTATTTTTATTCTTTGCTTTTTGCTCCTGTTTAGTAATAAATAATTCATCTAGCCTCTGTTTATATGTGGTTTTATGTTTTAATTAGTTTTTGTGCCAAGTAAAACCTTTGGGAAGACTTGGGTGAAGTCTTTGCGATCTTGCTGTAAAAAATAGAAACTTTTGCGCTCACGAGATTAGCTGCCATGTTTTACTGGAGAGTGATTTTAGGTTGATTCTTTTTGCAGATGATTAATAAAAAATTCCTAAGGTCCACCAATTTATTTCAGAATTTTTGGAGTTACAGAAGTATTCGAATGATACATATTACTACAGACTGTTCTGTTTTTGATAGATTCTATTTTCTATGTGTTGTTTGCTTATTTTGATGAAACTATGAGTAGTATCGGAGTGCATGAACCATAGAGAAGTTGGAATACAGTATATATTACACCAATATGAATTTAGAATGAGTTCACAACAGTACCTAAGTGGTGATTTATTTTCTTATACTAACGGAGCTTACGAGTTTTCTGTTAAGTTTGTGTTGTGAAGTTTTCAAGTTTTGGGTAAAGATTCGATGGACTATGGAATAAGGAGTGGCAAGAGCCTAAGTTTGGGGATGCCCAAGGCACCCCAAGGTAATATTCAAGGACAACCAAGAGCCTAAGCTTGGGGATGCCCCGGATGGCACCCCCTCTTTCTTCTTCGTTCATCGGTAACATTACTTGGAGCTATATTTTTATTCACCACATGATATGTGTTTTGCTTGGAGCGTCATTTTATTTTCTTTTCTTTTGCTTGGTGTTTGAATAAAATACCAAGATATGAAATTCTTAAATGGTATAGAGTCTTCACATAGTTACATAATTATTCAACTACTCATTGATCTTCACTTATATTTTTCGTAGTAGTTTGTCGTTTGCTCTAGTGCTTCACTTATATCTTTTTAGAGCACGTTGGTGGTTTTATTTTATAGAAATTATTTATCTCTCATGCTTCACTTATATTATTTTGGGAGTGTTTTAGAACAGCATGGTCATTTGCTTTGGTTATAAAATTAGTCCTAATATGATGGACATTCAAGATGGGTATAATAAAAACTTTCATATAAAGTGCATTAAATACTATGAGAAGTTTGATACTTGATAATTATTTTGAGATATAAAGATGGTGATATTAGAGTCGTGCTAGTTGAGTACTTGTGAAATTGAGAAATACTTGTGTTGAGGTTTGCAAGTCCCGTAGCATGCACGTATGGTAACCGTTGTGTGATAAATTTGAAGCATGAAGTGTTCTTTGATTGCCTTCCTTATGAGTGGCGGTCGAGGACGAGCGATGGTCTTTTCCTACCAATCTATCCCCCTAGGAGCATGCGCGTAGTGCTTGGTTTTGATGACATGTATATTTTTGTAATAAGTATGTGAGTCCTTTATGACTAATGTTGAGTCCATGGATTATACGCACTCTCACCCTTCCATCATTGCTAGCCTCTTCGGTACCGTGCATTTCCCTTTCTCACCTCGAGAGTTGGTGCAAACATCGCCGATGCATCCAAACCCCGTGATATGATACGCTCTATCACACATAAGCCTCCTTATATCTTCCTCAAAACAACCACCATACCTACCTATTATGGCATTTCCATAGCCATTCCGAGATATATTGCCATGCAACTTTCCACCGTTCCGTTTATTATGACACGCTTCATCATTGTCATATTGCCTTGCATGATCATGTAGTTGACATCGTATTTGTGGCAAAGCCACCGTTCATAATTTTTCATACATGTCACTCTTGATTCATTGCACATCCCGGTAGACCGCCGGAGGCATTCACATAGAGTCATATTTTGTTCTAGTATCGAGTTGTAATCCTTGAGTTGTAAATAAATAGAAGTGCGATGATCATCATTATTAGAGCATTGTCCCATGTGAAGAAAGGATGATGGATACTATGATTCCCCCACAAGGTAATTTTGTGTGACGAAAATGCTCTAATAATGATGACCATGATAGGCACTTCTATTTTTGGGACTAACCTATTAACCTAGAGCCCAGTGCCAGTTTCTGTTCCCGACGACCCCCTGACTTGTTCCCGACGCCAAAAATCCCTATAAATATATAAGCCACCGAAAAGAGACCTAGCTCGGGAGTTCCGCCGCCGCAAGGGGGGGATCCCTCACCGGTGGCCATCTTCATCATCCTGGCGCTCTCCATGACGAGGAGGGAGTAGTTCACCCTCGGGGCTGAGGTATATACCAGTAGCTATGTGTTTGATCTCTCTCTCTCTCTCTCTCTCTCTCTCTCTCTCTCTCTCTCTCTCTCTCTCTCTCTCGTGTTCTTAATTTGGCATGATCTTGATGTATCACGAGCTTTGCTATTATAGTTGGATCTTATGATGTTTCTCCCCGGCCCTCTACTCTCTTGTAATGGATTGAGTTTTCCCTTCGATGTTATCTTATCGAATTGAGTCTTTAAGGATTTGAGAACACTTGACGTATGTCTTGCATGTGCTTATCTGTGGTGACAATGGGGTATTCACGTGATCCACTTGATGTATGTTTTGGTGATCAACTTGCGAGTTCCGTGACGTTGTGAACTTATGCATAGGGGTTGGCACACGTTTTCGTCTTGACTCTTCGGTAGAAGCTTTGGGGCACTCTTTGAAGTTCTTTGTGTTGGTTGAATAGATGAATCTGAGATTGTGTGATGCATATCGTATAACCATACCCACGGATACTTGAGGTGACATTGGAGTATCTAGATGACATTAGGGTTTTGGTTGATTTGTGTCTTAAGGTGTTATTCTAGTACGAACTCTAGGATAGATCGAACGGAAAGAATAGCTTTGTGTTATTTTACTACAGACTCTTGAATAGATCGATCAGAAAGGATAACTTTGAGGTGGTTTTGTACCCTACCATAATCTCTTTGTTTGTTCTCCGTTATTAGTGACTTTGGAGTGACTCTTTGTTGCATGTTGAGGGATAGTTATATGACCCAATTATGTTATTATTGTTGAGAGAACTTGCACTAGTGAAAGTATGAACCCTAGGCCTTGTTCCCTAGCATTGCAATACCATTTGTGCTCACTTTTATCATTAGTTACCTTGCTGTTTTTATATTTTCATATTACAAAAACCTATATCTACCATCCATATTGCACTTGTATCACCATCTCTTCACCGAAGCAGTGCACCCATACAATTTACCATTGTATTAGGTGTGTTGGGGACACAAGAGACTCTTTGTTATTTGGTTGCAGGGTTGTTTGAGAGAGACCATCTTCATCCTACGCCTCCCACGGATTGACAAACCTTAGGTCATCCACTTGAGGGAAATTTGCTACTGTCCTACAAACCTCTGCACTTGGAGGCCCAACAACGTCTACAAGAAGAAGGTTGTGTAGTAGACATCAGTACACCTTCTATCACAGATCCGAAGGCAAGTTCTTTGTTGCTAAGACTGGATCCTTTCTAGAGAAGGAGTCTCTCTTGAAAGAAGTGAGTGGGAGGAAAGATGAGGTAGTTGTACCTTCTCCCTTATTGGAAAGTAGTTCACCACAGAAATCAGTTCCAGTGATTCCTACACCAATTAGTGAGGAAGCTAATGATGATGATCATGAAACTTCTGATCAAGTTACTACCGAACCTCGTAGGTCAACCAGAGTAAGATCCGCACCAGAGTGGTACAATATTCCTATTCTAGAGGTCATATTACTGACCATGACAAACCTACGAACTATGAGGAAGCGATGATGAGACCAGATTTCGCGAAATGGCTTGAGGCCATGAAATCTGAGATGGGATCCATGTATGAGAACACAGTATGGACTTTGATTGACTTGCCCGATGATCGGCTAGCCATTGAGAATAAATGGATATTCAAGTTGAAGACGGACGCTGATAGTAGTGTTACTATCTACAAAGCTCGAATTGTCGCAAAAAGTTTTCGACAAGTTCAAGGTGTTGACTACGATAAGATTTTCTCACTCGTAGCGATCCTTAAGTCTGTCTAAATCATGTTAGCAATCGCCACATTTTATGAAATCTGGCAAATGGATGTCAAAACTGCATTCCTTAATGGATTTCTTAAAGAAGAGTTTTATATGATACAAACAGAAGGTTTTGTCAATCCTAAAGGTGCTAACAAAATGTGCAAGCTCCAGCGATCCATCTATGGACTATTGCAAACATCTCGGAGTTGGAATATACGCTTTGATAGTGTGATCAAAGCATATGGTTTTATACAGACTTTTTGAGAAGCCTGTATTTACAAGAAAGTGAGTGGGAGCACTACAACATTTCTGATAAGTATATGCGAATGACATATTGTTGATCGGAAATAATATAGAATTTTTCTAGAAAGCATAAAGGAGTGTTGAAAGGAGTTTTTCAAAGAAAGACCTCATTGAAGCTGCTTACATATTGAGCATCAAGATCTATAGAGATAGAACAAGACGCTTAATAAGTTTTTTCAATGAGTACATACCTTGACAAGATTCTGAAGTAGTTCAAAATGGAACAGTCAAAGAAGGAGTTCTTGCCTATGTTGCAAGGTGTAAAGTTGAGTAAGACTCAAAACACGACCATGACAGAAAATAGGAAGAGAATGAAAGTCATTCCCTATGCCTCAGCCATAGGTTCTATAAAGTATGATATGTGGTGTACCAAACCTATTGTGTAGCTTGCCATGAGTTTGGCAACGGGGACAATATTGATTCAGGAGTGGATCACTTGACAACGGTCAAAATTATCCTTAGAAGACTAAGGAAATATTTCTCGGTTATGGAGGTGATAAAGAGTTCGTCGTAAAGAGTTACGCCGATGTAAGATTTTACACCAGTCCGGATCACTCTGAGTCTCAATCTGGATACATATTGAAAGTGGGAGCAATTAGCTAGAGTAGCTCCATGCAGAGCATTGTAGACATAGAAAAATTGCAAAATACATACGGCTCTGAATGTGACAGACCTATTGACTAAGCTTCTCTCACAAGCAAAACATGATCACACTTTAGTACTCTTTGGGTGTTAATCACATTGCAATGTGAACTAGATTATTGACTCTAGTAAAACCCTTTGGGTATTAAGCGATGCGAACTAATCACATGTTGATGTGAACTATTGGTGTTAAATTACATGGCGATGTGAACTAGATTATTGACTCTAGTGCAAGTGGGAGACTAGAGGAAATATGCCCTAGAGGCAATAATAAAGTTGTTATTTATATTTCCTTATATCATGATAAATGTTTATTATTCATGCTAGAATTGTATTAACCGGAAACTTAATACATGCGTGAATACATAGACAAACAGAGTGTCACTAGTATGCCTCTACTTGACTAGCTTGTTAATCAAAGATGGTTATGTTTCCTAGCCATGGACATGAGTTGTCATTTGATGAATGGGTCACATCATTAGAGAATGATGTGATTGACTTGACCCATCCGTTAGCTTAGCACTATAATCGTTTAGTTTACTGCTATTGCTTTCTTCATAACTTATACATGTTCCTATGACTATGGGATTATGCAACTCCCGAATACCGGAGGAACACTTAGTGTGCTATCAAACGTCACAACGTAACTGGGTGATTAAAAAGTTGCTCTACAGGTGTCTTCGAAGGTACTTGTTGAGTTAGCGTATTTCGAGATTAGGATTTGTCACTCCGATTGTCGGATAGGTATCTCTGGGCCCTCTCGATAATTCACATCACAATAAGCCTTACAAGCAATGTGACTAATGAGTTAGTTGCGGGATGATGCATTACGGAACGAGTAAAGAGACTTGCCGGTAACGAGATTGAACTAGGTATGATGATACCGATGATCGAATCTCGGGCAAGTAACATACCGATGACAAAGGGAACAACATATGTTGTTATGCGGTTTGACCGATAAAGATCTTCATAGAATATGTGGGAGCCAATATGAGCATCCAGGTTCCTCTATTGGTTATTGACCGGAAGTGAGTCTCGGTCATGTCTACATAGTTCTCAAACCCGTAGGGTCCGCACGTTTAATGTTCGATGACGATCGGTATTACGAGTTTATGTGTTTTGATGTACCGAAGGTAATTTGGAGTTCCGGATGTGATCACGGACATTATGAGGAGTCTCGAAATGGCCGAGACATAAAGATTGATATATTGGACGATGTTATTCGGACACCGGATGAGTTTCAGGGGTCACCGGATAAATATCGGAGTGCTGGGGGGTTATCGGAAACCCCGGGGGGAACTAATGGGCCTCTATGGGCCTTAGTGGGAAGAGAGGAAGGTCCAGGAGGGGCTGGCCGCCCCCTGGGTCCGAATTTGACTAGGGGAAGGGGGCGGCGCCCCCCTTTCCTTTCCTTCCCCCTCTCTCCCTCTTGGTGGATTCCTACTAGGACTTGGAGTCCTAGTAGGATTCCCCTCTTCGGGGCGCGCCCTAGGGGTCGACCGGCCTCCCCCTTGCTCCTTTATATACGGGGGCAGGGGGCACCCTAGAACACACAAGTTGACAGTTGTCTTAGCCGTGTGCGGTGCCCCCTCCACAGATTTCCACCTCGATCATATCGTTGTAGTGCTTAGGCGAAGCCCTGCGTCGGTAACTTCATCAACACCGTCACTACGCCATTGTGCTGACGGAACTCTCCCTCGGCCTCAGCTGGATCAAGAGTACGAGGGACGTCACTGAGCTGAACATGTGCAGATCGCGGAGGTGCCGTGCGTTCGGTACTTGGATCGGTTGAATCGCGAAGACGTTCGACTACATCAACCGCATTACTGAACGCTTCCGCTTTCGGTCTACGAGGGTACGTGGACACTTCTCCCCACTCGTTGCTATGCATCACCTAGATGAATCTTATGTGTGCGTAGGATTTTTTTAAAATTACTGCGTTCCCCAACAATATATTTATATGTGACTATATGTTTGCTAAGTAAATCTATAGGTTTAGCCCGCATGAAGATATCATGTTGTGAATCGTATACTCGCCAAAGCGTTAATACCTCAATAAGTATGTGCAACGAAGTGAAGCGTAGTTTTACCCTTTTTGTTCTTGAGTTAATAGGATATCACGTTATTAAGAGGGATCATTGTGTTTACCACTAGGAAAAGGCTTATAGGTGAGCTCAAATTAGTGGCGCGCTTGTGAGGAACCCGACACAATTATTTTAGAAAAGTTCCAGTGGCGGGTGAAAATAGTTGCCGGCCGCCACTGCTAAAGCCGTAGAAGTGGTGGACACTATTTCTCATCCGCCATACCTAAAGTTGCACATAATAAGCCGTAGATAGAAACAACAGTAGAGGGTATTTTACGACGCCCGCCACTGCTTCTCTTCTTACCCGTGGCAGGTGAGAAGCCCGCCACTACAATGTTTTACTAACCCACGCCTAAATTAAAAAAAAAAATCTAAGTTAGCAGTGGCGGGCCAAACTACCGCCGCCCCAAATCTTGAAATTAAGGGAAGTGCTTGCTCGTATCATGTTTATCAACCCAGATCGTAGTCTCAAGCTTGAGCATGGCGCTTTCGGTGGTGTATATTCAACAAAAAAAATTCAAAGGGGAAATATTGTAAAAAAAGAGAGTTTATGTGTTAGGGTCAACTCACATTATGGCGCAATTCTAATGCCTTTTCTCTCTTAAGATGCAAGGAATACGAAGAGAGGGGGATTGCCTGACATCTGGAAATCTGCACCTAAAATGCAATAGAAGAAAAAGCAATTCTCTAGAGCTCAAAATGCAGCGTGTGGTTTTTTGAGAAATTCTTTTAGAATATATATAAAATTACGGAGCAAAGAGGGGCCATATGGGACCCCCCCCCCCGGCTCCACACGACCTGTTGGCATGGCATGATAAAATAACTCCAAAAAGGTGATATAATCACGACCACTGGTGCCTTCAACATGTTCGACGAAATGGCACAAATGTGTAAAAAATATTTTCATTCCTTTTGCTATCTTTGTCTCAAATTTTTCTTGTTGAATGCAATTGTGAGGTGATGTGTGCCTATGTTATTGAATTTTGATGCATTGTAGTGTCGACGATGATACTTTCTTGCACTATAAATGTCGCATCTCAAGATTTTGTCTCTTAAGAAATCCCCTCTCAAGAATATAAAGAACAATGAGAGGAGACACATTTTTACATGGATGAGTAGGGTTTTTATAATGCAACTCCGAAGGGAATAGGGGCGAGGTACCAAGTGAAGAAGACAAGTTGATGTGTTTAGCATGGCCGAAAATTAGTTTTGATCTGGCGGTTGGTAGAGAGCAACCAATGAACACTTACTAGAAGCGGATCAAGAAGTTCTTCGATGCACACGATACTAGTGAACACATGTCAAACGCTTGAACCCAAGTGGCACAAATGACGGGGCCAAGGTGACTGTTTGCTCAAATTAATCAATTGTTTTCTTCATGTCTTGTATGTATAGGAATTTAGGTGACTAATTTGTTTTCTCATTGGTAGTATGTAGCTCAATATTCCTCAAGCTTTATTTTTAGAGATAAATACACTAGCGGTGCTAGAACATGTGCTCGATGACCACTTTGATGCTATATCTTGCAAAATACATCGTTTCGGTGATTAGACTTGAGTTTACTTGCAAATACTGTGTTTTTTTGGTATGTACACGTGACTTGTACACGACCAACCAGTACACCATGCACGCTATTAATCATTTCTTAGCGAACTATGCTAGACATAGTGGTCGTATAGCTGTTTGGTTAAGCTCTGGTCTTGAAGATGTTGAGTACAGATGCATCACTGATTGTAATCCTTATGATTGAGTAATGCAAGTTTTTTCTGCCAAAAAAATCATGACTTGTCACTGCAAAAACTCAAACTATTATAAATGAATCGTATCATTTTTACTAAATGGCCCTTTTCTCAAATTTAACATCACTAACCCTTGAAAAATTATTATCAAATATTCCCCATAAAGTCACACCAAATCGTTTGGCACGATTAATACACATAGTAACACCAAACGATTTAGCATGTCTAATACACGTAGTGATGCCAAACGGTTTGGCATCTTTGCTCTTTGCCATGTCCAACGGGCTGCCAACACAAATTTAAGTCGTGCCAAAGTGTTTGGATGGCTATGTGTATTAATCATGCTAAACAGTTTGGCACGTCATTAGGAGGTCAGATGTGGGAATAAGTTTTAAAGTTTGAAAAGCGGCAATTTAGGAGAATAGATACAAGTAAATGAATGCGTGTTTCTGAGCTCGGGTGAACAGTAAAATCCAAAACAGTTGAACACAAATTCCAAAAATTCTGATTTCTTTGTGGAAAACTTTGACAAATGTTTTGACTGCTCACAAAAATTCATCATGAAATGACATTCGTGGAAGCCGTGAAAAAAAAAAATCGATGCTCCAAAAGTGCTACTCCCTCCGTCCGAAAATACTTGTCATCAAAATAAATAAAAATGACGTATCTAGAACTAAAATACGTCTAGATACATCTCCTTTTATCCATTTTGATGACAAGTATTTTCGGACGGAGGGAGTATTTCAAAAGCATTTAAGTGCTGATTTTGTCATTTTTTCCATGACTTGCACGAGTGTCATTCAATGATGAAACTTTGCAAACACTCCAAACATTTGTCAAAGTTTACCAAAAAATTTCAGGATGTTTTAATTTTTTTTCTGTTTTTTGGACTTTAATGTTCATTGCGAGCTCATTTGAGGTCGCGAGGAGAAGATGACTTTTGCAAGTGAATCATCATCACACCGAGCCTGAATGCAGGATGTCCTTGCCTGCGCCAACGACCAAGCATTTATCGCTCTAGCTGATCTGTTTGTGCTTCAAGTGTACGTTTTCGTCACTTTTTTTCAGTTACATAATTGGTAGTATGTGCTTTTTGGCGACATGCTCTATTAAAGCCATCTTCGTGGTCCACTTTGCCCCTTTTTCTAGGCGCTGATAGAAATAGAAGAATCAATCATACTAGTATACTTGGGTTAGCGCCTACCGCCTATGATGCGGAACACATAGCAGCTCTGCTCACGAAAAAGATTCTTAACGATGTTTGCCTCCAGTTACGAGAGAACCAAGGCTTGTCGCGGTGCACTAGACGTGCTACTACTCCACACGTCTACAAGTGATTTCTTCTTCACTTTCTGCGACTGTGTTTTTAGAAGAGTTTTTTGCTTCATTGTCAACTGCACTGCGTGTGTGTCCTTGTATATTTTGGTGGATATTTGACTCTGAGCTAGCATCTATTGCCCGGTTGCTCAGTCACAATCAGCAACCGTTGACAAGTAGAGCAAACGCTGGTCACTGCTGACACACAAAATTCGTTGCATCACTGCTGAGTTATCCAGGATTTTCTACGCAGTTCGTTCCCATCACGACTTCCAACATTGTTTGCACCGACCTTAATTAATGCAGACTGCACACAGTACTCTTATAAATCAATCTCCTCTTTTGCAAGGAAACTACGTCCGATGCCGGGAGCGAGATTCGGATATTCCCAATGATGTAAGAGCATCTCTATCCCTTAAAACTGTGACCCGTATAAGTGTTTTACAGGTTGAGAAAATTACATTATAAGGGTCGATTTTAGTTGCGACCGAACAGAACCCGTATAATCAACTCGTAAAAAAATATTCTCTAAATATACCATCTTCTTCCTCACACCGTTTCCATCTCGACCTCCAACCCCTCGGTGTGTGCGCGTCCTGCCTCCTCGTGCTCGCCACCGAGCGCGACTGGGCCGAAGCGAACAGCAATGTCGACTGCAGCAGCAACCGTCGCCGCCGCCGAGGCGTTCGTGGCCGACTTGCATGCTCTAAATCGAGCGGACGGAGAGCTAGCTAGCTCCGAATCGAGCGGACGGGGAGCTAGCTAGCTAGCTTCATGCAACTCGGTTGGGCATGGAGGCGGGCGGCCAGGGGCGGGCGACCGGCGACTGGGACGGGCGCGGCGGCCGGACGAGGCGGCCGGGAGAACGGGCGCGGCGGCCGGGCTTCAAGGCATTGGCGCGAGCTGAAATTTCCCAACTGCTAGCGTTGACTGGTATTCAGGGCCCTGGCAAAATTGCCTCCGAAACTGAAGACACACGGGTTTCGGGCATGTGTTCACGGGGCCCTGCAAATTTTTTTAAGGGTCGGACGATTTTAAGGGGTCTGCACGGGTCTTTTTTTGACTGAAACTGTAAAAGACAGTTATTTAACGGGTTTGACCATTTATATGGGGTCTGCTAGAGATGCTCTAAGAGCATCTAAAGTCGGGCCCCTTAAAACCGTCTCAAATGCCTTGGCAGGCGGACCGGTTACTGGCCCGTCATAAAAAATTAATCATCATGTGCCTCAAACATCCGACGCTCCTCATATCTAACCCCAAATGTAGGATAGATATAGACGGCTCAGGCACATCCGGGCGCGTCCGCCTGACAAACCCGGTCCGCCATCGACCCCACGACCGTCCTAAAAAAAACCATCCGGTTCCTCGCTCGGAAGTCTAGCTCACTCACTCTCCTCTCTCGCTCCGTCCTCTCATCTCCCTGCATCGATTCCGATCCATTTCGGCGCAATGTCGAGATCCGGCAGCCACTTCGGCCCTGGACTCGACATTGATGACGAGTTGGCCTCTGCATTGCCTTGGAGCGGTCCAAGGTGGACACGAGGGCAGCTCCGGATCTGCAGTGTCGCGGCAGCTCCCGTGCCAGCGCAGCACGGACGCGGCCGAAGTCGTCTCCTCCCGGCCCGTGCGTAACTCCGACAGGGCATCGCAGTCCGCTCTGGCCCCCGTCGTCCCCTGCTTCCGCCGGCAGCTGTTCCGTGTGGGCAGCGGTGGGTGCTAGTGCCCTGCTGTGACGCCCCCGATTCAATCGTACACTAATCATGCACGCAAATGTGTACGATCAAGATCAGGGACTCACGGGAAGATATCACAACACAACTCTACAAATAAAATAAGTCATACAAGCATCATAATACAAGCCAGGGGCCTCGAGGGTTCGAATACAAGTGCTCGATCATAGACGAGTCAGCGGAAGCAACAAAATCTGAGTACAGACATAAGTTAAACAAGTTTGCCTTAAGAAGTCTAGCACAAACTGGGATACAGATCGAACGAGGCGCAGGCCTCCTGCCTGGGATCCTCCTAACTACTCCTGGTCGTCGTCAGCGGGCTGCACGTAGTAGTAGGCACCTCCAGAGTAGTAGGAGTCGTCGTCGAAGGTGGCGTCTGGATCCTGGGCTCCAGCATCTGGTTGCGGCAACCGGGTAGAAGGGAAAGGGGGAAAAGGGGGAGAAAAGCAACCGTGAGTACTCATCCAAAGTACTCGCAAGCAAGTAGCTACTCTACATATCCATGGATATATGTGTAAAGGGCCATATCAGTGGGCTGAACTGCAGAATGCCAGAATAAGAGGGGGATAGCTAATCCTGTCGAAGACTACGCTTCTGGCAGCCTCCGTCTTGCAGCATATAGAAGAGAGTAGACTGAAGTCCTCCAAGTAGTATCGCATAGCATAATCCTACCCGGCGATCCTCTCCTCGATGCCCTGTTAGAGAGCGATCACCGGGTTGTATCTGGCACTTGGAAGGGTGTATTTTATTAAGTATCTGGTTCTAGTTGTCATAAGGTCAAGGTACAACTCCGGGTCGTCCTTTTACCGAGGGACACGGCTATTCGAATAGATTAACTTCCCTGCAGGGGTGCACCACATAACCCAACACGCTTGATCCCATTTGGCCGGACACACTTTCCTGGGTCATGCCCGGCCTCGGAAGATCAACACATCGCAGCCCCACCTAGGCACAACAGAGCGGTCAGCACGCCGGTCTAAACCTAAGCGCGCAGGGGTCTGGGCCCATCGCCCTGAGCACACCTGCACGTTGCGTACGCGGCCGGAAGCAGATCTAGCCCCCTTAATACAAGTGCGAGCTTACGATCCAATGCGGCGCACGCCACTCAGTCGCTGACGTCAAGAAGTGCTTCGGCTGATACCACGACGCCGAGTGCCCATATCTTTCCCGCGTAGTTGGTTAGTGCGTATAGACTAAATGGCCAGACTCAGATCAAATACCCAGATCTCGTTAAGCGTGTTAAGTATCCGCGAACGCCAACAGGGTCAGGCTCACCTCTCACCCAGGTAGCCCCGAACTGCCCTGCCGCTCCGCCACAAAGGGCCGTCGGGACAAAGGTCCTTTCAGCCCCCAATCCGTGAATCACTCGCGGGTACACCTCGAGCCAACCCGACTTTGGTCACCACATGTACCATGTATATAGTG
The DNA here is from genome assembly GCA_032464435.1 of Aegilops umbellulata. Taxonomy (NCBI): domain Eukaryota; kingdom Viridiplantae; phylum Streptophyta; class Magnoliopsida; order Poales; family Poaceae; genus Aegilops; species Aegilops umbellulata. The sequence goes on along the minus strand of CP136056.1, from coordinate 379,275,953 downwards.
TATACCCGTGACCACCTCCCGAGTGATCACGGCCCAATAGTATAGCACAGCAGACGGACAAGAATGTAGGGCCACTGATGGTAAACTAGCATCCTAAACTAAGCAAGTAGGATTGCAGGTAAAGGTATCAACAGTAGTATCAAAGACAGGCTATGCATCAGGATAGGAATAACGAAAGCAGTAACATGCTACACTACTCTAATGCAAGCAGTATAGAGGAGAGTAGGCGATATCTGGTGATCAAGGGGGGGGGGCTTGCCTGGTTGCTCTGGCAAGAGAGAGGGGTCGTCAACTCTGTAGTCGAACGGGGCAGCAGCAGCGTCGGTCTCGGTGTCTATCGAGAGAAGAGGGGGGAGAAACAATTAATATTTAAGCAAGCAGATGCATAGTGATGCATGACATGACAAGTAACGGCGTTAGAGGTGCCCTAACGCGGTATTCGATGATACCAGTGAAGGGGGGGAAACATCCGGGAAAGTTTTCCCGGGGTTTCGCGTTTTCGAGCAGAGGAGCCGGAGGGGGAAAGTTGCGAGTTGGATAGGTTAGGGATGCGTGGTGGACGAACGGGCTGCGTATCCGGGTTCGTCTCGTCGTTCTGAGCAACTTTCATGTACAAAGTTTTTTCATCTGAGCTACGGTTTATTTTATATTAATTTTTAAAGTTTTAAATCATTTTTAGGATTAATAGAATTAATTTAATCAAAAGCATTTATGACGTCATCCTGACGCAGCATGATGCAAGCGGTCAAAGTTGACCGTTGACCAGTCAACTGATGTGTGGGTCCCGCACGTCATAGGTGGTTAACTAATTAACCAATTTAATTAGTTTAAATAACAGATTAGTCAGGTTAATTAATTAGGCTTAACTTAGATTGATTAACATGATTAATTAAGTTAATTAATTACCTTAATTAATTAATCATATTATTATTATTTATTTTTATTTAATTCCTTTTTTTTAAAGCCAGGGCGCTGGGGTCTCCTCGTCAGCGGCCACAGGGGGCCTTGCGGGCGCGCGGGTGCGGGCGAAGGGGGTTTGCCCGCACGCCAGTGGCCACCTAGGGAGGGGGCGCGGCCCCGGCGGCTGCCGGAGCAGGCCGGTGTCGGCGTAGGGCGGTGAGCAGCAACGGGAGGGGGCGAGCAGGCACAGCGGCCATGGCGTGAGGCGAGGCGCGGGCGCGCGGGCAGAGGCGGGGCATGGCGGGAGCGGCGGCTAGCGACCGGTGCAATATGGCGCTGGCAGGGGAGCACAGGGGATGGCGCCTGCGCGGCCGGGCGAGCAGCGGGCGAAACGGGGCATGGCAAGGGCATGGGCGCGCGCGGTGGGTGCGGGGGCGTGCCTGGGCGCGGCCAGGGGACGCCGCAAGTGCGTGCAAGAGCAGGGGCTACGGCACGGGCTCACGCGCCAGGGCGCGTGCGGATGCGCGCAAGGCGCGACCTCGAGCGGCGTGTAGGGAATGGGTGCGGGGCGAGGGCCGATGTGGCTGGCCCAGGCGCGGGTCGAGCATGCCGGCGGTGGCGCGGCTTGCCGCCGAGCGGGACTAGCACAAGCGGGGGGGCACGACGGAGCCAGGGAAAGAGGGCGCGACCACGGCGGAGCATGCGCGCGACACAGCGGAGAAAGGAGGAAGGGGGAGGCTCACAGGGCCGGTAGGGAATTGGCAGTGGGCTCGAGGAGGACGGGGGCGACGGCGAGCTCGAGGCGTTGGTGCCGCGGCGGGGCGGCGCGCGTCCACGGTGTCCGGCGAGGAGGGGGGTGAGGACGACGCAGTTCGACGGGGAGGCAGCGCCGACGAGGTGGCTCTGCAGTTGGCGGGGATCGGCCACGGGGAGGTCCAGTGGCGCCGGGCTCGAACGCCCTGATCCCGATCTGGATCGGGGAGGGAGGCAGAGAGGGAGTGGGAGCGAGTGGGGGGGAGAGTGGGGTTCGGGGGGCGGTTAGGGTTTCGGGGGAACGAATAAGGTGAGGGGGGGGGCGTGGCCGGTTGGGCCGAATGGGTGAATGGGTCGGCCCGTTGGGTCTGCTGGCCCAGGGGTCTTTCTCTTTTTTTTGTTTCCTTCCTGTTTTCTTTTTCCTTTTGTATTTTCTTTCTGTTTTATTTATTTTAAATTACTTAGGCATTTTATAAAAATGGGTTTGTTGCACCATAATTACCTTTGTAATATTTAGTACAAACCAAACATTTTTATTTTAATGTTTGAAAACTTTTATTATTTACCAAACTTTGACTTTGAATTTTGGACCGGTTTTGTTCTAACGATAGATTAGCAGCAGTAATTGTGGTGACTAGGCACCATTAGCGTGGGATCACTGTATCCTAATTATCCGGGCGTTACAAATCTCCTCCACTACAAGAAATCTCGTCCCGAGATTTAAGAGGTGGAGTAAGGGGGAAGGATTTGGTTACGAAATTCTAACGGATCTTCTTGTCTTTGGTTGCTCTCCTCGAAGAGGTCGATCCATAGCATTGATGTCTTCACTCCTATGTCTCAATGCATCATGATGAAATTGTCGTCCTTCCTTCAGGATCTTCACCGGACTTACGAAAGGATAAGAGAGGGGAAAACTCTATAAGACCAGATTCTAACAAAATTGATCATCGGACGATTAACTCAAGGGAAGAAGCATAAGTATCTCTCCATTTGAAACTTAAGAAGTTATCGAGAGAAAAGTAAGAAGGTACCACGAGAAGTTTCAAACGGATAGGCAATCGTTCGATGTCTGAAACAACAAGCGAAAGGGGTCCAGAGCAACAATATCTTGTATTGCGTCTGTTACCAGAATAGATCACTTGGGACGGTGGCCTGTGATTTACATACGAGGCCACGCGCGAGGAATAACTTTGGGCACAGGGGGTGTACAGGAGAGTCAGGTTTCGATCCTGGGAACTGTGGGTTATGGGCCCACCATGTGGTTGAAAGTAGGAAGGGGGCCGACATCTGGCACGGTCGCGATAGTAAGGCGTGTCAGAGGGTAGCCTGTCAGTTATGTCGGCAACAACATCGATACCAAGGGCGAAGGACAAAGAGAACCACTTTCCTGCTCGTTGAACGAGGCGGGCCAAGAGGCAAAGTTCTCATCCATCGACGGTTACCGAAATGTCATCAACAATAGAAACAGGGTCTCACTGGCAGAGTTGTACACCGAGGTGTTTACCTAAGCAGTGAATTATTACTGCTTAGATTATATAGATCATAAGAAACGTTAAACCAAACAACGGAAAGGAAATATGGTTATCAAATTACACAGAACAATGGCAAGGAAAATGTGTTCAAACACATATTCCAGGGTTATATCCTTCCCAAGGATAAGCAGAGCATGATATCCATGACAGGTTATAATGCAGAAAACTCTTTAGGTAGGGGAGAGAATTTTCATGATATTATCCATACAACGGTGTTTGGACAATAGAGCAGGAAACATTTAGCATTGGCTTCAAATGTTCTTGTTGAAACTCGGAGTACCATAGACATGCTTCGAGACAGTATTGACATGGTCTTCAAGCAAAGGTCAGGCTTTGGATACAAAGGATCCATCGAAAAACAACTTATAGAATAAGTCTTACAGTTTTCCTCATGGAAGAATGGATAACCTTGCTGAAAAGGAATCTATAAAAATAGGGCCTCCGGCCAGGTGTGCTAGGCACGACAGCACCTTACCGGGTGACATAAAGACCATTGTTATAATTCTTGGAAATATGCTCCAACCATCATATCTGACCGAGATTCGGATCTGATTGGTGTCAGGATAACTCAGACTCGGGATGCCTGAGAAGAAAGGTGTAACACACATTGTCGATATGACATTGTAAGATTCTCGGGAATTGAACTCTGGAAACGAGTTCCGAAACAAGAGCTCATCATTAATTCAAGGAGAGGTGAGGAGGTGGCTGATCGACTCAACGACAATTTATTGAGATTTCCAAAAGATGGATTTCCACACTTATGTGAACAAGGAGATAACCTTTGTCATATCAAATGATATTAAGAGGTATGCTCGAGAAAAACATACACAGTTAAACATTGGTTGAAAGGTCCACCCGAAATATGGGTTTAGGTAGCATGATCAAAGTTAGAATGGTGGTTCGATAACCAATGGTCTAAGAATGAATTCTCGACCATTAACTTCAAAGCAATAGATTGCTATAAGTTTTGAATATTACACCTCACAGTCCATTTGTCGGTATTCCGGTTAGAAACAACACGAAGACCAAGAAATGAACGCAAATGGCGAGAGATATTACTATATCAAGAATCCTCAAGAGGTGGTAAAATTACCACGACATTCTTGACATAAAAGGTGGTAATATTTCAAGGTAAAGAAGATCAAATGCTGGATAGCAAGGAACTCAAGGTATAACACAAAACACGAATAAGTTTGTGTTGGAGGGAAGGCAATAAAGTGGTCGATGATATCACAAATCATCGAGGCAAGGATGGTATTTCTCACCATGAATTCGACCGATATCTTGGAAGACCTCAGAATGTCGATGATGATCACAACACAGTTGTCGAGAGGTTTCATGAGGACGATCAGCGATGACATCAAGTCAAAGGAATGATGAATCAAGAGGTCAATGGAAGCACAGATACTACACAAACTCGAAACCAAGCTTGCTTTTCAAGGTGAAATATATGACAAGGAAAATCGAAGTAAGCTTAGCTCATCGTCGAAACTGGTGCTCCCGATATAAGGACCAGGTAGCACAGTTTAAAATCATCAAGACAATGATATAGCCAAACAGGCTAGGAATGACGGAAGGATTATTAAACTCATAATCAACGAAATTTAATTAGGGTTATCGAACCGGAATGAGGAATCGGTTCACATATCGGTGTTCTCGGTTGATGACAACCCAGAACCCAGGAAATCTGAAATCGGTGAGAATAACAGTTGATGAAGAACCCATGAGAAGTTATGCGGTTCCATGACATTATCAAGATATCCTAGTGTAATACTCGACGGTAGATCAAAGTAAAGGTTGGACAGGTGCAATGGTCTGCACAAGACAAGTACTCAACTTGTTCGATAAATGGTATTCAGGAGAAAATATGGTCGGAACCATAATTTTCCAAAGGAACAAACATAGATACAGGACGAACTTATAACAAGGGGATTAATATCATTTACAAGAAGTTTTGATGATAAGTTTCACATCGGGTCCATGGGCATGAACGTGAAGGCTCAAGGTCGACTCCCACTCCTTCCATGCATAACCTTTCATTTTACTTCTCGCTTTTGATGAAGTTGTAGTGTAGAAATTTTATCTAGCAAAATACCAGAAGAGTATGACTCGTGAAAACTTTCGAGTTCACACAAATAAGGAAGGCATAGGTTCAACCCATCAGGGTCCCTTAGGAACACGTACCACAAACTTCAGGAGTAATTAACACCAGCTCAAAAGTAGAGCATGGTTGACAAAGCAGAGGATACAATTTACCAAAGGCATTATGTATGGGTAAAGAACTCATAAGAGTTTTGGTTGTGAAGGGCACTGTCGGATAATAACCCGGCAATGGGTATGGCGGTCCACAACGGGGCTGATGTGAGTATCGGTATTCAGCCAGAGGAAGAAGGAATGCCAAGGCATCAGATTATAGAAACAACTGACTAATCCAGAGCTCAAATGCAAAGGAATTGTGATTTACAAAGCGAAGGATCAGAAGCAGACGCTCTGATCAAGGATGGATAAGTTCAATATACTTAGGGGCACAATCGATGACAATTTGATTGGCGAGAACCAGCTCACGTTTGAAATGACGTCTGAGCTAGAAGGATGAATTCTAGGATATGACTGAGGATTGAGAGGATTCACATCATATTGGATCAACAGACTTAAAATGATAATGACAAAGGATGTCAATAAGATTACCAGACTTATAGGATTTAATCCCAATGCAAGCAACCAAGAATTTCAAGAGCAATAGGTTGTTGAGGATCCTTGAAAGATCGATTGGTATTTCAAAAGCTTTTGTGCAATACCAGAATCAACTGGGGATGAGCGGATACTCGATGAGTGCGAGAAATTATCCGTAGGGATATTCAGGTGGCAAAGAACTGCAAGTCAGTAGCCACAAAGTATTCTCAGAACAATAGAGAGAATTTTCGGTGTATCTTGTAATAACAAGAGCAGCCGGGAATAAAGGTAAGAACGACAAGTGTATGTATTTATTCATAGGGATATATCGATAATAGGGAATTTCAAAAGTGACGGGCACAAGGGTCTCGGGAATGATCGAAGAGCATCTTCAACATCTTCTGGTGCAGCCGACGATCATCTGTGATAAGGGGGCTCTCCGGGAGAAGTAGTTATGAGAACTTAGAGTCAGATTTAGTAAAATATTTTAACCTGAATAGAAGAGATGTCAGAGTCCCAGAGTATAGGTCAAGGAGTAAAAGATCCTACTACCACCCGATGGCGACGTGTGCCCGTAAGACACACAACCATGTTAGTAAAAGTTTTGCAATGTCTAGACTCGACTTCGGCCAAAGAGTTGGAAGGGGGATTCCTACAGGCAGTCGGCTCTGATACCAACTTGTGACGCCCCCGATTCAATCATACACTAATCATGCACGCAAATGTGTACGATCAAGATTAGGGACTCACGGGAAGATATCACAACACAAATCTACAAATAAAATAAGTCATACATGTTGGGGAACGTTGCAGAAAATTAAAATTTTTCCTACGGTTTCACCAAGATCCATCTATGAGTTCATCTAGCAACGAGTATTCAGATTAGATAGCATCTACATACCACTTTGTAGATCGCAACGGAAGCGTTCGAGTGAACGTGGATGAGGTAGTCGTACTTGCCGTGATCCAATTCACCGATGATCTAGTACCGAACGGACGGCACCTCCGCGTTCAACACACGTACGGGACGGGAGACGTCTCCTCCTTCTTGATCCAGCAAGGGGGAAGGAGAGGTTGAGGAAGATCCAGCACGACGGTGTGGTGGTGGATGCAGCAGAACTCCGGCAGGGCTTCGCTAAGCAACTACGGGAGGAGGAGGAGGTGTTGCAGGGAGGAGGGGGCGCCAGGGCATTAGGGTTGGTTTGCTCCTCCTTTTCCCCACTATATATAGGGCCAAGGGAGAGGGGGAGGCGCAGCCCTTGCCCCTTCCTCCAAGGAAGGGTGCGGCCAAGGGTGGGGAGGAGTCCATCCTCCCCAAGGCACCTCGGAGGTGCCTTCCCCTTGTAGGACTCTCCCCTTTTTTTTCCTCTCTTGGCGCATGGGCCTCTTGGGGCTGGTGCCCTTGGCCCATATAGGCCAAGGCGCACCCCCTACAGCCCATGTGGCCCCCCGGGGCAGGTGGACCCCCCCGGTGGACCCCCGGGACCCCTCTGGTGGTCCCGGTACAATATCGATAACACCGAAACTTGTCCCGATGGCCAAAATAGCACTTCCTATATATAATTCTTTACCTCCGGACCATTCCGGAACTCCTCGTGACGTCCAGGATCTCATCCGGGACTCCGAACAACATTCGGGTTACTGCACATACATATCTTCACAACCCTAGCGTCACCGAACCTTAAGTGTGTAGACCCTACGGGTTCGGGAGACATGCAGACATGACCGAGACGGCTCTCGGGCAATAACCAACAGCGGGATCTGGATACCCATGTTGGCTCCCACATGCTCCACGATGATCTCATCGGATGAACCACGATGTCCAGGATTCAATCAATCCCGTATACGATTCCCTTTGTCAATCGGTATTTTACTTGCCCGAGATTCGATCGTCGGTATCCCAATACCTCGTTCAATCTCGTCATCGGCAAGTCACTTTTCTCGTTACCGTAATGCATGATCCCGTGATCAAACACTTTGATCACATTGAGCTCATTATGATGATGCATTACCGAGAGGGCCCGGTGATACCTCTCCGTCAAGCGGAGTGACAAATCCCAGTCTCGATCCATGTCAACCCAACAGACACTTTCAGAGATACCCGTAGTATACCTTTATAGTCACCCAGTTACGTTGTGACGTTTGGCATACCCAAAGCACTCCTACGGTATCCGGGAGTTACACGATCTCATGGTCTAAGGAAAGGATACTTGACATTGGAAAACTCTAGCAAACGAACTATGCGATCTTATGCTATGTTTAGGATTGGGTCTTTGTCCATCACATCATTCTCCTAATGATGTGATCCCGTTATCGATGACATCCAATGTCCATAGTCAGGAAACCATGACTATCTGTCGATTAACGAGCTAGTCAACTAGAGGCTCACTAGGGACATATTGTTGTCTGTTATTCACACATGTATTACGATTTCCGGTTAACACAATTATAGCACGAATAAAGACAATTATCATGAATAAGGAAATATAATAATAATGCTTTTATTATTGCCTCTAGGGCATATTTCCAAGAGTCTCCCACTTGCACTAGAGTCAATAATCTAGTTACATTGTGATGAATCGAACACCCATAGAGTTCTGGTGCTGATCATGTTTTGCCTTAGGGAGAGGTTTAGTCAACGGATCTGCGATATTCAGATCCGTGTGCACTTTACAAATTTCTATGTCTCCATCTTGAACATTTTCACGAATGGAGTTGAAGCGACGCTTGATATGCCTAGTCTTCTTGTGAAACCTGGGCTCCTTTGCAAGTGCAATAGCTCCAGTGTTGTCACAGAAGAGCTTGATTGGCCCCGACGCATTGGGTATGACTCCGAGGTCGGTGATGAACTCCTTCACCCAAATTGCTTCATGTGCTGCCTCCGAGGCTGCCATGTACTCCGCTTCACATGTAGATCCCGCCACGACGCTTTGCTTGCAACTGCACCAGCTTACTGCCCCACCATTCAAAATATACACGTATCCGGTTTGTGACTTAGAGTCATCCAGAACTGTGTCGAAGCTAGCGTCGACGTAACCTTTTACGACGAGCTCTTCGTCACCTCCATAAACGAGAAACATTTCCTTAGTCCTTTTCAGGTACTTCAGGATATTCTTGACCGTTGTCCAGTGTTCCTTGCCGGGATTACTTTGGTACCTTCCTACCAAACTTACGACAAGGTTTACATCAGGTCTGGTACACAGCATGGCATACATAATAGAACCTATGGCTGAGGCATAGGGGATGACGCTCATCTCTTCTATATCTTCTGCCGTGGTCGGACATTGAGCTGAGCTCAATTTCACACCTTGTAATACAGGTAAGAACCCTTTCTTAGATTGATCCATATTGAACTTCTTCAATATTTTATCAAGGTATGTGCTTTGTGAAAGACCTATGAGGCGTCTCGATCTATCTCTATAGATCTTGATGCCTAATATATATGCAGCTTCTCCAAGGTCCTTCATTGAAAAACTTTTATTCAAATAGGCCTTAATGCTGTCCAAGAGTTCTATATCATTTCCCATCAAAAGTATGTTGTCTACATATCATATGAGAAATGCTACAGAGCTCCCACTCACTTTCTTGTAAACACAGGCTTCTCCATAAGTCTGTGTAAACCCAAACGCTTTGATCATCTCATCAAAGCGAATGTTCCAACTCCGAGATGCTTGCACCAGCCCATAAATCGAGCGTTGGAGCTTGCACACCTTGTCAGCATTCTTAGGATCGACAAAACCTTCCGTCTGCATCATATACAATCCTTCCTTAAGGAAACCATTAAGGAATGCCGTTTTGACGTCCATTTGCCATATCTCATAATCATAGTATGCGGCAATTGCTAACATGATTCGGACGGACTTCAGCTTCGCTACCGGTGAGAAAGTCTCATCGTAGTCAACCCCTTGAACTTGTCGATAACCCTTAGCGACAAGCCGAGCTTTATAGATGGTCACATTACCATCCGCGTGTGTCTTCTTCTTAAAGATCCATTTATTTTCTATGGCTCGCCGTTCAACGGACAAGTCAGTCAAAGTCCATACTTCGTTTTCATACATGGATCCTATCTCGGATTTCATGGCTTCCAGCCATTTGTCAGAATCCGGGCCCGCCATTGCTTCCTCATAGTTCGAAGGTTCACCGTTGTCTAACAACATGATTTCCAAGACAGGGTTGCCGTACCACTCTGGTGCGGAACGTGTCCTTGTGGACCTTCGAATTTCAGTAGGAGCTTGATCAGAAGTATCTTGATCATAATCATTAATTTCCTCTCTAGTCGGTGCAGGCACCTCAGGAACGATTTCTTGGGTTTCGCCATTTTCCGGTTCAAGAGGTAACACTTCATCAAGTTCTACTTTCCTCCCACTTACTTCTTTCGAGAGAAACTCTTTCTCTAGAAAGGATCCATTCTTGGCAACAAAGATCTTGCCTTCGGATCTGTGGTAGAAGGTATACCCAACAGTTTCTTTTGGGTATCCTATGAAGACGCATTTTTCCGATTTGGGTTCGAGCTTTTCAGGTTGAAGTTTCTTGACATAAGCATCGCATCCCCAAACTTTTAGAAACGACAGCTTGGGTTTCTTCCCAAACCATAATTCATACGGTGTCGTCTCAACGGATTTCGACGGAGCCCTATTTAAAGTGAATGCGGCAGTCTCTAAAGCATAGCCCCAAAAAGATAGCGGTAAGTCGGTAAGAGACATCATAGATCGCACCATATCTAATAGAGTGCGATTACGACGTTCGGACACACCATTACGCTGAGGTGTTCCAGGCGGCGTGAGTTGTGAAACTATTCCACATTTTCTTAAGTGTGTGCCAAATTCGTGACTCAAGTATTCTCCTCCACGATCTGATCGTAGAAACTTGATCTTTCTATCACGTTGATTTTCAACCTCACTCTGAAATTCCTTGAACTTTTCAAAGGTCTCAGACTTGTGTTTCATTAAGTAGATATACCCATATCTACTCAAGTCATCAGTGAGGGTGAGAACATAACGATAGCCACCGCGAGCCTCAACACTCATTGGACCACACACATTGGTATGTATGATTTCCAATAAGTTGGTTGCTCGCTCCATTGTTCCTGAGAACGGAGTCTTGGTCATTTTACCCATGAGGCATGGTTCGCACGTGTCAAATGATTCATAATCAAGAGACTCTAAAAGTCCATCTGCATGGAGCTTCTTCATGCGTTTGACACCTATGTGACCAAGGCGGCAGTGCCACAAATATGTGGGACTATTGTTATCAACTTTAACTCTTTTGGTATCACACTATGAATATGTGTATCATCATGTACGAGATTCATTAAGAATAAACCATTAACCATCGGAGCATGACCATAAAACATATCTCTCATATAAATAGAACAATCATTATTCTCGGATTTAAATGAGTAGCCATCTCGAATTAAGCGAGACCCAGATACAATGTTCATGCTCAAACTTGGCACTAAATAACAATTATTGAGGTTTAAAACTAATCCCGTAGGTAAATGTAGAGGCAGCGTGCCGATGGCAATCACATCGACCTTGGAACCATTCCCGACGCGCATCCTCACCTCGTCCTTCGCCAGTCTCCGTTTATTCCGCAGCTCCTGCTTTGAGTTACAAATGTGAGCAACTGCACCGGTATCAAATACCCAAGAGCTACTACGAGTACTGGTAAGGTACACATCAATTACATGTATATCACATATACCTTTGGTTTTGCCGGCCTTCTTGTCCGCTAAGTATTTGGGGCAGTTCCGCTTCCAGTGACCACTTCCCTTGCAATAAAAGCACTCAGTTTCGGGCTTGGGTCCATTCTTTGGCTTCTTCCCGGCAACTTGCTTACCGGGCGCGGCAACTTCCTTGCCGTCCTTCTTGAAGTTCTTTTTACCCTTGCCCTTCTTGAACTTAGTGGTTTTATTCACCATCAACACTTGATGCTCCTTCTTGATTTCTACCTCTGCTGATTTCAGCATAGCATATACTTCAGGAATGGTCTTTACCATCCCCTGCATATTGTAGTTCATCACAAAGCTCTTGTAGCAAGGTGGAAGCGACTGGAGGATTCTGTCAATGACCGCTTCTTCCGGGAGATTAACTTCCAGTTGAGTCATGCGGTTGTGCAACCCAGACATTTTGAGTATGTGTTCACTGACAGAACTATTTTCCTCCATCTTACAACTAAAGAATTTGTCGGAGACTTCATATCTCTCGACCCGGGCATGAGCTTGGAAAACCATTTTCAGCTCTTCGAACATCTCATATGCTCCATGTCTCTCAAAACGCTTTTGGAGCCCCGGCTCTAAGCTGTAAAGCATGCCGCACTGAACGAGGGAGTAATCATCGCAGCGTGACAGCCAAGCATTCATAACGTCTTGTTCTGCAGGGAGAATAGGTGCGTCACCCAGCGGTGCTCTTAGGACATAATCTTTCTTGGCAGCTATGAGGATAATCCTCAGGTTTCGGACCCAGTCCGTATAGTTGCTACCATCGTCTTTCAGCTTGGTTTTCTCTAGGAACGCGTTGAAGTTGAGGACTATGTTGGCCATTTGATCTACAAGACATATTGTAAATATTTAGACTAAGTTCATGATAATAAAGTTCATTTAATCAAATTATTTAATGAACTCCCACTTAGATAGACATCCCTCTTCTAGTCATCTAAGTATTACATGATCCGAGTCAACTAGGCCGTGTCCGATCATCACGTGAGACGGACTAGCCAACATCGGTGAACATCTTCATGTTGATCGTATCTTCTATACGACTCATGCTCGACCTTTCGGTCTTCTGTGTTCCGAGGCCATGTCTGTACATGCTAGGCTCGTCAAGTCAACCTAAGTGTTTTGCGTGTGTAAATCTGGCTCACACCCGTTGTATGCGAACGTAAGGACCTATCACACCCGATCATCACATGGTGCTTCGGAACGACGAACCTTAGCAATGGTGCACAGTTAGGGTGAACACTTTCTTGAAATTATTATGAGGGATCATCTTATTTACTACCGTCGTTCTAAGTAAACAAGATGCAAAACATGATAAACATCACATGCAATCAAATAATAAACGTGACATGATATGGCCAATATCACATAGCTCCTTTGATCTCCATCTTGGGGCTCCATGATCATCTTGTCACCGGCTTGACACCATGATCTTCATCATCATGATCTTCATCATCGTGTCTCCATGAAGTTGCCGCCAACTATTACTTCTACTACTATGGCTAACGCGTTTAGCAATAAAGTAAAGTAACTTACATGGCGATTCTCAATGACACGCAGGTCATACAAAAAATAAAGACAACTCCTATGGCTCCTGCCGGTTGTCATACTCATCGACATGCAAGTCGTGATTCCTATTACAATAGCATGAACATCTCATACATCACATATAGATCATTCATCATACATCACAACTTTGGCCATATCATATCACAAAGCACTTGCTGCAAAAACAAGTTAGACGTCCTCTAATTGTTGTTGCAAGTTTTACGTGGCTGAATTAGGGTTCCAGCAAGAACGTTTTCTTACCTACGTTCAAACCACAACGTGAATTGTCAATCTCTATTTACCCTTCATAAGGACCCTGTTCATCGAATCTGATCCAACTAAAGTAGGAGAGACAGACACCCGCTAGCCACCTTATGCAACTAGTGCATGTTAGTCGGTGGAACCGGTCTCACCTAAGCGTACGTGTAAGGTTGGTCCGGGCCGCTTCATCCCACAATACCGCTGAATCAAGATTGACTAGTAACGGCAAGAAGAATTGACAACATCTACGCCCACAACAAATTGTGTTCTACTCGCGCAAGAAGAACTACGCATAGACCTAGCTCATGATGCCACTGTTGGGGAACGTTGCAGAAAATTAAAAATTTTCCTACGGTTTCACCAAGATCCATCTATGAGTTCATCTAGCAACGAGTATTCAGATTAGATAGCATCTACATACCACTTTGTAGATCGCAACGGAAGCGTTCGAGTGAACGTGGATGAGGTAGTCGTACTTGCCGTGATCCAATTCACCGATGATCTAGTACCGAACGGACGGCACCTCCGCGTTCAACACACGTACGGGACGGGAGACGTCTCCTCCTTCTTGATCCAGCAAGGGGGAAGGAGAGGTTGAGGAAGATCCAGCACGACGGTGTGGTGGTGGATGCAGCAGAACTCCGGCAGGGCTTCGCTAAGCAACTACGGGAGGAGGAGGAGGTGTTGCAGGGAGGAGGGGGCGCCAGGGCATTAGGGTTGGTTTGCTCCTCCTTTTCCCCACTATATATAGGGCCAAGGGAGAGGGGGAGGCGCAGCCCTTGCCCCTTCCTCCAAGGAAGGGTGCGGTCAAGGGTGGGGAGGAGTCCATCCTCCCCAAGGCACCTCGGAGGTGCCTTCCCCTTGTAGGACTCTCCCTTTTTTTTTCCTCTCTTGGCGCATGGGCCTCTTAGGGCTGGTGCCCTTGGCCCATATAGGCCAAGGCGCACCCCCTACAGCCCATGTGGCCCCCCGGGGCAGGTGGACCCCCCCGGTGGACCCCCGGGACCCCTCTGGTGGTCCCGGTACAATATCGATAACACCGAAACTTGTCCCGATGGCCAAAATAGCACTTCCTATATATAATTCTTTACCTCCGGACCATTCCGGAACTCCTCGTGACGTCCGGGATCTCATCCGGGACTCCGAACAACATTCGGGTTACTGCACATACATATCTTCACAACCCTAGCGTCACCGAACCGTAAGTGTGTAGACCCTACGGGTTCGGGAGACATGCAGACATGACCGAGACGGCTCTCGGGCAATAACCAACAACGGGATCTGGATACCCATGTTGGCTCCCACATGCTCCACGATGATCTCATCGGATGAACCACGATGTCGAGGATTCAATCAATCCCGTATACGATTCCCTTTGTCAATCGGTATTTTACTTGCCCGAGATTCGATCGTCGGTATCCCAATACCTCGTTCAATCTCGTCATCGGCAAGTCACTTTTCTCGTTACCGTAATGCATGATCCCGTGATCAAACACTTTGATCACATTGAGCTCATTATGATGATGCATTACCGAGAGGGCCCGGTGATACCTCTCCGTCAAGCGGAGTGACAAATCCCAGTCTCGATCCATGTCAACCCAACAGACACTTTCAGAGATACCCGTAGTATACCTTTATAGTCACCCAGTTACGTTGTGACGTTTGGCATACCCAAAGCACTCCTACGGTATCCGGGAGTTACACGATCTCATGGTCTAAGGAAAGGATACTTGACATTGGAAAACTCTAGCAAACGAACTATGCGATCTTATGCTATGTTTAGGATTGGGTCTTTGTCCATCACATCATTCTCCTAATGATGTGATCCCGTTATCGATGACATCCAATGTCCATAGTCAGGAAACCATGACTATCTGTCGATTAACGAGCTAGTCAACTAGAGGCTCACTAGGGACATATTGTTGTCTGTTATTCACACATGTATTACGATTTCCGGTTAACACAATTATAGCACGAATAAAGACAATTATCATGAATAAGGAAATATAATAATAATGCTTTTATTATTGCCTCTAGGGCATATTTCCAACAATACAAGCATCATAATACAAGCTAGGGGCCTCGAGGGCTCGAATACAAGTGCTCGATCATAGACGAGTTAGCGGAAGCAACAAAATCTGAGTACAGACATAAGTTAAACAAATTTGCCTTAAGAAGGCTAGCACAAACTGGGATACAGATCGAACGAGGCGCATGCCTCCTGCCTGGAATCCTCCTAACTACTCCTGGTCGTCGTCAGCGGGCTGCACGTAGTAGTAGGCACCTCCTGAGTAGTAGGAGTCGTCGTCGAAGGTGGCGTCTGGATCCTGGGCTCCAGCATCTGGTTGCGGCAACCGGGTAGAAGGGAAAGGGGGAAAGGGGGAGAAAAGCAACCGTGAGTACTAATCCAAAGTACTCGCAAGCAAGGAGCTACTCTACATATCCATGGATATATGTGTAAAGGGCCATATCAGTGGGCTGAACTGCAGAATGCCAGAATAAGAGGGGGATAGCTAATCCTGTCAAAGACTACGCTTCTGGCAGCCTCCGTCTTGCAGCATATAGAAGAGAGTAGACTGAAGTCCTCCAAGTAGCATCGCATAGCATAATCCTACCCGGCGATCCCCTCCTCGATGCCCTGTTAGAGAGCGATCACCGGGTTGTATCTGGCACTTGGAAGGGTGTGTTTTATTAAGTATCCAGTTCTAGTTGTCATAAGGTCAAGGTACAACTCCGGGTCCTCCTTTTACCGAGGGACACGGCTATTCGAATAGATTAACTTCCCTGCAGGGGTGCACCACATAATCCAACACGCTTGATCCCATTTGGCCAGACACACTTTCCTGGGTCATGCCCGGCCTCGGAAGATCAACACGTCGCAGCCCCACCTAGGCACAACAGAGCGGTCAGCACGCCGGTCTAAACCTATGCGCGCAGGGGTCTGGGCCCATCGCCCTGAGCACACCTGCACGTTGCGTACGCGACCGTAAGCAGATCTAGCCCCCTTAATACAAGTGCGAGCTTACGATCCAATGCGGCGCGCGCCACCCAGTCGCTGACGTCAAGAAGTGCTTTGGCTGATACCACGACGCCGAGTGCCCATATCTTTCCCGCGTAGTTGGTTAGTGCGTATAGACCAAATGGCCAGACTCAGATCAAATACCCAGATCTCGTTAAGCGTGTTAAGTATCCGCGAACGCCAACAGGGCCAGGCTCACCTCTCACCCAGGTAGCCCCGAACTGCCCTGCCGCTCCGCCACAAAGATCCACACAGAGGGCCGTCGGGACAAAGGTCCTTTCAGCCCCCAATCCGTGAATCACTCGCGGGTACTCCTCGAGCCAACCCGACTTTGGTCACCACATGTACCATGTATATAGTATATACCCGTGACCACCTCTCGAGTGATCACGGCCCGATAGTATAGCACAGCAGACGGACAAGAATGTAGGGCCACTGATGGTAAACTAGCATCCTAAACTAAGCAAGTAGGATTGCAGGTAAAGGTATCAACAGTAGTATCAAAGACAGGCTATGCATCAGGATAGGAATAACGAAAGCAGTAACATGCTACACTACTCTAATGCAAGCAGTATAGAGGAGAGTAGGCGATATCTGGTGATCAAGGGGGGGGGGCTTGCCTGGTTGCTCTGGCAAGAGAGAGGGGTCGTCAACTCCGTAGTCGAACTGGGCAGCAGCAGCGTCGGTCTCGGTGTCTATCGAGAGAAGAGGGGGAGAAACAATAAATATTTAAGCAAGCAGATGCATAGTGATGCATGACATGACAAGTAACGGCGTTAGAGGTGCCCTAACGCGGTATTGGATGATACCGGTGAAGGGGGGAAACATCCGGGAAAGTTTTCCCGGGGTTTCGCGTTTTCGAGCAGAGGAGCCGGAGGGTGAAAGTTGCGAGTTGGATAGGTTAGGGATGTGTGGTGGACGAACGGGCTGCGTATCCGGGTTCGTCTCGTCGTTCTGAGCAACTTTCATGTACAAAGTTTTTTTCATCTGAGCTACGGTTTATTTTATATTAATTTTTAAAGTTTTAAATCATTTTTAGGATTAACAGAATTAATTTAATCAAAAGCATTTATGACATCATCCTGACGTCAGCATGATGCAAGCGGTCAAAGTTGACCGTTGACCAGTCAACTAATGTGTGGGCCCCGCACGTCATAGGTGGTTAACTAATTAACCAATTTAATTAGTTTAAATAACAGATTAGTCAGGTTAATTAATTAGGCTTAACTTAGATTGATTAACATGATTAATTAAGTTAATTAATTACCTTAATTAATTAATCATATTATTAATATTTATTTTTATTTAATTCCTTTTTTTAAAGCCAGGGCGCTGGGGTCTCCTCGTCAGCGGCCACAGGTGGCCTTGCGGGCGCGCGGGTGCGGGCGAAGGGGGTTTGCCCGCACGCCAGTGGCCACCTGGGAAGGGGGCGCGGCCCCGGCGGCTGCCGAAGCAGGCCGGTGTCGGCGTAGGGCGGTGAGCAGCAACGGGAGGGGGCGAGCAGGCACAGCGGCCATGGCGCGAGGCGAGGCGCGGGCGCGCGGGCAGAGGCGGGGCATGGCGGGAGCGGCGGCTACCGACCAGTGCTATGTGGCGCTGGCAGGGGAGCACAGGGGACGGCGCCTGCGCGGCCGGGCGAGCAGCGGGCGAAACGGGGCATGGCCAGGGCGTGGGCGCGCGCGGTGGGTGCGGGGGCGTGCCTGGGCGAGGCCAGGGGACGCCGCAAGTGCGTGCGAGAGCAGGGGCTACGGCACGGGCTCACGCGCCAGGGCGCGTGCGGATGCGCGCAAGGCGCGACCTCGAGCGGCGTGCAGGGAATGGGTGTGGGGCGAGGGCCGATGTGGCTGGCCCAGGCGCGGGTCGAGCATGGCGGCGGTGGCGCGGCTTGCCGTCGAGCGAGACTAGCACAAGCGGGGGGGGGGGCACAACGGAGCCAGGGAAAGAGGGCGCGCCCACGGCGGAGCGTGCGCGCGACACGGCGGAGAAAGGAGGAAGGGGGAGGCTCACAGGGCCGGTAGGGAATTGGCAGTGGGCTCGAGGAGGACGGGGGCGACGGCGAGCTCAAGGCGTTGGTGCCGCGGCGGGGCGGCGCGCGTCCACGGTGTCCGGCGAGGAGGGGGTGAGGACGACGCAGTTCGACGGGGAGGCAACGCCGACGAGGTGGCTCTGTAGTTGGCGGGGATCGGCCACGGGGAGGTCCAGTGGCGCCGGGCTCGAACGCCCCGATCCCGATCTGGATCGGGGAGGGAGGGAGAGAGGGAGTGGGAGCGAGTGGGGGGGGAAGTGGGGTTCGGGGGGCGGTTAGGGTTTCGGGGGAACAGATAAGGTGAGGGGGGGGGCGTGGCCGGTTGGGCCGAATGGGTGAATGGGCCGGCCCGTTGGGTCTGCTGGCCCAGGGGGTCTTTCTCTTTTTTTTTGTTTCCTTCCTGTTTTCTTTTTCCTTTTGTATTTTCTTTCTGTTTTATTTATTTTAAATTACTTAGGCATTTTATAAAAATGGGTTTGTTGCACCATAATTACCTTTGTAATATTTAGTACAAACCAAACATTTTTATTTTAATGTTTGAAAACTTCTATTATTTACCAAACTTTGACTTTGAATTTTTGACCGGTTTTGTTCTAACGATAGATTAGCAGCAGTAATCGTGGTGACTAGGCACCATTAGCGTGGGATCACTGTAGCATAATTATCCGGGCGTTACACCTGCCTGCACGCACGCGCACTCCGGAATCGGAGGCGTCCGCCGCCCGCCGCCTGCCGCGAGAGGCAGCAGGCAAGTGAGAGGCAGCGGCGGAGCAGTCCATGCGCCGCCACCGCGGGATGCCAGCGGAGCCCGACGAGGATGAGCGGCTCCTCGCTTGGATCCACCTTCGGTCACCCACGATGGCGAAGACGGACACTCGCCTCTAAGGCGGAAGAACGCGAAGGCGCTCCGGCTTACCATAGAGTAGTTGGAGCGCGAGGCAAAGGAGGCAGTGGCGGAGGTGGCTCGGCTTGCGAAGTTGAAGCGGTAGCAGGACAAGGCAGTCCACCGGATGAAGGGGCTGATCGTCCTCCCTGACTCCAACTCCGATGGCAGCAATGGCGACGACCACAACTCCATCTCCTCCAACGACAACGAAGATCCTCCATCAGCCGCGGACGCCTACAACTACGTCGACGACTGGAAGAGAAAAGGCCCGGCGAGGAAGTGGTGAAGACGCTCCTCCTCCTACATTTTTATTGTTTTTAGTTGGTGAAGTTTAGAACTTGTCCGGCGATGAACTGCCATGATCTTTTGGATGATGTACATTTTGTTTATGTGCATTTGCTTGACCGTTTGATGCTGATTTCGTTGTGCGTTCTTTGATCATGTAGAGTTGCTCTTATGTTGCATGCTTAGTATGGATATAGGGTGCCGGACATGAGGTACGCAGATGTAGAGAGGGAAATTTGAGGCGTTACCAAGATTTTGAGGCGTTTGTGATAACTTCGTTTATCTTAAGATTTTGTGTTGGTTCAGTATCTCAGACGAGCTCATGGGATAGGGTGTGCGTGCGTGTGTTTATAGTGATACGGATATAAACATCTTTAATTGTACTGTGTTTAAAAATAAAAAACATGCATCTAGTAGAAAATAAAAAAGAAAATAAGCGTCTCGTATAAAAAAGGAGGTAAACCAAGCGGAGATTATTCGAAACAAACTTAATTGGTACAAAGTGACACAAATTTATGGCTAACGAAGCTTCATCCGAAGAAGCTAAAAATTAATCAATTAATCAAAACTAAAAGTGCTGGAGAAAGGAGATGCGCGGATCTCGATGCGCCGCTGGCGCACTACCGAGCGTCATCACTTGCGTCGGTCGGTCGCTGAAAAGTGAAAACCAACTATCCTAAAAGAATATCAATCACTCCCTCAAGAAAAAAGAAAAAAGAATATTCATCACAAAAACTGAATAGAGCGGGGGTACTAGAAAAGGCTCGTGCAAAAATAAGGACTACTACTACTCGAAATGTTTTTTTTCTTCGAGATGTACTACTCGAAATGGTTGAAGAAACGGAAGCTCCTAGAGACGCGGGGGCCATTGACCGGCCGCACCTTCCACCTCGCCTCGCCTCACCTACCCGCTCCCTCTCCCACTCCACGGCTGCACCGCACCTGCTCCATTGGAAGGGAGCAAACCCTCCGTCGCCTATTTAGCCGAGACCCCGAGCGTGGTCTTCTCCATCCCATCCCATCCGCAGCGGCTTTACCTACCTAGAAGAAGAGAGAAAAAAGGTTCGAGTGCGTTCCAGAGTGAGGAGTGAGAAGAGATGGCTCCGGTGAAGCTGTACGGCGCGACCCTGTCGTGGAACGTCACCAGGTGCGTGGCGGCGCTGGAGGAGGCCGGCGTCGAGTACGAGCTCGTCCCCATCAACTTCGGCACCGGCGAGCACAAGAGCCCCGACCACCTCGCCAGGAACGTACGTACTAGTATGCCCTAACCGCCGCCCTCCCCTTGGATTTATCATTTACCATCCGTGACTGTCGATAGTTCGGCCTTGTGGCCTGTGCTGTCTGCTTGCCTCTAATTTCACGAGGATGATGTCGATTCGTTCGGTCCTCGTGCTGCGATCGGCGGAACAAAAGTCAGTCAACTCCCGGCGAGGGGTCGCTTCCATGCCTGTTTAGTTTAGCGGGGGCCGGAGAGATGTCGCTGTCGCTCTCGTATAATCTAGTATATCACGGTTCGAATTTCAGAAGAAAAAAGTATCACGATTCGAGACTGGGGTTCGATATTTACAAATCATTCGAGTAGTATACGGTATGAGTTTTCCCGCAGCTCGTCTCAGATCGGCGAGCCATTTGGGCGTGGACCGCGTGGTGACCTTAAATAATACCTCGGCTGCTACCCAATCTTTTTAGTCACTTGACTTTAGCCCACTTGCAGTGTGGATAAATCCCCACATCCACACGTCCCACGCCACCGGCCACCTACTTCACTGTACTCCTAAACCTCGTAAATACAAAGATTTGGATTCGGTGTGGAAATTTATTCTAGATGTGTTAGTGCTATGCTAGTTCGTGGGTACTACCTTGACAGATTAATCTTGCAGCAAATTCCAAACTCAAGCAGTATACAGTGTGAGCAAATCTGAAGCACTTCCTGCACCCAGCACCGACGCCACCACCCACCCTGTTATATTACAAATTGTGTCACTTTGTACCAATAGATCTCCCCCCTAAACCTTGTAGTACTAAGTACAATTGTTTGGATTAACTGTAAAAAACTTGGATCTGGATGTGCCCTTTAATCCTCTGCTAGCTCGGTTAGAGATTTTTTTTTTAGGTCTTATAGGTTAGTCATCCCTATCCATTGACTTGTTTCTTATCAATACACCGCATACATCCATCAGATTTGCTTGGTGGTAGGGAAGGTGTGGTAATAATAGGGTGGGTGTTAAGGTTTGTAAGAAGCATATTCTCTTCCAGTATGATGCATTACCTGTGTTCCTCACGGAACAGACAATCCTTGGTTCAGCAAACTATCTTAAAACATTAACCCAGGAGTCCCAAGCAACCTGCCAATGCTCAGAAAGTCTACAGCAAAACATAAAGCAGAGCCAAATGTAGCCTGCATTCAGTACCACCCATTATGTCCTGTCGCATTTTTTTTGTTCCACAGCAACGACACAGCAGCATCTCATGGAGACACTACAAAAAAACATGCATAAGTCATATTTTGTTTGACCACCTAATCTTAGTGTGATAGTAATTGTGACATGTGGTTTCTGTTTTTAGAGTTTTGACACAGGATAGAACTCATTCTTTTCATGTTGTTCTCTGCAGCCCTTTGGCCAGGTGCCAGCTCTGCAGGATGGTGACTTGTACGTCTTCGGTATGATGCTACCTCTTAAGACGTTCTCTCTTTTCTACCCCTCATAGGCTTAAATGGTACCTTAGCCTTTACTAGAAACAAAGGAACAGTTTCATTTGGGTTAATGAGAAACCTTTGAAGGTGTTCTTCACACATTAGTATGTGATGACATGAGTAAAAAACAATGTTAATTGTTAGCTGCCGCCTGGCATTATATTAGGAGTTATACCTTTTTGGAGTTTTAATCCACTACCCTCGTATGCTTGAAGCTTGAGTTTTGAATGATGAGGTAATAATTACTCCCTCCGTTCCAAAATAGATGACTCAACTTTGTACTAAATTTAGTACAAAGTTAGGTCATCTATTTTGGAACGGAGGGAGTATATGTTTAACAACCACAAGCATAGTCGGAAGACAAAAACATGAGTTATGGTAAGGTTTCCCAAACAATCATATAGTCTATGCTTATGAGTTCTAATTTGAAATCTTATCAAGTTTAGAAATGATAATTTTACTAATTTTAGACCGATTTATTGAAATGGAATAAAACAGTACCATACTCCCTTCAGAATCATCATAACTCTGGTTCTACTCTCTTTTTCTCTTTGTACTAGAATCGCGTGCTATTTGCAAGTATGCGTGCCGCAAGAACAAGCCAGAGCTGTTGAAGGAGGGCAACATCAAGGAGTCAGCAATGGTGGATGTGTGGCTCGAGGTGGAGGCCCATCAGTACACCGCCGCTCTGAACCCCATTCTCTTCGAGTGCCTTATCCATCCTATGCTTGGGGGAGCCACTGACCAGAAGGTCATCGACGACAACCTTGTTAAGATCAAGAACGTGTTGACGGTGTATGAGGCCCACCTGAGCAAGTCCAAGTACCTGGCTGGAGACTCCCTCAGTCTTGCGGACCTTAACCATGTGTCTGTCACCCTGTGCTTGGCGGCTACACCCTACGCGTCTCTGTTCGACGCGTACCCACATGTGAAGGCCTGGTGGACTGACCTGTTGGCGAGGCCGTCCGTCCAGAAGGTCGCTGCGCTGATGAAGCCATGATCTTAGTTTCTGGCGCTCGTTCGTCGCGAAATAAGCCGAGGTGTGTGCCCCCCGATGTGTGCCTGTACGAGTGTGTGTTCTTGTGATGTCTCCTCGTGTTGAATGTTCAGGCTTGTGCTTGCGATCCTGTCTAATCTTGTACTGAAATGAGCGTTCCTATGCTCTGGTTTAATAATAAATTGTGCCCAGGTATTTATCTCAGCTTTAATATTTTCTCATCTGTTGCTTCGGTGATCTGGCCATTAGCTATTTAGCTGCCTCTGTATCCTTTTTGGATGTGAGATGGGAGTCTGTTTCGGAAGACGCAGCGAAAATCTGAAGCAGATACATAAGATTGGGAACCTGTTTGTGCCATTTGATCCTCCTAAGTTGAATAGTTTCAACGGCCAGAGAACACCATATGATTCTTCTATATTGGATAGTTTCAACGGCCAAAGAGCACACCTAGCATGTGTAGTGATATTTGTCCAATGCTTCTTCACCGTGGTGTCATTGTTCAGAGGATGTTTGCACTCCTGTCACACAAGAGCTGAATCACGTCTGTAAAGATGATAAACAGGTTTCACTGGTGCAGTTTGCCGCGCCGAAGAGGGCCTCTGACATGCACAAGTGCTTAGATGAGGCGCTAAGTGAGGGTGTCCCAGACAAGGGGTCCTAACCTATGCGGCATGTTATCTATGGGCCGAGCTAATGGCCCACTAGCCGTCGCTCGGCATGTTATCTATGGGCCGAGCTAATGGCCCACTAGTCGTCGCTTGGAGGATAGCCGAAGCTGTGAACCTTGTAATCTAATAATCGGCATGTTTATTCCTAGTTGCGGTGCTCCCTCTACAAGAGAGATCCGATCGAGCTAGCTCTCCGTTCCCTTCCCTTTCCCGCTCCGTCGGCCACTCCGGCCGCGGCGGCCACCTCCCCCCATCGCTGGCCGCTCGGCCACTGACGCCACCCTCCCAGCCCCATGGGGCGCGGTCACTCGGTGCACTCCCGTGGCTCTGCACGCTCCAACTCGCGTGACAGCGAGGGATGGGGCCAGCCCGCCTCCATCCCAGATCTGCGCCAGTCCGGCGGTCCGTCTACAGATCCGGTCCCTTCGTCGCGACGCCGCCCCCCAGCCTGCTTGCTCTCATCCTCGGTTCTCTGCCGCGCCTCCTGCTCCGGGGGGAGTGCTCTGGGGCCGCAGACGCCTTCTCCACGCCGGATATTAGCAAGGATCGCCCAATGGAGCCGCTCCACCTAAAATCCATTGTGGTCTGCCCCTCACCCCGCGCCGACCACTCCTCTCCCGGCCAAGCTGATGGATGGACGCGGGTCCTGTCCCGCAACGCGCGCCGCGCCGCCGCACGCGCCCATGCCTCCCCCGCGCGCCCGCGGCACCCCCGAGGCCAGCGGCTCTCCTTTAATGCGAACGCTGCTCGGGCAGCCTTCTTAATGCGTTTCAGGGGGCTCTGTTTCCGGTGCCTCAGCTCCAAGCATCGCCGCGTCGATTGCAGGGATCCCATACACTGCATTGAATGCAAGCTGCCGGGCCACATCGCCAAGGACTGCCCCCAAGTCCGGCGAGGTCGTAGTGGTGGGCTGGCGCCCGCTGCTAGCCGTGCCCCTGTCCGCGAGAGGCTCCGCTTCCCCACGCCTCCTCCGCCTGCGCCGGCCAAGGGACAACCACAAGGTGGTGATCGAGTTGCCTGAGATGGAGCATCAGATGTTCCTCCTTCGCCGCCACGCCGTCCTCCTCATCTTCACGGCCGAGCGGCACGCGGCGAGCCCCATGTCCGTCGGCCGTGCCTTTGACTCCGTGCTCCGCACTCCGGCGCACCTGCTGCGAGTGACCAGCCACGACCCCGAGGACTTCCTCGTCCACTTCGAGCTGTCGGCGCACCAGGACAACGCCGTCCGACTGGGCTCCATCGACGTCGACGGCGTCGTCTTCACCATCAAGCCATGGCACGAGGACAACCACGACGACCATGAAGGCTTCCTCCTCCACGTCCGCGCCGTCATTGAGAAGATGCCCATGCACCTGTGGTCTGTCGACGGGGCGGCAAAGGTGCTCGGCGACAAATGCATCATCGACCGGCTCGACAGCCGCCCGCGCGAGGGCGGCCACACACGGACCTTCGCGAGTTGGGTGTGGGTGTACGACGTCGCCTTCATCCCCACCAAGCACACCATCTGGCGCGCGGCGCGCGGTGCCGGCCGCGTCAAGACCATACTGGGCTACTCGCCGCCCAACCGTGAGGTCCCTTCTCCATCCCGTGTCCGGCGCAACGTCATGCTCATCCACGTCGACCGCGTCGAAGATTGGATGCCGTTGGCGCCTCGCTCCTCGCACTCGGGCCAGAGCGGCATCCCGTCCTCTGGATCCGACGTTGATCGCCATTCCCGTGGGTCTACCCGGGGACGTGGTCGATGCACATCGAGGATGGCCAGGGGCAGGGCAGGCGCCAGCCCTCGGTGGTCTGCTCCTCTGGCTGTGGAGGGCTCCAGCTCGGGCCTCGCCGGGACCACAACGACAACCACGGGCCACAGGGTGGCCGGCGCTCCTGGGTCGCGGCCACGGTGGGCGCGAGCAACCGCCTCGGAGGAGCAACAGCGGCGCCGCACGCCAGCAAAGCAGGACGCCGATCAGCAGGCGCCACGGCAAGGACACCTGCCACGCTGGCAGCAGCCTCAGAGCCACCCTGCCTCTACCGCTGTTGTCGGGCCAAGCCGGGAGCACGGCTACGGAGCCGGCAGTAGCGGTGGCCTCTGACCCTGTCGCCGACTTCTTCGACTCGGCGGGCCGCGCACCTCTCCAGCCCGTCCGCGCAGACTGTAGCCTCCAGAAGATCGACCAGGCGATCGCTTCCATGCTTGCTGCCCCGCTCGAGTTCGCCTCCGGGCCCTCGACCGTGGCCTGCCGCACCATGCCCACGACGGTCTCCACTGAAGTTTAGCTTGGCGCCATAACGCAGTAGGTCCAGCAGCTACAGCTTCTCGGCAACGACGGCAATGACGAGCAGTCCGGCCTCTTCACCAACACCCCCGCTCCCCTTGTGCGTCACCCCCCTGCTCGACGCACCTCGGCACCGCCCAAGGCCCGTGCAGGGCCGACTAGGCAGAGCGCGCAGCAGGCAAGCAACACCTCAAACGTGCCTGTTGCGCAGCGTGCCTCTCTGCTCCTGGTCAAGAAGCTCGGCCTGCTGGGGCCGAAGGAGGCCATGACGGCCAAGGCGGCCGAAGCCCTCATCAAATGCTTTGATAAGCCGCTGTCTGACGAGGACATCTCCATCATCGCCAAACTCACCCGTCTTGACCCGCAGGCGCTGCGCATCGCCGGGGGCATGGCTGGCCCGGATGCCGCTGCTGAAGCTCTAGTTTAGTTATGTTAGTCGATCATAGCTATCTATGCTCTGTTAGTGTTAGTCTTGGTCTCCAGCAGCGCCTGGCCTTAAGACGAGTAGAGTTAGGATCCATGTTAGTTCTCCGTTATGTTAGAATTAGGGGAGGAGGTTCGCTTTCGTGCCAGAGGATCTTGGGGCCTATTGGTGGCCTCTGGCACGCCCCTGTTAAGCTGGTTGTGTATCTGTATCGCATGATCATCAATAGATTTGTGATGCTGTTGGAGAATTTGCCTGTGCCCAATGAATAACAACCAATTCTTCCTCGTGTCCTGGAATGTTAGAGGGTTGAACTCTCCGGCGAGGAGAGCTGATGTGTGTGAACTAGCCACTGCTCACAAAACCCCAATTCTTTGCATACATGAGACAAAGCTGGAATCGTGGTCGCCTAGCATCGTGCGCGAGCTGGGAGGAAACCGTTTGGATGGCTGCATGATCCTGCCGGTAGTTGGAACAAGAGGAGGTGCGGCGATCCTCTGGGACAAGAGCGTCGTGCAGCTTGACACACAGGCTGTGGGCTGCTTCTCGATCACAGCTAAGGTCATCCTCCTGCAGTGCTCCTCTTCATTCTGGCTGACAACTGTTTATGGTCCGGTCAACGATGGGCTCAAGGACTCCTTCCTAGTGGAGCTGATCCACTCTGCCCCACCGCTAGGCGAGCCATGGATAATTGCAGGCGACTTCAACATCATATATGAAGCGAGGGACAAAAGCAACCTCAATCTAAATCGACGCATCATGGGCATGTTCAGAAGGGTGATCGACACGGCCGGCCTGAAGGAGATCAAGTGCAAAAACATGCGCTTCACATGGTCAAATGAGCGAGAGGATCTGACCCTGGTGAGCATTGACAAGATTTTCTGCAATGTCGAATGGGAGAGCCTCTTCCCCTCCCTCATGCTCATGGCTGCTTCGACTGCTTGCTCGGATCACTGCCCGCTACTACTAGCTGACACCACTGCTCCTCCAAGGAGGGCCACTTTCAAATTTGAAGCATGTTAGCCGCGTTTCCCGCGCTTTAGAGAGATAGTAGAACGGGCCTGCCAGCGACCTGTTGCGACAAGGTGCCCTATCGCAAGATTGAACATCAAGCTGAAGCGGGCTGCTTTCTATCTTAAGATTTGGGCTCGTTCCCTGTTCAGTGATGCCAAAGTACAGCTCCACCTTGCGGTCGAGGTTATGCTCCGGCTGGATATCGCCCAAGAGGCGCACCGGTTGTCCCCCGCTGAATTTTGCCTCCGCAAGCAGCTCAAGCAGAGGATCGTCGGTCTAGCGGCGGTCGAGCGTGCACGCAAGCGCCAAGCATCTAGGGTTTCCTGGCAACGTGCAGGTGACGCCAAGACCGCTTTCTTACAGGCGAAGATCAACTCCCGGAGGCGCAGAAACCAGATCCACTCGCTGCAGACTGAAACTGGTGTGGCCACTGCGCATGAAGGCAAGGCCACCATTGCTCACACCCACTTCCTTCATCTGCTCGGCACAAGGCGACACCGCTCCTGCTTGATCAACTAGGACTCCATTTTGCTGCCATCGGTTCAGAATGCT
This sequence comes from Aegilops umbellulata, assembly GCA_032464435.1. NCBI lineage: Eukaryota > Viridiplantae > Streptophyta > Magnoliopsida > Poales > Poaceae > Aegilops > Aegilops umbellulata. The sequence continues at coordinate 379,247,737 of CP136056.1, read as the reverse complement.
GGGCTCGACAACCCGTTCACGGAATCTAATGTTTGGGAGGCGATCAAGGCATCCCCTTTGAGAAGGCACCTGGACCTGACGGCTTCTCGAGCGCCTTCTACAGATCATGCCAGAGTATCATTAAGCAAGACGTCATGGCAGTTTTCCATCAATTCTACAACTTAGCGGGGGGCGACTTTGCGGCCCTCAACTCTGCCATGATCGCGCTGCTGCCAAAGAAGGACGGGGCAACAAGTATGGCTGATTACAGGCCCATCAGCCTTATTCACTCCATTGTAAAACTAACCGCCAAGGTCCTATCCATGAGGCTGGCTTCTGTCATCACCACACTGATCTTGCCTGCTCAAACTGCATTTCAGCGTACTAAGTGCATCCATGACAACTTCCTATATGTTCAAAATGCCGTCAGAGCCCTTCATCGCCACAAAACACCTGCACTTCTTCTGAAACTAGATATTGCCAAGGAATTTGGTAGCATCTTCTGGGAATATATCTTTGAGCTTCTCCAAAAAATGAGCTTCCCTGCACGATGGCGAGACTGGATCGCACTTCTGCTCTCTACATCCTCGTCGTCTTGCCTCCTGAATGGTTCTCCGGGCGCCTCCATCATCCATCGCCGTGGGTTGTGGCAGGGAGATCCGCTCTCGCCGTTGCTCTTCATTCTCTGCACTGGCCGCGTGCATCGTCTCCTCGAGGCGGCAACCTTGGCAGGCCAGCTCTCCCCTCTGCCTGGTATAGCCGTGCGTATGCTTGTATGCCGACGACGCCGTGATCTTCGTCAACCCCAGAAGGGTGGAGGTCGATGCCCTCCTCGGCATCCTGCACCTCTTCGGCGAGGCCACGGGCCTGCACGTCAACCTGGCCAAGTCCTCGGCGGTGCCGATCAGCTGCGGCGACCTCGACCTTGGCTCCATCCTGCAGAGCTTTGGCGGCATCGTGGCATCGCTGCCCATCACGTACCTAGGTCTCCCCATCACCACCGGTACGATTTGTTTAGTCCACCTGCAGTTCATCCTAGATAGGATTCGTGCACGCCTTGCTGGTTGGAAGGGCAGACTGATGCATATCGTCGGTCGTAGGGTGCTTGTCCGCTGCGTCCTCTCCGCTATGCCGACGTTCGCCCTCACGGTGCTAAGGGCGCCGAAGAAGTTTTTAAAGGAGGTAGATAAAGTTGGACGTCGTTTCCTCTGGGCGCAAGATGAAGAAGCAATCGGAGGAAAGTGCAAGGTTGCATGGAGCGCGGTCACCACGCCGGAATCCCACGGAGGCCTAGGCATCCATGATCTGGACAAATTCGTGCGCGCCCTCTGCCTGCGCTGGCTCTGGCTCTCCTGGACCCATCCAGAGCGGCCATTGGTCGGCTCGGACACGCCATGCAACTTGCAGGACCAAGCCCTCTTTGCTGCCAACACGGCGGTCACCATCGGGGACAGCACGATGACGTCCTTCTGGTCAAGTCCTTGGCTTGGTGGCAGGCCACTCCGGCTGGTCTACCCCACCCTGTTTGCCCGCTCCATCCGCAAGAACAGGTCCGTCCGGGACGCGCTGCTTGACGGGCGATGGATCCTTGATCTCCGTCGCGGTGATATCGGTAGCATTGCGCCCTCTGTGCTTCAGCTAGCAAGGGTGATTTGGAGCGTGGGCAACATCATCAACGACGACCTCAATGACACAATCCACTGGACTGCTACCACCTCTTGGCAATACTCCGCTCACTCCGCCTACGCGGCACAGTTCCAGGCGCCAATGGCACCCTTCCCCTCCAAGAACGTCTGGCGTATCTGGGCACCTATGAATCTCAAGATGTTCCTCTGGATGCTACACCTCAACAGGATATGGTGCAACGATCGCCTGCAGCGGCGTGGCTGGGAGAACAGCTACTTCTGCCAGCTCTGCCTGCGAAGCTTGGAGTCCTCCTCCCACCTTTTCGGGGAATGCCCGATCGCTATTCAGGCCTGGACAACAGTGACATCATGGTGGGGCTGTCACTCCCTGGCACACGCTACCTGGAGCTCTGAAACAACGACGACGGAAAGAGTGAGGCTGATTACAGAGGCGGCAAGCCCAACCGACAGGAAGGGCACCAGATCAATTCTTGCACTCATCACCTGGCACATATGGCTCGAGTGTAATGCATGCACCTTCCGCACTAAGATGCCATGCTCTCGCACCATCATCGAAGCGTGCTGTCGAGACATAAAGCAATGGAGGATCGCAGGAGCAGCCTACATAGAGCACCCCTTCGGGGACGTGCCGTGAGAGATAGCCCGATACTATCAACGCCAGCATAACCACTAGGCTGGCCACCTGTACCATTTCTATTTCACCCCATTGATCACTTGATCAAAACTTGTTTCCCGCCTTCTCTCTGCTAATGAAATCAATGCTAGCTGGGGCTGGATCTTTCAAAACAAAAATCCTAGTTGCCAACCGACCATATGTGTAGACGTATGCACCCCGGTGCATATATAAGCCGAGAAGTTTAGTCCGTAGAGCACAATTACGAGCCTTAGGGTTTAGAACAAAATCATATGATCTCGAGGTAGATTCTCTTGTACTATGTACCCCATCACATCAATACAATCAAAACCCCATCACATCAATACAATCAAAACCCCATCACATCAATACAATCAAAGCAAGACGTAGGGTTTTACCTCTTCGAGAGGGTCCGAACGTGGGTAAACAATGTCTCCCTTGTCTCCTATTACCCATTGTTCTCAGATCCACAGCTTGGGACTCCCTACCCGAGATCAGCCGGTTTTAGCACCGGCATTGGTGGCCCATACAGGTCCCGCTGTGTGGTCACAAAGGATCAATGGCTCGTCTGCATATCGACAACAACATTAGCTGTGGAGGTATCTTCCTCCCCGACCAACTTCTCGCGTTCGGCAGCGTTGTCCTTCACGCTGATTCGAATAGCCACCTCAGCTAAGTTGATTGTTTCGCCCTAGATCAAATGATCAGATTTGGAAATATAGAATATGCTGCCGACTCCCTTGGTGATCTAGTGCTCTCAGGATTGACGTCACATAAGCTCGAGAACCCCACGGATGTTGAGGTGTTGACCGTGGATTCTACTTCTGACCCAAACCTCGGAACCGGCCTCAAGATTGGATCGGATCGCTTCGCTAGCAGACCAGGAGTTAACCTTGGCCAGCCAGTGCTCTGAGGTCGCATCACGCAACCTGCCAAGCATACTGCAGGTCCCCGCCTAGTTTCAGAAGATGGGCCCGGCGGACCTCTTACTTTTGAACGAGATGCTAGACTGGATCCAAAATCTTGGGATCTCAGACGGGCAGTCCTCGATTTATGATCATATCAGACTTAAAGCCGGCGATAAGGAAATTTATGTCCCTCCCACCACCCACCTAGTCCCTATGGTCGAAGATTCAATCGACGTACTGTACTACTCCTCCGATGAGGGACCGACATGGATGAAGATGTCGATGGCGCATCAGGAGTGGCTTCGGCCATGTCCATATCACATACTAGTATTTGGGCCGCAACCTCCACCTATGACGTCTACATGGTCGACACCCCTAAGGAGGACGGGGAGGAGGAAAAAGACCCCCGCCCCCCCAAGCGCCGACGTACTCGGAAGCGATCCGAGGTGAAAGCGCAGGTTCACTGGGGGAGTGAATGGGAGATTTTTGAAAATTCATCAAACTCTGATGAATTTGACGAAGATCGGAGTAAGGAAGTAAAAACAAGGACGAGAGTAATTCATCACAAAAACATAAAGCATGCAAACGAGATAGATGCAAGTGATGAACATGCAATCATACAAACATTCAAGTGTATAGAAGATGAACTGAAGAAATAAAAGGCATCATGATGAAAGTCTTCACGTTCTTCAGAAACTAGATCACATAATCTTCAGCAGCGGAATAACTTAAAATAAATGGGTGATGAATTGGAAACCAGGTAGGCTCGGTGAAGACACAACGATTTGGTAGACACGTTAGAGTAATGAAATGTCCAGTAAAACTAATGATCATGCTGTTAGAGTAATGACTAGAGGTGGTAGAATGACTCAGGAACCTTTGTATCCTAAGAATCCTCCTAAAAGAATTGAACAAGATTCTCACAGAATTAAGGCTAGTTCACCTAAGAAGAAGAATAAAAAGAGTAAGAATAAAACTTTGCATGCTTCTAGCGAACCTGTTATAGAAAAACCTACTGAGAATTCTAATGATGTTTCTACCTCTGATGCCGAGACAAAATTTGGTGATGAGCATTTACCTAGCGATAATGATAATAATGATGCTAATGATGATCATGTTTATGCTCCACCTAATGATAATAATGAACTTGGTAATGATGTAGAAATATAACCTGAAATTGAGCTTGATGACCCACCTCCTAAAAATGAAAGATACGGTAAAAGAAACTTCGTTGCTAAGAAGCATGGTAAGAAAGAGAACCATGGGTTCAGAAACCCATGCCTTTTCCTAGTAAAGCTACTAAGTCCAAAGACGATGATGCTTTCAAACGTTTTGTTGAATTGCTTAGACCTTTATTCTTGCAAGTACCTTTGGCCGACGCTATGAAAAGGAAAATACCTGAGGCTAAAATTTCCACTATGGTTGCAAATTATTCTTTCAAAGGAAAAATACCTGAAAAGCTAGGAGATCCAGGGATACCCACTATACCATGCTCTATTAAGAATAATTATGTCAAAACTGCTTTGCGTGATTTAGGAGCCGGTGTTAGCGTTATGCATTTCTCTCTTTATAAAAGACTGGATTTGAGTAAAATGATTCCCACTGAAATTTCCTTGCAAATGACTGATAAAATCTACTGCTATACCCATCGGTATTTGCGAGGACGTTCCCGTTGTTGCTGCTGATGTTACTATCTTAACGGATTTTGTTATTCCCAATATGCCTGAGGATGACAATATGTCACTTGTCCTTGAAAGTCCTTTTCTTAACACTGTAGGGGCTATTATTGATTGTAATAAAAGTAAGGCCACTTTCCATGTCAACAACAATGAGCATACGGTATATTTTCCGAGGAAGCAAAACAAAGTGAATAGCATAAATTCCATTGAAAAATTATGACAAAAACTTTTGTAGACTTTGGATTTCCTCTCTCGGTTCCCGAAAAGAAATATCAAACTCTTATTATTGGGACAATGCATATCCTAGTTGAGGTAACATAGTGATATACAAAAAAATGGTTCTACGTCACTCAGAAATAATTTGTTAATAAGACTTGATCAACCTTATTAATGGATTCTTTTTAAGGGCATATGGTCGATGATTTCCGTAAGCACAACCTTCTATAACTTTAGTTTACTTTCTGTTACTTTTAGTTAAATAAAATGGACTATCATCTTTATCCTGTTTTCTGAATTATCCGTGCAATAAAAAATGATCCGAAAATAAAAGTGCTCAGAATGTCATAAAATTTGAACATGAATTTTTATAGAATAAAATATATTTTTGGCACTTGACACATCCCGAGGGGGGTGCACCTACTGTCCACAAGGCAGCAGAGCGCGCCTACCCTCGGGCATGCCCAAGTGCCTTGTGGGGCCCATAGGATCCCACTCACTTACCTCCAGAAAAATTCATGTCCAGTTCTTAGCTCGTGTTCTTGCTCCTACACACAAATTTTTTATCTCTTTGCTCGGAGCTCTATTTCCGAAACTTTTTGGAGAAATTGCTCCTTGGTATGTGACTCCTCCATTGGTCCAATTAGTTTTTGTTCTACTGGTTTGTATTTTGATGTCGTTGGTGACCAAGAAAGTAAGCTTACATGTTGAATTCATTTGGTTCCAAGTAGTTTGAATGCTTGATATAGCCTCTAGACATTTGTAGGAGTTGTCACTATCAATTTTATTGAGTTTTATTCACCTCTTATTTGTGGCCGAAATTAAAAAAAATAGAGAAGGAAACATGTTCGGAAGGAGGTCTTGAGGAGGCTCTTCAAGCCAAAGTGCGGCACGACCGACGTATCATGAGCACCGAGAAAGTTCTGTGTGAGGTGCCGATGTAAAATCTTGTCAATGGCCTCGTGACACTTTCATGTCGGGCGCCGGCATCAAGCAAGAATTCGATCAATATATAGAGAATGCCGAGCTGACCGCTTTCCTCTCAGATAAGTGCACCCAATACTATCACCTTACCAACACCTTTGTGCAAAATTTTGAGTACGTGTCTGCATCATCCAGAGTTCTATTTCATCTCTATGAGAAATCCTATAGTATGCCTCTTGAAGAGTTTTGTTATATCTGTAAAATTCTGTATTTGGGTTCGCTCGACAGACCGTGGAAGGTTGACTAGGATGCATTTCTTAGTAGCATTTGTAACGGGGAGGATAGAGGCGTGATACATGCTGGAATTAGGAGTATTCAGTTTCCTACCATTCGCTACTTTGCAGTATTCGTTGGGAGATGCCTAGCTGGTAAGCATGAATTTAGTGCAACATGTGCATCTGAATTGAGTATACTACTCCCTCTATCTCAAAATAAATGACTCAACTTTGTACTAGCTTTAGTACAAAGCTAGTACAAAGTTGAGTCACTTATTTTTGTACGGAGGGAGTACATGCTATTGTACATGGTTCTAGAGATTATAACTTTGGGTCTATAATTGCACATTGCTTAGGCAGAAATTCGTGGGATGGTGATTTGTACTAAGGGATTTATGCTTCTTGTTTGGCTGCAAGTTTGACTGTTTCTGTTAGACCCAATGATCCTATGCTCCCTCCTAACTTCTTGGATTTTGAGGCGATGCAACACCACAGGTTTATTGAGTATGGGACCAATGAGTGTGAATATAAACTAACCTTGATAAATACCATGATGTCTCTATTATTCTGCCTGCGCCTACTCTCTTTGACTTTCAGAACAAACAAAGACATTTTGTCTATTTGGAGGAGGCTGAGGAACACAATGTTGCAGTGGAGGCCGCTCGCCTTGCTGAGGAGGTTGCACGTAACGCCAACCAAAGCTTCCACCAAGGATACTACCCAGACCAGCAGTGGTGATCACCAAGCTAGGCCAAAAACCTAAGTTTGGGGGAGTACGTACTCTCACCGAAATTTCATTTACATGTTCACATATTCATTACACTTGTGAGTGTTCATCGTTCTCTTTCTATACCCATGTTTCGTTTTTATTTTGTTTCTTTTTTGTGTTTGGAAAACTTCGAAAATCCAAAGATACCTCTCGCTTCTTTTCGGTTCTTATTTCTCGTTTAGTTAGTTTGTAGTATTAAAAGAAAATCTAAAAATATTTCTAATTTCTTCTTTTATTTATTGTTGGGAGTTCTTCGGTGTAAATAGTTTCTCTTGCTTTTCGTTTTCTTCTTTCGTTCATTTTCTTCAGAAAAACTAAAAACTCCAAAAAAATCAGTGTGTTTCTCTGAATTCTTTTCTTTTCTTGATCCGTCGTAAGGAGAAGACTTCGTATGAATTATCAAGTGGCTCTTATATGCTTTATTGTGAAGGAAATATGCCATAGATGCAATAATAAAGTTGTTATTTTATATTTCATTATTCATGATAAATGTTTATTATTCATGCTAGAATTGTATTGATCGAAAACTTACACACATGCATGAATACAGAAACAAAATATCGTGTCTCTACACTACAAAAAAAGACACATCCGTGACATTTTGGGCTGAATGAAAATCTTTTCTGTCATACTTATGACACTTCTATGACGATAATTGTGACAAAACCCGGTACCATCATAGATGTGGTGGGGTTCTACTTCTATGACAAAAAATCATGACAGAAAATGGGCTTTTCGTCCTGGGCGGGCCGGAGACGCAGCTGCATGACATTCTTTGGGCCGTCCATGATGAAAAAAACCGTGGTAGAAGCAAGGGCGCAGAAAATATCGGGGAGTCCCCGGTTACGGTGGGTGGTCGGGGGCCGAGCGATGCGCGTTTCTCTCGTACGTACGTGCATGTGTGCGAGGCGTTGGGCTCTAACTGAACCCGAGCGATTGCACTGCAGGCTACACGTTACTGAACCCGAGCGATCGATCGATGGCTGTTAACTGAACCCGATCGAGCGATTCCTTCGCTACTGCTGCTAACTGAAGCCGATCGATGCTGCCTCTGGATGAACAGTGAGTGTTGCGGGGGGGGGGGGGGGTTGGATGAACAGTTCCCAGTGGGGGTGGATGAACAGGACCCCGTGGCGTTGCCTCTGGATGAACAGTGATTGTTGCTGGGGGTTTGGATGAACAGTTCCTGGTGGGGGTGGATGAACAGGACCCCGATCGTTCGAGCTGGTTGGGGTTGGATGAACAGGACTCCATGGAGGGCAGGATGAACAGGACCACCCCGTGGAGGACAGGATGAACAGTAGATGGTGGAGGGTTGGATGAACAGTAACCCGTGGAGGGGTGGTTGAACAGGAGCCCGTGGAGAGGGCTTGTTGAACAATAGCCGGTGGAGTAGCGCGCGGTGGAGGCTCGATGAACAGGAGCCCGTGGGTGAACAGTCGCAGGTGGAGGCTGGAGGAGGTCGACGGTGGATGAACAGTATCCCGTGGAGGCTGGAGGGGGTCGACGGTGGAGATGAACAGTATCCCGTGGAGTCCCGTTTTGCGGTACGCCACACCCCTCCCGATGAACAGGACCCCCGTTTCGACCATAGCGCTCCAACACAAGTCTGTTTCCTCCGTTTTGCGGTAAACCACATCCCTCTCGAATCCCGATCAACAGCGCCCCCGTTTCGACCGTAGGAGGTCCGTTTCCTCCGTTTTGTGGTACGCCAAACCCCTCCCGACGAACAGGATCCCGTTTCGAACGTGGCCGGTCGAACACAAGGCCGTTTCCTCCGTCCTGCGGTACGCCAGGCCTCGTTTCCATCGGCTGTTCCGTCCAAGCCCTCCCGATGAACACGACGACGCATTCCGTTCCGACCCAGCCGGTTGGCTCCCCATGAACACGACGACGACGTTGTTTCTCTGTTCCGACCCAGCCATGTACACGAGCCCTGGCCGTACGTATGCGTGAGTAGGCGTTCGAGACCCTGCCCGTATGTACGGACGTGGCCGTATTTTCTTTCTTGCACACTGGCCGTTGTATGTATGTGTACATGCTACGTGTGTGCGCCTCTACTACGACACGTGCGCGCCTCTACGTCGACCAGTATGTACGTACACGTTCGCGACCAGAATGACAACGCTACATACGCTTCGATCAGGTGGGTCTCGATTGTCAGACACTTCCTTGCCTGCGAAGATGTAGCTGGTGGGTCCCAGCAGTTAGGGGGGCGAATCGTTTTTTTGCCCGGACGCACTTCCTTGCATGCGAAGATGTAGCTGGTAGGTCCCAGCAGTCAGGGGAAACGTTTTTTTCGCGAAATACAATTTCCCGTCTGGTGGGTCCCTGCTGTCAGATGGAGGAATAATTATTTTCCGCGTAATAAGGAGGCACTTCCTTGCGGCTGCCGTGGACCCAGCTGTCAGCCTCTCCACGATAGTACTCTTCCGATGGAAGTCGTTCCTTGACCATGTTGACCACGCCGCGCCGAGAGCACCAGGGCGGTGGACGGCGGCGAGGCCTAGGAAGGGGACGACGCGGAGCCGGGGAAGACGCGGCAGTGAATGCCCACGCGGAGAGAAGTACGACGGTTCACTGGTTCGGCTGCGGTGTGAGGCTGCCGTCAGCGCAGAATAACAGGGGGTGTGGGTGAGTAGAGGGATGCCTGGCCAGCGGTGGGAGTAGTAGGGGGCGGTGAGGCCTACACAGGAGACGGGAGTAGGCGGTCCCGCCTGTGCTGGATTTGGCGGCTGTAGCAAGAAGATCAGAGACTGAAGAAACACGACAGCCGTTGGATTGACATCCAACGGTTACGTCTGCTAGAATCTTTTGTTGACGTATATAATAATTAAAAAAAACTTGCATACGCGTCAACTTAATAGGCCTATAAGTCAGACCATTCCCTGTTTTTTAATATTTATATATAGCTCATTGTGACTTCTTATGCAATTTATTGCAATCCATTTTTTTGGTTGGCCAGGGCCAATTTCGCATAGTTCTGTGGGTTCCAGACTATTTTTAATACCGAAATATCGAGCCATATTTAAAGTACTTTAAAGATATATTTAAATTAGGTTAATGCCCAGTGAAATAGGAATCTGAAAATGTGAAAAAATTCAGAAATTATAAAGTAATTGCCAATTTGTCATCTGTTTTTATATTTACAACCCATTTCATACTACTTTCAAGATTTACAGGCGTCTTGAAAGAGTTGCAGCCCATCAGGGCATAGAAAAATAAGTAGGCCTGGATTGGATATTCTTTAGAAAAAATAAATTGGGCTCATTTTCACAAAGAAAAAATAGCTGGGCTGGTCACATGGTGAACATAAAATATAAACCTGGGCTAGACGGGCCACAACCGTGTTCAAACCCTGCTCCGTCTCAACAATAACAAAAAAAATACTGCTCGAGCTGCTACGTCCCAGGTGTCAACCTATCTTGTGCTGTTCTCTTGTCTATTGACTATATACGCTCACAATGTCGTGGGTCCCAGATGTCAGGAAAACACTAGGAGGAAGCATTTTATTTTTCCATACGCTGACATGGTGGGCCCTAATGTCATCCTCTCCACGTACTTCTGCCGATTCCTGTTGTTTGTTGACCATATTGACAATGCGAGAGGGCGGCGCCGCGCGAGCGCACCAAAGCGCGCGGAGGACGACGACGAGGCCTCGGACGTCGGCTTTAACGATTTAGGAGAAGGTGGGGCAGCGATGCGTGCGCTGAGGCGCAGCCAGCCGATGGGGGCGGAAGCAGGCGGCCCCGCTGGCGCTGGTTTGGTTTTGGCGGCTGGAGGAAGACAGGACTGAAGAAACACGGCAGACTGTAAAAGCAACAGGAGTACTTAACAACCTTAACTGAAACCAGCAGGGGCACTTAACAACCATAGCTGAAAGCAGTATGAGTACTTATACAGGTTCAACCGTAGAAAGCACGCCTCGAACAGTGCTACTTTGCCAAAGTTAACCAAGGGTGAGGCCGCCAAGCCCCAGGACAAGGCCTAGGCGCCACCCCGCACATCCACAACCTTCTGAAAGCGGCTTCATCTCGTAATGTGGTCAATAAACAGGATATTCGCTTTAGATCCATGGAAAAGCAAGAACATAATCTTCTGTCCTATTCTCCAAGATGGACGGGCCTTCATTATTTGAGACCACCCATGAATAAGTATCTTTTCACCTCCAAGGGGAATGGAGTAGGTCGACATAAACATCATGTTGTGACCAAGCGCAAGTCTGACCCGACCATGGTTAGGCATCTGTATAGGAACAATAGAACTAGGCAGTTTCTGTTTCTAGAAGATCACAGCTGTAAAACTGTGTATAAGCAATAGTTTATGAACAACATATATAACAGAAAATAGCTCATACCATAATCTTCTCGGCACAGTTGGACCTGTTCAACGAGTGCAGCAGTGGCACACATATCCCACGTGGCCTTCCACCATTGAAACGCCCCACAAGGACCTCAAGACAATTAATAAAGTGTAGGAACTTGTGGATGTCGTCCCAGTCAACTTCAGTGCCATCAGTAATAGCCGAGTTGTTACAGAATAACAAACGAGCAGCCTGCTTAACTCTGAAAAAACCTACATGTGCCACCAATTATAAGAAAATATTAGTTAGAAGTAGCATCTTCGTGAGAGATTCGTTGCTACTTCTAAAGTTAAATTGTGATCAGTTAGACAGAATAGGTGGGTTAAGAAGTAATCGAGGCAACAAGCAAGAACCAGATACAAAACAAACATGGATGAACAATTGGAACGACGTCGGGGTGGAAGATCGCAGTGAAGATGAGACCAGGTTCTGCTATTTCCATCAACATTCATGCGCCAACTTTCAGTCTGTAACACTTGAGAAAGTTTATCCAAGTTCGGCCATAAAAAAAGCAGCGATCTTATTGGTTCATGAACCCAACTCGAAACTTATATCCATGGCTTGTCTTCGCTGTTACCATTAAACTGGTGTATTCAGTTATGGCAAGGCCGAGCATCTTGAGTACATGTGTTCTGGCAGAGCAAGGAATGCATTGCAGGAAAAATAATACGAGAACACAATGTATTCCCTATATCCAAATATAGAAATACTTTTCTCCTTCACGTCAGTGTTGACCATGGTACTAGTACCTTTTATCCAAATATAGCAATCCAAATATCTAAATTAGTCGACATCATGTTCAAAAAACCCCACCCTCTCGGATAGAAAAGAGGATTCTAGGAACATACTACGCGCGTTTTAAAATCCTGTGTTAGGATGAGAAGGAACAAGTGTGGCGTCTCGCCGAGGGCGCAGAAACCTGTAGGCTTGCACTTTGGGCACTGCAAATGAAACACACTAGATTCAGTAGGAAGAAAAATGCATTAACGGCGGCGGCTGCCATCGTAGGAGTACCCGCAACCAAGGGACTTGGATTTATCGGGGATGGATGAAGAATTCGTACCAGGTTCTCCATGAGAAAACCCTATGCAATCGCCGAGCGGGGGTTTTCTCTGAACAAGCAGACAAGGGAGAAGGGATTCAGGCCGAGTGAAATATTGCCGCTTCGTCCGTCCAACTTACTGCTAAAGCTGGAAAGGTGGGGTTTTTTGTGATTTGACGGCTCATTGGGCATTAATGCGGCGCTACGAGCAGGGTGTGTATACCGTGCAATTGTGCACTCTAATTTGGTGCATATGGCATGTGGACCCCGTTGCCGGATGCATATCAGCGCAAGGAAGTAGAAAGACAGGAGTAACTAGTTATTACACATAAATATATTTTTGACACAGAGATATTCACTGTGTAAAGAAATATAAAGATCTTTTATATCACAACTTTATACATAAGAAAAATCAAGGGGAATATATATAACATATATAATTATAAAAAACAGAGTTTTTTAACACGGTATAGACGAGTTGGTGATGATGGTGTGCCTGTCATCTTGCAATATAGGTCGTCTGGGAGTTTTTTAACACGGTATAGACGAGTTGGTGTGCTTATCATGTTTTACATCTTATTTGCTTAGAACAACGGTAGCTTAAATGAGATGATCCCTCGCAATAATTTCAAGAAAGTGTTCCCCCTAATTGTGCACTGTTGCGAAGGTTCGTTGTTTTGAAGCGCCACGTGATGATCGTGTGTGATAGATTCTAACGTTCGAATACAACGGGTGTAAGCCAGATTTACACACGCGATACACTTAGGTTGACTTGACGAGCCTAGCATGTACAGACATGGCCTCGGAACACGGAAGACCAAAAGGTCGAACATGAGTCGTATAAAAGATACGATCAACATGAAGATGTTCACCGATGATGACTAGTCCGTCTCACGTGATGATCGGACACGGCCTAGTTGACTCGGATCATGTATCACTTAGATGACTAGAGGGATGTCTATCTAAGTGGGAGTTCATTGAATAATTTGATTAGATGAAATTAATTATCATGAACATAGTCAAAAGGTCTTTGCAAATTATGTCCAATTAGTTATTGCTCTAGTGCTTTATTCATTGCAAATTTGTGCTGCCTAGGTGGCCATGTTCTTGAGCTTGCATGTCAAATTTATATGGTTCCAAGTAGTTCCAATGCATGATATAGTCTCTAGGCATTTGTAGGAGTAGTTGCTATCAATTTTATTGAGTTTGGTTTACTTTTGTTTGAAGTTACTAAAAATTTCAAAAAAAATTCAGAGGAAGAAATATGCTTAGGAAAATGTTCCAAGGTGGTTCTTCAAGGAAGCAAGGACCCAGGCTTGCAATGCGTGATGCTGACGAGGAGCCACCAAGGGACGCTCCAGTGTGGCCCTGTGAATGGTCTTCAGAAAATTTGACGGATCGAGGGGGAATCAAGGAAGAATTTAACGCACATTTGCGCAACACCGACCTTGTCAGCTTCGAGGCAGACAAATGTCCCCAGTACCACTATCTCACTAGTACATTTGTGAGGAGGTTTGAATTTTCATCTTCACGTAATTCTCCAACTATCCTGTTTGACCTTCATGAAAAATCTTATACCATGGACTTGGAGGATTTTACTTCTGCTTGCAAACTTCCACAATGGGTTAGTGTTAGTGAACCCCGTAAATCCGAATTTAGAAACTTTCTTGCTGGCATAACCGTGGGGGAATCTAGAGATATAGCACAAGCTACCATAGGGAGCATTCACTTTCCTGTTATACATTATTTTGCTCTCTTCATAGTAGGTGCATAAATGGTAAAGATGAAGCATGTCATATGTGTGTGCCTGACCTCAGTATTCTTAGGAGTGCTGTGTTAGGAGACCAGTCTTATAATTTGGGAGCCATTGTTGCACGTAGGTTGCATAATAATAGATTTAATGGAGATTTCTTTGGTGGAATTTATGCAACCTGCTTAGCTGATTTTCTTGATGTGGACGTTCGTGAGGATGACATTGAGTTGCCTCCTACTTATTTAGACCATAATTCCATGGTCTATCACCAGTTTTGTTGAGAGGAATGAATCACCTCTCCGGTATCGACTAATCTTTGACAAACAGCATGCTGTCCGTATTACTCTCCCTGCTCCTGCCTTCTTTGATTATCAGGCAAAAGTAAGACATTTTATCACCAGGGAGGAGGCAGATGAGTATGAGAGGAGGGTGGAGGCAGCCCGTCGCCACGCTGCAGCACAGGAGGCGATAGCCTCTGCATCGCAGTACGACCCCAGCTACACCTATGGGTATCCGTCAGGCCATCCCTGGCAATGAACCAACTTAGGCCAAAAGCCTAAGCTTGGGGGAGTACGTCTTTCCCACCGACATTACATTTATGTTTACACACACTCATTGCTAGATGTCGGTGCTCATACTTTTTCACTGTAATATCCATGCTAGTTTATTTTCTTTTTCTTGCTTTCTTCTTGTGTGTTTGTTAAACCTTAAGAAAAACCGAAAAAAATAGTAGTAACTTTTAGTTAGTTTACTTTTCTTGCTGTAGTAGTAATAATTAAAAAGAAAACCCAAAAATATTTCCCGTTCTTCTTTTGCTTGTTGGGAGCTTTCCCGTGTAAATAGTTTTTATTTCTTTTCTTTTCTTTGGGGGTCGATAGGAGAAGACCATTATTAAATTGTTGAAGTGGCTCTTATATGCATTATTGTTGATTTAACCAAGAGCCCATATTGCCTTGTCTTCTCCTGTTTATTGAATGCTCGCAGATTCGAGCTTAGTCCAATGCACGTGCACTCTTATTATTATTCACATCGTTCGGTCGTGCAAGTGAAAGGCAATTATGACGATATATGATGGACTGACTGAGATGAGAAAAGCTGGTATGAACTTGAACTCTCTTGTTTTTGTAAATATGATGAGTTCATCGTTCCTGATTCAGCCTATTATGAATAAACATGTTTGCAATGACAATTAGAGATCATAGTTGCTCGTTCCATGCTTGATTAGCTATGAGTTATAATGGTTTACCTTGTGAGCCAACATGCTATTAAAATGGTTGTGATGTGGTATGATGGGGTGGTATCCTCCTTTGAATGATTTAAGTGTCTTGACTTGGCACATGTTCACACATGTAGTTGAAACAAATCAACATAGCCTTCACGATATTTATGTTCATGGTGTATTATATCCTACTCATGCTTGCATCCAATGTTTATTAATTTTAATGCATGTTCACGACTGTTGTCGCTCTCTAGTTGGTCGCTTCCCAGTCTTTTGCTAGCCTTCACTTGTACTAAGCGGGAATACTGCTTGTGCATCCAATCCCTTAAACCCCAAAGTTATTCCATATGAGTCCACTATACCTTCCTATATGCGGCATCTACCAGTCATTCCAAGTAAATTTGTATGTGCCAAACTCTAAACCTTCAAATAAACATTCTGTTTTGTATGCTCAAATAGCTCATGTATCAACTAGGGCTGCCCTTATCTTTCATGTTAGGCGGGTTATTATCAAGAGGAGTGGACTCCGCTCCTCACTCACGAGAAAATGGCTGGTCACCGGGATGCCCAGTCCCATGCTTTATGCAAACTAAATCAAAATAATTGCAAACAAAACTCCCCCTGGGACTGTTGCAAGTTGGAGAGACTCGTTGTTTCGAGAAAGTCATGGATTGATGCTTGTTGGTTGAGGGGGAGTATAAACTTTACCATTCTGTTTGGGAACCGCCTATAATGTCTGTAGCATGGAAGATA
This sequence comes from Aegilops umbellulata, assembly GCA_032464435.1. NCBI lineage: Eukaryota > Viridiplantae > Streptophyta > Magnoliopsida > Poales > Poaceae > Aegilops > Aegilops umbellulata. The sequence continues at coordinate 379,231,577 of CP136056.1, read as the reverse complement.
TCGCCATCTCTTAGTTGTTATGTTGACAATGAAAGTATGCTGCTCAAAATATTATTTATCTCTATTTCAAAACCGAGCTCTGGCACCTCTACAAATCCCTGCTTCCCTCTGCGAAGGGCCTATCTATTTACTTTTATGTTGAGTCATCACCCTCTTATTAAAAAGCACTAGCCGGAGAGCACAGTTGTCATTTGCATCCATTACTATTAATTTATATTGGGTATGACTATGACTGGATCTCTTTTACCATGAATTACAATGTTAGTCAGTCCTTGATCTTTAAAAGTGCTCTGCATTTATGTTTTGCGGTCTCAGAAAGGGCTAGCGAGATACCATCTTGTTATATCATATCATGATTGTTTTGAGAAAGTGTTGTCATCCGAGATTTATTATTATGACTTGCTAGTTGATTATGCCATTGATATGAGTAAACATGAGACCTAAAAGTTATTGCAAATGTGGTTAGTCATAATGTTTGCTGAAAACTTGAATGCTGGCTTTACATATTTACAGCAACAAGAGCAAACAGAGTTTGTAAAAGTTTTTCTTTATCACTTTCAGTTTATCAACTGAATTGCTTGAGGACAAGCAAAGGTTTAAGCTTGGGGGAGTTGATACGTCTCCGTTGTATCTACTTTTCCAAACACTTTTGCCCTTGTTTCAGACTCTAACTTGCATGATTTGAATGGAACTAACCCGGACTGACGCTGTTTTCAGTAGACTTTCCATGGTGTTATTTATGTGCAGAAACAAAAGTTCTCGGAATGACCTGAAACTCCACGGAATGTCTATTTGCAAATAATAAAAAATCCTTGCAAAAGATGAAGACCAGGTGGCCCACACCCTGTCCACGAGGGTGGGGGCGCGCCCTCCCCCCTAGGGCGCGCCCCCCTACCTCGTGGGCCCCCTGGAGCTCTTCCGACCTCAACTCCAACTCTATATATTTGCTTTCGGGGAGAAAAAATCAAGGAGAAGAAATCATCGTGTTTTACGATACGGAGCCGCCGCCAAGCCCTAAAACCTCTCGGGAGGACTTATCTGGAGTCCGTTCGGGGCTCTCGAGAGGGGGATTTGTCGCTATCGTCATCATCAACCATCCTCCATCACCAATTTCATGATGCTCATCGCCGTGCGTGAGTAATTCCATCATAGTCTTGCTGGACAGTGATGGGTTGGATGAGATCTATCATGTAATCGAGTTAGTTTTGTTAGGGTTTGATCCCTAGTATCCACTATGTTCTTAGATTTTGATTGCTATGACTTTGCTATGCTTAATGCTTGTCACTAGGGCCCGAGTGCCATGATTTCAGATCTGAACCTATTATGTTTTCATGAATATATGTGAGTTCTTGATCCTATCTTGCAAGTCTATAGTCACCTACTATGTGTTATGATCCGGCAACCCCAAAGTGACAATAATCGGGACTACTCCCGGTGATGACCATAGTTTGAGGAGTTCATGTATTCACTATGTGCTAATGCTTTGTTCCGGTTCTCTATTAAAAGGAGGCCTTAATATCCCTTAGTTTCCATTAAGACCCCGCTGCCACGGGAGGGTAGGACAAAAGATGTCATGCAAGTTCTTTTCCATAAGCATGTATGACTATATTCGGAATACATGCCTACATTACATTGATGAATTGGAGCTAGTTCTGTGTCACCCTATGTTATGATTGTTACATGATGAACCGCATCCGGCATAATTCTCCATCACCGATCCAATGCCTACGAGCTTTTCACATATTGTTCTTCGCTTATTTACTTTTCCGTTGCTACTGTTACAATCACTATAAAACACCAAAAATATTACTTTTGCTACCGTTACTTTTGTTACCGTTACCACTACTATCATATTACATTGCTACTAAACACTTTGCTGCAGATATTAAGTTATCCAGGTGTGGTTGAATTGACAACTCAACTGCTAATACTTGAGAATATTCTTTGGCTCCCCTTGTGTCGAATCAATAAATTTGGATTGAATACTCTACCCTCGAAAACTGTTGCGATCCCCTATACTTGTGGGTTATCAGGTGCCACCACCAACGCCAGATGACCCGGATTATCAACCCGGGTGGATGATCCTCTCGACTCCACACAATAGGCTGTTCAGACGAGCGTAGATAACGGGGCGCCGCCGGTTCAATGGAATTCACTGCTCTTTTATGAAGCTTTTGATTGCGCTTCTCCAGGCTAGTGGTGAAGACATGATACTGCCCGCTATTCAACTGCTTCGGGTTGCTCTGGTAACCCGACTGCTGCTGCTGATTTCCCTGATGATTATAACCACCTTGGTTGCCCTGATTGCCTTGATTGCCATGCCCACTCTGATTACTGTGAAAACCTGAACCGGAACTGCCTCCACTGTAACCCGAGCCATGAGATCCGGGGCCTGAACCGCCACCCGGTCCATGATCATACCGAAAAAATCAGAATTTTTGAACTCCCGCATAATATAACAATCCTTCCAGAGGTGCGTGGCTGGTTTCTCCTACGACACGTGCTTTGGGCAAGGCTGGTTTAACAGATAAGATTGGCGCTCCGGATTAGGGCTTGGTCCTCCACTACGCTGGGGCGGTTTACATTTACGCCGCTGGCCCTTGTCCTGCGTGTTTGTATTAGCCACAAAGTCTAAACTGTTATCTGCTTTATGCTTACCGCTGTTTCCATGACCCGCTGGGCTATGCTGCTGCCCCTTGGTGTTCCTGCTCTTCTTTCCCTTCCCTGTCTTATCATCGTCAGACTCTGGATCCTTGGTACTATCAAAGTCAGCATACTTCACCAGAGCGGCCATGAGAGTCCCCATGTCATTACAGTGATGTTTGAGCCATCCCAACTTCAACTTCAGAGGTGCAAACCGGCAATTGCCTTCCAATGTCAAAACTGCTGTATCAGCGTTGATGCGGTCCGATGAATGCAAAATCTCCGAAACCCGGCGCACCCAATGGGTTGTCGATTCTCCTTCCTCCTGGACACAGGCAGCTAAGTCCATAATTGACATGGGCTGCTTGCATGTATCCTTGAAATTCTGGATGAACCGGGCCCTCAGCTCGGCCCATGACCCAATGGAGTTAGCTGGCAAGTTTTTCGACCAAGTGCGAGCCGTTCCTTCCAACATCATGGTAAAGTATTTAGAGCACGCCGCATCGTCCACATCCAGCATCTCCATTGCCATCTCATAGCTTTCAACTCATGACTCGGGGGATAAATCGGCGGTGTAATTCGACACTTTACGTGGGCCTTTGAAATCCTTGGGCAGGCGCACGTTGCGCAGTGCTGAGACGAGACACAGCACTCCCAAAGAGCTGGAAGTAACCCCTGGTTCCACCGACGTGGTTGGACGAACCGGAGTAAGTTGGCGGGCCTCATGCTGGGCTGCTAACTCGGCCTCTCGACGAGCTCTAGCGCGATCCACCACATCCTGAGCATCACCACCACCACCCGCCAGGTTATGGCCACGGGGCGGATCATGGTTTCGCACACTGCTTGACACGACCGGTTCATCAATACGCCTGCTCTATGATACGTCTCCAACGTACCTATAATTTTTTATTGCTCCATGCTATATTATCTACTGTTTTGGACAATATTGGGCTTTATTTTCCACTTTTACATTACTTTTGGGACTAACCTATTAACCGGAGGCCCAGCCCAGAATTGTTTTTTTGCCTATTTCAGAGTTTCGAAGAAACAAAATATCAAACGGAGTCCAAACGGAATGAAACCTTCAGGAACGTGATTTTCTCACCGAATATGATCCAGGAGACTTGGACCCTACGTCAAGAAAGAAAGGAGGTGGGCACGAGGTAGGGTGCGCCCCCCCCCAGGGTGCGCCCTCCACCCTCGTGGGCCCCACCTTGCTCCACCGACGTACTTCTTCCTCCTATATATACCTACGTACCCCCAAACGATCAGATACGGAGCCAAAAACCTAATTACACCGCCGCAACCTTCTGTACCCGCGAGATCCCATATTGGGGCATGTTCCGGAGCTCCGCCGGAAGGGGAATCCACCACGGAGGGCTTCTACATCATCACCATTGCCCCTCCGATGAAGTGTGAGTAGTTTACCTCAGACCTTCGGGTCCATAGTTAGTAGCTAGATGGCTTCTTCTCTCTTTTTGGATCTCAATACAATGTTCTCCCCCTCTCTCGTGGAGATCTATTCGATGTAATCTTCTTTTTGCAGTGTGGTTGTTGAGACCGATGAATTGTGGGTTTATGATCAAGATTATCTATGAACAATATTTGAATCTTCTCTGAATTCTTTTATGTATGATTGGTTATCTATGCAAGTCTCTTCAAATTATCAGTTTGGTTTGGCCTACTAGATTGATCTTTCTTGCAATGGGAGAAGTGCTTAGCTTTGTGTTCAATCTTGTGGTGTCCTTTCCTAGTGACAGTAGGGGCAGCAAGGCACGTATTGTATTGTTGCCATCGAGGATAACAAGATGGGGTTTTATCATATTGCATGAATTTATCCCTCTACATCATGTCATCTTGCTTAAGGCGTTACTCTGTTTTCTTGAACTTAATACTCTAGATGCATGCTGGATAGCGGTCGATGAGTGGAGTAATAGTAGTAGATGCAGGCAAGAGTCGGTCTACTTGTCTCGGACGTGATGCCTATATACATGATCATACCTAGATATTCTCATAACTATGCTCAATTCTGTCAATTGCTCAACAGTAATTCGTTCACCCACCGTAAAATGCTTATGCTCTTGAGAGAAGCCACTAGTGAAATCTATGGCCCCCGGGTCTATCTTCATCATATTAATCTTCCATCACTTTATTATTGCCTTTGCCTTTTTCTTTGCTTTTTATTTTACTTTGCATCTTTATCACAAAAATACCAAAAATATTATCTATCATCTCTAACAGATCTCACTCTCATAAGTGACCGTGAAGGGATTGACAACCCCTTATCGCGTTGGTTGTGAGGAGTCATTTGCTTTGTGCGGGTACGAGGGACTCGCGCGTAGCCTCCTACTGGATTGATACCTCGGTTCTCAAAAACTAAGGGAAATACTTACGCTACTTTGCTGCATCATCCTTTCCTCTTCAAGGAAATCCAATGCAGTGCTCAAGAGGTAGCAAGAAGAATTTCTGGCGCCGTTGTCGGGGAGTCTACGCAAAAGTCAACATACCAAGTACCCATCACAATCCCTTACCTCTCGCATTACATTATTTGCCATTTGCCTCTCGTTTTCCTCTCCCCCACTTCACCCTTGCCGTTTTATTCGCCCTTTCTTTTCCGTTCGCCACTTTTTCGTTCACTTGCCTTGTCATCATGGCTAGTCTTATATCTTCTCCGTTGTCTCCCGAGAATGAAGTTCTAAATTTTAAGCAAAGGGAGGGAGAAAATCTAAAAGATGCTTGGTATAGAATCTGCAATGCTGAAAACAGATCTACCAGGAAGCAATCTACTTTAGTTCTTCTCCGCAATTTTTATGTAGGTGCTAATCCTTGGTATAGATATATCCTTGATACCATTACCAGAGGGAATTTCTTGGGTAGCCATACCTTTGATTCTTATAATGCAATGATAGATTTATTTGGCTCACCACCTCTCTTGGTTAATGGAACTATGTTAACTTTGGAGCATGTAATGCAAAGACTTGAAATTATTGAAAATAAAGTTGCTACCGTTGAGTTAATTGAAAATCTAGATAAAAAGATCCACAATCAAATTACCCAATATGGATCTAAGGTAGGAGTAACTTTGAAAAATATTAAGGAGAAGGAACCCATAGTTAATGAGAGAATAAATCAAGATTCCACTAGAATCGATAAACTTGAGGGTATCATTACCAACTTGGGAACCACTTTTTCTTCCGTGAAGAATGCTCTAAGTCCTCCTACTAAAATTGCCAAGCGTATGTATGTTCCTAAAAATAAGGGTGAATCCTCTAGTAAGGAAAATGCGGATCTTAAATCTATAAGTATTCATCCCAATCTTTTTGCTATCATTAAGGAACCATTTGCTACGAACGAATTTTTCGATCTTGTGCCTAAAAGTTTGATAATTACTAAAAAGAAAGAAATTCCTAAGGAAGGTAGATGTCTCATTGAAGAATTGCCTGCCAAAGATGGTTATACCTAGATCTATCCTTGCTTTTATGCCTAGCTAGGGGCGTTAAACGATAACGTTTGTCGGGAGGCAACCCAATTTTATTTTTAGTTTTTTTGCTTTTGCTTCTGTTTAGGAATAAATCTTTGATCTAGCCTCTGGTTAGATGTGTTTCTATGTTTTAATTAGTGTTTGTGCCAAGTTAAACCTATAGGATCTTCTTGGGTGATAGTTATTTGATCTTGCTGTAATTTCCATAAACTTTCTGTTCTCGAAAACAATTGTTAAAAATCATCAGAACGTGATAAAATAGTGATTCCAATTGATGCTGTTCAACAAACAAATTGCCTAGGTCTTCCTATTTTTTCTGATTTTTTGGAGTTCCAGAAGTTTGCGTTAGTTACAGATTACTACAGACTGTTCTGTTTTTGACAGATTCTGTTTTCCGTGTGTTGTTTTCTTATTTTGATGAATCTATGGCTAGTAAAATCATTTATAAACCATATAGGAGTTGGAATACATTAGGTTTAACACAAATTTAAATAAAGAATGAGTTCATTACAGTACCTTGAAGTGGTCTTTTGTTTTCTTTCGCTAACGGAGCTCACGAGATTTCTGTTAAGTTTTGCGTTGTGAAGTTTTCAAGTTTTGGGTGAAATCTTTTGATGGATTATGAATAAGGAGTGGCAAGAGCCTAAGCTTGGGGATTCTCACGGCACCCCCAAGATAATCTAAGGACACCAAAAAGTCAAAGCTTGGGGATTCCCCGGAAGGCATCCCCTCTTTCGTCTACTTCCATCGGTAACTTTACTTGGAGCTATATTTTTATTCACCACATGATATGTGCTTTGCTTGGAGTGTCTTGTATGATTTGAGTCTCTGCTTTTTAGTTTACCACAATCATCTTTGCTGTACACACCTTTTGAGAGAGCCATACATAATTTGGAATTTGTTAGAATACTCTTTGTGCTTCACTTATATCCTTTGAGTTATATAGTTTTGCTCTAGTACTTCACTTATATCTTTTAGAGCACGGTGGTGGATTTGATTTATAGAAACTATTGATGTCTCATGCTTCACTTAGATTATTTTGAGAGTCTTAAATAGCATGGTAATTTGCTTAAAAATCTTAATATGCTTGGTATTCAAGATTTGTAAAACTTTCTTTTGAGTGCGTTGAATACTATGAGAAGTTTGATGCTTGATAATTGTTTTGAGATATGAAGATGGTGATATTAGAGTCATGCTAGTTGAGTAGTTATGAATTTGAGAAATACTTGTGTTAAAGTTTGTGATTCCCGTAGCATGCACGTATGGTGAACCGTTATGTGATGAAGTCGGAGCATGATTTATTTATTGATTGTCTTCCTTATGAGTGGCACGGGGACGAGCGATGGTCTTTTCCTACCAATCTATCCCTCTAGGAGCATGCACGTAATACTCTGCTTTGATAACTTGTAGATTTTTGCAATAAGTATATGAGTTCTTCATGACTAATGTTGAGTCCATGGATTATACGCACTTTTCTTCCTTCCACCATTGCTAGCCTCACTAATACCGCGCACTTTTCACCGGTATCATACACCCACCATACACCTCCCTCAGAACATCCACCATACCTACCTATCATGGCATTTCCATAGCCATTCCGAGATATATTGCCATGCAACTTTCCACCGTTCCGTTTATTATGACACGATCCATCATTGTCATATTGCTTAGCATGATCATGTAGTTGACATCGTATTTGTGGCAAAGCCACCGTTCATAATTCTTTCATACATGTCACTCTTGATTCATTGCATATCCCGGTACACCGCCGGAGGCATTCATATAGAGTCATATTTTGTTCTAAGTATCGAGTTGTAAGAAAATAAAAGTGTGATGATCATCATTTTTAGAGCATTGTCCCAACTGAGGAAAAGTATGATGGAGAGTATGATTCCCCCACAAGTCGGGATGAGACTCCGGACGAAAAAAAGAGGCCATAAAAAAGAGAAAAGGCCCAAACAAACAAAAAAAGAAAAAAATGAGAGAAAAAGAGAGAAGGGACAATGTTACTATCCTTTTACCACACTTGTGCTTCAAAGTAGCACAATGATCTTCATGATAGAGAGTCTCTCATTTTGTCACTTTCATATACTAGTGGGAACTTTTCATTATAGAACTTGGCTTGTATATTCCAATGATGGGCTTCCTCCAAATGCCCTAGGTCTTCGTGAGCAAGCGAGTTGGATGCACACCCACTTAGTTTCTTTAGTTGAGCTTTCACATACTTATAGCTCTAGTGTATCCGTTGCATGGCAATCCCTACTCACTCGCAATGATATCTATTGATGGGCATCTCCATAGCCCGTTGATACGCCTAGTTGATGTGAGACTATCTTCCCCTCTTTTTGTCTTCTCCACAACAACCATTCTATTCCACATATAGTGCTACATCCATGGCTCACGCTCATGTATTGCGTGAAGATTGAAAAAGTTTTGAAAATGTCAAAAGTATGAAACAATTGCTTGGCTTGTCATTGGGGTTGTGCACGATTTAAATTGTGTGGTGAAGATAGAGCATAGCCAGACTATATGCTTTTGTAGGGATAACTTTCTTTGGCCGTGTTATTTTGAGAAGACATGATTGCTTTGTTAGTATGCTTGAAGTATTATTATTTTTATGTCAATATGAACTTTTGTCTTGAATCTTTCGGATCTGAATATTCATACCACAATTAAGAAGAATTACATTGAAATTATGCCAAATAGCACTCCGCATCAAAAATTCTGTTTTTATCATTTACCTACTCGAGGACGTGCAGGAATTAAGCTTGGGGATGCCTGATACGTCTCCAACGTATCTATAATTTTTGATTGCTCCATGCTATATTATCTACTATTTTGGACAATATTGGGCTTTATTTTCCACTTTTATATTACTTTTGGGACTAACCTATTAACCGGAGGCCCAGCCCAGAATTGTTGTTTTTTTCCTATTTTGGAGTTTTGAAGAAACGAAATATCAAATGGAGTCCAAACGGAATGAAATCTTCGGGAACGTGATATTCTCACCGAATATGATCCAGGAGACTTGGACCCTACGTCAAGAAAGAAAGGAGGTAGGGGGCGCGCCCACCCCCCAGGGCGCGCCCTCCACCCTCGTGGGCCCCACCTTGCTACACCGATGTACTTCTTCTTCCTATATATACCTACGTACCCCCAAATGATCAGATACGGAGCCAAAAACCTAATTCCACCGCCGCAACCTTCTGTACCCACGAGATCCCATCTTGGGGCCTGTTCTGGAGCTCCGTCGGAAGGGGAATCCACCACGGAGGGCTTCTACATCATCACCATAGCCCCTCCGATGAAGTGTGAGTAGTTTACCTCAGACCTTCGGGTCCATAGTTAGTAGCTAGATGGCTTCTTCTCTCTTTTTGGATCTCAATACAATGTTCTCCCCCTCTCTCGTGGAGATCTATTCGATGTAATCTTCTTTTTGCGTCGTGTTTGTTGAGACTGATGAATTGTGGGTTTATGATCAAGATTATCTATGAACAATATTTGAATCTTCTCTGAATTTTTTTATGTATGATTGGTTATCTTTGCAAGTCTCTTCGAATTATCAGTTTGGTTTGGCCTACTAGATTTATCTTTCTTGCAATGGGACAAGTGCTTAGCTTTGGGTTCAATCTTGTGGTGTCCTTTCCCAGTGACAGTAGGGGCAGCAAGGCACGTATTGTATTGTTGCCATCGAGGATAACAAGATGGGTTTTTTATCATATTGCATGAATTTATCACTCTACATCATGCCATCTTGCTTAAGGCGTTACTCTGTTTTCTTGAACTTAGTACTCTAGATGCATGCTAGATAGCGGTCGATGAGTGGAGTAATAGTAGTAGATGCAGGCAGGAGTCGGTCTACTTGTCTCGGACGTGATGCCTATATACATGATCATACCTAGATATTCTCATAACTATTCTCAATTCTGTCAATTGCTCAACAGTAATTCGTTCACCCACCATAAAATACTTATGCTCTTGAAAGAAGCCACTAGTGAAATCTATGGCCCCCGGGTCTATCTTCATCATATTAATCTTCCATCACTTTATTATTGCCTTTGCTTTTTTACTTTGCTTTTTATTTTACTTTGCATCTTTATCACAAAAATACCAAAAATATTATCTATCATCTCTATCAGATCTCACTCTCGTAAGTGACCGTGAAGGGATTGACAACCCCTTATCGTGTTGGTTGTGAGGAGTTATTTGCTTTGTGCAGGTACGAGGGACTCGCACATAGCCTCCTACTAGATTGATACCTTGGTTCTCAAAAACTGAGGGAAATACTTACGCTACTTTGCTCCATCATCTTTTTCTCTTCAAGGAAATCCAACGCAGTGCTCAAGAGGTAGCACTGTAACTCCGGCTTGGGCGGGGAGTAGAATGGATCCTTTCGCGACTATATGAATAAATCTGCTGCTGAGTTAAAGCTGTCTGAAGGAGCTCCCTAGCCCGTCGCGTCTCAACCGCTACTGGGGACTCGCCTTCGTTCGGGAGGGCCGCTAGTCATGAAGCGAGAGCGACAATGTTATCCATCGGATTAGAATAGTGACCCGGCGGTGTTGGGACATGCTGCGACAGAACCTTGTTCTGACGGGGCGGATCATGGTTATCTGTTGGTCGCGGCTGAACTGGCGCTCCCGTTTCAGGTGCCTTTGCCCGGTTTACCGCCGGTGGATTACTGGTCCCTGCTCCTGGGGTATTAAAGAGGTTCCTTGCCTCATAAACTGGCGGCAGGTGAGATCGGTACCTTCTTCTCATAATGTCGTTTGACGCACTCTGATCCAACATAAGCCGGTAGGCCTGTGCATCTAATGCGGCCCGTTCTGCAGTCATTCTGGCATCCTCCGCTGCCAAATCGGCCTTGGCCTGCGTTATCTGATCCTTCACTTTTGCAATCTCCACAGTATGCTCATCCGGATTTGCCGGATTAACCTCCGCCATCAGTGTTGCCAAAGCGTCGAACAAATCAGATAAAACCTGAGCCGACGGTCGCATAGGGCCTCCTGCCTCGGCCGCTGTCGCTGCTGCTGATCCGGAAATCACCGCCGCTGCGGTCGAAGAGTGGAGCGCTGGCTGTGTACCAGACATGAAAATCGCAACCCGATTTGGCGGATCAAAGGGGTCCGGAATACTGTCGCCATCAGAACAGCCCCCAATCCGGCCATCTTGCAACTGGCACAGTGACTCGGTCTCCCCGGTCGATGACTCGTCACCGAAATAAACGACGGTTTCACCACCAGATTCCGATCTATCCTCAGATTCCACTCCGTGGATGACTCCCACGAAGGCACGCTTCATGACAGGCTTAACCCGGGCAGATCTCGCACGCTGAGCCGTTTCGACGAGGTCGGTGTAGATGTCTGGCTCAGGGCCCGGTTCGCCGATCTTGCCAATCAAAACGTGTATGCCGCCGAAGGGGACCCGGTACCCGTACTCGATTGAGCCGGCCTCGGGGCCCCAGCCTGCATCGTCGATGTAGAGCTTGCCACGACGACTCTTGGTCATCTGGCCCACAGCATAGCCCTTGAGTCCTTCGAAGCTGCCCTCTAAGAACTCGAAACCATCGTGCGATAGCCCCTCGGTGGGCGCCAACTGTCATGGTTTTGTCACAGCAGATGTCCTAGGGAAAGGACTTAGTTGTGGAGCCATCGCTGCGGGTTAGCTTAAAGGGGTTAAAGCGGACAAGGGACGCAGAGAGTTTATACTGGTTCGGCCCCTTGCGGTGAAGGTAAAGGCCTAATCCAGTTGTTGTGGAATTGCTAGGGTTTCGATGACCAGGGAGCGAATACGCTTTGTCTGAGTCTCGAGTTGTTGTCTGTTGTCCTAAACCGCCGCCGGGTCGTCCCCTTATATACATAGGTTGACGTCTGTCGGTTTATAGAATCCTGAGGCCGTCTCATAAACGTATCCGGCTCATTCTTTGCTCTTTCTATCTTACAACACAAGTTTACATATCCATGTCGGTTCATGTCTACAGGTCTTAAACCGGCTTCGGGCCCTGGGACTTCATAAAGCGTCACCGTCTTTGTCTTCATGGGCTTCAGATATAGTGAACCATTATGGGGTTAACCCGGCCTCTCCTGGCCGGTTTACGCCCAGTAGTAATATCCCCACCACCTAGGGAGCAGCCCAACATGATAAGACATAAATGCCCTTCAATAATATGACCGTTAGGTGGGTAGATATGTTGGGACAACTGGCGCATAGCACACCAACGGTCGGATATTTGAGGCTCGAATTCCTCAGGGCTATCATATTCCTCACTGTGTAGGCAATCCACACAGGCGAATTCCTAACTCCTCAGCCAGAACAAATTCCTCAGAGACCAGAAGAACTTCGTATCTGTCACTAAAGAGTATGATTGAACTGTATGAGATTCCCAATGGCTTCACTCGAAGGGATTGGTAGGTGTAGGATTTTGAGTTGAGCATCACATGGAAATTTTTCCTTAGTATTTCCTCGACCCCCTTTACCAGTACGGTGTTTCCTATTACTCAAGAAAGAGAGAATGAAACTACAAAAACAAAAGTCTTCACGCTTCATGTTCCTCGAATGAATAGCAAGTCTTCAAGGTCACACCAATTTCTTCACTTTCAAAGTCTTCAAAAATCCAAAGTCTTCAGTCGAAGAACTTCATTTTTAGGGGTCGACTTTCTCTGTAAATATCAAACTCCTCATAGACTTATAGACCTGTGTACACTCATAAATACATTAGTCCCTCAACCTATAAGTCTTCAATACACCAAAATCACTAAGGGGCACTAGATGCACTTACAATCTCCCCCTTTTTGGTGATTGATGACAATATAGGTTAAGTTTTCAACGGGGATAACATATGAAGTGTAAATACTGATATTGAGGAATTTGATTGCAAGATATAGAAGAATTCCCCCTGAAGATGTGCATAGAGAGGAGTTTGCTTTCGAAGCAATGCACACTTGAAGAGTAGAATCATGGAGATCTCCCCCTATATCTTGCAATTCATACACGCATTTGATATATAATATGAAGAATTTGAAATGCATGATGAAATATGGTGATTGATGTAATTCAGCATGCGTGCATTAACATATATGAGGACTAAGCATGCAGAAAACATAGCAAAAGTATCAGACCACCATAGAGTTTAAGTTTACAACTCGATCCAGCAAAGTCATCAGAAGAACGAGAGTTGTAACTTAGCAAAAAACGCCAATATAGGTAGACCCGCTTGAAGACTAACTCAAATTTCTCCCCCTTTGTCATCGAATGACCAAAAGGATCGAAAATGAGGACTAACGCCCCTGAAGAATATCAAGTTGATGGAGGAGAGCCAGCGTTGTTGCGGTCGTTTGTCATAGTAGGGCCGGCCGCAGTGTCGTCCAAGTCTTCATGCTCGTCGGTGTCGCGTGATGAAGAATATGAGCTGGCCACCAAGGAAGGAAACTTGACCTTCTTGTATTTCTTCGGTGGAGGTGCAGACCAGTCAAAGTCCTCCTTGAGACCCATTTGCTTCAAATCTTCTTCACCATATACGTGTGACAGAATAGCCCAGGTGCGACCGAAGACTTCATGGAGGTAGTAGTGGTTTTTCTTCACTACATTATGTGTAGCAGTCATGTTGTGAAGAATAGAACCAAACTGACGCTTGACCCATTTATGGTTTCGATCCACCTTCTGGTGAAGACTAAGAAGCAGCTCACGGTCAGTCATCACTCGAGGAGCAGTAGCTTGAGGATTTGGCTTGGAAGCATTAGCAGTAGAATCATGAGTGGCAGAGTCATCATTGGTGGAATAAGGTGCAGCTTTGCGAAACTGACCATCTAATGGACGAATGCCTTCATCAATGACAGCTGGTGCCTTGCCCTTTTCATCAGTTGAGGAATGTGTCCGCTTGAGGACTTCAATCGGGGGCAAGTAGCTGAGGTGATTCTGAAAATCAGCCTTGTAGTTGAGTGAAGACCTTGTTCTGAGGAATCTCATAATCCAAGGAGCATAAGGCTTCAACTCAAACAGAGAGAGAGCGACATTGGCCAGAGTCCTCATGAAGAAATCATGGTAGTTGACAGGGATGCCATGCATGATGTTGAATAGCAGATTCTTCATGATGCCAACGACTTCTTCATCATTCGAGTCGTGGCCTTTGATTGGACTCATAGTCTTCGTCAAAATGCGATAGACTGTTCTTGGCACATAGAGCAATTCCCTCACGAGGAATTTTGTCCTTGGGGCTTGACCAGGTTTCAGAGGCTTCATAAGAACTTGCATATAATGGGCAGTCAGTTTAGGCTCTTGGTACAGGCAACGAGCTCCTTCAGGTGGAGGACTGATGGGCAGGGCGTGAAGTAATTCAGAGGCCGGTGCCTTATAGTGAGTGTTTTCGGTCATCCAGTCTAAAACCCAGGAGTTCACATCGTCAGCATCTCCTGTGATGTGCAGTGTTGCGTAGAATTGAAGAATGATCTCTTCATTCCAATCAACTATGTCTGTGCAAAAGTTAAGGAGGCCTGCGTCATGAAGCACACTGAGGACAGGTGAGAATCATGGCAGTGATTCCATGTCCACATGAGGAATATGCTCGTGGTCGAAGACTTTGTCCTTGTTGAAGAGCAGTGAAGAATAGAAGTTGGCCTAGCTGGCGGTCCAGAAGCGCTTCCTTCTAAGACGACCAGAATCATATGGATTATAGTCAGTGAAGAACACGTGCTCGCCGAAGAAGTCATCAGCCTTGAATTTCTGCTTCTTTGAGAATGGATCCTTTGGCTTGGGCTGAGGCGTGTCAGTCAATTGCATTATCACCTCAGGAATCGTAATCTCATGTTCCACAGGCTGAGGAATTTCAGCTTCTTCTTCAGTGACAGTTTGGGTCTTCAATGCTTCATTTTCATTTTCATCAGCATTGGTGGCTGGAATTTCTTCATGGACAGATGGAGTCTTACGAGGTTCTTCAAATCCCATTTGTACTTCAATAGCAACACGGGACTGAGGAATTTGTTGGAGTGGTGTGAACAGAGGAGAGTTGGGGTGCTGACTGCCCCAAAAGTCATCATTCATCACTGGAGTAGTGATTACAATGTCCACATCTTCTTCCATTTCTTCAGCACCGTCCTCTTCAACAGTGAACTAAGGCATAGGCGAGGAGACAATTGGTGTTGAAGGGATTGCATCCACTTCAATTTCTTCATCCAACTGCTCTGACGAAGCAGTAGAAGGACTCTCTTCATCGGATTCACTTGGAATCACATAATCTTCATCAAAAGGAACAAGGTCCTTTGATGGCATGGTTGAAATAGGAACAACATCAATTGGGTTGTCACATGAGCTAGTCAATGGCTTCATATTCTTCGGGGCTGAAGAATGTGATGAAGTTGGTGCCTTCCTTTTCTTCACTGTTGCATGCTCCGCAGCCTTGGTCTTCTTCACATCTGATGTAGATGGAGAGATTGGAGTTGGTGTAGGCGCAGGAGGAGCAGAGGAAATTGGTTGAATTTCTTCAGACACAACTGATGCAGTTGCCCTGATTTCTTCATTTTCTTCAGGCGCACCACTAGTGGATGCCCTGGCAATTTCATCAGCGGCTGGAATGCAGTCATCAGCCCTGGTACTTTGAGTTTCTTCAGCAGCCTGAATGTCATCAGCGGTGCTGGCATTTTCTTCAGTCGGCTGAGCAGATGCTTCAGCCTGAGGATTTTCTTTGTTGCATTGGGGCTACAACATTGGAAGTGAACTTTTCAGTCAATTTCACAAACCTGACTTTGGCTCCAAGCCAGTTAGCTCTGTATACGTCAAATTCATCACTGAGGTTCTTGATCTCAGATTGAATGTTGACAAGTTCTTCAGTTGCCATTGAGACAACGTTTTTCTTCAAGAAGCGCTCCTTTTTGTATTGCGCTTTCTTGATTTGCGTGGCCTTCTCAAATTTCCATTTTTCTTCTTGGATGAAGGCAGTCATCATATGACTTTGGCCAGGAGTCAGCTTGAAATCAGGCATAGGAGTGTTGGGGTCCTTGTGCCAGAGATCGATGTAATCAAGGATCAACTTAGGATCCAAAAGCAGTGGCACATTTGTGCCCTTGGCTCTAGCGGCCCTGAGCTGCTTGTCTCTGATGATTTCGACAAGTTCATCATCATCAGCTTCGTCTTCATCAGACGACACTTGGAAGGCGACCTGCTTCTTGTGAGGACTTGGGCGAGAGCCACGTCCAGCAGTGGCCTTTGTCTTCAGTAGAGAGGGTCCCGTTGAAGAATTTGGTGCAGCTGAGGAACTAGCAGAAGCTCCTGAGGCAATAGAGATGCTTGTCGTCCTTTGGGACGTGGCGAGATGCACAGGTGCAGAGGATTTGGACGGAGAGTTGAGGACTTTGGCGGAGGAGCTGAGGACTTTGGAGGAGCAGGAGCAATCTAAGTAGTTGGCCTTGAGGGCTTTGAAGAATCTGGCCGTGAGGGCATTGCTGAGGAACTTGGCCGTGAGGGCATTGAGGGTGAAGCACTTGGCTTATGAGTAGGCTTCTTTGCCATGGCCTTCTTAGGCTTGCTTGCAGAGGCCTCGGTAGTGGCAGCAGCAGCAGCAGAATCTTCGTTGAATTTCCTCACTGCTTCTCTTGCTTGTCTGGCCAATTTGGCCTGGCACTTGGCCCATTCGTCAGGATAGTCCTCACTGCGCTTGAGGCTGGTGGGATCTGCTATTCGGCCAGGTGCCAATGGAGGTCTTGGGCATGGAGGATTTAGAGCGAATTTCTTCATATACTTGGGAATAACATACCTGTACTCCCTCCATTCTCGTGCCCATCTCCTCTCTATCCTTTGGATGCGCACCTTGCGCTGATTTTTGTCCTCTTTGCCAAACTTGGCCTCATTAGGAGTGCAATAATCCTTGTATATGTCATCATGGATCTCAAAGGCAGTATTGACCTCAGGCCTCTTTCCTCCTTTCTGCAGCTTCTTTCCATCGGCCATTTTCTTCACCTGAGGAATTTGGACAGTTGAATTCTCTGAAGATGTATGCAACTTTTCTTCGACGAACGTTGCAAATGAGTTAAGTTGATGAGAACCTAGTGATTCAACAACGGACATGTGTACCTGTGAACAGAGTATAGTTGCGAGGAATTTGGAGAGGTCATATGCGTTCTCAGAAGGTTTTTCAAAAAGAGCAAGTTTGAGGAATTTGACCAGATGAGTCTTGAAGAATTTCACTAAGTGTTCTTTGTCTTAGGTTCCAGAGTTGTACAGATCAGAAATCCACATAATTGAGGAATCTTGAAGAAAAATATTGCTTAGAGAAACGGATCAAGAACAGATGACATGTGAGGTGTTAAGTGAGTGAAGATTTGAAGAATAAAACACCTTTGAAGATTTTGTAGAAATCATTCGAATCAAAGAGGTAGTAAAAGTAACTTTTAATTACCCTGGGAGAAGAAAACGATGAACTGGAAAGTGTAGATGTGAAGTTCGTCAGTTCAGATCTTCCACGCCCTAACTCGGCTGAGGAAGACAGCTACAGCGGCGGCGGAGAGAAGAAATCCGCAGCCGGCGCGAGTACGAGGGCAACGAGGTCAAGGCAGTGAAGCTCTTCCTCACCGGCGATGATGAAGTAGCAGTGGCGCTAGGGTTTGAGAAGCTCGAGTTGGAGTGAGGCCGAACGGAGTAAAAGAGAAGTGAGGAGGGGGAGGGGTATTTATAGCCACGGTGAAAAACTGTTCGCCCAAAGAAATTGGACGAACGTGCCCCTGACCCTTCTCATTCGCTTGACATGTGTCACCCACGTACTGAGAAGTGGAGATCGTATGAGATCGTGGGTGAATAGATTTCCAATGGCTTCACTCGAAGGGATTGGTAGGTGTAGGATTTTGAGTTGAGCATCACATGGAAAATTTTCCTTAGTATTTCCTCGACCCCCTTTAATAGTACGGTGTTTCCTATGACTCAAGAAATAGAGAATGAAACTACGAAAACAAAAGTCTTCACGCTTCATGTTCCTCGAATGAATACCAAGTCTTGAAGGTCACACCAATTTCTTCACTTTCAAAGTCTTCAGAAAGTCTTCAGAAATCCAAAGTCTTCAGTCGAAGAACTTCATTTTTAGGGGTCGACTTTCTCTGTAAATATCAAACTCCTCATAGACTTATAGACCTGTGTACACTCATAAACACATTAGTCCCTTAACCTATAAGTATTCAATACACTAAAATCACTAAGGGGCACTAGATGCACTTACAACCCACGGTTCTCTTTCTTTACCGTGTTTTCTAGCCACAAAGTATGTTTTATCATATCTTTTATTCTTAGGTTGTGGGTTATCAAGATCAACAGGTGGTTCTATCTCTACATCATTGTCTGGTTGTTTAGTATTTGTTTGAGTGTCTTCATGAACCTCATCAATATATTTTTCATTATTAGAAGGTGAGTGTTCATTGCCAGACTGAGTTTCAGCATCAGAGATAGAAGTTTCATTATCATTATCAGGAGGTTTTTCTATTTCAGGTTCACTAGAAGCATGCAAAGTCCTATCATTTTACTTCTTCTTTTTCTTTCTAGAAGGACTAGGTGCATCAATGTTAACTCTTTGTGAATCGTGTTCAATTCTTTTTGGGTGTCCCTCAGGATAAAGTGGTTCCTGAGTCATTTTACCTCCTCTAGTTGCAACTCTAACAGTAAAGTCATGTATATTATTATTCATTTCATCAAGCAATTCTCTTTGAGATTTAGCAACTTGTTCTAACTGAGTTTGAACCATAGAAGCATGTTTTCCAACACCTCTAACATCAATTGAGATTCTAAATAACAAGTCACTCGAGCGAGCAATCATATCAGAATTGTATTTCAATTGTTTCATAACATTTGCATTGAAGTGATCTTGTTTTCTAATATAGTTTTCAAACTCATAAAGGCAT
The DNA here is from genome assembly GCA_032464435.1 of Aegilops umbellulata. Classification (NCBI taxonomy): domain Eukaryota; kingdom Viridiplantae; phylum Streptophyta; class Magnoliopsida; order Poales; family Poaceae; genus Aegilops; species Aegilops umbellulata. The sequence continues at coordinate 379,212,581 of CP136056.1, read as the reverse complement.
AGGCTTGGATGCATCTTGTGAGGATTGTCATTATCATTGAACTTCATTAGAGAATTTACCTCTACCACCTTAGGCAGTGGTGGTGTATTAAGCCCATGTATTTCTTCAATAGGAGGTAAAATTTTAACATCCTTAGCTTTAATACCTTTTTCCTTCATAGATTTCTTTGCCTCTTGCATATCTTCAGGACTGCGATATAATATACCCCTATTCTTCGGAGTGGGTTTAGGCGGTGGTTCGGCGGTGGTTCAGGAAGAGTCCAATCATCATAATTTTTCGATATATTATTCAATAATTCTTCAGCTTGTCCAATAGTTCGTTCCCTGAAAACACAACCAGCACAACTATCTAGGAAGTCCCTAGAAGCATCGGTTAGTGCATTATATAAGATATCAAGTATTTCATTTTTCTTAAGAGGATGATCAGGCAAAGCATTAAGTAACTGGCAAAGCCTCCTCCAAGCTTGTGGGAGACTCTCTTCTTTGGTTTGCACAAAGTTAAATATTTCCTGTAAAGCAGCTTGTTTCTTATGAGCAGGTAAATATTTTTTAGAGAAGTAATAAATCATATCCTGGGGACTACGCACACAACCAAGAGCAAGAGTATTGTACCAAGCTTTAGCATCGCCCTTTAATGAGAAAGGAAATAATTTGAGAATAATGTAATAAGGAGTCTTCTCATCATGAGTAAAAAGGGTGGCTATGTCATTCAACTTAGTAAGATGTGCCACAACAGTTTCAGTTTCGTAACCATAGAAAGGATCAGATTCAACCAAAGTAATTAACTCTGGGTCGACAGAGAATTCATAATCCTTATCATCAATAAATATAGGTGAAGTAGCAAACTTAGGATCATATTTCATTCTAGCATTCAGAGATTTTTCTTTATACTTGCATAATAATTTCTTCAGGTCATCTCTATCGTTACAAGCAAGTATATCTCTAGTTGTCTCCTCATTCATAACATAACCTTCCGGTACCTTAGGCAATTCATATCTAGGAAGGCTAGCTCTAGCAGGTTTTTCAGGAGTTTCAGTTTCAAGCTCATCATCAGATTCAACAATATCATGTTGTATTACTCTAGCAATTTGTTCATCAAGAAATTCACCAAGTGGCACATCATCATTATCAAGCAAGGTACCAGCATCATCATAAGCATTATCCATAGTAGAAGTAGCATCATTAATAACTTGCGACATATTAGAATTAATAGCATGTGGTGGTGTTGCAAGTTTACTTATAACAGAAGGTGAATCTAAAGTAGAACTGGATGGCAGTTCCTTACCTCCCCTCATCTTTGGGGGAAATATCTTAGTCTTAGCATCCTTCAGATTCTTCATAGTGATAAATTGATAATAATCCCAAGGGACTCAAAAATTATAGCTACGCTCCCCGGCAACGGCGCCAGAAAAAGATCTTGATAACCCACAAGTATAGGAGATCGCAACAATTTTCGAGGGTAGAGTAGATTTGACACAAGGGGAGCCAAAGAATATTTGAAGGTATTAGCAGTTGAGTTGTCAATTCAACCACACCTGGAGATTAATTATCAGCAGCAAGTAATCAGTAGCAAAGTAATATGATAGTTTTGTTAGTAGTAACAGCAGCAACGGTAACAGTAACAGTGATAGCAGTATTTTTGTAGCAAGTGTAACAGTGATGATAGCAGTAGTAACTTAGCAAGAACAATATAAGATAAATTCGTAGGCATTGGATTGATGACTTGTTGGATGATATTCATCATGCGACAGTTATAACCTAGGGCGATACGGCACTAGCTCCAGTTCATCAATATAATGTAGGCATGTATTCCGTAAATAGTCATACGTGCTTATGGAAAGAACTTGCATGTCATGTTTTGTCCTACCCTCCCATGGCAGCGGGGTCCATATTGGAAACTAAGGGATATTAAGGCCTCCTTTTAATAGAGAACCGAAACAAAGCATTAACACATAGTGAATACATGAACTCATCAAACTACGGTCATCACCGGGAGTGGTCCCGACTTTTGTCACTCCAGGGTTGCCGGATCATAACATGTAGTAGGTGACTATAACTTGCAAGATCGGATCTAAAACATGGATATAATGATGATAACATAAACGGTTAAGATCTGAGTTCATGGCACCCAGGCCCAAAGTGACAAGCATTAAGCATGGCAAAGTCATAGCAACATCAATCTTAGAACATAGTGGATACTAGGGATCAAGCCCTAACAAAACTAACTCGATTACATGATGAATCTCATCCAACTCCTCACCGACCAGCGAGCCTACGAAGGAATTACTCACTCCCAGTGGGGAGCATCATGGAATTGGCGATGGAGAAGGGTTGGTGATGATGAAGAACGAAGATCCCCCTCTCCGGAGCCCCAAACGGACTCCAGATCTGGCCTCTCGATGAAGAACAAGAGGTGACGGCGGCTCCGTCTCGTGGATCGCGATAATTCTTTCTCCCTGATTTTTTTTTCTGAAATAATGTGATTTTATAGCGTCGGTTTCAGGGTCAGCGGGGCCACCAGGTGGGGACAACCCACCGGGCGCGCCAGGAGAGGGGGCACGCCCTGGTGGGTTGTGCCCACCCAGGTGCCCCTTTCCGGTAGGTCTTGGCTTCAGAAATTCTTATTTATTATATAAAAATTCCTCGCAAAGTTTCGTTCCATTCTGAGAACTTTTATTTTTGCACAAAAACAACACCATGGTAGTTCCGCTGAAAACAACGTCAGTCCGGGGTTAGTTTCATTCAAATCATGCAAATTAGAGTCCAAAACAAGAGGAAAAGCATTAGGAAAAGTAGATACGTTGGAGACGTATCACCGCGCTATATAAGCACTGATACGTCTCCAACGTATCTATAATTTTTGACTGTTCCATGCTATTATATTATCCATCTTGGATGTTTTATATGTATTTATATGCCATTTTATATGATTTTTGGGACTAACCTATTAACCTAGAGCCTAGTGCCAGTTTCTGTTTTCCTTGTTTTTGAGTTTTACAGAAAAGGAATACCAAACGGAGTCCAATTGACCTGTCAATTTTTGTGGATTTTTTATGGACCAAAAGAAGCCCCCGATGTAAAAGAGTTGGCCAGAAGAGTCCCAAGCCATCCATGAGGGTGGAGGGCGCGCCCTACCCCCTGGGCGCGCGCCCCTGCCTCGTGGATGACTCAGATACCCCCTGACTTGTTCCCGACGCCAAAAATTCCTATAAATACAGAAACCCCTGAAAAGAAACCTAGATCAGGAGTTCCACCGCCGCAAGCCTCTGTAGACACCAAAAATCAATCGAGACCCTGTTCCGGCACCCTGTCGGAGGGGGGATCCATCACCGGTGTCCATCTTCATCATTCCAGCGCTCTCCATGATGAGGAGGGAGTAGTTCACCCTCGGGGTTGAGGGTATGTACCAGTAGCTATGTGTTTCATCTCTCTCTCTCTCTCTCTCGTGTTCTTGATATGGCACGATCTTGATGTATCACGAGCTTTGCTATTATAGTTGGATCTTATGATGTTTCTCCCCCTCTACTCTCTTGTAATGGATTGAGTTTTCCCTTCGAAGTTATCTTATCGGATTGAGTCTTTAAGGATTTGAGAACACTTGATGTATGTCTTGCGTGGGATACCCGTGGTGACAATGGGGTATTCTATTGATTCATTTGATATATGTTTTGGTGATCAACTTGCGGGTTCTGTGACCTTGGGAATCTATGCAGAGGGGTTGGCACACGTTTTCGTCATGACTCTCCGGTAGAAACTTTGGGGCACTCTTTGAAAGTACTTTGTCTTGGTTTGAATAGATGAATCTGAGATTGTGTGATGCATATCGTATAATCATACCCGCGGATACTTGAGGTGACATTAGGGTTTTGGTTGATTTGTGTCTTAAGGTGTTATTTTACTATGAACTCTAGGGCTGCTTGTGACACTTATAGGAATAGTCAATGGATTGATCGGAAAGAATAACTTTGAGGTGGTTTCTTACCCTACAATAATCTATTCGTTTGTTGTGCGCTATTAGTGACTTTGGAGTGACTCTTTGTTGCATGTTGAGGGATTGTTATATGATCTAATTATGTTATCCTTGTTGAGAGAACTTGCACTAGTCAAATTATGAACCCTAGACCTTGTTTCGAAGCATTGCAATACCGTTTGTGCTCACTTTTATCATTAGTTACCTTGCTGTTTTTATATTTTCAGTTTACAAAAACCTATATCTACCATCCATATTGCACTTGTATCACCATCTCTTTGCCGAACTAGTGCTCCTATACAATTTAGTATTGGGTGTGTTGGGGACACAAGAGACTCTTTTGTTATTTGGTTGCATGGTTGTTTGAGAGAGACCATCTTCATCCTACACCTCCCATGGATTGATGAACCTTAGGTCATCCACTTGAGGGAAATTTGCTACTGTCCTACAAACCTCTGCACTGGGAGGCCAACAACGTCTACAAGAAGAAGGTTGTGTAGTAGACATCAAGCTCTTTTCTGGCGCAGTTTCCGGGGAGGTTAGTGCTTGAAGGTATATCTTTAGATCTTGCAATCGAATATTTTAGTTTCTTGTTTTATCACTAGTTAGTTTATAAAAGAAAACTACAAAAAAATGGAATTGAGGGTGCCTCATATGCTTCATCTTTTTAATGTCTTTCGCGAAAATGATGGAAAGGAAAATTGTGCCCAAGTGCTAGAAGAAGAATGCATTAAAATATTTGGCACTAATGAAAGATGAGCATGATTGCAATGTTATTAGAATAAATTCCTTGAATATCCATGATGCTAATGATATGCAAAGCCACAAGCTTGGGGAAGCTATGTTTGATGAAGATGATATTTTTTGTCCCCCAAGTTTTCATGAGCAAATTTATTGTGATGAAAGCATGCCTCCTATTTATGATGATTATATTGATGAAAGTGGATTTGGAGAGGTCATGACTTTATTTAGTGATGAATCCACTATTTCGAAAGAGGTTCCAATTGATTATGAGAACAAAATTGCTATCTATGATGATTTTGTGATGACATGTATGCTATAAAGAAAAATGATAACCATGAAACTTGTCATTATGGTTTTAATTTTCAATTGGATTATGCCTCACATGATAGTTATTTTGTTGAGTTTGCTCCCACTACTATTCATGAGAAGAAATTTTCTTATGTGGAGAGTAATAAAATTTATATGCTTGGGGATCATTAAAATAATGCTTTATGTGATGGTTATATTGTTGAATTCATTCATGATGCTACTGAAAATTATTATGAGGGAGGAACATATGCTTGTAGGAACTGCAATAATATCAAGTTTCCTCTCTATGTGCTTAAAATCTTGAAGTTTTGCTTGTTTTACTTTCCTATGCTAGTTGATTCTTGCCATAAGTTGTTTGCTCACAAAATCCCTATGCATAGTAAGTGGGTTAGGCTTAAATGTGTTAGTCATATTCTTCATGATGCTCTCTTTATGTTTCAATTCTTATCTTTTATGTGAGCATCTTTGAAATCATCATGCCTAGCTAGAAAGGCATTAAAGAAAATCGCTTGTTGGGAGACAACCCAATATTTACCCCTACTGTTTTTGTGTGTCCACATGATTAAGCTACTGTAGTAATCATGTTTTATAGCTGTTGTGTCAATAAAGTGCCAAGTCAAACCTTTGGGAAGACTTGGGTGAAAGTTAATGTGATCTTGCTGTAAAAAACAGAAACTTTGCGCTCACGAGATTAGCTGCCAGTTTTTACAGAAGAGTGCTTTTAAGTTGATTCTTTTTGAAGAAGATTAATAGACAAATTCCTCACGTCCAACGATTTATTTCAAAAAAATTGGAGTTACAGAAGTATTCGGGAGTTACAGATTACTACAGACTGTTATGTTTTTGACAGATTCTGTTTTCTATGTGTTGTTTGCTTATTTTGATGAATCTATGAGTAGTATCGGAGGGTATGAACCATAGAGAAGTTGGAATACAGTAGATATTACACCAATAAAAATAAAGAATGAGTTCACAACAGTACCTAAGTGGTGATTTATTTTCTTATACTAACGGAGCTTACGAGTTTTCTGTTGAGTTTTGTGTTGTGAAGTTTTCAAGTTTTGGGTAAAGATTCGAAGGAATATGGAATAATGAGTGGCAAGAGCCTAAGATTGTGGATTCCCAAGGCATACTAAGGTAATATTTAAGGACAACCAAGAGCCCAAACTTGGGGATGCCCCGGATGGCATCCCCTCTTTCGTCTTCGTCTATCGGTAACTTTACTTGGAGCTATATTTTTATTCACCACATGATATGTGTTTTGCTTGGAGCGTCAATTTATTTTATTTTTTTGATTGCTGTTTGAATAATATCCCAAGATCTTACATTATTAAATGTTAGAGAGTCTTCACATAGTTGCACAATTATTCGACTACTCATTGATCTTCACTTATATCTTTTGGGGTAGTTTGTCATTTGCTCTAGTGCTTCACTTATATATTTTTAGAGCACGGCAGTGGTTTTATTTTGAAGAAATAGATGAACTCTCATGCTTCACTTATATTATTTTGAGAGTCTTTAGAACAGCATGGTAGTTTGCTTTGGTTATGAGTTTAGTCCTAATATGATGGGCATCCAAGAGGGATATAATAAAAACTTTCATATAAAGTGCATTGAATACTATGTGAAGTTTGATTCCTTATGATTGTTTTGAGATATGAGGATGGTAATATTAGAGTCATGCTAGTGAGTAGTTGTGAATTTCAGAGCTACTTGTGTTAAAGTTTGTGATTCCCGTAGCATGCACGTATGGTGAACCGTTATGTGGTGAAGTCGGAGCATGATTTATTTTTTGATTGTCTTCCTTATGAGTGGCGGTCGGGGACGAGCGATGGCCTTTTCCTACCAATCTATCCCCCTAGGAGCATGCGCGTAGTACTTCGTTTTGATAACTAATAGATTTTTGCAATAAGTATATGAGTTTTTTATGACTAATGTTGAGTCCATGGATTATACTCACCCTTCCACCATTGCTAGCCTCTATATTACCTAGCAACTTTCGCCGGTACCATACACCCACCATATACCTTCCTCAAAACAACCACCATACCTACCTATTATGGCATTTCCATAGCCATTCCGAGATATATTGCCATGCAACTTTCCACGGTTCCGTTTATTATGACGCGCTCGGTATACCGCCGGAGGCATTCACATAGTCATATTTTTGTTCTAATTATTGAGTTGTAAGTAAATAAAAGTGTGATGATCTTCATGAGCATTGTCCCAGTGAGGAAAGGATGACGGAGACTATGATTCCCCCACAAGTCGGGATGAGACTCCGGACGAAAAAAAGAGGCCATAAAAAAAGAGAAAGGCCCAAATAAAAAAAGAGAGAGAAAAAGAGAGAAGGGGCAATGCTATTATCCTTTTACCACACTTGTGCTTCAAAGTAGCACCATGATCTTGTTTTTGACAGAAAGACTGTAAGGTAACCCCCTACGGTATAATTGGTGCAACAAGCCCAAATTGCAAGTACCGTGCCTTCAACCTGGGTGGGCGGGAAGGCATCATCCCCTTCCTACCACTAGGCTATGCCTTAGTCTTGCTAGCACCATGATCTTCATGATAGAGAGTCTCCTATGTTGTCACTTTCATATACTAGTGGGAATTTTTCATTATAGAACTTGGCTTGTATATTCCAATGATGGGCTTCCTCAAAATGCCCTAGGTCTTCATGAGCAAGCGAGTTGGATGCACACCCACTTAGTTTCTTTTTGAGTTTTCATACACTTATAGATCTAGTGCATCCATTGCATGGCAATCCCTACTCACTCACATTGATATCTATTGATGGGCAACTTCATAGCCCGTTGATACGCCTAGTTGATGTGAGACTGTCTTCTCCCTTTTGTCTTCTCCACAACCACCATTCTGTTCCACCTATAGTGCTATGTCCATGGCTCACGCTCATGTATTGCGTGAAGATTGAAAAAGTTTGAGAACATCGAAAGTATGAAACAATTGCTTGGCTTGTCATCGGGGTTGTGCATGATTTAAATATTTTGTGTGCTGAAGATAGAGCATAGCCAAACTACATGATTTTGTAGGGATAGCTTTCTTTGGCCATGTTATTTTGAGAAGACATGATTGGTTTGTTAGTATGCTTGAAGTATTATTGTTTTTATGTCAATATTAAACTTTTTTTTGAATCTTATGGATCTGAATATTCTTGCCACAATAGAGAAGATTACATTTATAAATATGTTAGGTAGCATTCCACATCAAAAATTCTATTTTTATCATTTACCTACTCGAGGACGAGCAGGAATTAAGCTTGGGGATGCTTGATACGTCTCCAACGTATCTATAATTTTTTATTGTTCCATGCTATTATATTATCCATCTTGGATGTTTTATAAGCATTTATATGCTATTTTATATGATTTTTGGGACTAACCTATTAACCTAGAGCCCAGTGCTAGTTTTTGTTTTTCCTTGTTTTTGAGTTTTATAGAAAAGGAATACCAAACGGAGTCCAATTGACCTGCCAATTTTTGTGGATTTTTTATGGACCAAAAGAAGTCCCCAAAGTAAAAGAGTTGGGCCAGAAGAGTCCCGAGCCATCCACGAGGGTGGAGGGTGCGCCCTACCCCCTGGGCGCGCCCCCATGCCTCGTGGATGACTCGGAGACCCCCTGACTTGTTCCCGGCGCCAAAAATTCCTATAAATACAGAAACCCCCGAAAAGAAACCTAGATCGGGAGTTCCACCGCCGCAAGCCTCTGTAGCCACCAAAAATCAATCGGGACCCTGTTCCTGCACCCTGTCGGAGGGGGGATCCATCACCTGTGGCCATCTTCATCATCCCGGCGCTCTCCATGACGAGGAGGGAGTAGTTCACCCTCGGGCTGAGGGTATGTACCTGTAGCTATGTGTTTGATCTCTCTCTCTCTCTCTCTCTCTCGTGTTCTTGATATGGCACGATCTTGATGTATCACGAGCTTTGCTATTATAGTTGGATCTTATGATGTTTCTCCTCCTCTACTCTCTTGTAATGGATTGAGTTTTCCCTTCGAAGTTATCTTATCGGATTGAGTCTTTAAGGATTTGAGAACACTTGATGTATGTCTTGCGTGGGATACCCATGGTGACAATGGGGTATTCTATTGATTCACTTGATGTATGTTTTGGTGATCAACTTGCGGGTTCCGTGACCTTGGGAATCTATGCATAGGGGTTGTCACACGTTTTTGTCTTGACTCTCCGGTAGAAACTTTGGGGCACTCTTTGAAAGTGCTTTGTGTTGGTTTGAATAGATGAATCTGGGATTGTGTGATGCATATCGTATAATCATACCCGTGGATACTTGAGGTGACATTGGAGTATCTAGGTGACATTAGGGTTTTGGTTGATTTGTGTCTTAAGGTGTTATTTTACTACGAACTCTAGGGTTGTTTGTGACACTTATAGGAATAGCCCAATGGATTGATCGGAAAGAATAAATTTGAGGTGGTTTCGTACCCTACAATAATCTCTTCGTTTGTTCTCCGCTACTAGTGACTTTGGAGTGACTGTTTGTTGCATGTTGAGTGATTGTTATATAATCTAATTATGTTATCCTTGTAGAGAGAACTTGCACTAGTGAAAGTATGAACCCTAGGCCTTGTTTCGAAGCATTGCAATACCATTTGTGCTCACTTTTATCATTACTTACCTTGCTATTTTTATATTTTCAGATTACAAAAACCTATATCTACCATCCATATTGCACTTGTATCACCATCTCTTCGCCGAACTAGTGCACCTATAGAATTTACCATTGTATTGGGTGTGTTGGGGACACAAGAGACTCTTTGTTATTTGGTTGCAGGGTTGTTTGAGAGAGACCGTCTTCATCCTACACCTCCTACGGATTGATAAACCTTAGGTCACCCACTTAAGGGAAATTTGCTACTGTCCTACAAACTTCTGCACTTGGAGGCCCAACAACGTCTACAAGAAGAAGGTTATGTAGTAGACATCAAGTGTCGCGCTGAAAAATTAGTGCTTTTTGCGCGCGCTACCGGTCCGGGCGCTCCAGCGGAGGTGCAAAAACCGCGCGCGCGGCACATCTAGTTCAGCGCGCGGGCCAAAACGCCATCGCGCGCCGCTTATTTGCCGCGCCCGCTCCCGCGCGCTCGCTCGCAACTCCACCTACCCCATCCAGCCGCCGCCGCCCACGCCACCCCATTTCTTCCGGCAACCATTCTGGAGCTTCCCCGGCCTATCCCCGCGCCGCCGCGGCTTCCTCTGTCTCCCTCTATTCACTGCAGCCCGTCGCGCGTGGCAGTCCTCCGACAAACAGCGCCCGGCCGCTCACTGCCGCTCGGCGTCCGCAAGGTGTTCGACAAAACGCCTGCAAGGTACGTATTGCTTCAACTTCACATTTTTTACATGAATTTGGTGCATTTGATTGTAGTTTTTATAGCCTAGTTTATATTGAACATTGTAGATGAGTTCGTCGTATGATTCTTTTGAAGAAGAATTTGATATGGAAGAGGAGTAGGATCTTGCAATGATCCTAGCTATGCACATCAATCAAAAACCGAAGCACGGTGGTTCGGTTTTAGGTCGGCAGAAAATTTGGAGGGATAGGATCGATGCCCACAACAGATTGATGAGGCACTATTTTGTGGAGAATCCCACATACCCGGAGTCGTACTTTTGTCGCCGGTTTAGGATGAGCACCGAGTTGTTCAAGCGCATTGTAGAGAAACTAGCGAGCCATGACCGGTTTTTTCAGCAAAGGACGAATGCCGCCGGAGAGCTCGGGCAAAGCACCTTTCAGAAGGTGACACGGCTTTGCGTATGTTGGCATACAGTATCCCCGCCGATCTAGTTGATGATCACTTGGCCATGGGTGAGAGCCAAGTCATCATGTGTGTCAAGCGCTTCGCAGTCGGAATTGTGCAAGTGTTTGGCCAGGAGTACTTGAGATCTCCCAATGCTGAAGACGCCGCAAGGCTATTGGAGATGAACAAAGCTCGCAGCTTCCCAGGTATGCTTGGCTCAATAGATTGCATGCATTGGAGTTGGAAGAATTGTCCAAAGGCATGGCATGGGCAATTCCCCGGCCAAAAAAAGGTTCCATTATAATCCTTGAAGCGGTGGCCGATCAAGAGATTTGGATTTCACATGCTTTTTTTGGAATGCCTGGATCTTTGAATGACATCAAGTTGTCAACCGGTCACCACTCATGAATAAGATTGCAAATGGTGAACTGCCACCGGTGTAGTTTGTAGCAAATGGTCGTACATATAACTATGTCTACTATCTTGCGGGTGACATCTACCCAAAGTGGTAAACATTTGTGAAGCCGTTAAAAAAACCGGAAGATAAGAAAAATCTTGATTTCCACAATGCTCAGGCGGCTAGGAAAGATGTGGAGAGAGCTTTTGGGATTTTGCAAGCCCAATTTGCTATTGTGAGAGGACCGGCTAGATTTTGGGATCAAAAAATGCTTTGGTATATCATGCACGCATGTGTGATTATGCACAACATGATCATCGAGAATGAGCGTGGCCAAGATGTAGACTACTCTCACTATGAGCTCTTGGGACATCCCGTGCGAGTGCGGCGGAGGGCTGAAAGGGTGGCCCATTTTGTTTCCTTCTATCATGTCATTCGACGTCCCGCAGCGCATGATAATCTTCAGAAGGATCTCATTGAGGAGTGGTGGGTTTGGAATGACCGACAAAGAGCGTCATGATTTATGCGTTTGATGTTGTATTGTTGAACTATTTGTTTTATTAAACGATAAACTATTAGTTTGAGTTGTAATAACAAAATTGAACTATTTATCGTTGATTTATTTTATTTATGTTTGATCTTTTTCTTGTGTTTGGATCGTATAAATTGTTTGTGCGAGGGCGTGCGCTGCATTTTTACTCGCTGCTGGAGCTACGCGCGCTGCATTTTATCGCGGCTGCTGGAGCCAGCGCTGCCCGTCGCGCCAAATCAAGCGATGGGCGTGTTGTAAACTGGGTTTTAGCGTGTCGCGCGTTGGACGGCTGTTGAAGATGTTCTAGGGCGAGCAATGGCCCTATGCCAAGCGAGGAACATGCGCCCACGCGCACAGTGGCGGAGCGTCGGCGGGACAATCCCGGGCCTCGGCCCCGCCCTTCTAGAGGAAATTTTGCCAACTATGCTCATCTTTTTTGCTAATTGCTCTACTAATCCCTCCGACCACTCTAATCACCCTAGCTTTTTATGTATATGTCATACTCTCATTTACCACCCCTAATATTTGTTTCACGCTCCGCGCAAAGCGTGAAGCAGGTCGGAAGCGTCGGGACGCCACAGCTGACACCGGAAACTAGTTGGCCAGCAGTTCCAAACGTGCATCGAGCCAAAAACCAACCCGAGAAAGCTGTGCCGCTTTCCCACTGACTCCTTGGCCCACAAAACTATCGATGGTACTTACTGGGAGAAAACCGCATCATGCGTCCAAGTCCAGCCTGCCGTGCCATCGCTGCCCAGTGGACTGAACAGAAAACAGGACACGGGCAGAAAGGCGTGAGCTAACCGGAAAGCGACCTCGCAGAGACAGCGCATGGGGCTATCGATAGCTAGGCGCTCGCGTTTGGTTGCGGGAATCCGCGGCGGGTCACGGGAAGGCACGCGGCGCACCACTGTCTCGGCGGGCATCCGAAGCGAACCCGAGCCCAGCCGCCCCAATTCCGTCTTATCCCAAGGGATCGATCGGAGGGCGGAAATGGAGAATCCACCAACCCAACCAAGTTGCGCCCCGCCTGCCTGAAATGGATTCACCAGTCGCAGCAGCGGTCCATTTCGGCGTCTGTCTGGGGGAGTCAACCGCTCGGGTCGTCCACCCACGCCTCCGCCTCCGCCTCCACCTCCACTCGCGCACTGGCGGCGGCGGCGGTTGCGCAGGCTGACTGCTTCCTTCGGAAGGAATCCTTCCCCAGGTGCGGCGCGGCGGCTGGCCAGGCTGATTGGTAGCTGCCCCTCTCCCCGTGCGTGTATGCTTTCTACTCCCTAGCCGAGCGAGCGAACGAAGAGAGCGCCTCCCTCCCGGCGACCGACCGGTGTCCTTCCCGAGCGTGACAGCTAGGGTTCCTAGCCGCTGCCGGCCCTCCGCCGTGGCGCGCCCAGGCCGCCGGTACAGGAGCTACGCTGGCGACCCGTCCGTAGGCAGGTAGCCACCACTCCTTCGTCCTTCCTCTTCCCTCCCCCCCCCCCCCCCTCCTTCCTTCCTTTGGCATCCTCTGTTTGTTCAAATTGTTTCCGATTTTTGTATTGGATGAGTACTTGCTGTAGATTTGATGATATTCTGAGAATATAATGATGATTATTTCTATTTTTTATGTAATGATGATTATTTCTTCATGAGTACTGGAATCTGGATGCATGCTTTTTCCAGTGCATGTGAAAGGATTTTGCTTGATCAGGTGTTTGTGATAATGCTTCTAGGGGCAAATGTTCACAAACTGTATGTGCAATACTCGAATTAATGTCTTCAAGGCAAGTGAATATTGATTTGTACTGGTTTATGTTGTAGCCAACCATCTTCTTCATGACAGTGTACTTGAAATACCCATGCTTTTGTTTTTCTTTTATCACGTGCTCCACACTGATCTGACTTTGTTTAACCAGGTAGCCGATGGATTGCTGCGACTGTTATTAATCTGTGCATATTTTCTAGCTGGGCAACTTCTCATAAGGAAGTCAATTGGTGCTACAGTGACAATAAAGGAAAGATGGAGCTGATCGGCATCATTATGACTTTGGCATTTCTGCTCTCATTTGCGGCATCTGATCGCCAAGGTCCACTTGCATGTCTATCATCTGTATAGTCATTCCATCCTTTTGGACCACATTCACAATCATGGATTATTAATTAGGCAACATATTTTCTTATGATTAACAAGGAAATATCTTTTGTTTCCTTAGGTGACGCATTATATGATATGAAGCTGAAGCTGAACGCTACTGCCACACAGCTTACAGACTGGAATCAAAATCAAGTTAACCCTTGCACTTGGAATTCTGTTATTTGTGACAGTAACAATAATGTTGTGCAAGTGTAAGTTGCCGTTCTGGATCTCTCGCCACTTTGCTTACTTTGTGTACTCCCAATATTTTCCCATAGATCATGTAGCTAGAAGCTGGGATTATTTCGTTTGCATTCCATATCCATTTCTGGTTAGCTCTTACAATTTGTACAGACAAGTTCAAGTATTATTTGAGCTGCATCTACTTTTGAAACAGAGGCAAAAGATTCGCCTCATCCACTAATTAAGAAGAGAAGACAAGGTTTGGAACATAAGAGGAACCAAACTATATATTAATACAAGGCCACTACTCCCGGCAATAAATTACTCAAATGCTTCGACCCCGCGAAGACCCAAAGCTTTGCCTTGCAATTAATGTTTGCCAAAATAATTAGTGGCGGCATAGATTTCTTTCGGAATACTCAAGCATTTCTGTCATTCCAGATGGCTCAATTGGTGAACATTACGAGGGATACTATCGCCTTGCTTCATGTAGCCGTGTTGATCCACCAACTTTGGGTAGAATGATGAGTCGCTTATTGGGAGGGGTCGATGTCTGCGAGTCCTAACCAATCCTTGAGCATCCGCCAAAACCTCAATGTGAATCGACATTTGAAGAAGAGGTGAGCGGCGGACTCGTACTCACGCTTGCACAAAGGGCAAAGGCCACAATTTTTCGAACGGTCCCGCTCCAAGCGGTCGGCCGTCCACACCCTATTTTGGATAGCAAGCCATGCAAAAAATTGACCTTTTGGGGAGCCTACACTTTCCGAATGATTTTGTTCATTGGAGTGAGGATAATTCCCAAGAATTAAGCCTTGTATGCCTCCGCCGCCGAAGTATTCCCTGTTAGAAGAGAACTTCCAATGGATGGAGTCGTCAACATCCTTGTTCAAAGGAACTTGAGCAAGATGAGACCAAAGCTCGACGAATTCGGGACGTGGTTCCAAGAAAGACCATTGCTCATGCCAATCACTTTTATCCAAGCATCCTCATTCATGGGCAAGCTGAGTTTCCTCCTTTTGTGGGAGGCTTTGAAGATGAGTGGAGCGATGTCTTTTGGCTTGTGCCATGCAACCACGGGGAGTCCCACCTTGCACTTCCCACCCGTCACCTTATCGGTCCTCGACCAAAGAAATGCTCTCTCAACCTTGTTAATACTTTTGAGGATGGGTGGGGGGATGACAAGTGGCGTAAGGTGGCGATCGTTTGTGAGTTGAGGATCGATTTCACGAGCACCCCATGACCAGCCGAAGTGATGTTCATGCCCTCCCGAGGAACGAGCTTCACCGCGATTTTGTCCTTGAGGTGTTGAAAGTCTATCCGCTTGCGCTGCCACACCGAGAGTGGCAGGCCTAGATATCTCACGTGGAAGGAAGTGCGTATGGCAGGCAGCCCCTCGAGGATGTTCTCCAAGTCCAAGTACCCACACCAGATAGGCACAACCGAGCTCTTGTGGAAGTTTGATTGCAGCCACGTCACCTCACCAAACCCATGTAGAGTACGAGCAAGGTTTTGGATATCTTCCTTTATTGGTGCCACGAAAACAGCCGTGTCATCCGGGTATAGGGATGTCCTGAAGATGGTGCCACGCCCCCAGATTTTATGGAGGAGGCAAAGCCTCATGGCCAAGTCGAGAATTTGTTGCAGCGGGTCGATGGTAATGACGAAGCAGTGGCGATTGCAGATCTCCTTGTCTAAGACCCTGGCCATGCATAATCGAAGTGCCCAGCACCCTATTGAGAAGGACCCTCGATAAAGAAGTTCCAAGGAGGGCGGCAATCCAATCCTGAAATCTGCTAGGGAAGCCCCTCCGCTGAAGAATGTCAACTATATAGTCCCAACGCACCGAGTCAAAAGCCTTCTGGATGTCGAGCTTGAAAAGGTGGGATGGTGTTTTGTTTTGTGAAGATGTCGGGCAAGGTTCCTAACATACATAAAGTTTTCTAACATACTTGTTATGAAACTACTCCCTCTGTACCGAAATACTTGTAGTTGGGGGAAACTAGTACAAGTTCCCCCAACTAAACGTACACATATATACCTCCACTTTCTATAAATGCATTGTAACACTTGCTAAGCCTCCATATGGTTCTGTTTACCGTGTTATTCATATTTCTTACTAAGACATTCAATTTTATCATGAGTTAACCTGATACCCTCTTGCAGAACATTGGCTTCTATGGGGTTCACTGGAGTTCTGTCGCCAAGAATTGGAGACCTCGAGCATTTGAATGTTCTGTAAGTGTACTCTTTTATTTTACTGAAAAGACCACTCTATGTCTCTACCTTATGATTCTATAGGAACAGGTGTGAGAAATGCTGACTATATTTCTATGCTTGCTAGATGAAGTGATGGTCGTATTGTGTCATGTGATCACGTTCTCAAACTTTTGTTAATCTTTGTGGTGCATGACATTGCAGGTCCTTACCTGGTAACAAGATTACCGGTACCATACCAGAGCAGCTTGGGAACCTATCTAGTTTGACAAGCTTAGATTTGGAAGAAAATCTGCTGGTTGGAGAAATCCCAGCTTCTCTTGGCCATCTTTCGAAGCTCCAACTCTTGTATGTATCGGAATTGTTACTACTTAATGTCATGAACATCAGTCATTTAACATTCCCTGATTCCCATTCACCTTTTGTTCTGTAACCAGGATACTAAGTCAAAACAGACTAAGTGGAACTGTTCCTGATACACTGGCAACCATCTCAAGCTTGACAGACATGTAAGCAGCAAAGTAGTAATATTAATATTCGTGATTTCTGTCCACAAGAGCTCATATCTAATTTTCTTAATCTCCTATCATATACAACTAATTTCTTTCTTATGATAACAGTCGGTTGGCCTACAATAATCTCTCCGGTCCAATACCTGCTCAACTATTTCAAGTTGCACGTTACAAGTAATGGGGGGTCATTATAACATTTAATTCTATGTGTGTTAATTAGAAGGTCTAACAAAGGTTCATTTCTTTCACAGCTTTTCTGGCAATAACTTGACTTGTGGAGCAAACTTCGCTCATCCTTGTGCATCAAGTTCGCCTTACCAAGGTAACCAGCCATATTTTCTTTTGTTTTTTCCCTGGGTCATATTTTTCTGTTCTGCATCGTACACTTGTCAAATAGCACGAAATGCAGAGTGTTGATTTGATGTCTGTAAAATGATTTTGAGGCATATGCTAATTTTATCACTCTTTAATAGGTTCATCCCATGGTTCGAAAATAGGTGTTGTCCTTGGAACAGTTGGTGGAGTGATAGGGCTGCTCATCATAGGGGCTCTGTTTATTATCTGTAATGGAAGGAGAAAAGGTCATCTGCGTGAAGTTTTTGTGGATGTATCAGGTAGTGTATATGGCGCTTTGTTTGTTTTCATCGTTTTTTCCCCTGTAGTTTTGTTCATTAGCTTATCGAAACAAAGATGTGGTTTACTGGTTTATGTACGCATACACAGACTTTTTGTTACTGGCATATTATGGTTACTGAACCACATGTAACAGTGTTTCTGGCTATATGGAAATAGTTAGTGTCCAGCATCTTTTGCGACTTCTCTGTAGCACCATCTGTGTTTTTGAGGCACAGTGTCCAGCTTACAAATTTGAAGTTTTCATGTGTTGCATTGCATTTAACTGACCAATCATATGTAGCTGAATGCATTCCTCGTATGCAGAGGCCGAGATTTTTCTTTCATTTAACTAACAGATCTGATAACTTCCACAGGTGAGGATGACCGAAGAATTGCATTTGGGCAGTTGAAAAGGTTTGCATGGCGAGAATTACAACTCGCTACTGATAACTTCAGTGAGAAAAATGTTCTTGGACAAGGGGGCTTTGGAAAAGTATATAAAGGAGCACTTCCAGATGGCACTAAGATAGCCGTAAAGCGGTTAACTGATTATGAAAGTCCTGGTGGGGAGGCTGCCTTCCTGCGTGAAGTTGAGCTGATTAGTGTTGCAGTTCACCGGAATCTTTTAAGATTGATTGGGTTCTGTACAACACAAACAGAACGTCTACTTGTTTATCCTTTCATGCAGAATCTTAGCGTAGCCTACCGTTTGCGAGGTACTTTCCTTCTTCTTAACCAATCAACCAGTTGATTCATCTCCTGCAATCCTACGGTTGTGCTACTCTATGAAGTTTCTCAGATCCTTCATCAATGTGCTTAAAGATTCTGTAACTGGTCTTGGACCTTCATTTAGGCTTAGTAACTTCAATTCTAATGTACTTATAAAAATTTAGATAGCTTCCTGTTGAAATCTTTATATTTCGTATGCTCATTTTGCTTTACCGATGCAAGATGCCAGCATGCATAGACTTGTTTCTAGTAAGTAGTAAAATAATCTAGACAGTTACTTGGTAGGCATTATAAATCCTGAGAAAAGAGTATATAGGCCAACAATTTTGCAATATCAAATAATCTTCCGAGATATACCATCCAGATAACTGATGAAAGAAAGGAAAAAGACCAGAGTCAGTAAAATCCAACAATCCAGTGTTTGACTATGAAATGCAATGATTTGCTTCTACATCCAGAACATGTTTTTTCTTAAATGTTTTTCATTCTACTTTGTTTTTGTTGTGGACATTCGTTTCCTATCCGTTCACAACTGTTGAAGCTATTTGTTAGTTTTTCTGTTGTCCTTCCATCTGCATACTTTTCTCTTATTATGTGCTCCTTGTGTTGAAATGTTGAATGGTGCAGAATTTAAACCTGGGGAACCGATATTAGATTGGAACGCAAGGAAACGAGTGGCTATAGGCACAGCGCGTGGACTGGAGTACCTGCACGAGCACTGCAATCCTAAGATCATACACCGTGATGTCAAGGCTGCGAATGTCTTGCTTGATGAAGGTTTTGAACCAGTTGTTGGTGATTTTGGCTTGGCAAAGTTGGTGGATGTACAGAAGACATCTGTGACCACTCAAGTCCGAGGGACTATGGGTCACATTGCACCAGAATATCTGTCGACAGGGAAGTCATCTGAGAGAACTGATGTTTTCGGCTATGGTATAATGCTTCTTGAAGTGGTCACCGGGCAGCGTGCCATTGACTTTTCACGTCTGGAGGAAGAAGATGACGTGTTGTTACTTGATCATGTAAGTCAACTCCACTTCCCACCCCATCTAAACTTGATTGATTCAAGCTGCTACGGAGTAAGCTTTGTGTATGAAGAACTCTATGGACAACAACTTAAGAGACTCGCACTTGTTGAACAAAAAGAAATGCATTCTTGGTAGAGTAGCACCACACTAGTTAAAATAAATCCTGGACGCCGAAGCGTAGGATCTAAAGCATAATGCTCGTGCCGCGATTGTGCAGGTGAAGAAGCTACAAAGAGAAGGGAATCTAGACGCCATCGTGGATCGCAACCTGAACAACAGCTTCGACAGGCAGGAGGTGGAGATGATGATGCAGATCGCGCTGCTGTGCACCCAGGGGTCGCCTGAGGACCGGCCCTCCATGTCGGAGGTGGTAAGGATGCTGGAAGGGGAAGGCCTGGCGGAGCGGTGGGAGGAGTGGCAGCAGGTGGAGGTGACGAGGAGGGAGGACTACGAGCGGATGCAGCAGCGTTTCGACTGGGGCGAGGACTCCATCTACAACCAGGACGCCATCGAACTGTCCGCCGGCAGATAACCGGCGTCAGACTGCTCGCTGTAGGTAATAATGCCATTCTTCGTAGCAGGGTCGGAGTCTTGTATATTGTGATGTTGTCGTAAGTCAATGTTGCTGACTGTATATTCGTGCTGCCTCCACGAAACCTTGGTTTTTGTCGCCGGGGGCGTTGGCACTGGACTGGGCAGGCAAAAAAAGTATAGATATGAATGTGCTGTCGCTGGGGCCTGGGGTGGCTTGAAATGAAAGTTGAAACTTTTATATGCACCATCTGCTTGGCGAAGCCGAGAGCCGTACTGTTCGGTGCAGCACGTGCTTACTGTATGTAAATCGATTTGTTTTGCATAGCCATTTGCTGAACCTTCATGCGTCGCTCAATATGGAGTTGGTTGTGCTGCCGCGCAACTTGCTTTGCTCCAGGGCCGTGCACACCTACAGGCTACAGCAGCACTAACTTTTGTACTGGGCAAACGAGATAGTGCACACCTACCGCCTGAAGCTTCCACAAGGCAACTGCATCCACCCTGTCTTCCATGTCTCACGGCTCAAGTCCTTCATCCATGACTGTGCGCCAGTATTCTTGGAGCTGCCGCGCATTTCCGGCCTCATAGCCACCTCGCCGACACCAGTCGCCACCTGGACCGCCACATGATGAAAGAAGGGCAACCCTCCGGTCGTCCAACTTCGGCGCTGTTCGGTATCGCTCCGCTCCACAACTCCGGGAGCGGAGTTGCAGTTTCCCTGCTCCACAGATTCTGGGAGCCGGTGATTACCGAACATGGACTTCGTCTTCAATGGGATACGCTGCCAGCTGACACCGCAACATGGAAAGACTATGACATGCTCCGACGGCGGTCATCTTGAACGGGGGATTCGTGGCAACTGCCACGCCTGCAGTGCAGAGTATTGAACCTGCAGCAGACTGAAGATTGCAAGGGAGCTGCCTCTTGCGGCCGTGGGCCGTCGGCCTGTAACGAGGGACCGAGAGTGGCCCAATGGGGGTTCGGCCTGGTGGCTATTTAAGTGTGTGTGGCTGTGTTCTTCTCAAAAAAAGAAAAAAAAAGAAAAAAAGTGTATGGCTGTGTAGTAAACTGTGAAGTGTAAACCTTGGGGTTTAAAAAGAAATGAGAAGCGTGTGCTCTCCTCTCACCTCCGCCGTCTCCTTCCCCGGCTGCTCTCTTCTCCTGCTCCTCTCACCTACCCCTCCCCTGTGCGATTTGACCCGCCTCCAGATCGGGTCGTAACAGGGAGTGGCGATGGCTCCGGTGAAGCTGTACGGCATGACCATGTCGTGGAACGTGACGAGGTGCGTGGCGGCCCTGGAGGAGGCCGGCGTCGAGTACGACGTCGTGCCCATCGACTTCGGCGCCGGCGAGCACAAGACCCCCGACCACCTCGCCAGGAACGTACGTAAGCTTACCATCTTCAGTTCGCAATGCCCTCCATATAATGGAGAAACAGAAACCCAGGTCTGGACGCAGCGGCAGATCTTTCCACACTCTGCTTTGTCGATCCCTTTAGTAGCTATACAATTTTGTTGAATGCGCAATTAGCCATGAATTTGAATGTCGAATTATCTATACAGTACACCTAGTCTGCTACTACGGGGTATGTTTAGTGGCAAATTGTCTGTTCGCCGGTTATCCCTATACTAAAAGAAGCATGTACAAGACAATGGAAATGTATGCATGTTATCTTATTCATATATGTTTGACCAACCGATCTTAGTGTTATAGCAACTGTGGCATTTGACGATTCCTGTTTTTTAGAGGCGTGACATCTGATCGACAAAAACCTCACTGTCTTCATATGGTCCTCTGCAGCCCTTTGGTCAGATGCCGGTTTTGCAGGATGGTGACTTCTACGTCTGGGGTATGATGCTAACTCTTGGAGACGTGTCTCTTTTCCATCCGTCGTGAATATAAACTTAAAAGGGACAAGATGCTCTGACATTATTGTTGCTTTGCTGTTGATGTTGCTGCCTCATTTCCCAAAAGTGTGTCTAAGCTGGCATTTCCAGTTTTCCACCTTGGTTGAAATGGTACCTAAGCTGTCAGTATAAGATGACGTGATGCAAAAATAAATAAATAAATCAATTATGTATAAATTGTCAGCTGTCATTATATTAGGAGCCCCCCTCCCTCCCTTTGCCAGCTCTTGTTTTCCTTTTCGATTTTATTATTTGTATGTTTTCCTTGATGTTGTAGTCACTTTGGCAGCAGGCTCCCATTGTTTCGTCAAAAGAAAAAAAAAGGAGTACAGGTTTTGGGACTTGGTTGCTATGTGAATCAATGTTTCCACTAGGCAAATAATGAAATGTTTTTCTCATTATAGAAACCAAAGTAATCGCAGAGGACCAAATCATAGGGAAGTACAGCGCAACATCATTTCTATGAAAGGGATGTGGTCGTTCTTGGATAAAGGATGACCCACAATCTTACTAGAATAAAATGGCATTGCCACGTACTGAATTGTCATCAACCTATTCTAGTATGCTCAAAACATCAGCTTAAGCAGAAAAGAGAAGAAAAATCACATGTCTTAGTTATCCAGGATTCGAGGCAAATGCATATACGTTATGTTTGCTTTAGAACAAATTATGTTAGAACCGCGTTACTACCATTGCTGATTCTCACAACTCTGGTTATGTTTTTTTCCTTGTTAGAATCGCGTGCTATTTGCAAGTACACATGCCGCAAGAACAAACCGGAGCTGTTGAAGGAGGGCAACCTCAAGGAATCAGCAATGGTAGACGTGTGGCTCGAGGTGGAGGCCCATCAGTACACCGCCACAATGGAGCCCATTATCCTTGAGTGCCTCATCCGTCCTATGTTCGGGCGAGCCACTGACCAGAAAATTGTCGACGACAACCTTGTGAAACTGAAGAAGGTGCTAGAGGTGTACGAGGCGCGCCTGAGCAAGTGCAAGTACCTGGCTGGAGACTTCCTCAGCCTAGCGGACCTTAACCATGTGTCCGTTGCCGCATGCCTGGCGGCTACACCCTACGCTTCTTTGTTCGACGCGTATCCGCATGTGAAAGCCTGGTGGTCTGGCCTGATGTCGAGGCCGTCCGTCCAGAAGATCACTGCACTGAAGAAGCCGTATTTTCAGAATAGTGTCTAGCACAGTTTTCGCCGCGATCCATGAAATAAGCCGGGCTGTCTCCTGATGTTTGTCTGTCCAGGCGCGTGTTGTTGTAATAATTAGACAACACCCCACACGTTGCTGTGAGACTTTTTAGCAATAAATTGTGAAATGATTTATTGCTAAAAGATAAAAAAATAATATCTATGATGTGGAGGGTTTGCATGTGTTTGATGATGGGGAGGTTTTGCATGTGTTAGAAAAAGATTGCATATGATTGATGATATGGAGGGTTGCATGTGCTAGAATGAAAACCAAAGGGGAAACCCTTGATCTAGTTTAGATCGGACAATGGCGGCGCTATTTGGCGTCGCGTTCTCCCTTGGGGGCATCGTTTCTGGAGGTGGATCCGGTCAGAGGGACCTGTGGCTCGTGAGGGTGTGTGTGTTTGTTTGCTGAAAGGCGTCGTTTGTATGGTTTTTGGGTCCGGTTTCCCTCATAAACTGGACCAATCTTCTTTCTCCTGATCAATGAATTTGGTAGATCAGCTACCAACATTCGAAAACCAGAACAACGGCGCAAGCGCCAAGAGAATCTTCAGTTTCTCTCTTTCCAAATGTTTCACATGATATACATCGCAACAATAGTCTTCCATTTTCTCTCCTTGGATTTTTCCTTTTTTCCGTTAGATCAGTCCACCAACCTCCCAACAGGCGTGTTCAGGTAATCTGCCTCTTGTCTCCACCCTACGATAAAACATCATGGTAAAAATTAAGACTTTCCGAGTATGTGCAAGATATATTCTCACTTTCTCATCTTCACAAAATAATCTATCAACCACACAATCATATAATTGACATATGTTTGCCATGAACATTCCCACACTTGACATCAAGTAAATGCGCGGCGAAGAGGCTTGACACCATAACAAGGCATGGGCTCTTTGGCATGAGGTTTGACACCATAACAATGCATGAGGTTTAACGTCCAGCTGATGCATGATACAAAGAGAGGTTTGACACCATAAGAAGGCATGAGCTCGTTGTTGTGTCGAGGTGGCATAGCAAGGAATGAGAGGTCAGGACGATGTGTGAGCTCTAAATCAAGGCGATGTGCGAGCTCAATGGACGGGGTGGGGGGGAGGGGGCGGCCTCGTGTCTCCGCCCTCTGATAAAGCATCAGGGGTATAAAGTCAGACCTACCGAGTATGTGCAAGAAATATTGTCCCTTTTTTCCTCCACCAAGGAATCTACCAACCATACCATCATATGATTGATACAGCTTTGCCATGAGCATCCTTACACTTGACATTGGGTTGACACATGATGAAGAGGTTTGACACCGTAACAAGGCATGGGCTATTTGTTGCGTCAAGGTGTTGACGTGGCATGCCAAGGAATGCTTGAGGTCGGGACGAGGTGTGAGCTCTAAATTAGGGCGATCATGAGCTCAATGGAGGGGGGGTTGCCCCTGGCTCCACCCTCTAATAGTAAAGCATTGGAGGTATAAATTCATATCTACCGAGTATATGTAAGATATATTGTCTCTTTTTCTTTCCGACAAAAGAACGTATCTATCATACCTTCATAGTATGATTGATATATAGCTTTGCCATTTCTTCCTTTTCCACGGAAAAGAATACAAGGGCCCTCTGGGTCTGGTAAGCACTACCACTACGAAAAAAGAACAGCACAGCACATGCCACAGAGCTCACACACAACTTTGCAACCTTCCTTGCCTTTACTTTGGGTGACGGTGGCTCGCATAGTACCCGGCCTAGCTAGAACATCCCGCAGGATCAACTAACAGGGTTTTTGTTAGGACAAGATCAACTAACAGGTGTCCGGTGTGACATGGCTCGCGATCGAGCGCAAAACTTCGCGCCTAAGAAACATGCATGGCAGCTCGGCCCAAAGTCGACACCCAGCGGAATGGTCGGAAAGAGCGGAAAGGAAGAGAGGAAAAGGACGTGGCCGGCCGGCTGCCGATATAAAGCATATAGCCGAAGGAAAGCACGCCGCACTACTTCTCTGGCGTACCTAGCGCTGCCACACACACACACACACACACACACCAGCAGCTATCGTCGTCCAACACTCGACTCGAGCCAGCCAGCGGAGGAGAGCGCGCGCGCGCACTAGCTCTAGGCTCTAGCTCGGACCTCCACGAACACTTCGCCGATCGTTACGATGGCGAGTCCGGCGTTCCTGCTGCTGCTCTTGCTGGCCGTGTCGATCACGGGATCAGGTGAGTGAGATGTACGTGCGTGGATTTCGCCTCTGTGACGCGGATGGTGAGTGGCTGTATGTGACGCCGCTTGTGTGTGTGTTTCCGGCACGTACGTGCAGAGGCGGAGTGGTGCGTGTGCAGGTCGGATGCGAACGAGACGGCGCTGCAGGAGACGCTGGACTACGCGTGCGGGCAGGGCGCGGACTGCGCGCCGGTGGCCACGGGAGGGAGCTGCCACAGCCCCGACTCGGTGGTGGCGCACTGCTCCTACGCGGTCA
Source organism: Aegilops umbellulata (assembly GCA_032464435.1). NCBI lineage: Eukaryota > Viridiplantae > Streptophyta > Magnoliopsida > Poales > Poaceae > Aegilops > Aegilops umbellulata. The sequence goes on along the minus strand of CP136056.1, from coordinate 379,187,358 downwards.
ACAGCTACTACCAGAGGAGCAGCCAGACCAAGGGCGCCACCTGCGACTTCGGCGGCACCGCCACCCTCTCCTCCGCCGACCCCAGTACGCGCCGTGCCTTCTCCCCTCGCCCCTTGTAACTCCATCAGCATGTTTTTTTTTTTGGCAAAGGGACGATCAGCATGTTGTTTTTAGTTCTATCGACCTCACCTCACCATGCATATGTGTTTGTAACTGCTGCAGGCTCGGGAACCTGCAAGTACCCTGCAACCGCAAGGTAATAATCTCCTGTGCCTGGGCAAACCATAACTACCAAACGTTAATCCTTGCATGATCGATGAGCTGACGCATTTTGCCGTATGTAAATTGTGCAGTGCTGCAGGGACGAGCACAGGGAACGGCACGGGGACAGGCTCCGGCGCCGGCACCAACTCTTCTTCCCCGGGCTCGACGAACCCAGCCACGCCCGGCATGGGAGGGAGCTTCACCACGCCGATCGGCAGCGCGTCCGGCCCTACGGCGAGCATCATAGGCCCCGAGAGCAGCGGTGTTGCTGCCGCTGCCGCCGCCTTTGCTGGCGTCCGCGGCCTCCTCGGCGTTGCCGTGGCCTCCGCTCTCGCTTTCTAGGTGCGGTGTTGATCATGAAGCGGCGAGAAACGTAGTGCATTCTTTTTAATCATCTCCAATCCCTAGTGCGTTGTTGCTTTGGTGGAGATGTGGTTGTCGTTCTGCTTTACTAGTGTTTGTCTGTGTACGCCTTTAATGCCCTTTTAGTCCATGTATATGGAGTTTTAATTTTCTTTGCCTCATGTCGATGTCGTACTTGTGTCCCGTGAAACAATTTGCATCATGGATGTGATGTTACTGCAGTTTTTGCCTAGCGGATGATGTTATTGTGCCATTCTTTGAAAACCAAGCTCACTTTACATATTCAAAACGGGATTGCTATATCTCAATCGACTGAGTTCATGCTATAATTTATGTTTTTTCTACTCCCTAAATTCTTAAATATAAGTCTTTTTAGAGATTACACTACAAACTACATATGGATGTATATATACATATTTTAGAGTGTAGATTCACTCATTTTACTCCGTATGCATGTAGTCTGTAGTGGAATCTCTAAAAGGACTTATATTTAGGAACGGAGGGAGTATGTTATATGCCATTTGATTGAGACTTGACTAAGTTCTAGCCACTCCCTATCCAAAATCTTACACAAGGTGATGTACGAAGCAGGCATGATGTCCAAAATTAGTCAGAGCATCTCCATTGAAAGGCCTTGTAGAGGCGCTTAAAGAGGAAAAGATAAATATTTAAAGAAAAAACCTGTGAAGCGCCTATTAACCCAACGCTGAGGACTAGCAATAGGCGCTAAACTAGCCACTGATCAATCACTGCACACACACGGTTTCTACAGGCACGAAGAAAAAAAAATGTTAAGCGGCCGCCTCCACATGTTTGCATCGATGCCTTGGTAGGCATAAGGATTAGTTAGCTTAGCTACCAACCAGGAAGGATATAAATCGTAGCGTTCACCTCTAGCGCCTTATGTTGTACGTGCCTCAAGGGCCTATTCAAAGAAATTCTAGTTGACGGGATAGTTTGTGCATTCCGAATTCCATGCCCCATCATATTGCATTCAGATCGAATCATGAGGGCAAACGCAAGATTTCAGTCAAGAGAGTTGTTTTTCTAAGCCCAAGCACATTGTAGCCCTTATCCTTATCCCCCAATATTGCTTTAAGATATGTGCTAGTCAACTAACTTACTACATGAATGTTTATTTTTTTCTCAGTTAAAATAATATTTAAAGAAACAAAAAAGAGAAAAGCTCATGAACGGACCGTAATCAGAAAATGGGTGGCTAGATAAGGGGGTTTCGGTGTTCCTAGGTTCTACCACACCTTTCCCTTAAATAAAAAAAGACAAGTGCTAGAGTACGATCCGAAGGAGTAAGCAGAGGCACCGCAAACATATGTAAGCTAAGTTGGTACAAGTGGATTTGGCCTACACCTTAGATGTTGTCACGGTAAAAAAAGCACAAGAGCGTCGTATTCATACTCAAGACTTATATCACTTGATGCTGATATGTGAATTAAAATTCAAAAAAGTTTAACAAAAGTGTCATGGATGACTTTAATCTCTTTAAAATCCTTCATCCACTCAGCATTACCGAGTTGTTGCGCATCTATATCAAAGGTTAGTCTTTCAGGATTAGCCAAACTTAACATTGACAGTTGTCGAAGCAAAGCATGCCAAACAAACACTAAGATAGGTAAAAATTATTTGTGCAAACAAAATCATAATCCACGGCAATACCAAACACTATCTCAGTTGCTTCACTCAGTTAGGTGATTGATATATCATGTTTGCTGCATCTGCACTCAAGTCCTCTTTGCTTTCACTTTGATGTCATATTGAATTGCTAACACATTCAAAAGTCTTAACTTAATGATATGACAGCCAGGGTCACATGTTACACTCCAAAACAAGCACATATTCATCTAGGTGAAGTGTGAACAAATAATCAAATTTTAAACTGGTATTTTTGAAATGTGTCCTACACCTGTCTGGCCTTGGTTGATGAGCCACTTGCATAAATTGTACTTGTCTCTGTGCTAAAGTAAGAGCTCAATGAACTCCATCCTTGTGGAGGCCACACAAACGTTGGTTTCTTAGGAGGCACGGCCGGCGGTAGCTTTAACTTGGTGATAACCTGCACCACTTCCGCCATGCTTGGCCGGTTCGATGGGTTCGGGTTGGTGCACGCCAAGCCAAGCAGCATTAGGCGTTTGGCGTCATCATCGTTGAACCCCGCCATGGCAAGCACGGGATCCATGGCATCGAGCAACTCTCCCTCCCAATGGAAACGCCATATCCAGTCCGTTATGTGACCTTCAGACGGGACATCCCTGTCGAGCGCCCGTCTGCCGGTCACTATCTCGAGGACGACGACACCGAACGCGTAGATGTCAGTTTCCCTCGTAGCTCTGTAGCTACAGGCGTACTCTGGCGCTATGTAGCCTTGTGTCCCAGCGAGGCCGGTGACGGAGTTACGGTCGAGAGGAACCATGCAAGCAATGCCGAAGTCACCCAGGCGGGCACCAAAGGTGGAATCGAGCATGATGTTGCTCGCCTTGATGTCACGATGAAGAACCGTGGGTTCATACTCGTGATGAACGTAGTGCAGGCCGGTGGCTATGTCCCTCATGATGGCATAGCGGGTGTCCCATAGGAGAATTGGTGTTCTTAGATGGAAGAGATGTTGGTCCAAGCTGCCATTGGGCATGAGCTCAAAGATGAGGAGAGGCTCCCCTCCATGGTAAGACCAACCTGCAATATTAAGTTGTTACAAAGTGAACCCCTCAAAAAAAGAGTTGCTACAAAGGGAAGCAAACTGGTTATTTGTAAATATGCATAGTGATTAGGGCTGCAAATTTGAAACCTTTAGGGTACCTCAGACCTTTCTTAGTTAAATTAAATAAACTAAATTGTCAAAAAAACACATATTTCTGCCAATTTAGGTGTTTTTTTTTCATAAAGAGGGTCCCATGATACCCTAAAAGGTTTTAAATATGAATCCTGTCATGTTATGGTACATTCATCAAATAGAGCAAGTTTTAATTTCAACCTAGCAAGAAAAAATCATCAACCCCATTGAAAATGTGATGTTCTTTTTTTCTTTCCGAAAAGGAGCACACAATCATATACTATTGATTATTCAATGATGATATGCAAAACTCAGCATTTATAACAACTTGACTTACAACAGAAAGACATAGAAAACCTGATACTCCCTCCTTTCCACAATGTAAAGCGCCCGCACTTTCCGAGATCAAAGTTTGACCATAAATTTAACCAACGAGACCGACTGTAGAGGCAGTAGAAATTATACTACTGAATTCGATCTTTGCTCCTGCCGTAGTCGGTCTCGTTGGTTAAATGTATAATAGATCTCAGAAAACGTGGACACACTACATTGTGGAATGGAGGAAGTACCATTCAAAGCGAACCTACCACAAACCCTACAATAACGACTGGACAACGAAAAAATGATACTCCTAGGTTTGACTACCGAAATCCAAAGAATTACCAAGATGGGTAGAGAAATACAGTTACCGCATATATCAGAAAATACCAAGCAAATACGCTAAAAATCTAAACTAAATTTGAATTCCATTTTAATTGAGGTAGGTATTTATTTGTATTAAACACATATTGTTTCGAAACTCGCTACCAACGCAGTGGTAGTCCTCCGCACGTGTCCTTAACGTTTTGAGCATGTGAGTTCAATCCCCCGACAGGTCTTTAACCTTTTACATGTTTACCACTACACCATTTTACTACTTATTACTCTGAGAGTTTCATATTATTTAACTGTACATGCATTCATCAAATTCAATAGAACTTTAAAAGATGGTTTTTTGTACATATTTTTCTTGTGTGGTAGACAAAAACACACCGAACGACATCCATGTTTTTCGCCCGGTGCACGATACCTTTCCTAGACAAAGCCATTCAAGAAGGAAAAAATATATAAATAAAAGCATCTTCATCAGGCGCGCTGCATAAACCACCAATTTGGCGCGCAGGAGGCCGCGCTGCTTAAAAGCCGTGCGCGGGCGCCTGCCAATTGCCATGTTTTCCCTCCCGCCGCGCCTTCTTCCTCGCCTCTTTCGGCGCCCCGCCGCCGCTGCGCCTTCTCCTCCGCCTCTTCCAGCGCCCCGCCATGCCGCCGCGCTCCTGGAGCAGCTCAGTGACTCGACGCGTTTACGTCGTCGGACTACACCACCGAGGAGGACGAGGAGTAGTTTTATTTAGCATCGCTTTATCTATTTTTATTTAGCATCGTATGAACTGGCTTGTGGTTTGGGAAACTATGCTAATTTGAACTATGTATTATTTCATATTTTTCGTATGTGTTGCTTCCAAGCGCCGGCTAGTCGTGCACTGGATTTTTCCGCGCCTGACAAAGCGATATAGCGGCGTGCTAAATTTTGCAGTGCCTGGTAAAGCAATCATCCTCCTGCGCGTGAAAAACACTATTTCGACGCTGTAATTTTTTTTAACGCACCCCCACATCACACGTCTGTTGGAGATGCTCTAAAGAAAAATGTTAACGTGTGCACGTGGCTACGTACCGATGAGAGGGACGATGTTCTTGTGGCGCAGACGGTTGATGACGCTGACCTCCTCCAGGAAGTCGTCGAAGTGCCGGTCGTCGTTTCGCGTGAACTTCTTGACGGCCACCTCCATTTCTGGACGGCCGGTTTCTGGTGCCGATCCCAACTTCATTGTGCCGTCGAAGTTCTTCGTGGCCTTCTTAATGTCGGAGAAGTCGATCCGACATGGCATCCCCGGGAGTCGTTGCATGGACTTGGCCAGCTGCTCCAGGTCCATCTTCCACCTCCTGCACGGCAGCCGTGGAAGCCACAGATCCTAGAACGGCGAGCAGTATCACCAGCCATGACTTCTTATCATCCTTCTCGGCAGCCGGCGAGAGCCTCTCCACCGTTAGATCCCAGCCGCGGATGCCGGCGAGGACATAGGCCACCCTGGAGGCGGAGAAGCCGACGAACGCGGACTGGTTGGTGCGACCCGTCAAGTTGACGGCCGAGCCGCCGACGTGCTGATCGCGGGGCTTAGTCCGGCCGGCGGGGGCGACGAACACTCCGAGGCGGGACAGCTCGGCGTGGTAGTCGACCCACACGGTCACGGCCGGCGTGGCGCCGCTGGGCGTGACGGTGACGTTGAGGCCCCCGCGTGGAGACTCCGGGGCGTACGACTTCACCGTGCCAACCTCGACGGCGGCAAAGCGGTTGCTGCCCCGCTGCGTGGGGTCGCCGGGGCCCGAGACGAACGTCGTCACGCTAATAAACTTTCCCTTGTACGTCGGGAACCGGTCGAGGAGGACGACGAACGCCACAGGGGAGGTCCCGTCCATGGTGAAGCTTGTGTTGAAGGATGCCTGGCGGGGAGGTCCCTGCCGGCCATCACCGCCGCGCCAGAGCTCGACCGTCCGCGAGAGGACCACGAACCCAGCGGACTCGTTCACCGCGGAGAGAGTCGGGTGGTCGATGCCGAACAGGGTTGGACCTGACACTACCTGTGACTGGTTGGTGACGACCGTCAGGCCGCTGGCCGTGGTCGTGTTGATGGTGGCTAAGCTGTAGGCCACGACGTCGTCCGGCGCCGCCCAGGAGGAGATCATCGCTGAGCAGAGCAGCAGGAGAGCTGCTAGAAGAAGGTTATGGTATCCCAGACCCAACATCTTACTGCTCGTCTGTTCTTAGAAATGGAATAGGACTGTGGATTAATCATAATGAACAGTACGGATGTGGGGTTTTATAGATGAGATTGAGACCTATCTGCATGGTTAGTCAAGAACCTAGGATTGGCTCCAAAGTAGATGAAACGGTCCGCATTGTTTTTTTTTTCAAAACAGAAACGGTCTGCACATGATACTTGGCTCGCTAACTTTTGTTCATTCCTATATTTTATGTTAGAATAGTTGATGACAAGTTATAAGATTACCTGGGTGAAGAATAACTTTTTTATATAAATTTATGAACACATCACAAAGTGTACACATGGGGATATAACATTGGATTGCTTATATCAGTAAAACATGTCCGAGTCAAAATTTGCATTCATACCGTAGAGTTGACTGAAGGGGTTGAGAGGAACAACTGAATTGAGGTTATTTATGTCAGTGGTTCGGTCGAACCATAAGGATATATACATAAACTAGATGATCATCAGCTTTTCATTGTCAGAACATTGTCGAGGTCATTGTCAAATTTGTCCAACATCGAATCCTTCATGATCGTGGAAAAAGTCTAAGCTCAGCTATTTCGCGCTAGACGCAGATTCTCGAAGTCTAGCTAGCTTGGGGGCAAAGGATGCTATATTAAAAACGGTGAACATTAACAAGCTCTTCAGCTTTTGCAATGCCTACGCTTTGGTGAAGTCGTTGTCACACCTAGTAGTAAGAAAAGGCTGAATCCGTCATGGCCGTAAAAAATGACTAATCCCAGCAATTTTGTGCCGTAGGGAAGTTCCCAAAGCCTAACTGCCTATTCAGTACTGGGTATTGCACATAAAAAACTCAGACTGCACAAAAAGCTTACTATGCACGTAACTACTCCCTCCATTCATAAATATAAGATGTTTTAGATATTTCAGTATAGACTACACGCAGACTGAAATGAGTGAGCAAACACACTAAAACGCATCTATATATGTCCAATTCTAAAAAAAGTTAGCACATCTTATATTTGTGAACGAAGGGAGCAAGTGCTAATATTGGATATTGCAAACGTTCAGTTAGGTGTCGTCTAGTAGCAATATAAAATAATTATCTCATCTACATGATCCACATTGGATATGCACAATGCAACCATCATGTAGGCTCACACATATGAGGTTCCTACAAACTATTAATCGCAAAAGGCAGCAGTAGGTTCATCAAACTTCAGTATGAACAATCAACTCTACAGCCACTACAAAAGGTCGGAGATCACCATGCTAAGACAATTGACAGATAAGCAGTCATGCAGTTTAGGATCTTTCCCAGGCACGGTAAACCAATTAAGTGAACAACTTGCACCATAGTAACCACCATAGTAAGTTCAGATAAATAAGGTGGTCAAACTGGATACATACTAAGGCAATTTATTGGCTTGGTAACTACTGATCACTATACCAACTTGGAAGCAGCTGGAACAGCAATAACATCCTCACTTCAGTGATTCAGTCCTGAGGGAAGAGCCATGCTGCAAGACACATCTCATCACAACGTTTCCAGGAGATCATTGGATGAGGGGAAGAGACCTTGCCGTCTCTCATGTTATAGGCACTGCAAAAGGTGTTCTCATCATAGCCGTATTTCACACGATTCACTTCGTCATCATCCAAGAAAAAGATGCGATCACCCGGCAACCCATACTGAGACACAGAGACAGCCCTGGAGCACCTTCTCCCAAGAAACAGCACCTGGTCATCCCCCACAGTTGTCACCTTCACCCACCGTGAATGCTCAAAGTCAGCCTCAAATACCTCAAACTCATTCCCGAAAGAAAAATCTCCGTCTTCAAGTTCAGGAACCCAAATCTTCCTGCATACCATCAGCAATTTACCGCGTGATTCAACCAGGTAGAGCTTCTTGCCGGGCGTATTCTCGTCTTCGGACGCAACTGTCTGCCAGGGATCACTCTTGATGACCTGTCCAACTCGAGAAACCTGTGGATCCCCGGTGCATTGGTCCTGGCTGATGTTCACCACAAAGAGGTTCTCATCATTGGCAATGGCATAGAGCTTGCCCTGGTAGAACGCCATGTCTTCGTAAAGCCTACACTTGTCGTAGGCGCGTACTGACCACGACGAGGCCCCCGGCTGGCACATTAGAATCTGACTGGGGCCTCCTGGATGGCATATTGGAAGGTGACAGGGTCTTCCAACACCGACCAGCGCAGCAACAAGGTTGGGGGAGCACAATATTATCTTGCTCATGCGCAGCTTCCCTTCCATGTCCTCTATATGCATCCATGTGGTGTAAGGGTCGGGGGAGCGCTCCCCGTCTTCCCATTTTGTCCATTTCTGCACTGCGTTTGGAGGCCGCAGCCGGACGCGGGAGAGAGGAGGGAGCCTGACGGTGGCCCTGGCGAACGGGTCATGCAGGAAGCACTCGTCGTCGCGCGGGAAGACGAGCCAGCTGCCGCAGATGCCCTGGTACCCGGCGAAGCCGAATCCCGGGAAGCGGAAGGGCTTGGCGTAGGGGAGGCTGTAGAAGGTGCCGTCCGGGAGCGCGAGCAGCGGCAGCGGCGGGTGCAGGCGGAGGAACTGCTGCGCGACGTTGCGCCACTGCGGGCACACGGCGGCGAAGCGGGCGCGGTCGGCGTACGCGGGGAGGAGGCGGAGCACCAGGCCCGCCAGGTCCAGCGGGATGGCCGACCACGACGGCGGCGGCGAGCGCGGCTGCGTCTCCGCCATCGTTCCTGCGAGAATACTCGGTAGGTGAGATCCTGGTTCATCGCAACCGACCCAGCACACGAATCGTCGAGCACTTGGCGTGCACGGTTCGGCGGATGGGATACCACCACTCCACCACCGGAGTTTAGAGGAGAGGGAGGAGGAAGATGCGCATACCGGATCTCAGAGGCGGGTACCAGATGTCATAGGCTGGTGACGGAGTGGGCGTCGATCCCGCCGGCGAGGAATCTAATCGTGCCGCCGCCGCCGCTGTGTGGAAGTTGAACGTAGGGTCTGCTCTGCCTTCGTTTTCTAGTGGAACTGCTCTCCCGGGCGGGCCGTGTGGTGTCACCAAAGTGCAAAGCCATTTTCGAGAAATGGGCCGCGGCCTGGTCTGGTCCAGGGCGCTTCCGGCGAGACGTTGCTGCATGCATGCAGCTTCTCTCCTCAACCTCCGGACTCGGCGGGATCCACTAATTCCTCGCTTCCAATGCATGGCGTCCTGCTCCTACATGTCCCCGACCTTCCCTCTCCTCTCGTTCCTTCCTTCCTCCCCCCTGTTTCTCTCCCTCCCGCTCTCCTGTCTGTCCTGCACAGCGCGCCGGGCGTCCTGCTCCCGTCGGCCGGTCGGTATTATTGATGTGGGGGTGGTCGTGTCATGAGGAAGCTGTGCCCGAACAATGACCGCGACGACTCCCTGGACACCGTGCTGGAGGTGCCCATCCCCGATGAGATGCTCGCCAACGCCCCCGGCGGCGACAAGCGCCGGGGCGGCGGTGCCAACATGCGCGCCTGGCTCAAGACCCAGGCGTTCGACCGCGCCACCGCCGACGGACCTGCCGCCGCCGCCGCCAACGCCGAGCTCCAGCTCTTCCTCAACGTCGTCGGCTCGCCGCTCATCCCCTGCCCCGTCCCCCACGACCGCGCCTTCAGCCGTTCCATCCGCGACTCCTCCATCGTAAGCCATGCATGCATGCATGCTGCGTGCACGCCACAGCAACAGCAGCACACACGATTAAATTCATTCCTGACGCGCGTAGCGTACGTGTGTTTGGTTGTGTGAATGCATGAATGAAGCAAGCGTCGACGGCCAAGTACATCATGCAGCAGTACATCGCGGCCACGGGCGGGCAGGCGGCGCTGCAGGGCGTGCAGAGCATGTACGCCGTCGGGAAGGTGAAGATGTGCGCGTCCGAGTTCCACCTCGGCGACCAGACCGTCACCGCCGCCCAGGGACGCGCCGAGGTCGGCGGCTTCGTGCTCTGGCAGAAGTGCCCCGAGGTCTGGTACTTCGAGCTCATCATGGCAGGTCACAAGATGAGCGCCGGCAGCGACGGCAAGGTCGCCTGGCGCCAGTCCGCCGCCGAGAACTCCCACGCCTCCCGCGGCCCGCCCCGCCCCCTCCGTCGGTCCCTCCAGGCACGCCCCCACGTATCCTGCCAATTTTACATGTACGATGTATTCCACCAGATGCATCGATCAATTCGAGACCTTCTTGACGCGTGCATGCATGGCCTTGCAGGGTCTGGACCCGCGGTCGATCGCGAACCTCTTCTCCGACGCGGTATGCATCGGCGAGAAGGTCATCAATGGCGAGGAGTGCTTCATCCTGAAGCTGGAGGCGAGCGCCACGACGCTGCGGGCGCGGAGCGCGCCGGCGTTCGACATCATCCACCACACGGTGTGGGGATACTTCAGCCAGCGCACGGGCGTGCTCATCCAGCTCGAGGACAATCACCTGCTCCGCATGAAGTCCGGCAAGGGCGCGCGACGAAGCGAGAACATCTTTTGGGAGACCAGCATGGAGTCCGTCATCAACAACTACCGCCACATCGACGGCGTCAACATCGCGCACGGCGGCAAAACCACCGTCACGCTCTTCCGCTACGGCGAGGGCTCCGTCAACCACAAGAGGAAGCTGGAGGAGACGTGGACGGTGGAGGAGGCCGACTTCAACGTGAAAGGCCTCACCTCCGACTACTTCCTGCCGCCGTCAGACCTCAAGAAGGAGGGCGACGACCAGCCCGGCGGATGACCGGACACCGCGAATAATCAAGTGCTCGCGGTAGTGCTAATTTGAAACAACAACGTTAATCCAAGGACATCGAAATCCATTCCAGGCTAATCTTTTCTGTACACGTGGCCATAGCTGTATGTAAACCTGAGAATGGTTTAGAAACTAAACCATTTCTGGACCAAACCCGAACAAATAAACATGGCAGCCCAACCTGAACTAAACTGTTTGATAATTTCTTCAGCCCAACTAAAACCAAACCTGTTTCATCTTTCCACCCAAACTGAACCAAACCGAATGGCAACCTGTGGGTTGGAACCATCAACTGAAATTGGTTAAAACTGTTCACTCAAATGGGTTGAGCGCTGGGCTGTGGTCAGCTTGTGATTACTGGAGATTCGTAAAGTATACAGTACATACTCGTGAAATTTACAAGAGCAAGCCAACTCGTCATCACCACACACACGGACACTAGTGATGTCAGTCAGATGCTCTGTGGTTGAGGAGCTCGGCGGCATGGAACGCTGCGACAGCACCGACATGACCTGCTCCAGCCACACCTCGGTGCCCTCCTGCACGCCTCGCTTCATCTCCTTTATCGCCGCCCCGATGGCCACCGCAGCCGCCGCTCGCCATCAGGCGCTCTGTCGCAGCCTCCACGAGCACGGGCACAGGCAGTTGCCGAAGTACTCAGCGGGGAGCGGCAGCACCAGCCTCGACCGACACTTCGTCGAGAACAGCATGTGGCTGCGCGCCGCACCTTCAACGCCCATGGACCAGCTCTGCAACAGGCACACCCATGCCAGCGCCACCGCCATGAACGACGACAATCGCGAAGTCCCCGGTGCGGCCACCGCCACATCCTTGATCCCGTCGATCTGGTCGTGCGTCAGGGGGTGGACGCGATCACCGGAGACGGATGAGGAGACCCCTGCGCGCTGGCGGACGCGTAGGCGGAGGGCCGGACGCGAAGTGGCTCACCCCGGTGAGTGTCTTGCCGAGCAGGCCGTCGGGGTTGGTGACGAGGGAGTGGTCGAGGACGGGCGGCGGTGGCAGCCGCGGCCTGGGAACACGGTGTCCTGCAGGGCGGCGAGCGCCGGAGTGGAGTCCCTTCCTCGCGGGCGAGCGCGGCTGGCTTGGCCGAGGTGACCCTGTAGCTTCCTCCCAACAGCATGTTGAGCCTCGCGATGGACGCGAGTTGGAGCGGCCATCCACCAGGATAAACTATGCATACAAACCGATCTCACACACCGGTTGTTAACCACGGGTCAAAACTGTTTTGAACCCGAACTGTTTCAGCCCATACCCACCCATACCCAATTACTTCCTACAGTAAACTAAACTAAACCGAACTGTAGTCAGACTCCACCCACTAAGACCCGAACTGAACAAACCCACGTAGAAAACCCACCCAAAACACCCGGTTAAACAAAACCCATTCTCAGATTTAGCTGTATGTGTGTTGATTCTTCTTTCAACCAATCGCAAAGTACGCCATGATCCAGGAATAGAATTACTTAAAGTTTCTTCTCTCTTCTATGGGAAAGCATGGCTATGAAGTAGTAGTACATAAATATTAATATTTTTTGAAATTGAAGTAGTACATAAATATGTACTTGGAAATTGCTGTGGTAGAGACTCCGAAATTGCTGGACGGACGACACTAGCTGGCCGAACCCCACACGATGCAGTAATGAACGGTGTTGTTTGCTTTTGCTCTAACGCATCAACGGCTTGATGTGTAGTGTCGTCCGCTGGTCGTCCAAATATGTCGTCTGTATAGCAGCGCTCTAGAGACTCTAGGTCCTCCCAGGTAGCCGGAGCAGCATCAACACCGCTCCACTGAACGAGTACCTGAGGAATGGTATGAAGTCTACGCTGTCGACCCGGTGGTGGAGAACCTGGACAGGCACTCCTTGAAATAAAGCATCTCAGTATGGAAGAGATGGTTGTACCTGAAGTGGATAAGTAACATAGCGTTTCAACTGAGGAACATGAAACACTGGATGAACTCTGTTTGAACTGGGCAATTCTAATCGATAGGCCAGTTGGCCATCTTTTTAGTAATGGTATATATGGCCCATAGTACTTGGAGGACAATTTATGATTAGCTAAACTAACAACAAGGATTGGACATAAGGCAGCAGTTTCAAAAACACCTTGTCACCAACTACAAACTGTCTGTCAGATATGTTCTTATCTGCTTGAGATTTCATCTTTTGCTGAGCTCTGTGAAGATGTTGTCTGACTAAATCAATAACAAGAGCTCTCTGTCCCAGCCAAACAACAATATCAGAAAATGCTACAGTGTCAGAAGCAGAGATATCAAAGTATCTTGGAGCTTGTCCATATAAAATCTCAAACGGGGTCTTGCCAACAGAGGAATGTCATTGGTATTGTACCAGAATTCACAAAGAGAAAGCCACTTGGACCAATAGGATGGATGGGCATTGATGAAGCACATGAAATAGTGTTTTATCTGCTGGTTTACCTTCTCAGTTTGGCCATCTGTTTCAGGATGGTCGGTTGTGCTCATTTTCGGTTCACTTTCGGTTGCCTTGATTACAGTTTTCCAGAAAGAACTATATTTGGCATGATATGTAACTTGTATACATTATCAATGAAGGTTTCTGCAACAATTTGAGCAGAGAAAAGATGATGCAAAGGGATAAATTGGCCATATTTAGTGAAATTATCAATTACCACTAAAATGCAGTTATACCCCCCAAAAGTAGGCAAGCCACTATAAGAATCCATTGTGACCATCTCCCAAGCTTGAAGAGGAATGAGTAATGGACATAACAACCCATGATAAGCAACTCTTTCAGGTTTAGCTTGTTGAGAAATAAGACAAGCCTGAACGATTTCCTTAATAAACTTCCTCATGACAATCAAATAGAAAAGACTATGAATTCTCTTGTAGGTTGTTGGAGAACTAGAATGACCATATACAGGACTGCCATGAAAAGCTATGACAATGGAAGCATGGAGAGTAGGTGTATTACCAATCCAAATCCTTCCTTTGTACTTAATCAGACCATTTTGCAAATAGTAACATGGTTGAGAAGTAGGAGATACACTCACTACTAGGAAAATGCCCTATAGGCGCATGGAGATACACTCACTTCTTTTGGGGTGTCCACCATGTATATGTCATATGACGAGGTGGCTTTCCAGTGCCCTATAGGCGCTGGTTCTTGATCATCTCCTGCATCGGCGTCCATACCGTCGATGTCTTCGGAGTTTAAGTCGAGCATGTCGGTTAAATCGTCGATAGTGGCTACAAAGTGGGTGGTGGGTGGGCTTTGAATTTCTTCATCGTCCGTATCCCAACCTTGCTAACCGTAGTCCGGCCAGGGCTCTCCTGATAAAGAGAGAGACTTTAGTGTCTTCAGAATATCACCGAAAGGTGAGTGCTGAAAGATGTCCGCGGCGGTAAACTCCATGATCGGCGCCCAATCGGATTCGATCGGCAGGGGCGCGGAGGGCTCGGAGTCCGGAGAGGAGTCCGGCTCCTTGGAGTCACGAGCCTCGCGGAGTGCGGGGCTGGTGTTCGGCTCGATCGCCGTTGGGATCGCAGCCCCCGAGGCGGCGTCCAACCACCCATCCTCGATGGGCGCAGTTGGCTCCGAATTAAGGGTCGAAGCCGATGCGGGTGCGGCCTCGCAGGGCACTGTTCGGCGGCAGAGCTAGATCATGCCCATCGTGACAGTGCGGCGCGCTCGGCAGTGGCTCAAATCCGTCGAAGATCAAGTCCCCGCGAATGTCAGCCGTGTAGTTTAAACTTCCAAATCGAATTGGTCCAGATGGCCAAGCGAATTGGTCCGCAGTGCGAAGCCACCGAAGACAAAGATCTGTCCGGGGAGAAAGGTCTCACCCTAGACTGCGTCGCTATTGATGATCGGAGGAGCCATCGGGCCTAAAAGTGATGACACAGAGGAACTCTCAATGAAAGCACCAATGTCGGTGTCAAAACCGGCGGATCTCGGGTAGGGGGTCCCGAACTGTGCGTCTAGGCGGATGGTAACAGGAGGCAGGGGACACGATGTTTTACCCAGGTTCGGGCCCTCTTGATGGAGGTAAAACCCTACGTCCTGCTTGACTAATATTGATGATATGGGTAGTACAAGAGTAGATCTACCACGAGATCAAGGAGGCTAAACCCTAGAAGCTAGCCTATGGTATGATTGTTGTTCTGTCCTACGGACTAAAACCCTCCGGTTTATATAGACACCGGAGAGGGTTAGGGTTACACAGAGTCGGTTACAATGGTAGGAGATCTATATATCTGTATCGCCAAGCTTGCCTTCCACGCCAAGGAAAGTCCCTTCCGGACACGGGACGAAGTCTTCAATCTTGTATCTCCATAGTCCAGGAGTCCGGCTGAAGGTATAGTCCGGCTATCCGGACACCCCCTAATCCAGGACTCCCTCACTCCTCCTCTAGTGTGTCGCCTCTGCGTAGTAGCATTACCTCCTTCGACAGTGTTGCCTACACATGCAATAACAGCTCCTCCTCTAGCGCACTACCTCCGTGTAGTAGCAGCACCTCCTCTGGCACCGTCACCTCATGAGCAACAACTTTTCCTTCGGCGGCACCGCCTCCGTGAGAGGCAGCACCTCCTCCGGTGCACCACCCAACAGATCAAGTGGTGAGGGCACCGACCCATCGACGACCAGCAACGGTGAAAGGAGGAGCAACACAGGCCCGCCATGTCATGCGTGTGGACGGCAAACAACAGAGAGAGAGGAGGGAGAGGTCCACCATGCATGCCCCGTGTATGGCGAGTGGCTTGAGAGGGGAGGAGGGGTGCTTGTCCTCAACCTTGTCTCCCGTTGCCTGCCTAGTCGCCGGCGCAACCCGCCTTGTCGCCTGAGAGGTGATTGAGATGGGTGATGGTGTCCTGAATTAGGGGTCATCCACCATGTCGTCTCCCAGCCAGGTGGGCTGGGCCAAGGAGCCCCGTGACGGTTCATCAAGGGACCATCCTAAGAAGGCCCATGACACATACAAGGAAGAATCAAGAAGCCTTGGCGTTCAAGACAAGGACTCCTGATCCGTGGAGGACTCCTCTCCACTAACATAACCGACTAGGACTCCTGTTAACCTAGGCCTCCGGTATTCTTATATAAACCGAGGCTAGGCTAGTCGGCGGATCATATTCTAGACACACAATGATCTCACGGTAGATCAACCTATAATCTGTACTCCCTCGAAATCAATACAATCAAAGAAGGATGTAGGTTGTTAGCTCTTCGACAGAACCGAACCTGGGTAAATCCTTGTGTCTCCTTTCACCATCGCACCAAGGCTACTTGTTCGGACCCCCACCCGAGATCTGCTGGATTTGACTCCATCAATGGGGGGCTGGGAGTGAGATAGGAGAGGAGAAGTGAGTGAGATGGAAACCGGGAGTGAGAGATGAGTTGCGCAGGTTTTCGTTCACGTCAATGTGCAGTTCCAACGAACAATTCCTCGAAGCTTATATGTCTCATGTACTGCTTCAAGGTTTGTGTGTGTCCTTCCAATGGCAACGAGTGCATTCGCGTGAGATGGTCATAAACCGGACACCAGATGTATAAAGTTCTCGTTTAAGAAAGGATTTTGTCAGGGCCTACAACCAGCAAGATGCATGCTGCAACTGGTAGCAAGATATGTTGCAAACGTTGGGACAAAATGCTGCAAGGTCCGTTGGACAGTGCTCAGTTCCGCACGAATCTCCATGCTAAGAACTAACGGCTATGCAGTCGACTGAGACTTGATTAAATCTCATTCGACTGACTTTTAGCAAGCCCGTTAATTAGGGGTGTTGTTGGCAGCGCAGGCGGCTGCTAGAAACCATGTTTAGTAGTACTCGTTTATATTTTGTTCATGTAATAGTTTGCACACTTGGAGGCGACAAGTGGGCATACCCATACGGAAACCAGAATAGGTTTGTCTAGTTCTAAGGAAAAACATACCCTTCCACCCGTGTGTGGAAGATTACTAAATCAGTAACCGAGTGGTGTTCAGAAACTATACAGGCTTTTTGTTAAAAATGTTTTGGCAAAAAAGGTGTTGCTACCTACTACATCTAAGCATCATCTGTACTTCGGTTACATATATAGTACATGAAGCACTTTAAGCAGCATGGCTGCCATGAAGGAACTGATACACTTCTGCAAACACAAGGCATCCAAAAATATATTCTTTTGAGCATGGACATCAATACAACAAAACAAGCAATAAAATTCTTTTAATTGGTACAAAGCAAAATTACAACCACCGCGTTATCTCTCGAAGAAGAACTGTGCTTTCAGCTTCAAGCTCGGCCAGAATGCTGCAATGACTTTTGAGTTCCTTCAAACAGATCCAGCAAAAGTTCCTCCAGATCCTCAGGCCTGTACTTTATGTAGCGATCTCTCTGCTTGGTGCCATCAAGGAAGGCAGAGTATCTTCCCACAAATGTCCTGTAAGCCTGTATGACTTTCAGTGATATGGAAATCCTGACATCTTCGCGGAGTTGGTCATCCGGGACAGACCATGCAGTCTGAACTCGATACACATCTTCAAAGGACAGGTTGAAGTTTTTGAACTTCTCTCTGATGATTTTACGAGAAGCGGCACCTCCGGCGGCACACAGGCCATCATCACTCAGGTAAGAGAGCACCTGACTCCATGACGCCCTCTCGTAGTTGGTCGCCTGATGCTGAAACATTCGGTTGTGCAGCCGGATCCAGTCGTCGCCAAGAAAGCTCTTGAGATCCGAGTTCTTCACTTTCTGGACCATGTAGCAGATATTGTTCATCATAAAGATGTTCCGCAATCGACAATCTCTGTAC
Organism: Aegilops umbellulata; assembly: GCA_032464435.1. Taxonomy (NCBI): domain Eukaryota; kingdom Viridiplantae; phylum Streptophyta; class Magnoliopsida; order Poales; family Poaceae; genus Aegilops; species Aegilops umbellulata. Next base: position 379,169,571 of record CP136056.1, on the reverse strand, counting down.
AATCTAGACCCGGCTTCAAGATTTGCTTCTAAAACTGCAGCAACAGACTGCAGATGCAATGCTGTGGCCGTGAAATGAGTGCATGAGTTTGGTATAGGCTGTTGATCCGCATCCTTGAGCAGTAAGTCAAGAGTTTTGCTGTAAACAGTGACAGCCTTTATATAGTTCATGACATACTTGGTGAGGGGATGCACTGCACCAGTAGGCACTGCACTGGATGACGTGTAGGATTGGATGGCATACTTGAACTCCGCAAATGTTTTCCTCGCCGATTCTCCCAGCTGGAGTAAAACTTCATGATACTCAGCTAAAACCATATCATTGCCCCCTGCTTGGAACAAGAACTCTGCTTCAGGGAGCAGATCATCCAGGACCTCATACATATCAAGAATCCGGAAAAGCTTTTCCGGTTTAGGAGGTCCAATTGCTACTGACTCATAAAAGCTCAGAAGCTGCATGACCGAGCTAAATGAAATCTCATAGAAGCACAGGTCTACAGCTGTTTCTGAAAGGTCACCAAAGACAAGACTGCTAAGGCGCCTCTCGCTCGCAAGGTAGACTCGGACAAAAGCCTTCATTGCCCGATTCCACCGCTTTATCGATGCGCTCAGTTTGTTCCATTTAGTGCTCATAAGTTCTTCTATGCTGTGCTTGTCGATGTGAAGAGACCCAATGAACTCATCTATTGCACCCTGCCGTGCATTGATATAAGCCTGGCAACACTCGTTATTGTAGTCACTCAGGAACATGAAGTTGGCAATGGACTTGACAGCAGAGAGTGCACCAGGTTGGATCAAATCAGCCACAAAATATTCAGATCCTCCGCTGCTACCGGTTTGTGTTGACTTGCCTTCACTTTGTTCCTCACTGAATGAGCTGCTTGAAAATTCATCCGTGCTGCCATCCTCTGTAGAACGGAAGGAGAGAAGCTCCTGTTCTAACGGTTGTTTGTAGTATGTAAGAAGGTAAACAAACTCCTCTTCAAGCCTCGCCATCGCCATTTCAAAAAGGTCGTCAGCATACACGGTGAGTTCCTTGTGCTCTTTGGCTTCTCCACCAGGGTCCAAATTACCTAACTTCTCAGACAGCTGCCGTAATTTGTACAACACTTCTAAGTACTCAAATGAGTTCTGTGGATCATGAACATGCAAGGAGTTATGAAAATCCAAACTAAGGATCTTCTTTCGCAGTGCCTTGAGCGCAAGCTTAATATCACATATCTCTACTTCTTCTCCCAGCTGGATGTTTGAGTATTGCTTATCTAACTCAGGAGCCATCATTTTGAGATTTTATATTCAGCGTCTTCCCGTTTCCTTTCCCTGTTTCACATGTTTACAACAAAGATCAGGTCCAACTCCAAATTTGGAAAAGGTTCAGATGAAGAACACTTAATGTAGTGAAGATCATATGATGAGAAAAAGAAGTATCGCAAGACATCGACAATGCAAAAGAACAAAGAAAGTAGACACTGGGAGCTAAATTAGCGAAATTTGAGCACCTCGAGAGACTGATATACAGGGATGTCATAACACAATTACCAGTAATGGTAGCAAGAGAACAGGGCAGCCCTGCGGTTAAAGGTGATATTATCCCTTTTCCCCTAGTTTGTTGTTAACCAAGCAATTATCTTTATTTACTCAAATTTCAAAAAGTTAAAAACATGAATGCAAATTTCCTACTCACTAACTCTCTCCCCCTATATGCAGTGGTCTAACACCTCTTCTCCCCACTGTAATATCTACTTAAACATGGTGCTTAATGTTATATATTATTATCCAATGATGTATGCCCATCCTATGATATTTGAGTAGATTCGTTTTGTCGTATGGGTTGATTGATGATCATGATTGGTTTGAGTTATATGTTTTATTTTGGTGTTGTCCTATGGTGCCCTCCGTGTCGCGCAAGCGTGTGGGATTTGATTAGGTTGCCACAAAGGAGGCATATAGCAGGAACACCACTTGCCTCTTCTTGTTCCGAAAACATAAAACAACTTATTAACTTTGAGCTATAAATAATATTCATTAGGTTGATTTGATCCGCATAAACCAAAAAAACGGATGATTCCTCAGTACTTTTAGAACAACTTTTGCTAGCATCTCCATCAGAAGTTAAAGACACTGCCGATTGGGTTCATGGCGACTTTCCAAAAAAACGCCAACAAACGATAGCTACAAAGGACAGTACTTTTGTTATACTAGATTACTATGCTACTGCTACTCCATAAGTTCATCCATATTTACCACTTGAAATTAATTAGGCCAAAGTTCTCCTACTAGTTACCACTTTCTGTGAAGATCTTCCCTACCGGAAGAAGAAAATCTAATACCAAGGGTCGCCAAGCACAGACAGTCCGTCTGAAACTCTCAAAACAAGCAGTTCAGATGCCCACCGCTACCATACAAAACCAACCCAAGTTCTAAACCGGAAAAAAGTTAAGAAAGCGGATGCTGCTCCTCCAAAAGAAACCCCTTAAGAGAGCAAGGGAAGGGTGATATGAGGAACTCACCGCAGCACTGGCGAGCTGCTGCTGCGTCGCTTTCCCCGGCCCCGGCGGCCGTACTGGAGCCCTCCGGCGCAACCCAAGATTGGTTGCAGAATAACTGAATAAGCCGAGAGAGAGAGAGAGAGAGAGAGAGAGAGAGAGAGAGAGAGAGAGAGCAGAGAGAGCAGGGCAGAGAAGAGGGGAGAGGGAGACGGGATTGGAGTGGGCAGGGGAGGAAGGTCAGGTGTGGGAGGGCAAGTCAAGTCAACCCGGGGGTGGCGAGGGCGACGGCGAGGGGCGAGGGCGACGGGAGCGAGACAGACTGCGGAATGGTCCGTGGAATGGAATTCGGAACGGATGCCGTGACGCCGGGGTCTCTCTCTTTCTGTTCCGTTCCTTCACTCTATGGCCCTCCGTTCTGACGGGAGAAAGAAACACACACACACTGGCTCCGGATTTCTTTGGCCCTGTGGAAAACGGAGGAAGAAGGGCGAGCTTTCGCACTGGACCGACCGGCTTCCGCTGACCGCCCGGCCGTGACCTCACACGTATGAATCATGTTCTTACTCTATTCTTTTGTGTTTGTGAGTCTGGCGATAGCATCCGTAATCATGTCTCTCCACGTCGATATCAAAGCAGAAGAAAAAAAGATTGGTTCTCGATAGCAGTCGGGGCCGTGAGTTCTTTCTTCTTTGCACGCAATAGCAAAGGATCGTCGGACTCATTTTTGATGAAAAAACATAGCAAACGATTATCTAACAGTAGTATACGGTTCAATTTCTCCGAAAGTACGTTCACGGTCCAGTCCACGTCGCATTCCATGGGCACCAAAGGGCTCCATATATTTTAGGCCAAAATTTGGCCCCTTCGTGGTACACATGCATATGCAGCCAGCCATGCAGTGTTGGGTGGATGGATGGTTTTCCGTTCTGGCTCTAGCTCTAGCTATTCACTCGATCTGGACCTGGTACCACTGCACGGAGCCCACCTCGCCGTCGACCTCGAGCTCGCACACCGACCGGACGAGGTACGAGACGGCGTCGTCCACCGTATCGAACCTGGCGAGGTCCAGCGGCAGCGCGCCCCCCGGCCACCTCTCCAGCCACCCACGCAGCCTCTCCTCCAGCTCCTCCTTGGACACGAACTCCTCGTCCATCCCGGGCTCCAGCAGCACGTACGTGTCCGACTGGATGTCCGCCCGCCTCCTGCGCCCCGCACACTGCCAAAACCAAAATTCGCATCACACACAAAATACAGTCATTGTCAGACACTGCACAACGTAGAAAATTGTTGGCATGATTGATGAATTTGTCGATATCTTGAACCGTTCCATGATTGATGGGACTCTGACCTTTGTCCCGGGGCCTCGGCGTTGAACTCTCGGTGGTCTCGTGGTGGGAGGTGCGCTGGAGAAGAAGCTCGCGACTCCGGGCGCCAGTGCTGTCGCCCTGGGTGATCGCCTCTGGGCACGGGGCGACGACCATCTTTTGCCTGCACGTAGCGGTGGCGCATGAGAAGAGAAAATCACAGGAAATCAAACGAAGTGGTAGCGCTCTCTGACTATTGATGGAAATCGGGGAGTATTTGACGGGTATGCTGCCACGATTGTGCCATCTTTTCGGTTGCTCTCTCCCGCTTTCTCGCTTTTCCTTTTGAAAGACGGAAGCGTCGCTCAATTCAATTCAAAGGCGGGCTGCCGGCTGCCCGGTGTCGATTTTCCGTACGTAGTACAAAAGCTGGAAGGTGCGGCAAGCTTTTCTCCGAGGAGATATTTCCCAGACAAAAGGAAGGAAGGCGTGCCTCCATGATATTTCTCAGCAGGATTCCGGAGCTGCTGGCTAGTCATGCTCAGGTAAAGCTGGAGTGGTAGATTTCTTTAGCCAAGTTGCAGGTCCCGGTCAAAAGGGTTGCGAGCCAAATAAATACCGGTCAAATTCTGAAGATTCAGCACATCGTCTGATGATAATGATATGACACTGCTGCATGAATACAATACCCAAGCAGCGCAATACTGTGCCTGTGATTGTATGGGCAGTTTTGTGGAGGTTGACTGCAAAATTTAGGGCCAACGGGTGCGGTTAACTATCATGGATTAACCAAGAGGTTGCATGATTGACTAGTAGAAAAATCCACAGTATCCGGTAACCACATACTTCAGGGAGTAGACATGCGTAGCCATGCCGGTTGGAATAGCACCGATCGGGTTAGAAGTTGACTAAACGGCTGATTCTACTACTACTACTACTAGATCGGTACAGAAATTTACTAAAATTCTCATCACCTAACCTTTTGAGTCAAAGATGCAAAATCTAGTGCCTTGCCAGTTTGCTAGTAGTGAACTATATTAATATAGTACATGGTTTTCTTACTTTGATTTGATGGGCAGTGAAGCTTTAAACAAAGGAGGACTGACTCTGTTTCTGCAGCTCAGCCGAGCTTGACCCCTGATTAGCAGACCCCTATGGTTCAACGCCCTCTCTTTCCAGGATAACTACCTCGTTGGACAATGAAACCTCCACGGCAAAGAATAACATCACATATTACCTACTACCACTACTACTCGCTCCGTAAAAAAATAATGACATAAACGCTCTTATATTTCTTTACAGAGGGAGTACTACTTAGCAAGGGATTAGCTGAGTGAGCACTGAGAAGAGCTGCCGTTACCGGTGAGCGGCGCCGTGGTGGAGGCATATTCCGGCAGCCGGGCCAGAGCCGCAGCCTCCATCCTTCCGCTGCTGGAGCTGTGTGGCCTCAAATCTTTATTATCCTCCAATGGCTCAGCCCGATACAACTCCGTTGGGCTCTGTCCAGCTTATCCTCCCCCCTCCCCCTGCATTGAGATTGGTGAGGGAAACATCCATCTAAAAGCCAAGAGAAGACCGGTTCCTTGCAAAATTATCAAGAATTGACAGGGACCCCGCAAGTACCAACAAACACACGCTGGGGCTGCCAGATCAAGTGAACAGCTACCACAGGGCACAAGTTGCAGACAGGTGATGCCTATTTACCTGAGCCACAGGTCAACTGTCAACACTATTTTTTTAAACTGCATTTCAACACCAATTCCACTTGTACATATGAACACCCCAACTTGGGAGATTGTTTAAACTATATTCCGTTGGATGAACTATACACCAACCATTACAGTTTCGTGTGGAAACCTTTCGGGGAAAAATGGTAATTGTGATAATAGAGATCTCCCCTTTGAGATTCAGGGGTTCAATGGAGAGGTATACATGAACTCGTGTTAACACTATATAACAGCGTAAACCAACATCTTAGTGACCTTTCCAGGTCACTGCGGGTCGTCAAATGTCAACTCATTTGGGTCTTGCGCATCAATCACTGAAAATGGCAGTGATTTTGCTGGAACACAGACTTATTCAGTGGCCTTCGTATGCCGCGATCAACTGAGCAATTTTTACTAGGAGGCTGTTCGCGGTTGCGTCCTTCGGGTGTGGAGATTTCAGTTCTTGGTACTTGTGTACGCTTCCAGCGAAATCTGTGAATAATCCGTCAACCCCCATCGTATTTATCCAGAAATCGAACTCGGCATAGGGATCCTGATGAAAGTCGAAGTGCAGAAACTGGTTCTCGTTCCTGTATGTGTAAGGGTGTACCTGCAGAAACGATGGAATTCAGTTTAACATGTGTCCAGGAACAAACTACCTGCCATCAAGTTGTAGTTGACATGTAGTACGGCTTCGGTCCATTGGGATCATTTAAAGCAAAGTTAACACACTAGTTAAATCTGAGTTTATGAGAATAGATTGCAATGGTTAGTTCAGCCAGAACTTTAAATGAGAGCATTCGTCCCAAATCAGTGCATTGCAAGGTGAGGACCAGAAGGACACAGCTGAGAGTTCCTGATGCAGATGTCGACAGTCATACCATGTGTTTTCTTCCAATGAATTCAGTTAATAATTTGTCAAATCCTAATGAGATAAAAAAAATACTCCCTCCGTCCTAAAATATAAGATGTTATTACAACCAATGTAGTCATATATTGGCTGTAATAACATCTTATATTATGGGACGGGGGGGAGTACATGACAACCATGACATTTAATTGGTTCTTCTGGTGATTCATACTTTCAGAGTGACCAAAAAGGCACTTGAACAAAACAATGCTGAAGGTGGTCAGAACTGATGTCGGTCTAACATCAATTACTTTATGAGCATGTGTGTAAACTGTAACTCTAGACAATTGTAAGGAATACAAACAAATAGCACACCTGGAGATTATGAGCATGTGCTCTTGCAACAAGATCAGTTGGTTCCAGCAAATAGTTTTTTGCAACTGGAACAATAGTATCTTTCCATGGACCGAGGCCGACAACATAGTTACTAATATATGCAAGGTAGTCGTCTGAAGTGATTTCCCAGTATGACTGCAAGCAAAAAATAACATAGGTAATATCCATACAATCAGATGCTTCTGCGGAAGTTGCAAAAAACACCAAAAGTACATACTACTCACTTTTCTTCCATACAATTGACATTGATGTAGTATAAAATAATTTATTACTCAAGATATATACCTGGTTTGTGTCTTGAGTTCTCTTTGTGGTATCATCAATCAGAAAGATCTTCGGAGAGTCTGTCAAATTTGATACATGTACAAGGGAAGAGGGAGCAAATGATTGTATAAACAATGGCTGTTTTAGCCAATTTTCGGACATATATTGACCCCTGTATCCATACTTTAGTAAGGTATCCACAAATTTGTCCTCAAACTTCTTTCCATCTGCCCACTTTACCTGTCAAGAGTAGAATACAAGCTCATTGCTTGAAGCACTTCAGAAATAGGAAAATCCGCCTAAGATTGTACTGAATAAATCCAAAGCTTTTGAATTGTACAGCTCATCAAAGTCAACGTGAAGTACTTAAATATATCAGCTGCAGCATTTTTCTCTCCACCTATATACTATATGGAAGTGAGCCTAGCTCAACTGGTTGGGAGAGTGGATGTACAAACCTAACACCCAGGTTCAAATCCTCACGGAGGCGAATTTAGGTTCCTATTTATCCTTGAGGACCAGACTTTCCTGGTACTCACGCATTTATTGAGGACTAGGCTCGGTGCGTAACCGAGATTAAAAATCCTAGTACTCGTACTTAAAAGGCCGTATGCATCCCTAGTTGGTGCAGAGGCCGGGGAAGTGAAATTCTCCCCCATTTTTATAGAAGGTCCTGGAAACAGCGCCCGCGCAGCCCCCAGGGGGAACGGCTCGGGCGAACCCTAGCCGCCGCCGCCCCCAACCCACCCCGACCCACCCTCCCCCGCCGCCGCCGGAGGAAGCCGGCGAGCAAAGCCCGTCCGGCGGACGGCGGTGGCGGGCTCGCCCTTCTTCCTGGGTCGGACTCGGGCTGCGCGCGACGGCGACCCTGGGCGTCTGGCGTGGCGGCGGAGATAGGACGCTGGAGCGGCGGCTCTAGGGCTTGTCGGCGGGGCTGCGCCTCCATGGCTGCTGGGGCGCCCCCTGCCTAGATTCGTCCTGCTGTGGGTGGTGGCGGCCCGTGGTGTCGCCGGCGCTTGGCTGCGCGTTCGGGGTGGTTCTCCACTCCGGCGTGTGGAGGTGGTCGTCGGCGCGGCGGGTGCGCCGGATCTGGGTGTGGCCAGATCTGTGGCCTGCGTTGTCGGGGTCGGCTTGTTCGGCTGCCGATGTGCGCGGGCGGCGGGTTCTAGCGCCAGATCTGCCCGCAGTCATCCGGCCTTGATCAGTGGGCTTCTCTCATGCGGGTTCCTGACGATGCCGGCGTGGTTGCCAGGACCCTGGCCGCGGGTGAAGCTGGTGGAGGAGATCCAGATTGGGGGAAACCCCTTGGTCGGCCCCGGTCGGCTGCGCCGACGACGATGCTCAAGGGTGCCGCTTTTCTTCTTGGAGACGTCGGTCTATGTCTGCTCCTGCATTTCCCCCCTCTCAGCCTCTCGGGTGAAAACCCTAACTCCGGTGGGCGGCCGCGGCGTCCTTGACGCCGTGACCTTCCTGAAGGCGTCGCCTTGAGGGCTGAGTGGTGGTGGGCACTGTGTGGGTCCTTGACGGTTGCTGGTGATGGGTACTGCTTCGGGGGAAACCCTAGGATCTGGTTCTCCAGATCGGATGATGGCGGTATTGCGATGCCGTTTCTCTCCGGGGAGCATCGTTTGTGGAGCAGCGCTAGAAGACACAGGCAGGAGGTGGAGCGGCTCCGTCTTGCACGGAGCTTCGGTGGAGTTGTCAAGTCATGCCTGGCCCACAGGTGCTACGCTGAGTCATGCCTGGTTGGCAGGTGCTACGCACGACAGCTCTTCCAGAGTCTTCGCGTCTGGACGGGTGAGCGCAGGGCCGTGGCGCCGTTGGGCGCCGTGGTGGCGTCGCTGGATGTCCGGACTGGCAAGGAGGATACGGATTTATCTCCTGAAGATGGGTTAGTGGTCCGATGAAGATGGCGGCTTCTAAAACGTGTGCAGGTGGTGTGCGCTTTAGGTCTGCTGCACCGGTTGTTAGTCCCGATACGTTATGTGGATGGATCGGCGACGACACTGGTTGTAGGTATGGGGAGTGAGAGCACTCCTCATTATCGAATTTGTAGGTGTGAGTGGTGGCTTCGGGCGATTTGATGTATGTTTCTTGTCAGACCTTTGTGGAATAATTAATAAAGATGGCTGCATGCATCAATTGATGCAGAGGCCGGGGGCCCAACCTCCATTTCTATAAAAAAAACCTATATACTATCAAAATATCTTTGCAAAAGCTAATCCATTCCCTACAATAACCATTTTCATAGCAAATTTCCGTATAGCTTCTAAGCATATTTCTTGCCAGAAAAGGCTTGATTAGAGAATTACGAGAATCCTTAAAGTACCCTATTGCTTATTGAGAGCAGGGGGACTTACATGCTTGTTGATAAAAACTGGATCTTTTATCTCTGGATATATTCCAACGGTTCTGCTTGCATCTAAGGCAACTGAAATGAATTCTTCAAATGTGATGATTGAAAATTTGCCTGCATGTCCAGACAATATCATTGATGATTCTTAATTCACAAATATGCCATCAGATTGCATCTTTCAGACTAGTTCATGTATTCTGTTAGTTTAAATAACTGAAATGCAAAATGGGTTTACTATAAATAAGAGCATGCTAGTTTTAAAAAATCAAAAAATAAAAAGAAACTTTGACGAAGTAAATGAAAAACACATTTTGGGAGAAGACTAAAATGCATACATCAACCATGGAATTCCCAGGTATTAGTTGGTGGGAACTGGAAGGCAGGTTATTGAACAGAGAACTAGTCATTAATTACAACACCTATGAGCTTTCTAAAAAAACATAAGAATCCCTCCGAATTGATTCTTTTTGTGAGGCTCTGAATGCATACTTTTTATGAGGCTCTAAGTTTATTTTGGAAGTACAATACCTTGATTCGTAGAGAGGATAATGTGAACACGGTAAAGAAAAATAAAAGCAGAAGCTCAAGGACACAGCCACATACCATTATATTGTTGATCTCTGAATGAGTATCGCTGCTTCACTTTAAGTGTTTTAAGTTCCTCAAGCGTGAAATCCACTGCATATGGATACCTAAGTATCAGAAAAATCAAGAAATAATAGGCTCACAGGTTCACCATTCACATTCAGTTCATATCCTAGCAATATGCAGGTAGTGTCAGTTCAGCAGCAGGTGCAGATAAACCAATATGATATTGCCATGATTTGTCAACCACAGAGCTATATGCTATCTATGCTGGTGGGAAATGGTCAGTTAGCCACAGGCCAGTCTTGCCACTAGATGCTCATAGCTTGTGGCATTACATTGCAAATACCATATATACCAATTGTTAAATGCTGGCAGAATGCAGCAGGTAATGGTTCTTGGAAATCATGCACGAAGTAGTGTCAACTTCCTAAATATCAGTCAAGGTGTAGTATAATTTGATGTATTTTTCTTGCATTCTATTGCTAACTTTTGATGCTGCAAATATATATCTGAATAGATTTACAAGAATGAATGAAGAAATCAGGGTTGGTAATAATAAGCAGACCTACAAACCAGCCAGTAACGTTGGCCCATTCCACCTCATAGGTTCTCCTTCGATTGGCGAATTCCTTACGGCCGGAAATATCAGTTGTATCATCAAGTGTTACATCATGAAAGCAGATCAATGCACCATCTTTGCTAGCAAGGATGTCAGTCTCTATAAAATCTGCACCTTCTTCAATAGCCCTCTGCAATAGGATTTTTTAATGAAATCTGTTAACATTAAAGGCTTTGTTGTTGTTGTATCTGTTAACTTAATTTTCCAACGGTGAAAAATCACATGATTGAAACTTATCAGAATTGAGTTTTCTAGCATTTGCAATGGTCAATTTAATAAATCTAACCATCAAATGGTATATCCTCTTAATAAGGGCATCATCTTCCATATGCAAAAAGGAGATATACTATTTTATTTGTCATATAAATTCTATGAACTGTACCAGGTAAGCAGCACTTGTTTCCTCTGGGATTTCCCCGTTTGAGCCACGGTGAGCAATGTTATACGGTCGAAATGTCTGTATGGGCTTCTTCTCTTCATTACTAGTCTTACTTGGCAGTGGAAAGAATGGTCTAGCAATGACCACATGTAATAGTAGCAGAAGAAGAAAAGGAACATGACCTGCCAAGGATGATAACAGACTATAATAAGATAGCTTGACAAAAGTTAATATTTCATCATGACCTTCGTAGACAGTTTAGAGATACACAATCGACATTCCTTTAAATCTTTGGTGTATAAATGTTACTCCCTCTGTAAACTAATATAAGAGCATTTAGATAACTACTTTAGTGATCTAAACGCTCTTATATTAGTTTACGGAGGGAGTACATATTTAACACTGTTATTAGAATCCTCATATCCTGTCCGAATGGAAGAGTTCAACCATATTCCAGCAGTGACAAATATAACTACCACAGAGGTCCCTCTGAATAGTTTTTTAAAAATAGCCATGTGAACATGCAATGCTGAAAACATTACATGGCACTAAATATGGGTAGTGTCAAAACTATCAGAGGAAATAAATTGAGTCAAATACGTCCACAGAAAATCATTTAAAGACAAAAGATGCCACCTGCTGTTCATGAAGATTTCATTATGATTGGAAATGAGTTAGCATAAGTGCACAGATTTAATTTGGAGTTATATGGATAGAATATGTAGAAGTATGGATGCTATAAGACACGAGTAACCATGATATATGCGACCGGACAAGGAACTAATCTAGCTGCCCTCCTCCCTATATTTACTATACTTCTGAACATATTGATGAAAGAATATGCACGTTTGCGCTATGGATACAGCCAATGAAATATTCTTTGTGGACTAGTGCTGTTCAAAACAAGTGATTCCTCAGTTTTTAATGTATATAATTTCTTGGTTTCAGTTATGTTGCATTATATATTGTAAAGGTCATAATTCACACAATCAAGTTTGTGCGTTTCTTCAGTGGCACTTGTTTAGAACTTATCTTGACTTTTTTTAAAAGATAATGTCAGGGCTTCCCACAGCAACGATTTCAATTAAAGAAACCACTAACATCAGGAGTTCACAGCAGGTTCTACGGCATGAAAGAAGCGAAGAAAAAACTCTCGGCATAGCAGAACATATCAACTGAGGAAAAGTCTTGAGACCAAAAACTTGTCTACATATCTTCTCCTGCAGTCTAAATATGATCACCCTGGTCCAATTTGCCCAACCAAGCAACAGTTTCCCCACAAAAATAAAGCACTAAACAGGCATAATAACTAACTAAAAATAGTAATGCACCTAACAAAGCACTACCGACGATTCCCTTGACCACAGAAAGAGGAACTAGCAGTCTACCACTAAAAAAGGGCAGCCCGGTGCATGTAGCTCCAACTTGCACAGGGTCCGGGGAAGGGCCCGACCACTTTGGGTCTATTGTACGCAGCCTTTCCCTACATTGCTGTAAGAGGCTGTTTCCAGGACTTTGAACCTGTGACGTCATGGTCACAAGGCAGCAGCTTTTACCATGCGCCAAGGCTCCCCTTCCAACTAGCAGTCTACCACTAACAGTGCAGAAATTGTACAGAATCGCGCGGACTAGCAATAGGTAAGCAACCCCAGAGCAAGTTCATTGGCTAGTTGCCGCCCACCCCAATTCTAGCTAGCACAAACTTCTATAGTCCTAAATCTTAATCATCCATTGCCTAATAATAGCAGCCATTGCCTAATTGCCGCATCAAGAATCACCTCAACTCGTGCCTGCACATCGCCACTTCCCAGTTTATCGCTCAACCGCGCGTATGGTATCAGAAAAAGAATCAGAGCCGCACAGGAGGAAAAAGAGGATAAATAACTCGACGGGCTCCGCTCGATAGATCGGCACGGCGGGGGAGTATCGGGGGGGAGGCCCGGCTAATCGGAGAGGGGGGAGGGGAGCTTACAGAGGGACGGACGCATAGTGCCGCTGCTGCTTCCGCTGCGGTTCCGATAACAGCGGGAGGCGAGCAGAGGCGGAGACCCGAGAGCTCGGCTCTAATGGAGCGAGGAGGAAGACGACGTGACGGCCGGGCCCCCTCTCTGTCTATTCGCTCCCGCTTTTTCTTTCCGCCACGCCGTTACGTATCATCCTCTTCTTCCTTTTTTTTATCTTCTGGCGCCCGTGACGGGGACGTCTATACACCCACCGATGCTACTGCACTCCGACGTTGACGGAATATTCGGAGGATCGCTCTCGTTGGGATGAACAGCTATTGCTGGGATTATGTAGGATAGCAGGAGTACTTGGGAATCGGAATATGATCCGTGTTACCTCGCTTACATGCGGGTCCCCCGTATATCAGCCGATCGTTGGATAGCGATGTGAGCCGTGCCGGCCTCTTTCCGGCCGGTGTGTGTGGGCGACTGGGCGACTAGTAGGGCGACGGGCCGTGTGCGATGAGCCCGCGTGCATTAGCGGATAGGCACCTCGTTCGAACGTCTATGGCGTGCTTTTTTTTCGTGCTTATCTCTATTTTTAATGAAGCAGTTGGTAGTCTGGTATTCCGGTTTTATTTTCTTTCATCACCCCGCCCTTTGGTTTTACCTGGAAGTTTGTTCATCATTGGTTCGCTCGCCCCCTCGCACGACCTCTCACTCCCACCGGGAGGAGCAGGTATGCATCACATTTTGATGGACCTTTTGCTTGTAGCGTGCGTTCCTCCTGCCATAGTAAGTCTCCTGCTCGAGGTTCCAGTGTCCTATTTGTGTTACATGAATTATTGGGTGCTTGCAGGCTCAGCCGAGCAAGTTCTGCTTGCCCTACTATTTCATTTCCGAGTGGTTCATCCGGGTCATCACGAGCAACCTCCCGTTCATGCTCCTTCTTAATCTGTTTCGCACCCATAGAAAAACTATCAACAATTTTTTTGGCAACTCTAAAATTGTTTTGCATTGCTTTAGGGACCAACAATTGAAACATCACGTGCAGTAACAAAGGTATCATTTTTCCATAATGTGTTTTCTACTTGACCATTTATTAGTTGTATAAAATGCCGTTGCAATGATATTAGTTGGTGGCTTTTCCAAATACAATCATGCATGTCAGTCTTCCTCCAGAAAATGCAAGGATTTCTGTCACTTCCATAGATGCCCATGGGGAAGAAGTGTTGCAACTGTACGTAATCAAATATATCTACTGAATACGATGAATACAAAGAAGATATGAGAAAAAAAAATACTCACTGATCCATGACTTCCGATGTAAATTTCCTTGACTTCAAATCATACATATTGCCAATTGACTATATTAATATATTTTTCTCAGATGATTCATTTTACCTTAAAAAAGCATTTGCCTTAAGATGCAACATCTTCTGCACTATTGCAAAAGCATGGTTGTTTATGTGTCTCTTAGTTTTCAAGTTGACCTCCCATTCTGTTAGTGCCACTTGCTGGACAACACAATGTTTTGTCACTTCTTTTCTTCTGACTTGCTTAGATATTACAACAATACATTATGGGCCCAAGTATTACCTATCATCAAACTGGCTAATAATATAACTTTGTCCAGTAATAGAGTACTAGAGGTGTGAGCTGCGGTTGTGAAAGAGGAAGGAATCGAGAGGAAGAAATGCTTTAATATATGGCACACACTTAATTTCAAGGCATGATTTGTTTGAGTCCTTCAGTATGAACTGGTTGAGTATACAGGCAAGAGTACAATAGATAATGGCACTGTATGAACATTAGGATGACCATCAACGATTTCAAGAGCTTTTCACAGAATATTGAATGTGTGTAGCCCCCCATTTTTCTATGTACTTATATAGTGTTTATCAATCAAGGGGTAAAACCATCACATGTGTAGTTATTTTGGTCCAAGTATTGACAAAGCATGATGTTGTTTTGAACAGGCTAAAATCTGCCATGTGGCAAATGATGTGCATTATGCATCCGAGAAGAAAATCATGAATCTGTAGCGAGTTGACTGTGCCCATGAGAGATGTCCTAATATTAGACTTGGTGTAACATGTCGCATGTCACCAAGATATCTATTTTGCTACTATCTTCGTATATGTAATAGTGGAAATTGTCATAAAAAATATTTCTTTAGAAAAAATAATGTAGCTAATTTAATTCCTATTTTTTTTATTTTAAATGCATTCCTTGATGCATGCTTATAAGTATGCATGTTACAGGTTTTGAAAAAAAGATCTTGATATTCTCATGTGAGCAATGAAAGGTGGTGGTGTCAATCCAGACTTGTTGGGTGCGGAGGAAGGTCTTGCCAGATTTGAGCCTCCACCTCCTATGCTGAAGGAAGAACTTCGAACTGTCACTAACAAACTGGAGTAGATGGTAAATGGAGGGGTTCTGATATTGCCATAAAGAAGAAATGACACATATTACGCTAGGAACCCATCTCAGCAAGAAAAAATAGTATAATCCTTATATTTTTAGATTACTCTTATTTGCTTATGCATGTCCTTGTACTGTTGTACAGATCAGTTGTGAATGTTTGACTTCTGGAAGAAATGTTGCTGCACATCCCCAACCTCAACTGAAGTGTCACCATCGAGGACGTCAAGGTGCTTGCTGTTCTTCAGTTACTGTTGCTCTTCAGATTCATGTCTTAGATATTCTTAGGAGAGAAACTGTATGGAGTTTAGTGACCATTCATTTCAACAAATATACATGATATTTCCTTGTAAAAGGTTGCCTCACAAATTTATGGTGATTTGATGTTTCTTTCAAATTCCAATTACTCTTATTTGCTTATGCATGTCCTTGTACTGTTGTACAGATCAGTCGTGAATGTTTGACTTCTGGAAGAAATGTTGCTGCACATCCCCAACCTCAACTGAAGTGTCACCATCGAGGATGTCAAGGTGCTTGCTGTTCTTCAGTTACTGTTGCTCTTCAGATTCATGTCTTAGATATTCTTAGGAGAGAAACTGTATGGAGTTTAGTGACCATTCATTTCAACAAATATACATGATATTTCCTTGTAAAAGGTTGCCTCACAAATTTATGGTGATTTGATGTTTCTTTCAAATTCCAAACGGGGGTACATTTATATAATGAAGTCGACCCCTTCACCCCCCAACCCCCACACGCACACACATATTATTATTTTGTTTAGAAGCTGAATCTGTAGCTAACTATACGTCCCTTAAAATGCCGCCAATTAAGTAGTAGTAAAAATTTAGTTATAGGATGTTTGTTTCCAGGAACTTATTGGTTTAGGGACTTAAAAATGTCCCTATAAGTCCCATCTAAACCAAACAGGAGGGACTTATAGGGACTTAAAGTGATGATTTGGGACTTATAAAAAAAGACTCTCAGAGAGGAACTTATAGGGACTTTTCCATCGATCCCCCTGCCCCGCACCTACCTTATGGCTTCCCCGCATCGCTCCTTCCCCGCACCCTGCTCCAATCGCCGCCGCCGCCAGTACCCTGAACCGCCGCCGCCATGGCCGACAATGAGGAGGACCGGATCCCCTTGTTCTCTCAGTTCCCCTCGCATCATCAGGCATCCCAGGGCTCATCCGCCGGCGGAAATCTCGGGAGGGGAATGGGGTTCTTGGATCTCAACAACAACGTCGACGACTTCCCGGAGTTGGGCTCGTACCAGCAACTCCTCCTCGGCCAGTCGGCCAGTCGGCCAGTCATGGTCTTCCTCCTAGTGAACCTGGTCGTGGGAGGCCCAGGGCGGAGGAGGCCTCACCCGGTCTCTGAACATCGGAGGCCGAGCCAGCTCTCACCTGCGTCCGTTCGTCGCCCCGAGTGCATCTGCCGTCGAGGGAGGCGTCATAGGGCGTGGGAGGACCGTGTCGCAGGTCAGCGGACGTGGTGTAGGTCGAGTCCATGGGTCCTCATTGGCCGGCAGTAGAGGAAAAGTTGCGGGGAAGCAACGTGTGTCGTCAACTACTGCGTCTTCAGAAGATGTCGATGAGAATGAAGGCTTTGGAGATGAAGATGACAATAGTGCTTTTGGAGAGGTAAATTTCTGATTGGTATACATAGTTGGCTTTCTGTCACATGGTGCAAATTCATCTTCTTTTTGTGCTAGCTAATTGTGTGTACAATGGTATACCTTGGTGTAGAATTTGAACAAGCTTGATTCTACTTCTGTTTGAATTGTGTACTTGTTATTTTTTGTTTAGAAAAACATTGCCAAGGCTGATTGGACAGACGAGCATATTACTGTATTTTGTAACGTCGCCTGTGAGGAAGCTAGGGATGGGCACTGTGTGAATGGTGTTTGGACAAGTAGAGCCTACAATAACATGAAGAAGAAAAATTGTCAGCGTGCTGGCCTCCTCCATACTACCAAACAATTCAAAAATTGCATAACTAGACTCAAGAGCTACTATACTGCTTGGGTGCGGTTGGGGCAGCAAACTGGTTGTGGCCGAACTGGAGATGGAGCTATAACCGCATCGAATGAGTGGTGGAAAAAAATAATTAAGGTACATACATTATTCTGCAAATTACATCTGAATTGCTCACACTTGGTTACATTATTTAGCCTTGTCCTAATTACCTAACTAATGTTGCAGGAGAGACCAGATGTCAGAAAATTCAAGGGTGGCAATCCTGAGTATTTGGATATGCTAATAGAGCTATTTCAAGGTGTGGCAGTTGATGGATCATCAGCTTATGTGCCCATAGATGAAGATGAAGAAGAATATGTTGTTGCCGATGATGGAAATGAGGAGAGTCCAATTGAGGGAGTCCTGGATTAGGGGGTGTTCGGATAGCCGGACTATACCTACAGCCGGACTCCAGGACTATGAAGATACAAGATTGATGACTTCGTCCCGTGTCCGGAAGGGACTTTCCTTGGCGTGGAAGGCAAGCTAGGCGATGCGGATATTCAAGATCTCCTACCATTGTAACCGATTTTGTGTAACCCTAACCCTATCCGGTGTCTATATAAACCGGAGGGTTCTAGTCCGTAGGACAACTCCATCATACAACATTCATACCATAGGCTAGCTTCTGGGGTTTAGCCTCCTTGATCTCGTGGTAGATATACTCTTGTACTACCCATATCATCAATATTAATCAAGTAGGAGTAGGGTTTTACCTCCATCGAGAGGGCCCGAACCTGGGTAAAAACATCGTGTCCCTTGTCTCCTGTTACCATCCGGCCTTGACGCACAGTTCGGGACCCCCTACCCGAGATCTGCCGGTTTTGACACCGACATTGGTGCTTTCATTGAGAGTTCCACTGTGTCATCGCAATCAGGAAGGATGCCTCCTCCCGTCTTTAAAGACGGCGCCGTCGCTAAGGGAGCCCTGGCTGTCGGCCAGACTCTCCGGCTAGGTGGTTTCCTCATGACCGCCTGTTCGGCCGTTGCGCCAACGGTGACCTCTCGGGTCATCAAAAGCAACCTTCACGTCAGCTCGGAACTTGTTGAGCAACTGGATCCGATGGAGCTCTCTTCCGTAAACGAGCTCTTGGATCGCATCGCCGCCCTGGGGGTCGCCACGGATTACGACCAGGTTGGGCTTAAACCCGATCTAAGAGAAATCAACTCTCCCCAGACCACCCACCACGTCGCCGTGGTAGAGGCGCAGTGCGGCGACCCCTCATCTATTCTAAGGACTAGTTACGTCCGAATTCCCGACCCCTCCAAGCCGGATACCCGCGGAGGGGAGGATGTGACTCAAGATCTGAGTTTAGAATCAAGCAACGGGCCAGACTCATTGGACAACATCCAAGAATCTGAACCTCAGAGTTCGGAAGTCCTTCGGCCTTTGAATCTTAGATTGGGCGAGACTTCAGATTCAACGCCACCCGCCCACCCAAACATAAGCAATCTTTCCCAAATCAGGCAAAAGCCCGAGGAAACAGTACATCATTACTGGGCCAGATTCCTCATGGTTATGAACAGGATAAAGGACTACCGCGAGGGAGACGCAATATCAATCTTCTGCAGTAACTGCACGGACGAGGGAATCCTTAACGCCATAAGTCGTCGCGGTATTACACGCTTTATTGACTTGGCGTCCATAGTACAAAAGTACTGTGCGATGGAAAGTGCCTAGAAAACCGAAACAAAATTTTGGGATAATCTGGCCTTGAATAGCAATCTCGTCCGAACTAAGGGGGTGCATCATCATAAGTCACCCGGGTTAAACACCAAAAAATCAAAACCCTTTACAGGGCATGGAACCGTACTGGACAGATGGCTTGATGGACCCTGTAAAATTCATAGTATAGAGGACGCCACACCAACTCACAGCCTTAGGGCATGTTGGATAATCCGGCAGGTGGCCAAAATTGGCGAGGACCTCTTAACTTTCAAGGCCACGGAAAACCACCCCGGGGACACCACTACCGTTCTCACAGTCTTCGAGACCTTCGCATCAAATAATATGCGAAAAAGAACACTCAACAGCCTTGCCGAAGTCTATCAAGTAGCAACAATAAACCCATGGAGCCACACGGCTATTACCTTCAACGCAAGTGATGAACCTAAATTCCGAACAGCCCGAGCACCAGTCGCATTGGTCCTCAGTCCAATAGTGGACGGCTTTCGCCTCACAAAGGTACTCATGGACGGAGGCAGCGGATTGAACATCATCTATGAGGAAACCCTTCAAAAAATGGGATTAGACTAGAACCGCGTTGAGCGAAGCAGCACAACCTTTAGAGGAATGATCCCTAGTCGGGAAGCGCGCTGCACAGGAAAAATCACACTAGATGTGGTGTTCGGCACGCCGGATAATTACAGATCCGAAGAGGTCACATTCCAGGTGGCCCCGTTCAGCAGTATCACGCCCTGCTAGGGCGGGAGGCATTCACAATCTTCCAAGCAATACCCCATTACGGGTACATGAAGCTCAAGATGCCCGGGCCGAACGGAATTATCAGTCTCGCTAGTGATCCGGACATAGCACTCCGCGCCGAAAACAAGACAGCCGCATTAGCCCTGGAGGCACTATCCGAAGCCTTAGTAGCTGAGGAACTGACTGCACTGCGCTCCACAGTTAACAGGGATGATGTGATACTCGACAAGAGATCCAAGTCCACATCCTTTAAGCCAGCAGACGAAATAGTCAAATTCCAGGTCCATCCAACGGACCCCAATAAAATAGCTTCCATTGGGGCACGATTAAACCCTGATATGGACGCCGCACTGCGAGAATTTCTACGTGAGAATTGGGACATCTTCGCCTGGCACCCTTCAGACATGTCAGGAATCCCACGCAGGCTGGCCGAACATAGCTTAAATATCCTAAAGGGATTCAAACCTGTCAAACAAGCCCTTCGGTGTTTTTCCGAACCCAAGAGACAGGCTATAGGAGAGGAGCTGGCCAAGCTTTTGGAGGCCGGATTCATTAGAGACATAAAACATCCGGACTGGCTAGCAAACTTGGTGATGGTACCAAAGAAGGACAAATCCTGGCGCCTGTGTGTCGATTTTAAAGACCTTAACAAGGCTTGCCCAAAGGATCCCTTCCCCCTCCCCCGTATCGATCAAATTATCGATGCCACCGCAGGACACGATTCGTTGTGTTTTCTCGACGCATACTCCGGTTACCATCAAATCAAGATGGCAGAATCAGACCAAGCTGCAACAGCATTCATCACACCATACGGCCCATTCTGCTTCAACACAATGCCCTTCGGGCTGAAAAACGCCGGCGCAACATATCAGCGCATGATTCAGACATGTCTGGCAAACCAGATCGGCAAGACAGTGGAGGCGTACGTGGATGACGTGGTCGTGAAAACAAGACATGTCGAATCTCTAGTAGAAGACTTGAGGCTAACATTCGACAACCTCCGAAAATACGACATCAAGCTCAACCCGGAAAAATGCGTTTTCGGCATTCCGGCCGGAAAGCTTTTGGGCTTTATTGTATCCGGTAGAGGAATTGAAGCAAATCCAGCCAAGATCCGAGCTTTGTCGCAACTGGATATCCCAAAGGACCTCAAACAAATACAGAAATTAACCGGATGCGTGGCGGCTTTAAGCAGCTTTATCTCTCGCTTGGGAGAAAAGGCACTGCCCCTTTATCGCCTCCTTCGGTGCACCGAACACTTCGAGTGGACGGATGCCGCCGCGGCCGGACTCGATGAAATAAAGGCCATATTGGCAACAAACCCAGTCCTGGCTGCACCGAACACCGACGAACCAATGTTATTATACATTGCAGCAACACATCAAGTTGTCAGCGCAGTGCTCGTTGTCGAGCGGGAAACGGACGGACACAAACTCCCCCTTCAAAGGCCGGTCTATTACGTGTCCACTGTCCTTACTCCATGCAAATCACGGTACCCACACTATCAAAAGATTGCATACGCGATATTCATGGCATCCCGGAAGCTACGACACTACTTTCAAGAGTGTTCCATAACAGTAGCCTCGGAAGTACCACTTAACGATATTATCAACAACCGCGATGCAACGGGCCAGATCGCAAAATGGGCCATCGAGCTCCTCCCGTTCGATATAACCTATAAGCCATGGTGAGCTATTAAATCGCAAGTTTTGGCCGACTTCGTCGCAGAATGGACGGAGGCCGAGCTCCCTAAAGAGTACGGCACATATTCAAACTGGATCATGCATTTCGACGGCTCCAAAATGTTGGTCGGACTAGGGGCTGGCGACGTCTTGACGTCCCCCACAGGAGACACAGTTCAATATGTGCTCCAGATCATGTATACGGACTCCAACAACGCAGCCGAATATGAGGCCCTCCTACATGGTCTCTGGATGGCAGTATCCATGGGCATTCAACACCTAGAGGTACGCGGGGACTCGAACCTCGCGATATCCCAAATAAACGGAGACTTCGACGCTAAGGATCCAAAAATGGCAGCATACCGCAACGCCGTCCTAAAAATGTCAGCTCGGTTCGAAGGGTTGGAGTTTCATCATTTAGCCCAAGAAAACAATCAGGCAGCGGATGTCCTGGCGCGCCTTGGTGCAAAACGCGATGCAGTACCCCCCAACATCTTTTTAGAAAGACTGTTCAAGCCATCCGTAGCATGGGAGGGGGAACCCGCAGATAACAACCCAGACCTAACCGCACCACTCGACGCCGAACAAACTGACATAATTGGAGGCTCTGCCACCGAAATTACACCCTCATCCCACGTAATAATGGCGGTCATCGCCCCGTGGACAGAACCATTCCTAGCCTACCTTACTAGGCAGGAACTTCCAGAGGACCAAAACGAGGCACGCTGCATAGTACGGCGATCTAAAGCCTATAAAGTCCACGAGGGAGAGCTTTATAAGAAAAGCACTACCGTAGTCCTTCAAAGGTGCATCTCCGTAGAGGAAGGGCGGAACCTGCTGGCTGAAATTCACGCCGGACTCGGTGGCCACCACGCTGCAGCTCGGGCCCTTGTAAGCAAGGCTTTCCGTACAGGCTTTTATTGGCCGACGGCCCGAGCAGACGCTCAGGACTTGGTCCAATGATGCGTAGGTTGCCAACTTTTCGCAAACCAAAGCCATATGCCACCCACCGCCCTCCAAACTATCCCCATCACTTGGCCTTTCGCGGTCTGGGGGCTTGACATGGTTGGACCCCTTAAAGGGGGAACCCACAAGAAAAAATACTTACTGGTCATGGTGGACAAGTTCACTAAATGGATAGAAGCCAAGCCCGTTAAGACGGCCGAATCCGGACCTGTGATAGACTTCATATCTGAGGTCGTACACCGTTACGACGTCCCCCACAGCATCATAACTGATAACGGTACAAACTTCACCGCCGACGAGGTAAAACTCTGGTGCAAAAACATGGGCATCAAGCTCGACTATGCTTCGGTCTATCACCCACAAACTAACGGTCAGGTCGAACGTGCAAATGGTCTTACTATGAGTGGCATTAAACCCAGACTAGTGCGGTCCCTCAAGGAATCTAATACGCATTGGGTAGAGGAGCTCGACTCCGTACTCTGGGGGCTGCGGACCACGCCGAACCGCACCACCGGATACACACCATTCTTTATGGTGTACGACGCAGAGGCAGTTTTTCCCTGCGACATAATCCATGACTCACCTAGAGTGCGCATGTACGAAGAAAGAGAAGCCGAGCTAGATCGGCAGGACAACTTGGACGCCTTGGAGGAGGAGCGTGACGTGGCAAAAGCCCGTTCCGCATTTTACCAACAGCAGGCTCGAAGATATCAAAGCAGAGAAGTACGGGCCAAAAATTACAATGTTGGCGAACTAGTTCTAGGCCTGCCGGATAAGAAAAAGGACAAACTCAAGCTCAAGTGGGAAGGTCCATTCATAATCGACCAAGTCCTGACTGGTGGAGCGTACCGCCTGCGAGATGCGTCGGATAACCGACTCGAGCCAAACCCATGGAACGCCACCCGTCTCCGAAGATTCTATGCCTAGTGCCGGACTCTGTGTTTGTCTCCTTCCTCTGTCCAGTTTTTACATTTTTGTCTTAAATTTCTCTCCTTCCCCTATTTTCTCTTATAGCCCTTAAAGGCTCATCACGTGACGCGCTACCCGCGCTTATTTAACCTGGGGGCTTCTCTAACAGAAGCTTATTTATATGGGCTTCACGCCCAACACATGCGTCAAACTTCCGCATGTACCTTTTCTTCACCATTATATGCATCGATATGACTTAAGTTTTGGCCAAGCTGGGTTGCCTGGCTCCTGTGCTTACCCCTACGTTCCCGATTGTTTGGCTAGGCAGTAAAGGGAGCACCTCTGCGATTGTTACTGCCGGATCAGCCGGATGTGTACCTCAGACTGGGTGAAGCCGAAAGCTAGCGTTCTTAAGGGAATATTCGGTCGGTGAACTAAAAGATGACCTTTTTTACTTATTCATATACATGCCCCCAGATGATTTTTCTGCATTTGCAGTCCGGACATGCACTTTAGGGCATGCCTCCCAGAGAAAGGAACCCCTAACGGAACTATTCTCTCTGGAAGATGTTTCTTACTAACCATGTAATATAACATAACTAGTTGGGCACTTGTCTGATAAAGCACTGATGACCCCTACGCCTGGTCTCCATGCATACCCCGGTTCTTACATAACCGGTAGGGTATTCAGACACACTCCGGACCTCAGGTCCCGAGGTAGAAGCGAAAAGGTCAGCAATGACAAACGATCTACAATCCGGCTAGAAGGCATTACACATGTCAATTACACAGTCACTCTGACTGATTGTATTCCTCTTCTATACCATCTAATAGGCTGTCTAATTTACAGTCCTGCTGGGAATACTTTGCGGCCAACTCTACTTGGTCGTAAACTAGGCTTACAGGGATCTCCTTCCCGTCAGGCCCCACAGGTCTGACCTCGGCCATGTGGTTTGGGCCAGACTTCGTAAACCGGGTCTTCACCATGGCCTAGGCCTCCCTAGCGCCTCGCCGGTAGGCCGATATCTTCCACAACCGGAAGCGCCGCCGGGCTCCCTTCAGCATCTCGGCAAGCTCTCCAAGTCCCTCGGGCACGGAGGGTGTTGGGGATATTGCTATTTGGGGTAAACCGGCCTACAGGGCCCGGGTTAGCTCCGTCAATGGACCCGAGATGTTAAAGCCCAAGGAGAAATAGAAGGGCCCAAGGCCTATAATCGGTTTAGAGGTTTACGGCGTAAACCGGCCTGAGGTAAACTTGCATTGTAAGTTAGGAATAGAGAGACCGACCCGGGCACGTTTATAAACCGGAGGTCGGGACTTTGCAGACGGGCGGGCGTCACCCGTGTATATAAGGGGACGACCCGACGGCGGTTTAAGGACAGAGAACAAGAACTCGAGGTTTAGGCGAAGCTTATCGCTCCCTAGCCCTCGAAACCCATCAATCCCATCACAACTAGACGTAGGCTTTTACCTTCATCGAAGGGGCCGAACTAGTATAAACACCGTGTCCTTGCGTCCGCGTTTAACCCCTTCAAATTAACCCGTTGCGATGGCTCCACGACTAAGTCCTTACGCTAGGACATCTGCCGTGACAAATCCACGACAGTTGGCGCCCACCGTGGGGCCATCGCGAGATGGTTTCAAGTTTTTGGAGGGCCGCTTTGAAGGACTCGAGGGTTACGCTGTGGGTCGGATGACCAAGAGCCGTCGCGGAAAACTCTACATCGACAGCACAGGCTGGGGCCCGGACGCCAGCTCGATCGAGTACGGGTACCGGGTCCCCTTTGGTGGCATCCATGTTTTCATCGGCAAGATCGGTGAACCAGGCCCCGAGCTAGGCGTCTGCACCGACCTCGTCGAGACAGCTCAGTGCACAAGATCGACCCTGGCTAAACCGACCAGGAAGCACGCCTTCGTGGGAGTCATCCACGGAGGAAGCTACGAGGAAGGATCCGAATCCGGTGACGAAACCGCCATCTACTCCGGCGATGAAACGTCGACCGGGGAAACCGAATCTCTTTACCAGCTGCAAGATGATCGGATTGGGGGCAGCTCCGATGGCAACAGTACTCCGGACCCCTCTGATCTGCCCTATCGGGTTGGGATCTTCATGGCTGGAACACAGGCGGCGCCACGTTCATCAACTGCAGCAGCAGCGATCTCCGGATCGGCAGCGGCAACAGCTGCGCGGGCAGGAGGCCCTGCGGATTCACCAGCCCAAGTTTTGTCAGACCTGTTTGACGCACTGGCAGCGCTCATGGCGGAAGCCAACCCGGTGGATCAGGAGGTTCACAATGCTGAGATTGCCAAAGTGAGAGAGCAGATCACTCAAGCTAAAGCGGAGCTGGCAGCAGAAGAGATTAGGATGACGGTGGAGCGCGCCGCTTTAGATGCACAGGCTTACAGGCTTATGATGGACCAGAATGCGTCTCAGGAAGTCCTGAAGAGGAAATTCCGATCTCGATTGCCCGCAGCCCTCGACGCCCGAAATCTCTTCAACACCCCGGGGGTAAACCGTGCGGAGGCGACAGTCGGCGCCCCGGTTCAGCACCGGATAATAAACCTGCCTCGTCACAACACTGGTACACCACAGGCCGTGCCAACACCGTCAGGTCATTATTCCAACCCGATGGATAACCTCGTCGCGGCGGCAGCTCGGTTGGAAGCCATTCCGATCGAAGGCGATTCACCGCAGGATGTAGAGACACGCCGGGTCAAGGAGCTCCTTAGGACCGCGTTGGCCCAACAAGAAGCATATTCGCAAAGCCGTGATCGGATTCACTCCACCCCTCGCCCCAGCGGGAGCTATAGTAGGCGCATGGAGGAGCCGGCTGTTTCAAGTAATGCCAGGCGTGAAGCGCTCCGCGGCAACAATCCGGCGGGCGTCGACAATGCTCAGGAGAATGTGGATCGCACCCGTGCGCGGGAGGCCGGATTAGCAGCGCAGCATCATGCTCGTCAGCTTACACCTATCTTCCCAGCGGCTACGGTTGAACCGGGGGCGGTTTCCAGTTCTTTGGGAGTACCGTGCCTTGTTCCCGCTTTGCGCAACGTACGCCTACCAAAAGACTTCAAAGGCCCCCGCAAGGTACCAAACTACACGGCAGATCAGCCTCCGGAGACATGGGTGGAGAGCTATGAGATGGCTATGGAGATGCTGGATGTGGATGACACGGCGTGTGCCAAGTATTTTACTATGACGTTAGAAGGAAAGGCCCGGACTTGGCTAAAGAGCTTACCGCCTAATTCTATTAGTTCGTGGGCCCAATTGCGCGCCCGGTTTATCAAGAATTTCAAGGACACGTGCAAACAGCCAATGTCGATAGTTGACCTAGCAGCCTGCGTTCAGCAAGAAGGGGAATCAACTACCCATTGGGTACGGCGGGTATCAGAAGTTTTGCACTCGTCAGATCGCATCAACGCAGACACCGCCGTGGTGCTGTTGGAAAGTAACTGTCGGTTTGGCCCTTTGAAGCTAAAGTTAGGCCGGATGAAGCGTGATTGTACAGATATAGGAACGCTCATGACCGCTTTGGTGAAGTATGCGGATTCTGACAGTACCAAGGATCCTAACTCTGGTGATGACAAAGCAGGGAAGGGAAAGAAGAATAGCAACACCAAAGGCCAGCAACATCGACCGACAGGTAATGGAGGCGGAGGTAAGCGTAAACCGGACGGGAGCATGGATTTTGTGGCCAACACAAGTGCACAGAATAAGGGCCAGCGGCGTAAGGGGAAACAGCCAAGTTTCCGCGCAAATCCCGGTCCTAATCCGGAGCGTTTGAACTTTTTCTTAAACCAGCCCTGTCCGAAGCACGGAACAAAAGAGGAACCAGCAACCCATCTTTGGAAGGATTGTTATATCATGAAGGAATTCAAAAGCTCAAACACTTTCCAATATGATCACAGCTCTGGCGGCGGTTCAGGTTCCGGATCAGGATATGGTGGCGGAAATTCCGGTCCAGGGTTCCATGGTAATCCGGGCGGACAGGACAGCCAAAATAATCAAAGTAATCAAAGTGGTTACGGACAGCAGCAATCAGGTTATCAGAGCAACCCGAAACAGTTGAGTGGTGGACAGTATCATGTCTTTACTACAGGCTTGGATAAATGGGATAGAAAGCTTCAGAGGCGGGCAGTTAGTGCTATCGAACCGGCCACGCCTCACTATCTGCGCTGGTCGGAACAGCCTATCATATGGAGCCGAGAAGATCACCCTCCCAGGGTTTATAATCCGGGTCAGCTAGCATTGGTGGTGGCGCCTCAGGTGGGAGGTTATAAGCTCACCAAGGTGCTCATGGACGGAGGGAGCAGCATTAACATCTTGTATTATGAGACCTTCCGTCGCATGGGACTGGTAGACAAGGATCTCAAACCGACCAATACAGTGTTCCACGGGGTGGTGCCTGGCAAGTCTGCATACCCGGTTGGTAAGATAGCCCTTGAAGTGGTGTTCGGCGATAGTCATGATTCCAGATCAGAGACGCTGACGTTCAAAGTGGTTAAAATCCAAAGTCCGTACCACGCTTTGTTCGGACGGCCAGCCTATGCAAAATTTATGGCACGGCCCTGCTATGTATATCTGCAACTCAAGATGCCGGGTTACAAGGGCACTATAACGGTTCATGGGAGCCGTCGAATCGCTTTGGAATGCGAGGAAGGAGATGCGACTTATGCAGAATCGGTTTGTGCTACGGAGGAGCTAAAGCAGTACAAAGACAGTGTTGACCCGGAGGACATGACTTCGTTGAAGAAGCCAACTACGGACCACGATCCGGCCTTGAAGTTCAAATCGGTTGCCGAAACTAAGCTGGTTGACTTCGTACCTGGCGATTCGTCCAAGCAGTTCAGCATCAGTGCAAACCTGGATCCAAAATAGGAAAGCGCGCTCATCGAGTTCATCCGTGAGAATCGGGACATCTTTGCATGGAAGCCGTCTGACATGCCTGGTGTACCGAGGCGACTCGCTGAGCACACCCTTAATGTGGATCCTAAGTATAAACCGGTAAAACAGTTCTTACGGCGGTTTAACGAAGAAAGACGTAAAGCAATTGGTGAGGAAGTGGCCAGGCTCCTGGCAGCTGGGTTTATTATTGAGGTTTTTCATCCCGAGTGGCTTGCTAATCCGGTGCTGGTTCTTAAGAAAAACGGCACCTGGCGCATGTGTGTGGATTACACAGACTTGAATAAAGCTTGTCCGGCGGATCCTTTTGCTCTCCCCCGGATTGATCAAATCATTGATGCTACAGCAGGTTGCGAGCGTTTGAGTTTTTTGGATGCCTATTCGGGTTATCATCAGATCAAGATGGCAGTTAAGGACCAGGAGAAGACAGCGTTCATTACTCCCTTTGGAGCCTTCTGCTATGTGTCTATGCCCTTCGGGCTTAAGAGTGCGCAGGCTACTTATCAACGGTGTGTGCAAAATTGCCTCCACGAGCAGATTGGTCGTAATGTGCATGCTTATGTGGATGATATTGTGGTCAAGTCACGAAAGAAGGAGACCCTGGTTGACGATTTGAAGGAGACTTTCGATAACTTGAGAGCGTACCAAATGATGCTCAACCCAGCTAAATGTGTTTTTGGTGTGCCTGCAGGCAAGTTGTTGGGATTTTTAGTGTCCCATAGAGGAATTGAGGCCAATCCGGAAAAGATCACAGCCATCACCTCCCTGGCCAAACCGAAATGCGTCAATGATGTTCAGCGCATGGCCGGGCGGATTGCAGCGTTAAGCCGGTTTATCAGTCGCCTCGGTGAAAAGGCGATCCCCTTGTATCAAATGCTCAAGAAGACGGATCAATTTGTCTGGAGTCCGGAGGCTGATAAAGCGTTTGAGGACTTGAAGCGACAACTAGTCAATCCGCCAGTGTTGGCAGCCCCTGTAGATAAAGAGCCACTCCTGTTATATGTTGCTGCGAATGCCAGAGCGGTTAGTGTGGCGATGGTGGTAGAACGAAAGGAGGCTGGAAAGGAACATCCGGTTCAGCGGCCGGTTTACTATATCAGTGAAGTGCTTATCGAGTCCAAACAAAGGTATCCGCATTGGCAGAAGCTGGTATATGGTGTTTTTATGGCAAGCCGGAAGCTGAGGCAATATTTTCAAGGACACCCCATCACGGTGGTCAGTTCTGCTCCTTTGGGTGACATCATACAGAACCGGGAGGCAACCGGTCGGATTGCCAAGTGGGCTATCGAGCTCGGGCCGCACGATTTAAGATACGTACCCCGGACGGCCATAAAGTCACAAGCACTTGTCGACTTCATAAACGATTGGACAGAGTTACAAGCGCCTGAGGAGAAGCCAGATAACACCTATTGGACTATTCATTTTGACGGGTCCAGACAATTGGAAGGCTCGGGGGCTGGAGTCGTTTTAACTTCCCCACGAGGTGATAAGTTTTGTTATGTCCTCCGTTTAATGTTCCCCTGTACAAATAATGCGGCTGAGTATGAAGCTTTGCTTCATGGTCTTCGGATGGCTAAAGAGATGAATCTGAGCAGAGTTAGGTGCTTTGGTGATTCGGATCTGGTGGCTCAGCAGGTATCTGGCACCTGGGATTCTAAGGACCCGCTCATGGCTGCATACCGACGTGAAGTAGATATGGTGGCCGGGCATTTCAAAGGCTATCAAGTGGACCATGTGGACCGCAGAAAGAATGAGGCAGCGGACGCTTTAAGCCGCTTGGGCTCTCAGCGTAAACCGGTCCCACCCAATGTTTTCTTGGATGTATTGTATCACCCATCGGTACAGTTACCCGGTGAGCTGGAGTTGGCTGTTCCTGATCCAGAGGCTCAATTAGTGGCGGCTCTTCACGTCACCCCGGATTGGATGCTCCCTTATCTGGCATATATGAACAGGGGTGAGTTGCCAGAAGACGAAAGCTTGGCTCGGCAGATAGTACGGCGGTCCAAGTCTATGACCATCCTCAAAGGGGAGCTACATCATCGCAGCGTGTCAGGAGCGCTACAACGGTGCGTATCCCCTGAGGAGGGGTGCGAGATATTACGTGAAATACATGAAGGGGATTGCGGCCACCACGCCGGTTCAAAATCATTGGTGGCTAAAGCGTTCCGCCACGGTTTCTACTGGTTAACTGCTCATGTTGATGCAGAAGACCTGGTCAGGTTATGTGATGGTTGCCAGAAATTTTCCAGACGAGCGCACATACCGGCTCAAGAATTGAGGATGATTCCAATCACTTGGCCGTTTGCGACTTGGGGGCTCGATATGGTTGGGCCTTTTAAGCATTCCAAGGATAAGAAGACCCACCTACTGGTGGCGGTTGACAAATTTACAAAGTGGGTGGAGGCGGAACCTGTCAGTAAATGTGATGCTGCCACGGCGGTTCGGTTTATAAAGAAGGTGATTTTCCGGTTTGGTTTTCCACACAGCATCATCACAGATAATGGTACCAATCTATCCAAGTGGGCCATGAAAGAGTTCTGCGCACAGGAGCATATACGGCTTGATGTTTCTTCGGTAGCTCACCCACAATCTAATGGTCAGGCAGAACGAGCGAATCAAGAGATCTTGAGAGGTATCAAACCCCGGCTTCTGGTCCCTTTGCAAAGGACGCCGGGTTGTTGGGTGGAGGAGCTACCGTCTGTATTATGGAGCATCAACACCACGCCTAACAGATCCACGGGGTTTACGCCGTTTTTTATGGTCTATGGAGCAGAGGCGGTACTCCCAAGTGATATACGACATGACTCACCTCGTGTGGCAGCGTATGTTGAAGCGGACAACGAGCAGGCACGGTAGAACGCTCTTGACTTGTTGGATGAGGAACGTGACTTAGCAGCTGCCCGTTCAGCGATTTACCAGCAAGATCTTCGCCGTTACCACAGCCGTCGGGTTAGGACCAGAACCTTTCAGGAGGGGGATTTGGTGCTTCGGCTCATCCAGGATCAGTCTGATCAGCATAAATTATCCCCGCCTTGGGAGGGACCTTTTGTGGTCAGCAAGAATCTGAATAATGGGTCATACTACCTGATTGATATTCGAGAGCGCAAGGATTCACGCACATCAGAGGAGGAGACCAGCAGGCCGTGGAACATAGCTCATCTTCGACCTTATTATACATGAGCCTTGGGCTCTGTTTATGTACATATCATGACCATGTATATATTATGATTAATACAATAAAACCGGAGCCTCGAGTAAAGCGGGGTCTCTGCTGTTCTTCACATCATGCGTGTTTACCCCTTGAAGTCGCTTCACACAAGATAAAAGTGAAGATTCCGGTTTAAAAGCCGGTTCAAGGGAAGATGTCTCCCACAAAGCTGTGAAGCTCTTAATACCCGGTTCACGATCCCGGTTCAAGAAAAATTTACCTCTTGCAGAAAGGTTAAAGGTTACTGAAGAGGACCTGCTGACACGATGCGCGGTTCAAACATGGGGCTTCCTGTTCAAACATAGGTCGTATTCGAACCAAAGAGAACATAGCTATCCTTATAAAGTCAGTTGGGGACCTAGTCGGCCTGAACCGTAGCTACACCTCCGGGGAGCTTGGTCATGTCTTGACGACGGTAATGCCTTCTGGCTGGCACATTTGCCACTGAATCAGTTGGGGACCTAATCGACTTGAACCGTAGTTACACCTTATGGGAGCTCGGTCATGTCTTGATGATGGTAATGCCTTCTGATCGGCTTTTTAGCCAATGAATCATTTGGGGGCTTGGTCGTGTCCGAACCAACGCAATGCCACTTGATCGGCCTTTGGCCACTGAGTCACTTGGGGGCTTGGTCGAATCCGAACCAATGCAATGCCATTTGACCGGCATATTTGCCACGATTCAGTTAGGAACCTAGTCGACCTGAACCGTAGCTACACCTCTTGGGGGCTTGGTTTCTTTTGTCTTGACGACGGTCACACCTTCTGAACGGTTCATAGCAACCACTATTTGCATGCGTTTTACTATCGCGTTGTCCTCTCGTATTTGGTTTTTGTTTCCTGCTTTTATTGTGGGGTTTTTTGTTCTTCGGAACGTCAAGTACTTTTAAACCGATTCAGCTGACACAGCCTGGTCCGTTTTTTAAACCCGGAGGCAAGTTGCCCGGTTTGGCAAAGGCGCAGCACGGTTCATATGGTCGAAAGATCGTCTTGTGTACTCAGTAAAGACAGGAAACATAAGTTGGAAAAGGTCATTGGAGAGGGCATCAGTACCCGTGCGCAAAGGCGCATTCAAACGCAGAGGTATTAAACTATCTTATTACAAGGCAGCGTAGTGCCTGAATATATTGTTTTTTGACGGATTAAACGTCACCAATTAAAGGTGAACCGGAGCGTTGATTACGCCTGTTCGCCGCCTCGGTTCGAAGGCTGTGGATCATCTTGCGCCGCTTCAGCTTTATCTTGGCTACCCATTGGCTGGAAATCAGCAGTGGTCCAGTCGATTCCCATTAGCGCTTGAAAGACAGCTTCTTCGTGAATCAGCAAAGACGGTTCAATGTCAGGGGCGTAGGTATGCTTACGGATTGGAGGAATAAGGTTTTCCGCTTCAGGGACCGGGGCAGCTACTCGCTTGTTCTGGTTATCATATTGGGCTTGGTAATGTGTCAGATCTGCTTCTTCAGCCAATTGACAAGCTAGGGGGCGCACCGCCCGGTTTATCGCCCTTAAATCATCTTCACCAAAGTCTGAACCATCTTCTTTCAAGCTGGGGTATCCTTGGGCCGCTTCGACAGGATCGAAATCTGGTACCCACGCTTTGGCCCGGATCAAGGCAGTGATGGCTCCAGTTTGAGCAGCTGATCTTTTCAACTCTTCAATCCGGGCTGGAAGCATGGATAGCCTCTTTAACGTGTCTTGAATCAGAGACGGTGCAGGGTTGTTGTGCGATGCAGTGGTGATAGCTCTCTGTGCTCCGGTGTACAACTGTTCAATCAGAGTATAGGCAGCTTTGAGTTTCATCCGCACATCAGAACCCAAGTGTCCAATACGTGTGCCTGCAGTGTTTCAAGATGGATTACAAACCGGACATAGGATATAGCAGACAAGGTACAAATTGGAAGAAGGGCATCGAAAGAAATTTACCAAAGACGGCAGAGGTCATGGAGTGTATTTGTCGCTTCACGGTGGATAACTCATCAACCACCGGTTTGAGAGCAGCTTCGGCATTTTCAGCCCTCTTCGTCAAAAGAGCTTTTTCAGTAGCCCAAACAGCTTGTTCCTTTTTGCGGCTCTCTTTCAGCTGTTCCATAACGGTTAAGGCATTGGTCAAATCCTCCTTTGCTTTTGCAGTTTCGGCCTGTTGGGTTTTTAAGGTTTCCTGAAGGTCCGAGACTTGTTTCTCTTTGGTCTTCAGATCCACCTGCAGCAGGTCATCAGCAGTGTTCAGAAAATATTGCACGGTTTGGAAGTATCAACCACACAAGCAAGTTATGTGCTCGATACTTGGGGGCTAATGCATACTTGATTTTAACGCATGTTTTCCATTACAAAAAGTCCCAGGATTAATACAAGTATTAAAACTTGGCACTTGGGGGCTAATGGTTATTTAACGATGTTTCTGGTTAAAGGCCTATGTTGAAGCCCTGGGTTTTTAAACCGGACCTTAGTGGTCAAGGCAGCATGATTCGGATTACCATCTCGGATTCGGATCAAATTGATAAGCTAGGTTGCAACAGAAGAAAGCACAAGAGAGTTACCTCGAGTTTTTCTTTCATCATCCTGATCATACCAGCTTCATAATCGCGACTGGTGTACAGTCGGTTCAGGTACCCAGAATAAAGATCTTGGGCGCTTAAAGCGGCGTACGTTGAGGAGTCAACGTCCCATTTGCCCTTTATGGCCGAGATTTCGTCCTTGGCAGTATGCTTGGCTAAAGTAGCAGTGTTCCCCGGTTCAGAGCGACCAATGCCGGTAATCACAACATCATCATCCTTGGAGTCACTGCTCTGCATTGGCCCTGTCGGTTTATCAGCAGTTCCAGAAGGGGGGATGGATTCCTCAACCCGAACAGGACTGGCAGGCGGATCAGTACGGCTGGCAGGGTTGGTAGGCCTTTCTTCAGCACAGGTGTCATCTTGTGGAGATAGATAATTCTGAATATCTTCACGACCCAGAGCGTCAGCACCAGGAGTTTTCTCCGGTTCAGGAGCGGCAGTTCCTTCGGCCGGGTTATCCAGACGAGCCTTCTTGCTCGGTCTAGGTTTAGCCCTGGGAAAAACCCAAAGATTGAAAAAACGGTGTAAGATGGATTAAGAGACCCATACAGAAATATGTTGTGATCGGTCCAACTTACCCAATAACTATCTTTAGCGGTGGCAGTTGAGTGGCTGAAGATTCACCAGAAGATGAATGGGAAGTGACCTGATAATCGGAGTCAGATGGATTAAGAGGCTGACGAGTTAAACCTGCTTTAGGAGGAAAGCTAGCGCATAAATCGGAGACCTCTGAGCGGCGTTTCCGAACCGGGCTGTTCGGTAAACCGGCGGAGGTAACTACCTGGCCGCTATGCCGGGTGGTGCGTCGAGCTTCATGTTGCTGGGTCTTCACAAGAAATTTGGGATCCAAGTAAGCAAGAGGATGAGAAAATTTAATTTTCCGGTTTGCTCGGCGAGGTTTTTTCAAAGGCAAAGGAACTGCATCAGAAGAAAGAATAGTTACCTCTGGGCCTTCAGCATTGCTCGCTTCAGCGTCGTCCTGACAAATATCATCATCAATAAGACGTATAAAAAGTAAGCCAACTGAATCGAGGTCTACCCCAAGGTCCGGATTACCCACATCATCCTCCTCTAAATCCGGGGTAGAGGAAGCGGTGTTCCTTTTCTTCTGAGCGGGCTTCTTCACCCTCGTTTTGGGTCGGGTTACCTTTTCGGTCGGCTCTTGAAACTTCTTGCTCCAAAACGGATCATCTCCCTGTCTCAGAAAGGACTGGAGTTAGCAATATGTGTATAAGGAGATCATAAATTCTATAACAAACAGAGGGGAGATACTTACAGCAGGTGGTTTGTTTGTGGCACAAAATGGAAGCAGGCCGGTTCGGGCGCAAACATATTCCAGTTCATTCAGCATCTTTTTCACAGCTTCAGTGACTTCGTCTTCCGTCAGCTGAATGGTGCAGTGCCTCAAAGGATCATCAACCCGACCCGTGTATTGGCACATTAAACCGGAGCGGATGCTAAGGGGCAGGATGCTCCATGAAATCCAGCAACGGGCAAGATCTACCCCCGTTAAACCGTTAGCCATGAAGGCTCTGAGCTTGGACAGCTGAGGGGCATACTTACTCCTCTCTTTGGCGGTTAGCCTTGGGGGGAAGGGGTGTGTATTGCTAAGTCTCTCTGGACGGAAGCCGGGCAGTGGATTTTCTTCAGCAGGGGAAGTATCCTTGCAATAGAACCAAGTGTGATTCCATTCTTGCGGATGACTATGCAACTTGGCGTGAGGATAAGTCACCTCTTTCCTCTTTTGAATCGCCATACCACCCAGTTCCATATTAGGGCCGTCGGTGAATTCAGTACGTCGGTTCAAATGAAAACAGTCCCGGAACAGCTCTACAGTAGGTTCCTCCTGGAAGTACACCTCACAAAGCACTTGAAAATGGCAGATATTCGTGACTGAGTTTGGGCCAACATCTTGTGGGCGCAACCTAAAATTAGCTAGGACGTCCTGATAAAATTTTGAACCGGGTGGATTAAAACCCCGGGCCAGGTGATCCGCAAACACCACCACTTCTCCCTCTTGTGGGGTAGGAGGACATTCATCCCCTGGAACCCTCCAATGGATGGCATTTTTGCTACTCAAAGCGCCAGTCAGAACTAAGTTGTTTAATTGGGTCTCAGTGATGCGAGAGGGAACCCAGTTGCATTCGTACACCTGTTTTGCCATGAGGAAATCTACAAGACAAAGGTATTCCGGTTTGAGAACAAGTGTGATTGTAAACCGAAGATGCTCTTATATAGAGTGAAGTTATCTACAATGATATCATCTAGCGGTTCATCAAGGGGACTAATGGATATATGGATTGGGTTGCTCGCTCTGCTAGAAGTTAAACCGACCAGATTTAACAGTTGTGAATATGAAAGCAGAAACAGATCCCGTACGGATTCTTTCAAAACAATGGATCTACAGCTAGGGCGAAAAAGAAGTAAAAATATGAGGTTTGGCTCACAGCAGAACAACATAAGTTCGACAAGCAGGGAAATGAGTGGGATCTAAGGAGATGAGTACAGATTTATGGCGAATACTGAGAGGGACTACAAATCACAGTATAGGTATCATCATCTGTTCGCAAAAGCTGTTATGAAGATGAACAAGGAACAGTGGCAGGATGACGAACCCTAGAACAGATCTAAAGCAAGAAGAACAGGAGCCTTACCGGAATCCAAACGGATGTGGAAGGTCGCCGCGGTACTCTGGCCCGATCAGGGTGATGCAGCGGCCGGAGTTGATGCAGTAGCTGACGGCGGCGGCAGAGCTCCGAGGTCTGGGTCGCGAGGAAGACGAAGAAGGGGACGAAAGGGAGGAAAGGAAGATGGCCTTCAGGTCCTATTTATAAGGCGCGGCGCGCGTGCCAGGCGCGCGAATCCAGGGGCCGGTGATTTCGGGAGCCCAGCCGTCGCCCTGATTATTGCGGATTAGGAAAAGGAGACGGTAACTTTGCGCTGACGTCATATCGGCTTACCGCAGCAAAAGGAGATGAAGAAACGACGGTTTAACTGTTACTAGAAGACATTTGAAGACAGAAATTCTTATTAAGGATTGACATGAACCTGTTCAAATCAATCTGGGGCCTAATGTTGGGGATATTGCTATTTGGGGTAAACCGGCCTACAGGGCCCGGGTTAGCTCCGTCAATGGACCCGAGATGTTAAAGCCCAAGGAGAAATAGAAGGGCCCAAGGCCTATAATCGGTTTAGAGGTTTACGGCGTAAACCGGCCTGAGGTAAACTTGCATTGTAAGTTAGGAATAGAGAGACCGACCCGGGCACGTTTATAAACCGGAGGTCGGGACTTTGCAGACGGACGGGCGTCACCCGTGTATATAAGGGGACGACCCGACGGCGGTTTAAGGACAGAGAACAAGAACTCGAGGTTTAGGCGAAGCTTATCGCTCCCTAGCCCTCGAAACCCATCAATCCCATCACAACTAGACGTAGGCTTTTACCTTCATCGAAGGGGCCGAACTAGTATAAACACCGTGTCCTTGCGTCCGCGTTTAACCCCTTCAAATTAACCCGTTGCGATGGCTCCACGACTAAGTCCTTACGCTAGGACATCTGCCGTGACAAATCCACGACAGAGGGTGAAGGCCATAAGGCTTGGACAACGCCTCTCATCGCCCGCCGAACTCGCTCGTGCAGTTGCAAGAGCTCGGGAAGAAGGTCACCCGTTGAACCGGGCATCTCCTCGGCAGGACGACCTGTGAGCATACCTACAGACATTACTCTGTTAGTCGACTTCCTCGACGAACTCTTTTTTCAAAGTTCGCTTAAGCACTTACTAAATGTGCCGCGTCGAAGCCGCTGATTCTCCTTAGTGGAGTCCGACAGCTGGCCACGAACATCTTTCAGTTCAACGTCCAGTTTGGTGTTGGCATCCTGAAGATCATTCTTCTCCTGCCTCACCTTTGTCAGCACACTCTCACTGGCCTTTAGCCGGCGTAAGAGTTGTTGCCTCTCCGGATCTAGTCCGGCACCGTCTGCAATGCGATTTGTCAGATCCGCACCCATGCCGCACAATACTAATCTTTCGAAGTATATCTTACCAGAAGGGGTTTCTTTCGGCTCCCCTGCTGCGGCTAGTGCGGCCTCCAGTTGGGCTTTGCACTCTTTCAGCTCCTGGGACAGTACGGTATTCTTCTCTGTAAGAACCTGCATAAACAAATGATCCTTAAATCAGTTACTCTAACTGTTTCAAGTCTCGGGGGCTACTGGTATATATATATATATATATATATATATATACCAAAATTTTCTTACCCGTATGTCTTTTACATACTGCTCCGTGGCTCTGGCTAAACCATTTTGAGCGGCACGGAGGTACGCATCTGCTGAATTAAAGGCATCTAAAGCCTCTTGGGAGAAACAAGCGTCACGTAGAACTGTCCGGCGACGCCTGTGGTTCATGGCGCTCTCCACCTCAGAATTTGTGGCAGACAGCCTATCGGCATCCTCTGTCGGAGGAGCGTCCGGTGCGCGCCTTGTGCTCGCTTCCCCCTCCTGGCCAGACGTTGGAGCCTGGCTGGTAGAGGCGCGATTGGCAACCTCTCTGGATATAGTCCGGTGAGATCTCTTTGTCCTGAAGATAGCACGCACGTTAATATGCCCTGAAAGAATAACACCAGGGAAGCAGAGGGTGCGCTATACCTTTGCGCCGGCATCTCAGTCCAGACCACGTTCCTCTTTGCCCCACGGGGCCCTGCGGCCCCTCGTTGGCTAGCCGCTGCAGGTTCGGCCTCCCGCCTCGGAAATATCCCCTACAAAACACAGTTGTTGTCAAAACAATCGAAATACGTGGGAATGGAACCCCTCTCAAGGGAATGAGACTCCGGTTTCTGTCACCTGGGAGGCCGGGATTAACCCTGGGTAATCAGCCATAATGGCTACCAAGGTATCGTCCTTGCTTAGTTGATGGAACACCCCGTCGATAAGCTCCACCGAGATATCCTGATCCTCTTCGGAGTCCGGATCGAGGGACCGTTCTGGGTCCTCGGGTTGTGGAGGACGACTGTTTATATCCTTTACCTCCTGTCGCAGTTCCTGCATTGAAGTCGTTAGACTACATATCTAATCATGGGAGTATAAAACGAACGGGCGAGCACAATTGTTCACTTACCCAACTAGGAGGGCCGTACATAGTAAATCCACCCCGCGGGTTGACGCGGAGGAATTCCTACTTTTCCCCCTTGTACAGAGAGGACAGGATCTTTACTAGAGCGGCAGCTGAGGCTGGCCCCTCACGACCGTAACGGGTGGCGTCATCCTCCCCGTTAAAATCCCACATGGGGTGGCCTCTATATTGAAGCGGCTGCACCCCCCGCATAATGCATACGGCCATGACTCCAATCATGGTTAGTCCGGAATGAGCCAATAGTCTTATCCGGCCCATCAAGTAAAGGACGTCTCTGTCACCTTCTCTCTGAGAGCTCCGCGGACGCCAGCTCAAGCGTTTCTTTAATGGAGCACTATTGAACTCGGGGAGACCGACCCGGATATGGTCCGGCAGCGGGACATCATCTATATAAAACCATTCTGAAGGCCAGTCCTCGGACGCCTTCTTTGGGGTTCCGGATAAGTATCCGGTCCCGGCGATGCGCCATACTTCGGCTCCGCCCACTTGATATATGGACCCCTCTTGAGAACGGGGCACCAGGCAGAATATCCTCTTCCACAGCGCGAAATGGGCCTCGACACCCAAAAATAGCTCGCAAAGGGCGACGAAGCCCGCGATATGCAATATGGAGGCAGGCGTGAGATTGTGTAGCTGGAGGCCGTAGAACTCTAGAAGCCCACGGAGAAATAGATGAATTGGAAATCCCAGTCCCCTTATTAGATAAGGGACAAGGCACACCCGCTCTCCTTTGGAGGGATTGGGGGTGCTCTCCGCTTGCTTTCTGCCATTGTAGGTGGCGAGTCCGGCTCGGACCGGGACCATGTAAGCCTGAGGGAGAAATCCCTTAGTCTGAAGCGACACTAACTCGCTGTGCGGGATGGAACAACTCTACCAGTCTCCGGGTTTAGGACCGGAAGGGCGAGGGGAGGAGCTGCGACGGCTGGCCATGTTGGAATGGACCTTTGCTGGAGGCGCTCTGATGATAGCTCGCAGAGGGGAGAAGATGTGGTTTGGATCTGAATCCCCATCCCGTTAAATAGGCGGCTCGTTTATACGGCAAGGGGTGTGGATGTAAAAACACCCCGGCTTTTCGCATTCGTTTGACACATGGAAGACAACCATTATTGGGCGTGGAAGCCGAGGAACTCAGCATTATAAAAATCGGACATTATTCCTATAGGTACACAGAATTTGGAGAAGAACCCGCCTTGCAATGCCGAAGACAATCTGTGCGCCGGACTCGTCGTCATTGAAGCCTGGTTCGGGGGCTACTGAGGGAGTCCTGGATTAGGGGGTGTTCGGATAGCCGGACTATACCTACAGCCGGACTCCAGGACTATGAAGATACAAGATTGAAGACTTCGTCCCGTGTCCGGAAGGGACTTTCCTTGGCATGGAAGGCAAGCTAGGCGATGAGGATATTCAAGATCTCCTACCATTGTAACCGACTTTGTGTAACCCTAACCCTATCCGGTGTCTATATAAACCGGAGGGTTCTAGTCCGTAGGGAAACTCCATCATACAACATTCATACCATAGGCTAGCTTCTAGGGTTTAGCCTCCTTGATCTAGATCTACTCTTGTACTACCCATATCATCAATATTAATCAAGCAGGAGTAGGGTTTTACCTCCATCGAGATGGCCCGAACCTGGGTAAAACATCGTGTCCCTTGTCTCCTGTTACCATCCGGTCTTGATGCATAGTTCGGGACCCCCTACCCGAGATCCGCCAGTTTTGACACCGACACCAATGAGCACCACCAGCAGGAAAA
This sequence comes from Aegilops umbellulata, assembly GCA_032464435.1. Taxonomy (NCBI): domain Eukaryota; kingdom Viridiplantae; phylum Streptophyta; class Magnoliopsida; order Poales; family Poaceae; genus Aegilops; species Aegilops umbellulata. The sequence continues at coordinate 379,128,703 of CP136056.1, read as the reverse complement.
GGGGAAGCAGCGGCGGTGAATAGTCAGCTTCAAGCCTAGGCAAGAAACACAAGAGCCCAATGGTGAAACTAATGACAGGGCTCATCAATACTATGACTAGTGAGAACACTTCTGACATGATCACTGAATATGCAAACAAAAGGCAGGAAGCAAAGGACAAGGCAAAAGAGATGAAAGCAAACAACACTAAGGAATCCATTACTCATTGTCAACTGTTGGCAGTTCAATGTGGTGCAGAAGAAACAAGTGTTGAGTACTTCATGGCAACTCAACTGCTTGCAGATGAGGCAAACAGAGTCATATTTCAGAACATTTCAAGTGATCAGGCTAGACTGACTTGGTTGAAGAGGTGGTGCATGATGAAGAAGTTGTCCTAGTGTAGTAGTGATCTTGTTTGTCCTTTTTCTAATATATGTAATGGACCTGTACTGTGTGACCTTGTTAAATGATCATTGCATCTTACCGTGTGTCCTTTTACATGCATTTACTAATGTTTTCAAGTTGAAGAGGTGGTGCATGATGAAGAAGTTGTACTAATGTTTGCATGTTTCAGGATGATGACAACAGTGTCGATGGAATCAACAGTGATGATGGGAGCAGCAGTGATGATGAAGCACTGATGTTGTTCATGCACCAAAAAAGGAAGAGAAGAATGATGCAGATGGCCTGCATGATTGGTATGTACTACTTGGACTCTTACTGTAACAAAGGGCCTAGAAGAGTACCAATAGAGTCTGGGCATGATTGGGTTATGACAACACTAGGCAACGAAAAAGCCTGTTACAACATGTTTAGAATGCACAGACGAGTGTTTGAGAAATTTCATAGTATGCTTGTTGATTCCTATGGTTTGAAGTCCACCAAAAAATGTCATCTGTTGAGTATCTAGGCCTGTTTCTGTGGATAGTAGGTTCCCCTCAATCTGTTAGACAAGCAGAAAACAGATTTGTTAGGTCATTGGAGACAGTTGTAAGGAAGTTTGATAAGGTTTTGGCCTGTCTAATCAAGCTAGCAAAAGACATCATCAAGCCAACAGATCGTCAATTCAGAACTGTGCATTCAAAATTAAGATCTAGAAAGTATGCACCATTTATGGACAATTGCATTGGTGCAATAGATGGGACACACATACAAGTTGTGGTACCAGTTGCCACTGCTGACCAGCATAGGAATAGACATAAGGATAAGAGTCAGAATGTGATGTGTGTGTGACTTTGATATGAGATTCACATTTGTCCTAGCTGGTTGGCCAGGATCAGTGCATGACATGAGGGTCTTCAATGATGCCCGATCCAGATTTGGTGACAAGTTTCCAAAACCACCACCTAATAAGTTCTATCTTGTGGACTTAGGGTACCCAAATAGACCAAGTTATCTTGCACCATAAAAGGGTTTAACCTATCATTTCCAGGAGTACCGTGATGGCACAATGCCTAGAGGAAAAAAGGAACACTTCAATTTCACCCATTCTTCACTTAGAAATGTCATCGAGAGGTGTTTTGGAGTCCTGAAGAACAAGTGGAGGATTTCGTTTCACTTGCCTATTTATCCACAACAGAAACAAAGAAAAATCATCGTGGCTTGCATTGCACTGCGCAATTTTATTAGACAAAGTCAACTACCCGATATAGAGTTTGACTTGTGTGATCAAGATGAAAATTGTGTACCATTGTCTATGCCAACGACTACAACAAATGATTCAACAAATGAGATGGACAATGCTGCTATGAATCAATTCAGAGCTTGGGTCGCTGATGGGTTGTGGTCCTTGAAACAACAATGATATGAACAAGTTTTCTTCGCTTATGTAATCTCTGTTATCTTGGTTGTTATGTATCTCTCTTATTTTGGTTGTTATGAACAAGTGTTGGCATGAACAAGTGTTAATTCGTTTGTGTGAACAAGTGTTATGAACAAGTGTTATTTCGGTTGTCACTATTCTGTAATTCATTTGTATGAACAAGTGCTTTTATTACTAGGGGTAACATGGACTTATAAGTTCCTGTAAACAAACAGGTAGGGACTCGGGACTTATAAGTCCCTGTAAACAAACAGGTAGGGACTCAGGACTTATAAGTTGGGACTTAAAAAAGTCCTAGGACTTATGAAACAAACAGGGCCTTAGTCTCGGTAGTGCAATGTGACTCTATTGGAAGTTAACTCTACCTCATTTAATTTCTTCCCTTTCTATTTTATTATCTACTTAATTCTAAACTAATCATCTTGTATATCTTTATATTTCACAGTTGTACTAGATGAAGACTATGGGATATAAATCAGTCGAGTCCCCTCTACCGTGGACGGAACTCGGCAAATGCACTGCTGATGGAAAGTTATCAACGGGGCAAAGTGGAAATAATATACAAATGATGGACGTGCAATTGCATGCTAACCTACTAGAATATTTACTGCAATCTAAATATCTTTGCCCTGCACGGCGCCTTTTGGCTCAACGTCTCTGGTGGATTATGCATATTCCCTGACACATTCTTGAATTTTGAGGAAGAGGAGGAGGAAGAGTAGCAATGGTCATAAAGAGGAGAAAGGCGCGTCATCCTGTTTTAAATGAGAGGGATCTAGCAAGAAATGCCCCGCTATGACAGGAAACCGAGCGGGAAGTGATGAAGCTATGTACCCAGGGTAGGGTCATGGACCTTTCCAAGATACCCTCCCCAAGGACATCTCTAAAAGAACTAGAAATGTTTGAAGAAGAATCATCGTCCACTCGACCATGAAGCAATGTTCCACTCGACAGTCTTGGAGACACTCGACCGCGTAAACAACCACTCGACTACCGGGAGGTCTAAAGCCACTCCGCTCTGCAACGGTCGGGAATTAAGTCATAGCTTTAATGGTCATTATGTATCTTTATTACTGGCGTTACCAGTAACGCCCCTTTCTTAATGTACATTGAACCCTGTGTAACGGAGGGGAGCTGGGGTCCTGGCGCACTCTATATAAGCCACCCCCTCCTCTGGGACAAGGGTTCGCACCCCCTATAACTCACACGCTCATAATCCAGTCGACCGCCTCCGGGCTCCGAGACGTAGGGCTATTACTTCCTCTGAGAAGGGCCTGAACTCGTAAAACTTGTGTGTACAACTCTTCCATAGCTAGGATCTTGCCTCTACATTCCTACCCCCCATTCTACTGTCAGATTTATAACCACGACAGTTGGCGCCCACCGTGGGGCAGGTGTCTTAGCGACTTGTTGGAGAAGTTGCAATTTTTCCGATCCCCTTCATCATGGTTTCAGGCGGAGGTTTGGCTGAGGGCCGCGAGATCTGTCTCGGCGCACTCGTGTTTGTCGCCAACGACTCCGCTTGGCTTCAGGAGGCTCCACTCGATGTCGACGCACTCCCCATCCGCGGGGCAATGCACTTTCGCGTGTGCGTCCGCGGCGTCCTCCTGCGGCAGCCGTTGACCCAGTATCGGTCGGCTCCTGTGGCGTCCTCCCTCCATGTCGCCCGCCGGCGCAAGCATTCCAGCCGATCAAGGCTTCAGCGGTGGGTGAGGCATGCGGTGGCTCGCCAGTCGGCCACCCCCCAAGTCACGGCAATCGAGCCCGACGAAACTCTGTACGGCCTGTTCGACCTGTTGACTGGCTCCGCAGAGACTGCATCCGAGTGCGACAGCAGTGATCCCGTGGCGGAGGTTCTGATGGTTGATGGACCTCGCAGTCCTCCCGGCTTCCCCCGCGTCGACGGTGGTGACGGTGGAGGCGATCCGTCGCATGCCCACGAGGAGTATCTCCCCGAGCCCCTCTCTTCGCAGCAGAGGGAAGAACTTCGCCGTCGGAACATGGATGCACTTCACACTCCTATCGTTGGAGAAACCCCCAAGGCCCAGGCCTTGGAGGACGCGTGCCTGGCCAACCTGGCTGAGCGCACTCGACTGGAGAACCTCCAGCGCGCACTCGACGAGCGTGCGCGTCAAAGGGTTCCAGAATCCAGTCGACGTCAACTCTTTCCACCTCCGACTCAGGTATATCAAACTCTGATACAGAATCTTACAGCTGCTACTCAAATAGCAGAGTCAATTCAGCCCTCCCAGTCAGAAGCTGGCAGAGGTCTGATGCAGATCAGAGCTTTACTCCGAGCAGCAGGAGAACGGAATACAGCTGTGTCACAGTCGCGGAATAGGATCCATAGCAGGTCCGTTATTGCAGATACAGTCCAGTCGGCTCACAGCCCAATATCGCCCCCGAGGCGTGAGGGACGTGGAGACCGGCGTGATCAGTACAGAAACCGTGAGCAGTATGATCACCGACTCGACCATGACGATCGTCGTCGAGTGCCCACACCTCCCCCAAGGAGTGGGTCGTACATGCCTCGGCAGCATGATGACAGACGCCCCAACAGTGTTGAGCGAAGGATTCCAGTCGACCCAGGGAGCCATGCTTTGATGCGAGATCTACTCTCGTTCAGGGTTTGGTCGACAGAAACAGAGCTCACAGAGAGGGTCATGATAGAGATTTACCAACCAGCAGTAGAGTGCATATCTCAGGTCCGGAGTTCTTCAGCAGAGCCATCAGGGCCGCAGTGATTCCTCCCAACTTCAGGTTGGCGACTGGAGTCAGTAAGTTCACTGGTGAGTCCAAGCCTGACACTTGGCTTGAGGACTACCGAGTGGCTGTTCAGATTGGCGGCAGCGATGATGAAGTGGCCATGAAACATCTTCCTCTGATGTTGGAGGGCTCGGTCAGAGCATGGCTGAATCAGTTAGCACCCAGCAGCATTTACTGTTGGGAAGATCTTGCCCGAGTGTTTGTCAGAACATTTGAGGGAACATGCAAACGGCCAGCAGGGTTGACACAGCTGCAATCTTGTGTACAGAAGCTGAATGAAACCTTGAGGGATTATATCCAGAGGTGGATCACTTTGTATCATACGGTGGAGAATGTGTCTGATCACCAAGCAGTTTGTGCCTTCAAAGAAGGTGTCAAGTATCGAGAGTTGAATCTGAAGTTCGGTCGGACCGGAGACATGTCTCTGAGTCGAATGATGGAGATTGCCACCAAGTATGCTAATGGTGAAGAGGATGATCGGCTCCGGAGTGGCAAGCACAAAACAGTCGCCCATGAAACCGGAGGAGGAAACTCCAGTCGGAAGCAGAAGCGCAAAGCCGAGCCAGCTGCTCCTGGGGAAACCTTAGTCGTGACTCAAGGAAAGTCCAAAGGGAAGCCCAAAGGGCCATGGAACCCTAAGAAAATAAAAGATCAAGATGGAAATGATGTGCTGGATTTGCCATGCCACATCCACACAAAGAAAGACGAAGAGGGTAAAATCATTTACCCGAAGCATACCACTCGACAGTGTCAGCTCCTATTCCAGCAGTTCCGAGAGAAACAACCCAAAGAGAAGGAGAAAGAGTCAGACAAAGTTGAGGACAAGGAGTAAAGTGATGATGGTTACCCGCACGTCAATTCCACTCTGATGATTTTTGCTGATGTTGAGAGCAAAAGTCGACTGAAATTCATTAACAGAGAAGTGAACATGGTCGCTCCGGCGACACCCGGTTATTTGAAATGGTCTCAGACTGCTATCACATTCGACCAGTCCAATCACCCGACGCACATAACCACCCCTGGGAGGCAAGCATTGGTGGTTGACCCAGTCGTCGAAGGCACTCGACTGACTAAAGTCCTTATGGATGGTGGCAGTGGCCTGAATATTCTGTATGCAGAGACGCTGAAAGGGATGGGCATTCCAATGTCCAGACTCAGTGAAAGCAATATGAGTTTCCACGGAGTCATTCCAGGCAAGAAGGCTGAATCACTCGGCCAGATAGCTCTTGACGTGGTTTTCGGTGATTCCCAGAATTACCGCAAAGAAAAGTTGACATTTGAAGTTGTGGATTTCCAGAGTGCTTATCACGCTATTCTGGGCAGGCCAGCTTATGCACGTTTTATGGCTCGACCATGCTATGTGTACCTCAAACTGAAGATGCCTGGTCCTAAGGGTGTGATCACTATCACTGGCAATAGAAAGAAAGCAGAAGAGTGCTTCCAGAAGGGCTCGAAGATCGCCGATGCGCAGATGGCAGTAGTGGAATTGCAGGAGTATCAGAAAAATGCGGATCCAAGTGATTTGCTGCGAGCTAAGAGGCCTTCAATGGATTCGGCATTTCAGTCGTCCGGTGAAACGAAACTGATTCATATTCACCCGACTGACCCCAATGCTGCTCCGACCCACATTTCAACAACACCCGACTCCAAATAGGAAGAAGCGCTCACCCAGTTCCTCCGTGAGAACTGGGACATCTTCGCATGGAAACCCTCTGGCACGCCAGGTGTTCCCAAGGGACTGGCTGAGCATCGTTTGCGAGTCGACCCAAAAGTGAAACCGGTCAAAGAACATCTTCGATGGTCCGCCGTACAGAAGAGAAAGGCAATCGGTGAAGAAGTGGCTCGGCTCCTGGCAGCTGAGTTTATTCGAGAGATTTACCACTCCGAGTGGTTAGCTAATGTTGTCATGGTCCCTAAGAAGGACGACTCACTTCGCATGTGCATTGACTTCAAGCATATCAATCGGGCCTGCCCGAAGGATCACTTCCCTCTCCCTTGCATCGATCAAATAGTCGACTCGACTGCAGGGTGCGAGCGTCTGTCCTTTTTGGACGCTTATTCTGGGTATCATCAGATCCGTCTGTATGGACCTGATGAGATTAAAACAGCTTTCATCACCCCATTCGGGTGCTTCTGTTATGTCACTACGCCATTCGGCCTGAAGAATGCTGGAACCACATTCATGCGGATGATTCACAAGTGTTTACTCACTCAAATCAGTCGGAATGTGGAAGCATACATGGATGACATTGTGGTCAAGTCACGTAAAGGTTCCGACCTACTGGCTGACCTTGCTGAAACCTTTGCCAACCTTAGTAGGTATGATATCAAGCTTAATCCATCAAAGTGCACATTCGGAGTTCCAGGAGGAAAATTACTCGGTTTTCTCGTTTCCGAACGAGGGATCGACGCTAACCCTGAGAAAGTGGGTGCCATACTCCGGATGAAATGCCCCGTGCGTGTGCATGATGTCTAGAAGCTTGCTGGTTGCTGATACGTCTCCAACGTATCTATAATTTTTTATTGCTCCATGCTATATTATCTACTGTTTTGGACTATATTGGGCTTTATTTTCCACTTTTATATTATTTTTGGGACTAACCTATTAACCGGAGGCCCAGCCCAGAATTGCTGTATTTTGCCAATTTCTGAGTTTCGGAGAAACAGAATATCAAACGGAGTCCAAACGGAATGAAACCTTCGGGAACGTGATTTTCTCACTGAAAGTGATCCAGGAGACTTGGACCCTACTCCAAGGAACAAAAGAGGCGATCACGAGGGTGGGGGCGCGCCCACCCCCCTAGGGCGCGCCCCCACGCCTCGTGGGCCCCTCGGAGCTCCACCGACGTACTCCTTCCTCCTATATATACCTACGTACCCCCAAACGATCAGATACGGAGCCAAAAACCTAATTCCACCGCCGCAACCTTCTGTACCCACGAGATCCCATCTTGGGGCCTGTTCCGGAGCTCCGCCGGAGAGGGCCGTCATCACAGAGGGCTTCTACATCATCATAGCCTCTCCGATGAAGTGTGAGTAGTTCACCTCAGACCTACGGGTCCATAGTTATTAGCTAGATGGCTTCTTCTCTCTTTTTGGATCTCAATACAATGTTCTCCCCCTCTCTCGTGGAGATCTATTCGATGTAACCTTCTTTTTGCGGTGTGTTTGTTGAGACCGGTGAATTGTGCGTTTATGATCAAGTCTATCTATTAATAATATTTGAGTCTTCTCTGAATTCTTTTATGTATGATTGGTTATCTTTGCAAGTCTCTTCGAATTATCAGTTTGGTTTGGCCTACTAGATTGGTTTTTCTTGCCATGGGAGAAGTGCTTAGCTTTGGGTTCAATCTTGCGGTGTCCTTTCCCAGTGACAGAAGGGGCAGCAAGGCACGTATAGTATTGTTGCCATCGAGGATAACAAGATGGGGTTTTTATCATATTGCATGAAACTATCCCTCTACATCATGTCATCTTGCTTAAGGCGTTACTCTATTTTTAACTTAATACTCTAGATGCATGCTGGATAGCGGTCAATGAGTGGAGTAATAGCAGTAGATGCAGGCAGAAGTCGGTCTACTTGTCTCGGACGTGATGCCTATATACATGATCATACCTAGATATTCTCATAACTATGCTTAATTCTGTCAATTGCTCAACAGTAATTTGTTCACCCACCGAAGAATACTTATGCTCTTGAGAGAAGCCACTAGTGAAACCTATGGCCCCCGGGTCTATTTTCCTCATATTAATCTCCATCACTTTAATCTTGCTTGCTTTTTTACTTTACCTTTTTACTTTTTGCTTTGCATCTCTATACCAAAAATACCAAAAATATTATCTATCATCTCTATCAGATCTCACCCCCGTAAGTAACCGTGAAGGGATTGACAACCCCTAATCGTGTTGGTTGCGTGGAGCTATTGTTTTTGTGTAGGTACGAGGGACTCGAGCGTAGCCTCCTACTGGATTGATACCTTGGTTCTCAAAAAACTGAGGGAAATACTTACGCTACTTTGCTACTTCATCCTCTCCTCTTCGGGGGAATCCAACGCAGTGCTCAAGAGGTAGCAAGAAGAATTTCTGGCGCCGTTGCCGGGGAGGCTTACGCAAAAGTCAAGTCAAGATTTGTACTCCTGACAACGAGCCATTTGGCGTCGTTGTCTACGCAAAAGTCAACATACCAAGTACCCATCACAATCCCTACCTCCCGCATTACATTAGTTGCCATTTGCCTCTCGTTTTCCTCTCCCCCACTTCACCCTTGCCGTTTTTCGCCCTCTTCTTCTTGTTCGCCTTCTTTCGCTTTTCGCCCTCTCTGTCGCTATGTCTGAAGTTGGGGAAATTATTGCCGATATGAGCAATAATAATAACATAGAAAATTATGAAGGTCCCGCTGAAGAAACCCCCACTTACCATACAAAAAGATTTTGAATCGGTAGTGGTAATATTATTGGAGAAGGAGTTATTCAAGATTTCTTTACTTGTGCCGGTGCTTTGCCTTCTATGGGCGGTTCTATTCTTCATAGAACTAGTAGTCATGCGGACGCTATTGCCATGCTTATTATTGAACTTGAAAGGCAATTTATGCATATGCACCCTTCTATACAAAGAATTTTCTTAGAATTTTCTAATATCGAACAATCCTCTGTTAAGCGTGCCGCTACTATCTTTTTGGCTCATGAATTCAGATTTATAATAAAAGAAGCCAAAGAAATCTTTGCGCATTATAGGGTGGACGCTGGACGTCCTCCCATAGAATCTATCCTCTTTGATCGAGAAGAAATTATGCGCTTTCAATCTCTTAACTATGTTGCTTTCAATGAGAACCTTAGAAAAAAGGTGCCAACCAATATTTTAATTGATAGAATCTCTGAACTTAATGATGATTTGGCTATTCGAAATAATGAGCTAGGATACTCTCTTGAGAGGCTCACAAGGTTCTGTCAAAAGAACGCTTACAATGATGAATTGGTTGTACATTATGAAGGGCCGAAGGAGGAACCTATACCTCCGAAAATCGATCTTGGGGACTTTTGCCCTATTAAATTTAGCCCTTTTGATTACTTTTGTTTGCCTCAAAGGAAACTTGCTGCCGAACATAGAGAATACAAAATGAGTTTCACCGATCTATCTTACTACTACGGCACTACCTAGATCTATTCTCGTTCTTATGCCTAGCTAGGGGCGTTAAACGATAGCGTTTGTTGGGAGGCAACCCAATTTTATTTTAGTTTTTTTGTTTTTGCTTCTGTTTAGGAATAAATAATCCATCTACCTTCTGTTTAGATGTGGTTTTGTGTTTTAATTAGTGTTTGTGCCAAGTTAGACCTATAGGATCTTCTTGGATGATAGTTATTTGATCTTGCTGTAATTTCCAGAATCTTTCTGTTCACGAAAACAATTGTTAAAAATCACCAGAACGTCATAAAATACTGGTTCCAATTGCTGCTGATCAATAAAAAAATTGTCTAGGTCTTCCAATTTTGGTAGAGTTTTTGGAGTTCCAGAAGTTTGCGTTAGTTACAGATTACTACAGACTTTTCTGTTTTTGACAGATTCTGTTTTTCGTGTGTTGTTTGCTTATTTTGATGAATCTATGGCTAGTAAAATAGTTTATAATCCATAGAGAAGTTGCAATACAGTAGGTTTAACACCAATATAAATAAATAATGAGTTCATCACAGTACCTTGAAGTGGTCTTTTGTTTTCTTTCGCTAACGGAGCTCACGAGATTTCTGTTGAGTTTTGTGTTGTGAAGTTTTCAAGTTTTGGGTAAATTCTTTTGATGGATTATGGAACAAGGAGTGGCAAGAGCCTAAGCTAGGGGATGCCCATGGCACCCCCAAGATAATACAAGGACACCAAAAATTCAAAGCTTGGGGATGCCTCGGAAGGCATCCCCTCTTTCGTCTACTTCCATCGGTAATTTTACTTGGAGCTATACTTTTATTCACCACATGATATGTGTTTTGCTTGGAGCGTCTTGTATTATTTGTGTCTTTGTTTGTTAGTGTGCCACAATCATCCTTGCTGTACACACCTTTTGAGAGAGCCATACATGAATTGGAATTTGATAGAATACTCTATGTGCTTCACTTATATCTTTTGAGCTTTGTAGTTTTGCTCTATGTGCTTCACTTATATCTTTTGAGCCTTATAATTTTGCTCTATGTGCTTCACTTAGACCTTTTAGAGCACGGTGGTGGATTTGTTTTAAAGAAACTATTGATCTCTCATGCTTCACTTAGATCATTTTGAGAGTCGTTAATAGCATGGTAATTTGCTTAATATTAATATGCTTGGTATTCAAGATTTGTGAAACTTTCTTTTGAGTGTGTTGAATACTAAGAAAAGATTGAAGCTTGATAATTGTTTTGAGATGGTGATATTAGAGTCATGCCAGTTGAGTAGTTGTGAATTGAAAGAATACTTGTGTTAAAGTTTGTGATTCCCGTAGCATGCACGTATGGTGAACCGTTATGTGATGAAGTTGGAGCATGATTTATTTATTTATTGTCTTCCTTATGAGTGGGGGTCGGGGATGAGCGATGGTCTTTTCCTACCAATCTATCCCCCTAGGAGCATGCGTGTAATACTTTGCTTTGATAACTTCTAGATTTTTGCAATAAGTATATGAATTCTTTATGACTAATGTTGAGTCCATGGATTATACACACTTTTTCCTTCCTTCCACCATTGCTAGCCTCTCTAATACCGCGCACTTTTCACCGGTATCATACACTCACCATATACCTTCCTCAAAACAGCCACCATACCTACCTATCATGGCATTTCCATAGCCATTCCGAGATATATTGCCATGCAACTTTCCACCGTTCCGTTTATTATGACACGCTCCATCATTGTCATATTGCTAGCATGATCATGTAGTTGACATCGTATTCGTGGCAAAGCCACCATTCATAACTCTTTCATACATGTCACTCTTGAATCATGGCATATCCCGGTACACCGCCGGAGGCATCCACATAGAGTCATATTTTGTTCCAAGTTTCGAGTTGTAATTGTTGAGTTGTAAGAAAAATAAAAGTGTGATGATCATCATTTTTAGAGCATTGTCCCAAGTGAGGAAAGGATGATGGAGACTATGATTCTCCCACAAGTCGGGATGAGACTCCGAACGAAAAAAATAAAAAAATAAAAGAGGCCATAAAAAAAGAGAAAAGGCCCAAATAAATAAATGAGAGAAAAAGATAGAAGGGACAATGTTACTATCCTTTTACCACACTTGTGCTTCAAAGTAGCACCAAGATCTTCATGATAGAGAGTCTCCTACGTTGTCATTTTCATATACTAGTGGGAATTTTTCATTATAGAACTTGGCTTGTATATTCCAATGATGGGCTTCCTCAAATGCCCTAGGTCTTCGTGAGCAAGCGAGTTGGATGCACACAAATGATGGGCTTCTTTTGTTGAGATTTCATATACTTATAGCTCTAGTTCATCCGTTGCATGGCAATCCCTACTCACTCACATTGATATCTATTGATGGGCATCTCCATAGCCCGTTGATACGCCTAGTTGATGTGAGACTATCTTCCCCTCTTTTTGTCTTCTCCACAACCACCATTCTATTCCACATATAGTGCTATATCCATGGCTCACGCTCATGTATTGCATGAAGATTGAAAAAGTTTTGAAAATGTTAAAGTATGAAACAATTGCTTGGCTTGTCATCGGTGTTGTGCATGATTTAAATACTTTGTGTGGTGAAGATATAGCATATCCAGATTATATGATTTTGTAGGGATGACTTTCATTGGCCATGTTATTTTGAGAAGACATAATTGCTTTATTAGTATGCTTGAAGTATTATTATTTTTATGTCAATATGAACTTTTGTCTTGAATCTTTCGAATCTGAATATTCATACCACAATTAAGAAGTTTTACATTGAAATTATGCCAAGTAGCACTCCACATCAAAAATTCTCTTTTTATCATTTACCTACTCGAGGACGAGCAGGAATTAAGCTTGGGGATGCCTGATACGTATCCAACATATCTATAATTTTTGATTGCTCCATGCTATATTATCTACTGTTTTCGACCATATTGGGCTTTACTTTTCACTTTTATATTATTTTTGGGACTAACCTATTAACCGGAGACCCAGCCCAGAATTGTTGTTTTTGCCTATTTCAGAGTTTCAGAGAAACAGAATATCAAACGGAATCCAAACAGAATGAAACCTTCGGGAACGTGATTTTCTCACCGAACGTGATCCAGGACACTTGGACCCTACTCCAAGGAACAAAAGAGGCGGTCACGAGGGTGGGGGGCACGCCCGCCCCCCTAGGGCGCGCCCCTTGCCTCGTGGGCCCCTCGAAGCTCCACCGACATACTCCTTCCTCCTATATATACCTACATACCCCCAAACAATCAGATACGGAGCCAAAAACCTAATTCCACCGCCGCAACCTTCTGTACCCACGAGATCCCATCTTGGGGCCTGTTACGGAGCTCCGCCGGAGAGGGCCGTCATCACGGAGGGCTTCTACATCATCATAGCCTCTCCGATGAAGTGTGAGTAGTTCACCTCAGACCTACGGGTCCATAGTTATTAGCTAGATGGCTTCTTCTCTCTTTTTGGATCTCAATACAATGTTCTCCCCCTCTCTCATGGAGATCTATTCGATGTAATCTTCTTTTTGCGGTGTGTTTGTTGAGACCGATGAATTGTGGGTTTATGATCAAGTCTATCTATGAATAATATTTGATTATTCTCTGAATTCTTTTATGTATGATTGGTTATCTTTGCAAGTCTCTTCGAATTATCAGTTTGGTTTGGCCTACTAGATTGGTTTTTCTTGCCATGGGAGAAGTGCTTAGCTTTGGGTTCAATCTTGCGGTGTCCTTTCCCAGTGACAGAAGGGGCAGCAAGGCACGTATAGTATTGTTGCCATCGAGGATAACAAGATGGGGTTTTTATCATATTGCATGAAACTATCCCTCTACATCATGTCATCTTGCTTAAGACGTTACTCTATTTTTAACTTAATACTCTAGGTGCATGCTGGATAGCGGTCGATGAGTGGAGTAATAGTAGTAGATGCAGGTAGGAGTTGGTCTACTTGTCGCGGACGTGATGCCTATATACATGATCATACCTAGATATTCTCATAACTATGCTCAATTCTGTCAATTGCTCAACAGTAATTTGTTCACCCACCGTAGAATACTTATGCTCTTGAGAGAAGCCAGTAGTGAAACCTATGGCCCCCGGGTCTATTTTCCTCATATTAATCTCCATCACTTTAATATTGCTTGCTTTTTTTACTTTGCCTTTTTACTTTTCGCTTTGCATCTCTATACCAAAAATACCAAAAATATTATCTATGATCTCTATCAGATCTCACCCCCGTAAGTAATCGTGAAGGGATTGGCAACCCCTAATCGCGTTGGTTGCGTGGAGCTATTGTTTTTGTGTAGGTACGAGGGACTCGAGCGTAGCCTCCTACTGGATTGATACCTTGGTTCTCAAAAACTGAGGGAAATACTTACGCTACTTTGCTGCATCATCCTCTCCTCTTCGGGGAAATCCAATGCAGTGCTCAAGAGTAGCAGTTGCTTGGCCGCCTTATTCATTTCTTGACTCGGTGAGAAGGCACTGTCTCTCTACCGACTGATGAAGAAGTCAGATAAGTTCGAGTGGACTCCTGAAGCTGATGCAGTGTTTGCAGAGCTAAAAGCTCTGCTTTCCACCGAGCCGGTGCTTGCTGCTCCAGTCACCAAAGAGCCGTTACTGCTTTATATTGCAGCCACTGGACAGGTCGTCATTACAGTACTTACGGTGGAGCGGGAAGAAGAGGGAAAAGCCTATAAAGTTCAGCGCCCGGTTTATTATGTTTCTGAAGTTCTGGCTCCATCAAAGTAGAGATATCCACACTATCAGAAGCTTATTTATGGGATTTACATGACCACGAAGAAGGTTGCACACTATTTCTCTGATCACTCTATTACAGTCGTCAGCGACGCTCCATTGTCGGAGATTCTGCACAACAGAGATGCAACTGGTCGAGTGGCAAAATGGGCAATTGAACTTCTTCCCTTAGATATCAAGTTTGAAGCAAATAAAGCTATCAAGTCCCAAGCAATAGCAGATTTCCTCGCCGAGTGGATTGAACAGCAACTGTCGACTCAAGTTCACTCGGAGCACTGGACCATGTTCTTTGATGGTTCCAAGATGCTGAATGGTTCTGGTGCTGGGGCGGTACTGGTATCCCCCCGAGGAGACAAGCTTAGATATGTCCTCCAGATTCACTTTGATTCTTCCAATAATTAAGCAGAATATGAAGCACTCTTATATGGGTTACGTATGGCCATTTCACTCGGCGTCCGTCGCCTCATGGTTTATGGTGACTCAGATTTGGTGGGCAATCAAGTGATGAAGGAGTGGGACGTTAGAAGCCCAGCTATGACTGGTTACTGCAATGCGGTGAGGAAGTTGGAAAAGAGGTTTGAGGGGTTAGAGCTCCATCATATACCCCGACTGAAAAATCAAGCAGCAGATGATTTGGCAAAAATAGGTTCCAAGACAGAAGCCATCCCCAGCAATGTATTTTTGGAACACATTCACACACCGTCAGTTCAGGAAGATCCTTTCACTGAAGAACCCCCGCATCCTAAGAGCGCCACGGATCCGATTGAAGTCGAGGTCCCAGCCGTGGTCGATCTAATCATGGAGGTTCTGGTCATCACTCCCAACTGGACAGTGCCTTACATCGCGTACATCCTTAGGAAGGAACTCCCAGAGGATGAAGAAGAGGCTCGGCAGATCGTCCATTGATCCAAAGCCTTTACTGGGATAAGGGGACAGTTGTTCAGGGAAAGTGTGACTGGGGTCAGTCAGAAATGCATAACGCCAGAAGAAGGTCGAATGATCCTCAACGACATCCACTCGGGGACCTGTGGTCACCATGCGTCCTCTCGGGCCATTGTGGCTAAAGCATACCGAGCCGGATTTTATTAGACACGAGCAAATGAAATGGCGAAAGATATAGTCGACAGATGTGAAGACACAAGCCAGCGTCGGCCCTGAAGACCATTCCCCTCGTCTGGCCCTTTGCTGTTTGGGGATTGGATATGGTTGGACCATTGAGAACTGGTAGGAGCGGCTTCACTCATGTGCTTGTAGCAGTCGACAAGTTTACCAAATGGATTGAAGCTAAACCTATCAAGAATCTTGAAGCCAGCACTGCTGTCAGTTTCATCAGAGAATTGACATTCAGATATGGAGTTCCACACAGCATCATCACCGACAACAGGTCGAACTTCGATTTTGATGAGTTTAGATCTTTCTGCACTTCTCAAGGCACGCGAGTTGACTATGCTTCAGTCGCTCACTCGCAGTCGAATGGACAAGCAGAAAGAGCAAATGGCCTAATTCTCAAGGGACTGAAACCCCGACTGATGCGTGATCTCAAACACTCAGCAGACACATGAGTCGATGAACTTCCATCAGTTCTTTGGGGTTTGAGGACGACTCCCAATCGGTCGACTGGACGAACTCCTTTCTTTTTGGTCTATGGAGCCGAAGCTGTTCTGCCAAGTGACCTGCTCCACAACGCACCCCGAGTCGAGCTCTTCTCTGAAGAAGAAGCAGAGCAGGCCCAGCAAGATTCAGTCGATCTCTTAACGGAGGAAAGAGAGATGGCTTTGATCCGGTCGACCATTTATCAGCAAGACTTGCGTCGATTCCACACTAGAAATGTGAGGGGTCGAGCCTTTCAAGAGGGAGACTTGGTTCTTCGAGTGGATCAACAGAAGCCACACAAGCTCGCCCCTGCTTGGGAAGGCCCCTTCATTATCACCAGAGTAATCCACAATGGAGCGTATCATCTTTACAACGTCGAGCATCAGAAAGACGAGCCACGAGCTTGGAACGCGGATCTGCTCCGCCCCTTTTATACTTAAGTACTCACTCGGATGAGATGTAATAAGAAATACCTTTGTAGTTTATTTATCAAATACAAGAGTTTTATAATCTTCCTAAATGATTGTTGTTGCTTTTGTCTAAGTTTGAAATCCCCCAGTGGGTGACTTAGCTGTGGATCCGTTTCGCCTAAGTTCGAAAAATTCTACCGAGTGGCGAGCAAGCCTCTCACTCGGGGACTTGGTTGCGAATCCGTTTTGCCTAAGTTTGAAAAAATCCTACCGAGTGGTGAGCAAGCCTCTCACTTGGAGGCTTAGCTGCGAATCCGTTTCGCCTAAGTTTGAAAAAATCCTACCGAGTGGTCAGCAAGCCTCTCACTCGGAGGCTTAGCTGCGAATCCATTTCGCCTAAGTTTGAAAAAATCCTACCGAGTGGTGAGCAAGGCTCTCACTCGGAGGCTTAGTTGCAGTCCAAGTACTCGCCTAAGTTTAAAAAATCCTCCCGAGTGGTGAGCAAGCCTCTCACTCGGAGGCTTAGCTGCGAATCCGTTTCGCCTAAGTTTGAAAAAATCCTACTGAGTGGTGAGCAAGCCTCTCACTCAGAGGCTTAGCTGCGAATCCGTTTCGCCTAAGTTTGAAAAAATCCTACCGAGTGGTGAGCAAGCCTCTCACTCGGAGGCTTAGCTGCAGTCCAAGTACTCGCCTAAGTTTGAAAAATCCTACCGAGTGGAGAGCAACCCTCTCACTCAGGGGCTTAGCTGCAGTCCAAGTACTCGCCTAAGTTCGAAAAATCCTACCGAGTGGAGAGCAACCCTCCCACTCGGGGGATTAGCTGCAGTCCAAGTACTCGCCTAAGTTTGAAAAATCCTACCGAGTGGAGAGCAACCCTCCCACTCGGGGGCTTAGCTGCAGTCCAAGTACTCGCCTAAGTTTAAAAAATCCTACCGAGTGGAGAGCAACCCTCTCACTCGGGGGCTTATCTGTAGTCCAAGTACTCGCCTAAGTTTGAAAAATCCTACCGAGTGGAGAGCAACCCTCCCACTCGGGGGCTTAGCTGCAGTCCAAGTACTCGCCTAAGTTTGAAAAATCCTACCGGGTGGAGAGCAACCCTCCCACTCAGGGGCTTAGATGCAGTCCAAGTACTCGCCTAAGTTTGAAAAATCCTACCGAGTGGAGAGCAACCCTCCCACTCGGGGGCTTAGCTGCGGTCCAAGTACTCGCCTAAGTTTAAAAAATCCTACCGAGTGGAGAGCAACCCACTCACTCGGGGGCTTAGCTGTAGTCCAAGTACTCGGCTAAGTTAGGAAAATCCTACCGAGTGGAGAGCAATCCTCCCACTCGAGGGCTTAGCTGCAGTCCAAGTACTCGCCTAAGTTTAAAAAAAAACCTACCGAGTGGAGAGCAACCCTCCCACTCGGGGGCTTAGCTGCAGTCCAAGTACTCGCCTAAGTTTAAAAAATCCTACCGAGTGGAGAGCGACCCTCCCACTCGGGGGCTTAGCTGCAGTCCAGTACTCGCCTAAGTGTGTAACACATCCCCATCCGCAAGGACGACGTGGTGCAGGTCGACTGCAACCTTCTCCTTCGGAGCTACGCCACAAGTACAACATACGCTCCATCCCTAACCGCAAGGACGACGAGGTGCAGGTCGACTGCGACCTTCTCCTTTGGAGCTATGCCACAAGTACAACGTGCGCTCCATACCCATCCGCAAGGACAACGAGGTGTAGGTCGACTGCAGGTCGACTGGATTCACCACCTCAGAGCTGCATCTCAAGCACGAAGATTATTCCGAGTGAAGAACAAAGTCCACTCGAAGGCAAACGCAGACATATTCGGAAATAAACCAAGTTCGGATAAATCCTAAATTTCCGGACGGCAAATCAAAGTGCTCGGACATTCATCCGAAGGAGTTTTACGGTTACAAAAACCACTCAGCATCCCGAGGCAAATTTAAGGTGGGCATA